>CM052362.1:22123152-24523152 GCA_028551475.1 Casuarina equisetifolia
GTTCTTTAGTTGACATCTCAAGACTTTTTCCATCAACCATAGCACAAAAGTCTGTCAACACGAAAGAGAAACCAAAAGGGGAAATCAGCAACAGCAGCAAACTCACAAAAGGTAAAAGTATACTACTTTAATTTATCCACACTTTTCAAGTTGATATGAAGGACGTGAAGATTATATGTCCAAGGAAAATCAAAAAATGAAAGATTGCATCAATGCTTAGATACAAAGATCCCAGATTTCCCTTCATAACAAAACATACTTTATGCGAACTTGACTACCCATGGCAAATAGAATGAAACAAGAAGAAAGATGATCAATCTACAAAATTAATGTTAGACATAAATCTTTTGTTTTGTCACACAATTTTTTTTTTCTTTTTTTTAGAAAAAGAAGTTAGTTGATTTATAACTAGGTTGGTTTGCTTTAGTTATCTTTCAAGATTCCTAGAAATCCTAAGAGAATCCTGTCCACTCCATTGTTTGGATGTGAACAGCTTAAAGTAATCCAAGTACCCAAAGGCATCATTAAATTTTCATTTCCATGAAACGTCACTCCTTAGTGAGATGTGGATTCTCTTGAAAAAGGGAGGGTATCTCACATTCCCAAGGCTTGTAAAAGTCTAGGTTTTATGACATAAATTTTAGACTATTGCAGACATCCACCAAACAGTGAAGTTACTATGAATCGAAGACAATGAACCAAAAGGATGTGCGCATGAAGTTGGGGCAATAGTCCAGGCTGCAAAAGAGAGGTACAAAGGCTCCAAAGATTTTCTCTTCATTTTTTTTTAAATCTTTTTTTAAATAATTGATTATGCTTTGAAAAAAGAAAAGGTGTCTACTAGACAGAAAATAGCTGTAGAGATGAGAATTCATTAACATTTAGGCTATTATTTGTTAAGAATTCTTAATAATACTTAAGAAGTTTTTGTTTTCTTATTTGAAAAACTTTTGATGGCACAAAAAATTAAGAGATACTTTCAATAGGGTACACCTTTGTATTTGGCAAAATTTTTAAAAACATTTACGTTTTCTAAGAAAAAAACACTAAACATATAAGAATAGTTTATCCTTTCCAGGGGTTAACTTTTTTAACTGAAAAATAAATAAAAGAAAACTATGACACTGATCACGTGGCTACCTTAAACAAAAGAAGGGCTAGTCCTGCAAAGACCCTTGTCTGACTGGGGTGGTTGCATCGAAATGGTGGAATGACAAGACAACTAAAATTGTCTCATGGAGATGATTGCGAAGCCACCCTATTTGGCTACGAAGCCATGCAAAACAACTATGTGCCCACTTCCAACCACGTGAGAAGAAGTTCTTGTCACCCCTATATGAGGTGGCAACAGGCCACCCCCTTCCTCCACTGGGGTTGCCAATACAATCATCACTCTCTCTTTTTTAAATTAGTAAGAAATCAGTCTCTATAACTAAAATAAGAAACAAATAAGTACCTTTGTTCCCCCTAAATATTCCTATGAGAAAATGCAAAATATTTTGACAAGTTACATTGTGTTTTATTGTCTTAAAATGAATTTAGTTCTGTTCATAAAAATCATTTTGCATTCAGGTTTTGTGTCTTGAAAGTGAGCAGTCTATTAAACATTTTGGAGAAATGCTTGTTTCTGTCATTAAAAACAAAAATATTTTGAGACCATTAACAAATATAGCTCAACTTTATACCGTAACGTTTTCAAGAACTCCATAATCCAAATACGTCAGCCCAGAAAAATATCATGGAGTTCAAAGATTCTTTTCCAACCTATAACGGCCGATGGCAATAGTATTACGTTTGAAAAAAAAAAAAAAGAGCAAACACAAACTCACCCATTGATAGTAATGATTTAAAAATCCATAACGATTATCATAGCAGGCGAATTCTCACCTTCACAATATCTTGTCAAAATGTTCAACAGAATCACTCCTTGTTCCCCCTAGTTATTGGCATATGAAAAGGTTAAAGGAAAGAAAGAAAAGAAAAGCTTAGCTAAAATAGAGGCAGAGAAAATAACAGAATTCAAGATTCCTTTCCAACAAACATCCCTCCCAAATGAAAAACAGAGATTTATAAACAAGCAGAATGCATGTGAGCAAAAACAAATCACCATAAGTGGCGCTTACAAGAACTTAGCTTCAGTGGTAAGTTAACAACAACTAATTGCTCACCGACATATTCGATAGTTGTTCCACATAGGGCACAAATAAACAACTGCAGCAGCATATAAATCTAAATACATATAATTTTAGGGGTTTTTCTTCTATCTGATCCTATGAAGAAGTACCAGTGACACTACTTTTTGTAAACAAGTAGTATAATTTACAAGCTTCCAAAAAGAATAGCGTGCATGCAGTGCAAGAAAAAGTATGTCAAGTATATATGAAGCATACTTTAGGAACAGTGGATCCCCTCAGTAGTTTAATGCAAATACAAAAGTCCCCCCAAGACTTCCAATATTACTTTGTAAGCACCATAGACTACTGAAATGTTCTAACTTATGTACACTTATTGCTAACTCACTCTAGATTCCATAGCCGCTCCATAAGTTTGCCGCTCCTTAATAATACCACCCATAAGGGTATTTAGCTCAGCCTTCAAAACTGGGAGTACTAATCTGATATGCTGCTCCAAGATCTGAATAGGAAACAATCAACATTGACAATGACCAATCAAAACAACAAAGGAGAGAAAATAATAAGGAGCCAAAATTCGGAATGGAAAACAACATTAACAACCAATAAAAAGAAAAAAGGAATGAGAAATAATAAAGAGCAAGAAACTTTTTCAATCGGAAATGGATAATCACTAACTATTCCAGTTTCCTTTACTACCGTATTTGGAAAGTTCAATGAGTAAAGTAAATTCGCTTTTTGTCATATAATTTGTCTCACATGAGCATCACGCACAGCATGCCCTAAGATTATAGGCAAGGAAAGGCACCCAGCTTTTCTGTCTGTGTAATCCATGGTCCATGGACCATGTACTCTTGGCATAAGCCAGATGAAATAAACTAGTTATTAACCCCTAATTAATGACAACATGCAATAACGTTACTGGAAAAATTTAATTTAAACAAGAAACTCAGTCCAATCATTCATAAACGGCAAATGCATTCACAAATGCAAATATCCAGATTAAAGACATGGGCAGAAACCAACCTGATTCAGCTTCCTTGCTAACTGGGGAATGCCACAATGACCCAACAGACAACTATATACCTTGCATATGAATGGCAATCAACAAATGCAAAATATTCAATTTCAATAAGTTCAAAAATAAACAGTCGATGATGTGACAATAGTTGTTTGAAAATGTTATAGTACAGGATGTTCACGAAAGAATCGCTCCTCATGTGCAAGAGCTTCCACAATGCTCCGGTTTTTATTGATGTCCTGTGACAAATAAAAAAAAACTGATGTAACTACCATTGACACCCAAGGTAAAGTACAACGTCCATATAATGGTTAACTAGTATTGGCTTCCAAATAAAGCAAGCAAAACAATCATCCAAGACTCATATTACAAATTGAAAGCAGATTACCTTCCAGATTTTCAAATGTATAGTGCAAAAGAAAATTTCTTCAACTTTACATGGTTTGATTATATGCTAAAAGGTAGCCTTCGTGAAGGGAAGGTTGATCTAGAAATTCCCCTTGGAGCATCTTAAAGTAGCCTCAGAAAACTAGTACAGGGTTCAGCTTCCAGTTGAGAGTTGTAATCAGATTTGCACTTACTCATGATGGCTCATTGGCTTTGTTTTATCACTATCCATTTACAAAAGTACCACAAATACCATGCTGGCACGAGATTTTCGGTTGGAAATGTTAGTCAGATGTAGCACCATACTATTTGCTCTCATAAATGATCAAGGAACCACATGATGGCACCATAGAAAGACCATCCAAACAAAAATGAATTCAGGAGTCATAAGTTCCAGCTATCTAGTTTTGAGAACCTCTTTTCAATGCCAAAATAAAGCACACCAACCAAAGATAGAACAGATTGTAGAGGCAAAATAATCCAACATGCCATTTTATGCCAACTTGATGCAATAAGGCCATATTCAACGGTACATTTTGAACTCCCATTCAAAACAAATTCTGCTTCTACTTAAATCAAAGTACCGTTTAAGTAATTTGTTAAGTCTGGAACTCCCAAGCCCTGCCCAAAACAATGAAAGCCTTCTTGTTTCCAGAAAATGACAGGAACTCGAGAATTTAGCTGTGCAAATAGAAGATATGGATATTGGAATACGACATTAGAAAGATTTATACCTCTTGACAGCGATTCACAACCCCAACATACCCAAGGGAAAGTGGAACAACTTTTCCAAGCAGAAAGTTGCGGGCGTCAGTACCCCTGTCCATTATATCAAGCTACAGGCAACACAAAATTACCATATCATTCTGCCACTTGAGGATATTAGAACACTCATAATAACAAAAAGTTCATTCTCACTCTTGAGGGCGAGATACACAAACCTTGGTTATTACACCAATTGTCCTAGAACCTGTTAATACATTTATGTCAGCATTTGACTACATTAGGTATTGAAGCATAGAACCAGATGCATATTTTTATCTACAAAAAGGTACATTTCATTAAAGATTAAAATTTAAAAACAGGGAATTTATCCCATCAAGGCCTGAATAGTATCAACAACCAGGAGTCCGTGTTTTTAAATACAACAATTAAGGACCTGAGTTTTTGTCTTGTGACAATTAAGTCCAGTGACCAAATTTCCCATATCTGTTAGCTAAAAACCTGCCAAACATCCTTTTTCTAAATCATATCAATTAAAGTATTTCATATACAGCCAAATCTTATGCCCAACAAAAGGGCTGGAGATCTACTTTCCACCAACATTCTTCAAACCCACAAAGGAAAACTGAGGCAAGATCCACTCCAACCCTACTCTACAGGACCCCATATGCTTCTATCTAGTAGCTCCAATAGTTGATATATCCGTCCCATAGAGGTGGACGGACAATTACAGAGCCACCCCATTGACCCCTTGGTGAAGTCACCTTAAATTGGCTTCCCTTGGGGTATAAAATTAACAAATAAAATAAAGACAAGGGGGGATATCAACCTCTATAACCGTCTTCAACAGGAGTAGGTGGTACCAGTGGTGAGTGGATCTCCACTCTTTTTTTTTGTTAATGTCTAATTTCTAATTTCTAATTTAGGCATAGTTGCGACTGTGGTATGAAGACATCAATCTAAATGCACATATTATGTTTTTATTGGTCCTCCATTAAGAGATTGTCAGAAAACTCGAGAATTATATTTGTCACAAAATGAAAACTCAGACTTGTAACTAATAAAATTAAAAACCTAGACCTTTGTTTGTCATGGGTTAAATCTCAGCCCTTCATAGGACAATTTAAATAAAAACAATTCTCAAAAACATAGATAAAGCCATTTCCATACCAGTTGGATCAGCTTCTTTAGCCATCTGAAGTGCATCAGAAGTGGCCAAATCAGAATTGGCAGGAGTAACTGCCAATATGATGCAGTTTTCTTGCTTGATGTATGCCATTATCATCTTCCTAATCCTAGCTTCAATGTCAGTGGGTTGATCTCCCACAGGAACCTTGGTAATACCAGGAAGATCAACAAGGGTCATATTAAGTACATTCGGAGAGGAAATCTTTAGGCGAATTTGCTTATCTGAGACCCCTTTGTTGTACCCAGTTTCTCTTTCGGTCTCTACCTGCACTAACCGTAAACAAAGCTCAGCAAAGATTTTCGTTAAACCATACAACGGAATTCATATGGGCATAACCCTTTGTTATTGTCATGCTAGGTCCCCTTTTAAAGTTTAGACAATTTTCTCAATGCTTAAACTAAGAGACTTGGCACCGGCAATCCATGCTCAATAAAACGAAGCCTTCAATTGACTATCAAAAACTATAACTAGCTCAGCCTAAAATAGTAAATGGTATACTTGAAGACCTCTCACTTTTGAGAACCAGATTCAAGAATATCTAACCCGACACTATCTAAATCATTTTTTATCCTCATGGCTAAGCTAATGGAAAATGATAAATTTATAGTCACTTATCCTTTTTTCAAATGCTTCTTTCCAGGTGTAATACTAAGCTTGTGACTGAAAGTTAAGCTGCTGGCAAACCATGGATTTACTCTATTATTTTGTTCAAAAACTAAACAACTCCACAGTGAAGAGGACCTGAATTTCTCGGCGAATCCGGGAGAAATCGTAGAAGCGCTCGCCAGGCAAATGGCGAAACTCACCCCACTCGGCGAACTGATTGTCGTCGCCAGGACTCTGAGGGCAATTCTCGAGCATCAGGACGAGCGGTCGTCGGGTGCAGATGTCGCAGCCACGGGGGAGGAAGTCGCGGCCCACCAGAGCCTCCAACACGCTGGACTTGCCGCTGCTCTGGCTTCCCACCACGGCCACCTGTGGCAGCGAAATCTTGGACAGCTCGCCTCCCACCGGCGCAAGAATGTCTTGAAGCTTGTTGACCAATGGAATCACCGACGAGCCGATCGTCGGCGGATGTGCCTGACTTCTCGAATTACCCCTGACCAAGCCGTCCTTCGGTCTCGCCTCTTCCCCCATTGATATCGAAGCAAAGGCAGAACACGGTCGTACGTTTTACAAACTCACAAACCGGGTTGCTTGGAGAAATGAAGAACGCACGAGCGGGGTTTTTGGTTTGGGGAGCCGAGAGACTTTTGAGTTCTGGGCATTTTGAGCGTTGCGTCAAGCCGATGGGCATCGTTTTGTGGGACCAACCGTGGACCCACTCACAGTAGGGCCGCTGGTGCAGAAGTGGGTCAAGGGGAAATTTACTCTTTTTTTTATTTTTTATTAATTACAACTCATACACCTAAATTCACATATATATCAAATTCAAACTTTATAATTGAGATTTTTACTTATATACCACTAACTCAAGTACGCAAGATATTAAACTCAAATTTAACAGCTAATTTTTATTAGTTTACTACTAAACTAAGTAGTCGAAAGATTAATAATCAACCATTGGATCACTAACTTATGGAGCATTGAGAATAAATTTAGTAATCTAACTTTATCGTGTACTTGTGAAAAATTACAAAACTTTTTTTTACCCTTGTATACCCATATGTCATCTTCCACATGATGGCTTTTTACCTTTATGTATGCAATTGTCATGTTATACTTATGTTCATAATTATTATAGTTACTTTTTTATCTTAATGGGGGAGGAAATTCAAACCCCGAGTGAATTATCATTAGGTTAGGAGAGTCCCTCTTTTTTTTTTTTATCTCAATTACCTTATGTGCCTTAGTAAATTTAGCAGCTAGTTTCGTCATGCACTTATGAAAAGTTATAGATCTCCATTTTGTTTTCCACATGTGCCTCACCTTTTTACCCTAATGTAGAATTCCAATGTTGATGTTGTCAACATTATGAGTTTGTCCTTATATCCAACCCTTGCACAAAACTGGATTGTTATTTGTATTTTTTTTTTCTTTTTTGGCAAAAGAGAAGGAAAATCTCAACACTTTATCAATTTGTGCATGTTATCCTTGCACAAGGGCCACACTAATGTTCTTTATATTGTTTTAATTTTATAAAAATCAATAGTTATTATAAGCATACAAGTCTTTCATTTAGAATTTTGCAATAATCTTAAAAGTAAGTTGCATAAACTTATTAGTCATAACTCTTCAAAACTTAGAATTCTTTATTCAAGGACCAAAACTATTGTTGTGACTGTTTTGTTTAGTGGTATGTTTTGTGCACAAGCTAACCCACTAGAACTTTACACATTTCCAAATTCATTATGGGGTTTGTATAAAAGACAATGGTTACCTCTTTTTTTAAAATAAAAAAGATGAAAATATACATTTATATTGATAACATAGGTGGATTTAAATGCCACATCTTGTAATAGATGCATAAGGCAATACTTAAGACCTTACTCTTAAAATATAAATAGGAGCAAATTTTTATTTTTATTTTTAAAAAAGGAACAACATCTTAATTTATCATTATCAACAAGATTGAATGTAATAATCATATCTTAGATAGTTAAAGATAAACACTTAACTGATATAAATACAAAATATCTACATAATGAGTTGTCAAATAAAAATAAAACTAAACAAAACAAAAAAATATATTAAATAACACATTTGTTGTACCTTATAAAGGCCTATAATTTATTTAGCCTAACTAATTATGGATGAAAACATCTAATCACGGATGAGTTCTTTTTTTTTTTTCCTTTACAAACATGATATCTCCATTTAATAAGCTTAATGAGGTGAAGAACAGACCATAAGACTTAAAAATTAACAAAAACCTCAGGGCATTATAAGAAAACATCAAGTACGTGAAAACAACAGCAATTGCATTACATAATCACATGAGAGAAAGAGAACATCTTCCAACGTAGGAATCCTGTAGAAGTCTTTACTGCTGCTCTTTAAATTTTTGTTTCTTTGACTTCTTTATGGTATGGTCACTGTGCTGGGAGTAACCTTCACCATCCAAAGTATAATGCTCTTGAATTACAGATTCACTTTCTCCTCTCTTCCTCATACTCTTGTTAATTTCTAGAGTGTCTTCAATATGCTTAGATAACCAACCAATGTTTCCTGTGTTGGCTGGAAGTAGAGACCCAGAAACGTGCAGTATTTCCTCATCAAAATTCTTGACTAAAAAGCGTATGATGGCCCCAACCTTTATCACATGTCGCTTGTGAGATCTGCTAGCAAATAGTTCCTTATTGTTTTTAATTTTATATTTGAATTCTGTTCGAATGTCTTCATCTGCAATGACAGCAGATGAAAAACCAAGAACAACGACGTGAATAGATGCTTGTGTAAGCTTCAGGACCTTACCTTCTAATAGCATATTTGGTTTTGGAGCAAAAATTAACAGCTTTGCCTTTAGACTCACACCAAAATAGGGATGAAGTCCGGGAAGAATCTTCCCATGTTTGTCTTTAATTTGGACGTCATAAGCCAAAACAACACCACCAAAAATTTCATTGAACTTGAACAGCAGAGAGCTAAGCTCGTGGAGGACGGCTTGGGAAACCTTGTTACCCTTCGATGGGTGCACATATACTACCAAATTGGCATCCGAAACCTTCAAAACAGATACTCAAAAACTTGCACATGCATATTGTCCGTGTTGAGAAATAAAACATAATGCCCAACAAAATTTGCAAACATAGGAACATAAAGGAAAAATTCAAGGTGGCCTATATACTCTAAGCCTAATTGATCTTCTTAAGAAATTTGCTTATATTGGCCTGGTAGTGCACCAAAAGTTGAGCATAAGTGCATCCCTGATTTTTTTTTTTTAAGAAATACTTCATAGAATTTTGGCCAACTTTATTCATCTAAATACTTTTATACATAAAACATATAGCTTGCTTTGTTACACAGAAATGACATAACTTGGATAGCTTATTTTGGTTCTAGGTTTAATTGAAGAAGGGATTTCGGTGGTGTGATTTTCCTCTGTAAAAACCGGGTGAGGTCTCGTTTACCTCTATAGAAACGACTTAATTGTGTTCTTTTTGGTTGATTTCGGTGGAAGGGTTGTTTGGTGTCGTGGGTTAGTAGGAAAAATAAGAGAGAACTCTTGTTGGTAGAGAGGTGATTAATCAGAGAAATCACAGTTCCGTGATGCTTCATTACCGCAATGCAGTCAACAATTGATTATAATCCACGACGGAAGGTAAATTGTGCATGTGAAGCATTCTATCGAACATGTCCAAGGCATCATCGAGGTTCACTAATCTTCCAGACTTGCATCGATCCCTCACTGATTTCAAAAACTGATTGGGGTTTTCCAAATTTTCTTCGCCAGTTTTGATGGGATTTTTAGAAGAAAAAGCACTAAAATCACGAAAGTAACAATAATACTGAGCATAGAAAGGGACCCTTACTTGACAACAGTGAAGATGGAGAGCCATACAATTCAACAAGAAGCAAAAGAGTTCCTCGTATTGGCAGCCGCACTCATTCCTCTGGAAGAAAAGCAGAGGCCGGTTTGATGTTGCTGTTCAAGGTAAACAGGCATAACCACTTTTTCTAGCCCCGAGCCTTTTCCCTCGCGAAGTGCAATAAATCTGAGTTAGCGCTGCACACGACGCCGTTTGAACAACAATTTTTTTTTTATATTTTAAATATTGATAATATATTTAGTCTTGTGTATTATGGGATTATTTTTCTTGACGACTAATTTTAAAAAATAAAAATAAATATTTCAACATATAAACATTAAATTTCAAGTGTCATATTTCGTCAATTATAAACTCAAGACGAGAGAATGTAATAAAAAATTATTTGTCTTGTACTAATTTAACCTATTATCATAACTTGAGTTTAATATTAAAATTTATCACTTCTAAAATTTTCATCTATTTAAATATATTCCTTTACACTCAAGATGAGTGTATGTGATAAAAAAATTTGGTATATACCTTATTGTCAATATTTTGTTCTAAATTTTCTTTATATGTAAAAGTAGTTTCCTTCTCGGTATAAAAAAACAAATGAGCATTCTAATATAACTACTCCTTCAAATCAACAACAGGCAATAATTTTCAATTGATCAATTACTGCTTAATTGATAAATCGTAAACCTGTATTTGTACCAGACAAGCAGGAAGATAATCAACTCTATTCAGCTGGTTTCCCCTCGATGCGGGATTTTCTAGTCTGGTTTCCCCCGTTTTTTTTTATGTTTTTTTGAAATCTAGTGTTCATGATACATTAACGGTGACAAATAAACTATACAAAAAGCCTAAAATTTGAGCCATCTCTTTTCTTTCTCTCCACTGACGACTGCATGCGATGCAGATGCTTGAGCTGTTTCAGCCTCTGCTAAAGCTTTGCGAGTCTCGTTTAGCTTTCTCATGGCAGCCTCGTAAACCAATTTCTCTTTTCTGTTTCGACTGGCCATTTCTTCAAGCTTCTCGACTCGCATCCTCAGCTCCTTCACCTCATCATCGAAAGCAATTAGAGCTCGCCTATCTACTTTCTTCCCTTCCCCAGAACCTTGGTTTTGCTGCTTCTTCCCCGACCCACGATTTAAAGCTTCATGATGCTTTGCGAGCTGGGTATTGATAAGACTAAAAACGTCTGTTTGTCTAAATTCCACTTAAGAATTTTTTTTAAAATGAAAAAAAATACATTTGCAAAAAAAATTGAAACAATATGACTTTTTACCTTTGTACCATTTTTAACAAATTTTGTATTTTTTTTTATTCGATTACAATGAAATAATCCTCAATTCATAAGATCAATTATAAGGGGTATAAAATTTAATGTAACAGCCAATAGCTTGACAATATTATTCAATATTTGATGTATTTCGATAGAAACTTTAATAAATTATCCGGAATATGAGAAATTATTTTAAATCTCCAAAATTATGATCAAATGAAGTTTAATACCTCAAAAAAAAAAAGTAAAATTGGGCATCTAAACGGCAGAGAGACAAATCCAAAGACCTAAATTGTCAGCTGCTTTTGTGGCGGGAAAGTGAAAGCGCCATTTTTCAGAGGGACAGACTGGAAGGCTGCTGAGGTAGTAAGAGAATGGGATCAGAGGATGCTCCTCCGGCATGGGGGTCGAAGCCTTGCATTATGGGAATCGATGAAGCCGGCCGAGGCCCTGTTTTAGGTTCTTTTACTTTTTCTCTGTTTTTTTTTTCTGGTTTTGCCAGACATTTCTTTTCCATTTCTCATTTTTTATGTGTGTTTTTTCTCAGGACCGATGGTGTACGGGTGCTTGTACTGTGCTCGATCATACGAGAAAACTCTGTCGTCTTTGAACTTTGCAGGTTCAGCTTCAACTCTATTTTCTCGGCTCTTTCCTAACTTTAATCTTTATTTCTTCTTATCCATTTCTTATATGTTCCGGAGAATTGTGTTTTCATGCTCAGGAAAGAACTCTTAATGTTTAATGGTTCTTTGGTGTTCCTTCACACTCTTGATCCTATTTATTAAATAAAAAGGAGACAAGGGCTAGTAAAATGAAAATGGTTACTTATTTCTTCATGCGGTTTGGCATTTTAAATCAATTGTGGTCGAAGTGCGCATCCTATGGAATTGTTAATTAACAGCAGGGTTATTTATCACAGGCATCAATCCTTTTGTTGATCGCTTGAACAGAAGTTTTACGATAAATGGTTGCCTCTAGGGAGTCCAATTGATAAGCCTTTCATTGCATACTTCATGCTTTAGCTTGATTTAGGTTCTTATCTTTTCTTTATTACATGCTTCTTTTCTGAAAAGTTTTTTAATTGCAGTGGGATGACAAACTAAGCGTAGTCAGTAGACCAAGCCCGTAGTTAGATTATCAATAGAAAGGAAACATGAAATTTTATGTTCAAAGAGGAAACAATTATTTTGATTTAAAATACACATAATCACCTTGCAGACGAACATTTGAGGCTTATTGCTATTGTTTTGTCTTGGCTCTCTTCCATTTTAAGAGCGCTTTCATTTGCAACCAGTTCCACCACTTCAAGTTGAAGTGTGAGACTTTTATCTGGATGAATTACTTAACGTCAGACCAATTTACAGTCTTCTCAGTTATGATCTGATTGCCTGCTCAATATGGTATCAATAATCACATATCCTGCATAGTGACTGGATTTTCTGTTCTCTACCATGCAGATTCAAAGACACTAAAGGAAGAGAAGAGGGAGGAATTATTTGAAAGTCTCAAGTCTGATGAATCAAATGGATGGGCTGTTGATGTGATAGATCCAAAAGAACTCTCAGCCAAAATGCTAAAGAAGTTAGTAAAGATCCTAGGAATCTAGGGTTACTGCGTTGCTACTTTTACTAATTTTCTCTGTTTGTTTGTCAACAGAAATAAGATAAACCTTAATGAAATATCGCATGACTCTGTAATTGGGCTCGTCAGTAGGGTCCTTAACATGGGTGTTCTTCTAACTGAGGTAAATGCCGTTGTAACTTTTGTGATTTATTGTTTACTGATACGTGCTTCTTGGTTTAATATGGTTGTCTGTGGAACGAAACTGTAATACGTCCTTCATATCAAGCAAAAACTTAATGGATGGTTTTGGCCTTTGCAATGAGCTATTAGGTTATCTGCCTACTTCTATGCTATTGGATGCTGTCTGTATACCATGTACAAGTATTTCACAGGAGTATTTCCATTTGCAATCGGATATATGTTGATTTAGAAAATGGAAAACATGAGACCATACAACCAAAGAACTATGTATGAATGATGAAAACTTTGCTATGAATTGTACCTTTTCTCTTTCTGAATTAGGACTAACAAGAATGGTTTGTCCAATAAACATCCATCTCATTTATATTTTTGATACCAAACATCATGCTTACCTATCTAGGACGTTTTCAAAAATAAATTTCTGTTCGGAATAACCCTTCATTATCCTTGCCTCAGGACATCAAGTGAACCTTTTCTTGTTTTTTTAAGTAAATCTAACCTGCAAACGTCAGGACATATAGCATTTGATTAGCTGTTTCCTATCATATCTAGACTGGAATAAAAAACTGAAGCTTTGATTCTGTTGCCAAGCTTTTTGGGAGTTCAACTCAGTTATATGAGGCGATAGAAATAAGAGAAAAATCTTAACACAGAGATATTTCAGGTTTATGTTGATACGGTGGGTGATCCTGAGAAATACAGAATAAAACTGTCTGAGAGGTTTCCCACCATCAAATTTGTGGTTGCAAAGAAGGCTGATAGTCTTTTTCCAGTTGTCAGCGGAGCCAGCATAGTTGCAAAGGTTCTTAGCTTCCTGTTCTCCCCATTATCTCCCATTTAATTTATGCAGGCTGCTTCTAACTTTATATTTTATTCATCCATGCAGGTCACGAGAGATAGAGGCTTGCGGGAATGGGTGCTGGATGAAACAGCAGATAGCATGCACAGAAACTTTGGTTCTGGATATCCTGGAGGTGAAAAATGTTTTATTCTCTTTTGAACATGTTGTAAATTGGTGAATATTGGATGGTAATTGTGGAATGAGGAATCTGGTTATGTTTTTGTTTGTGTAGATCCTGGAACCAAGGCCTGGTTGGAACACCACAAACATGTTGTTTTTGGATTCCCATCATTGGTCCGTTTTAGTTGGGGTACATGCACTCCCTACTTCAAGGACATCGTTGAAGTCTTATGGTCAGTCTTTGTTGGTTATTTTCTCAACAATTTCTACTCTAATTTTTTCAGCATTGGTTTGTCCTCGGCATGTGCGTGTTGTTTCTCGCTATTGCTCAATGCCCCTATGCATTGTAACTACTAGGTTGCATGTAATCTAGCACATAAATGAAGCTATTGATGGTATAGCAGCCTATCTAATACTGTTACGATTTTGTAGATACCTCCCAAAAGATGTCTAAGTTTAGAGAGTATTTTTCCCAACATAAATCCTGGACCAGAGAAATTTCTTTGCTATATGGGTCCAACATGATGCAAAATAGTCAGAACGAGCAGTGAAAGAACAAAATACAACCGAAAGAGTTCAACAAAGATAAAACGAGATGTCAAAATAGTTGCATGCAGGAAATTTAAAGACACAATGTAGTGTGCGTTCTAGTACCTGTAAATGATGACATGAATTGGTGAGCATCATTAGATTCTTCAACTACCTTGATTTTGGTGTGATAGCGTGAATAATGCCTTTGGATAAATAGCATTCCAATGTGAGTTTCATTAGGTCTATGTCCGGAGCTGCTTAACTGAGGGTTGAAATGAAGAATAGCTTTCCAAAAATTGTCAAGATGATTTTCACTTATATTTCTTTTTTCACAGGTTAATGACTACTCAAGGACAACATCAATTTTGTTTACTCTTTGGTTACTGATTTGCTATTGAGGACTGACCAAATAACAAATCCTCCTACGAGATTTCTGTACCTCAAACTTCTAATGTTGTAGTTCTGGATTTTGATTGAGGGTGCATTAAATAACTACCTGTCCCTCTATTTCACTCTCAGGGAACATGGAAATAAACTAAGAAAACTTAAGATATGCCTTTAATGGCTGGAGCCAAATAGATGCACATTAGAACTTTGTTGTGCAAACACCAGAGCACCTTTTGAGTTCCAGGGAGTACTATTTTAATCAGCTACCGCATCATTTGTTTAGCATATAGCTATAGTTTGAAATTTTTAGCATGTTTTTTCTCTAGTTAATACAATATCTTCATTTTTGCTCTACTTTTTTATAGAGTAAACCAAAGAAATGATAGAGTTCATTATTCGCTCATTTAATTCATATGCTTGGGTTTCTTTATTTCTTTATGAGATTTCTTATTGAGTTGACTTCTATAATCACCTGAAAATTCTCAACTAGATTAGATTTGTTTATTTTACTCCATCATTCTTCTATATCTCATAAAGAAGGGTTGAATAGAAGTGAATTTTGACTTTGCCATAGGAAGTGTTGTTTGCCAAGGAAAGTTGCACAAATGTGGGAAATGTACAGTGATAAAGATCTCTTGTTGATTGAAAGAAAATGGGCTAGACGGTTCCTAACACTATGAAAGAAATTCGTTAGCTTACTTTCTCTAATTGTGTAGTAGGCAGTTTAATAGGGCACCAGCGATGGTAAAAACTGCCAACTTTACGTTCGATCAAAATTCTCTAGGGAAAGGTCAAATTCATGATGCATCCAATATAGATTTATGAGACTTCAATGGGCTTTCTTGATCTAGCTGTTGGATTCTTCAGCCCCATCCACACAATCCCCCATCTGCCTCCCTCCCCCCCCCCTCTGCCCTGAATTTCTCATCCTTTCTAGGCCAAATCAAAATGAACCTCTGTAGCTGAAGACATGGGTAAATTCCTATATGTAGTGATATGATTTGGATTCTGTGAAATTGTCAATTATGAGCATGACATTTATAAGCAGTTTATCTACTACCGTTTTCACACTCATTTTGCCACTCCTGATGCTTGTGTCAATTTGTTGATTTGAGTTCTAGGGATTTTCTGCAGGGAATCAGATAAAACAGATGACGATGGTTCCAGCAGTGGTAACGGCAAGCGGCAATTGAGATTAAGCAATGTTGGTTTCACTACATCCAAGAGGAAGAGTGAGGAAATTGAATCAAGTCCTAAAGGACGCTGCAAGTTTTTCCAGGCGCGCAAACTTGAGCAACTTGCCTATTTCTGATTAAGTTCCATATTTTTGTAAGTTCCAGAAACTTTTCTTCTTAGATTCAATTAGATAATCATAAAATTACTCTCCATTTGGAATCTTACTGGTAGCATATAGATGAGAGATAGGGGATCACGGGCTTGCCAAACTTGCTTTAATGGAGCAGCAAGTGGATTGAGATATGTGGTTGTTAGATTAACGAAGGTTCCTTGTCATATCAATTATGCGTGCACCACTTAGTTATGGTGATGAAAACCTCCCTATTAGACTCTATGGGCCTTGGGATTCAGCATTGGGTGCTTTTGAATAAAGTGTCTGCTCCAGGTTTGGTACCTCCACTGGTGCCGTTAAAGAAGTCATTTGAATTGCTGTGACTGATGCAGTTAGAAAGAAATCATCCAGGTAAACTATCGACCATATGTAATTCTAATGGAGGAATTGATTCACAGATATGTGCACCTCTAGATACTGACATGTGTACTTGTACTAACGGGATTTTAGACATGCACAACCTAAATGTTTTTAGATGTAAGACTGGATATCCACACTATATGTATAACAGCATATTTTGTCTTTGGTCTATTCGCTTGGAGTAATATGCATTTAGCTGCTGAGAAAATTAAGTGAAAGAAGTAAAAGAAAGAGATTCATCTTCTCTACTTTATAAATGCGTAATTTTTTTTTTTTGGTCAACTTGGCTTTTTGTGCACTTCATTTGTGCTTGGGTTGGTTGATTGACCGTATTTAGAAGGTTAATTGGAAATCCCTTAACTTAGATGTAATTCTTATCACTCTTTTGCCTGTAAAATGAACACAACCTCACATATGAAGCTAAAATTAATACTGTTACTGTTCTTAGGTATTTTTCTTTTTCAAATTCTGTGATGCTTTTCATTTTCTTGCATGGAAAGGGAACAAAATTTCTTCAACCTACAGTACCATTAGTTATTCGGATTTGATCTTCGCTGACAATGTTCTTCGCTTGTTCACAAACCCCCTAAAGTTGCCCGTCTCAGTCAATCATGTCTGCCAAATGGTTATCTATCATAGCATGCTATGGAGGATTCAGTGTCATGTTGAATATCATGTTGCACTTTCGAATGATTTCGTATAAGTCTTCCATATGATTTTCAAATAGACAATATAATTTAAGTTTGTTGATGAATTTTAAATTAGTGGCCTGATTCAAATATGCACATCAATGTTTAAAATAATAGGATAAGTTAAATATTTTGGGTTATTATCAATCTAACATTTGTATTTTTAATCTAAAATTTGATTTTAAACCTATAGATTTTAGATCCAATTCCTAGATTTAAGTCTACCATACAATTTTCAAATTGAATGTAGCCCTCCTGCCATTAATATAAAAATTAATATGCTTATTTAAATTAAAAATAAATCAAAATATTTAAATCTTAAATTGACGATTAACTTTAAATCTTTGCATTTGTTTCTAAATTTAAATTGTTTGGATTTAAATGTGGCATAAGATTTTAAAATTGGCTGATCAATTTTTAAATCAATGGCTTCATCTAAATAGGCATATTAATTTTTATATTAACGGCTAAAGGATTTAAATCTTCTAAATTATTTCTTAATCCAATTATTTGAATTTAAATATGGTATACAATTTGAAAACATAAAATTTACTGATCAATTTTATATCAACTACTTGATTTTAATTTACATATTGATTTCTAAATTAACAACCCCATTTAAATCTTCTAGTTTATTTTTAAATCCGATGGTTGGAATTCCAATTTTAGACATGATTTGAAACTTTTAGATTTTAAATCTAACGGCTTGATTTAAATATGTCATATGACTTTTAAATCAACTTTATGATTTAAATCATTCGTCTAATTTGAATATGCATATTGACTTTTAAATTAACAGTTGCTTAAATCTTTTGGTTTATTTTTAAATTTAAATGTTGGAATTTAAATCTAAAATTCAATTTTATACTTACAACTTGTAGATCCAATGACTAGCTTTAAGTCTTCCATATGATTTTCAAATAGACAATATGATTTAAGTTTGTTGATCAATTTTAAATTAGTGGCTTGATTCAAATATGCACATCATTGTTTAAGTTAACAGGATAAGTTAAATCTTTTGGGTTACTATACATCCAACATTTGTATTTTTAATCTAAAATTTGATTTTAAACCTATAGATTTTAGATCCAATTCCTAGATTTAAGTCTACCATAGAATTTTCAAATTGAATGTACTCCTCCCACCGTTAATATAAAAATTCATAAGCTTATTTAAATGAAGCCATTGATTTAAAACTAATCAGAAAATTTAAATCTTACCATTTGAATTTGAAAATGGAAAATTTACTGATCAATTTTACATCAACTACTTGATTTTAATTTACATATTGATTTCTAAATTAACAACCTCATTTAAATCTTCTAGTTTATTTTTAAATCCGATGGTTGGAATTTGAATTTGAAACCTGAAATTTTTTAGATTTTAAATGTAATGGCTTGATTTAAATATGTCATATTACTTTTAAATGAACTTTATGATTTAAATCATTGGTCTAATTTGAATATGCATATTGACTTTTAAATTGATAGCTGCTTCAATCTTTTGGTTTATTTTTAAATTTAAATGTTGGAATTTAAATCTAAAATTTGTTTTTATACTTACAACTTGTAGATCCAATGATTAGATTTAAGTCTTCCATATGATTTTCAAATAGACAATATGATTTAAGTTTGTTGATCAATTTTAAATTAGTGGCTTGATTCAAATATGCATATCAATGTTAAAGTTAACAGGATAAGTTAAATCTTTTGGATTATTATACATCCAACATTTGTATTTTTAATCTAAAATTTGATTTTAAACCTATAGATTTTAGATCCAATTCCTAAATTTAAGTCTACCATACAATTTTCAAATTGAATGTAATCCTCCCGCCGTTAATATAAAAATTAATATGCTTATCTAAATGAAACCATTAATTTAAAACTAATCAGAAAATTTAAATCTTACCACTTGAATTTGAAAACGAAAAATTTACTGATCAATTTTACATCAACTACTTGATTTTAATTTACATATTGATTTCTAAATTAACAACCACATTTAAATCTTCTAGTTTATTTTTAAATCCGATGGTTGGAATTTAAATTTTAAACATGATTTGAAATTTTTAGATTTTAAATCTAATGGCTTGATTTAAATATGTCATATGACTTTTAAATCAACTTTATGATTTAAATCATTAGTCTAATTTGAATATGCATATTGACTTTTAAATTAATAGCTGCTTAAATCTTTTGGGTTATTTTTAAATTTAAATGTTGGAATTTAAATCTAAAATTTGATTTTATAGATCGAATGATTAGATTTGAGTCTTCCATATGATTTACAAATAGACAATATGATTTATGTTTGTTGATCAATTTTAAATTAGTGGCTTGATTCAAATATGCACATCAATGTTTAAATTAACAGGATAAGTTAAATGTTTTGGGTTATTATACATCCAACATTTGTATTTTTAATCTAAAATTTGATTTTAAACCTATAGATTTTAGATCTAATTTCTAGATTTAAGTCTACCATACAATTTTCAAATTGAATGTAATCCTCCCGCCATTAATATAAAAATTCATATGCTTATTTAGATGAAGCCATTGATTTAAAACTAATCAGAAAATTTAAATCTTACCATTTGAATTTGAAAACAGAAAATTTACTGATCAATTTTACATAAACTACTTGATCTTAATTTACATATTGATTTCTAAATTAACAACCCCATTTAAATCTTCTAGTTTATTTTTAAATCCGATGGTTGGAATTTAAATTTAAAACTTGAAATTTTTAGATTTTAAATCTAATGGCTTGATTTAAATATGTCATATGACTTTTAAATGAACTTTATGATTTAAATCATTGGTCTAATTTGAATATGCATATTAACTTTTAAATTAATAGCTGCTTAAATCTTTTGGGTTATTTTTAAATTTAAGTGTTGGAATTTAAATCTAAAATTCGATTTTATACTTACAACTTGTAGATCCAATGATTAGATTTAAGTCTTCCATATGATTTTCAAATAGACAATATGTTAAATTAGTGGCTTGATTCAAAGATGCAAATCAATGTTTAAATTAACAGGATAAGTTAAATCTTTTGGATTATTATAAATCCAACATTTGTATTTTTAATCTAAAATTTGATTTTAAACCTTTAGATTTTAGATCCAACTCCTAGATTTAAGTCTACCATACAATTTTCAAATTGAATGTAGTCCTCCCGCCGTTAGTATGAAAATTAATATGCTTATTTAAGTGAAGCCATTGATTTAAAACTAATTAAAAAATTTAAATCTTACCATTTGATTCTAAAATTGTATGCCACATTTAAATCCAAATAGTTGAAATTAAAAATAAATCAAAAGATTTAAATCTTAAATTGACGATTAACTTTAAATCTTTGCATTTGTTTCTAAATTTAAATTGTTTGGATTTAAATGTGGCATAAGATTTTAAAATTGGCTGATCAATTTTTAAATCAATGGCTTCATTTAAATAGGCATATAATTTTTATATTAACGGCTAAAGGATTTAAATCTTCCAATTTATTTCTTAATCCAATTATTTGAATTTAAATATGGTATACAATTTGAAAACAAAAAATTTACTGATCACTTTTACATCAACTACTTGATTTTAATTTACATATTGATTTCTAAATTAATGCCCCATTTAAATCTTCTAGTTTATTTTTAAATCCGATGGTTGGAATTTAAATTTTAAACATGATTTGAAATTTTTAGATTTTAAATGTAATGACTTAATTTAAATATGTCATGTAACTTTTAAATCAACTTTATGATTTAAATCATTGGTCTAATTTGATTATGCATATTGACTTTTAAATTAATAGCTGCTTAAATCTTTTGGTTTATTTTTAAATTTAAGTGTTGGAATTTAAATCTAAAATTCAATTTTATACTTACAACTTGTAGATCCAATGATTAGATTTAAGTCTTCCATATGATTTTCAAATAGACAATATGATTTAAGCTTGTTGATGAATTTTAAATTAGTGGCTTGATTCAAAGATGCACATCAATGTTTAAGTTAACAGGATAAGTTAAATCTTTTGGGTTATTATACATCCAACATTTGTATTTTTAATCTAAAATTTGATTTTAAACCTATAGATTTTAGATCCAATTCCTAGATTTATGTCTACCATACAATTTTCAAATTGAATATAATCCTCCCGCCGTTGATATAAAAATTAATATGCTTATTTAAATGAGGCCATTGATTTAAAACTAATTAGAAAATTTAAATCTTACCATTTGATTCTAAAATTGTATGCCACATTTAAATCCAAATAGTTGAAATTAAAAATAAATCAAAAGATTTAAATCTTAAATTGACGATCAACTATAAATCTTTGCATTTGTTTCCAAATTCAAATTGTTTGGATTTAAATGTGGTATAGGATTTTAAAATTGGTTGATCAATTTTTGGATCAATGGCTTCATTTAAATAGGCATATTAATTTTTATATTAACCGCTAAAGGATTTAAATCTTCCAATTTATTTCTTAATCCAACTATTTGAATTTAAATATCGTATACAATTTGAAAACGGAAAATTTACTGATCAATTTTACATCAACTACTTGATTTTAATTTACATATTGATTTCTAAATTAACAACCCCATTTAAATCTTCTAGTTTATTTTTAAATCCGATGGTTGAAATTTAAATTTTAAACATGATTTGAAATTTTTAGATTTTAAATCTAATGGCTTGATTTAAATATGTCATATTACTTTTAAATCAACTTTATGATTTAAATCATTTGTCTAATTTCAATATGCATATTGACTTTTAAATTAATAGCTGCTTAAATCTTTTGGTTTATTTTTAAATTTAAATGTTGGAATTTAAATCTAAAATTTGATTTTATACTTACAACTTGTAGATCGAATGATTAGATTTAAGTCTTCCATATGATTTTCAAATAGACAATATGATTTAAATTTGTTGATGAATTTTAAATTAGTGGCTTGATTCAAATATGCACATCAATGTTTAAATTAACAGGATAAGTTAAATGTTTTGGGTTATTATACATCCAACATTTGTATTTTTAATCTAAAATTTGATTTTAAACCTATAGATTTGCAATCCAATTCTTAGATTTAAGTCTACCATATAATTTTCAAATTGAATGTAGTCCTCCCGCCGTTAATATAAAAATTAATATGCTTATTTAAATGAAGCCATTGATTTAAAACTAATCAGAAAATCAAGTAGTTGATGTAAAATTGATTAGTAAATTTTCCATTCTCAAATTCAAATGGTAAGATTTAAATTTTCTGATTAGTTTTAAATCAATGGTTTGATTTAAATAAGCATATTAATTTTTATATTAAAGGCGGGAGGACTACAATCAATTTGAAAATTGTATGGTAGACTTAAATCTAGGAGTTGGATCTAAAATCTACAAGTTTAAAATCAAATTTTAGATTAAAAATACAAATGTTGGATGTATAATAACCCAAAAGATTTAACTTATCGTGTTAACTTAAACATTGAAGTGCATATTTGAATCAAGCCACTAATTTAAAATTGAGGAACAAACTTAAATCATATTGTCTATTTGAAAATCATATGGAAGACTTAAATCTAATCATTGGATCTACAAGTTGTAAGTATAAAATCGAATTTTAGATTTAAATTCTAACATTTAAATTTAAAAATAAACCCAAAGATTTAAGCAGCTATTAATTTAAAAGTCAATATGCATATTCAAATTAGACCAATGGTTTAAATCATAAAGTTGATTTAAAAGTCATATGACATATTTAAATCAAGCCATTAGATTTAAAATCTAAAAATTTCAAGTTTCAAATTTGAATTCCAACCATCGGATTTAAAAATAAACTAGAAGATTTAAATGGGGTTGTTAATTTAGAAATCAATATGTAAATTAAAATCAAGTAGTTGATGTAAAATTGATTAGTAAATTTTCCGTTTTCAAATTCAAATGGTAAGATTTAAAGTTCTGTAAATCAAGCCATTATATTTAAAATCTAAAAATTCAAATCATGTTTAAAATTTAAATTCCAACCTTCGAATTTAAAAATAAACTAGAAGATTTAAATGGGGTGGTTAATTTAGAAATCAGCTGTATGTGTATGTTTCTTCATTGGATTTAAGGACCAATTTTCTAGCAATAATAGAAGGCTTATTTTTCTCTTAAAATCGATTTATAAGAAAACAACAAACGTAGAACATACTTGGGTTTCAGCAATCTTATTCTTTTTCATCTTAGAACCAAACTTTATAGTTCTTTTTCGGTTCTCATATGCGCAGTTATTTGCAGGAAGTCAAGGAAAAGATATTTGATCCATCCTTTTGTATGGGAAGTCCCAGTACCCTCCTTCTGTATTTTGAAGGAGTGGAGAAAACATGTTTGCAAGGTTTCAGAATCCGGTAACTGCAGGAATGCAGGCCGTTTGACCCCTCATTTTCACATTGAGGACTGCCCTCTTATTCGAGAAGCCATTAGAGATATCATTAAACTGATCCGTATTGGGTTGGGTATGGTTTTAGCCGCAGTCTTGCTTCCTTTAATCTTTTGGGTACTCCGTGCAAGAGAAAGGCCGCATCGTTCATACAGGCAGTTCAGAGCTTGAGGTCCGCATGAATTCTTCGCATGATTTTGTTAAACAAAGTAGAAACTGGTTTATATGATACGTCAAGGCTCCAGAGGTTACTCGGAAAGGACCTTGATTCTGTGTGCCGGGGCAGACAATTAAGTTAGCACCCTGTTTTGTCGTTGGAAGTAATGAAAAAGGTAAGGAAGTGACAGAGAGGTTGGTTTGGAATTCGTGATTGTGCGGACTGGCATGACTTACACGTAAGGAGCTGAATCTAACCCAATTGTCATTCTTGTGGTTCGCCATGACAAAGCGTCACACCACGAAGGAAACAAATTGGTTTCTTTTGGGAGGCGTACTAGGGAAGTGGAGTAGCCATAATTGTAGATCATATCAATCTTGTAAGCACAAGATAGATACGATAAGAGGTAGACTTTTTAAGGAAAGTTCAAGTAAAGGAGAGACTTAAGACATTTAAAAATAAATAAATAAATAAATAAACTAGATGTCAATTTATCCATCAGATGATAGGTTTATAGTATTTATGGAGAATCTAGTGGATGTTGAACTTAAGAATGATAAGATATCTCTCTTGTCAACAAGTACTTGGTTCAATTAAGAATACATATTATTTAGAACCTCTTGATCTTAAGTTTAACATCTAGTAGGAAAAAAGAAAATGAAAATGATATTTCTCTTTAAGGTAGTTACAATTATTGAATTACCTTCTACTTAAATTGTAGCATTTTTAGCATTTAGGGAGCATTTTACCTTCTACTTAGAGGCACATTGTATTCGAAAGATCCAGAATAAAGTAGGGTTGTGCATGCTATTATAAAAAGACCTCTCCTCCCATGGAAGGTTAGATAGATCCTAAATGCTCTAAAGTGAAGATAAGTATGTATGATATGGGAGCAATTATGTTAGCCCACACTAATGGCCTAGTCCATACAAAACGCATCAATAAATCATTAGAATTGGTACATCCATGGGATTTTTTGTAGGATTTCTATTTGGACTAGTTGTTTGGCTTTAGCAAATACTAGATGATTGTATGGTGAAAGAGGATTGGACGAGTTCCTTAATGTACATTGTTTTGAACAACGAAAGATATTTGACCATTGTTGAAGAGTAGTTGGTTTTAAAGATAGGATTGAGAAGTAGTTGTTTGACAATTTTATTGCCAAGGAAATTCTTAATTTCAACTCCCATATTATTTATTCAAATACACATGGAGAATGTGGACATCACCTCCATACTTATCAAGATAGTGTAGAGCCTATTTCTCGAGATGCAACTCGCTCTCTTGGCCTCAAAATCTCTCGTAGCTCTTTTGACTCTCCACTACCTTTCAAGGGTCACAGAAGGCGATTTGTATTACCCACACTTGACAGAAATCATGCTTCAATTGGAGCATGATTCCTTCAAGGGCAGGGAAGTAAAGATTCTTCCCAAGGAGAGACGAGCTAGCGATAGGACCCTCGAAAGACCAAAGATCATTATGGTTTTTTAAAGCCACAGAATAAGAAAGCGCCATAGACAGAAGAAGGATGCACAACTTAACAACTTACTTGAGCTCTGGAAAAAAAACGATACCAGAGAGAAACATTTTTTTCTCCGTCCCAATTGAAAATTATTTGGTTTCCCCACAAGACAGATTTACGTTAAAGAAAAACACAGAACATAAAAGACTAACAGCCCATAACAGCGCAGTTGTACACAAAAGCCCCAGCACGTTCCCTGACAGAGAGGACATTCCAGTCTTGGTTTGCATCCTTCGGATCCCAAGAGTGCAGCACAATAACTTCGCCTTCAGGTCCCCTGTGCCCTCCAATCACTAGTAAGCAGCTACCACATGCCTTGAAGGCCAGACCCCAACCATTAGAGGAGTCAGCCCTCACCGGCAATCCCTTCACGACGATCCATGAGTTATTGATCTTGTCATACTTCTTGACTTCGTTAGTAGCTTGATCAGCAGAGTAAAGCTGATTATTTACAACAGCAACAAGAGGAGGGGAACACATGGCCGGCTCTCTACCAGCATTAGAAACAGGATACATGTTCTCTATCCTCCTCCATGTCCCTGACTCCATGTCGTACTCGTCACCACATGTCAAACGAGCTGTATGGCTAGACATGCCACCGATAACGTAAAACTTCCCATCCATAAAGAAGCCTGAGCACAGTTTGCGCGCCACATTCATATCTGGCAAGGTTTTCCAGACGCCCAGTTCAGAATTGTAAAGTTCAGCAGATTTTAGAACACAACCATTCTTATCACTTCCCCCAGCTACAATAGCAACTTCCCCGAGGCTGCTTGAACCAAACAAACAACGGGGCAGATTCATCAGAGGGCATCTTGTCCATTTACGACTAACCAAGCTGTACATCCAAATCGCAAATCCAGACAACTCCCGGCCAAATACAAGAAGTTCAGTCCCTACAGCAAGAGACTCCTTGTCTGCATAAGTGAAACATTCATCACAAGGCATCCTGGGCAATCTCATCCATCTCTGTGCAACAGGATCAAATGCTTCCCAAGGCATAAGTATACAGGCCAGATATACCCAGTGTTCCACCACCCCTAGCCGCCGCCTCAATTTGTATAAGTATCCACTGCCAATTAGTGAGTTGAATTTTTTATTCAAACAGGCTAGATTTGGGTAGTCAGACCTACTGCTCCAGGCCAACACATCTAACGCCGCATCATCAGTCAGACCTGGTAGGAAGCTGTCATCTGATGACTGACCACTCTGGTTCTCTCCAGATCTTGCCATAATTATTACTTTCTTTCTCTTTTCCATTATACACTCTGAATTACGAGTTTGGATATCCGTTTTATTCTGCTTTGACAACCCACCGTCTACATCATAAGATTTGGGAACCTGATGCATAACACTAACCTTGATCAGTGATTCACAGCAAGCTGTTTCCACTTTTTTTGTTGATTCGTCAACAATATATCTGAAGACCATTTGAACAACTTGTAGTCCTGCTACACTCTGAGTAAGAGGATGCAACAACAAACTTTAGAAGGTGATGATACGACAGAATCATAAAGCAAACTGTGCCAATAATAAAAATTTCCACTTTAGACAGCTGAGTACAACTATCCCATCAAAGCATATACTTCCATTTTAAGCCCTTTCAAAAGAAGTCTTGAGTACAATAACATTCATCAAAGCCAAAAGAAAAGGCCAAAAGAAAAAAGCATAGATAATTAACTTACATCCAATTTTCTACTCAAAGGGTGACCATAATAGTAGAAAAACAAATTCAGTATGCCTTTCTATTTATCAGTTTATGCATATTACAAGTTTCCCTCACAAACAAACACCAACGAAATATCTCAGATAGTTAAATCTCAGTATATAGGTGGGTATGATGGTATTTTATGAGCACTAAGTTCTATTCTTCATTATGTAGGAAAGAAAAGCCATATAGGTAATTTTAAGGAGCTCTAAAAATAATGTACACTTTCGAACTAATTACATAGATATCATAGACACTTTCTTTGGACTATGAAAGAATGGTATCAAAATCAACATAATCATACCATGTGCACAATGATACTGCAGCATAATGTGAGTCTACAAGGACATCAAGGATTTGAGGTAAAAAAGATTGCAATACTTCAGAAAAGAAGTCTCATTTTAAATGGAAGAACTCATGAAGGAGTTCCAGCTGTTAAGCTCCACATTAACTCTTTATTAAGTGAAACCGAACAATACAAGTAAACATATGGGAATTGCATATATTTACAACTAGTCCTTTTGGAGCACTAATATATATGTGGTCAGCATTTTCCCCTACTCATGATAATTTGTGTCTCGCTTATCTGGCAAACTTTAACTCAGTGCAATTCAAACCCTATTTCAACATTCTGGAACTAGTTTATTCTCTCTACCCAAATCACCTGTTAAATCAGATAAAAATAGTATGTTAAAGTACTGGATTATGACTAACAGCATTCTCATTTTATATTTACTAGCTATAAAATTCATGTTCAAACAATGCAAGGATTGTTTGAGAATAAGATAAAACTATTTTGCGTCTACTTCTGAAGCAAGATAAAACTATTTAAGATAACCCTATTAAGTGTACACTTTTGAAGCAAGATCAAACAATTTAAGATTAGTCGACTAATTGACTATCATAAATTCTATGCATTTTGGGCACCAACTCTCAAAGTTCTCTAGAGAATATATCAATTTAAAATGAAATTCTTTCCAAGAAACAACATTTTATATCTAGTTAATGTTTTCTTATCTTTTCCCAAAAGCACTGTTTCTAGTTGTTGCATTGAATATGCAAGGGATACTAAAACTCAAACCTTAAATGGGAGTTAATGAGATTCCAAGTAGCAAATTTTATCAACATCATCCTTAATCAACTATAGCCACATAAACGATTCAAGGTTTTCATGCATTCCAAGTTTAGAATAAGTGGTGCTTATAATGTTACGTGTTTTTCCAAGATCCATGTATAGTTAGACCAAACAAGTCCAGCCACCAAATGATGAATGATCTAACAGATTAGCCAACTTGCGAACAGTATTAGCGAGATCCAGCAGAGCTGTTTTTAACTGTGTTTTCATACACCCAGAATGAATCAGCAATTGCATAAATTTTGACCCATTGGTTTACATGTACGCTATCACTACAGGTACACAGTTTAACATTTGGTGATCATCTACAGTTGAACCTAGGCATAACTTGCAGCAAGGCACTCCTACTCCCTTTATGTTAAGTTCTATATGACATGCAGCCGTGATTAGCCATACCATATAAAGCAAATTATCCCTTTTTTTCTCACGTTGAATTTTCTATGTGAATTCATCATCTCCATGGGGTTATATTTGAAATGAGACTTATCAACATGGCAATACAATTCCATAGGTCAAACTAATTAGTTTATAGGCATGCACTTCAATAGATTGTCAGTAGTAGAGTTAATTCATTACTTGTCCAATATTTAGATAACTGATTTGGGAAGTTAAAAGCATCCTATCCATTTTAATAAATAAAAAAAATATTAGAAACAAATATGTGCAAAGAATCATCTCTAATGTAACTATTTATGATAAAAAAAACCTCCACCATATTTGAAGTGGAGCATAATAGTAGTTCAAGGTTATGGTGATGATGACTTGAACAGTTAATGTTACTTCTAGGTCAGCAGTAACATAATTGGGTTTATTGTTCTCTGCACTCTTCAAACAATGGTAACAGCAGTAGTACCTTCTTTCTGGTAAGTTTGATCATAGCAGAGATATTAAAACAGGCCATAGTCGTTGTTCAGGATATTAGGAGGTAGGGATTGTCAAGGAAGTATTAGCAATTTATTTCAAAAAGTCAGTATTCCCTTCATCACCACAATTTCTCTCACGTCATATCGTGATGATTTTATTATAAGTTCAGCACAATTCATCCCCTTATAGGATAAAAAATGACACTATCAAGTTTTCTTCCTTCTGATTTATTTTTTACTAAGTTCAATTCAAATAACAAAATCGCATCATGCTAATTTAAGACAAAATGCCAGTTATTAATTCCCATGCCTATCTTTCCTTTTATTACTTAATTTTTGCTTAATATTTACCACCCGCACTATAGGCTGAGAAGTCTATCCTAATTTTTATAGAGTGACAAAACTAGAATTGTATACTAAATTTGCATAACCATACAATACTACTCTAATATATATATATATTTTATCTCAAATAAAAAACTACTGATGCCGAAAGATATTCTAGATAAAAACCAGATCACCAAACAAAGCACATCCAACTCAATACCAAAGACTTTAAACAGTCAAAACCATACTAAAGTATGTAGCTCCAAAATCATCTTTCTAGAAAAGTGGGAATGCTTTTGCCTTCTATAAGCCGACAAATCGTATTTATAGCTCCATACGTCTTAATACAGATCATATTGCCATGCACCCACAGGAGAATTTATCATGCAAACTGTATTATCTGTTTGAAACTACATAATAGAAAATTCATCTAAAGCTAAAAACCTATCTTCTAAGGCTAAAAACCTTGCCTCCTCTCTAGAATACTTTTTCTGGGGAATGATTTTTACTAAAAAGGGAAAATTTAATATACAAACCTTAATTTTTATCCTTCTATATGTTGACAAGAATACACCAAAATTTTTGAGAGATATAGAAACTTATGGTTTGTACATTTGTCATTATTGTAGAATACATATTTCCTATGTTAACTTTCTTAAACAAAAATATCCACTAACCCTTTTGAACCAAATATCATAATCCTCTTCACCAACAACAATCCTTCATAAAAACTAGATCTCCAAAAAGCATGTATCTTAAAAAGTTGAAAGGCAGTATCTAAATGATTAAAACTGCCATACATTATCCAAATAATCATTTATGGGAAGTTTGGAACCGTTTCACTCCATTAGCCGACAAGCTGTACCTAACTCTAAACAGCTACCATATCATGCCATCTAGCCGGAGGAAAATACCATGCCTGGTTATCTGTTCAAAACTAAAAAGCTCACCCCCAAATTTTGACTTAGTCAAAGTTTTTCCTGCAAAAAACCTCAATTAGAAACATTTTCCAGGCAAGCACACATAACACAGGAACTTCCCTTTTTTATTTTGATGTGGTAGGCACTAAAAATTAAATCCCAAGTCCAACTCAATCATCTAATATGCCATCTCACATGAATCTTATTCTGTACTTCATGTAACCTTTGTCAGCTAAATATCAACAACAACCACCACTTCTACACTATCATCACAAACATCATATTCCTTCTAAGGTGTATATCTACGGAAGTGCCTGAATGTAAATGATTAAAAGCTCAAGAAATACTTATCTCAACAATCAATTTCCAGAAAGAGAACAGATTCACCCCATAGATTGACAAATCTCAAATTGCAAACTAACACGTCATGCAGCATGGGAAGACCTGAAATGCTACCTTAGTATATCCTAAACCTCAAAGAAGACCTTCTCCTGGAAAATACTTGTAAGAAACCTGCATAGACCAGAATAGAAATACCCTTTTCCTAATTATGTTTCAGGTAAGTGCCGTTAACGGAAAGTTCCTACATAACTACTTTTGGACCGTATCTGCACCGTTACTTTTCCCCAAAGGCAGGAATGAATCTGCTCTACAAACCGACAAGCAGTATGTAAACACTCCATGCATCTCAAAACGCATGATATCATACCATGCAGCCCAGGGTAAATTCAATATGCAACTTCAAAAACATGTTTAGAACTGAAGGATTTGTTTTCCTTCACAAAACATTTGTCTACAAACATCTCATATTGAAACAAGCATATACCAGAACAATATAGCTTTCCTCGACTCCTGAACGAAAATGAGTTACCTTTTGGATCTCCTGGTTTTCCCAAATAAACTGTCAATCACAAATGTGGTTAGGATTTATACCCTAACCATGCAAAGGAAATTTTTCTCAATAACTTCAACATATATAAGCATCGGTATATAGTCCATACATTTAGCCACAAATTATATCACGCTGCGTCCAGTGAAAATCCGCGTGCACAGTTCTAAAAAGAAAAACTAATTTCCCCTGTAATTGGAGCAATTTCCAGTGACCACGAACATTGTACATCAGAATTATATCTCGTCATGTAGCCAGGGGAAATCACCATGCAATCACAGTGAGAGTCGTAAGAGAAACAAGTAATTTCTCCCTACTGGAACCAATTTCCACTGAACACAGATATGGCGCATCCAAAGCATTTGTCTTTTGAAGAAATGTTTTAAGGAGTTAAACAATAGGCTTCTAGTAAGTTCAAAACAAATTGAAACAAAAAGAAGAAGATAACTCAATTGAATTTGTACTTCGAAACCAAATTAGCAACATCAGAAATCAACATGTAATGTGAAACTGAAACAACATTGCAAAAACCATATCCTGTAATATCAAAATCAACATGCAATTAAGTTAGAACACCAAAAACCATCTCTAGTAACATCAAATGGATCATCCAATGCATTAACATTTCAAAAACGAAAACCCACATCAAAATCAACATGCAATTGAGTTAACACACCAAAAACCATCTCTAGTAACATTAAATCGATCGTGCAATGGGATTAACACTCCAAAAACCATCTCTAGTAACATCAAATAGAACATGCAATGCATTAACACTCCAAAAAAAAAAAAAAAAAGACAAAACCCGTATCATCAAAATCAACATGCAAATACAAATTCCAGTAGTCCAACACAATTTAATCCAAAAACTCTCAAAGAATGAGGACTTCCACAAAAGAATCAGAATTAGGGAATTCAGCACCACAGCAAAACCAAACCCAACAACCGAAACAAAAGGTTATCACCTCCACAAAGCTCAAGATCTCCTCGCCGATCCGCCTACCGCAGAAAACCCAAGCCGCCCTTCCAAACCCTAATCTCTCCCTCCCTCCCTCCCTCCCTCCCTCCCTCAGAGCTTAGCTCCCCATTCTCTCCCCAAACGTCTCTCCCCCTCACTCTCACTTTCTGAGAATCTCATCCAAATACAAACACTCACTCGCGCTTATATGCCCGGGGAAAGACAGAGAAAGAGAGAGAGACAGAGAGAGAAGGAGTGGGGCGAAGGAGGGGGGATTTTTATTGAGTTTGTTGGACGGTTTTTGTTTTCATCCCCTTCAATTCAATTCACTTCAATGGAGAAATGGAAATCGAATTTTGTTCTCCCCTTCTTTTCCTCCCCTCCTCGTCTTTCTTCTTTCTATTTCCTCTCTTTCTAACGTTTGCTACTTTGCTTGCTTTCTTCATTTTCTAATTTCCCCCCTTTCTCTCTCTCTCTCTCTCTCTCTCTCTCTTCCCCCCTCCATTTCACCGCTTTGCTTTCTTATTTTTTACTTACTTCTTACTGCCATCTTTCTTTTCCTTTTTTCTTCGTTTTCCTTCGGTTTTTCCATCTTTCTCACTGCTTATGACCTGTCCCCCTCTCCTGGTTTTCAAAAGCCCTTTCACCATTTTTAATCCTGCTAGCTGCCTCTGATTCAATGCACGTGCTTCTTGCCTCCTTTTGACCAGTTAATTTCCACTTACAATCGTCTACTGCTTCTAATTTCTCCTTCTGAAACCTCCATTTTCAGATCTGAAAATGTTATTGCTGAGATTCTTCTTTTTCTTTTTCTTTTTCTTTTTCATTATTTTTTTCCTCCGGGGGCTTCGTTGGGTTTTTGCTTACTGGCAGAACCTTTATCGGAGCGCATCTTCGTAACGCAAACATGTGGCGATACATGCCGAGAATAATGTCTACGTGTTCAGTCTGCATGAAACGTGTGTTTGGAACCGAACCTTTTTCTTTTCTTGTTGCCATGAAGGACTTCCGAAGTTTCGCAGGTCTAAGTTGTAATAGTCCGTTCTGGTTGAAGGTTAAATACTCAACCTAAAAGTTATCTTAAGATTAAATAGTTATTTTTTTATTTTAAGTTTATTTGACCAATTTTATGTTTTGACATTGGACTATTCTTGCAAATACTTTTCAAAGATTGATTATTATTAGATTTAAGATTACATGTGATAGAATATAGTTAACTTAAGTTATAATATTATGTTGAAAACCCAAATTTGCCTATTTTTAAGAGACTTCATTAAAAATAAGGTTATTCAAATTGTTAAAATATTTATTATTTAATCTAAAAATAAACTTAAAAATTTTTATACAAGTAAAAATCATAATATATTATTTAACAATGCATTTTTATTGTCATGAAGATCAATTTATTAAATTATCATAGTGTTACATTATATGGGTATGGTGTAAAGGACTTTATTCTCCCATATAAAAAATGTAAATAGATAATTTGACCATATAAATGAATTGGTTACTCATCTCCATTAAGATTGATATTTTCGTATAGAACCCAGGTCTTGATAAATAGTATAAGAGCTAAAGATTTCTGACAATAGGGGTTGTTAAGGAGATATAATTACAATACTATATTAATACTCAAAGGTCTACTCAATAATTAATTAAATATATTATTATATAAACACGAATCTTGTTATATTTCTACGATACAAACTTATAAAGTATATTAAAATTATTTTTCTTTCAAACGTGATATTCTTTATATTCTATTAATTCAAGCTTGCAAATTACATTACAAACCATTCTTACCACCACAACTGATAAAGCATGTCCGTTACTTCTCTTTTCACACTTGTTTCCTTCCTCCGGTCGTTAAAAACAGCTAAAAAGCCGTGATCTCCGCTGAAAACACCCCAATTCAGTCGCCTTGGTCACCGAGCTCGATGGCGGTTTCAAAGTAAAAGATTCACATGTGTCTCAATGCATGTTCTTCCACTGTAAAAGCCCGCTGCCATGCAATTTCACGACCGCTTTATCATCCCGTGTTGCTTAAGGTCTGATAACCCTACCCAAGAAGGAATGCTTTCTTCTCTTTTTTTGGGTTCCATTTGTGAGTTTTCCATCTTTAAAAACACTCGAATGCCAATCGGTAGGAGGTTTAACGATCTTCTTTCCAACTGTCAAGAGTAAGAGTAGAGCATCTTATATTTTAAATAAAAATATATCTCGCACCTTATCAACTAGTTTGAAATGAGCAGGTGATGTTTTTAATATGATATTAAAAATTATAGTTAATTCACAACATGAGAGTATATAGCCCTTATAGGTTACAACTTGATATATACAAAATTTCGTATTATTCAAATTCATTAAAATTTAGTTTTTAAAGAAAAATATTATGAAATCCACCAACACCATTCAAGTGGATATTCGATTCTTAATCTCTTGCAAGAAACTCACAACGATAGATATATTAGAAATATATATCAAATGAGGTATTCTTTCAAAAAAAAAAACTTGCAATTATCACAACATTGGAAACCCCTAAAGATTCAGTACATTTTAGATAGCACTTTTTCTCTAGTGAAAAAAAAAAACTTATTTAGTGTTAAATGGATTTGAAAAAAATGAAAAAAAAAATTAAATTTCCACTTTATGGAGATTTGCGCGGCATATTTTTCTGTTTATGTTAATTTGGTAAATATTCCCCATGTGGTGGTGGGCTGAATCTGTTAGAATCTCTAAAAGTCACCGGTATTTGCTTGAGTCCAAAAGGTGGCCCAAATGCTTTGAAACAGTCCCAAACTACTTGTTGTTCTTGGACCAATGTGGAACGACCCAGCGTGAGGAAGCAACCTTGCAAGTCCCTCATGTTGGCACTAGTTCAAAGCCAAAGATCTCAATTAGACCCAATTAGACCCAATTTCTGGGGAGTGGACCAAATTTATAGACTGAAAAAGGCAAAATTCAGTTGGAATATCTAACTAAATTATTTATCAATAAGAGGGAAAAAGAAAAAGAAAAAAAGTGAAACCATTGAAATACTATCATCATAATTATTTGACAATATAATTTTATATCGAATAGAACAATACTTATAATATGTTTTATAAGCTATAACAACATCTCTCCGCAATAACGTATTTAAAAAAAAATTAAATCCTTATCTTTTATATAGTATCACAATTAATTATTTTTTTTCAGATAATCCAATCCAATCTAGAAAATGGATCAACCATTTACTAATAAATAATTAAAGTGTACAAACACTTATTTTAATTTAATAATATTTATTTTTTTAATTCTGAGCATCTATCAATTTTTAATAAAAAGCAACCCTAACATATAGCTTACGTCAAACATATTATAAAAAAAATGTATTGCTTTCAAACCGTGATAAACCGTTCGTGAAAATTAGGAGCATAACATCTATTGAATAATGAGAGAGATCATTCAATTATTGTAACAAGCCCGGGGACTTTGGTCCTTTCTTGTCAAATTATTTCAAGAGGAAGAGGAACAAGAGAAGGGAAGAAGCTCATTTGTAAATTTTAGAAATGACTAATTTTTTCTTTAAAACTCATTATTAAAAGATAAGCAGTTAAACTTATAAGAAGAATATTAAATTAAAATATGGATTTTTTAATACATTTTTTAATTTTTTATTTTGAGTATAAAAAATTATAAAAATTTAATTTATGTCAAAGTTAGCAACGAAAATTACCAACAAAAGTATTGATTGTTAACCTACGCTATCTCTTCGTAAGTACAATTAATAGGCCATTGAGCCCAATAGCTACACAAAGGAGTGTGGACCACATCAACTCTCTAAATACAATAGAGATGTAAGAAAAATGTTTATAATATACCTTGTAAGTACAGATAATCATTTTTTTAATAAAATATTTGGAAAAGAGGTAAGCTTGAGGCTTTCACAATAATAGCAGAAGACTAATTGTGAAGAAAATGAATAATTTGGTGTCATCCAGCTTTTCTCCTTTGTTTTCTCTTCACGGGGTTGAAACTAGGTTCCCAATACAATGGCTTTTAGGGACCCTAATATAAGCGTCAACTCTGCAAAACAAGGATAAAGATGTGGACCTGAGCAATCTGAGCTTGAAAGTCACCCAGAAGACAGCGCGATGCGCGGTGGACTGGGTAGTTGAGTCACCAACAAGACTTTGCCGTCTAATTTCGTGTTCAGAGAGGCCAAGTAATCAAAGGACAATCATGTAATTGAATGCAATTTAATAGACAAGACAACAGACAAGGATGAAACACTAAGTCATTGCCCCTTACGAGTTTCTTTGAGTTACCTCTCCGTAATCCAAACAAAACCTTAGACAAAATTGCACTGAGATTGGAGGTTAAACCACAGTCAAAGGCTGTAGCTTTCACCAAACTTTAGCTATCCCATTCCCTCTTTCTTCCAATCATAGATGCTTACTTTATCGCCACTGGAAAGGAAATCTAACTTTAAAGGATAGCTTATACTCATCAATGAAATTCGGGTCAGTAGGTAAGGATTAGATGGCAACAATATAATTGAGGACAGAGCGGAAAATGATTCTTAGTGGCAACTATTTCTAATTTAAGATGCTCCTAAGTATAGCTGTTGAATTTTGCTTATTTAATGTTGTAAATATTATTAAAATTGACATATTAAAATTTTTATTTATATGATAATAAATTCTATCAATTTTTGAGATTGAATGATAATATCGAAATTAAGATTCTTTTAACACCAATATAGGCTTCTATTAATTTGAGCATGTACATTGTCTATGTAATGCCAGACATGTTAGGATGTAGTTGATTGAGTTTCAATAAGAGATTTTATACGTATCTATACAGTTAAAAAATCTTGACACCAAATCTTTCAATCTCCACGCGCAAGAAATCCCAAGAATCTCGATCTTTTAACGTGGCCGGTCAACAACAACGAGATTCTAACCAACCTTCTTTATTTATGGGGCGTTATCACCTCACCACATTGAATAAATGGCTCGTTCATTAATCTCTAACGCTTAACTTTATTTTTCAGGCGTGAGAAAGTTGTTAGCTGGGGTCAATAAAAGAAGGAATGAACCAAAAAAAAAAAAAAAAAATTCACTTTCAAAAAGTACGAATTTCATTAGAATCTTCTGCAGGAGCTGATTTTGAACAGCACGTTGAAAGGGGCGAACATGTAACCTTTTCAGATTTGGTTCATGCGGACACGACGTTTTGAATAGCATGGTACATCTCTCGGAATCCATTTACGTTAAAAAATTACAGTGAATCGAGCATATTATGAAGTTTTCAACACGCACGAGTTCAACGAACTAGGTGCTCGGTCTTCGTTAAATTAGAATATAATCCTAAGAAGTGGATATGCATGCATCAACCCACTTAAAGAAAGGCAATCCTGCTGAAATTTGAGTGGAGTTACTCTTGTGATGCAAAAGAAAAGAAAAAAAAAAAAAGAAATATTGTAACCTCTTGGTTCATGCTAGAAATATAAGTTATCGAAGTCATGGTCTCAGTTGTGATAACAAAATCTATTTATAATTTCTCAATGCCAAGAAAATTCCAAGGCGAGAATCTCGAACATGTATATGGGTCCTCCTGCGGATAAGGACTTCGATAGGATCGACATGCTTTTCAAGTTCAGTCCATGATGAAAGATCTTTTAGGAGAAAAGCTCAAGGTAAAACTTCCCATCTTCAACGTAGACCTTCTTTCACTCTCTCTCGCAGCTCCAAGAATCACCCAGCAACCAGACCTGTTCAACATGGACGATAAAACCACTTCGGCCTTGTGGGTATGGAAAGCCATAACAATATGCAGCGTTGCGTTTACAGGGTTTAAGCCGAGGATAAATAATATGAACAGAATCAGCAACGTGGCCAAGCTTATTCAGATATGAAAGCTTGTATACACAGAAGACAGCTGAATACAGTGAGATCCCTGAAGCGAAGTACAAGAGCTCGAGCATAGTGGGAAGACAACCATCTTCGTCAATGACCCAGGCCAGACGAAACTGGCCCCATACAGAAACGGACTGCCCCCAACGTCGACGCAGCCAAAGAGAAGACCACTGCTGGCAAGGTGGGGTGCGGGGTGGACACACCGGTTGAAGGCCACACGGCAACTGCGGTTGATCCCCTCGTCGGTGAAGCGCCGACACCTATAAATCCTCGGCTGGGTTTTGTTTAATGCAAACGTGAGGAAGACCTAGTAGAACGGGTCAATGGGCAACGAGAGATAGGGCCAGTGGCGTGCCAGGACTCGTTTCCCCGCAAGAACCTACTAAACAATTATAAGTCCGTGGCAGTGCCGTAATAGTTCTTAAACTTCTATGGTATAAAAGTAGTTTTAACCTTTTACCGACTTCAAATTGTTTATGTTAAAAGTATAAAAAGTTAAAAAAGAATCGCGTCATTTTCTGCCAATGGCATTATCTCTTTTATTCATTTATTTTATTTTATTTTATTTTATCGGATTTTCCTTCCGAGGCAAGGAAAACGCTGATCGTGAAATGTGAGGTACACACATTCAAGTTACGCCTAACAAGCAACTGGCGCAAGATAGCCAAACCGGACCCATCATAACACGTGTCGCGTAGCCACTGAATTTCACAGCTCACACACAGAAGAAATAGCACAGATTTCACGCGCCTGCCAGAAACCAACCGTACTGGAAATTAGCACGTGCGAAGTGGCACGCTCGCCTAATTCGCTTATATCATCCGCAGTTCTTTTGCTTAATTTTTTTTTTCTTTCTCGGCTTTGTGGTAGCCTGTAAAATAGGAATAGCCTCATAAAAAGCAAATCTACGAATATTAGACTTATTTACTTATTTTTTCCTAGAAAATCTAGAGAGAGAAAATGCGAGAAAATCTAGAGAGAGAAACGAAAATAAATATGCAAGTAAATGAAAGGAAAATTTAGTCTAGAGAGAGAGAGAGAAACAAAGAAAAGTAGGGAGAGGGAGAGAGACAGTTTACCCTCATTGTAGAGAGAAATATTTAAGAGAAAGAGAGAGAGGGAGAGAGAGAGAGAGGGCAATTTAAGCTCACATGAAGGTTGATTTGTGAAGACTCATCTCGAGATTTTTTCGTCAGATCATAGAGAGAGAAGAAAGTTGAGAGAGAAAGTAGGCAGAGTGTGTGTCTGTGTGAGAGAAATAGGGATAATATATAATTTCAGCATTTTAGATCTTTTTATTTTTAATTACACGTAATAAATATTTTGTATATGTATTAGATCCTTTGTGATAATATATATAGTCGGAAGCTAATCTGGTTGTGTTGTCTGCAACTGGTAATTTGGATACAACTTGCTGGGCAATAAAGAGTGAAATTTTCTCTGCTACTTGGGAGCGAAATTGTTCAGAGAGATCACTGATATTGGGATATCGGTGTTGGCGTCGGATTGTACAACATATCGATCGTTCCGAAGGCGATGGCCGACCGGAGAGAACGGATGGTGAAGGAGCTGTACAATGCGACCGCGTCGATTGAGAAGCCAGAGGCATGTAATACTCGAAATTAGGGTTTTCTTTTTTGCTGTTTGTAATTGGAACCGCTTTGATTGGTTGTGCTGTTAATTTTAAAAGTTTAATTTTTTAATTGAATCTGACGATTCATATGATTTGAGTTCTTCTTTAGCGAATACTGCGTATTAGTTGGTTTGCGGATTGTTTGGCTGTGTAATAGGAATTAGGGTTTCTGAGTCACGAGGAAGTCTACCTCAATTTGTTGTTTTCTGCGTTTTGTTTTGTCACCTGGCTTTGAATCGACATTTCTTCTCTGTCGCAATCTTGGTTTCTTGATAGATTAATCTGTATTGAAGATTATGACGTTAATCAGACCCAAGGGTTAAGGCCATTTGCCTACCTTTTCTGTCATTCACTTATTGGTTATTTTCTTTTTGAGGGCCTTTTTTCGACTCTATTGGTATAGTAATTGATGCACTTCTGTATATGCTTTTTAGATAACACCAGTCTTGAGAGGAAGTTATCTGATGCAAGGGCCTGTAGATGAGGCGGATCATGACATTGGGAAGAATATGGTGAGATAACCGGGTAATTTACGTTTAATGTTCTTATCTCCTCTTTACTAACGCCCTAAAAAGTTCTTGTTTCATAGTTTGCTTTGAATGGAGATTTTAGTTTCTGTCATTGCACTATTTTGATGTTAGTTATTTAGCTAATGTGTTACGAAAAGCAAATTAAACGTCCAGCTCTATTATTTGTTTAGTAAGTTGACAAACCTTAAAATTGTAAATAATGTGCAATTAAGCCTGACTCTATATGCATACAATTTGTCCGTCAAAGGTATTCTTCTTTAACATTTATTGCGAGCATGCTGTTTCCCTTTTCAGTCACTTGCTTGTGCACCTGTGGATGACTGCAACAGTTGAACTTGAGTGTGATTATATATATATATATATCTTAAGAGGTCATGTGCAGATGCTTTATTTTTGTATTTCTATCCACTATTAGCTACCATGGATAACTTATTATTTCTGTCTTATACTCTACAGTATATGAGGAATCAGGTGAAATGGCTCTGAATTATACACGAGTGTTACCAAAATTTTAGAAAACTTAAGGTTTAGATGTTTTTGAATATAGTTATTACCTAGTATCTAATTAGGTTCGTGATGTAATTTGTGTGCTTTCTTTTTTCGTTGATAGGAAGAATATTAATTAGGATTTCTTCATTCTAACAATCAGACATGCAAATCTATGATTTTTTTTTTAAATACTTTTTTCTTAGGAAAAAAATGTGAAGCTGAAATAGTAGAAATGAGCCCCAGATCTATACTGTCCCAAACCCAGTAGAACATGGTTATCAAATCAAAATTACCAAGTAAAACTTACTGATGTTGAACTCTTTGATGCTTTGTGTATTGTTTTTAGTATGTTGTTGTTCCGGACTCCAAGTAAATATACAAGTCACTGATGGGGGCATGACTTGCTAGGCTTCATTACCAGAATATTTAAGCTTTGTATACCATTTTAATGTTTCTTTTCTGATGTTCTTTGAATCTGGAAAGCTTTTGAGTTTACCTTTTACTTCCATTTTATTTCTGTTTTCATCCCTGTTTTAGCGCTGCAAAGTCGTTGTTGATTATCTGTCATGTGAAAAATGCAGTCATCTGCTGTAGTTTTTTTCTCTCCACACCTTCCCCCTCTCCTCTTTCTTCCTTCATTCACTAACGCTTTGGTTTTATCAGGTGTCTTCTCAACCTAAAACAGAATTTGGGAATAGTTCCATGAGTAAGAAAGTTCATATGAGAGGCGAGTGTGGGACTTGTAACATGTGCTCTGCTCCTTGTTCATCTTGTATGCATCTGACCCGAGCTCTCATGGGGTCAAAGAGTGAGGAGTTTTCTGATGAAAGCTGTCGTATAAATGTGGCTAGTCAGTATTCAGTAAATGAGAGATCTCTTAAGAGTAGGGTATCTGATAGCTTACAGCATACCAATAGTGAAACAAGTAACCTCCAGAGTATCAATTCCAGTCATGATTCTTTCTCTGAAAATGCTGATAGCAAAGTAACCTTAAGGTCATCTGTCATCTCTGATGCTTCAGAAGATGTTGAGATGCTTCCCAAGTTGGCCTCTGGAGAAACTATGGCAGAGGATCAGCTTTCTTCCAAACCACAGTTTGGTTTAGATAAGAGAACCTTCTCAAATAAATATGATAAAGTTAAGGAGGAAGAAGACCATGATGATAACATTTCATGCATCAGACCCAATGATGCCAATGTTGGGGCCAGTGATCATAGCGGAAATATTAGTAAGATACCTTCAGTTAGTAGTTTAGATCCAGAGGGTTCAAGGAAGACGGCCCAATTCAACAAGTTAGGCACATCAGAGACTCCTTCAAAAGAGTCAGATGCTAGTGGTAGATCACCAAATGTGCAAAGTGCTAAACCTTTTCCTTGCAGTACAGTCTTTACAGTTCTTGAAGAAGATCCATCTTCTGTAGTCCAGGATAAAGGTCTAGAGTGCTCCACGGACGTCAATTCATCATTAACTAAAGTGGTGGCATCTGATATTGTTTCTGGCCATAAATTTGTTTCATGTAAAGGTAGTCACATTGGTGGTGGTTCTGAGGTTTCAACAAGAAATTATACAAAGTCAGAAGCAGAGACTGACAAGGATAGTGGGGACCAAACAGATAAAGCTTTGGAATCTTCTGATCAAGTTAAGAATGAGTTTGTTGCGTCACCTAACATGCAGGAACATCCGTTGCAATCTGTATCAGGAGATGAGAGTGATGAGTCGGACATTGTGGAGCAAGACGTGAGTAATGATTATTTTTTGCCCCTTTTTTTTTGTCCTAATTTGATTTTGAAACAACGAAGATGTATATGCATAACATGTAATCTCCTCTTTAGACTTGTATCTGTAGGTCCTTCTGGGGGTTTTCTCAGTATATCTTGACCACAGTGAATTGTTTCTATAGATTAGTATCCATGGGAGCATTAGATTGGTATTACACATTGTAATAAGAGAAGGGTTCATTGGGGGTGAACAAGAATGGATTTGAAGAGATTTATGGAACTTAAACTTAAACTTGATCTAAGAGAGAAGCTTTATACTGCAGTGTACGGATAGATCTATAAAAGCAGACATCCTGATGTTATGGATGAGTGGGTGCATGGTTGTGGTTCCTTATCTGTCTGTGGTGCATCTTCTTTGGCTATTGCCTCTTATTGTGTTTTGTACCAAAACTTTCTCCCTCTTTTTATCTGCTATTTCCACTTGATCAATGCGTCTGCTGATTTCTTTTGTTGGAAACAGGTAAAAGTATGTGACATCTGTGGGGATGCAGGTCGTGAGGATTTGCTTGCTATATGTAGCAGGTGTAGTGATGGTGCAGAGCACACGTAAGTATAAGCATTCTTCCTTCTGTATTAGTTGGTTGGTAGGTTCTGTTGGTCTCAACTCTGTGTTGATATATAAGTTTGTGTTAAACATGATTCTTAATGTTGCTGTTGCTACCAATCAGCTACTGCATGCGAGAAATGCTCCTGAAGGTTCCTGAAGGTGACTGGCTGTGTGAAGAATGCAAGTTCGCTGAGGAATTGGAAAAACAGAAGCAAGGTAAAGCTTTAATGGCTTGTCTGAATTAAAATAAAAGAATTACTGCTCTCAACACGGGTTTTGTAAACTATACTCTGATTTTGAGATTGATTTTGAAGGTTCAGAGGTTGAGGGAAAAGGAACTATTAACGCTAGCTCAAGTACACATGTTCCTGGCAAGAGGCTCACAGAAAATATAGAGGTGGCTTCAGCAAAAAGGGAGAAGCTTGAGTCTGGATCAGAATCACCTCATCCATCAAGCCCCAGCAAAATAGTTACTGGATCTCCAAGGCCATCAAGTCCCAGCAAAATTGTTACTGGATCTCCGAGGCCATCAAGTCCCAGCAAAATAGTTACTGGATCTCCGAGGCCATCAAGTCCCAGCAAAGTTGTTACGGGGTCTCCAAGGCCATCAAGTCCCAGCAAAATTGCTGCAGTTTCTCGGGATTCTTCATTCAAGAGCTTAGACAAGGTGAAAGTTAAGTCAGGTCAGCATACTGATATTTTGGAAACTGCACGCTTTCCTACAACGGGTCAACGGCTTCAAACACCCAAGGGTAAGCAAATATCATTTAGTGTTGTCAATCACACGCACATACATATCATTTCTCGTTTGAACCTATATGTTACTCATTGTAATGGCCCATCTTGGCTTCTTGGGTCTTAATCATTACATATTTTAAGTGATGATAGGTTGTTTTTCCATGTACAGGTGCTTTGTTGAAGTCTAATTCATTCAGCAACTTAAATTCCAAACCAAAAGTTAAGCTTGTGGATGACGTTGTTCCCCAGAAGCAGAAGGGTGCTAGAGAATATGCTTCCGTTGATACAAAGGAGGGGTCTGCTCGAACCTTGATGAAATCTATGTCATTTAAATCTGCAAACTCAGGGCGTACCAATGCTACTGAATCAAAGGTTAAAATGCTACCTTCTAAGTTTACACACGTTCAAGATCTAAAAGGATTGAAACAACCAAAAGAACGTGGTATATGTGAAAGAAAAATTTTACCTAAGTTGGATCGCCCTCCAGTGAGTGCAACAACTCCTAGTTCCACTATTCCAACCCCCAAGGTTTCCCAAAAGCTCACATCTCGTGGTGAAACTGGCTTGCCTTCCTCTGGAAATAACAATCGTGAGTTGAAGGTTGCACAGTCTGATGGAAAAGCAAGTTTATCGAAGGTTTCCAGCTGTCTGGGTCGAAAAGGTGTTGAAGTTCCAGTTAGTTCAGGTGTGATATTGCTTTCTTTGTGGAGCGACCTTGCTCATTCTTAATTTTTATAAGTTGTGCTCTCTTTTGATTTTTCAGCAACAACACCCCCCCCCCCCCCTTCTTTTTTTAAAGTTATTTGACATTTGGATCAACTAAAGCTAAGATATAATTTTTTTTTTTCCCTAACGCAGTTGGAGCTTTATCTACTAGTGGGATGTGCAGTTCTGCTGAGCAAAAGTTAAACCAGGTTGGCTCTAAGGATGGACCTTTTTCAAGTTATTCTTTGAATGCTGAGAGACCTGGCAGTAATGCTGATGGAGATGCATTTCCAATGACAAATCATAATGAGAAAATTAGGGAGAGTTCTGGTAGTCGGCCAAGGCCTATAGCTGCAAGTGCTCCAAAAAATGTTTCCTGTGAAAAATGTAAAGACAGTGGCCATGCTACAGAATTCTGCACAAATGGTACTCCACTGGCCGCTGGAACTGATATATCTACTACAAAAAGTTCTAGGGAGGAAATGCATGAAGGCAATAAGTTGAAAGCAGCAATCAATGCAGCTTTGCGTCGAAGACCTGAAATTTACAGGAAGAAAAGAGAACTTGATCAACCTGATGAGTTGTCCACGTCTAGCACAGACATGAGTTGTGAAGTAACTCCTCAGGATCAATTCTTGGCAGCAAATAAGTCAAAGAATATAATTCCTAGTGAAGGAAATTGTGAAAGGCAAGCCATTTGTGAGAATCCAGGGCTGGACTCGTACAAACATACAGCGGCCAGTAATTCAAAGCAGAATTTGCTCCCCACTGATGTTTCTTCCCCCAAAGTCACGGACATTGATTTCACTGCGGCTTCTGCGGGAAAGCCTACAGTCACAGAATTCCCTGTTCAAGCTGTCACATCATCTGGTCTCCTGAAGACGTCAGCCATTCCCGAATATGATTTTATCTGGCAGTAAGATTCTTTTACATTTCTGTAAATGGGATCTCTGTTTGTTTAGGGAGAGCATTTCTCAGCTTTTTTGGTTTCTCTCACGTTGTTGCTCATTATATATTTACATCCTCAGAGCAGTCTTCTAGATAAGCTTCTTTGATCCATATGCAGGGGAGTTTTTGAAGTGCATAAAGGTGGAAGACTTCAAGACAGTTGTGCTGGAATTCAAGCGCATATATCAACTTGTGCGTCACCTAAAGTTCTTGAAGTGGTAAACAAGTTTCCCCAGAAAGTTTCCCTACATGAAGTACCTCGCTTGAGCACATGGCCGTCCCAGTTTTATGAAAATGGTGCTAAGGAAGATAACATTGCTTTATACTTTTTTGCCAAAGATGTTGAGAGGTAACTATATTCATGTATACTTTGATATGATTGGAGGTGGTTTTTTTTCTTGATTCATATGTTTCTTTGTTTCTCATTTTGATACAACATTTATTTATGCTGCTTGAGCTACAGTTATGAGAGAAATTACAAGAGCCTGTTGGATGGTATGATCAAGAAGGATTTAGCCCTCAAAGGAAACCTTGATGGTGTTGAGCTTTTGATATTCCCATCCAATCATCTTCCTGAGAAGTCACAGCGTAAGGGTTAACTCAAAAGCTTTTATAAATTTGGTGTGTAATAGCTTGTGATAGGCTTCTGTTGTTCATATGGAATTGGGAATGCATTTATTAATATTCCTACAACAGTAGACATTTTCACAACCCCAGGATAATGGCTGTGTTATTCTGCAAGTCCTGAACAACAGGAATCATATATGGTGGTGATATTCTGTAGATATAGTGATGATACCTCAATACATATCTTTCGCACCTATAATCCATTGATGCGGGGGCAGGTTATATCATATGGATACCTACGTAGCAAGTCCTGCAACATACGTACCAATGGTAGATATAAGGGGAGGGGATATGCCTTGATCCATTGGTGTTGGTTTATTGTTTTTTAAGCTTTAAATATCTTGGAAAGGGAGTTGAAATACTTCTTAGATGCCTTAAGCTTTAGTGGCCGAAATGCAAGGAGGAGCTAGTAGGAGAAGATTAGATGTGAAAATAAAGTTTTGCTTCTAGAAAATGAAGAACTAACCCTTTTTTATTTTATAACTCAAAAAGGCTACAGTACTGAAAACTTAGGTTCATTGCATAGAAGTATTTTGGGTAAGGAAGTTAAGAAAGTAAGGAGACGAACCTGCGTGAAATGCATTTGGGGTTTTGAAAGCATTAGAAAGTTAGTGAATTCTCTTATTGTATAGGATCAGGAGTTGACATGTATGTCTGTTAGCCATGCCAAATTCCACTGGAACTAGGAGTTTTAAATTTGAAACTATGAGATTTGGAATGTCAGACTAGTGAGACTCGGAGAAAGCCCAAATGTTGAAAGACCGATAAGAAAGATAAGTCCATATAATTGGGCGACAAGCCTATTCCTAAGGTGCTTTGTGATAAAGAAAGATACGTCCATCTTATGCTCTCTTTGTCTTGAGCCACTTGAGTTTTTGTGTGTATAGTTGTTATCCTTCCAGCTTTCAGTTTTATTTTTGTTCATACTTATTGAAGATAGTGTATGTTTACTTCTTCAATGAAAGGAGGCTGTATGCTTGTTTCCTAGCCATTGATGGATGGCCGATAAATGGAGGTGTACCATGCAATCGGTGAACCTTTCTTTAATTTTATTGCACTTTGTACAATAGCGAATTATCAACTCCACAAGACTGAAAAAGACCAATTTGACTACTTGGTGTTGGCTACATTGTCCTTTTTTAATGTCTATTGAAGTGGTAAGCCAATTTACATAGCTTACCATTTTTCTAAGAATACTTGTGCTTTCAACTGAAGCACGTTACTTTCACTTGCTCCTGCCTTTGATGTTGGTCGCATATGCTCTTAACAACAGGTTTGGTACTTGGCTAAGAGTCTCATATTATGAATTTGGGCTTTAGTGTTAAATTTTCATAGGTTTTCCTTTCCTTCTCGTAATCATAAGTTAGGACTGCTTAATGGATGTTTGAAGGGCTTAAACCTTACGAAGGTGATGCATGTTATATGTTTGTGAGAGTCAAGTTGGTTTATGGATGTGTTACTGAAAATGCGTGCTAGGAATAAGATTCACTGTCATTTTCAACTTCTATGACATGTGATGCAGATTTTGTAGACATATGTCCTCTAAATCTTCATTCTATACTGTATTCGAATTGAATTTCAATTAACTTAAATACTTGTGAGGTTTACTTGAATTGCAATACTTACGCTTTATGCTTTGAGGTTTACACCAGGTGGAAGAGTGAGATCAGTTTTCTTTCTTCTCCTTTTACAACTGTGCCTCTTCCTGTGCGTTTTTATAGATTCAGTTGCTTTTATTTTGCCTCAGAATTGTATATATGCTGACGCTTGTTCTGTTATTGGCAGGTTGGAATATGTTGTTTTTCCTATGGGGCGTTTTCAGGGGAAAGAGGGAGAATTGTATGGGCAAAGATATTCCCCCTGCTATCATGACTCTGTCTGAGAATCTAAGAAAAGATATTCCCTCTGCTATCATGACTCTGTCTGAGAATCTAAGCAAAGATATTCCCCCTGCCGTCGTGACACTGTCTGAGAATCTGCACAAAGATATCCCCCCTGCCGTCGTGACTCTGTCTGAGAATCTAGGCAAAGATATTCCCCGTGCTGTTATGACTCTGTCTGAGAATCTATGTTCGCCAAGGCCTATGGATGAAGACTTACCTGCATGTGACAGATCTTGTTCCATGGTCCTAGCACCCAATGCCCCTAATCAGGTGCATGTCACAGTAAGTGGGGCTGGTGATGACAACACAACATCTCTTAAGCAGATATCTTTAGGATACCAAGGAGATTTGGATCGGCAAGATGGTAGGCTTGACTCCACGTCCCTTTCAAAGACAGAAATGGCCACTGAACCGTTGAACCTAGAAGTGAGGCACAGCAACTCTTCCCCGGTAATGAAAGGCCATATTTATTAGAGGATAGGACCTGTGTGTTCTCACCATAAGATATTAAACTCTCTCTGATACAAATACACATGCCAACCCACAGACTTTGATTGACCTAGTTCAAAAAACTATATATATCTTTTCCATCTGGTTTGATAAATTTCTTTTTCATTGTTGAAATTGAAGTTCTGACAATGGAGGCAATACCCTTCCATTGGGAATTATATGATTACACTCTCTCTATGGACACGTCTAGTTTCTTATTTTCCTCTGGAAACAAAACCTTAGAGAGGTGCCTTATTTTCTTGTATCAACTTTGAAGAAAATAAGTTTTAATCTTTAACGTTGTTTATTTTGAGTGTACCTAGTTATGCACTCTTGCTCTTGTGATGCTCATTAAATTTCTTTCTTAATGCAGGAAGAACCAAGTCTTCCAGTCATATTGGGTGCGGAAATCAAAGCCTTTCCACAAGCAACTGTAAAGTCTGGCTCCAGTAATGTTGACAAGGCACAAGTGCATTGGAGTACTTCATCTGATGGAGAAGATAAACTTTTGAAAGTTCTTCCAGTTGGCAATAAAGAGATGGGTATCTTGGGTAGTGGTGGTGAGGATAAAAGTCAGGATAGGATGAATGGAGTCCGAGACCAAGTTAAACATAGGAGGGAATTGTTGGAAGATACTGCGCATGTGGACAGGGGGGTGGCTGTGTTGGACAGGGAAGTGAGCAATCGCAGGAAACGTCCTTATTTAGATCTTTCGGAGCCAGCTCCTGAAGCATCTAGTGACACAACCGAGGAGATGGATTGGGATGAAACTGATGGTAGATCAGTCGATGGAGAAAGTTCTAGTAAGAGGCTGAAGTCAGGTTTCAGTATAATATCCGGACAGAGCAACTCTGGAGGTAGAAATTGTGGGAGTGATAATTTTGCTTCTCAAGTAATTGATCCGGGTCTTATCTCTTGTGTTGAGGAGAAAAAATGGGAAGAAGCTTGTGATGAGAAAGTCATTCGGGAGGACTTGGGAAGTAGTAGCGAAAGGTACTTCTTTCCTGTGGATTCACAAAGAGGAAAGGAATTTATATTTGGGGAGTACTCGGCGCCATGGAAAAAGGTCTCATCAGATTGTGAGCAGAAATTACATGATGAAGTTCCGAATCTTGAGCTTGCTTTAGGGGCTGAAAGGAAACCGGCGAGTACCAAACTGCCTTTCTTTGCGGGGACAGTCGGGGGGAAGAAAAATAACCAAGCGAAGCCTCCAGATAAGGTGAAAGAGGATGAAGAGGACGGTTTCTCCGCATCCCTTTCTCTTTCTCTGTCATTTCCATTCCCGGACAAGGAGCAGACTGTAAAACCTGCTTCGAAGACGGAGCGTCTTCTGCCGGAAAGGCGCAGTTTGAATAACTCACTGTTTCTCTTTAGAGGGTTGCGGGATCAATAGAGCTGCGACTGTGTTTGCAACATGTAAATTAACCTTGGCTCCACATGGTTGTGGTGAATGTTTACCGGATCGGATAGGCTGAGCTCCAGGGGCATCGATGGTGGACTCATTTTCCATATGTTCATAGCCATACAGGATTTACTAATTCTTTTCTCTCTTCTCTTTTTTTTTTTTTTCCTTTTTTTTTTTTTAAGATGCGTTCTAGCTTTTCTGGTCTTTTTTGAGTGCATACTTAACGGCTGTTTGTATATAAAGAGAACGAAAGCCGGCACAATATCGAAATGTCAGTTAGGACTTTGCGGACCAATATGATCGTCATAAGTTTTCCTTCTCTCCTTCCATCCGTCCCTCTGTCTGTCTGTCTGTCTGTCTCTCTCTCTCTCTCTCTCTCTCTCTCTCTCTTTCTAACATATCCCCTTTACAAGACTCACTAATCATTCTTACTGTTGTTCTTCGACGATTTTTCTCAGGTCATTCTCCGGATCTCTCCCCATGATAGTAGGCCACTTAGCAGGTGATAAATTGTAATTCTAATAGCTTCGTTTCATATCGGAGACTCTTCAGAAGGAGTAAAATGAACTTGTAATTGTAAATCCTGAACTTCCATAACACCAACAATCTATGGATGCCGTCGTGGATTAGCATGTGGTAACCAAAGGGATGGACCTCCAGAAAATCAATCTCTCCATCCACGGACACAAGTACCCTGGAGATGCGGTTAACAATAACAGTTTAGCATAAACAAATGACCCCCCCCCCCCACCTACTCCCACCTATTTAAAAGTTGGTGTTGTTGGGTTCGGACTCCTGACAGCTTGGACGGCGGATCAACCGAAGCAATGGTAGCCTTGAAGTTGGCTTTAGAGGCGTCCTCATATGCCTGCGATATTTCAGCAGTTATTGTTAACCTTTTTATTTCCGTAACTGCCCTTTATAACAAAGCCTACCCACCTGCGCCGAGTGCATCGAGTATACATGCTGCACCGGACACGTCATATTAGATCGAATTTCCGAAGTTAAGAATTTAAGAAACGCAGCTCAATAAGCTTCTATTTCCAATTGTGAAAAACTCGCCTAAATTCCAACATTAGATTTTCTACTGAAAATTGGATTCTTCCAAAAGAATTTCACATCTCTTTTATATTCTATGTACCAGTAATAAGACAATAAGCTCAAACAATAATTGTTCCTTTATAATCAGGAAGATCTTAATAAAATGAAAATCTATCATAAGAGTTGAGAGTACGGTGATCCAAAAAGAGAGAACGCAAAGTTAATTTAGTACAAGAAAATTGTTAAAAATTGTATTTTGGGTTTTAGGGGCATTTGTGGAAAAGCAATTCCACCTTCTGTGTCGATATATATAATTCCTCCTTTCTTGAGGAGCAACGCTGTTTTTTCATTTTCCCCGTCGTCTCTGTAGATCTCACACTCTCTAATGGCGACCTGTTTTGCTCCCGTTTCCATTTCAGGTAATTGTTATTTGGTGTTATCAATCTATCTGAATAGTCACTGTTTGGTTGCTGAGAAAACGTGGATAACGAGGAGGAGATAAATAAAGGAGAAAAAAAACTCAACTACTCTTTAGTTGCTTGTTCTCCTTTTGAAGTTCAATTCCTCTATTATGATAGTCCTTGTAATTTGTGATAAATTGATGCGAAACACGCAAACTAAAAGATTTTCACTTTGTAATTTCAGTTTTCTATATATGCTGGCTTTTAGAACACTGGGGGTCCATTTTTCCTTTATTAAATGTCAAGTAGGGGTTAATTTTAGTGATGCTAAGGGGATATTTTGTTTTTGTGATCGTTTTCGATGATTTTCGAAATTGTTCCTTATAGGGTATTCTCTTTATAAGTCTGTGGCTTTTTATTTGGATGAGAACGTTGGAAATAATTGCTTCTATTTCCTGTAGGTGGATCGCAACTCAATGCGCGTGAGCTTTGCTCCAGAAAGTCAAACTCCTTTGGGAAGACCCCCAAACTGATACTACAAAAGAAATCGAATCGAGTAGGGAGTAAGCTATCTGTTCGTGCTGAGTACCAGTACGTCATTCTGGACTTCTCTCTATGGAAATTGGGTTATGATATTCTGCAAATTGCATGTTGATTTTTCCTCGGTGATAAGAATTTTTGTTTTACGATGTTGTGGTAATTTAAACAAGTGTCACCTGAGCTACATCTCTTTCCGGTTCAGTTTGCGTTGGAGTAAATGCAAGGTTTAATAGCCAGTTGTGAATAAGCTACATTCCCCATTGCATTCTCGTAAGGAGGGTACATGTCAAAAATTTTTAATTTCGGACATTTGAGAGCTTTGAGTCATTCGGTAGAGAGCTGACATTCATGTAGGAAGATATAAATCAATATTCGGTAGAAAAATAGGTGCATGACAGATGCCATGATTCAGGTTGTGTAGGACCTCCTATTTCAGCACTTAAGAGTTAGCTAAGTAATGACCTTTCTGCTGAACTTTGTAGGTGGAATTTAAAAAAGAAAATGGTCAGAAGAGAAAATAGAAGGAAGAAAGGGGACACAAGTATTCATCATTACTTTTTTCAGATCTGGTTTGATGAAGGCAACAAATTTGTTGTGTTTTGCTGAAAAATCAACTGAAAAAGAAGGCTTATGCGTGTAGCACAACAGCCTTTCAGCAAACTAGCTTGGGGAAGAACGCAACCAAAAAACAAAGTTTTGAATTTTCTTGTATCTTTAAGATTACTGGATAAAGAAAAGAGCTCACAAACACAGAAAATCGTCTATGGCATTCCCTTGAGGTGGAGAAAAATAATAGTGAATGGATTAAATTGAATTAGCAGCATGGTAAGATACAACTAGGAGCAGAAAAATTAAATGCGGTCTTGTAGAAACTAAATTATGCAAGATCCCCAATTCCCATCTCTCGACATATGTCTAATCTTCTCTAAGCTTCTGCACACTCGTCTTTCATTGTCTGCTCCAATTGGCAGTGATATGCTGGATAGGTTGTAATTGGATGTATGGTATTCTAAACCTTTACAGTTGAGAATTCTTCAATTCCAGAGTTAATATTTTGAATATTTATCATCAGCCAAGCTTTAACTGCTCAAAATATGGAAAGTTTCAATAGTTCTAGTAATGCTTCTGGTTTCGGTTGATGCCCTGATTGTATTTTAAATTTATGTGTCCTATTTTTCTTTTGTTTTGTCACATATATGCAGTGATGGTAGCAGAGGTGGCGGCGGTGATTTTCTTGCTGGTTTTCTTCTAGGCGGTGCTGTGTTTGGAACTTTAGCTTATGTTTTTGCTCCTCAGGTGATTTGATATCCTACGTTTAGTTTTGATGGATGTTGACCTTACACAATCTGAGTATTAAAGTAATATGAAGGGTCTATGATTTAGGAAAATTGCTCAGCAAACAATCGGCACAATCTCATAGCAATTTAGTAGAGTCTTGCATATCCAAAATGAAATGTAGGATGTTGAGTTCTCATGCTTTTGTTGTCTTTGTAAATCAGTAATTTCCTAAAATTTTAAACTGACGAGGATGGTGAATTTAATGATATAGTCATCTTTTAACTGATGTTTTTCTGTACACGTGTAATGTGGGAGGTTTGAATATCTAACTACCTTCCAATTATGTATCAAGGGCATGATTCACTCCACAAAGAAGATGAGATAAAAGGAATGGATAGTCACACTGTTTTAATTGCAAGTGCACATCTTTCTTGGAAAATGCTTTCTTGTGACGCAACATTCCTGATGGTGGTGATATTTGCTTCATTTGAAAGTGTAGCATAATAGTTCATTCGGTTTATAGACCTTTATTCAATGTAATATATCTTGTCCTATTTAGTCTTTTTATCAATGCTATTCCATATGTACTGTCACAACTATGCCGCTCCAAATTTTCTCTTTATCCCATGGAAGTTGATTGCCCTCACTTCACCACCTGTTTGATCAGCACGTTTTCACTTGGTTCAAAATAACCCCTGCCCTTTATTAATGAATGAATGATTGTTGTAAACTGGCAATTTTCTTTTCTTTAGGGTCAATGACTATGCATGGATCTTTAACATCCTTGCATTCCAAATGAATGTCTACTCGAAATGGTCTGTTGTTGTATATCAATGCCAATGTCTTTAAAGCAACAGGGATTATTTGTGCGTCATCCACTACGTTGCCCCGCGAGGCAATTGGAATACCTTTTCCTTTGTTCTTAAAGGATTTGTTTATGGTCTATTTTATTGATTTGGGTTTTTTTCTATGCTTCAAGTTTGAGATCTAATCCTGGTTTGCTCTGGGTTGTACAGATCAGAAGGTCCCTACTAAATGAGGATGAATACGGTTTCCGTAGGGCCAAGAGACCAATGTATTATGATGAAGGTTTGGAGGTAACTGCTCATTATTGACAGTCTACAATGTTCCTGCTAATTGAATAGTTCTTTTCTAATGCTCTATTTTCGTTTCTTTTCCTTGAGAGCAGAGAACTCGACAGACCTTGAATGAAAAGATAAGCCAACTCAATTCAGCTATCGACAATGTTTCTTCACGTTTAAGGGGTAACAAAAATGTTCCTGTTGTCCCAGCTGAAACTGATCCTGAAGCGGAAGTTACCCTGTGAGATTTAATACCAATAGCTTAATTATGACCTTTCGGGTGTCAAAGGTGCTTGGATGCTGAAGATTACATTTATGTTATTAAGTGAGACATGTAGTTACGTGATCTTGCCATTTTCTTGACTGGAGGTTGTTTGACGACTTTAAATACCTAACGGTTAATTGAACAATGAAGCATAATTGAAGACGCTAAAATTTGCTTTCCTTTTAGATTATAATTCAAAGCTGCTGATGGAATTACCAGAGTTGTCTGGTTAGATTTTTTCTCACTTTACCATTGAGATCTTTGGATGAGAACACTCTATTTGTATCATGCCATGGCTTGTTTGAAGTTCGTCATTTTTTATATGGATAAGATATTTAATTAACAAACCCCATTAATGGTACATATGAGGCCTGAATTTATTCGCAGGCTGCCAGCATATTGAAGCTAAGATGTTGTCCCAAATAATAATAGGTTCAGAATAAAATGTTAATGCTTGCTTTCGACTGAGTTAGGTACTTATAAATATGAGCTCTAATTGAGCCACATGTTTGCTAACAATAGATAGCCATGTTCGAGGTGAAATGGGAAATGATGTTATGATTCATGGGGGCTGTGTCCGCGGACCATCCCATATTCGCAACATGTAGAGCTTTTGACTTCCTTTATATGTCTTGGGAGATTCTAAACCTCCTCCACCATTTTTTTCAAAGAAAAATCCCCGCACTAGTGGAGGCATTTTTGCGCTACAGAGAAGCTAAGCATAAAGCTAAGGATAGGCACAAGCGGCTTAAGTTGAATGTGTCGAGAAAAAGAAAGAAGGAAATGAATACGATGAACCAACTCTCAACAATACAAAAGCTGTCTTAACATACCTCCTAGCAGTGTTGCTAGCACTGCACAGCCCTAAGATCAAACCCTCTCTAACCATTCACCCTTATTTTTCTCTCCAGAAACAGGGAACAGAAAGTCGAAATATCCATTCCATTTATACATTAATGTATCCAATTTCGTTAGCATTCGACTGTCTGAGAACAATTACTTCATTGCCATAGATCAACTCTTTGGCTTAGCATCAGAAACTGATGGGGTTTCTTATAGGCTCCATCACTCCACCAAAAACTTTGTATGATGGTGAAAATTCAACGCCGAATTAGTCTGATGGGCTCATGAAGTCTTGGATGATCCACAGATTATCTGAAAGAAGTTTTAGGGCATGTTTTTGAATTAAAAACATCAGATGAAGCACAGAAAGCTCTGTCAACCTTGTTTCTTCAATGCACAGAGGCTCGAGTTCATTGCCTTTATAAGGGATCAAAATCTCTTATAAACTATCTCAACAATTTCAAATCGCTCTACAATCGATGTCCTCCATTGGAAAATCTCTTTCTGACTCGACCAAAACATTTCGGCTGCCCGAAGGTTTCAAGCAGGAATATGATTCCACTCAAGAAGCAATGTTTTGGCCTCCTACCCCTCCATTCTCAAACATGGTAGCCCAGTTGCATACATTTAATATTCGTCTCTTTGGTCATTGTTCCTCCCGGAAAGATTCAACCACCTTCTTTGTTACCAGAAAAGGTGGTGGACACAATCTTGGCAAAACATCAAAATTGTTGGAGATAAGTTTGACCTAGTATCTACCCCTTCCGTATTGAGATTACTACAATATTCAATCTATGGTATAGACATCATTGTATAGGGAAATAATTCTTGCATTAACTTGTAATTATACTTTCTTTTTTTGTCCATTACTTGTTTTATAAGCAGGACATATTGTGTAACCTTTCTCTTCAAGCAATAATATTCAGAATTTTCCCAAAGCTCTCTCCGTTCACCATTGCTTCACTTTTACTTCCTGTCAAAAATTACTCACATTGGTCACAGCGTCATCCCAGCTTAGTAACTAGTATCCCATTGAATTCTACTCTCCTAGCACCTGCTATGAAGTGGTACATGCTTCACGTGGCTGTATCCGTTAGAACAAAAAATCTGACTTACATTATATTTCTGTCATTCCATAAAATGATAAAAAAGAAGGAAAAAAACAATTGGGCTTTCATCTTAAAGTGCTATATACAACAATGGTGGGGAATTCCTAAATAGTTGTTTCAAGCCCTATTTGGAATTTCACAAGCTTATTCGTCAAATATTCTGTCCATAAACTCTGCAATAGAATAACATTGTAGAACAGAAGCACAAATATATGACTGAACTTGACTCTTAATGTTTTTTTGATAGAATGTCTCATATCTTTTTTATTGATGCATTTTTTACTACTATTTTTTTAATAAATAAACTATTTAATTCTAGTCTATAGATGAAATTTTCATATAAATTTTTATATCTCTCAACACCATAATATCACTTCTTAAGGATATTTGGGTATATATGCTTTCCTTACATGATTTATATTGTTGATAAGCTTCTTCTTAGGTCTCAACATCACCTTTTTTGGGATACATCTCTCATGTTGAAGGTCATCGATGCCTCCATATTACTGGTGAGAAAGTCTTTATATCTACGCATGTCCTTTTTTATGAAGACCATGTTCCAATGCCAAATTAAATAGTCCGCTCACCTGAATGGATTGGGCAGTCACTTCTCTTCTCCATCATGTGTCATGGTGATGTGTCTTCCTCTCACCCACCGCCTGCCAGCCTTATCAACAATGACCAGGTAGCTCCATATGTTTGAATGAAAGGTTCCTCTCCAAGTACTCCATCCTCACATATTGACACATATTTTCACAACTTTATTTCATCACCTACTCAATCCACACTTATGACTTTACACTTCAACCTTACAATTCCTACCCCACAATATGTCAAGTCGATATTGTCAAGTCGAACCCACAATATGCCTTCTCTGTTACTCATTATATTGCACTGGTTCCTAGGTTCCCAAGTCGATTTCAGCTGCTCTAGCTCATTTTGGATGGCAAAATGCCACAAATGAAGAGATGAATGCCTTTCGGAGAAACATTTGTCAACATTTTAGTTAAAGAGTTAATTTCATTTTTTATATGCTTATGCTTATGCTTTTCATCCATATTAAATTTATTTTCATGAGATAAAATTGTTTCTTTTAACTCTTTGCTTTCAGGTTCCATACTTGAATTTTTAGATTCTAGAGCATGCAATCTATCAACTATTTCATTGAATATATCATTTAGCTCGATAAATAAAACACTATCTTCACATTAGTTAGATTTACTTACCTCATAATCATTATAGCTTTTCATTCCATAAAGCATGCAAAGTTTGTTTCATCCTTTTTTTCATTAGAAGATGAGTTGTCTTCATCCCAAATAGACATTAATTCACTCTTTTTAACATAACTTTCTATTCTCATGAAACATATATTTATTATTTCTACTACTTTATTTGAAAATGAGTCAAATGTAGCTACTTTGGATGATAACTCATCTTCAGATATCTTTAAATACTTCATTTGACTAAAGTACAGGTGATTCTTTACATATTTCTATTGTTTTATTAATGATTTTCTAAGATTCTACGTCTTGTCCCATTATAAACATTTTCACTATGTTTTTCTAATGGTTATGGTTTGTACCTTTATATATAGGTGGTCTATTGAAAATTAAGATGGTGGTCATGGTGGATGTTATGCAAATCTCCTTATATCTAACTAAATTTGGTTAGATTAGAGACAACCTCTCTGATACCACTTGTTAGCTTAAGCACTTCTTGTGTTATGTCTAACAAGGATATCTTATAATAGATTTTACACACCCTCTCTCGAGGCATGCAATCTTAACACCAATCATGTTAGGGTAAGAGCAACTGCTTCGACACTCATTCACAATGCAAGAACTCATATTCATGAACCTGCTCTAATACCACTTGTTGGATCATATAACAACTTAAGAGGGGGATGAATTAAGTTTCTCAAAAAATCTTTTGTCTTTTTTGTTTTATCTATGTGAATCAATTATATTAGCAAGTAAAACTCACATAAAACACAATCACACAAAGACAAGTATTTTGGGAAGGTGGTTTAGCCCAAGCCACCTCGACACTTACTCCACCCCATTCTAGAAACAACTTGCTAGAGTTATTTTCCAATAAATTAACCAATTGATTACAAAAGATAACTAATCCTTTAATCATAATTACAAAGGACAACCAGTCTTTTAATCCTAGTAACAAATTGTCTCCCTAAGAACTTAAACAATAATAAAAATTTGAAATACAATTTTGAACTCAACTTCTACAAGATATGCAAATTACAATTCAAAAGCTTTAAATCAAATCAAATCACATGAACCAAAACATTGTTCATGAACCCTAGTATTGTTCACTTGAATCAAATTAGCTCAATTTTGATACGAATTGAAGAGCAAACTAATTGCCTAAGCTTTAGATAATTGCTAAATACTTGATATAGAGTGAATGGACAAAGCCTTAATTTCTCAAACCTAGCACTATTCACCCAAATCAAATCAGCTCACTTATGATATGACTTGAAGATCAAACTGATTTCCTAATAATAATATCAAAGTAGTAATGAGCTTAGACTAAAATCATTGAATGATTTCATGAGCTTGATGAACTTGATGAGATTGAGAGAAGATTGATGAAATTTCACTTCAAGAACACTTAGCTTCTCTAATTTTCGTTATCTACTTAAATAATCAACTTCTAGCTCTTAAATAACATCAAGAGAACTCCCCTTTTGCATCAAAGATCTGTTGATCATACTGTTGGTTTTTATGGCTTAACAAGAAGGGGGGTTGAATTGTTATTCTAACAATCGGATGATTTTGTATGATATAAAAAATTAAGTCAATTAATTTAACAGTTTATGAATTAATAAGCATTCAAAAAAACAGAATTATTCAAACAAGTAAAAAGCAAGAGAATCAACACCAAATTTAACATGGTGGTTCGGTACTCAATCCTTGAGTCCTACATCCACCCTCTTCTCCTTCAATCCAACGGATTGAAGTCACCTTTACTTAACCCGATTAGGAGAACATGGTCTCCTTAATCCAAATAATTCCTTCTCAAAGGAATTGTCAAGTCTGAATACAAGTTATGATCAAAAGATCATGTACAATAGGAAATTTTCAAATAATATGTTAGTTTATGGGATATTGTTGATCAGAGGAGCAATTCAAGCATATATATCAAGATACAGCGCTCCTATTACGAAATCCCCAATTTGAATAAATTAGAGTTTCAGATTTACTTCAAGATTTATGTGTAGTAAATGTTTATAAATGAAATCAGCACATAAATAATGTTATACAAGCTATGATTTAATATATAATCAAAGATCAAACTAAATAATCAAATATCACCAAACCCTTGTGAGTCATCGAGAGATGAGCGAACTTGAATCAAATAGTAATCAAGCTTAAGAGACTTTCTTCACAAAGAGAACGCTTCAAATAAATGTCAATCATCAAGAGAAAATCTTCACGCACACATCTCCTTTAAATAGGAAACAGATCTAGGGCCTTTTTAGATCAAACTTGAACCATAGCTTTCTTTCCGTTAGGAATAGTAGCTTATCCATCAAATCGACTTCATATCAACCTTCACAGCCATAATCCGACCGTTCTGATAGCCAGTCTTCTCTAGAATCTTCCTGTTGAGGTTTCGGCGCTTGAGAGAAGTAGAGATGACATCGGAGACGAGTAACAGTAGCTAGGGCAAAATCATCGAGATACCTCTTATGTGCATATATCTATTAAGTGAGACGACGTCGTGGTAGGGTGCATCTCTGATGGACGAGACGACACCGTAGCAGGACGCATTTTTGATGGACGAGACGACACTGTAGTAGGGTGCATCTCTGATGGACGAGACGACATCGTAGCGCGAGAGGACTTACTCCAGCAAGGTCGGGCTGACACGAGCTCGGGCCGCATCACAGAGTTTCGGTCCAGCAACAAGGGTCCAGTCCAATAACAAAAGATCCAACAGATAAACACGGTCCAAAATTATGATCTTTTACAAAGTTCATATTTTGGTGTAATACATATCTTAGCTTTGAACTAACATCAAGATAGAGTCAATGCCCCTCATGTTCCTACAAATATATTAAACCAAGTATCATATTCCTAAATAAAATATATTCAAATATACTTTATTTCTTAAGAAAATATTCAAATACACAAATGTATTTCATAAGAATTTTAAGAATATGTTTTATGAAAGAATATAGGAACCCGGTTACTTTATAATATCATTAATTGATATTATAATTTGTACACCTTTTACTTCCTATAATTTTTTTTTTGTACATATAAAAACATATTTCAAGAATTGAGATTTACCAAAAATATTTTTAGTCACAACAAAATCCTAATTTCCAACATATACAATCCTATTGATTTCCCATCTCCCCCTTTTCTCTCTTCCCGTTGGAGAACAAAAATGGAAAAGGAATGTCGGGTTGTGTTTTTGTCCCAATTTCATTTGAAATCCCTATCCAAAATGCTGTCATTTTGGCTCAATGTTTAATTTTGCAATTTGGATCTGATGGAGCCAGTTTCAAGTTAATGGGTTAGACTATGGTTTTCACTTAAATCTTCTTTAATTCTCTTCAATCTTGAAGCAATTCTTTATGGGTTGGTTTCAGATCAATAAATCTATTTCTCGCTCAACAAAACTTTATAAAACACTCAAATTTGCTTCTTTACTTTAGGCCTTAGATGAGAGATTGGCCAAATACCATGAACAAGTTTTAAAAAGTCCTGGGGACCTTGCAAAGGAACAAGATGAAATGTTCAAATCTTTCAAGGCATAAAATTAGGTAGTATAGGCCAAAAATAATGAGAATTTGTTGAAAAATATCAAAAAGATGGAGCCACCATCAAAAGAGGTGGAGGAACGATTGCCAAAAAATGTGGAGCTATTGCTAGGAGATATGGAGGAGTCGCCACCAAAAGAGGTAGATGAACCGCTTTTAGAAAAGGTGGAGGAGCTTTTGCCAAAAAATGTAGAGTTGTTGCCAAAAGATGTGGAGGAGCCACCTTCATAAAAGGTGGAGGTGTTGCTATCAAATGAAAGAGAGGAGCCATTGTTAGAGCCATTGTTGTAGGAGTTAGAAGGGTTATCATAAGAGAAGACATATGAGCCTTTACTAGAAGAGGTGGAAGAGTTGCCTTTTCTTCCACCACGATAGAGTTGTGAGGTTAATTGTACTAAGGAGTTCTTCACCCATTGAGGGCAACCCCTAAAAAGTCAAGAGTTCTTCACTCATCAAGGGTGACCGGTAGAGCCTTTCTAACAATCATCTCAAGTGTTAAACGGTTGCACCTTAGGAAAAACAATGGGTTAACCCTTGAGAACAAGAGTTATTTGATGGGGTGGAGATTGTTAAGATATGACCTGGCCCAAGTTAACCTTCAGGGACAAGGGTTATTTGAAAGAGTGGGGATTGTTGAGATCAGGCCTAGCCCATTAATAATTTAAGAAGGAGACCTACTCTAGGGTAACTAGGACTCCAAGTCCTAGTGCAATTAGGAGTTTAAGACCTAGGGTAATTAAGACTACATGCTTATATAAGGAGTCCTTAGCCTTTGAAGAATGAATCCATGAAGAGAAAATCTTATTTTATCATTAGTAGTTTTGTAGCCCTAGTCTTAGTTATCTTATAGCTTTCATAGGAGTAGTTTATCAGTAACCTTGTAATTTTGTATTGTTAGTTAATTTGCTATTGTTACTTTGTTGGAATTGGAATTTGATTGAGGTTGTTATCAAGCTTGTGATTATTATATGTTATTTGAATTGAATTGAATAATACAAGTGATTCTGTACTTGAAATTCTTGTATTATTTAATTTTGGGTTTGTGCAGGATTCAAGTCCTAACAAATTGCTCTTTCAATCAATTAGGTGGTGGGTTGTAAAGAACATCTTAATCTCTTCAATTTGACCCTCTCTAAATAATGGTTCACCGATTTTTCTTTAGAAATTTTCTCCTCTTTGTTAGCTTTCAAATGGTGTAATTTTTCTATTATTAGAGCAGTCGCCGGTGGCCAATTTGAATTTTAGATGGCAGCATCGAGCAGCTGAAGAACCGGTGTTTCTGGGTCGCAGGTGAACAGTTATTGGGTCGCAAGTAAGGCAATTCGGGTCATGCTTCACGGTCTGAATCACACGGGCACGGGCTGGGCTTGTGCGTTTGGGTTTGTGTGTCTGGGCTGTTGGTTTTTAGAATTCACTAAATGGTCCAACATATATTTATTCATTTTCCTGTAGAATATTCGCATATTAATTTTCTTATAAAAATTAGTATAAATTATAATATTTTCATATCATAATTTCCTATTTTTCATCATCAAAATATAATATATTCCAACAGATGTGAATCATTATTGACGCGGTATGTGCGTCCCAAAATACTGAATGTCAAACTTTTAGGTTCACGGAGGGTCAATCAGTATAGGTACATTTGCTATTCAGATAGCTAAATACCAAGAAGCAAGAGTGTTTGTCATCGCAGGTCCATTATCGCTTTTCTTCATATGCATAGGCTTAGTTTCCATGTATTCATAATTTTGAAATCTTGATTGTTAGGGAGTGAGGAAAAATTAGCTTTTTGTAAGAAGCTTGGAGCTGATCTGTGCATCAATTACAAAATAGAGGATTTTGTCAAACGGGTGAAGGAAGAAACAAGTGGAAAAGATATTTTCTTTTATTAAAACATTGCTTTGCCTAAATGTTTAAAGAGATTGATATGCCTGTATTGTCCTTTCTGCCACGAGGAAAAACAAGTAACAACTGTTCAATGGCAGGCGTTGATGTTATTCTGGATCACATGGGAGCATCCTACTTGGGGCAAAACATTGACAGCTTTAATTTTGATGGGAAGCTTTTTATTATTGGCACCATGGGGTGTGCAATCGGCAAAGTTGATCTTTGTGCTCTCCTCGCAAGTTGCCTCACTGTGCAAGTTATGGCAGTTGATACCTGTTTAAGTACTATAGCTCTGGAGTTGGATGAATTAATGTTTCTCATTCCAGTTACTTTTCTCTATGGTCTTACTGTGCGCGGCTGCCGGATCATTCATTCCTGATCATCATGGATATCTATAGATTTATCAATATATGCGACTTATAACATGATATCAGGCATATAGCTTGCGCATTGGGATGCTGAAGCTAACATAAACATGCTGTATGATAAAACATAGTGGGGAGACTTACCGAGAGTGCTATATTTGACCTCTGAATGCATGCCTTTCCTGATAGGAATGACATATTATCTGTTGCTGGGCACTAAGAAAACTATGCCTTATCATACATTATTTTCCAAGGAGGGATATGGAGAACGATGTTTGGGTGTTCCTAACTAGTATTTCCAGAGGGGGGAGTCCCTCTCCTCCGTCCCCGTGTGCGCGAGTTAAAAAATGTATTTCCAGAATGAGGTTTCTTTCTACCGTTTGGATTGGGAATATTGGGTTATGGGAATGAAAAAATAAGCAAAAGATGAATCTGGTCTGGTTCCATAATGTTTCCGTAACATTTGAACCTCTTTAATTAAGCTTCTGCCGGCTTCCTCCTAATCTTTTAGCCCAATGTTCTTGCTAATTATTCTTTTTGAACTCTCACACAGGGGAAATTGTTCACACAGGATCGTTGGATTATGTCTCCTGCATGTGCTTTGTTTTTCATCTTGCATCCCTGTCATTGGTTCATGAAAGCTCCCATTTTGTGGTAAAAGTGGTTTTGCATAGACGGATTTCCCAAAATTGCTAACTTGCTCCTTGAATCATTACTTGGTTTATAATCTTTCTTGTGTTTGTTCTCCATAAAGATAGTAAATGCCCTTTTATTTTATTATATATCTTTCATTGCTTTTTATTTATGGTGGGTTGTGCATGTAGCGGCTGGATTGCGGAATAAAGTCCAGAAAACAACGCAGTGATTGTTGATGAGGTTGAGAAGATTGTTTGGCCTGCAATTGAGGCAGCCACTGTTAAGCTAATGATGTGCAACTCCCTTCCATTATCTGAAGCAGCAGAGGCTTACGGCCTCATGGAATGCAGCGATCATATCGGAATGATACTGCTTATTCCATGATGCTGGGGATGAACTGTAACTGGAGTGGGTATGGAACGCTATTACTTCTGCATTTATTTTTGTATTGCAATTTGTGAATAGAGCCAGCCTGATGGATCTTGGACTCTTTGGTCTTAACTAGCATTTTAAATGCTCATGAAGATACATAAAATAATAACTGCTTCATTTTTGACAAAATTCTGAAATCTGTGAATCGAGCTCTCCAGCATGCATGTTCGTTTTTTATGATTACATGGCGGATAAAGTAATGGATCTTGCAGTTTACGAAAGCTATGATGGAACTTCCTGCATTTTTCGTTCATTGTAAGTAACTAAGAAGCAGCCAGAAGATGTTACTGTGTTGCTTACCAGTTGAGTGTGATTTTGTGACCAAAACTTCATCTGGAGAAGAATGGTTCACAGCTTACGTTATCCATCCGACAATAGGCTTCAAATACGGCCGTGGGTCTGCTCTATGGCAGCTTGATCAAAATTCTTCAGAGGCCATTTAAACGATAACTTACATATAGAATGTTTTACAATATGTTGTAAGAAATCATCATCGTGAGAGAATTTGTGAATTTCATAAATAACATCATGAGAAGGACTCATTATGGCTCTCATATATGCAACCGATTCATTTGTGGTTTTGTTAGACGCCCGAGGAACCAAAGCATTCTTCATGTTTCTGGACTCTGTTAAAGAATGTTATGAGGTTGTGGTGAGTTCCCTCAAATCAGTTGTGATTTGTTCTGTAATGTTCCTCTTTTTAACATATCATTTCCTCACTAATGTTTTTATTTTTAATTTTGTTTCTTGTTTCCAAGTGATTGCAAAGTTGCTGGCTTTGATGTATAATTTCGTGAATATATCTACTAGCAAAAACATTGTGCCTTGTGGCATTAAAGGAAGAGAGATTCATCATTCATTTCCAATGATCCTTTTCCAGGTGGGGAATTGCTTGCACAAAGAGCTACATAGTAAGCAATGGTTCCTTCGCTAAAGAAGCCAATCAAGATAAAGGTAGTCCTGTCGCTTCACATCTAAAATTATATATATTTTTTCTTTTTATAATCTTTTGTAATGACTTATAAAACATATTTTATGATTTTTTTAGATTTATCATTTTTGACGATACGCTATGTATCGATTATCATCGCAACAAATAAACCCTATTTATTTGCCTTCTCTCGTAATTTTCGAATAAGCTCAACCCTCGTTTGATGGATAACTCAATACTCTATATCCTCTGCAGGGTCCTTCCTCCAACATCTACGCCTATCCGCATCCCCAAGACTGAAAAGAAAAATCTAACATCATCCTACGGCCAAAGGCATTTGAAGTTTTGTGAAACAATCAACTCTTCATTAGTGCCACCAAAAACAAATTATCTATCATTTAAAAGGCATACATCATTCTAGCCATCCGGTACATCACTTGTTGAGGTCCCAGTGCGGTAGAAATTTTTTTGAGCAAGCCACTAGTAGCATTCAACACATTCAGGATTTCAATGAGCAGCATTTACTTTAAGTCAAATTTAGCTGTTGGTCTGCAACATATACCAGTGTTTTAATTCGTGTTACAAGCATCTTCTTGACTGTTGGAAATACAAAAAATCTTCTGCCACATCCGCCAAGTTCAAAAAGACAAAAGGACAAGTAAAAAGGGGGGAAAAACACCAGAAGTTATAGATAGGAAGAATCCTATTAAATTGACCTTATTCAATTTACTTACCTACAATCAGTTTTGCTCCTGGTTGGCCCTGCTTCCTTTCAAAATGATCCCCTAGACCAAAATGAGCCATTAGTAACCAGACAAAGGTGAGAAACTCTCCTCCTTTTCCCAGTTGTGCAACATGAATGGTAGCCTTGCAGTGGCTTGCAGCATACAAGAGCAATTTCACCCACACTTCATTCATTAACTTCCATCTCGTTTGTCCGTCTAATTTTTTTAGCTCTTTAGCGAGAATACATGCATCAAATAACACAGATTTGCTTCTATCACCCTTAATTTTAATAGGTTCCACCTCAGTATTTACAGAAAGGATCATTTTACATGCCCACTCATGTTCTTTTTCTTGTTTTTTTTCTCCAAATTTTTTGCTGTTGAAGAATTTTTTGGCCTCAGCACTTGTATCACGAAATATTATGTGGGCAATTCGTGCTACAGCTAACATCATAGTAGGGTGCATAACAATAAGAAATAACATATAATCTGAGAGGATCTTACAAATTTCCCGTCGAATAAGATCACTGTTTTTGAGGTCATCTGTTGTATAGCACAAATCTGTAGCAATATGCCAAATTATAATGCTTTCATCATAATCAATATATGGCATCAACTTACAGTATATGCTTTGATCATTATCGATATGCCAATTGCTGTGTCGTAGAATCCACTCATCTCGGGTTGAACCTCTCCCCTTCGCAATGTCAACGTCATATGTGGGAGTCGAGTTTGCTTTTAACTCATTAAAGACGGAATCCCATACCTCTTTTGGAAGTGGTTTCTGGGAAATGTATTTTATCGAATTATAGAAATTCTTAAGGTCCATCCCCTCAATCAATTTACTGCAAAAATGATCTACGATTGTAAATTTTGTCCATGGAAGATCTTTCAAGCAATAATCAATCAGATTAAATGTCTGTAGAGATTCAGACCACCTCCGGAATAGAACTCTCCTCTTTTGACATTCAGTATTTGTAATTGTCCTCCAATTTGTCCTCTTAAGAGTGAGAAAGTATCTTTGGATAACAAGAAAGCATCTGGCAATTGCAGCTTTCCAATTTCTGTCCCTTGAGAACTTTTGCATGTGAGCAAGGGTCCAATCAGAGCAAGCAAACATAAACAAAGCAATTGCATCCAACCCTATGGCGCCACAGAACAAGATAAAGGTAACTAGAGCATCAACTGAAAAGAAATAATCGATCTCTGATTTGAATATGAAAAAAGCTGCTATCACCGCAGAGGACGATATAATCCTGAGAACGCATCCAAAACCTGAGTATACCACAACCTTTGTATAGAGAATTCCATAGATGAAGTTGAGTTCAGTTGCTAGCACTCTAAAGGCATCCCCCGAACTCCTCTTAAGGAAAAACTCCCGACTGTATTCCCGCTCACGGAAACTGAAGATGTGATCCACGATGAGACCTTTGAAGATTTCGAAGAAGTGAAAAGCATGATTCACTACCGCAAGATCATCGAATTCATCTTCATTCTTTGCACAACATGCAACCTTTGAGACTTCATTAATTTCTGGTGCCATTTTTATTTGAATTGGGAGATTAACCTCATTCAATGAGGTGTATTCCTCCATGATTTTCGCATAGTTAGGCCCTGGATCGGGTTCTTTAAGCAAGGATTCCCGGAATCTATTCCTGTTAGTGAGATACAAAGCACGTGTACGCTCACCATATTTGATGGTTCCAGCAACAAATAGGAGGATAATGGCGACCTTAAATTTGTTTCCGTAACCGTAGGATAGGATGACAAATCTAGACGCAAGTACCTGGTTCAAAACCACAAATATGTACCTCATCCAGAGAGCATTATTCTCCTCCAGAGGTGAAACAGTTATGATATCTGAACCACCAAGGTGTAGCAATAGAAAGGGAACCCAAAGTGCCTTAATATCTTCATAATACCATAAATAATCTGTACAATTGTTCTGCTGTCGACTGGTGGAAATAAGTGCGAGTATAAGGCTGGCAGCCCGATCGACTTGGAGCTGAGCTGACGAGATCATCGACAGCAACAGCCCATCTCTTGTTCGTTTTCTAAGTGGCCCAAATAGAACAAGAATGGTGTGCAGTAGGAGGCTTAGCAGAATGTAACCCTCGACAACCATGAATGATTTGCGGGACAAAATCTGGGAGAATATCAGGCATATATCTTTCTCTAGTTTTTTGATTTCCTTTCACCTATTGGAGAAAGCTCAGAAAAAATTAATTTCTAAGTTGCTAAAACTAAAGCAAGAGACAAATATGAACTTGTATTCCGTTGTTGTGATGGCCTACACTAGTCATATTATGATAAAACAATTCATAGTTATTTTGGATAGTTAAAACATGATTACTCATATAATAGTCGGTAAAAGAGTGTATAATGTAAGGGTTCAATATGGAACCCTAAACAATAAATTTGTTGCTGCTTTCGCCTAAGACTAACCATCAATCTTCACAGTGAATATAATCAATTATGAAAATAATAAGAATAGTGAGACAGATTTTATGACCAAAATATGGGCAAATGGATGGCATAAATAAATAGATCGGAGGTGATGGCCCATATATTAGAGGAAAGGAAAAACCATGTAACCTGTGATAAATTGTTAAGATAAAACTGATACAACAAGGACGTTCATTATACAGTTTGTTCTGTCGTTTAAGAAGTGGAAGGTCAAGAAACTTACCTCAACTTGGCCAGATCCCTATAGAAGCTTCATAAAATCAACGATCTAAGGTTCAAAGTTTTCTCCATTTCCTACGTTTAAAATTAATACGCAATAAAATTAAGCATTTGGTTTAGTAAAACGAAAGTATTACCTGACTAAGAAACTGTTCATCTCAAGGAATCAAAGGAATTAAAGAAGTGTAAGACCACAATTTTCTTTTCATACAAAGTAGAATCTCAATCCGGAATGCAATTGATCAATTAAAAACAGATAAAACCTCTTTTTATTTACTTATTTTGGTTTATGGAATTCTCCAAAAGGTTTGTTATGCTCTCATGTAATAGCTTGGGTTATGGAAAAATCGTCCTTGAACACATCCCTTAATTTCTTCTTAGACATCACAATCATGATATAGGAAAGCAAGAAAAAAGGGGCCTTTCTTCTTCTTCTTCTTCATTTCCCCCCCCCCCCCCCCAAAGGACGGAACCCTCATAAAGGGGCTTGTTTGAGGGAGCTAACCTGCAATAGTTTCAATTCATAGAAGTCTTCATTACAAAACACACTCTTCCCTTATAAATGGTTGGAGTGACTGACTATTACAATGCCCTTATATTTTAGGTGCTTCCAGACAAAGAATAGGACATGGTCCCCTGTTTCACATTGATCCACACCAATGTCAACTACTACAATTCTCTCTGCAAACTACTGGAACTTAAAAAGAAAAAAGAAAAAAGAAAAATAAATAATAAGCAAAAACATATAAGCACTTGAAAGAAGAAATACAGAAAATCTAGGCTCTTAAAAGAACACGTAGACTTGTTAATAAATAAATAACATAGAAAACTTGAGTTTTAAGAGAAGAAACTCAAAATCCCTAAGCCCTGGAAACAACAAACTCAAAAACACCTACGCTTGTAAAGAAATACTTAAGAAAACTTGAGTTATGAAAGAAGAAAACCTAAGCTCTTGTAAGAACAAACTTGGAACACTAGAACATACAAACGAAAAATTCAAAAAAACATGAGCCCTAAAAAAAAAGGAACTCAGAAATCCTGAAGAATAAACTCAGAACTCCTGAACTTGTAAAGAAAAAAAATTCAGGAAACTTGAATTTTGAAAGAAAAACTTAAAAAAAAAAAAAAAAACCTAAATTCTTGAAAGAAAAAAAAAAAAAAAAAAAAACTCGAGTTCTTGTGTATCATGTTAAAAAATGGAATATCAGAAAAAATAATCTCTAGTCCCGAGTTAAGATCCGAGGAATTTTGCGTAAAAAAGGGCAGAGAGAATGACTTTAGGTTGGATTTCCGTATTTTGAAAAAAGTCGCGTACAGATGATCATTTAACAAGTAATTCTTTATGCTATCAACCAATCCCTCAAATTCCTGAGTAGGCTCATATTATCAAACACGCGAAACACTCCAAACACCCTACGGTACTGACATAAATATCAGTACGGAGAAATATGAACATGAAATCTCCAGTTTTCGGATTAAGTATATGAAACCAAGGAGCCAATGATAACTCCAACAACGTTTTTGGCAGAAAAGCACCGGTATTTCAAAACCATAAACCCAACTAGCACAGGTAGAACAACATCCTAATGCTGTAGAAAATGCAGAAAAAAGAATAGTAACTCCAGCAACAAGGTCTGAGAATGAGACTGGGGGAAGGAGAGTTTACCTTTTAGCCTGTTGCTCGCGACTATCTTTGAGTTCAATCGGAAGAGCTGAGTCTGAGAACCTCGGGATTCAGCAGAGGCGAAAATAACTTGAACGAAGAGCAGCAGCCGTGTTGGATAGTGGCATTCCCGCCCACTTTTATGAAAGCGGTCCTCCTTTACTTTCTTTATTGACTTTTTTTTTGGGGGGTTGTATTTTAGTTTTGATGGCTTGGACATGATAAGGCACCTAAAATCCGGCACGTGGCATTATTTGGAAGCTACGCCGACGCTTCTGAATCGAAATTACTATGGTACCGCTCACTTATTTGGCACTTTCTGAATCGAAATTACCATCAACCCGCCTATTGTTCTCTCTCAAATTATTTGGTATGATCTCCTAAAATACCTGAGTGCCTCCAAAATCCGAAGTCTCTTTTGGTTGACTCTAAAAGGTACTTATTGTCTAATTATCCAATCGATGGCCACCATTTGATGTCTCTAAAGACTAATAAGTCCAATGGAAAAAAGTAATTGTTCAATTATTATGTCTTGTAGGAGGAGTTGAATCATTTTTCCCACCCCCGCCTTTTGTTTCTCTCTCAAATTATTCGGTTCAGTCTCCAAAGCCACTTTTTGGTGTCTTCAAAGTCTAAAGTCTCTTTTTAGTGTCTCCAAGGTCAATTATTGTCTAATTATCCAATCCAAGGCCACCATTTGTTGTCTCTATAGTCCAAAGTCATCTTTTTTGTCTTTGGTGTCTCCAAAGCCATTTATTCGGTCCAAAATTACTGATGAACTTACGCTGCCTCGGATCCAGGATCCTCCCCTTTCAATCTCTGCCTTATCACTTTGCCTTGGAGCCTTCAGATCCCCTTTACCAAAAACGTCGGGGACGTCTCTACCGCCGTCGTTATTCCACAACTTCTCAATGGCCCCAAAAACTACTCCTTTTGGCGCTGAAAATACGAATCACACCGAAACTAATTTTCGATGTCACACCTAAGAGACTCTTATAAATGTATCTTGAATATCGAAGTGAACATCAAATGACAAATACAATTAAATTATAAAGTATATTTCAAATAAAATCCTTGAAATTGAGCATAGTAGTATACTCATTAAATTTCAAATTTAATTTAATATCTACCTCTAAATTCTTCCTTGAAAATAGATGTTGCATCATATTTTATGTTTATTTTTGTGTATTTCAAGACTTTTAAAAGAGTGAAGTCAAAGAACTTGGTAAAGTTAAAAATAAGCTCTTTTATTTTGTTGTGTGTTATAAGAAGAAAGATGTCACATCAATTCTAGAGCATGACCCATCTTTTGTAAATATAAAGTTTGCATATAATGCTTTAAATTTTAAATTTTGGCATTATAGACTCATACATATGTTTGATGTAAAATTTTTATATATTGATGAGTTTAAACATGCAAAATTCACTTAACATGAGTCTTCAATGATTTGTTCACTTACTAAATAAACAAGCAACTCTTTTCCCATGCACAATCATACAACATAGTGCATTTTTTACATGATTTATATAGATGTTTGGGAACTATATCAAATCCACAATCACAATGGATCACAATATTTTTTCACTTTGATAAATGACTTCTCACATGGACTTAGATATTCCTAATGAAAGTCAAAAGTGAGACCTACTCACAATTAGAAAAATATCTTAACCTAGTAAGAAATCAATTTATCATAGAGGTCAAGTACATCAGAATTAACAATGCCCTTGATTTTTTCAACTATCATACAAAACAACTATTTTCTTCTTAAGGTATTAAACACAAGAATTCATGTGTGCACATACTATAACAAAATGATGAAGTTAAGTGTAAATATTGCCACATTCTAGATGTTGCATGAATTTTGAAATTCCATAGTTCAATGCCTAATAAATTTTTAGAAGAATACATATTGACATCAACCTATCTTATTAATAGAATGTCATCCTTTATTTTGTAGGGAATTACACCATTTGAGAATTTTGAAAAACCACCTAAGTTTTCTCACCTTAGGGTTTTTGGATATCTATGTCATGCCACTATAGTGGGGCCAAAGGATAAATTTGCCACACAAGCGATCCCTAGCGTCTTTATAAGATATGCTTAAGGTTAGAAGGGTTACTAGCTTTATGACCCTAAGAGAAGTAAACTTTTTGTGAGTAAAGACATATGATTTTATAAGGATATTTTTTCTTTCTCATAAGTAAGGCTCAAGTCACATTCTACCATGTAGTACCTTTGACTAAACTTATTTTGAATGCTCTAGAAATGTATAACTTTGAGCTATCTTCTAACCCTATATAATCATTGTCCACTATTGATGATTTAGATGCCTATCAACCAAAGATCATTATCTTGCTAGAGTCAAGCCATACTCCTATATCACTACCACCATTAGCTAAATCTTATGATGTCTTTTTTGATAATGACATTGATGACATCATACCTACATCAAAAGACCTTATAAAATAGCAACCTCAAATAATTTCTAGATAATCCACCAAACACATTAGACCACCTCTCTAGTCCAAGGACTATATCTACTTTACCATTAATAGTGTAGAAAGTAAATCCTCCATTTATCTCTTTTCGACCTACATTTCATATGATTATCATGATAGTCAACATTTTATAGCATCCATTTTTACTAACACTAAGCCAGTCCATCACTATGAGGTGATTGGTAATCCTAGATGGCAAGATGTCATAAAATATGGATCAAGGCATTGGAGATAAATAATACATAGGAGATAATGGACCTATCTTAGGGAAGGAAGCCTATATATTGTAACTAAGTGTAAAAAATCAAGTATAAAATTGATGAATCAGTGAAAAGATACAAGGCTAGATTAGTAGCAAAAAAAAAGGTGTGAATTACCCTAAGATCTTCCCTCCTTATTGGCAAGCATATTACAATTAGATGTACTCTCTCTTTAGTAGCTCAACACCATTAAAACATTCATCAAAAGGATGTTAATAATGTATTCCTGTAAGTAAATCTCAATTAAGAGGTCTATGTGAGGCTTCTATTAGAAGGTCCAGATAAAAAAAGTGAGAATGTCTACAAGTTGAAGAAGGCCATCTACATATTAAAACAAGTAACTAGATAATGATATGCAAGGTTCACAAAGGCACTACAAACTGTAAGATATTAGGACTCTATGTACAACACCATAGTATTTGTCAAGGAAAAAGGTAACCTTGTATTCATTCTTATGATTTATGTTAATGATATACTTATTATTGGTAGTGATGTAGATGATACACAAGAGTTGAAGGTACATTTGCATTTGGTCTTTCATATCAAGGACTTAGAAGATCTCAAGTTTTTTTCTTAGGATTAAGGTCTTAAGAGATGTTAAAAGCATCCACTTAAGTCAGCGTAATTATATCCTTGAGTTGATAAATGATATGAGACTTAAGGGAGCTAAGCCTTAACAATCCCTTGGACACTAACTTATCATTGACTGCATTCAAGTATGATTAAGGAACACAAGTACTTCAAGATGATGACCCCATTCTCAGTGACCCGTTGAAGTATTAGTAGCTCATAAGAAAACTAAATTACCTTAATGTCACAAGACTTGATATCTCCTACATAGTGCACACCCTGACTCAATTCATACACTCACCCAAGAATCTCATTGGGAAGTAATCATTATACTAGTAAGTTACCTAAAGAGTTGTCCCAACATAAGTTTATTCATTTTTGCTTTAGCAAGTGGTCGGTGAAGTTCTATACACAAGTGAACATGTTAAACAAGTAATATAATGATGAGAAAAGTGTCGTCCCATAGAGATTGGTAAATACTGGACCAACTAATTACCAATAATGAATAACTTTTAGAATTTATCTAGCAAATCAAATGATAAATAATAGAATAAACAGCTAAATTTAAGAAAACTGGATACAAGAAAATTGTTAGAGCATTCGATTTTGCCATAACTATTAGACATGAATATCAATTATTTATGCTTACAAAAGTGATAATATTCATGTGATGGTGAGATTTCCTAACTTATTCACTATCCTCTGTCTAGGTATAGTGACCATATTTAGCTTATTAATTCACTATTTCTCTATATATGAATTGAAACAAACCTAATCCATTAAGATTTATGAATATTTTTAATTCACACTGAAAGCCAAATAAACAATATGATATATATTTGTCCATATTTAATTTATGGTTATACATTACAAGAAGCAACTGTATATCATCTTTTTTCAATCTCAAACATGCAAATTAAATCATTTAAGTGGTAGTTAATCACTTAAAAGCATTACATATAATAACATATAACTCACATAAATAAAATATCTTACAAAGAATAACAATTATAAGATTTATACCATCCTAATTAAGTTAATCGTAACTAAAACAAAGTAAACTAAAACATAAGATTAGAACAAATAAGAACAATGCTAAAAATTGAACAAAACATCTTAAATTAAAAACATGAAAGTTGTTACTAATGTCTTCATTCTAAAGAAACTTTGCACAACTCTACACATTAGAAAGGAAATCAGAAACTATTTGGCATGAAAGTAGAAAAACACATTATCATACTGTAATGTGCTACCGACATGTGTTGCCATGCGCGACCGCTTGTTCTACATAGAAATTGTCAAAAATGCATAGGGTATTCAGATATGCCCTTAGCCTACATGAACTGGAGAAAACAAATGAGATTTGGAGTATTTCTATATAGGTTCTCACCCACCTCTAGAAAGAAAATTAGATCTGCCAAAAAACATGTAGATGTGATAGGAAATTGTTGGAAATGCATGAAAACGGTGTCCAGATGGTGTTCGCATGATCCTGGACTCATCTTTCACCGAAAAATGTAGCTTTTTCCGTTGCCAAAAAAGTTAAACAGCAACGGTGTTCTAGCCGGCTTTTGCACGATTGTCTTACCCGTCGCAACTTTCTTCTTTATGTTTGCAAAGAGCCCATCTCTACTCAAGTTTCTCCTTTCCTCCCTTTTCTCTTTCTCTTCCTTGGTTTTTCTCTTTTTTGTTTCTCTTCTTGCTGCTCAACAATCTCACCTTCATGTCTTTGCATTTCTTTTTCATTTTTTTTGGCTACCCACTTGCTACGACCAAAAGACTTCTCTTTTGTTTCTTTGTCTTGCCTAGTTAGTCTCTATTATTTTCCTTGTGCTTTTTCTTTCTATTTGTCCAATGTATTGCTTCATTTCTTTTGCTTTTCTGCTATCTTGGGTTTGCTGTGTGAAACAAATAAAATTTTAATAAATATAAGAAAACCCAAATTTCATTTCATAAATATTCATCATATATTGCCCAAGGTAATCAAAATAATTTTATAAAAATAGACTTATCAAAACCCCTAAACTTAAATGGCTCGTCCTCAAGCAAAAACAATAAACAAAATATATTGACAAACCAATCCTCTCCATGAAATTCTCCCATAATTACTCAACTTAACAATTCAAAGAAAAGCATAACTTTCTTCCAAACATTGCAATTAATTTATAAGGTAAGATAAACTCTTAACTATGCTGGACCACGGAGGTGTGTTTGTGAATCCACATTTTTTTCAATTACATGCATTTCAAATAAATCCACATCAGTATGCAACCTCTTAAAATCTTTAACCATACCTCATAGGTTTACTTGTCATTCTTCTCTCTACTAATGTAAGCTACTTATTTAACTAAGAAACAATAAGACTTTCATGAGCTTATAATGTAAGGTTAGGCTAATGGTGATGAGATAAAAGTTATTTAAGTTCAAATCACCCATGAACATATTAATTTCTAAGATCTCATTAACTCTAGCCTCTCTTTACCTTTTTACTCCTTGAAGATAATATTTCTACCACTCTTTATTCTCATTCTTTCCTATCCAAACATGTTTGATTTCACAAGGAATTTGACACTAGTAAAAGCCACAATTATGCATGCAATAATAAATCAAAAGTAAGAGTACTTTTAAGTATAGTCACCTCAATCCTCTCTTATCAATGGTATTCAATTACTATGCTTAAATGTTTATTTCAAAGAATTGTGTGACTTGAATTTAACAAAAGATATTGAAATAACTCCATCCTAAAGCATTTTTTTTCTTTTCCTTTTTTCCTCCTTTTCTTCCTTTTCTTCCTTTTTCTTCCTTTTTTTTTTTTACATTCGCATTTGCATAAATGACATACTATACCTCACACAATCATTGTAATTAATTTCTTCCCATGTTCCATTCTTTTCCTTAACTTCCTTATGCTAAAATAAACTTGTACACCAAAAGCCAATATGTTCATGGGCGTGAGACAATGGGATAAATTGGTCAAAAGGCTAATATATATATATATATGTATATGGGTGTCATTAAAAAAAATTTAGATAAGAATCAAGGCTCAGTGAGATGATTGGTGATATGCAAACAAAGTTAGCTTGAAAGACTTAATCGATTCAAAGATGGCTTAAATCATTTTCTTGGTTAGATACAACATAAGATTTTACCTCAAGAGAAAATCAAGCAAATTATAAGATCTGGGTGAAATCCCTTCACATGAATGTTCTTTAGAGATATACACAATTTCAAAAAAAAATACAAACTTTTAGTGCTTAATAGGTGAATTAACATAATTAGAATCACATTTAACTTACATTACAATTGTAGGTTTGAACAAAATTTATATCTCCCTAAGAATCACCAAGAATTCAAAATAAGGGATCCAATCAAGCCAATCATGATACAACACAACCACCAAAAAAAAAAATTACACATAAAACAAACTTCTAACATAAAACATAATTTTCAACAGAATACAACATTTCAAACACAAAACAAAATTTCAAACACAATAGTAACAACAACACCCATAAACTTGAATAAAACAATGTCTATAATACAAAAAGAAAATAAAGCAATAATAAAGAAGGAACAAGGAAACACCTCTGATTATAGGCTATGTCAATGTGGAGTTGTGATAAAAATATGATGATAGATTTCCAACAAATAAAATAAAAAGAAAATACTTGGGTTGACTTCTAAGAAGTGCTTGCTTTATAGTTGCCAACCAAACCATGTTAGATGTTATTACTCAAAGAGGATGAAACTGTAACAATTTTGAAGACAACTTGTGTTATAGGATGGTTAAGTACTCTTCAATTAACCTCACTATCTTATCCACTTTTAGCTTCCTTTTGCTTTCTGATATCTCTTTTAAAAATTCTGTATAACTAGGTATTTAAGCTAGATCATTTGAAAAAAAATGTTAATGTGCAGTTTTTTAAATACATCAGTAAATTTTGAAAACTACTTATTTATTTTATGTTGCTAAAGTCTTTGGGAAGATGGAGTTAAAGGCATATAGGGCTTAGGATTATTTGGGAATAGTTTGCTCTTGGGTGCCTCCTTGGGTTGTGTGGTGACATTGTTGTCCATATCTTTGAAAATTTCCTTCTCAATATCATTTTCCCCCATTTGCTTGCCACTTGTTAGGGTTATTACCTTTATGCTAAGGCTTTTCTCCGTGTTGCTTGACAAAAAACCATGTTGTCTTTATGAGATCGTATTAACTAATTGACCCATTTGCACCTTTAAATTTCTAAGTAAAGCTCCTTGGTTCTCAAAATCTTGCTTTAATACTCTACATAAAGTTTTGTATGGTGGTGGCTAAGTTGGTGATTATATCTTCCAAGTTAGGCTTTGCCTTTTTTGTTTGCTTTTGGTTCTACAATATGGCTTTAGTACTTTTCATAAAGCTTTGTGTGGTGCTAGCCATCTTGGTGATCATGTTCTCCAAGTTAGGCTTCACTTTTTTTGTTTGCTTAAATGTTGGTGGCAATCTCATTTAATTTAGGTTACTCCATAAAATATTTTGATGGTTGTGTCATTCCGAATTATGTTGGAGTAAAAATCATTTTATGGCCTACTCAGAATTCCAACAAAATTAGCATATTCATTATAATTGGCAAAAAGGTTACTTACTTGACATTTCATGCTTGCATGCCCTCCACCATAAAAAATCACATGCTCTATTCTTATTAAGCATTTTCAATTGTATGCATATTTTGGTGAAAACATCTACTTCATTTATTGGCTTGATTTTAAAATGGTTTGCTTGAATTATGGCCTCTTGGTACTTGATGTGTCACCTTGAAATATTGGTGTAGCATAGTCTCTTAAAACTATTTGGTATTAATATTAATTAGCAATAGATAGCCAATCCCTAGCAATAGCACTAAAAACTTGTTTAGTGAAATTCTACATGCAAGTGGATATGTCAAACAAGAAATATATTGATGAGAAAAGTATTGTCCCATAAAGATTGATAAATATTATACCAACTAAAAACTAACTGTGAATAAATTTTACAATTTATCTAGCAAATTAAAATGATAAAGGATAAAATAAATAACTAAATTTAAGAAAACTTAATACAAGAAATATATTAGAGTATCCAATTTTACCCTAACTCATATAGATGAATGTCAATTATTTATGCTTGCAAGAGACATAATACTAATGTGATGATAAAATTTCTTAACTTATTCATTATCCTATGTTTAGGTATAACAAATTTATTTAACTCATTAATTCACTATATTTCTATATGTGAATTAAAATAAACCAAATGCATTAAGATATATGAATATTCCTAATTTACACCGAAAGCCATATAAATAATATAATATATGTCTATCCATATTTAATTTATGGTTGACCATTACAATAAGCAACTGTATATCATTTCCTTTCAATCTCTAATATGCAAATTAAATCATTTAAATGATAACTAATTACTTAAAAATATTAAACATAAAAATATATAACTTACATAAATAAAATATCTTACAAAATATAACAATTATAAGATTCATACCATCATAGTTATGTTCAATTGTAATTCTAACAAAGTAAACTAAAAACATAAGGTTAGAACAAATAAAAACAATGCTAAAAATTAAACAAAGCATCTTAAGTTAAAAAAATAAAAACTATCACCACAATGTCTTCATTCTAAGGAAACTTTGTGCAATTCTACACATCATAAAGGAAATCAGAAACTGTTTAGAATGAGGGGAGAGGAACACACTGTCACATCATCAGGTGCTACTACCACACGCCGCCACCATGCACCACCACTCGTTTTGCACAAAAATTGCTAGGAAGATGCACAAAGTACTCAAATTTACCTTTAGCCCATCATAATTAGAGAAAACAGATGAGATCTAAAGTATTTCCATATGGGTTCTCACCCACTACTAGAAAGAAAACCAGATCCACCGAAAAATGTGTAGATGTGATGGAAAATTCCCAACAACATTCATACTCTCCGTTTGCAAAAAGCCCCTCTCTACTTGGGTTTCTTTTTTTTTTTTTTTTTTTTTTTTAATATTACAATGCACACATCCAACTCTTGTATAGAAGATGTCAAACTTTAGAGCTCACGATTAGAGCCCCTATTAACTCACCATTGGGCTAATTAACTCACGATTCTCCTCTCTTTCCCCTTCTCTTTCTCACCCTTGTTTTCTCTCTCTTTTGTTTCTCTTCTTGCTGCTTGACAATCTCACCTTTGCGACAATGCCCTCATCTTTGCTTTTTTTATTTTTATTTTTTATTTTTGTTTTTGGCTGCCCACTTGTTATGACCAAACGATTTCTTTTTTGTTTCTTTTTCGTACTTGGCTAGCTTGTCCTCTTTTCCTTGTGTTTTTTCTTTCTATTCTTTCAATGTGTTGCTTCATTTATTTTGTTTTTCTGCTATCTTAAGTATGTTGTGTAAACAAATAAAATTTCAATAAATATAAGGAAACCCAAATTTCATTTTATAAATATTTGTCATATATTGCCTAAGGTAATTAAAATAACTCTAGAAAAATGAAGTTATTAGTAAGTTACATGATAAAAGCTTATTATGACTTAGACTAAATGCAAGGTTGGCAGAAAGTCAATTATTGGCATCTACATTACTCTTAGGGATGCACTCATTTCATAGAAAAACAAGAAACAAGTTGTAGTGTTTCTCTCCTCCACATAAATAGAATATAAGTGATATAAGTGATATAAGTGATATAAGTGATATAAGTGATATAAGTGATATAAGTGATATAAGTGATGAGCCATACATCCTATGAAGTCATTTGATTGTTAGGGCTTCTAGGAGATATGAGAGTTTAAGTTTCTTGCCTTGTGACCTTGTATTGTGACAATAAAGCCACCATGAAACTTGTTGTCAATCCTATGGTACATCAGTGCATCAAATACATAAATGTTGATTGTTACTTCATCCAGAAAAAGATCCAACATGGCCTCATCAAGATAAGTCATAACTAAAGAAGATTCTAGATAAACCTCAATGGCTTTTATGTGGAACTTTCTAAGATTTAATTAGGAAATATTTTAGTAAAAAATTCTAAAACTCAATTTAAGATAGTAGGATTAAATGAATCATAGCCATTCGTTTATACCCTTCATCCTTGTATATAGCTGTAGTTCCTTCTTGTGGACTCAAAGTGTATAGAGAAAGCCATAAGCCTTATACTCTCTCTTTATGTGCAACATAAATCTCTTTCCATAAAACCTTTTTCTCCTTGCTTTTTACACTTCTTTTTCTTTATCTTGTGAGTAAGAGTCAAGTTGACTTAGCCATTCCGGAGAAAGGAAATGTATCAAGTACTGCACGGAATCTTAGAATTATCTAACTCGATGACAGTTTGCACCTTTCAAAAATTGAACCGAAATGTAATAGTAATATGGTTGGTTCAATTGTAATAGTAATGCTGATGTAGTCAGGTCCCTTGCTAGTCGAGTGGGACTCTTGACTCAGCAGTCCAACGTCTAACCATGATGAGGAGGTGACATTTGCTGACGTTGAATTCGGATTTCTTTTATTTTGTTACATCGTGGTCGCCCAAACGCAATGGTTGCTTTTGACTCCCCGGATGTTGCGCTCTCTGGCAAAATTAGTCACCTCGTTGCTCTCGTGAGGTAGCTAGGTTGCCACTATTCTCTCATCATAACCTTCAACTATTTAGATAAATTAATAACAAATTATAGCAAAATAAAAATTGAAGGAATCCTCGTTGAAAAATATCATTTTTAGTAAAATTTGAAAGTTTTTAATTTTTATTTTTTTTTTAATTTTTTTAATTTTCATAATTTTGTAATATTAGGTATATTCTTATATTTTTATACACTATTTTTTATTAACATAAATTTATATTTCAACCAAAAAAAAAGGGAAGAATTTCAATATAAAACGATCAGACCTTTTCTATAGTTTGGAGAACATATTCTGAGAGCACCCAGCTCAAATGGGGATTTTCCTTTGTACGGCCTGTCTAATTTGATTACTTCTACCTGGTTCTTTCCTCACCTAATCGTAGCACACGAAAAATGGCTCCTGGCCAGAAATTAGGGGCACATCCGTCGTTTTGTACCCCAGCAAAGATGCTTTTAAGACAGGTAAAGAGTTAGAAAACACGGAATCAGTGTTTTATACGTCGATAAGTAAAAATTAAATGAAGAGAGAATTAATATAGAAAGCACCTGAAAAGGCAAGTCTAGTTGACTTCTGCTTCCGGTCTTTGTTTATGGTCTCTTGAAGCTCTCAGACCCCATCGCATCCCATTCATCTCGAAGATCTCCAGAAGGTAAAACTCCCATCCCCTCACACTATCCGTTCTCAGGCTTAAACCTTAATGTTGTCGTTCGTATGCTCTGCACTGCGTTATCTATATGGTTACGATTTTTGTTCCATATATGTTGTTGGGTTTGTGGATATGAAAACGTCAGTTTTCGTGTTTGATGGCAAATCTTGGCTCGGAAGTCCTGCCTCACGGTGACTGATTTCTCTTGTGAATGTCTTGGACACGACGCTGTCGTCGGACCAGTCTTCTGGTGCAGGCCCCCAAAGATGTCCATAAGGTAAACTCTCATCTTCTCACAGTATCCATTCTCAGGCTTAAACCTTGAGGTTGTCGTTCGTATTCTAAATGGTTAAATATTTTTTTTCCCCCCACGTATGTTGGTTGGGTTTGTGGATATTAAAACGTCAGCTTTGACGTTTGAAGGCAAATTTGGCTCGGAAGCTCTGCGGGACGCTGACTGGTTTCTCTTGTGAAAGTCTTGGACACGATGACGTCGTCGGACCAGTCTTCTGGGGAAGGCGCCCACGTCCGTTTGACTGACCAAGACAGAAAATATTCCTCTCCGTCGAGACATGTGGACGGCCTCAAGCAAGTTCAGGACTCCATCTCAAAAATCCAAACTGACAACGGAAGCAATGATGTTAATCACACCGTCTGGGGGCCATCTGGCCAGGACGATTGTCAAGGCATACTCAAGGAAATCGAAGAGTTCAAGAACGACCTAGATTACATTGCAGACTCTTTAAAAGAACTAGGGGAATTCGAGGGCAGAGCCAGTCGTCTCCTTTATGGTGGTGCCCTACAACCCAAGGAACTATCAGAAGAACTTTGTGCCGCTAACAAGATTGTGTCCGAGTTGAAACTCCGGATCCCATTACCTCAGAAGTTGTCCTTCAGGGACTTCGATGCCCGTCGGCGCACACGGGATAGTGACAGGCTTGACAAATGCGAGGGGGTTGACGAATCGACAGGCACGCATTTTCAGGCCCAAATTCAGGAGAGATTAGCTGCCAAAGACTTTTCGCGAGTTTTTGAGAGTCTTGACCAGAGAACACAGATGTGCTTGTTGTGTTTTGCAGTAATTCCGGAAAATGAGGTCGTAAAAAAGAGGTTTATGATATATTGGTGGATTTCAGAAGACTTTGTAAGCCAAGATGAATTGGATGCCGAAGAGAGCTACAAGGAAGCTGATAGAATCTTTGAAAAGCTGGTAACGGAGGGCTGCATTGAGCCTGTAAATGGAAAAGATGTGTTTGCCGTGAACAGTTATAAGATGAATCCTTTTATCCGTTTGGAGTTGATTGTGGTTGCCAAAAAAGCAATGTTCTTTGATTTTCATGAGGAAAAAGGGTATCCCACTGCCATTTGTTCGAGCTCTTGCCGAGTATGTTTAGTGAAGGGGGATTTTCAGGAGTCAGTGGAAAAAATCTCTCGCTTACGAATAATCTCTGAATTGGTGGAGGGATTTTCTAAGAAAAGAGAATTTGGGTTGGTCGCGGGAATTTCTAAAGAGTCAGGGAATAAAAATTCTGCATTGGTCGAAAGATTGAGGGAAATGGAAATAGAATCTAAGCTCCTCAAGAGATTGTTAGAAATGGAAATAGACACCGAGTTGGCTATGGTGTCTTCTAAGCACTCAAGTGACAAAGAGTCTGCATTGGTCAAGAGATTGCGGAAAAAAAAAATAGATTCTGAGTTGGTCAAGAGATTGCAAGAAATAGAAATACACTCAAAGTTGGTCAAAAGATTGCGAGAAATAGACTCTGTGTTGGTCAATTGGGTTGAGAGATTGCTGGAAGAGGAAAAAGACTCGGGGAAACGAGACCCTGCATTAGTTAAGATATTACAGGAGATAGAAAAAGACTCTGCATTGGTTAAAAGATTGTGCAAATTAGGAAAAGACTCTGCATTAATCAACAGATTGAGGGAAATAGGAGAAGACTCTGGATTGGTCCAGAACTTGCTCAAAATGAAAATAGGCACTCAATTGGTCAAGAGATTGCTGGAAATGGAAAAATACAGTAAATTGGTCAATGGATTTTTTAAAAAGTTATGGCCTAGATTCTCTCAATTGCAAGAAATCTGTGAGTTGGTCCTTCAATTTTCTCAGGACGGGGGAGAGGGCTCAGAAGTATTAATGAAAATAGGCGCTGAATTGGTCAACGGATCTTCTAAGGTGCTGGGGGAAATTGGCGCTGAATTGATCAATAAATTCTCTAAGGAGTTGGGTGAAAGAGGTCCCGCTTTTTCTACAGAGTTGCAGAAAAAATGCACTTCGTTGCAGAATACACTTTTAAACGAATCTGTGAAGTTGGAGATCGGAGATCCTGAAAAAGTGCAAATAATAATCAATGTCAATGAGTCCTGTCTTGACTTTTTAAGCCTGGAGTTGTTCTCAAAGTTGAATAATATCAAGGTTCTTTACCTAGGAAGGTGGCAAACCTCGGGAGAGCATCATATTGAGGTGGAGAGCATTGAATTCTTAGAAGGACTGAAAAGTATGAAGCTCTTGAGGTTTTTCAGCCTTCAAGGAATTTCTGGAATTGTGAAGCTTCCCGATCCCATATGTAAGCTTTCAAATTTGAGGATCTTGGATCTTAGAGCTTGTCACAATCTAGAGGTACTTCCAGAAGGAATTGGTTCACTTAAGGAGCTGACACACTTGGACATATCTGACTGTTACCATCTAAATCACATGCCCAGAGGGATTAGATCTCTCTCAAAACTCCTAGTATTCAAAGGGTTCTTACTCAGTTCCCCTTCAAGCGCCAAATCTTGTACTGTTAAGGATTTATTGAGATTGAAGAAATTAAGAAAATTGAGCATTTATGCAAACAGGAAGAATTTCCCAACACATAAAGAGGTGAGTACTTTCCACAAGTTTAAAAAGCTTCAAAGGCTGACCATTACGTGGGGAGCAGGAGAATCTCTAACCCGTGAAGTTACCATGGATGGAGAGAAAGCAAGAGTAGTAAGCACACGTCTAGGGAAGTATCTCTGTGCTAAGCAAGGCAAGATTACAGCACCAGAGAACAGCAAGGAAGGACAAATGCCGGCTCAGACAAACCATGGATCTTTTCGGGAATTACAGAAATTAGATTTGAGGGGTTACCCTGAGAAAGAAACCCCCTCTTGGCTGTTGCCTGACAAAATTCCCCACCTGAAGAAACTCTATATCAGAGGAGGGAAACTCCAAAGTCTAAGTCCAGCTCAAAAAAGGTGGAAAGTTGAGATACTCCGTCTGAAGTTCTTGTATGACCTAAGGATGGATTGGGAAAAACTAAGGTCATCATTTCCAGACTTGGTTTACTTAGAGACAGTTGAATGCCCCAAACTCACTTACCTTCCACCGACCGAGAATGGTGTCTGGCGGAAGGATGAGAATATTAGCGAGTAATGAATTCACTTCTCATGATAACTTAAACTATCGAAGGTATGTCATATTTACGGCCCAGTCTCTGACTTGAATTCCATTTCATGTGTACACTTATGTGGCTTTTACCGAACCACAATCGCTTCTTGCATATCTATCTCCTTCGCTGTGGATAATGTGACTTTCTTTTGAAGAAACTACACATAACTAGAACGTAGAGGTCGGATGTGCCATCAAAAACCATTTGTTGATCACATAGAAATAGAGTTAAAATTAAAAGATCAAGTTCAGAATTTATATTGGGGTCAATAAGGATATCGTCATTAAGGCTGCACCTGGTAGGGTCTCGTTGTTAATTATTTTTTTTTGTATTACTCTGTTCATGTCGTCTTTTTTTTTTTTTATCAAATTGAATCATATTTGGAATATTTCTACGCTCGTTATTTTATGTTATGATGTTTGTTCGAATTGATTTAAATCATTTGATTTTGTTTTCATCTCCTTGATGCTCAACCAAGTCTATCTTTGGCCTTTCTCCTTCCCGTGATATTTATTCATGACACGTCACTCGAAGTTTTCTGCTGCGTTGTTTAATTGAAAATGACATCTATTCGAAACTTCTCGGGCAAATTCATGTCTCCTCGAGTTATCTATTCTCTTTATGAGACTCTAGTCAGTAATGTTTAATGTTGGCCTTTTTCAGAGTTCAATGTTGATCCCTGGAGTTGAGCCCTATTGCTGGCAACTGCCCAACTTGTGGATAGCTATTTGGAAGATGCTCGTGAGTTTGGATGCCTATTGTTTACTAGTAATTATTAATTAGTTGTATCCAGAGACTTATTGCCTGTGTTTGGCTATGTTTTAAGGAGACTATAGGCTTTATATGTGCTGGATCAAAGCTTCCTGTTGGGTTACGCACCCTTGAAAGAGAATTCTATTTCTCGAATAAACTTGTCCATTTTTGATAAATTTGATATCGTTCGACATACTAATTCTACTTTGATATATTATTTATACGGAGATGTATAATTTTGCTGAGGGTAGAGGTCTTTTTCTTTATTTACGTTTTTTTCATTGGTACTTTCCATAGGACGAAAAATTAATTGAAGGTAGTCTCGTAGTTGAAGTGAACGGATCTGGTCCGAAGTTCTACTAAATTATGATGCGGAAGCAATCAGATTTGATCGCCTAAGCGTCGACCGTATGATTGCATTCGGTTACAATGGAATGGACAAACACTAGTGAGCAAAAATTGAGCGAGTCGACTGTAAAAAGGAATCAAGGCAGGCAGTACGATCCCGGGAAGAAGCAGCCCGCCCGAGCCACTGTGATAGGTACTTGCACCGAAAAGTCGTCAAATGGGAGAGGACAGTGGCTTTGTTTGCATTTGCGAGTAATTTTGACAGTCTAGGTGATGTAGGAAAGAGCAGGAATAGAAGAATACTGTTCAGAAAATCCAACCTGCCTCCTCTAATCACACATAATGGCATAGTTTTAGGCGGCCCGGTCATCGCTACACAAACCCAACCCGCAACCCCAACTCACGCCACTAAACCCTAACCCTATCTACAACAAGCCCAGGTTCAAGTCCATATAACATTCAAGCATGTAAAACCCAAACACAATAAAGCAAATATAACCCAACTACATTCATTACATTCACCCCATTCATACGGTAACATTCCCTCCTCCTTAAGATTAACCTTGTCCTCGAGGCCGAAGTTCTGAATTGGGATTCCTTCTTCCAAGCATCCTTTGACTGTGATTAGCCTTCTACCTTACCATACTCATCAACATCCCTAGCTTCAACCAGCCAAACCACCTTGAGTTGAAATAACTTCTTTTACATTAATGCCTCGGACACAAAGAATCATTATAATAAAAGTGCAATCCTTTCCTGTAGTGTTCATCAGTTTTCACTAGTGTAAACTTCAAGATGGGTAAATTACTTCTAATAGAAAGTGGGTCCCCCTCTATGCCATTTTGCAGGTCTCTGGCTTCAAAATTTCTAGCTAATCTCAAGGTTGAAGTCAAGGCCTAAGGGTTATTGGCCTTAACATTTTCCTTTAACATTTGCCTTTAAAGTGTTCTTAATCCAATAATAAATCCCGCTATTAACTATAAAGGTGTTAATGGTCCAGCCCTCATCATCAACTTTGAATAATTCTTATAGTATTGATCCACAAACTGAATTTTTTGTAGCTTGGTTAACTTACATTAATGGCTATGAAATTCAATAGGCCCATACCTTTCATAAAGTCCTACTTTCAACCTATCCCACATTAACTCCATCCCAGCTCGAGCCAATTCCTTCTTAAATGCTTGAAACCAAATGAACACACCTTTTCTTCTTTCCATGGTATCAACATCATCTTTCTTTCCTTTAACAACTAATACTAATCAAAACATTGTGTCGCTCGGTCAACCTATTCCATCGGATCCTCTATGAAATTCAAGTTTCACCATTCTAGCCAAACTTCCATTGTTTAATTGTTCACAACCAAAATTGCTTCCATCTTTTTTGTCTCACTATGAATTTTACTGCATCCCTAATCCCTAGTTTCTCCTAAAATCTCCTCCACTACTAAACATTCTCTCATCCCCCCATGAATTCTCGCATGTATTCTGACCCCCACTTTATTCCCCTATGTTCTAGCCACCCCCTAAGAATCCTCTTTTATGCCCATTATTAACTTGAAATCATCTATTACCATAATTTCTTTCCCCTAAGTAGGCACCTAACAATATTCCCTACTAGAACTTTATCTTTTCTACGAAAATCCACTCCCATTGCCTGCAAAGTACCCTATTAGCCCTCCATTATCAAAATTACCCCATCCTCCTCCACTTAAATTACCTTTAGGAGGTCCCATCGAAGTACCTCCCCATTAGACCAGCTCAAAAATCCTCCAAACTAACTACCCATAGAGGAACCGCTTGGAAATCCAGCTAATTTGGTCAGAAAATCCCTAAAAAATGAACCAAAACTTACCCAAATTCATTTACACAACTTCCAATTAAATAAGCTTGAATAGATCCAAGTGGCCAATGGGTTCCTCCAATAAAGCCTCCAAAACCCACCAGAGCTTTCCTAAGTGGCCCTTTGCTCCTATCGGCCACTAGTTCCACCATTAAGATCTCGATATCCCATTATAGCCTTCCTTAGTGACCCATTACTAGGGGACTCCCCTAGCCTAGTGGTAGCTACCCTTGACCGACAACTCCACTCATTTATTGATCCAATTCTAAGAATTCTATTATTGGTTGATCCAGCCAATATAGCTATAAAAGACTCACCATCAAATGACCTAAGCATAACTATTTTGGATGCTAAAATAGTTTCTGATAGCCCACCTGATGCCTTACTACTGCTCCAGTTGCAACTGATTTTTTTGAGCTAAAATTCAACCCTTTACCCAGAATTGGTTATAGTTTCTCCATCATGAATAGAACCTGAGACATAGTGTTGTTCACCTAATTCAAATTTTTGTTCACTCAAACCAACTCCGACAAGACTTAGACATCTCTAACTCTAGCTTGCCAATCGACTCCTCCATCCCATAGTTTGGCTATGATATTTGATGTGAATCTTTATTGACAAGGTATCTTCATCCCATAATATTGAATGTCAAACTTTTAGGTTCATTAAGGGTCTAGCAGTGTAGGTACATTTGCAATTCAGATAGATAAATACCACGAAGCAAAAGTGTTTGTCATAGCAGGTCCAATGTTTGTAAGAAACTTGGAGTTGATATGCACATCAATTACAAAACATAGGATTTTGTTAAGTAGATGAAGGAAACAATAGGTGGAAAATGTATTTTCTTTTATTAAAACATTACTTTGTCTAAATGTTTATAAAGATTGATATACTTGTATTGTCCTTTTAGCCATGAGGAAAAACAACAACTATTAAATGGCAGGCTTTGATGTTATTCTGGGTTGTATTGGAAGCATCCTACTTAAAGCAAAACATTGACAACTTAAATTTTGATGGGAGGCTTTTTATTATTGGTGCCATGGGTGGTGCAATCAACAAAGTTTATTTCCATGCTCTCCTCGTAAGGCGTCTCATTCTGCAAGGTATGGTAGTTGATACCTGATTTTAAGTACTCTAACTTTGGAGTTGGATAAACTAATGTTTCTCATTCCAGTCACTTTTCTCTACGGCCTTGTTGTGTGTAACTGCTAGATCATTCATTCTTGATCATCATGAATATCTAAGGACAAGAGTCTGAAAAACTTTCTAGCATTACTACTCTTCCTAAGAAGCCAATAATACTAGTTAAGAAACTTGCTTCAGGAGATAGGGCAAAGCACCGAGCTAAAAGCCTCTATTATAATTATGATAAACATTTTGTGTCATGCCACAGATGCAAGTGATTATTTTTTTTTGGAAGTTCCAAGGACATATAAGGTTTAAGGTGCCCTCAGACAATGAAGGTGGAAGGTTAAGTCCAACCTAGAGGAAGAACGATTTTTTTTCTCTTAGATTCAGGAAGTTTTTACACCATGAAGCCATTAAAAGAGTCAGCCTTCACTATGAGGACAATGAAATGTTTGAGGTCATGATGGCAAGTGTGAAAAAGATAACTAGCCAAGGGGTGTGTCAAGGAGTGAATTTTTCATTGCAAAGAGTCAATTTCACTACTTATTTTTTATGTGTTGGCATTACAAGGCACTGAAAGGGTATTAGGGGCCTTGTGGCTTTTCAACTTAAGCACCATTTCTTGGAATTTTTTTAAGCTGCGTTTGGGTTTCTAGCATCATGGAACTCCTATTGAGTTGGAAAGAGTAATGCCCCTCTCTAATCAAGTTATAGAAGGTGAACAAATAGGGAAGGAGCTAAAGATGGGCAAACAAGCGATGCTTCTTCAAATTGTAGTAGTGCCCCAAGAAGCACCTAGCTACCATGATCTAGTGATGGAGGTCAATCCTAAATTAGACAAAATCTTGCATCAATTTACTGATTTTTTAGTGAACCAAAGGGCTTTCCTCCTCTTAAAGGAGCACAACCACCATATACCGTCACTTGATGAAAGGAAAGTTGTTAATGTTAAGTTGTATCCATACCCTCATTACCAAAAGTCAGAAATAGAAAGATTGGTTGTAGAGATACTCCAAACAAGAATTATACAACCTAATGAGTTCCCATACTCTTCCCCAATATTGTTAGTTAAAAAAAGACAAATCATGGAGGATGTGTGTAGACTTTCGTGCTCTCAACAACTAAACTATTTGAGATAGGTACCTTATCTCCATTATCGATAAGCTTCTTAACAAATTACAAGATGCAATTTCTTTTTTCAAAGTTGGATCTCCATTCGGGCTATCATCAAATCTGAATGGCCCTTAAAGATGTCAAAAAGACAGTGTTTAGGACTTATAATGGATATTTTGAGTTCCTAGTAAAGCCTTTTTGACTTACAAATGCCCTATCAATATTTCAATCCCTGGTGTATTCAGTTTTCAAACCATTTCTACAACAATTCATCCTAGTGTTTTTTTATGACATTCTTATCTACAACCACAGCTAAGAGGATCATAAGGAGAACATATGGATGACCCTCTCTACTCTTCACCAACACCAACTCTATGCCAAGCATTCTAAGTGTGATTTCAAATACACAAAGCTACCATTCTTAGGCCATGTAATTTCCTCTTGAGGACTTTTGGTTGACTAAGAAAAATTATAGCCATCACTAATTGGCCTTAACCAAAGACCTTGAAGGCACTAAGGGGCTTCCTTAAGTAGCTAGACATTACTAAAGATTTTTTCGAGACGATGGGAGTATTACCTAGCCTTTGACCAACTTGCTCCAAAAGGATGCGTTTAAATGGAGTGAAAAGGCTTAAACCATTTTCACATGACTGAAGATGGCCTTGAGTAAAACTCTAATACTCGCCCTTTCTGACTTTAATCAAACATTTATTGTTGAATTTAATGCATCAAGAGAAGGTGTGGGAGGAGTACTCTCCTAAGGGTGGAATTTGATTGCATTCTTTAGTCAGGCATTTAAAAGGAATCACCAGTTTGCCTCCACTTACAAGAATGAAATGTTGGCGATCATCTTTACTATACAACAATGGAGACATTATTTGCTCAAACGTCCCTTCATCATTCACATTAATCATTAGAGCTTCAAGTATCTTTGGAAGTAACAAATATCTACCCTAACTTGACAAAAATGGTTAGTTAAGTTTTTGGGTTATGATTTATGCATTAAATATAAACTAGGTTGTGAAAATCGAGTAGCAGATGCATTATCCCCTAGTAGAAAATGAAAGGCAAGCATCTCAGAAGTCCTCTATTTCATTCCTCTAAAACAAAGGTAAATAGAGCATATTAAAAGTAAAAGAATAAGGTGAGTGTTGAAGAAAACCAAGCTCAAACATTTCCTACTTAACACTCTTATGTTCTCTCTCTTAGGCGAGGCCCACTTTTGCCACTTTTTACACATGTGGAAAGTCAAGAAAATCAAATTGCGATGTTTTTTACTCAACCATTAAACTCCCATGTTCTCTCTCATGGGCAGGGCCTACTTCCAGTAATTTCTACATGTGGCAAGTCATGGTCAAACCATGGCCAAAGGTCAGTTAAACATTCTAACAACTGCTCCCAACAACCAAGCAATTTCCTTCCTTCTAAATTCCTCATTAATGGTCATCACAACTCTAATTTTGACTTGGCTGAATGCTTCAAAATGAAGAGATACAGGACATTAAAGAATATATCCAACAAGGAGAGACGGTAGGTCCTTGGGAACTTCGTGACATAATCATTTTTTTTTTAAAAGAATAAATTTCGTTGTAGTCAATTCTTCACTCATTCCAGTTGTTGTTAAGGATTATCATGACGCCACCCATAAAGGTTTTCACAAGACTATTCAAAGGGTACATGCTATTTTCTTTGTAAGCTCATGCGGAACGATGTCAAGAAATATATCATCACTTGTTCAACTTGTCAATAATAAAAGTCAGACTCCCATGACCCATTGGGTCTTCTCTAGCCCATTCCAAATCTAATGATGACAATACTATCTCACTCTAACCCAAGGTCATGTTGGATTGTCACATTTACAATAACTAAGAGTAAGTTATAATTTTATGGCATGACTCCTCCCCAACAGATGCTACTTGGGAGTACGCCAACTTCATTGCCTATTAGTTTCTGATGTTTAACCTTGTAGGCGAGGTTTAAACTCAAGAAAGGCTTATTACAAGTACACCACATCATAATCAATAAGGCCTTGACATGGCAAAAGGAACCAATTAACTTTCGTTAGATTTGTCTTTTCATATGTTAGAAAACTCTGCCATTTTACCACTAGAAGGATTCACACGCCTTTTTGCATTGCAGTATTTTGTAATTATTCTACATCACAAAGTCTCTAGAGTTGGTAGTTGGTTGTTGGCCATATTGTATATAGCTTTGTTTCTTTTGTATTTTGAAACTAGTGTGCTCGCTCTTTTGGGTTGTTAATGGTCCTTCCATTTAAAGTTAGAACATGATAGCACTTTATTCACCGGCATGTTAGTGACAAAATGGTTACACGTGATCAGAAGCCTTCTTTATAAATAGAGCTTAGTGTAAGCAAACAAGCAAATGGAATTCGAAGTTTTCTTAGGAGGTTAGCTCCTTTGAAGAGTTCTCCCATCTCATCTTTTCTTTTCTTGCCATCAAGATAGAGAAGAAAAAACACTACGTGGATTGTTTCCTAGACATCCAGTGCCCTATTACTTATTTAGTTGTAGCTAAACATAACACAAGCTTTCACCCAATTCTATCTTCCAACATATTTATGTAGGAGAACCTTGCTTTTTCTTTCTTTTGTCTCCTCTAGGAATAACTCTGTAAAGTGGGAGAACATGCTTGCTACCAAAAACTAAAGGATACTTATTTTTTTCTTCGACAAGAGCTCATCGAAGGAGGAGTTTATACCTAGTTCACAAGATAAAAAGTTCATCGAAGGCATTCTCCCTCCTCTCAGTGGTGGTGACAAATACAATTAAGATTATGAAATCAAACAATAATAATATTTCTTACAAAACACATAAAATGACATTCTAGAAACTTTTTCTCAACACTCTCAAATAAGGTACACTTACAAAATAGCATAGACAAGTTCACTATTTCTTAGCCTTAATATTTCCACACAACACCATTCCACTTATTCAAACTCATCCCACAAATCAAACAAAAAAACTAATTAACCTTAAAAAGCCCTTTGTGTAACATTTAGGATGTTAATTAAGATAAGTGTGACTACTTGTGAATGTTGTTAAATATGGAATTACCAGGGAGGTAGGGTTGAATTGAATCTTTCTTTTACCCATTACATCCTATTATGTCCCTATCAAATGACATTTGCCTTATCACTAACTTTTAAGAGGAGTTGAATAATTTTACCCATTACCGTTAATTATTTGGTTTAATCTCCAAAGCCACTTTTTTGTGTCTCCAAAATCCGAAGTCTTTTTTTCATGACTCCGAAGCTATTTATTATCCAATCCAAGGCTACCATTTGGTGTCTCTATGGTCAAAAGTCATCTTTTTGTCATTGGTGTTTAGTTTAATGAAGGAAGTAATTATCTAATTATTGTTGTCTTGTAAAAAGAGTCAAATCATTTTACCCATTCTTGTGCCTATTATTCCTCTCTCAAATTATTTGGTTCAATCTCCAAAGCCACTTTTTCATCTATATAAAATCTAAAGTTCCCTTTTTGGTGACTCCAAAGCTATTTATTGTCGTCTATCCAATCTAAGGCATCATTTGGTGTCTCTATAGTTGCAAGTCATATTTTTTTCATTCGTGTCTGGTCCAATAAAAGAAGTAATTGTCTAATTATCATTGTCTTGTAAGAAGAGTTAAATCATTTTACCCATTGGCATTTATTTTTATTCTTTCAAACTATTTGATTCAATCTCCAAAGTCACTTTTTCAAGTCTCCAAAATCCAAAGTCTTTTTCTAATACCTTAAGTCATTGATTCTCGTGATCCCTTACCATCATGTCAAAAGGCCCAAACCTATTAGGTAGTTAGGAATCAATCTATTTGAACTATGACAACTCCATCTTGCTCCATATCTAATGCCCCAGCAGCCCACCTATTCTCTAGGAAGTGCATTGGCTGCTAAAAGCTCACTCTTGCCCTCATTAGCCTTTTGCAGCCCTTCATATTATGGCACACACCTAGCAGGATGTATGCCCAAATTTCCTCACACTAGGGTTCGAACTTGGGATGGAACCTAGCTTCGATGCCAAATTTTCATGATCCCAAATCATCATGCCAAAAGGCCTAAACCTGTTGGCTAGTCAGGAACCAATCTATTTGGACTATGACAATTCTATCACATTCCATATTTGACACCTTAACAGCCCATTTATGGTGGCTACTCTTTAGGCGACACCCTAGCTACTAGTAGCTTGCACTCACCCTCCTTGGCCTTTTGGAGCCCTTCATACTATGGCACAAACCCAACAAGAATCACACCTAGATCTGCTCATGATAAGGTTCAAACTTGGGATGGAACATGGCTCAAATATCAAATTGTCATGATCCCCAACCATCACTTAGGCAACTAGGAATCAACCTATTTTAACCGTGACACTCATTATCAAATTATCTAATCCAAGGCCACTATTTAGTGTTTCCATAGTCCAAAGTCATCCTTTTGACATTTTTTTTAGTCCAATGAAAGAAGTAATTATCCAATTATATCTATCTTGTAAGAAAAGTCCAATCATTTTACCCACTACTACCTATTGTTTATTTCTTAAATTATTTGGCTCAATCTCTAAAGCCATTTTTGTATGTCTCCAAAATCCAAAGTCTTTTTTTGGTATCTCCAAAGTCATTCATTATCCTATTATCCAATCTAAGGTTAGTGTTTGGTGTCTCTATAGTTAAAAGTCAGCTTGTTGTCACGGTGTTCAATCCAATAAAAGAACTAATTATCCAATTATCACCATTTTATAGGGGAGTTGAATCATTTTACGCAGTGTCACCTATTGTTATTGTTTTAAATATTTGGTTCAGTTTCCAAAGCCATGTTTTTGTGTCTCCAAATCCAAGATCTCTTTCTAGTATCTCCAAGATCAATCATTTTACAATTAGCCAATCCAAGGCCACCATTTGGTGTCTTCTTAGTCCAAAGTCATCTTTTTATTATTGCTGTTTAGCCCAATGAAAGAAATAAATGCCTAAATATTGCTATCTTGTAGAGGAGTCGAATCATTTTACCCCACTTATTGTTTCTCTTTCAAATTATTTGGTTTAACCTGTAAAGCTACTTTTTCATGTCTCCAAAATCCAAAGTCTTTTTTTGGTATCTCCAAAGTCACTCATTATCCTATTATCCAATCCAAGGCCACCATTTGATGTCCCTATAGTTAAACATCATCTTATTGTTATTAGTGTTCAATCCAATGAAAGAAACAATTATTCAATTATTACCATCTTGTAGGAGGAGTTGAATGATTTTACCCACTTTCACCTATTGTTTCAATCTTGAATTATTTGGTTCAATTTCCAAAGTGATGTTTTCATGTCTACAAAATCCAAGGTCTCTTTCTAGTATCTCTAAAGTCACTCATTCTATAATTATCCAATCCATGGCCATCATTCTCCATAGTCTAAATTCATCTTTTTATCATTAGTGTTTATCCTAATTAAAGAAGTAAATGCCTAGTTATCGTTATATTATAGAAGGAGTCAAATCATTTTACCCATTACCATATATTTTTTCTTTCTCAAATTATTTAGTTCAACTTCTAAAGCTACTTTTTTATGTCTCCAAAATCCAAAGCCCCTTTTTGGTGTCTCCAAAGTCACTCATTATCCCATTATCCAACTATCCAATCCAAGGCCACCATTCGATGTCTCTACAGTCAAACATCATCTTATTGTCATTGGTGTTCAATCCAACGAAAAAAATAATTATCTAGTTATCAATATTTGTAAGAGAAATGGGATCATTTTTCCATTGCCACCTATTGTTTTTGTCCCAGGTTATTTGGTTTAGTTTCCAGAGCCACACGTTTTTGTGTCTCCAAAATTAAGGTTTCTTTCTAGTATCTCCAAACTCACTCATTCTACAATTATCTAATTTGAGGCCAACATTTGGTGTCTTCATAATCTAGAGTCATCTTTTTTATTATTGGTGTTTAGCCTAATGAAAAAAATAAATGTGTTCAGTGAAATTTAGATACAAGTGAACCAGTCGAACGAGTAATATAATGATAAGAAAAGTATCGTCCCATGAAGATTGGCAAATACTAAACTAATTAAGTACTAACGATGAATTAATCATAAAATTTATCTAGCAAATCAAAATATTGTTGATGAATTAAAATTTAAAATTTCTAAAACGAAAACTCAAGAGTAATTAAAATTGAATCCAAGTAAGAAAAATCAAGATGAGAAACATGTTAAAGCTTCCGATTTCACCATAACTACTAGATATGAATTTTCATAGTTTATGTTTACAAGAATGATAATATCTATGTGATGGCAAAATTTTCTAATTTATTTAATATCCTATGTCTAGGTATAGTAAACCTATTTAGTTCATTAATTCATTATATCTCTATATCTGAATTGAAACAAACCAAATGCATTAGGATTTGTGAACATTCCTGGTTTATAATAAATCTTTCGATTATCTTATCACCAAAAGCTACACAAATAACATGATATATGTCTATCCATATTTAATTTATGGTTATATATTATAAGAAGCAATTGCATATTATTACCTTTCAGTCTCAAACATGCACATCAAATCATTCAAATGGTGGCCAATCACTTAAAAGCATTAAGCATAATATTATATAACTCACATAAATAAAATATCTTGTAAAGCATAGAAACTTATAAAATTCACATCATCATAGTTAGGTTACATCTTCACTCTAACAAAAGAAGTTTAGAACATAATGAAATAACAAACCAAAATAATAATAAAATTAAGCAAAACATCTCAAATAAAAAACAATAAAGTTGTCACCACATTGTCTTCTCCTTAAGAATTCTTTGCAGAATTCTTATAAATCAAGAATGATATGAAATAGAGGGAAGCTTTCGCTCCTCTATTTCTCTTTTTCTTCCTTGGTTTTCTCTTTCTTTTTTTATTTTTTTCTTCCTTGCTTGGTTCTGGCAACACACGATTTCTTCTCTTTTTCTCTTTTTCTCTTTTCTCTCTCTCCTCTTGTGTGGCGCCTTCCTCTTCACATTTTCCTCTCTTTATGCTGTCTTGGGAGGCGTGCCCCAAGATTCTCCCTTTATAATTCATTTTTTGCCCTTTTCCTTTATTTCCTTTCTTGTCTTTTTTGTCATTTTCCTCCTCTTTTTGCTACTTTACACGTTGCCTCCTCTTCTTTTCTTTTCTTTTTTTTTTCTTTTTCTTTTATTCCTCACATGCCTTGCTTTTTTCTTCATGTTTCCTTTGCTTTTCATCTCTTTTGGGGCTTGCTACATAAACAATAAAGATTTGAATAAATATATAAAAAATTAACTATGATCTCACAAAATTATATTATTTATATCCTAAAATAATCAAAATAACTCTATAAAAATAGAGTTATCAAAATGCCTAATTATCACTGTCTTGTAGGAGTCATCAAATCATTTACCCATTACTGCCTATTGTTTCTCTTTTAAATTATTTGGTTCAGCCTTTAAAGCTACATTTTCATGTCTCCAAAATCTAAAGTCTTCTTTTGGTCTCTTCAAAGTAACTTATTATCCTATTATCCAATCCAAAGTAAGCATTTAATGTCTTTACAATCAAATGTCATCTTGTTGTCATTGGTGTTTAGTCCACTGATAAAAGTAATTATCCAATTATCACTGTCTTAAAGGAGGTTGAATCATTTTAGCCATTGTTACCTACTGTTTTTGTCCCAAGTTATTTGGTTCAGTATCTAAAGTCATGTTTTCAAGTCTCCAAAATCCAAGGTCTCTTTCTAGTATCTCCAAAGTTAATCATTTTACAATTATCCAATCCAAGGCCACCATTTGGTGTCTCTATAGTCTAAAGTCATCTTTCTATCATTGATATTTAGAAGTAAATGTCCACTTATCATTATTTCGTACGAAGAGTTGAATCATTTTACCCATTGCTACCTATTGTTTCTCTTTCAAATTATTTGGTTCAGCCTTTAAAGCTACATTTTCATGTCTCCAAAATCTAAAGTCTCTTTTTGGTGTCTCCAAAGTCACTTATAATCCTATTATCCAATCCAATCCAATCCAATCCAAGGTCACCATTTGATGTCTTTACAATTGAACATCATCTTATTGTCATTGGTGTTCCCATTGAAAGAAGTAATTATCCAATTACCATTGTCTTGTAGGAGGAGTTGAATCATTTTACCATTGTCACCTATTGTCATTGTCCCACATTATTTTATTCAATATATAAAGCCACATTTTTGTGTCTTCAAAATCCAAAAGTCTTTTTCTAGTATCTCCAAAGTCAATCATTCTATAATTATCCAACATTTAGTGTCTCCACAGTCTAAATTCATCTTGTTATTATTGGTGTTTAGAAGTAAGTTCCCAATTATTGCTATCTTGTAAGACAAGTTGAATCATTTTACCCATTACTGCCTGATATTTCTCTCTTAAATTATTTGGTTCAACCTTTAAAGCTCCTTTTTCATGTCTCCAAAATCCAAAGTCTCTTTTTGGTGTCTCCAAAGTCACTCATTATCCTATTATCTAATCCAAGGCCATCATTTGATGACTCTATAGTCAAACATCATCTTATTGGTGTTCAGTCCAATGGAAGAAGTAATTATCCATTTATCAATATCTCTGTTAGAGGAATGGAATCGTTTTACCCACTATTGCACATTGTTTTTGTTCTAAATTATTGCATTCAGTTTCGAAAGCCATTTTTTTGTGTCTCCAAAATCTAGGGTCTCCTTTTGGTAACTTCAAAGTCATTTATTCTATAATTATCCAATCCAAGGCCACCATTTGGAGTCTCTATAGTTGAAAGTAGTCTTTTTATCATTGGTGTTTAGTCCAATGAAAGAAGTAATTGTTCAACTATCACTATCTTGTAGGAGTCAAATCATTTTACTTACTATTGCCTATTGTTTCTCTCTCAAATTATTTGGTTTAGTTGCCAATGTTACTTTTTCTTGTCTCCAAAATTCAACTATCACTATCTTGTAGGAGTCAAATCATTTTACCCACTACCACCTATCGTTTCTCTCTCAAATTATTTGGTTTAGTTTCCAATGCTACTTTTTCTTGTCTCTAAAATTTAAAGTCTCTTTTTGGTGTCTCCAAAGTAACTCATTATTCAATTATCCAATTCAGGGCCATCATTTGGTGTCTCAACAATTGAAAATCATCTTTTTGTCATTGGTTTTTAATTCAATGAATGAATTAATTGTCCAATTATAGGAGTCAAATCATTTTACACATGCCCCCTTTGTATCTCTCTCAAATTATTTGGTTCAATATCTAAAGCCACTGTCTCCAAAATCCAAAGTCTATTTTTAGTTATTTATTATTTCATTTCTCCGATCCAAGGCCATCATTTGGTGTCTCATCGGTGTCTCTAAACCCATTTGTTCGGTTCAAAATAACTGATGAACTTACGGTGCTGCCCTCGGATCCGAGGGCACCGTTTTCGCCTTGCATTCAGATCGCAGAATCGGATCTCTTCCATTCGGCGAAAACCAAGTTGTGTTTTTTCTCCTTTCAGTCTCTGCCTTATCACTTTTCCTTAGAACCTTCAGATCCCCTTTACCAAAAACGCTGGGGACGTCTCTACCGCCGTCGTTATTCCAAAACTTCTCAATGGCTCCAAAAACTAGTTTTGGCGCTGAAAAATACGAGTCACACTGAAACTAATTTCAATGTCACACCTAAGAGACCCTTATAAATGTATCTTGAATATCAAAGTTAACATCAAATGAAAAATACAATCAAATTATGAAGTATATTCCAGATAAAATTCCTTACCATAAACAAAACTTGATCTTGTTGATTAGCATTCATGGGCAATGTTCAGTAGATTTTCCCAATTGGAAAATCTGGGGACAGTATTCTTGGCACCAAGGGACCCTCACTTTTTGCTCAATAGCGTTTGTCCATTCCATCGTAGCCGAATACCACCATACGGTCGACTCAGGCGATCAAATGTGATTGCTTCCGCGTCGTAATTTAGAACTTCGGAACAGATCCGGGTACTTGAACTACGAGACTAACTTCAATTAATTTTTCGTCCTATGGAAAGTATCAATAAAAAAAGAACTTAAATAAAGAAAAAAACCTCTACCCTCAACAAAATCTTACACCTCTGGATAAATAACATATCAAAGTAAATAAGTATGTCGAACGATATCCAATTTATCAAAAAATGTCCTAGTTTATTCGAGAAACAGAATTCTCTACCAATGGGGCATAACTCAACAGGAAGCTTCGTCTCCATAAAACATAGTCAAACAGTGGCAATAAGTCTCTGAATACGACTAGTTAATAATTACTACAAAACAATAGGCAATCGAACTCACAACGAGTATCTTCCAAATAGCTATCCACAAGTTGGGCAGTTGCTAGTAGTAGGCTTCAACTCCAGGGATCAACATTAAACTCTGAAAAAGGCCAACATTAAACTAGAGTCTCATAAATAGAATAGATAACTCGAGGAGACATGAATTTGCCTGAGAACTTTCGAGTAGATGTCATTTTCAATTAAACAATGCGGCAGAAAACTTCAAGTGACGCATCATGAATAAATGTTGAAGGTTGAAGATTTTACATTTATGTTACCATATATTGCGCCTAGAATAAGGCCCAATATATTTTCCTATATTATGAGATATTAGGGTTTCCCTTGTATAAGCCTCTTTTATGTTTATATATAGCTTCTTAGGTTAACATGTAAATCATCATAGCCGCACATTAAGAGTTTTTCTCTCTACGGCTTTGTTTTCTCTTGTAACTAGTTTTGGTTTTGCTTGATCAGTAAACAAGCTTTTGTTCCAAACATACAAGAGTTCATCAAATTCTTTATGGTATCGAGAGCCAACGATTTTGTTGGATTCTTTGGTTAGTTTTTGTTCACGGTGCCGAGCAGACAATTTTGGATTTCTAGTGCTTTGTCTTTGTTATACGGCTTTCTCTCTCTGAACTAAAGAGAAGGGTGCCGTGAGTGAAGACTTGGCTGCCTTTATTTTTCTTCATACCTTTTCTCTCTCCGATTTCAAGAAAAGGTGCACTTGGTTTTCTCTCTCCACAATAAAGCAAAAGGTGCGGGATTGGCTTTCTCCAAAAAAAAGGTACACTTGGTTTTCTCTCTCCAAAAAGGTACACTTTGCCGCCGCCTAGTTTTGTCTTTTGCTTTGTGGGTTTTCTGTCTCTTCGGCACTACACCGGATCAAACAAATTTGACTTTATCAACTACACCAAGCAGCCACACGATCTTTGGTATTTTTTCCTCCTTGCTTCCGCACTTTGTGACTATTTTGGTTTGCTGTTGTGGTTTGGATACTTTGTCAAATATTTGTTTTTCTCTTGGATATTTCCTGGTATGAGTAGTTTGGAGACTTCTTTGGTTTCATCATGGCTACTGAGTCAGATCCTCTTCAACCACCGGTTACTCCATATGTTGCTCCTCATGCTCGAAAAACTCACCAAGAGAAGGAGAATCAATCAGGTTCTAAATCGGATCATCATGAGGGTTATGTTTCCCCAATTCCGATCATCACAGACCCGAATGATCCCCTATATCTACCACCCGGTGATACTAGTGGAGCTCCTTTGGTTAGTTTTAAACTCAATGGCTCTAGTAATTATGCTGTTTGGAGTCGTGCTATGAAACTTGCTCTTCTCTCTAAGAACAAGTTGGTATTTGTGGATGGCAAATACCCTGCTCTGGCTGAAAATTTGCCTTATTTGCCTATATGGGAGCGTTGTAATGCAATTTGTCTTTCTTGGATCCTTAACTCGCTATCTAGGCAACTCCATGAGGGCTTAATCTACACAGTTAGTGCTGCTGATCTCTGGAAGGAGCTCTGTACTCATTACAGCCAGGTCGACCCGACCTGAATCTATGACCTTTTGAATGAATTAAGCTCCACGAAGCAATCCGGTGGATCAATTGCTTCTTATTTTCATCGCTTGAGAGCACTATGGGATGAGTATGCAGCATTGATGGCTCTGGATTCACCGAAAATGTCTAAAACTGACGGTTGGAAACTTCATCAAGAACGCATGAAGTTTTATCAATTCTTGAAAGGACTAGATGATCACTTATCTCATCTTGGAGACCAGATTTTGCTCATGAGGCCACTTCCTGACGTTTTGCAAGCTTACTCCATCGCCAACAATGCCGAATACCGGTATGGAGGTCCAGAGAAGATGATTGGTGATTCTCAGGCTTTTACGTCGACATATGTTGCGTCGGTCCGCATTTGAGCCACTTGTTGCAACACCAGGGCCTAAGCGATCAACTGGGACAACACCTCTGCATAACAAAAATGACACATCGTTTTCGCTCAAAGTAGGGCAAAATGATACATCATCTAGGGTTTCTGGCAAACCCAAATGTGAGCATTGTGAACGAAAGGGGCACCGCAAGGAAAGTTGTTATCGTCTTAAAGGACCACAATGTGAGCATTGTCAGCTTTTTGGACATAAGAAGGAAGCTTGTTACAAGCTTAATGGCTATCCCCCAGGTCACAAGAATTTTACTAGTAATTCTACTGTCAATTTGGCCACTGTTGAGCCTAGTCATTGCATTTTTACACCAGAGTAGTATGAGCGCATTATCCATTTGATCAAGGAAGACTATGGTAGGACCTCTCATGCTAATGGAGCAAGTATTTCAGAATCTTTTCCTTACATCTGGATTATAGATAGTAGGGCCAATGATCATATTACTGTTGATTTTAATTGCTTAGAATTTCCTGTTAAATGCATGACTAAGTCTAGATCTGTTAAACTGCCAAATGGGGAATTAACCCAAGTCACCCACATTGGTTCCATAACCCTAGTTGACGGTTTAAAATTACATACCGTTCTTTATTCTCATGATTTCAAATATAATTTGTTGTCCGTAGCTAAATTCACTACTGAGAATAACTGTTTAGTGGTTTTTTATGCTGATTTATGTGTGTTTCAGGACCTCTCGACGGGTGATGTCAAGGGAATTGGTAGAATGCGACATGGACTTTATTTTTTCTTGCACCCTAGGAATAAGCATGTTAGCAAATTTTTCGGTACTACACTGGCCCTTTCAATTACTTCAACATGTAATGACCTTAATTTTCATTTATGTCATTCAAGACTTGGTCACATGTCTTTATCTAAATTTAAATTTTTGAATTTAGATCTGTTAAACTGCCAAATGGGGAATTAACCCAAGTCACCCACACTGGTTCCATAACCCTAGTTGACGGTTTAAAATTACATACCGTTCTTTATTCTCATGATTTCAAATATAATTTGTTGTCCGTAGCTAAATTCACTACTGAGAATAACTGTTTAGTGGTTTTCTATGCTGATTTGTGTGTGTTTCAGGACCTCTCGACGGGTGATGTCAAGAGAATTGGTAGAATGCGACATGGACTTTATTTTTTCTTGCACCCTAGGAATAAGCATGTTAGCAAATTTTTCGGTACTACACTGGCCCTTTCAATTACTTCAGCATGTAATGACCTTAATTTTCATTTATGTCATTCAAGACTTGGTCACATGTCTTTATCTAAATTTAAATTTTTGAATGATTTCAAAGATTTTCCGTCTTCTGATTTCCATTGCTCAGTTTGCCCTCTTGCTAAGAAAACACGTGATTCATTCACTGTTCGCACTGAGAATGTCAAAAATCTTTTTGATTTAATCCATGTGGACATTTGGAGACCATATCATGCCCCAAATTATGATGGTTCAAAATATTTTCTAACCATTGTTGATGATTTTTCACGAGGAACTTGAACTTTCCTCATGAAACATAAGACTAAAACAGTATCACATTTGGAACGTTTCTTTAACACAATTCAAAATCATTTTAGCATTGGAATCAAACGCATTCGTTTTGATAATGCAACTGATTTCTTTAATTCCTCATGTGACAAATTGTTTTCATCATGGGGTATAATGCATGAAAGTTCATGTGTATATACCCCACAACAGAATGGTGTGGTAGAACGTAAACATCGTCACTTATTAGATGTTGCACGGGCATTAAAATTTCAAAGTCACATGCCTACATGTTTTTGGGGTGAGTGTATACTCACTGCCACACACATTATCAATCGCATTCCTTCTTCAGTCTTACATAGAAAATCTCCTTATGAGATGATTCATGGGAAAGCTCCTGACCTTTCTAGACTTCGAGTCTTCGGTTGTCTTTGCTATGCTTCAGTGGTGGGGCATAAAGACAAATTTGCCCCTCGAGCTATTCTTAGCATTTTTATGGGATACCCTTTTGGGCAAAAAGGGTATAAACTTTATGACATTGAAAGAAAGAAATTTTTTGTGAGTCGTGATGTTCATTTTCATGAAAATGTTTTCCCTTTTACAAACATAAAGAATGGGTCCCATTCCTCAGAATTCCCTATGATGTCATCTCAAGATGAGGAGCTTGCACAACAAGTTATCAGAGTTAACCCTAATTCAGATACTCAAGTAATCTCTCCTACCCAATCAAATTCCATTCCTGATACAACCATTCATACTACACCAGATATTACCACTTCCAATATCTCAGGCAACCAACCCAATGATTCTACCTTGGAGATTGTAGATCCTCCTTCTACATCACCTCCTGTTTTCACTTATGATGAGACAGAGGATGATCCTTTCTCACCAACCATGCATAATCCCACAGTCATTTCATCACCTCCTAGACGATCTACTAGAATTTCCAGGCCACCCATATGGACTCAAGATTATGTTTGCAACAATGTTGGCTCATCCATACAATACCCCATATCTGACTATGTATCTTATACACATTTACCCATTCCACATCAACACTTCATAGCAGCCATTTCACCTGAGATAGAACCCTTGTTCTACCATAAGGCAGTTAAGGATTCTAGATGGCGAGATGCCATGGATCAGGAAATGAAAGCATTAGAATCGAATGGAACATGGGAACTGGTAGACCTATCACCACGAAGAAAACCCGTAGGATGTAAATGGGTATACAAGATTAAGTATCATGCCGATGGAAGTATTGAGCGGTTTAAGGCTCGTCTAGTAGCGAAGGGTTATAGTCAGACAGAAAGCATCGATTATCATGAGACTTTCTCTCCTACAGTAAAATCTGTGACAGTTAGAAGTGCATTATCTATTGCTTCACAACGTAAATAGACTATTCGACAAATGGATGTCCATAATGCATTTCTACAGGGAGATTTAGATGAGGAAGTATATATGAAACCACCACCTGGGAGTCCTTTTGAAGGGGGGTCCAAAGTATGTCGATTGAAGAAATCTTTGTATGGGTTAAAGCAAGCTTCACAACAGTGGAATGAAAAGTTTACAGAAGCTTTAGTATCTGTTGGCTATCGACAGTCACTGTATGACTATTCTCTTTTCACTAAAGGACAAGATAATAATATTGTTTTAGTGCTCATATATATGGATGACATCTTAATTATTGGTGATGACACACAAGAAATTGAGGCTTTACAAGCCTATCTTCATTCTACATTTCGAATCAAGGATTTGGGAGAACTCAAGTATTTTCTTGGAGTTGAGATCCTTCGAGATTCAAATGGCATGCATCTTAGTCAACGTAAATATATCTTAGAATTAATCTCTAAATTGGGACTATTAGCTGTAAAGCCTGTTGGAAATCCTATGGAGACAAATGTCTTATTTACTAGCTTGAAATATGATGAGCAAGTTCGTCCACAAATAGATGATCCACCATTTGAGAACATCTTGAGTTATCAGCAATTGATTGGTAAGCTGAATTATCTTGATATGACACGCCCTGACATTGCTTTTCCCATACACCTCTTAAGTCAATTCATGCATGCTCCCAAGCAATCCCATTGGGAAACAACTCTCTGCATTGTCAAGTATCTTAAAGGAACAATAGGGCTTGGTTTATTCTTTCCTTCAGATGGCGATTTTCTCTTGCAAGCTTTCTGTGATGCTAGCTATGCAAAATACCCTATGACACGTCGATCCACTACTGGCTTCTGTCTTACACTTGGACATTCAGTAATTTCTTGGAAAAGTAAAAAGCAACTAGTTATGACTCTTTCTTCAACAGAGGCTGAATACAGGGCCATGGCAACCACTACTTATGAGATCGTTTGGGTGGTTGGTCTATTAAAAGATATGGGAATTAATGTTTCACAGCTAGTGCTGTTATATTGTGATAATAAAGCAGCGCAAAAATTGACAGAAAATCCAGTCTTTCATCAGAAGACCAAGCATATAGATGTTTCTTGTCATTTTATTCGAGAAAAAATACGTCATGGTTTAATTAGCACAGCACATGTTGGGAGTGGTGACCAACCTACAGATATTCTGACCAAGGCTTTAGGGACAAATCAACACTATCATCTCCTTAGCAAGCTTGGGGTCTTGGACTTCTTTCAACCCTCAGCTTGAAGAGGGGTGTTGAAGGTTGAAGATTTTATATTTATGTTACCATATATTGCGCCTAGAATAAGGCCCAATATATTTTCCTATATTATGAGATATTAGGGTTTCCCTTGTATAAGCCTCTTTTATGTTTATATATAGCCTCTTAGGTTAACATGTAAATCATCATAGCCGCACATTAAGAGTTCTTCTCTCTACGGCTTTGTTTTCTCTTGTAACTAGTTTTGGTTTTACTTGATCAGTAAACAAGCTTTTGTTCCAAACATACAAGAGTTCATCAAATTCTTCAATAAATATCTCGGGAAGGAGAAAGGCCAAAGATGGAATTGGTTGAACATCAAGGAGATGAAAACAAAATCAAATGATTTAAACCAAGTCAAAAAAACATCATAACATAAAATAACGAGCGTAGAAAGATTCCAAATATGATTCAATTTGATTTAAAAAAAAAAAAAAAACAAAGCAACATCAACAGAGTGATACAGGAAAAGAATTAACAAGACCCTTCCAGGTGCAGCCTTCTAGGAATCCATGAAGGTTTCCGGTCACAAGTTGCCTTTCTTGCAAGTCCCACTTACAGTTAATGACGATATCCTTATTGACCCCGGTATAAATTCTGAACTTGACCTTTTAATTTTAACTCTATTTCTTAGTGATCAACAAATGGTTTTTAATGGCATATCCGACCTCTCCGTTCGAGTTATGTGTAGTTTCTTCAAAAGAAAGTCGCATTCTCCACAGCAAAAGAGATAGATATACAAGAAGCGATTGTGGTTAGGTAAAAGCTACATAAGTGTACAGATGAAATGGAATGCAAATCAGAGACTGGGCCATAAATATGACATACATGAAATGGAATTCAATGGAATTGATTACTCGCTAATATTCTCATCCTTCGGCCAGACTCCATTCTCGGTCGGTGGAAGGAAAGTGAGTTTGAGGCATTCAACCGTCTCTAAGTAAACCAAGTCTGGAAATGATGACCTAAGTTTTTCTCAATTCATCTCCAAGTCATACAAGAACTTCAGACGGAGTATGTCAACTTTCAATCGACACTTAGGTGATCAACTCTGATTGCTTCCATGTCATAATTTAGTAGAACTTTTGATCAGATCTGTTAACTTCAACTACGAGACTTAACTTCAATTAATTTTTCGTCCAATGGAAAGTATCAATTAAAAAAAAACTTAAATAAAGAAAAAACCTCTACGCTCAACAAAATTGTACATCTCCTAATAAATAATATATCAAAGTAGAATTAGTATGTTGAACGATATCCAATTTATCAAAAATGTCATAGTTTATTCGAGAAATAGAATTCTTTCCCAAGAGGACCTAACTCAACAGGAAGCTTCAATCCAGCACATATAAAGCCTAGAGTCTTTATAAAACATAGTGATAAATCTATTTTATAGAATTATTTTGACTATTTTAGGGAACAAATAATGCACTTTTTGAGACAATATTTTAAATTTTTATATTTATTTAAATTTTTATTGTTTATACGGGAAATAGAGCATCATAAAATAAAATAAAAAAACTACAAGCACATAAAACAAAAGACAAAGCCAAAAGAAGGAGAAGCCACCGGAGTAAAAAGATGCAAAACAAATAAGAGGGCACGAAAGGACAAAATAGAGGGAAAGAAAAGGAAAAACGCTAGAAGCATGCATTGGCAAGAGAGAGAAAAGGAGGGCACACCACACAAGACAATAAAAAAAAAAAAAAAACAGAGAAAACGTGATTTGTGAAGGTGCGACGCAAGAGAGGAAAAAAAAAGGGGGAGAAAAGGTGTGCCGCTAGGACTAAGAGAAAATAGAAAAAATCAGAAAAAAAAAAAGTGTGACAGCTTACTTTTACTTTATACAATTCTTGATTTTGTTTTAATTTATAAAAATTTTATAAAAAAAATTTAAAAAGAAAACACTGTAGTGACATTTTTTTTATTTAAGATACCTTGTTTAGTTTTTACCATTATTTTGGTTTGTTATTACATTATATTCTAACTTTTTTATGTTCGAGCTACAATATAATCTAATTATGATAATATGAATTTCATGATTATTATGTTTTGCAATATATTGTATTTATGTGAGTTATATGTTATGATGTTTAATGATTTTAAATGATTAATTACCACTTAAATAATTTGATATGCATATTTGAGATTGAAAAGAGATGATATGTAGTTTCTTTTTATAATATATATAAATATAATTTAAATATGAATAAACATATACCATAGTATTTGTATAGCTTTTGGTGATAAAATAATCGAAATATTTATTATAAACTAGAAATGTTCATAGTTTTAATGCACTTTATTTATTTCAATTCACATAAAGATATAGTAAATTAATAAATGGAATAAGTTTGGTATACTAAACATATGATTGCAAATAAATTAGGAAGTTCCATCATCACATAGGTATTATCATTCTTGTAGGCATAAATCATAAAAATTCATTCTATTAATTATGGTGAAATTGGATGGTTTAACATATTTCTTAGATTGAGTCTACTTATTTAAAATTTAGTTGTAAGATTTTGTTTTAAATAATATCACTTTTAGTCTATTCTCAAATATTTTGATTTGTTAAATAAATTTTAGAGTTAATTCACAACTAGTATTTAATTAGTCCAATATTCACCAATATCTATGAAGTGATACACTTTCTCATTAATATATTACTTGTTCAACATGCTCACTTGCATTTAGAATTCCATGAACAAGTTTTTGGCACCATTGCCAAGGATTGATTGTTTATTGTTGATTAATATTAATACCAAATAATTCTAAGTTTAATCTAGCCTTTATTTTCTTAAAAAAATCATTTTTGTTAAATCACTTGAAAAAAAAAAAGGAATTTTTTTTTGTTAGGTTTTATTTTTATTTTTCTTTATTATTATCACTATTTTTTTGCTTGCAAAAAAGAAAAAAAAATTGTCGTTGAGTTGCTATTTTTCAAAGGTGTTGTAGACATGCATGACCTATAACTAAGGAAGACAACTTGCTGATCTTGATTCAAAAATTAAATGCATACTCAAAAGGCAACAAAACCAACAAAGAGAACAAAGAAGTTAAGCTAGAAAGATGGGAAACAATGATGATACATGCAAACTTCTAAAAGATTATGTTACACATTAAGCATCAAAAGGACTACAATTTAGGCAAACAATTTTGAAATCAAGCCATCACTCATCCAAATGCTCCAACAGTCAAAGCAATTTAGTGGGCTATCAAGCAATGATCCAAATGCTCACATTAAGGCTTTCCTTGAAATCTGTGACATGATAAAATATAATGGAGTCACAGATGATACAATCAGGTGAAGGCTATTTCCATTTTCTCTTAAAGATAAAGCTAAAAGTTGGCTCTCTTCTATTCATGTAAGATCAATCATTACATGGGATGATTTGGCCTAGAAGTTTCTTGGTAAGTTCTTTCCTCTTACAAAGTTTGCCAAATGCATAACAATGTTATCACTTTTATATAGATGGACAATGAATCACTATATGAAACTTGGAAAAGATTCTGGAAACTTTTGAAGAGATGTCCCCATCATAGACTATCTATACAATTGCAAGTACAAACTTTCTATAATGGGTTTAGTAGAAAACTTCGTTTTATGCTTGATACAGGTACGTGAGGGGCTTTAAATAACATGATACCAGAATAGGCATATAACATTTTGGAAGAAATGACATCTAATAGTTATTAGTGGCCTATTAAGAGACTAACAATGCTTAAAGCGAATAGAGTTCATGAAATGGATGCCCTTACCACAATTTGCACCTAATTTGATGTGCTCAATAAAGAGATATATAATATGGGTGCTCCAAATGTGAGGACTCAAAATAGAACTTATGATCTTTGTGGTAGAAGACATGCACATACAAAATGTCAAGTAAGTAACACTTTTGCTCAATGTGGTGAAAATTCTAATATCCAAATTTTCATAGAGTAAAATACTTGATCGCATGTTGGTTATCAATGGATATTCGAAACTGAATTGGGCGTTGATGGCCTAATCGATTGTCTTAAAACACGGTTGGTAATCAAAGGATTTTACCAAGTAGTAGCAATCGATTATTTGGAAACCATTAGTCCTGTGTTAAGGTCTTCTACTATTAGGACAATTCTTGTTGAGGCCATAATTAAACATTTGCCATTGTTATAATTTGATGTAAAGAATTCTTTTTTGCACGGCTTCCTTGATGTTATTGTTTGCATGGAATAACTGGCAGGGTTCTCTTATCCAAATAGCCATGACTTGGTATGTTTGTTATACTAAGACTTATATCGGTTGAAATAAGACTTTAGGATTGGTTCAATCAATTTACTCATTTTTTGATAGATTATGAATTTTTTTTAGGACACATGATCCTTCATTATTCATTTATAATCATAGAAATTCTATAATATAGTTACTATTATATGTTGATGACTTAATTGTTAATAGAAATTTTTAAGTCATGATAGATGTCTTATTGCTTAACCAGTTAATTCAATGGTGAGTTAGTATGGACTCTAATTATGAAGTATGGGATTCAACATCTTGTATGCATGAATTGAATTTATGTGTTGTAATATAAAAAAAATAAAAACAACATATGCCTTCATTTCATCCACAACAGAAAACTTTTCCATGAAAAACTTGGATCACTTGCGTTCTTTTTTGAGTAAAGGTGGACAAGCTTTTGAATGGGATGATGTTATCTCAAGAGCAGTACATGATGCTTATTAAACAATACACACAAGTTAACATAAAGCAGGTAAATCTAGCTCTACTCCATTAGCCACTAAATCCAGCTCTATCAAAAATGGGTTCAAGTCGTTCAATAAATCGTCTGAATTTCGAAGTCAAGTAGAAGCCTTACAATATCTCATGTTCCCTAGACCTAAGGTACCATTTGCTGTAAATAAATTTCGTCAGCTAATGCATGCTTCATCTCTTCAAGGTTAGCATAATCTGAACAGACTACTTGTTACCTTCATGGGAAAAATACACCTTGGATTAAAGATTCATTCAAATAGTACTTTAAGATTTTATGGGTATACCGATTCAATTGGGCTGGCAGCTAATCCATTAGACGATCCATTACTGTTTTATGTTTGTTTCTCTGGTCTAACTACATTACTTGGGGTTCTAAGTGGCAACTGACTATTGTACACTTTTCTGAAAAAGCGGAGTATAGGGCTTTGGCTGTAGCTACTGCAGAATCCATACTGGTGTCTTCCTTGTTAAAAGATTTGAGAACTCCTAAATTGAAACCAATACTTCTTTTTTATGATAAGATATATGTATTGCATCTCACTAACAATCTTACGTTTTATAATCAAACTAAGCATATAGAAGTGGATTACTACTTTGTCCGGGCTAGAATAGCTTGGATAATTTCTATGATAAGGTTGAGTTGTTACTAAATATACTTACTACTTTTAAACAAGTTGTTGGTAATTTAACTAAGCCCACGGGAAGGATTCCATTTGAAGCCTTCAAGATCAGATTGGTTTAAACGGACGAAGCACGTGAGCGAGTGACCCAGAAAATTTCAATATTGGCCTAAAATAGGTGGTATTAGTTACTGTCAAGTACTGTGTTGGCTATTTGAGGTTTTAAACTCCTGTTTACATGCGTACGGGGAGGTTTATCAAACAAGAGGCGGAGAAGCTTCGACGCACTTAGTTTCATATCTGTCTCTCTTCCTAATGGCGATCTACGACGAAGAGTCTGAACGATATGAAAAGTTCGGCAATGTTGCTGTGATGGCAGTCTCCCTCCTGATCATTGCAGTGACCTTCGTTGGTATTGTTGCTGACCGAGGCAAGATGCGTCCATAGTAATGGACTTCTCTGGCATCAACATGCGATGCTTCTTTGATAATGATGGTGTTGTCGGCCTTATCAAAGATGCAGCCGTAATTATCTTCGTCAAATCTATCAGTATTCCTACTTTACCGCCACAGGTAAGTGACTGCCGATGTTGATCACCTAGCTTTTCTTCTTTCCAAATGTGACAGCGATTCTACGTGTAGTGCAAAGGCTATAAATCAAGCACTCAGAGCTATTTCAATAAACTATCATTTTCTTTATCTGCTCCAGAAGCACATGTGCTCGTGAGCGTGAAGGAGAGAGATGCAAATGACGATAATGAACAATGTCAAGATCACAATTATAGCAGAACGAGTGGGCTTTGATGTGATTGACCCCATTTACATGATTTTTTTCTCATGGGTGTTTATTCCTAAAGATGATGCAAATAGTGTGTCTATGAGTTAGAAATGCATTTTAAGCATGTTCACTTCGAGAAAATGGCATAGTAAAAGATACATCACATGTATGTAACAAAATTATTTGACTTGTATCAAATCTATTTGTACCGTGGAAACATGTTTATCAAATCGCATGTCATGAATTTAGGAAACCAAATAAAGACACAAAAGTAATAATTACACCAACAATATCGAGTGGAAGAAGAAGACGAGCTTGGAATCTCTTTATTACGATGCACAGTTATAAACATATGCCCATCATTGAGGACCCTCAGACAATTTGGTTAATTACATATGGCATAATTGAGTATCTCCTTTCATGCAACTTAATATCCTGATATATTAATCTTAATTAGAGCTTAATGAGGATCTTCAGACAATCAGGTTGCTTCAACATCTCAAATGCCTTATTTATATGTTGCAACGAAACCTCGTGAGTCATGAGTTCATCAAGATGGATTTCCTGCAAAATAAAGCACAAAAAGTTCGTAGAATCCATCATGATTAGTAAACACAGATACACACATATATATACACACTGCATTATCCGACACTACAAGTAAAAAATAACAACAACATGGAGGTAGAATATAAAAATAGAAAATAACGTGGGTGTCTGGTATTTCAGATACCAAAATACAAATAAAACAATTTTTCACAACAATAAGTTACCTTAGTTTTGCCTTTCTCGATTACAAGAGGAAAGTCAGTTTTGGCTTTGAGCCCTCCAAAAATGCAGCCCTTCAAATTTCCCCCAAACAGGAGGGGAATGAAAGTAACCTCCACAGTTTTTTGAAGTCCTGCCCCAATTACGAATGCTTGCCCTTTTCCCTACTCACCATCAACAAAGAAAGTTACGAAAAGAGAAAAATCAATTTATAAAATTAAATATTTGGATTTTTAGACATACCACTTTTGTTGCTAGAAGTGCTTGATTGACGGACGTCGGCCTACCGGTGCACTCAAAGCAATAATCGACACCCATTCCACCAGTCAGGTCTTTGATTAGCTCGAACATGGGTTTTTCTGATTCTTTAGGGTTTATAAAGTCAGTCACTCCAAAGACTTCTCCCTTTGTTTTCTTTTTCTCATTTATGTCAACCCCAATTACATTTGCTGCTCCTCGTATTCTAGCCCCCTCTATGGCCTGCGTTTTACAAGGACAATCTCTAACTTTCTTGCTTTGCCATGGCTAACACAATTTTTAAAATTGTAATGCTTGAAAGAGAATCTGAAAACTTCCGAGCCATTTGATCTCCTGTGAATATTTAGTAATATTTGGTCTATTTTTTTTATAAGTATTAAATATAAATATTGTGCCATATTAAAAACGTGAAAATAGATTATTAATCTTATAAGTGAAAATGTTTGCCTATTTATTATTAAAGTTTTGAAATAGGTCATTATATTTTAATATAATATATGAATCAAGAATGAACCTTTATTTTATAATCCCTCAGGCTCCCTATAGTTAAGCTTTTGTGTACATAGTATTTGGGTCAAGAAAGTGTTAAAGATAGATATTATCTCACATTGAAAATATGAGGATAAGTAGACCTTATAAGTGATAAGTTTTTTTCAATTATTAAGAGTAAGAATCTACTCCTAATTGCCTACATGATATGACTATTACACACTATTAGTTTGCATCGTGAACTAAAACTCCATTACAAGTTGGAGAAGTTTTTTTTTTTTCTTCAAAGCTTTGTCCCTGGTCACTATGTTTAAGTTACCATTAATTTTTTAATATGATTTCATTTAACTTTGAGCCTTTAAAATACATTTAGCATGCCGAACACCTTTTTCATCTCAATTAACTTTAAGCTTAAATATACTTAGTATGTTGAAAATTGTTAAGGATCAAAGTCTTACGTGAAAAAAAAAATGATGATTAACTAGTATCATACCCCTAATCCAACGGCACCAAGGCCAATAACAGCCACGGTTGATCCTTCTTCAATCCCAGCGGTCTTCCACGCAGCGCCAAATCCAGTCGTAAATCCACAGGAGACGAAACTGGCACGTGAAAGAGCCATGGTCGGGTCGACCTTCACAACGTAACTGGTGTCGACGACCGCGTACTCCGACCATGTTGCACAGGAAAAAACATGGTACAGCTTCTGGCCATTGATAGACATTCTTGAAGTACCGTCATACATCAGACCGCTCATGGGAACAGGGTACTTCAGGCATAGGTTGCTCTTCCCTGACACACAGTTCTCGCATTCTCGGCACTCTCCAATGAAGGTCGGAACAACGAGATCTCCTTCTTTCAGATCCTTCACTCCCTCTCCCACGCTCTCTACCTCACTGCAATTGCATCGTCCTTTTCGCTGTCTTTGGGAAAAAACAATCAACCAAAATGGTGGAAGATGAAAGGAAGATTCTTACCCAACGCCTTCGTGTCCCAGAACTCGAGGAAAAAGAGGCTGTAGAACAACAAGAGGTCAGAACAAAGTAATCGGATTCAGTGGTCCAAAGACACAATATTTACAGGAAAGGAAGATACTAACAGCCGGGAAGCCATCGATGCATATGACGTCCGTGTGACAGACGCTAGCATTTAGAACTTTGATACGAACTTCAGAAGCTTTTGGCGGCTCCACCTGTATCTCTTCCAGCTTCACCGGTTCCCCGAGCCCCCAGCACACCACCGCTGCCACCACCATCAACGAGGAAAACAAAAGAGATCATGACGACTGTCATGGCAACAATGTCGAAAGAACTGATCGTTGACTGCTATTCTTCCTGCAACTTTGCATAAAAAGCTATATACAGGCAATACCTTTGCATGTTATGACCTCTGGGACTCTCTTCGCCATCGCTAGCAAACCTATATTTACAAAATCGAGGTCTTGGTTGATCTTAAATAAGCTTCGGTGAAAAAGAGAATTGAAAGATAAACATCGGTCCTTTTTTTAAGAATACCTGTAATAACTATCGTCGTCACGGCAACATCGGTCCTTTTTTTAGAATACCTATAATAACTATTGCCGACGGTATGACAGAACGATAATCTACAGAGTTATCCAGATATCTAAAATTGTGTGATTCCGGAGTTTGAAGCCGTTCTGGCATATGATTGATTGTGCTATCTAACTGGGATAATCTTGCACTGCATATGATTGATTGGGCTGTCTAACTAGGATAATCTTGCGTTACTGGATGCCATAGGTAGGATAAAGTTTTAAAATAAACTTTCACAATCTAATATGATATCAGAATAAGAATAAGTCATTATTTTTGTAATTTCTCATATTTTAAAGTTGAGTTTCAGTTCACATGTAATACTTATATGAAAAAATCTTACATAATGCTTTCAAGTTTTAGATTGAGTCCTTACACTTTAATAGTAATAATCTATTATGTATGAAATAATTAAAAGCACCATTTTTTTACATTAGAATAGAGCAATATGGGAGTCAAGACAGATCAATTTATACTAATTAGTATCATGCACCTGGCTTTACTTCTTTCCGAATGTGAGCGCAAAGGCTATGAATTAGGCACTGAGAGCTACTTGAATAAACTCCCATTTTCTTTACATGCTCCCCATGTGCTTTTTGAGTGCGAAGGGGAGATATGCTAGGCTTCGATGTTACAGATCCCAGTCACATGGTTTTTTCTCATGGATGTTTACCAAATTCTTACCGTTGGATCAGTGAACTCAGAGGCTGGAGAGCTCGATGAATACAAAAATATAAAAGGAAAATCTCTTTATTACTTTATTATAATCCAAAGTAAAGAAACATATAGCCATTGCTACAAATGTATCTCCTTCCACGCAACTTATATACTGATATGCTAAATCTTAATCACATCTTAATGAGAATCTTCACACAATCAGGCTGCTTCAACATCCCAAATGCCTTATCTATATCTTCCAATGAAACCTCGTGAGTCAAGAGTTCATTAAGCTGGGTTTCCTGCGAAACAAAGTGCAAAAAGTTCTTAGAATCCATCATGAATAGTAAACACAAATATATACATACATATACATATATAATTCACCTTAGTTTTGCATTTCTCGAATACAAGAGGAAGGTCAGTTTTGACTTTGAGTCCTCCAAAAATGGATCCCTTCAAATTTCCACCAAACAGGAGGGGAAGGAAATGAACCTCCACTGTTGAATGAGTTCCTGCACCAATTATGAATGCTTGCCCTTTTCCCTACTCACCATCATCATCTAAGAAAGTTAAAAATAAATAATGAAAAAAATAAATTTATTAAATAAAATATTTGGATTCATAGACATACCATTTTTGCTGCTAGAAGTGCTTGATTCACGGACGTCGGCCTGCCAGTGCATTCAAAGCAATAATCGGCACCCATTCCACCAGTCAAGTCTTTGATTAGCTGGAAAATGGGCTTTTCTGATTCTTTAGGGTTTATAAAGTCCGTCATCCCAAAGGCTTCTCCCTTTGTTTTCTTTCTCTCATTTATGTCAACGCCAATTATCTTTGCTGCTCCTCCTTCTCTAGCCCCCTCTACAGCCTGCGTTTTACAAGGACAATCTCTTAAATTTCTTTGCTTCGCCGTTGCTAAAACATACAAACACAGCAATACAACTAGAAAAAAGACTTAAAAATTGAATCTGCAAACTTCCAAACCATGTGAAAACCATTTAACAAAATTTTAGGATTAATGCTTGGTATGACTGGGAATCTGGTCATATTTCTGACAAGGGCACTTATCTATATGTATCTATATACATATACATATATATATATATACCCCACGGACCCCACGTACTTTAACGCAATTCTTACCTGCTATAAATAAATACGACAAGAATGCAATGTCAACTAAAGCTTCATTGCAAGTGGCAAAAGTGTTGCCCCCACTTCAAATGGGAAAAGTGTTTACAATGATTGCAATACTGTAAAGTGAAACTTATTAAGTAACATCTAAGTTTAAAAAATATCCCTTTTAACCACTCTTTGTTAATTTAAATCCTACTAAAGCATGAGAATCAAGAAAGGCAAGGCATACTGTTAAGAAATGAGGGCATCTCAAAACTTCAAATTTTTAGGTTTAAAAACTTTATCATTTATAAGACTCAAGACTTAATCTTTTATTTTGAAATTCAAAAAATTATAAAACATAGACCTATTTTAAAGGATTCTGTCCCTAAGGTTAAAAAAATACATACCCCTAATCCAACGGCACCAAGGCCAATAACGGCCACGGTTGATCCTTCTTCAATCCTGGCGTCCTTCCACGCAGCGCCAAATCCAGTCGAAAATCCACAGGAGAGGAAGCTCGCATGTGGAAGAGCTATGCTCGTGTCGACCTTCACAACGTAATTAGCGTCGACAACCGTGTACTCCGACCATGTCGCAGAAGTAAAAATCTGGTAGAGCTTCTGGCCATTGATGGACATTCTTGAAGTACCGTCAAACATCACACCGTTCAAGGGAACAGGGTACTTCAGGCATAGGTTGCTCTTCCCTGACACACAATTCTCGCATTCTCGGCACTCACCGACGAAGGTTGGGATGACGAGATCTCCTTCTTTCAGATCCTTCACTTCCTCGCCCACGCTCTCCACCGTACTGCAATTACATCGTCTTTTTCAAGGTCTGAGAGAAAAAAAAAAAAAAAAAACAATCAACCAAAACGGTGGAAGATGAAAGGAAGATTCTTACCCAACGCCTTCGTGTCCCAGAACTCGAGGAAAAAGAGGCTGTAGAACAAAAAAGAAGTCAGAACAAAGTAATCGGATTCAGTAATCCAAAGGCACAAGATTTACAGGAAAGGAAGATACTAACAGCCGGGAAGCCGTCGATGCATAAGAGGTCCGTGTGACAGACGCTAGCATTTAGGACTTTGATACGAACTTCGGAAGCTTGTGGCGGCTCTACCTGTATCTCTTCCAGCTTTACCGGTTCCCCGAGTCCCCAGCACACCGCCGCTGCCACCACCATTAACGGGAAAAACAAAAGAATTCATGATGATTTTCACAGCAACAATATCGAAGGAACTGATCTTTGACAGCTATTCTTTCTGGAACTGCACATAAAAAGCTAAATACAGGCATACCTTTGCATGTTATGACTTGCGGGACTCTCTTCGTCATTGCTAGCAACCCAAAGTTATCAAAATCGAAGTCTTAGAGGTGATATTTGTAGAAGAAGATGAGCCAAAACAGCCTGCCACAACTCTTCTATTCTGCCGATGGTTTTGCACACTGACAAAAATGCGCAAACCGGACTAAGCGTCAACAGTATGTTAAGCGGAGTATAGTCTTGGAGCGGGGCCGTTCAGCCTCTCAAATCAATCTATAATATGTTTATATTCTACATCATAATTATAATAATAACTAGTATTATACAAATTTTTCTCTATTAGGATGGACCCATTTCCAACCTAAAGACAAATAAACTGTTCCTCAATAAACTCGTGATTGAATCTACACCCTTCGATTTTCGTCACTGTTCTTTATAAAATGTGTTTTATTAATACGACATTATCTGTTTTACCAACTCCGAGAACAAGAGCTGACAAACTTGGTAAAAGAAAAGGGTCCGACCTGCAGTGGAAAAATAAGACAAAGGAGTAAAAAGTCAGGAGGAAGACATTCGAGCAACGGGCCAACACTTTCTAAAATTGTCCGATTATATGATCTTTCTATCTCATCGGTTCCTTTCATTTCCACCACTGAATTCCGGACAGATGGCCCTACGAAGAAACACACGCTCTCCTTTAAGTGTATAGGCAATGGTCCTGGCCGGACTCATAAAATGGTCCAGGGAATCATGGGAATCATTTATCAGTTTCATCATCTGGGTGTTTCTACGAAAAGGACCAGAAATTATTGAAAACTTGCCGGACTGGGAGGTTTTTTAAAGGTTTTCTGAAGGGGCGGCTTGTCACTTTGTGCTCATGGATCCAACTTTTGATCATGGATCTCGATTTCATTCAATCTTTTAGGTGCCTAAATGATTCGTTTTTATTGTATTAAAAAATTAAAGATTAATTTAAAAATTAAAAATAAAAATAAAAATAAAAATTTGATGGACTAAAAATAGTACCTAAATCAAATAAATAATTTTTATATTTAAACGTGTTATTTCTGTTTTATAATGCGTTTATCATTATTGTTATTGAAACACCATTTTTGACGCGGACTAGAAACTTGGCGTCGGCGATGTTCGCGGCATCTTCCATGGCCGACTTCAATGATTGTTGCTTTTCATTGTCTTCGTCGGTGTTCCTCCTTGTCAAAAACTCGAACCCCTCGTCCCGTTGTTTCACGGACAACGACGGCCGCACTTCAAAGCCAAGCAACTTGGTTTCTTCCATCGTCTTCTCTTCCCTTCATCAGCGGGAGAATGGATCATGTCGATGCTCACAGTGAAGGCCTGTGAGAAAGAGGATGTTGGTAAACAAACAATCATAACACCCATTCATCTTCAACCTTCAGTGTCCGTCCAATCAATCAAAACAAGGAAGACCCACCACCTGAAGACCAAACCAGCAAGAAAAGTCGACCAGTCAGTCAAGTCTCACCAGCTAGTCCTCAACGCGTGCACCACTCCATGTTTGTACACACGCAGCGCAAGCTCTCTCAAAAATACTTTGTTGCAATGTTCATAACTATGATGGTTAGGAATGTAACCGGCTTTAGTTTTATCTATTCGAGATCAGCTAAACAAATACATTCACACCATGAGCATAAGCTTGAGTTTGATATTTTCTTTTTTGGTTTTACTCGTACTTGGGTGTCAAATATAAGATGAAAAGATCTTAAACAGTATTTACTTTTTACTTTTATCTGAATCATAATAAAATAAGAGATTTTCTTATTTAAATCAATAACAATAACAAAATTTCAAAATTACGAGTGCTATTTGTGAAGTACGCCCGATTTATCAATTGATTTGATTTAACCTTTCATGGCACACGTTATGTGTACCATGATTTGAATTCCAGCTAGGATTATTTTAATAGCAGATTTGGATGTCTAATCTCTTAGGTATTGAAGTATTGATTTGATTTACTACGACGCACCCATTCGATGAAAACTTGGGCTGAGATGATCAGGTCCATCTTTGAAGAACGGTTCTGAACTGAATAGAGACGTGGCTTAGCAATTGATCCCGGGCTTCATATCAGAAAGCTCAATGAGTCGAGAAGGGAAAGGCCCTATCATCTGTGATAGCAAGAAAATCAAAAGACCAAATCAAAGTTTTTCAAAGACCACCCTGACAAACAATTTTGGGTACCTAATATCACGAACCTTTTAACTGTTTTGTTAGTTAAAAAAGTTAACGGATTCCTTCTGTGCAGGAATAATTTGGTAGGAACAGAAAATCAAAGGACCATATACTCCACTTGGTAATCAAGCTTTGCTAAAACAATATATTGTCATCAACTTTAATTTCAACTTAAAAGATTGGCCTTATCATGAGGAATAACTCGATGAAATTTGTTGTAACTAGTCAACAAGTCTAAACTTTTTGAAGTAAGAGTTATAAAATATAGCAAATAATATTAAAGATAACATGATATCACAACTTTTAACCACAACATGGGTAAACATATGACATGTGTTTAATGGGTGAGTATAGCCTATGCAAGAGTTGCAAGGAGGGGTTGCCGATAGTGTGAGCTGCAATAGCTTGACCTGCTTGAAAGCATGGTGATATGTTACTGAGTTCAAATGAGATATTTTACAGTTAACTAGCATATTTAAACCTTTTGACATAATGTTTATCGAATGTAATACAAGACCTTTTCACTCTTAGCATAAATGCCACCAAAATGCCCAGAAAACCTTTTTTTTTCATATTTATCTTTGTATATAATGCCATTTAATGGAATATGGACTAGAATTATCCATATAACGAACTTTTTCACCCTTTTTATTCTATTTTTGGGGGGCTTGCGGAGACGCGTTAGTTGGCGATGCGGCGAACGCAAAAAAGGTATAAAGGGGCAAACAAAAAAAGAAAAGACCAATAATAATCTCATATCAAATCCATAGGAGTTGTGGCATTCAAAGCTCCACTCGTCCATCTTTTCCCATCAAAATTCCACCACAAAGCGCGAATCCCTTCTTGATTTTTCTTTTTTTTTCTTTTTTTTTTTCCAATTTATTAAGTTGGATTCTTATTGATTTCCAAGTCTTTAATATCTACGGCTGATTCAGGCGGACTTTCTCAAATGAAATATCAGCGGCAATCTTTTCGTACGAACCCAGCGGATGGAGGGCAATGATAATTCTAGTCAAAAGGTATTCAGGATTTCCATGCCACTTCTGTGATTCTCTTCATTTATCTACTTTTCCTTTTGCTGCTGTACACGATTATCTGTATATTACTGTTATTCTTGTAGGATTTTGCTTCTGGTTTTCGTCTCTCGTGCTTGCTATTTTTGTTGCTGTGTTTGGGAGCTGGAAAAATTAGCAGAGGGCAAATAAAGTAGCTTCAATTTCAATACTTATGTATTTAGGTGTGTGTACGTTTTCTGCATATGCTTGAGTTAGGTCTGTTACTTGGGTTGCGGATGTGGAACGGAATACTTTTTAAAGAATTAAGTAGATAGCATTGGATATTAGGATATAGTTCTGTTAGTTGATGGACAATGTTGTTGATTTTAGTGAATTTAGGGTTACCTATTGTTTGCATACCTAGGATTAGTGTGCCCGAATAAGAGAACCAGCTTAGTTTCTTGCCGCCATTCCTGGTTCAAGTAACTGAGGCAATCGAGTTAATGAGATAGGTCCTCAGTTACTGAGATGGGTAATATTAGGATTTTCTTCTTGTTGGTGATAGGAAAAGTGAATAACATTTTTACTTCTCAGATCTGAAAAAATTGGCTCCACTAGTTTGGATGAATAACATTTTTTAGTGCCAAACATTTTCAATCGAGAACATTTTATGGGATAATTTATTGATTTTCTGTTAGTTGACTGTCATTCTGAAAATGTGTTCTATTTTCAAAAAAACAATTTTCTACTATTTTTGTTTGCACTCAAAATATATTCCAATAAAACATTTTCTACCGGTGGGGACACTTCGTTTGAATACTTTCTTGCGATCATGTTTTAATGAAATCTAGATCATTTGTGGAAGCAATACCACATTTTAGGGTTGATCAAAAATCTTTTATGGTTGCTTAAATTTTGTAATCACAACCAAATATTGGGAGATAGTACTAGGATTTTATGGAAAATACTTTTTGTCATAGCAAACGAAGTCTTACTTTGATGTTTTAAAGAAGCATGTGTGATTATAAGGGTTACACTACAGGTAAGCCTGCTTTTTCTGTAGGTCTAGAATACAAATTCTGGGTCAGAGCTCAATTGAGGTGACGATCATTAAACATTTTTCCGTTCAGTTTTAATACAGTTTTGAACCAATTAGTACAGCTTGTTTTTGTTCTCTGAATGTGCATAGCTCAACCCAAGTGAAAAGGAAATCAGCATTTAAGAGAATCTTCCATGTGAATATTGGGGACCAAGTTCATGGTCTGCAGAGTTATATGTAGTCTTGCCATTCATTTACCAGGGAGGTAGAGCCTACCACAGTTGAAGGTCTTTACAGATAGATGCCTATCGCAATGAAAACAAATTGGGAGCTGGAATATTTATGCTTTGTGTCTCCGTTCTGTAAAATGAAATAATAGATTGGACCATCCAGTGGACCTAATTTAATGGATCAGAAAATCTTTTGTGATGTTTATTATGCAGCTTTACGAGACTTGTTTGCTAGCATTTTGGTTTGTGGATTCTCAAGTGTTGAATCTAGTCTTATGCCTTTCCTTGTTTGAAGGATTATTACAAAGTTTTGGAGGTTGAATATGATGCGCCTGAGGAGAAGATCCGATTAAATTACCGAAAGCTTGCATTGGTTGGTAATCTTTCTTTTTTGGTAGTTCCTTGAATAGCTCGTTTACTTTGCTCGAATTCTCCCATTCAATCCATTGGATTCTGGACTAAGGAAATCTGCGTGATTCTGTGGGCTATATAGAAGTGGCATCCTGACAAACACAAGGGTGACAGTGCTGTTACAGCAAAATTCCAAGAGATAAATGAAGCTTACAGAGGTAACTCTTATGCCTAACTAGTGCAAAGGACTGCATATTCTTACCATGCAATATGTTTTTATGGTGCTTCACTCGTTGAAAATACTTAAAATTTAATGACTTACTGCATAGACAACCCTTAGAATTTGCTCAGCCGCTCTTCATTAGTCTTTTAGAGACATGGATAAGTTGTTGAGGAAGTCAGGCAACATTCTTTGCCTAGTGTTATTTTAGATATTAAGATCTTAGATTAGAATTGCGCACTATGGGATATCTGGCTCATGTAAAGAATGCTTTATTAAGTCCTGGTTTGATAGACATGTGATCTATTTCTACTCTTTAGAGGCAGATGATATGTCTCTGTCCATCAGACTATTAATAATCTATGAAAATTGTAAAAATGAGAATTTTGGTCCTTAATCACATATGGTTTTCTTGGTTAGTTTAAAGCTAATGTTACATGTAATTTGTAATATTTTTAGTTTTAGATTATGCAGTTATATATTGTACAGGTTATGTGCAATAATGTGACTCCTACTAATTTCTTTTGCAGTTCTGAGTGATCCTGCTAAACGACTTGACTATGATTTAACTGGAATCTATGAGATTCATAAGTATACTCTACGGGTAAGAAAACGGGAAGAATCATTTTTTTGGGTCTAAAAATGCCAACCTATACTTGTTTAAGTTGTTTCAGAGTGCCAGTGGTAATGGCTGTTGATGCTGCATGCTGACAATTTGAGACATCCCACCTTCCTATACAGGAATATCTTGCCAGATTTAAAGGAATGATACTTACATGCAATGGGCTTGGTATTAGTCAGACGCCACTACGGTAATACTTGAGTTAATATTTAGGGAATAGTCTTGTTCGCGGAAGGTTGTGCACGTTTGTTTGCTTATCTGTAACAGTATTATTTCTGGTTCTTTCTGTTGTGAAAAGGCTAGATATCAACTATTGAGAGGACTATATGACTTAATCTTTAATGTTTAACAGCAATAATTACATTAACAATGTTGTAAGACATCATAGCACAATTCACTCTTGATTTGTTTCACTCTCGAATACGAAAGGAAGAGAGTAAATAAATAAAATGTGAATGATTAGATTTGAACAAACAATTGTAGAATAATGCACTGCATGGATTTCAAAATACTTATTTTATATATAACTTTTCCAACTTAAAGAACATTAGAACTCAATCATTTATTGAAATCTAAATGTTGACCTATATATACAGTATTCATCTTATAACATGCAGCCCATCCTATGCTAGTTAAACCATTAATTCATGTGCACTAAAGGGGAAGATACAAAGTTGATGTGATGAAAAGACAGTGAATAGTTAAAGTGAACTTTTTGTTTTTGTTGTATGAGTGGTTGATCGTTCAGATTTAAAGTTTGTGGACGTATTGCGAATGACTTTATAGTTTAAGGTGGGAAAGTGCAATTCATCCTCTTGGAAGAAAGAGGAAAATGGATACTTAGTCCATAGAGAAACAACTTCTGTTAAGTAATTTGCAAGGGGAAGAACAGGAAGGTTAACTTCTAGCCGGAATAGGTATAAAGCTTTTTAGTGAACAATGAAAAAAAGATTTTCTAATAGATGTGTGGAATCTTAAGAGAAGTTTGGATTTTTTTCTTATCATTCTTAGATGTACCATTCCTATGAATAAGATACCAAAACAGTTTGTTTGACTTTTTGAAGAAATTGGGAACTAGGTAGTTCTGTGAAAGTTAGTATTAAATTCGAATAATGAAATGGATAGTATAACTAAGGCAGACAGTTAACAAAAAAAAAAAGAAGGAAGAAGAAGCATGAAGACATGCCATTGTAACATGCATTTGCTGTTAGCTGGGGAACATGAAGACGTTTTTCTGATTTCTCCTCTCATGTTGGCTTTTTTAGTGTCAAACTTTAACCTTTTTGTGGTTCTTCTCAATTTTGCAGAACGCAGCAAGTGACGGAAACCAACGACTTATCAGATACGTGAGATTTGTATTTAAAGTTGCCTCTGATATCAGTTCTTTCACGCGCTGGTGTTTGCGAATCTTATAGATTCATCCATGTTATTAGAGAGTTTCTTTATAGACCAAAGCTGAACAAGGTTGTCAATATGCGTACTCGGCTCCCATGTGCATAATACCTGAGAATGGATCTGGTCCTTCCTGTACTTTTAGATCAAAATAACTAGTGTAAAATGATTACTTATGACATAAAGGCTGTTTCACGTGTTGTGAAACAGATGCAGGATGTTACTAATTGATGGGTTGAGATATTTTCAGTCAGCTCATAATAGTTTCTAGTTTGTACTTGCCATATATTTTACCTTTCCCCTCTCTTGTTTGACTTGTTCTGCAATTATATTCATGCGGTGATGTTTTCTCTTTCCAAGAAGAAGAAAAGGATGATAGAAACATGGTTTCTCATTTCAACACGTTGGTAAACATTAAGGAATTATCTAGAGTCATGGTGTCCCATCTCCCACTGTCTCTATGTTTTTGCCCTCATGTGACTGTCTGAAATAGAAGTCTGTGTCTTCATGTCTTTTTGTTGCTAAATAATTGTGATCTCCCCAGTTGTGGAACAGTGACTTCACAGACAACATAGAGTTCAAAAATTTCGGCTCAAGATATGTTTGAATCTAAAAGTTGCTGACGCAGCCTCAAGAAACTTAGTGGATCTTATTCAAGAACCTTTAAAAGATACAATGAAGACGAATCTGAATGTAATAAGAAATAGATTATGAAAGCTGTTGTGTTGTCTACCTTGCTCTCTGTTCTTGATAGAATCTTTCTCTCCAATATTTTAATGCCGAATCCTGATCAGGACAAACAAGTCAGTGCTTGAAAACTACCAGAGCTTATTGGTCGTCTGAAAATTGGTCCAATGTGTACCACCAAACATAGATCCCGAGGATTCCCTCGCTTTGCTTTGTATTCTTTTATGAGCTAAATTTGCACTGTGACAATTATTTTTATGTCAATAGACAGGTGGGTCAGTAATTAATTATATGTCACTCTCTTATCTTCCTTATTTACTTTGAAAAGAAAAAAGAAAAAAGAAAAAACAACATTGAATCATGAATTCGTGATGGCAAAACAGAAAGAAGAAACAGACAGGTACTTTGACTACCTCTGAAATTCTTAGATGGCAACCGAGCAGGAAGTTCAGAGCTGAACTACCAGAATTTCTCGGGTGGCGTACGAGACAGAAAAAGGTATGGGTTTGAAGTGAAGGTCACTCGTTTGACCAACGCCGCAGAGGTGGGCTTTTGACACGTACGCCGTCGCAAGACAGCAGGAGACAGGACGTAACTTGGAAGCCTGGGCGTACCACACAAGTTAAACACTTTAATATTTGAGCTTAACTCCAAAGACACTGATAACTATTCAGTGATTATGACAACTTAATTTGAGTTTCGTACGCAGCTATCTTTGGGGTTCGTAGTTTGAAAAGAGGAGATTCTGAGACTAAAGAGCCATCCGTTGTGTTAAGATCGAAAGAATCGAACTGAACGCCGGCTGATGCAGAAAAATCTGAATCTGCTTTTTGTTAGGTAGGATATTAAATATTTCCTCAATACTTTTTAGTCCTTGGTTTCCAATCTTCAAAGTACAAATTAGCGGCTAACTTGGACAGCAAATAATCAAACCAGGATTTGGGATTCCATAGCTAATCGAACTAAAAATTAAAAGCTCTAAAAAAAAGAGAGACAGCTTCCGAGGTTCTGACAATTCCAATATGGGACCCAGTTATTAAATTATATTGGAAGAAATTAGTGGCCTGAAACAGAGTCAGACCATAATCAAACGCTGGTTGCATATGTCATTCCTTCCACTTCCATGTTGCTTAGGTTGTCATATTATTTTGCCAGGGTTCTTAAAGCAATCTAAGCACCATACGTAATTGCCTGCCAAAACGGCCTTTCCAATGCCATAAGCGTCGCTGAAAGGTGTCATCATCACCAAGAACTACGACGAAACCCTTCGGTAGTGCTAAGAGCTACAAGGTGCAAGGTGAAAGATGCAAAGACTTTTGTTGAGTTTATGAATGATATAATCCAAAAACAGACAAGAAAGGCTGACAGGGACTCAGTCTATTGTTAACATCAAGAACTAGTGATTCTAGCTTTCGATCAATATGTGATGACAAAAAACCCATCGACAAATCCAACGAAGCAATTTTAGGAAGTCCAAGCAATTCGCAATCGCCAACTTTATTTTTCCGACAACGTTCCAGTGAAGTAAGAAACAGCAAATTCGAGAGGAATACAAGATAAACAACGAGTTTAACTGGTTTCCTTTTGTTGTTCTTATTCTTGCTTCTTGTTCTTCTTGTTCTTCTTGTTCTTCTTGTTCTTCTTTTTCCTCCTCCTCTTCAATCGGAGAGAAAGAGGCGAATGTGGTCCAGGAAGGAAAGGTGCTGAGGTCGATCTTTGCGCCTCACATAGCCTTTCGTCTCTCTTTCCGTGTACGCGATCAGCCCCTTCTTCCCATTCTTCCTCCACATCTCCGCCGCGTAGCTGCTGTGAGCGTAATAAGCCTCCACGCACATCACCCCCTCTGCCCCGCACGCAACATTCGGAAAATGCCCATCGTCGTCGCGATCGTCGTCATCACCGTCGATACGAACATCATGCGGCTGCGGCAAGAGCTGAATGGGGAGCCTCTCGTAGTGCCCACGAGTGGTGCCTTCCAACTCATCCATTCTGGCGAGTCCCTTCCGCGTCACGGCGTAGAGCTCGCCCAGCACGCACCGACCGCACCCGGGGAGGTTGAGGAGGAACGGCACCTGGTAAGGCCCGCAGACGAGCGGATACTTCTCTGCCGTGCGATAAGTGCCGACCAAGGCTGCGTCTCCGGTTTGCATCAGCTCCTGCATTAGCGTGTGGTTCGAGAATCCCCGCTTTAGTGTCCCGTACGTGAAGATCAGGCTCACTGTTCCCTCATCTTTTCTGTCCTCTGCAACCATGATATCAGGCAAAGCGAGAGAGAGAGAGAGAGAGAGAGAGAGAGAGAGAGAGAGAGGGAGAGAGATTGGCGACGGAGAAGCTTTGGGAGAGAAAGAGGCTTTGATGGAGATCGATATCTGCGAAGCCTCGGAAAGCTCCGTACTTATAGCGGATTCCTTCGGCCTCGACATTTCCGCAAAATTATATTCTAATTTAAAATAGCAGAAATTTTTAATCCTAATTTTCTGTAAGTCGAATCAAATAGAAGATTCAATTGATACTGGGCCAAGTTCGTCATATTCTTATTTTATTTATTATAATGTAAACCTTCAATTTACACACGTGAGTCTTGAATCTTAAAAGAATCTTCACTAATTCACCACTTAAACTAATTGGCCAATAATAAAGTAACTAATATCAGTGTGAAGGTTTTTTCTTATATAAATTACTGATTAAGAAATGAGAAGGTCTAATAATACTAAGAGTGATATCAAAACTTGGGGAAAGATTGATCCAAAAAGGGATCACGGCCTCAAATGTATGTAGGTTGGATAAGGTTGAATTCAGTGAAAACAAATCAATAATTTTGGCTCAAGATCTAATGTATGATGGAAAAAATTATTAAGACAACTCGTATTAAGTTGAGAAAAGAGTTGATAGTAAGTTTATGAGTATAAGAGCAAATTTTTCTATGAGTTAATTTTTAGAAAGTGAAAAAGCTCAATAACACTGCACTATCTGAATTTTATATTTATTGCGTTTGATCTTTTAATTGGTACATTTAATGTTAAAAAGGTTTTGTTAGTTTTATATCAGGCGTTCGCTCATATATTAAACAGGGTGACGTGGGTGTGACTTGAGGACAAAGGCACCCAGATTTATTAGGTTCAGTTTGTTTCTAATTAATTTAATTTAATTCAATTAATTTCAATCAGAGCTTTCAAGGTGTGTCACATAGCACATAGTTTACTCCAATTTGCTGGAGAATGTGAATATTTAAACAAGCGTAATTATTTTTAGATATTGAATCAGTCATGTAATATATATTAGACAAATAGCAATCGGAGAAAGTCAAGCAAACCAACCTTCTTCTTTTTTCACATTCTGAAAATGTTAAATTGATAGCCTATATATTCCTTTCTCACATAAAAAACTAGCACTTAAAATGAAGAGATATATTTATATTTAAGCGTATATTCTCACATGTTAATAATGTAAAATGAAACATTTACATAACAATATAATCTTTAATTGCAATGGTTTGGTATAGATTATTTGTGGTACTATTTTATGTGTGGACTTTAAGCCTATTCATATTTGTAAAAATATTAAGATATAACTTAAACTTTGACTATTATACTAAAAAGTTTATTTTCACCTTATAAATTAGATCTTAAAATGAAGATACACACTTATATTTAACTAGACATATGTGGTTTTATTTTAACTAAAAGAAAAATCCTCACTCCTGTCCATTTTATTTTTTTTAAGTCCAAATCGTGGATTTTTTTTTTTTTGCTTTATGGGTTTCCTTGGGGCAAAAAAAAAAAAAAGGTCACGCGCATGTCGCGTGCAGGGTTTAACCCTTCACACTCAGACAAGCTGAGCTATCTCTAGGGTTTATCCTTTCCCTCGCCTACGCATCGCCTGTCTGAGGCTCTTGGTCTCTCAGGTCCGTTGTTCTTTTACCCCAGTCTCGTTATCATTTTCGTATATATGTCTTTCCTTCTTTTCTGTGTTAATATCTGTTCGTCGACAGGATCATCAAAACATCGGGCCACAGTAAACGAAAAAGATTGGGAAATGTTTGTTAGTTAATGTCATTTTTTTTGTGTGAAATGCTCCGAGTTATGTGCCTATTGGATTTTCTGCAGTCGGCGCGTTAAGATCTTGAAAAGGCAATGATTGTTCTGGGATTGTCTTTTGCTTCATTTTTCTTGATTTTGGCATATTAAGGTGAAGGCGAATAGGCGATAGCGGGGAAGTATTGGTTACTTGGTCAAGAGCTCCTCGTAATCTATTTGCTAAACGATGGGGAAAAAAATTAAATTTTTTCGTTCTGTTATTTCCTCAGATGGTGATAAAAGTATAACCGCTTAAATTTATCAAAGGCTACTAGTGCTGTCTATAATTCTTGGCTCAATGGCCCTGAATGAGAACTAGCAAATAACAGGAATTGACTGGTAGAACTTGTTTTAAGTTCTGGGTGACGGTTAATGGGTTCCATAAGTATGAGTGGTTTCCCATTTTCTCGTAAGAGTTGGATATTGCTTGTCGTTGCGTTTGTTCAGCTGTCTTCTTTCTATCTTTTATTTCATGTTCTGTTGAAAAGGAAATTCAGAAATGATCAAAGGCTCTGGTTTTACATATAAATGCCGTATGATTTACTTGTATTCACTTTTTCATTTTCTAATTAGAATAACGGTTGAGATTACAAAAAAAATTACTTTCAGTAATATCAAAACAACAGGCCATTTCATGATTTAATTTGCTTTCACCTCATTATGTTGATTGAATTTATTTTTCAGATTACAAGGGATGGTTATGAGTTGTTCTTATTTTCCCACTCCTTTCATATAGATTTACAGAATAGTGCGCCACTTAGCTTAGAGGGGCTTTTGCTCTCTCTACTTAGTTCATTTTAGTTTGAACATTTCCTTTGATGGGTCGGGAATGGTAAGAAACATACTTTTTGTCCCCATTATGTTGAATAAATGTTCCCATCCTAACAGGTCATGTTGCATATCAGGAACTTTCCTGTTCTTTCTTTGACTTCCTAATTACCGATGTATCAGTTTTCTTATATTTGAAGCTGCTAATTCTGCTTCACGTACATATGGCAGGCTGGCATTGGATACTTTTGTTTAATATCACTGAATTTTTATACAAATAAACATGTTGACATCCAATTGTACCTTCTCAGCATTTAAGAAACTTATTTGACATGTAGCCTGTCCATTCTCAGCATTTAAAAAGATGAATTTTAACAACGTTAAAGTCCCCAAGATGCCTGGTGGTGGTGCATCTTCTGCTTTGCTTAGATTGGGAGTTCTCGGTGCACTTGGTTTGTATGGCCTTTCCAACAGTCTCTACAATGTTGAGGGAGGGCATAGAGCTATTATGTTCAACCGTATAGGTGGTATCAAAGATCAGGTTAGTGTTTGGCTTTAAATTCTCATTGAATCTTAAATCCTATTTGTTGATTTTCTCTTATGAACCTTATGTAATTTTTCTTATTTTATTGTTACTCAAAATTTAGGTGGAATAAAATCTACAACCTAGTTGTATGTTGAAGATTACGTACACATAAAAATCTTTCTTGCCAAAAGTTTTATACATTTCATCATAGTGCTTGTAAAAACTTTTTCTCTTGTTCTGCTTTCCCTCTTTTGATATAGCAGTACATTAACATGCTGAAGTTACAGGTTTATGCTGAAGGGACTCACCTTATGATCCCATGGTTTGAGAGACCCGTAATCTATGATGTCCGTGCAAAGCCACATCTTGTGGAGAGTACTTCTGGAAGCCGTGACCTCCAGATGGTAAATTGTTATCTTGTTTCCGTATCAAAAAGTGGGGAGGATTATGATTTTGTAAAAGCTACGATTGCATTTGTACTCCTTTCTAAACCATGTTTAATTTTACTTTTTCAGTCTTCAAAATAACACCTCAAGAATCTGCCATATGTTCTAATTTGAATTTGGAATGGCTTTATCCTTTTGATTGTCAGAACTCGCTCTTCAATTGTTTTCGAAATATGTTATCTGTCAATCTCTGCTGTTTTTGTCAGAGTGGCTTTGTATTTGGGTAGTTCAATGATTTACAGTTCTTCATGTGTGAAGGGCTGTTCCAAAAATGTTCACCATCCTTGGATGCCAAAATAACTGAAATTTCAGAGAAGAAATAATACGAGGTCCTTTATTAAGAATGTCTGAGCAAATTTAGCAGGTCTTTTGTGTTTGCTCTAGTTGCAAATTTTCCGGACTGTCACTCTTGTAGATGGACTTACCTATTGGAGTGTAGAAGGCATGGCCTAAGCTCTGAAACCCTTGCATGACTTCTTGAATCTTTATGACACTACTTAGTCTCTATAATAGGTGGTAAATGTGTTGTGATTGTTCCGATCTTAGTGTTTTCTTATCTTAATCCTACTTCTAGAATAATTCTTCAGGTAGATGGTATTAGATAATTATGGCTGTTACTGATCACTGTGGTGAATTTTAAACCACTCACTCTATGAGTTCAAAAGGTTGCTCTTATGCACCTAGTGAGCATTTGAAATCTGGTTGTTGTGTGATTGTAGTTTTATTTGTCATCTTGTCCTCAAGGCAGGGGGGCAACTTTTCCATTCATTCCTCTTCTTCTCACCACATCCTTATTTGTTTGGCATCTTGTCGCATAGGTTGAAAGCACGTAGCACCCCTTGTTTTCATTCTTATCTTCCTCCTTGCACCTATTATAGTATGGGCAACTGCCCCATGCTTGGCTTGTAAAGTGTTTGTAATAGCTTACTGAGAGCCATATAGAGGTAGTTAGTGTTTCAATGGGTTTTGTAATTTTGTTTGTGACCTAGAGATAGTGTTCTGGTTTTGTTGTATTATAGTTGGCATATCTTTATCCTGAATTTTGTTTTTATAAATATAGAGTTTGATATGCAGGTGAAAATTGGGCTTCGAGTTCTTACCCGTCCAGTGCCAGACCAGTTACCAACAATTTATCGAACCCTTGGTGAGAATTATAATGAAAGGGTGCTCCCTTCAATTATTCATGAAACTTTGAAGGCTGTTGTTGCTCAGTACAATGCCAGCCAGCTTATCACTCAGAGAGAGGTAAACCAATGAGCTTATTATTCTTTGTTGTTTTACTTGCAAACTGATCCAGTCATCTGGGTTAGTGGGCACATTTAAGCTTTGGGTTTCAGATTCTTATTTTATAGAACATTGATTATGAGAACTGTTGGGCGGATTTTCTGCCGTGCAGATTCTGATTATAAATCCGTATTTCCCATTTGACTACAGCAGTCATTTCCACCATCCAATTACATAGTGCATTCCACTTATGTTTTGTTTCTTATTTTTCCTATTCCCTTGGGAATTTATCCCATATTAACAAGGATAGTTCTCATGATAGAGGCAAATTTTCTGGTGTTACTGAGCGTTGATTAATTGTATTCTTTTTAGGCTGTTAGTCGGAATATTCGAGAGATCTTGACGGCAAGGGCAGCCAATTTCAACATTGCATTGGATGATGTGTCTATTACAGGCTTAACTTTTGGGAAAGAGTTTACAGCCGCAATTGAAGCCAAACAAGTGGCTGCACAAGAAGCTGAGAGGGCCAAATTTATTGTGGAAAAGGCCGAACAAGACAAGAGAAGTGCTATTATTAGAGCACAGGTGAGGCAGAAAATATTCTCAATCCCCAAGTTTTTATGACTTTTAGTCATCTGTGATAGGGACAATTTCAGTCAGTGATCTACTGGAAGTATCTATTGCCTCTTATGTCATGCTAGTGAGAACTAATTTAGAAATTTAGCTGTTATAAAAATTGGAGAATTTTGGAAATCTGTTGCCTCGTTTTTTCTTGATCAATTGTTAGTTCTTCTCAAATAATTATTGGCTACCCGTGGATTTAGCAGTTAAATGCTGGTCATATCCTCAATCATTTTGCTCTAGAACATACGGAAATCTTTGTTTTGTTTGTCATCTATTGGGACATCTAACTTCTTTTTCTATTAGATGGAGGAAAGTGACAATCTTGTAATGATTTTACTTTTGATGGTAATTGCTTGTTTGGATCTGGGTTTTCTTTGCTCCTTCCAGTTGGTTAAATTTAAAGATCTCCGATTAATTTTTTGTTTCCCACACTTAACAGGGTGAGGCCAAGAGTGCACAGCTGATTGGTCAAGCCATTGCCAACAATCCAGCATTTATCACTCTCAGGAAGATTGAAGCTGCAAGAGAAATTGCGCATACCGTATCCATTTCTTCCAACAAAGTTTTCCTGAATTCAGATGACTTGTTGCTGAACCTTCAGGAGATGAAGCTGGATCCTACTGGTGGGAAGAAAAAGGCATAACAGGTTAAAATTACGATCCCTGCGTTTATTTTGTTTATCAACTCCTCAATTTTCATGATGACCTTGAAACCTGGCCGTGGAAATTAAATTGCATTTTGTCTTGTGATGAACCACGTGAAACACGGAAATTAAGGTGGGTTATCAAATCATTGTCCGTGCAACTGCCGACATCTTCAACTCGAAACTGTTTGAATCAGTCTTGTTTATTAACTATTCAATCATGATGATCCTGTGTTACTGTTTCAGTAGACACATCACTTCATTTATCTTACTTTGCCTCGTCAAGAAGGCATTTCATATTTTAACATCCATTCTTTTCCTGCCTTACTTGGCAGTCGTTGGTTTGATTATGCATGTTAATTTCTTTGGATAATCTTTCAGATTCCTTTCCTTCTGATAGTATAGTGAATTGATGGAAGCTTTGCAAAGTAATGTGATGGTTGAGTTGGCAAGTTGCTAATGGACACGAAAAATTACCCATGTGAATAATAAGAGGACAAACATGTAAGTTGATAGATTAACGACCTGCCGACAGACAGTACCAAGTATCACTGTGAAACAGAACAAACTATAGCATAGAGCACAGGCATTATTCTTTCGTACATCAGTAGTGTCAAACAAACGTTTTCACCTTGTCTCAGCAAACCGAAGCCTCTCTAGAATGTTGAAACAAAGTGGCAGCTGCGTAATGTGCCATCCCGAAGATTTTTAATTTGTGATTAAATATTAATTAAAACTGAGTGCTTCTGGTGTTCGTGCCTTCTTCGTGGTTTATTCTTGGCCTTTTATAGGTCCCTGTTATCTTTTGAAAACTGGGACTAAAAGGAAGAAAAGCAGCGTCCTTTGGCAGGGTTTCATGTGTGGTTCTTATTGATTGCGACCCCTTCACGAATATTTTGCCTGTCTTAGAAAATTAGTGATAAGCATGGTAGTGGCCATTTTCTGTGGTCCTTGGATTAAATAACGTGAACTAAGCGGCATGAAAGTGGACGGAATGACATGAGCAACTGACCAAATTGAACGCACTGATGGAGATTTAGTTCCTTGCAACAAACACTAAAAAATTTACAATGTCATCTAAAAGTTAGAGATCAATGGTTAAGGTTTTTCAAAACAAAAAATTTGATAACGCTATAATACGCAAAACCTGTTATGTTTAATATGGGAAACATAAAAATTTAGGAAGTAATTTACAAATAGGTGAAATTTTTTTAATTAATGTCTTAAAATTTTAAGTGAGTACGAATTATTTTTTATAGAATCCAACATGTTATCAGAATTCAATTCATAATTCATGTAGAAAGTGACATCGTGAGCTAATTTAGGTTAAAATATTACAGTGAAAAAGCATATTAAATAAATAATAAACAGTTGTCTTACATTGTTAAAGAGCTTATTTAGAATTTAGATTCAATTTTTCACTTCGTTTGTTCATGAACAAAAATTTTCATGAAAAATGTCACCTAAGTTTGTGTGTGCTAAGTTTTACATTAAAAATATAAAAATCTAAAGAAATAATTTATAAATAGATAAATTCTTTTGGTTAATGCTTAAGTTTGATATGGACCGTTGTCTATTGAATGTAACAAAACTAGTACTCGACTAATTACTTTGCTTATAAAAATGGTTTTTATGCCCAAATAATAGAAGCTTAATCGGTCAATAATTTGCTTGCAAGCATTGAAGTCAACAAACCATCATGGAGAAGAAAGAACTATAACATTGAGAAGTCGATTCTTTATTGAAAGAGACACCTTAAAATAACCATAGGCGAGAGACCAACTCCAAAACCATGGCCTACGGACCTGAATTGGTAGCAAAAGAGCCAAAAGCTTTTGGAAATCTGAATCGGCACTTTCTCCGTCGATTCTTTAATCCACCCAAGGAGGCTTTCGTCGGTTGTCGCCGCTGTAAATTCAAGTTGGGAGCTTCCACCACTATCAAAAGCGAAAAGTGTCATCCTCCACATACGTCTTACGGAGGAAGAGTGTGTGAAAAGGAGAAAAGGTGTAATGCTTCTTCGTCTTCTCTATAAAGTGCTCTGCCCACCCAAATGATGCCATCTTTTTGCCCTTTCATGGGCTCTGAGGATATGATCAGTAAAGGCCTTCTTTACCAGCGCATGATAGATAGGACTATACATCACCCAATGCTCTCCAACGTGTCTTGATTTTGGCCACCTCATAAAATATTTGCTCCATATCTTTGCATCATTGCTTGTTAGCCTACCCAACTTGTATTCAATCTTATATTCTAGCAAGTTCCGTTAAAAATACGCATATTGAATGCGATTTTGAATGTCAACATAAGGTCCTTAAACAAAACCATATCTACTCAATTTGACATACAAGAAGACCAAAAATTCATAACATTTTCCATGAATGTGAGGCCTAAATGATGTTGTATAGAATAAACAAAGAAAAGGGTATGCTATTTCTTAATATGTTTCAAGTCAATTGCACCACACTTAGAAATATGTTTCAAGTCAATTGCACCACACTTACAAATGATAGAATGTTTTGTCCGCAAGCATTTGGCTCAATTGAAACTCATATTATTGAGATTAAATAGATGCTTCATTTTTTGTAAATATCTTTCATTTTCTCATAACATCCTCTAGAAGGACAAACTTTTGACTAAATGGATGGAAAAGGAATAGTATAAAGTAAATGGATATACAAATCGAATTCGCTTATGAGTCCATTGTTTACGGTCATGTTCCCTAAGGAGATAGTGGATTAAGCGCGTGGAATTCCCTCACAAACATGCGTATGACTAACTTGACATACAAGTTTGTCTTGTTCCTTTCGTCTCGTCCCTAACCTCGTGAAATCCATAGCTCTACTTCAACATGAACGACTAAGAGACAGACTTCCCCTAAAATCGGGCTGGAAAAGAAAGGAAATCCTGTCACAAAAGAGCTGACGATACTTTCTTGGTTTGTGTTTGGTTTGGTTTGGTTTGATTTGATTTCTGGCCTCCTTTTATGATAACCATGAACAATGACCCAACGAATTGCAGAACTTGTTGTAAAACCTAGCCATGCCCATGGATGTTAAGCTTTCTGCAGAACAGTCCAACGCAAAGAGGACCCTTCTAAGTTTCCTCTCATGCGACTGACACGTCCGAGTTTCCAACGTGTCAACATGGGTTGCCTTGCAAGTGTCGACCCCAGAAACAGACATCTTGAGGCTACCTAAACCTACAGTGTCCACGAAAAACAATAATAACAATCAGGATTCCAAACCAGAAAAGTAAACAGAAACAAAGGGAAAATCAGCAGCTGGTTCCTTGAAATAAACGCAACACCCAGATCAAAACGACAAAGAAACAAGGAAAGAAATAAATAAGTAAATGCAACCATTTAGGTCAGGTTCGGAGGGAGGTTCGGGTTAGACTTTTAAGCTCAAGATAAGCTTCCACACCTCCATCCCTCCCCATCCACCACCCACCACTTCAAAAGTACCCTTACCTGCTTGCTAGCTTTCTTCTATCCCTCTCTCTTTCTCTCAAGAAAAGTATACAAAGAAAAGAAAAGCTCTCTTTTTATTTCCACCCAAACTGGCTATCGATGATCAGCAGCCAACCATAAGAGATATCAAACCCAAAAGCAGAGCAATCATGGTTAGCAGCCGTAATGGATATACTTCTTGCATTTTTCGTTGCCGGGTATTCTTCCTTTGCTCTTGAAATGGTCTGATGATTCTCGTTTCTGTGTTTGGTTGTGTTTGGGACAGGGAGGACCCGGTTCCGATGACAATGATGAAGAAAACAAGTGGCCGCTGTGGCTGCGTCCGCTTCTCCGGACGAGATTCTTTGTTCCCTGCAACGTTCACGCGGATTCTCACAAAAGTGAATGCAACATGTACTGTTTGGACTGCATGGACGGAGCTCTTTGTTCTCTTTGCCTCGCTTCTCACCGAGACCACCGGGCTATTCAGGTGTGGGTTTCTGGGATTCTGCAACGGAGTCCATTCGCCGATCACTGAAAATATGTTTTTAAAAGGCTTCTAGTTTTCGTAGATGGGGAGTTTAAGCGGCTAAAGTAGGTGGAACTATAATCTAGCACGCTACATTGCGAAAATCTACCTGTCTTGCATAGTCACATGGATATTCATCGATGCTATCAATGACCGGTGGTTTTTTGGGACTGAAGCCTCTATTCTGGGCGACAGAGGCAGCACCGGCTGGCACAAAACTTCCCAAGAATCCATCCTTTTTCATTGTTTTAAAACAAATTGTATCACGGAAGGATTCTATCTATAATTTCTTTTTTCTCTTGGGGTGCTCAAAATTTCCTTCTTTTTTGGTTTTGTTGAGATAATATCGCTAATTCTGTGATGGGTTTTGCTGTTGTGTTTTGTAGATAAGGAGGTCATCTTACCATGATGTAATAAGGGTCTCCGAGATTCAGAAGTATTTGGACATTTCAGGAGTGCAGACATACATAATAAACAGTGCAAAGATTGTCTTCTTGAACGAGAGGCCTCAGCCTAGGCCTGGTAAAGGTGTCACCAATACCTGCCAAGTCTGTGAACGTAGCCTCCTGGATTCCTTCAGCTTTTGCTCACTCGGTTGCAAGGTAATCAACAGAAACTACCACTATTTTTTACTTCATTCTACTGAATTCTTTTGGTTCTTTTTGGTGATGATGGGAGTTTTTTGGTTTCTATGTGCAACTCCAAATCACAAGCGTTCGTTTTTGCTTCTTCTCTCTGAGAGAATTCAAATGGGTCTTCCATTTATGGAAGGGAAATACTCTAAATGTGCTAGAGAACCTTAATGTATTGTGTATTGTTCTTGGTTTTCTGGGTTTTTGATATGAATACTTGGGTCTTGATTATTTTCTTCTTCTCTTTCTATCATTTCAGATCGTTGGGACATCAAAAAAGTTCCGGAAACATAAAATGTGCACGGAGACCGATGGCTCAGACACCGAAGGATCATTGAATGGCATCAGAAACGGATCTGCGAAAAGCAAAATACAAAGCTTTACACCATCAACGCCGCCGCCAACGGCGGGGAGCTACAGAAATGCCAAGAGAAGGAAGGGAGTCCCCCACAGGTCTCCAATGGGAGGCCTTATCATAGAATACTGAGAAATAGTGGGTTTTTACTTTCCAATATACCTGAAAACACCACACTGCAACTTCCCTCAAGTGACAATCTTACAATGACTTGTATGTCACAAAGTAATAACATCAGAGCCTTGTAGATGGAGGCCGGTGTTACAGACTAAACTCCTATGTTGTATAGGAATAAAGTAATTCAACTCAAAAAATAAAAAATATTGAGTTTGAGATAGGGAATAGATACTAAGGAAGACTTTTATTCTATAGGTGTTTCGATATAAATGTATATACAGGTTTGTAGAGAAGAGTTTGTACTGTGAAAATCAATGAATAATATAGTATGGTTGTTTTGTATTAGGCAATACTTCTTATCATATCCTTTCATGCGAAGCTATGCTCTTTTGTGAACATTTCTGTGTGTTTTCCCAGAAAGCTCGAGAAAACATTGTCGTCGGTGGACTATGGAAATCTACCAGCTTCATTGAAAGTATCGAGGAGTACCCAAGTCAGCTTCTCGTACAAAGAACTTCTTAGTACTTTCAAAAGTTTTAAGGGTTGTGTTAAAAATAACATGAGACCTTTAATCAGAGAAATAATTTATGGTTGAAAGTAAATATTGAATTTTCTTATATGATGTAAGACCCAGTTAAAAACAAGAGGGTGGAAGGAGGTCACTGTCATGGAGGGCACCAATTTCTCGAAGCAAACAGTATTCACAACGTTTTCATTGTGGAAAACTCACAATTCCCAAAAAGTTAAGTGCTCTGATTTTGAGTTGCTATTTGTCTCAAGCTTCGAAGGCAACATGTCAGCCAAGTTTAATGCACCCAAATTATTTGGGCACCTATGGCTATGGGGCAACCCTCGTACTTAAGGGCTGTAGCTTAATGCCCACTAGGCATGTTCATCATAGAAATTTGCAAGTAAATTTGGTATTCCAAATGCACTCACCCACCTTTTTTACTTTCTAAAAGCGCGTTCACCTACACGTAAACGCTAATTAGCTTTTATGGGACAAAAAGCAAAGCTAGAAATTTCGTGCAAAAGTTACATGTATTGTTCCGATGATTGTGGCAAGGTAATCGGAAAGGATAATTCCATAAATATCACTACCATATAGTTTGTTATGACGTGAGTAACAAATTTTACATCTTTTTTGTTTTTATCAAGTTAATAAGCTTCATTATTCTCATTTTCTTTTTCATAATCTTAAATCATTATTAAATTTTATTTAATGACTTAAATTGAGAAACAACTATTTACTTTAAAGCATTGGAACTTAAGATATTTTTTTTTTTAAGATCTCTTACATGAGTTTACCTTTCCATTTCAACTATATTCTAGGAAATTGTATGAAATTAATAAAAGTATGAAAGAATTGGGTATTGAATATAAGGTTAATAATTGATAAATCTTACATTACTAAAAATATATATTAATATTTTAACTTGTATGATAACATATTTTATTAGTTAATAAGTTAATTTTTAGATTAAGTAATGAAAATTTTATTGATATTTTTTGAACTATTGAAAAGATGAATTTTGAATAAAAATTAATATTAAATACACAATAAAAAATTACTTTAAAAAATGAAAATAAGAAGAAAATGAGAAAAGTCGGTGGAATGATGAAAATGATGATATCAATTGGAAGAAGAAGAAGACTAATTAATTAAAAAAAGCTGAAAAAAAAAAAAGGTGGTTGCCATTGAAGATGAGTCATAGACTTTTGTACTATCCAGAAGGTCCTGATATTGACTTGCACCCTGTCCCTCATCTGCTGCAATTCTATCGGTATTACCGGTACAGAGAGAACCCCTTTTTCTAATCCTCTGGTTGAAAGTGACGGTGTACGTTGCCGCCCCTGCAACTGTGACGTACACGAAAATCGCCCGTCGCTTTCTTTAGCTTCCTTTCATATTTGATCGGACTGCCACGTGTCCCATTAGCTCCAATAATTGTCCTCTTGGCTGCTCTCAGCCGTCCATTTTGTTGCGCATCAATAGCCGTCCTTTACTCTGTACTTTGTTGAAGATTAATTAAAAATTAAAAAAGAAGATAGGGAATATGTTTTGAGTTTTCTTGGTAGTTGGTGGCGGCGAAAGCACCAAGGCATGGATTTAATTAAATGTTCCTCTTAGTCAATTATTCAAGGAATAGCATATATATACTGCCCGATTTTCTTTAACCAATTTCTATATAATTTTTTATGTATAAAGGTAAACCAAGAAGTCTTATATTATCAATAAATATATTACTATTCATAAGGTTTGGAGTAACTTTTAAATCAACATTTATGTTTGAATAATAACTTTTTGACATGATATCAGAGTTAGGATTTCTTTTAACATTTTTATGAACTTTCGTCAATTTAAGCCTACATATTATTAAAGAATATATTAAAATTTTTTTTAGTTAAATAATTGAGTTCCTTAATAGTTTGTATGTTGAAAGGTTCAATAGGTTCTTTATGATAAAGAGTTATAAATAGGACTAGGGGTCATGAATTTGTTTTAATGTTGTAGTATTTATTGTATTTGAATGATATAAATGTGCTATAGAAAATACTTGTTGTTTTTGTTATATCATTTTCAATAATAATTATGCTTGGAATGATGCACTCATTAGAGTGAAAAATGTGAAGTGGTTGGTATGAAACTCATGGTTTCTGTCAGTTGGGTGTGGCTTTCTTGTGTAAAGTGATGATATCTCAAGAATAACTCCATTAAAAGGTCAAAATAATGGGCAGCTTTTACTTTTCTTTTTTGTCTAAAGGAAACAGTAACAATGTACTAGCAGCCTTCCGTCAAGCAAAAAGTTAAGAAGCAATTAGTTAAATAGGTAGCGGTAGTTAACATCCTGTTTAGGTTACATTAAGGGATGAAAATAATTATAGACAAGACATTGGAAGGTTTGGTATTGATTAGAAGTTGAACCAAAGCAAAAATTTAATTATTCTAAAAGTTGCACGTGAAAGTTCATATACGTTTAATTAATTCTTTCTAGAAAACTATTCAAATTTTGACTATTTTAACTGACTTAATATTCACCAAATACTCACTTTAATTTCAAAATGTTTGCTTTAATTCTTTGACGTTCTAACACTCCATTTTGGCTTTAATTTAGTGCCGGCTTCATACGGATATTACCTTGACTAGCTATGGAATTCCTGGTCATGCCTCCTAATCAATGCGTTGTTGAAATGCAACTTGGTTATTTTCCAAGTTTGTCTGTATTGATAAGTGTCAATGCAAGAAGGTCTGAGGGAAACCCCCCGAAAAGCATTGATGAGACTGAAAACTATGTCAAGATGAGCACAATGGGCACTGCCCCAATGAGCTCATGTCTAAGAAGGAAGTGCAGCATCATTTGAGTGAAAGAATACGCATTAGGTGATCTGGGTGTATTTGTAATCATAAATTTCGCAATCTTAATTGGAATGCTTAGCCATTTTGATCGATTTCTTATATTTGGATGCCATGAAAAAAGGGAAATTCCATTGAGTTGTGCCATGGATGTTCTAAAAGAATGGATAACTAATCCCCAAGGGTGGAGTATGATGTTCTGATCCCAAGGCTTCTGGGAGTTTAAACACTGAACTGGATATCTTATTGTGCTTGGCTATATGGGGTATGGCAATTTGACACCCATTGAAGTGGAAATCCCATTGCCATCTGCTCTTGCACAAATATGTGTACATACATGGCACTGGTTCGTCTTTTGAAGAGCAAGAAGCCCATTTTGGAGCTACAAAAGATGAACAAGAGCAAATTGCAGTACCATGAATTAATGAGAAAAAGGTTGAAGATAGAAATGATGTTGAAACAGGGAGCTTTCGAAAGTTTTCTTCTCACTATTGTTGCCGGTTCTTATCCTTACCAGAATACACGATTGCTGTACTCATCAATCACTTCAGTGGGATCCTCAGCGTTATCTCTGAGATATGCCTGTATGTCATGCTCTGGATTCTTTAGTAACCGTATATTGTCCCTTCCCTTATGGTCCACTTGCTCCACCATAGAAACTATCTTAAGGCAATGGAGGATAGGGTAGGCATGGGGGTCCCACCTTCAATGAAACTTGCCTAAGCCGTGATGTCAATTAGTTTACGATCACTCACCTTATGATGATATGCCTAATAATTAATGCTGAGAAGTTGCAGAGAGCCAAGTCCACAATTATTTATCATCAACATTCATTGGAGAATCTTCTGTTAGGTTACCCACATCGGCAACTTACGTGTTGCTAATGGTAATTTGGTACGCGCCCCCACCAAAACTATGTGTAAGCTGATGACCCACTTTCATTGTTGTATGTGAGACCCTGCATGATTCACGCCTTTTTGCTGTTCTTCTAACACAACATAAAAAACCAGTCTTCTCCTGATAATAAAGTAGAATAAAACCCCAAACCTTTCACAGTTTCTTGGGTCTTTTCGTTGAGAACTCGGCTTTAGTGGTCATAATCTGTATTTTAAGTGCAGAGAATCAAGTTGAAAGGAAGATAGGAGGAGAGAGTTGAAATTATTCTCTTGTGCTTCGCGCCTGTTTGCTAGTCGACTGACACAACATAAAAACTGGTATTCTCATGGAAATAAAGTAGAATAAAATCCTAAACCCATCACAGATTCTTGGGTCTTTTCAATAAGAACTCGGTCTTAATGGTCAGATTCTGTATTTTAGGTATAGGGCAACAAGTTAAAAGGAAGAAACCAATGGAGAGTAGGAAGAGATGGTTGAAATTGTTCTGCCATCCTCATAATGTGTGGTTTAGAACAGCTTACTAGTCTTGTAGCCTGATCGAATCTCCTTCAATCATTTGACAGCTCTTTCACCACAAATGTCATTGGTCATAAAATGGTAACCGTCCAATGGGTTGGCAGCTTTCCCCTTGATCATGAACTTTTCTTCTTCGTTGTGTCAGCTACTTACGAAGAAGAGTTTATGGGAGACACGTGAAAGCCCCTACATTTGGAAAAGTGGACAAGTGGGAAGGCCTTTGATCAGCTAAAATGGAAGAGAATAAGGAAGAAGAAAAATTTAAAAAAACTGCCCAAAACCCATTGAAGAGAGGTTTTGAGATTGAATTCATTGAAGATGCAAGATTGTGGAGAATTACGGGATTAAGATAGCATCTAGCGTGTCTATGGCTTGTACAAGCTTGTTCACTGGTTTGCATAATAGGTTTCGGTGGTTCATCAATCAAAGCAAACGAATTAATGTTTTTTGGCATTTTGGAGAGTGCAGGGAAAGAAACCATAGGCCAACCCTACATGCCTAGCAATAATTACTTGATAGCAGACTGATTAGTCATAGAGAGAGGGACAATAGCTGGAGGAGAAAACAAAAGAAATGAGGCATTATCTGATCAGAAAGCTTGGTTTTCTTCCCATGTCTCAACCACCATTGATGTTACTGAGTGGTGGACAGTGAGTATTTTATATAACAGTGGCGTTCATCCTAAAGAGCTTTTACATGAACTTCGGGCTTGTACAGAGTCAAGTTAGCGTAAATAAACAAGAAGAGTTTGTTCAATCTTAGTTCTTTCACCCATGTAATGGAGAAGATCATATTTTGGCTACATGTCTATTTTTGGTTCTCTTTTTTCCTTCATATTTGCAGACTCGTTTGTCTTCATCACGCCTAAACTTGCGCTGCTGACCTCCATGTGAGTAAACGAGTCTACTAAACATCATTACGAACACTAAACTCTTGTTTACCAATGAAAATAAACAAAATGAGATCAGAAAGGGTAACTGTAAGAACCACAGTTACGTGGGTTGAACAAAGACGCAGCATACGTTTTCAACATCTGATATGACTGAAATCTGGCAAGTTCGCACGAGATATATTCCTTGAACCTAGAAATTCAAGAGCAATGTTGGCTTGTTGGATGACCCAAAAAACACAAACGGGAAGGTCATGTCATCATTCAATGGTGCAGCTATTTGTCAAAATATATCTCATCATCATGTTGCCAATCCAAGCTTCCATCATCATACGAAATTTGAATAATTTGCCATTCATTTTCTCAAGCTGACAAATCAAGCAACTTACAAAAAGAGTTCTTTTTCTTCTTTTTTGCCCCTTTTTTGTGGGCATTATGATATGATGCGAGAAGATTCCATGACACTATAGTGAATAGTAAATGCCTAAGCAATTTCATTGACTGGAAACGTGAAAAAATAAAATGTATAGAGTTACAAGGATATGAACAGAGGAAAGAATGTGAAGGGCCGAGAACACCCGGCTAGAAGCTAGAGATATGGTCTGAACCAACATCTGATCGGAAAGTAGAGCTATCCCAATGGAATGCGAATGATTCTGCTAATTCAACTGCATCTTGAACTCTAAGCCGGGTGCCTTGTTGCCCAACAACTGTAGCTGCAATTCTAGAAGCTAGTGTACCCATTCCTTTCAAGTCTGACGCCCCTCGTAAAATACCATACAAAATACCCGATGCATATGCATCCCCAGCACCACATGTGTCAACCGGTGCGCATGGAGAAGCAGGGATGTAAATAGCTTCTCCTTTTACACCTATGTAAGAGCCCCTTGGCCCATCTGTAACTGAGACTAGGGGAACAAAGTGGCTCAGATACGTTGTAGCTGAAATGGGACTTTCGTTTGAGGCAAAATTACATAAAGCTCTAGCTTCATCACTATTTGCAAAAATAATGTCCGCATGGTTTCCCACTATTTCCCTGACAGCAGAAAGGGAAAGAAAGGTTAGATAAAGCTAGAAAACAATACATAGCAAAAGTATTTTACTCATACATATGGAAAAAGCTTTTATTAGTGAACAGGTTTCTAACTACAAGGCTAATTAGACAAAAGATGAGAAGAAAAAAGGGGGATAAAAGGAACAGATACGGAAGAAGAAAGAATTTTAATTTGTGTGTAAAACCATGATGAGCAGAAGAAAATGGAGCTGTAATGAGTTAAGAGAAACTCATTTTTCCCTGTCAATTCATCATCAAATTTTGCACGTGTCTAGTTTTCCTCTTGCAGAGTTAGTTCTAGCTCCCAGAAATACTATTTTTCAACTGGATGAATCGCCCAATATATTGAGTCAATCTTCCTGGGAGCTTCGTTACCTCCAATGATCATCACTGGGTCCATAGTTAATTAAGTCCCACCTCCCTCACATCATCATCTTATAATCATCATAGTGATGAAGTTTTGATCCAACTAAAGAAATAATTATGGCCCTAGAATACCCACTTTCAACTGCCTGGAAAGCCCAGTTAACTGATTCAACCTTCCCAGTGCCTCATAGAATGTAATGATCATTCCTAGGTCCATATGTTAGCTTAACAGAGAACCACCTCTAACTCAACATCATCTTATCATCATCATAATGGTGAAGATCTTAGAAACTTCCCCCACAATCAGGGGATATTAAAACCAGTGTGCCATATCTTCCACCATGGATTATGATTTGTAGGACAACTCTATTCAAAATGGGAAATGTTAGCACTTGAGAACATGAAGCCAAATCCACCTAATAAGGCACTACCTTTTAAGCTTGTCAAAAGAATAAACCTTCGTTAATCTAGAACACGTTTAAAAATAGAGGGTCGTAATGTTTTTCTTTTTCTGGTCAAGATACTCTTTCGGAGTTCAATCGTTTCTTGATTGATTTGTTATCCATGGCTCTTCTGCACACAGTGAGTGAGTGTGTGTGTGTGTGTGTGTGTGTGTGTGTGTGTGTAAACTGAGTGTCGATTGCTACCACTCATATTCTTTATAAAGAAATATTGAAAGGGGAAAGGGCTCACTTGGTACATGAACAAAGAATTGAAATGAAATTTTTTTATCATCATGTGTAAATCCAATTCTTTATGAACTCTCCCACATAACAGATTAAATCATATGTCATTACACAGGATACAAGCATATGAACCAGCAGGGTTTGGTTCTATTTCACAAAACTATCTAAGTCATCCTTTCTACTGGATAGTGGAGGAGGGGCCCAAGCAAAGATAAAAATGAAAATCCTCATGGCCTCTATGTGAAATAAATAATCATATCATGATAAACGATGTCAGCTAAGAGTCATACCAGAAATTATCATAGTGTCTCTCAATGCAGGAGACATCCGACGCTGTGACAGCAACTAGGGCACCACTCCTGCGAGCTTCCTTACATGCTTTTGCCATTGTTTTAATTGTATCGGGAAGTTCAAATAAGTACCCTTCGACAACAAGTATATTTGTTCTTGAAACTATGCTAGCTAAACTCAGATCATAATTAACGGTTGAAGATGTACCCTGACATCATAAAGCAGATACATTAGCATCTCACTAAATTCAGTTTGCGTACAACACAATCACACATCCCAAGCAATGGCATTCAAAAGTTTCTCATGCAACGGAAGTTTTGTGAATACTTTAAATTGCCTCTAAAGTTCCTCTTGAGATATGCTGCTTGTTGCAAGCAATCACAAGAAAACCATTCTCTGATGAAATCCTGCAGAAAAAAAAATCTTTTCGTACCAAAGTAACAAATTAATTAATAGAGAAGAGAACCCATCTCAATATGGAACAAGGAAAAAGTTTGGTATAGGTTTACAAAGTTGTTTAGCATTTTGAAAATAATTTTTGCAAGAATGAAAATCGACAGAGCATCTTTGATGGGGATCATATTTGGAAAAGTGGTCTTTAGGGGACCTAAAGAAAACAAAAAAAATCCTTCTAAGGAGTTAGAAACTGTTTCAAAAAATTGAACAACATTTGCAAGACATTAAAGAAACAAAACCAAAAATATATATATGTTATTAACAAAATAGAGTTTGGGCTGTATGGATAGCATTGAAAAGGTAGGTGGGTATCCGCTCCCCTTCCATTCCACAAGGGCAATAATGGGTGAAAACTACCCCCGCCTCCACTCAAAAAAGTGTGAATGGGGGTAGAGGTCAGCCTCTTTTTTAACTTTCTATAGAACAAAACAATTTCAACATCTGGCAAAATAATATGTATTCCTACATAGTATGCGAAATTCTTTGATAAAGTGCCTTTTTTTCCTCCCAAAAGTGTCTCATTACTACATAAGCAAAATTTTTGTTAGTGGTAGGATCCCATCTAAAACCTATTGGGATAAGTATTGCTTAAGAGGTATTTTCAATGTTTAACAACTAAAAGTTATTCCAAAGCCAAACCTAAAAATTCTATCACTGAAAAACTAACATGTCAAATCATATTATCATTTCAAAAGTAATTTTGGTCCTTGTAGCTAGGAGATTAAAGATCGGTATGCAACATTTTCTTGGACATGCAACAGCCCTAGAGAATGCTACTTCTCTTTCACTCATAGGCAATCCCATTTCAGACCACACAATCACTTTAAAATGTTTTTCCAACATAACTAAACCACGACTTGCAGAAGAAAATGCTTTGCATATAGTCATCATCCTGTCAATTATTCCCCAGAAATAGATGAAACCAAAAACAACAGTGTGCTACCCAAGCTATCAGTATGTAGTGACTCGTAAATCAACCCATGGATGGGCCAATAAAGTTTCAGCGCAGAAAAGAATTACAGCGCATGTTTAGGATTTAACTTTCCCATATGCATTGACAGCTCACTAAGAATGAAAAAAAAAAAACATCAGCAGTTCAAAAGCTCAGTTCCAGAACCTACTGAGAATTATCAAATGTAAAATCAACAATAAGTTAACTTAAAAAGTTTCTACCTGCTTATACACTACAAGATTTAGCAATCAAGCATAAATGAAAAAGTGAAACATCAAAATATTCTTCAACAAGACACTTCTTTGGTAAAAGAAGACATAAAAACTGTGATATGTGAGATAGAATCCAGATTTTGATACATGGCTAACCTGATATGCAAGCATTGTGCGCTGCGCATCTGGAGTTGTGAGAACAATCACTGTCCCTGTTGTCCCATCTTTAATGGGGGCAGACAAAAAGTGCACATTTGCCCGACGCAGTTTTTCCCTGAGCAAATTAGTAGAGGACAAGTTAAGTATCCAGCACAGTAGCAACAAAATTTACATAACTCATAAGATGTGTATCAAATAGTTCAAATGCTGATCCCAAATAGTACTTGCAGACAATTTAAATACCTAGAAAATGCTAAGAGAGATACCAGAAATATGAGTGCAGTTTAATATGCAACTAATTATGTATGTAATGCAAACTCAAACTTATGTGTGTGCGCTTGGGGGACTTGGGGGGGTGTTGGTTTATGGATAAACAAATGAAAGTACAAACTCATTTGTATAGTTTTATTTGGTGCAACTACTTGAGCAGCTGAAACGAAATTTCCATGTCCAATCTTGAGGGGGAGAAACCTGCAGGATCCAGACCAAAATTTTCTTTCGCAGCCCAGAACCCAAAAAACTTATTTTCTTATGATTGCGAGGTTTATTCAGCATCAATAACAGTAGTCTTATTAAAACAAAAAGACAAAAATTACTTGAGAAAATCCCATTTACTTAATACAAAGAGCACTGAATTTCAATGTATCCACTTTATTTTTCCTTTTTGGTATGACAACACCAGCCACTGTTTTGCTGGGCGGAAGTTTAGAGGTCACTTGCTTCTAAACAACAATAAGACAAACAAATAAATATAGTAGAAGCAGTGTCTGACCTGTAGAAGTCACCCAATGGATCACTCCCTACACTGCCTGCCATGGCTACATTCAAGGCGGGGCCTCCAATGGACTTACTACCAAGCCTAGCCAAGGCCACTAAGCTGTTGGAAAGAGATCCACCAGCAGCTGCCTTATAGCTGCAACCATCCATCGCCCGCAAAACTCTACCTCTCTCCTCATGATTCACAAGCTTCCTCGTTCCTTTCTCTAATCCCAGTTTATCCAAAAATTCATCATCAACCACGCCAGAGAAGTCGACCTAAAATTATTTAAACAAAAGCAAGGCTCTGCTTTTTCAAATGCCACTTTCAAACACCAGAGAGCAAAAGTATAAAGTAGCAACCCGCAGAGACAATTACTCACAACTAAACTACAGCTAAACTCCATAATGAATCAGATGTGAGTCACTGACTGAAAGAGCATGGAGTAAAAAAGGCTTAGAATTCAGAATAAGTCATGGTTCTTTTCTTTCAACATTTACCTTATACCAATACAGACGATTTTCTTGCAAACACAAAAGTCTTGAAAGCCAAGTTTGAGTGCTCTAGCTACTTATCTGAGTAAGATAAAATGAATGCTATATAACATCATAAATATAACAGTCGTTCCACAGCCATCCACCCTTTCAACAATTTTATTTTGCAATCTCTTCCAAAAATTAGTAGACTAATTAAGCTTTCCCATAAACAAGATACTGCGAAATAGAAAACATAACTCCTTTTCCAAATTTCTCAGCAAACAAAATTACCATGGCTTGTCCGAGGCCCAAGACATCCCATCTCTCACGCGCAAGACAAGATCCAAATTTCCAATCCTCCTCTGCTTCCACCTCCTCTTCTTCCTCCTCAACACTATTAGTTTCATCTTCCTCCTCTTCTTCTTCACCCCCTCCCTCGCCTGCAAAACTCCTACCCGACAACATCCTGGAATACCCGCGCGGCCCCTTCAACACACAAGCATGACCAAACCCCTCTCTCCCTCTGTAATGGCAAAGGGCGAAGACCCCGGAGTGCCCATGACGTTTATTGTGTATGAAAGAAGAGTAGCCACCGAGATGGAAAGTGGGAGGAAAGAGCCGTGGGGAAGAGAGGATAGAGGAGACGTGAGGAGGAGAAGAGGTGGGAAAAGATAGAGACATGGTTGACACTCTCCACGTTATGGAAATCCTTTAGGGGTTTGCTGCTACTGGGTTTCTAATTCAAGAGCTTCTTCTTCATGAAGTGGCTGCAGTCGCACTGCCTCCCAACACCTCGGGAGCAATGGAGTATAAATCCAATTCCTATCTTCTTCTGGTCTTGCAAAATTCCTTCAACTATTTATCGACGCACGTACGAAGAAGAGAACAAGGGAACATAAGCAGCCTTGTTCCGGTTCCCACCTCTCGTTTCTTTCCACGCGCTGTCTCGATAATTCTCTCTCTTTCTACTTTTATCTGTCTCTGATATAAATGTTGTAGAAGTTTACATCGTATCTTACGAATCTTTTAGATGATCGGAACTATCCTAACATAATACTTATTGAGTCAATTTTTTAATCAAGTAAAAAATTTTTAACATGATACTAAAGTTTATATTTTTTTCTTTAAAATCCTTATAAATATAAATGAGTCCAAAATCTATATTGTTTATAGCACCTTAGGTGTGATGACAATGTGGTTGTAGTATGACCTTACTAAGATATGAATTTACATATATGTTTAAATAAGAGTTTATTCTTTCACTTGTCAAATTGGTTTTTTTAAAAAATTATGAACCTTTTAACAAGACGTGGAGGTTTATTTTTAATTTTAATATCATTAAAGTATGAAGATTCATTCTAAAATTTTAAAGTCACTTAAAAATTTAATAATACATATTTATACTTTTGATGTGGGACAACACTTACTTTTAACATAAGTTTAAAACCTTCTTTTCGGGTTTCAATTCACCCGTAACAACAGCAGTTTAATGGAAAAACCAAATGCAATGCAGAGCTCTAAGGCCCTGGTTAAAGTCCTAGCATTGTTTTTACGTACATTCCAAATTCATAAACTCCAGCAGACACTGAAGTTGAAGTTCTTTCCTTGTACACACTTCTCAGCCGGATGTTCGGATTTGCGTCGTATCCTACAAATCTGTCCAGGACATAATGTATTACAAAATTGAGAGATGATGAAACCAGTATTTTTTGGTATTTTAGATGATCCCATCTATCTCATTAAATTTATTAACAGGACTCTATAAGAATGATTTCAGAAATTAAAGTAAAGTGTTGAGAATGGCATATCAGTGCTCATTTGAAAATCTTAGATAAAAAATTGTACTTTAAGTTGACCTTTAAATAAAATTTAATTTTTTAACTTAGTATCATAATATAAATCGAAGAAGCAAAAATCTCGTGTATAGAATCTAATCTAAAGCCCACAAACCATATTGACTACAATGAAAAATGCTTAACATTTGTGTGAAAATAAATCTTGTATTGCCTAAATTTTTACTTGAGAATCTTTTATAAATTAAAAAAGTCCATTAACGATCTAGTTATGATCTTTTTTTTTATTAAAGTGCAAGCATGAGTGCTTGTTTAAATGTGAATGTATTCTTTTATTTGTCAAGTTAGTTTTGTAGGTAAATATGAACTTTCTTAACGTAATATTATAATTCACACTTTTTTCTTGACATTCCTGTTAATATGGGTTAGTCCAAAATCTATGTAGTTTGTAACATCATGTTAGTTCAATTCAGATTATTGTAGTTGTGGTCTTGCCCTTCTAAGACATAAACATATATATATATATATATATATCTATTTAAATTTGAGTTTATCCCTCCACTTCTTAAACTGATTTTCCAAGTAGTTGTGGACCTTTTAACAAAACTTATCTATTTTTATGTCAATTTTTTGTGTAGTAATGAGTTTTATAAGCAAAAGAAATATCGATTCAATGTTCTTGTAATTGTCTGTTCTTGTTTTTTTTTTTTTTTGGGGGGGGTTTGTCTTAATCATATTGCTCAAACCTCACATCCCATGGAGAGTGACCCTCTTGTCTAGGAGTATGACTTTGTTTTCGCAACTTCAGTTCACCAATAACAACAGCAGTTGAATGGAATTTGCATCGGCAAGGCAGCCAAATCTAACGCATGGCTCTAAGACGCTGGTTACAGTCCTAGCATATTGCTTTTGCGTAAACTCCAATTTCATAAACCAAATCCAATGGATAGCTCTAAAGCACTGGTTATATTCCTAAAACTGTTTTTACGTACACTCCAAGCTCATAAACTCCATCGGACACTGAAGTTAAAGTTCTTCTATTGTACACTTCTCAACAGGTAAGTTTGATATAGCCGGATGTTAAGATTTGCTACCTCCAAATTCGGAGGCACTGCTCGAGGAGACAGATGGGGAAGTGCTTAAAGCCGTTTGTCACCTTGTGCTGTTTCGAGGAACCTTCTTGAGAATGCTTCTGGGTAGGGTGTTTTGTGTGTATGCGAATGGCGTCTAGTAGAGCAAAAATATACGCATACCAAATAAATTGCCTGAAAATAGTTATCAATCAACCCATCATGCTTATAGCTACAAACATATAGCTTTTAGAATTATAATTAAAAAAACGTTGATTCTTAAAATTGAGTTTGCTAATTACAAAAAGAATTTGGAAAACAATAGCAAATCAATTAGTATTTTTCAAAGACTCAATTCAAAAATTAATTTATGAGTTAAAGCCTCTCTTAATACTAAGGTTCACCTTAGGATTGCTCTTCTCAAGTGTGCAACTCATGGTTTTCAATACTCCTTATACATTGAAAGGTTGTCCCAATGTCAATGATGTCAAAAATAATAAGTTTGAAATACAGTATAACTTAAGCTTTGATATTATGTCAAAAAAAATTAAAAAATTCACTCAAGAATTAGTCCTTGAATTAAAAGTTGTTTTTATAATTTAAACTTCATCTTATAATTGCTTTTCTCTCATATGGGACTCGTGATCTTTAACCCCCTAAACACTAAGAGGTGATCCAAATATTATGATTACAAGTTTATATGTTATGGACTTGATTATATTATAACATTATATGCATGATTTCTAGGTAGATTTCACTCAATTTTCGTAAGGTATCCAAACTACCTAACATTATACAGAATTAACTCAACTACCATTCATTCATTTTACGTTCATAGAAACTCAAAATCCAACAATAACGATCCACTCCTTTAACAATTTGACGAAACCTTTCATACATTATTGTGTACAACATGCAACTGAGTATTGCAAGATCCCTGATCAGTATTCTGATACAGGTTTGTCAGTTAGCCAATGACCACTTTTGTCACCTAGTGAATCACGGGGCAGCATTATTAGCACAAGCTAGCAAGGGAAATCAGCCATATACCCATAGGCAGCCCAAAACCAAAATCACACGTGTCCGAATTTCAGTGGTTCGGCACGACTAAAGGCACAATTCCGTGAATAGTACCTGATCGTCCCTCCCATTCGAGTCGATCTGCTTGTTTCCAGAGGCCCGGAATACCACGACACACACACACATACATCGACAGCCAGGGGTGCGGGTAAGCTCTCGGATTTCTATCTCTCTCTCACTATTAAGAATCTCACGTACTTGTGGAAATTTACGAGAGAAAACTACATTTGGTAATTCGAATTTCCTGTGAATGGTTTTGCGGGTCCGAGAGGAATTTGGATCACATTTCCGCTTTTGCTAGATGTGAAGTTGGCGTTAATTTCTCATTATCAAATGTGTACTTGATCAGCTAATTTCGGATGACTTTCGAGAGTTTGATTTGGGGCCGTGTTAATAACTGCCCGTGCGGATTTTTATTAGTTTTAATTTATTTGTCTATGGATTAATTTGTTTGTTTGTTTATTGAGTTTAGGTGTTGTAATCGGGGAATATCTGGTATAAGTCCGAGCACGATTTGGTAGAATGGACCAAGCAGAGCTAACCACGGAACAGGTGGGTGATCCAGCGGACTGTATTTGCTGTGTTTATCTGTTTTTTGTTATTGTTGTTTTTTGATTTAATTTGAAGTGCGATTTAATTGTTTTCAATTGGATTTCTTTCTGTTCTCAGTGTAATTCTGAGCTTGTTTGGGATCACGAATTTGTTCATTTTTCAAGCGAGCGAGGGAATGGATTTAGGACTTAGGATTCTTGTCATTTAACAGTGATGTGTGATTTCTGGTACGAAAAACGGGGGATGAGGCGTTAGTGATAAACTCTGATTTATACTTCGGTTTTTAGGCTTGTACAGTGGTTGACAATCTGCTGGTGAGGGGAGGTCATTCTTATCTCATAGATTTTAGGATGTTAGGAACTGACACTATAGCGTGACTCCAACATTGTGGCAAGAAATGGACATTGGTTGGACTTGTGATATTGTGGTAATCGCTAATTATTTAACATCTGGATAGATGCTAATTTTTTACTAAAAGAGAGAACGAGGGGAAAAAAAAGGACTACATGATTGTGAAAATAGAAAGAAACTACTAGGTGCATCTGTCTGAAACTTGGAGCAAATGGAAGAGAAGTAGCAGTCTGACATTTTAGCGTTCATATCTGTGCAATAGACATTTTATTCTGGATTATCTACTGGTATCATCATAGAATGGAATTTATGCAGTGGTGAAGGGTTGACATCTTATTTGTTTAATTTTTTTAGAGAAGGAAATTTCTCCGAGTTATTGTATGTGAATAATAATGGGACCTCTATTCACTGCTCAACCTATTCCTAGAAAAATAATATTCCTCCATGGACATGGGACATGCAGAGTAGACGTTCTCAATTATTGATCGTTTAAACCTGAATGGTGTTGCACCCAAAACTCCCTGCTCTATGTAGAGTTTAACCATTTAAGTGAATAATCCAATTTATTACCTCAAAAGTTGGTTAGCTATGCATATTTGCTTTAATTAACATATTCTTCTATTTTGTAGGTTTTGAAGAGAGACATACCATGGGAGACTTACATGACAACTAAGCTCATTACAGGAACATGTCTTCAGCTGCTGAGGCGTTACGATAATAGATCAGAAAGCCATAGGGCTCAACTTCTGGATGATGTAATATTTCATTGCTCTCGTGATATTTGAACTGGTTATCAGTTTTGCTTACTGTAATAATATTCAGAAGCTTTGATGTTCTCTTTTCATTTCGTGCCCCATAAAACCTTTTCTCATTCCTCACACACCAACATTGATATTTGAACTAGGTATTAGTTTTGCTTACTGTAATAATATTCAGAACCTTTTGAAATTCTCTTTTCTCATACCTCACAGCCATGTTGGTGTGCACTGTGAATGCTGAACCATAACTTGTAGAGATTTTTTTTTTCCTGCGTTACAGTGCATTGGTGATTCTTTTTTCCTTATGGTTATAGTAACTTGTGAAATCAACCGTGGCAGGATGGTCCAGCTTACATTCGGGTATTTGTTAGCATTTTGCGTGACATTTTTAAGGAGGAAACTGTAGAATATGTTCTGGCATTAATTGATGAAATGCTTACAGGTAACTCGAACACTTTTGGCTTTTTGATAATGTAAATATAAGAGTTAATTTATTGTTTACTTTCTTTGGCAGCAAACCCAAAAAGAGCAAGATTGTTCCATGACAAGTCTCTTTCCAATGAAGATACATACGAACCATTCTTAAGTTAAGTATTTAACTGAGCATCTTTGTAGCGTTGAGGAATACTGATGTGCTGATGAGAATGGCTCATCTGTGTTTGTGTGTGTGTTTTTAGATTTATCAGACTGTAGAGTCCTCTAATTGATGTATCTCATAATGCCACCATTTCTGTTGACATTTTGAATTAGAAAATGTGAATGGGTTCATTTGGTATATCCCATTTCAATCTTGGAGGAAGACAAGAACTTAGATGGTTGATGACGATACCCTATTAGATTTCCATGTCCATTATGCATTGTCATATTAAATTAACTGTGACCTGCCTTTGCTAATGAATGTGGCATGAATGATATTAATGGGGGAAACTTTTATTCATCTATTTTCAAGAATCTTTGTGTATTGTTTTCTTTTGCTTCAAGTTACCTTCTATGAGTTGGTGACTTCTTGTTTGAAAGTATGAATAAAACCATTTGTTGCTCTTAACTGAAATGTCGGATGATCTCATGCTCTGTTTCAAATAAAATTGTCTGTTACCATGAGAGGGAGTGGCATCTACCTATTACTGGGAGGGTGCTTTCATTGTCATCCTTTTTTTGGTTGCTAAATCATGATATGATTTGTTTTCTTATGTTCTTCAAATTGATCTAACTAAAAGGAACTAATGTTTGGTACATTTTCAGATTGCTTTGGAAGGGTAATTGGTTCATACAAGAGAAGAGCTGTAAGATACTTGCTTCAATAGTAAGGTACTTCAAATCTGGTCCATTTGAAAATTTGGTGCAAAGTTTCTGAAATTAATGATATGGTTCTTGTGTTACATACATTGTGTGGTAATAGTGGTTATATTTGTTTTTCTGGTGATTGTAGCGCCAGGCCAAAAACCCAAGACAGCGTCTTCACTAATGCGGAAGCCTCAAACTCAAAGAAACAAGTCACTAGTATTGATGATGTCTTGAAAGGGCTGGTAGAATGGCTTTGTGCTCAGGTATCCATTCGTCTCTTGATTTGTAGAGTGGCATTAGTATCTAGGTCGGACTCGATGGCTGAATTTATTGAGAATTATGGTAGTTGCTGCATTCATATTTATAAAAAAGTGTATGTATGCATAGGCTTGTTTCTATGTGATGTATTCTCCTCTCAGTGTTCATAATTTTGTTCAGTTATGGTCTTAATGTCAGTTTTAATTAGAGGATAGCAGTATGATCTGCTCCTGACACTTGATAGCATATGCAGTTAAGGCAGCCTTCCCATCCTTCTCGTGGAGTCCCTTCTGCCATCAATTGTCTTGCTACATTACTAAAGGAACCCATGGTCAGATCCTCCTTTGTTTTGGCAGATGGGGTGAAGTTGCTTGTTCCATTGATTTCTCCAGCATCCACCCAGCAATCAATTCAGGTAACTGCAATCAGAATCTGGCTGCCTATCAAGTATCAACTGGTTTTCAACTAGACTGTTGCATCCTAGTCAAAGTTGTAATTCAGGACTGGAGTTCTGAAAGTTTGAATTGGGTTTCTTTTCTTTTTGTTAACGATCAAACAAAAAATAAGTAGACATTCCTGAAATTTACTGCTTCATATCTTTTATCACAGATCCTTTATGAAACATGTCTCTGCGTTTGGCTTTTGTCGTACTATGAACCTGCAGTTGAGTACTTGGCTACATCAAGAACCCTGCCACGACTAGTAGAGGTTGTTAAGAGTTCAACAAAAGAGAAGGTGAGTTGTCTATCTGTTGAGCTCATTTCAATATATCTTTTCTGCTTGGTGTTTACAAACAGGTGGCAGTTTACTTCCTTTATATTGTTCCCCACCATCCCCTTTCTTCTCTCTGCGGCAAAGGAGTTCCATGCATGTTTAGCTTCTAGTTACACCCGTCAACTAATCAAAAGAGAATGTTTGTGTACACGAGATTAATATTCCGGGCACTTTGCTTCTTGCTAGGTTGTCAGAGTTGTTGTCTTGACCCTCAGGAACTTGCTTCCCAAAGGAACATTTGGTGCTCAAATGGTAGACCTTGGACTGCCACAAATTGTTCAAAGCTTGAAAGCACAAGCATGGAGTGACGAGGTGAGAGAATTAGAAGGTTTTATATTTAGCTTACTCATTATATACTTATTTTTGATAAATTCAGTAGGATGGCTCTGTATGATCCTTGAAGACATTGGTGATTGTTAATCTAAATCATATCTGCGACAGTTCTTTTTTGGTATTTGCTTCTCATTTAATTGAAACGTTTGCTTTGTTGAATTTATCTGACAATTGACCAGTAACTTGGCGCACTAAATTTAGATTGGAGAAAAATTCATTCTTATGATTAACATTGTTGTTGAGAATGATCCAAAGCCTGCAAAAAGTGTCGGTGTCCAGACATAGTTGCTGATACCCTGTAGCTCGGTTTAGCTGCAGTATTTCTAGTCTGCTTTTGAGCTCTGTGTGAGGTGATATCTTTTCCTAACATTGGAGAATACTTTCTTCCTTCCCCTCTGAATCTTTCTTCTGTTTCGCATTCCTTTGGTGTTGTTTCACTAATTCAATCAATCTCTTTCACCGGTAGTCATTGGTTCTAGTTGCACATGAGTAAATCAATTTAGAGACTTAGCATTTCAAATTTTTGCTCAGATGCTACCTTAGTGCCTTACAGCCACATATGTACGTAAGGCACTAAGGTAGCATCTGAGCAAAAATTTGAAATGCTATGTCTCGTGCTTCTTTTTATTTGTATGAGCATCCTTGATTCTATAATGCTTATATTATCACCATGAGTTTATTGGATCACCATAGTCTGTCCCCTAAATCTTGATCTGGGCCTACCTTGCAGATCGGTTTCTCTAATTTGAATATTGTTTGGTTATAGAAGAGTCAGATTGTACTTCTTAACTACTTTTATCCAGTTTCGACTCTATTCTATTGAAACTTAGGAATTGCCTTTTACAACTGAATTTGAAAGTGTAACTGCCACAATGATATAATGTGATAATGTTTTCCTTCACTCATGTCGTAATCCTATTTTGGTGTGTGCTCTGCCACTATCATACATTTTGGTATTTGATGCAAGATCAACACTTGACTCTATGAGTGCTTAATCATCTTCCATCTTCATTTGCATGGGTAAAATCAATGTAGCTTAGAGAATTGTGACAAGTATTGAGCGTGTATGGCTCTGTCATCCTAAACACAATGATGTTTTCTATGGCGCTGTCATCTTTTAATTTATTTGAAATATTTTACAGGATCTGTTGGAAGCTCTGAACCAACTGGAGGAAGGGCTGAAGGACAACATTAAGAAATTGAGTTCGTTTGATAAGTACAAGCAAGAAGTACTCCTGGGGCAACCTGACTGGTCTCCAATGCACAAAGATCCCTTGTTTTGGCGTGATAATATTTCAAACTTTGAAGATAATGATTTCCAGGTACTTGTACTCTTGCAAGACTCTTTCTCTTTACCAGAAACCTTGTGAAAGAAGCCTATTTTTTGTTTTCTTTTCTTGACTTACCAATTGTACTATTGCTAGTTTGCCTTTTAGCATGTTATGTCATTGGACATCAATAATGCTTAATAATGCAATTGCCAATCGGTCTACTAAAAAATTAACGGATCACTATTCTCTTTTTTGACATATGTGGCTTTCAGCACTTTCTTGAATATCTGCTTTGTATCAATATTTGATTTTAGGTGGATTGAACAGAAACTATTACTCAAATTGGATTTGGACACAGACGCCCCGTCTTTGATTAGAAATCTGTAAATCCGATTGTGGTTAACGTGTAAATGATTCTGACCCATATCCCAGTAATTTTGCCACTGAATCTCTATAACGTGCTCCCTCATCTATGCTCGTGTAAAACACCAGTGGTGGAATGTTTTTGGGAAAGCATTGAGTTCATATTGAATATCAGAACTGAGACTCTTTTTTATTGATTACGTTCACAGTTTAACAATTTCCTATTGTTATCAGTTAGTTTTTGTGGTGCTAATATGCGATCTTTCGTTACAGATTCTGAGGGTCCTCATTACAATTTTGGATACATCCAGTGATCCCAGGGCTCTTGCTGTTGCTTGCTTTGATCTCTCACAGTTCATCCAATACCATCCAGCTGGGCGGGTCATCGTGACAGACCTCAAGGCCAAGGAAAGGGTGATGAAACTGATGAATCATGAGAATGCCGAGGTTACCAAAAATGCACTGCTCTGTATTCAAAGGCTTTTCCTAGGAGCCAAGTATGCAAGCTTTTTGCAGGTCTAGTTCAGTTTTTGTGGGGAACAAAAATTATGTTTCTACGCCTACATAACGAGTATTTGTTCCCCCTCCCAGATGTGGGTTATCTATTATCTTTTGAGTAATTTATCATTAACTTCGTTCTCTCATCAGAGTTTTTTCAGAGTGTGAAGATTTATTTTGTCCTGCTTCCTGGAGTATAATGTGTAGAGTTGGAGACATCAATAAATGAAGTTTTAGCATCTCGTTGCACTTTATGTAATTCGCTTGTGGATAGTGTGCCAATTGATTTATAATAATATCATTTTTTGCTTGAAGAAATATGCCTTCACGGGTCAAAATAACAAGGCTCGGTGCATTTAATTAGGTTGGATAGCAGACTTGAAATTGTGTAGAAACTAGATAAAGGCAAGGCCATGAATGTATGTCTGGTTTTAATTTTTACTTAAAAGGACGTGATAACTCCATTCCTTCTTTATATTTTATTTTTAATTGAAGCAAATTCAAGGCATTTTTTATTAATTAATTTTATTATTAACAATAACCATATTTCAAACAAGGCACTTTATATATACTGTTTTCTCTTAAAAATACTAAGAGGTCAGGATTTCTAACTCCCCAAATATCTTTACTATAGATTTAAAGACAAAATAAAAAGAAATACAATGAATAACATATATCTCAATTTTATGATAGTCTGTAATTACTTAAGCTTAATTGATTATTTATAAAAGAGTTAAGCATAATTTAATCAGCCATTTAAAAGTCGGGTATCTTTCATTATCCTTTGGAGGTGTATATAAAGCGGAATATCAGCCAATTAAACATCAATTATTCAGAGCAGCGCCAATAATATTAATACCGGAGATAGGTGAAGGGGGAGTCGGAAAAAGAAGGAAAAAAGAAGAAAAAAAAAGTGGCATGCTTTTTTAAGAATAAAGAAGAAGCCGGGAAGCGAAGAACCGTCCACAGAGGGGCACGGAGAATGGAGAAAAAGAGCGAGAAAGGGGAGCCGGAAAAAAGACTCTGCAAGAGGTGCAAGCAGACGTATACTCCCTCATCAAACACCCCTTCCTCATGTCGCTTCCACTCTTCTTTCTTCGTCTGTCGCCGCCATGATGACCAGAAAAGGTAGACTACCTTCTCTTTTGATACTTCACATGCTTATATGTATACATAGATATAATCTGCATGGATTTTACATGAGAGTCTACAATTCATATTTGTTCAATTCGAGTGTTTTTTTTTTGGATCTATAGACTGGGAGATTGGGGCTTTCTTATTCCGCTTGAATACCATTTGCCAAATTGGAATATCTGTTGGATAGATGACTCGGAACTCCGGTGTTTTTCTTTTATATTTTGTTGTATTTTATATTCGGTTGCTGAGAAATTTCCTTCTTATACTCAATTGGCGAAAATCCGGTATTCAGTTCTCTTTCATTTAGCTTTAGATATCTTTTCAGCAACCGAAGTCGCAATTTCATGTGTGTATTATATATATATATATGACATTTCTGTAGAATCTGGCGTTCTTTTTCTATGTAGTACACTGTTGCTAATCACAGATATCTAGAATGCTATTTGTTGTTGAGAGTAATTAATTTTAAGAATAAAACTAGAGTGTACAACTTACGTCATATTTCTCTAGACATCTAAAGCTTTATGCTTTTCTTGCTTACGAATTCCGCAACGAACTTGGAAAGTAAAGTTGTTATGAAAAATGTCGTTGAGCTGGAGTTTCCTTCGTCCCTGCAGGGAGTGTTGTATACAATGAATTATGGCACCAAACCTTGTACAAATTTACGGGTGCTGGGGCATTGATTGATACATTCTACCTATGTTTGCTATACAATGGTTTAATCAGATTCAATATGTTTTCATAAGTTAGAAAAAAAAGGAAATATCTTTTGACTAGAGAAAGCATTGGATGAGTTCCTAACTTTGACTATATAAAGCGCTTGAGATCTTAACTTTGACGCAAGCTAAGAACTGCTCCTATGAATGGAAGAGAAATCTTTTGTGTTTGTATAGATGTCTTGAAAACTTGAGTTGATAAGCTATTTAACTTCTATTTGGAAGTGAAATTTATGGAAGTAGTGGTATGGAAGAGCATTGGGTGATTTCATCATGCTATCAAGGAGCCCTAGTTCTGAAGACCGATGATGAAACTCTGCAGAGGAATGGTTTGTTGGCCCTTCTAATTCGGTCCCTCTGGTCTATGACTTGAGTCCAGAAGTTCTGTAGATGACAACCTCCTTATCCTGGCTTTTGAGCCCCCAAGTTCCCCTGATGTTTGGTGGGAAGTTTAAGTTACAGAGAGCCAAAAAATAAGCAATGCTGGGTTCACTGCTAGTATGAATCATATGGGACTAGATAAGTGAACAAGGTGAAATAATATATGTTTTCAGGGTCAGTTGAAAACCTTGGGTTGACTAGAGATTGAACTACCATTTGAAATGAGAAATTGATATAGCAGCAGTGGAGGTGAATCCGGCAATAATTATGGATTTGCAAGAGCACTAGGTAGATTCAATCATGCCATCATGGAATCCGGTTTCCAAAGACTGGCTACTCTCTTGAAGTGGTGAAGCACTCGTCTTAACTCCCTTTCATACTAAATCTCTCAAGTCCATGAGTGAGTCCAGTGGTTCTCCAAATGACAATCTATTATTTGGAGGAAGTTGGGAATATTCAGAGCCAGCTCATGAGTAATGCTGACTGGCTGCAAGTGTGGTGTAAGATGTCATATAATGCGCCAAGAAAGACTCATGAGCCATTGACATGGTACTTGGCCCATATAGAATACACAACCGTAACTTTTGCAATGACATTATAAAGCAGTTGTTGTGTAAGTGTGTGTGTGTGTGTGTGTGTGTCTGTCTCTGTGCTTATGCTTGCATGCATGACTTTATGTTTCGTTGGAAAAAGTGTGTTGTGGAGAATACTTTGGAACTCTTAGCATTGCTGTGTAAGCCGAACTGATCAGACCATTTAAACTATATAGGTAAACATGGCGGACAAGCCTAACTGTACAGATGCATCGTTTGAACTTCAGTGTGGTAAATATATTGTCTCATAAATGGAAGTAGCATAGAAACAGAAATCTGACTTTAGGGGATATCATAACGTATAGACTGGTGATAACACGTGTAGTGTTTGTTCAGTTATAAACATGTGTATCTCCATTTTCACTTGTGAAACTGTGTGTATGTATTCCTTGTATAATACATGGTTTGAGTTGATGTTGTATTGATAGCTTCGATTTGTAATTAAGGTTCCGCTAAATGAATCATAATATAGTTCGAGATTCAAGTTTTGATCTATTAACAGCGATTACCTCTTCTAATAAACCTAGACTCTGCCTGTGGGTTCAACGAGGTCAATTTTCTTTTGCCACCAAAAAAACGTTAAGTGGTCTATGTGACTTGTAATTTAGACTAGTTGATGTTCTGAGTTGTGCAGAATCCAACTCCAGACATTTAGTTTTGGTTCAAGTTATTATGTCTTTTTGCCACCATCTGTATCTTAGTTCTTTTTCCTGATTGGAAAGCTACAAACACCCAGTTTGTCATGAATTCACAACCTCGCATTCGATCTCATCGCATGTTTGTACAGTGCATTTGCATGTATCATCTGTCTCTTTCTTAGACCTAATCTACTGGCTTTTTGCATTTGCATGGATGAAGGTACTATGAATTGGGACCGAATGATCCACCGTATGCTGCCAAGTTCTATGACTGTTGTGGGGCTGAGGACCCCGGGGCATCTGGCTGCACCACTAGTTTCCACGTTTCCTACGATGACGAGTGATGAAATCTCTCTCCCATACAATTCCCATACTGTCGAATCCGTCTGTAAATGTTTCTTCATCTCTTCTGTCCACATATATCGTCATTTCGCTTCAGTACTTGTCCTGATGTCCTTCCATGTGATCAATGTTTCATGAGACATATATTAAGGAAATCGTAAGCTTTCAAGCCCTCCTTTATTTCACTGCTTTCGACGTTAGAAAAGATAGTTAAAGACTTCGTAAACCACCCTATCGATCATCAATCATTGGCTGTTCATAAATACTTTGGAAGCTCGTTCTAGTAGGTGGGCAGATGGACAACTATCACTATAACTATTTGAAGAAACACTGCAATGCGTTTCAGTTGAAAGAACTGTGTTACATTTAGGCATAAACAAATGTCAAACTTTTGAGTTGTCTTGTACACAACTTCTAAAGATCCAGGTCTCGATTGATAATCTAAAAACCATATATGATATATCTTTGCATATTCAAGGAAATCATTGTGAACCCACCTTGGCCCATCATGAGCAAAATCTTCGGGGACTGTAAAACTGTTTAAAGACCTGTTTGTGTCTGGGATCAGCCTGATTGGCGTGAGAATGTTATATCTGGGGTCTGAGGAATTAAGTCTGCCAAAGGAATAACCAATAGGCCCGGAGGAGAAGAGTAGCCACATGTGTCCCACATCGGATTGCTTGTACCTGCTGATTATTGCACGGTCTCCTCTTCTTGGCTTGCGTTCTTCCACTGCATCTTCTGCCAACCTGATTCTATCCCCCATGTGGATGACAGTTGTTGCAGCTTTCCAGCGAGATTTGAACCCTTTATTCTCTCTTTTCCTTTGATTTTTTTTCTCTAATTACTAAAATATTTATGCCTGATGACAGCAAATTTAATTTCCGAGTTGTTGTCATATCTTATCATAATAAGAACAATAAAGCCAATAAGTGAAACAAAAGAGGAGGAAGAAGAAGAAAACAAGGCAGGACATCGCTTGTTGCCAAAGGGATGAAACATGTCATGTGTAGAGAACATGTGGATTGTTCTCTTTACTTATTGCTCTGGCGCTGTCATCTACTTTCATATTAAAAAACCATATGAATAGTACTCATTTTGTCATTTTATGCTGAAGTAATGATATTTCAGCCAAGCCAGTAGATTGTTGTTGCCATTTTTTTGGCAAATATGGCTGCTGTTTGGAAACGCTTAATATGGGCTGGTTAGCTCATTTATTACTTTTTCGAAGGCAATGTATGAAATGGTTTTAGCTTTAAATCTTTATGTCCAGAATTCATGTTCATTTCAAATTTAAAAAGTTTTGACTACATTTTGATCAAATCACTTACCGTAACATTTTATAGACAAAAAAAAAATTAGATATTTTTCCAAAAAAATAAAGAAGAAGATGACTGGGACTACTTCATTGAGGATGATGCAAAACCACCCCTTGTTAAGTGATGGCCATAAGCTGCCCGCTCTTTTGGAAACGGATAATGATTGAGGGGGTGGTTGGCTACAATCAAGCTGTCACTTTTCTATGAATTTTTTTTTAAAAAAAGTTGAATGAATAAGTTTATCCTTAATATGATATAATAGATAGGTTGAATTTTGAACGAATTTATACCTTATATTGATTTTTTATTTATTTTTAAGTAAATGTGAGTACAAGGAGTTTTGGGTGTTGAACTTAAAACTTTTATAATCTCAAGCAACATGAGTTGTCAACTAAGCCACATGAAATTTTAAATTTAGTATAAACTTTAATAATAACATTACAAGAATCAACTTGAATAATTCAACTCTATTTTGGTCGTAAGAACTAATCCAATTGCAAGACTTCTCATATATTTTTAGCCATGATAGAGGAGTTTTACTTTAGTAAATTAGTTCTTGCTTAGCATTGAAGACAAAATAAATATCACACGGCATAAAAGTCCAAGTTGAAAACACGAGTTTCAAGAGGTTATAACCTAATCAGGGCTGGAGTTTTCCTGAAACCAAACAAGATGAACACCTTTAGTCTTAAGCAATTGGCTCATCAAGTAGTAATTTTTTAAACCATCTTTAGATCAAAGTGAAACATCTAGTAGTATTATATTACCCATTTAATATTAACATACTATTTGATATCTTCTACCTAAACTGGATCATCAAGCTGGGGACATTTGATGGGTTCACTGCTAAATGACGTTTAGATAGAACAGTCCAATCATACACAGCACAAGCTTCCTCCAATGGAAATATTTAAGCAATGACAAAAGAGAGGCGTATCAGATATGGAAGGAAACCAGCTTTAAAGCAATGATCACAGGTATTGTCTAGTCCTGACCTCTCAGGTGTGACTCGTTGTCTTCTTCATCTTTTGGTTCCTATTAATTACTGCTTCTTTCTGGGCGAAAGGGACTTATACTAATCTTTTTCTCTTATCTCAGTGCATGTCGATTTAAATACTGAGGAGTCAGCCATAGAGGACAGAAATTTGGAGAACCAATCGCAGATTTAGAAGGTAAAATACATTTTATGCTGGCAAGCCACCAAAGAGGTTGCTGGATGCTTCCTGTTAGGTCGGCTGGTCCCTACTTACCACCTCGATCAACCACCTCAATGCTCCAAACAGTCTATCACAAGGCTGCCGGATGAGTTGTAGAATAAGATGAGAAAACTACCACATAAAATATAAAGAATTGCACTGGTTGTCCACAAGATGATAAAGAGAGCTCGTACGGAAATCTTGCAAAATAAGTATCATGAGTTTAGATCTCTTTAATTTTGGTGACACGAGACTGTCACTATTTTTAATACCATTATGTCAAGTAGAAGAAAATTACAGGAACTTAATTTAAGAAAACCTAATTTTGATGAGGTACTGTACTTGAAACTAGGATTCTAGTATCAACTTTAGATATGGTAAACTTCTGCTATGAATGGAGGACGACGCCATCATAGTCCTGGTTGCTTTCAGGGGATTCCCTGCACATGGCTTCCTGGAGTTTTTTGAAGATATTCCTGGCACAGAAGATTTATATTCCAACTCTTCAACCCCTCGAATTATGCCCAACAACTTCCACAAAATATCTTCTAAAACAAACAATATCCACGAAATCTCTCTTTTTTTTTTTTTTCTGTCTCTCTCTCTTAGATAGGCTTACAACTCTGATTGAGTTAGAGACGAAAGAAAAGACATTTAACAAATGTATCCGAACGTTGGCCAACTCAACATCCATGGCTGGTCCCAAGCAAGTTGAAGCTAAACAGAGGCCTGTGAAGCAAAGCTCACTTTTACATGGCAGTGATGAGACCGACGTAAGGTGTGCATGTAGCTGCAGTCCGTTTGTGGTCTTGTTCCTACGTTTCTTACAGGACCACAACTGTAGATGAAGTGGTTACAGAGGCGAGGTCAAGTTATCAAGATTGCTTTCCTAGATCTAACCAAGATGGTTCGCTTTCAACCGTGTGGGGATATTTGGTTTCAGGCTTTCCATGAGAATTGGGTCAATGTTCAATGGCCATTTTCAACACAAAATCAGAGTATGATTAACTTTCTTTGTTAGATCAGTTGATGTAATTAACGTATATTTTTCAAAAATTAAGGTACAAATAAACTAACTAAACTTTGTACTAACCCATGAATTTGTAGTATTAAAATGGTTTGTAGAAGTTTTATATTGTCTAAATATTTTTTTTAGTAAAAGTATAAGTTTGTATTAATAAAAGGCAGTATATGAAAATATTATAAAAATTACGAATTCACTCTTAAGTATAGTACCTTATCAAAGTTAGTTTTACATAAATTAAGTTTGGTGGTATATTACCTTAATATTACTTACTTTAATTGCCACAATAAAGGAGTTTTACTTTAGTAAATTAGTTCTTGCCTCAAGTATAGAAATATAAGGGTGTATTACCTTAATATTGCTTCAAAACCTTTCATGTAAAGAATAAATAGTCTTTACTTTATAGTTAACTTTTATGTAGGACTGAACTTTCTGCGTGTAGCTGTCTAGTTTAGGTTTTGCTCATGTTTTTTAGGCAAGTTATGAGCTATGGTTCCACTTTATAACTCTATGACCCAAATTTACTTCTTGACATAGATCAAACAAAAGGGAAAGAACCAAAACGAAGCTTCTTTTTATGTCACATCCCGGCGATGGCAGCCTAAAATTAGGTAGGGACATACTTCTAGCAGTGGCTCTATGACGTGCATGCTCGGTTGGTGCTGCTACTAATGATTTAGTACTCGCGGGTTCAACATTTTAGTTGAGTTTGATAGGCAACTTTGATAGGGATTCAATAATATCTGTCACGAAAAGTAGTTGTATATGGTTTCATCGTTTTTAAATCTTACCTTGTCGTGACCCGAGTATTTTTTTGAGTTGATCTATGATTGTTGAGGGTTTCTATCGAAGGAAGGGGATGAATACAAGGACATTAGGTTGGGTACAACGTTGTCTATCCATCAATGAATGCGTAGAAATAGAACAACTTTGGAACTTTTTATTTGTACATACATATGTTTGTATATATACATTTAGAAATCTAAAGTTAAATTATTCCAAAAAGGGGAGAACTCCTCTAGGCAACTCAATTGCATTGTCATTGTCCCTTTCTTTCTTTGGTAACTATTGATTGCATCGGTTAAGATTCAAAGTATGTCATTTCCTCTCAGTCGTCTTTTAATTCTTTTGTTAATGTTTACCTCTTTATTCTCACTTCACTTTTGCTAGGACATGAAATGGGGTTTGATTGATATGCATTTATATGCAAAGAGTAATTAGCAGGAGGAAGGGGTTCTTAGAATATTTATTTATTATTTAAAATCCATTAAAAATGAAATAAACATATTAAAAAAAAAGCGACCATTGGGTAAAGGTTGATCTCCTTCTACTCTCATTCAATTTTGAGCCCATTAGTATTTTTAATATATGATAATGTTCATTTTATCTCATTCAATCTTAAGTTCAAGATATGTTTAGTATGCAAAATAGTGTTAAGAATAAAAATTTTACAGAAAAAAATATACAATTTTTGAGAATATTTAAATGTAAAAATATCTTTTCAATTTACAAACTAGTTTTCGGTTGAACTTATGCCTATTTTTAAAACAATTAAGTAATATTTAGATAATGTGAAACAACTCATAATGTTTTTAACATAAACATTAAGTAGGCCCAAATCTTTCTCATTTCCTTGGTGGGGTAGTTTGATTATTAGGTAGCTTCATGCTGCAAGAAAAGATAGGGCTCGAGGCTTAATTGGCTGAATCTAGTCTTACAAAAGTGACGAACCATCTGAATGATCATGAACTAAATGAGAGTGGCAACCAACACATGCAGAAGAACTGTCACCGTAAGAGTTTTTGAAAACCTTAAATTTAGCGTTGCAGCATTCTCAAGACAAAGTCCCACCTAAAATCATCTCATTATTCCATTCATTTGCGACACCTTGAAGGGAAATGAAAGGCTTCTTGGTTTCTAGTCAGCTTCACACCTTACAAAAAGGTGTTCTTTGCACTATCCAATGATCGCAAATCAGCATTCTTCATTACGCCATGTAAAGCAAACGTGATCAGTGCTTTAAGGCTCCTACAATTTACCATGGCTTCGACAATTTGGTCATAATGGGTAGATGTTGAAGAGTCATACTTAAAGGGATGTATGTTCACGTACCAATTAATTGAAAATTTAATGAAAATTTTCAGTTCTTGCTGATGCTGCTCATAGATAGACTCTTGTTTTGTAAGGTGGAAGAGTAGAGGACAAAGTGGATTTTATCACTTATATATAAATAGGATAATGAGAACTTCTTGTCCCAGAATAGGCACTGAATTTAAATTATGAATATCGTGATTTTTTTGTGAATTATAAACTTAATTATTAAACCATTTTTTGAAAAATTATTGATCTTAATTTAAGGCAATATTTTATCAACTTTAGTTTGAAAAAAATCAAAGAGTTTATTGGGAACCCTACCAAGATCTATTCCTTTGTTTTCTTTAAAGTATGTTTAAACCCTACTAAGAGGTCCACAAGATCAAAATAACCAAAAATTAAAAGAAAAAAGACTAGGTCTATTTGAAAATGATAATACATGGTCATATGTTAACTGAAAAATAATTATTTAAAAAAACAAGATTAAAGCAAAAGGTTGACTAATATCTTCCTGCAAATCATTAGAGAGTTAAATAAATGATTTTTCAAGTACATCAACAAACACCAATTTCTATCCCCCGATGTATTTTCCACTCCAAAGAAGTTTCAACTTCTTACGGTCATGAGCTTTTTGATTAAAGATTATCACAAAACTTTACCAAAACTTCATCAAAAGACAGCACCCTGGAAAATGTGTGGAAGAACTCCATTGAAGAGATATTCTAGGGTGATTATTTAACTCGAGATTCCCTTTTTTAAAAAAAATAATAAATTTTCTCTTTTATTCGGGGTTTATTTATGATTCCACATTTCTACATGTGAATCCCACAATCCAGTACTGCGTGGACCAAGCTGTCCTATTCAAATTCAACCATATCTTAAATAAAGGAAGACCATTTAAATAACTCTCCTCCTACCTCTATTATGCTTAAATTATTTATCCTATTGTCTTCCCTCAAATAGACGCTAGGCATCATCCACCAAAATGATAGTCTCAATAATTGTTATCTTGGCATTTATGAGAGAAGGTAAGGAAAAAATTAATGGTTTTCAAATATTTGGTCATGAAGTTAGTTTTGAATATTTTTTTTTTGAATGGTTCATAACATCTTCAAACTTTATTTAATAACTTAAATTGAAAAATGATGTTCTAAGCAAAACATGCTCAAATCACTTGGAAATATAATCAAGATTTAAACTTGTTTTTGTAAGATTTTCTCTATGAGGCTACCATTCTAGCTACATCTCTTATTATTTTTTATTTCTTAAACCAATATTTTGTATTTGAAAATCAAGGATATTTGCCATTTCTGCTTTGCTGAAAAAGCATGGTCAGCTTGTCATCCATATGGTCCCTTTTCCTCTGAAAAGGTTTTACCAATAGCTTTGACAGATTAAAGAGAAAACCAAGGCCACTTTTGTATATTCGCATGCCCTTGAACCTGAAAATACAGAGGAAGAGAGAGAGAGAGAGAGAGAGAGAGAGAGAGAGAGAGGGAGGGGGTCCGGGAAGCTTGAGTTATGCTGTGCGTCTCTGTGTGGCCACTTGAGAGACAGGAAGCTTTGCCCAAATAATTTGGTGTCTGTTCCGAAAATTCCTTCATTCTTCTTGAACTTGTTCAACTTCATTCACTTCTCAAATGGGTCGCTTCATCTACTCCTCCACATGTTGATTAAGGGAGAAGGGTACTAATTTTAGTATTTTGCCGATCTGAAACGTCAAACGTTCTTTTACAATGTCAGCATTTTAGCAGCTGTCATATCCGACGCAAAACACTTGGTTCTCACTTTCTTTTCCAGAACGAGCAATCTCGCAACCCCACAACCATGTCATCCAAATCCAAGTAAGTTCACTGAATCCTCTGTCTCTCGGGTCCAGAACTGTTTTTAATGTTAATCTTTGAAGATCTGAGCTGGATTTTTGAGTGTTTGTTTATGCGCTGCTGCGTCTTTGCTATTTGGAAGATTAGTGAGTGCTATCAATTTTTCTCCTTTTCTTGTGGGGCGGGAGGGTTCTTATTCGGAAGTTCAGTGAGTTGGATCTATTCTTAAGGACCTTTGTTGGGGATTTTATGTTTCCTTGTTTCAATTTTGGGTGAATTTCTTTTTGTTTAGTGTGTCTCTTTCCCTTATCCTGTACAGTTTCTCACTTGGTTTTGTGAAAGAGTTTTTATTCTTGGTCTTGGCTTGTCTGTGTTCTTTTTCTCATATGCTGTACTTATTTACTTGGATCTGTTTTTCTGAACAATTTGTGCTCCGACCATCACATGTAATTGGTTATTTAATCTTACTATGTTCATTTTGTCTGTGCTTTTAAGTTTGTATTTGAGTTTTATTTGCTGTGTTTGAGTATAAAGTTGCCATTTTTGGTTCAGATCCATCTGCATATTTTACTTTTCATTTGGGTTTCATGGACATTTATGTCTATATATGATGCATTGCCTTTCTCCTTCAGTGTATTCGTAATATGGCATTACATTCCTGAGACTTTGCATTTGAAAACAGGTCTACTTTACCTGAAACTCCTCACAAAGCATCACCGGCAACTCCAAGAGTCAGACCAAATAGCAGGGGAGTGACTAAAACGGAATCTGATTCACCCTCTGTGCAACCAAGAGTCAGACCAAACAGCAGGGGAGTGGCTAAATCAGAATCTGATTCGCCCTCTCCTTTGCAGAATTCCCGTCATTCAATTGACCGGTCTCCGCGATCAGTTACGTCCAAGCCCACCTCTGAGCCTAGATCACAAAAACTCGCTACCCCACCTGAAGTAAGCATAACAAATGCACTCTAAATGCTCTTTCTTTTCACTTACTTACGGCATGTTTTGTTCTGTTTCATGGAAGTCGGACATTGACTTCTGAAACACTTCTGAAATGAAAACAGAAAGTTATCACCAGGTGTCATCATTGGTTTATATCCGTCGTCTTAAACAGGGAATGGAAATTAAAGCTTCTTTGTTGAGTTCTTAAATGAACGGTTAAAGAATCAGTTTTGTTAATAGACTTCAAGTGTGATATTCATTGCACTGTCAGTTTGTTTATTCCTGGAAGTGGAAGAGATGCTTCCGGTTTTCGTGTTTTGGAATGAGTGATGTAGATTTTGACATGCACTGTCAATTGTTTTTCAGAAACAGCCTACACGAGTTGCAAAGGTATCAGAAACACAGGCACAGTTGAATCTTGTCCAGGAAGATCTAAAGAAAGCGAGGGAACAGATAGCTTTGGTTGAAAAGGAGAAAGCGAAAGCCATTGATGAATTAAATGAAGCACAAAGAGTTGCTGAAGAAGCAAATGAGAAGCTCAGGGAGGCTTTGGTGGCTCAAAAGCGAGCTGAGGAGAATTCAGAGATCGAGAAGTTCCGCGCTGTTGAGTTGGAGCAGGCAGGAATTGAGGCTGCCCAGAAAAAGGAGGGGGAATGGCAGAAAGAGCTTGAAGCTGTGAGGAACCAACATGCTTTGGATGTGGCTGCTCTTCTCTCTACCACTCAAGAGCTCCAAAGGCTGAAGCAAGAACTGTCCATGACCTGTGATGCAAAGAACCAGGCACTGAGCCATGCTGATGATGCTACTAAGATTGCTGAGATTCATGTCGAGAAAGTAGAGATTCTCTCAGCTGAGTTAACTCGATTGAAGGGGTTACTTGATTCCAAGCTTGAAACTGAGGCCAGTGAAAACAACAAGACAGCGTTGAAGCTTCAGTCAGAGATAGACTCTCTGAAACAAGAACGTGAGAAATTGAGAGCTCTGGAGGAGAAGTTGGCAGAAAAAGAGGCTTGCATTGAACAGCTTAATGTTGAACTCGAAGCTGCAAAAATGGTTGATTCTTATGCCCAAACTCAAGTAGGGGAGTGGAAAAACAAGGTTGAGGAATTAGAGATGCAGGTGGAGGAGGCAAAGAAATTGGAGAGATCTGCATCGGAATCTTTAAATTCAATCATGAAACAACTAGAGGGAAACAATGATTTATTGCATGATGCAGAATCTGAAATTGCTTCCCTGAGAGAGAAGGTCGGATTGTTGGAAATTACAATTGGGAGACAGACACGGGATCTTGAGGAATCAGAACACCGTCTTGATATGGCAAGGGAAGAAACTTCCGAATTGGGCAGAGAGTTTGAGTCTCTAAAGTCTGAACTTGAAATTGTGAAGGAGGAGAAAGCCCGGGCTCTGAACAACGAGAAGCTTGCAGCCTCTAGTGTCCAGACCCTATTGGAAGAGAAAAATAAACTAGCTAATGAACTGGAAAATTCAAGGGATGAAGAAGAGAAGAGTAAGAAGGCAATGGAAAGTTTAGCCTCAGCATTGCATGAGGTCTCCGCTGAAGCAAGAGAAGCCAAAGAAAAGCTATTATCTAGTCAAGCTGATCATGAAAACTATGAGACCCAAATTGAAGATCTGAAATTAGTCCTGAAAACAACAAATGAGAAGTATGAAAAAATGCTTGATGATGCAAAACATGAGATTGATGTCCTTTCAGGTACAGTTCAACAATCCAAGAATGAGGTTGAGAACTCCAGGGCTGAGTGGGAGCAGAAAGAGCTTCATTTGGTGGATTGTGTGAAGAAGTATGAAGAAGAGAAATCCTCTCTGGAGAAAGAAATTAGTAGGCTGTTAAATTTGCTCAAGCAAAGCCAGGAGGAAGCTTCTGCTGCCAAGGAGGAAGAAGCTCAGCTTAAGGAAAACCTAGAGGAAGTTGAGACTGAGGTAATTGATTTGCAGGAAGCTCTGCGGAAAGCAAAGGCTGAGAGCTTGAAACTGAAAGAAAGTTTGTTGGACAAAGAAAATGAAATGCAGAGTATAATTGAAGAAAACGAGGAGCTCCAAACAAGGGAAGCTGTCTCTCTTCAGAAGGTTGAGGAATTATCTAAATTGCTTGAAGAAGCTACGGCCAAAAAGCAAACTGAAGAAAATGGCGACCTTACAGACAGTGAAAAGGATTATGATTTGCTTCCAAAGGTGGTTGAGTTCTCTGAAGAGAATGGACATGCCAGAGAAGAGAAGCCCAAAATGGACCTTCCAGTGCAGCAGTGTGAGGAACCCCAAAAAGAGAACTTACAGGAAGACAACAATTTGGTGAATGTAGATGTTGAAAAAATAGGTTCTGTGAAAGTTGAGGATGTGAATAGGAAACCGAGGGAAGAAAAGGAGGATGACTCAGTTGAAGTCGAATATAAGATGTGGGAAAGCTGCAAAATTGAAAAGAAAGAGTTTTCTCCAGACAGAGAGGCAGAGCAGGGATCCCTTGAAGAAGAAGTGGACACAAAGGTACAGGGTGGTGAGAGCTTCGATCAGATAAATGGGGTATCTTCTACAGAAAACATTGATGATGGCGGAAGCTCCCCATCAAAGCAGCAACAACAGAAGAAGAAGAAGAAGCCTTTGCTAGGAAAGTTTGGAAGCCTACTCAAGAAGAAGAGCAGCAGCAACCACAAGTAGAGAAATAGACCTGTTTGGCCTAACATTTGCCCTACTTGCAGGCAGGTATATTTGGTATTATTGTGCAACTAAATGTGTTTGCTTCATTGTTTGGCATCTAAAAAACAGAATAGGTTAAAGAAAGTGGAGAGGCTTGTATTATCTTTAGTTTTTCCTACTTTTTCTCTTTTACAAACGCGATTCTTCAAGTGAGACAGTCTTTGTATGTGATGGGTATTCTATTTCATTTTCGTTGTGTTCATTGTCTTCTTTCTCTAGATGCTATTAAAAGGAGTGTTAATTTCAACTTGTATCTTGATCTGCTGCAACCCGTTGCCCATCCCAGATGACTATATCATGTATCACTATTGGTCATGCAAAGTTTTAACTTTATTACTCGATAAGAAATTCCAGTTTGCGAATATCAATTTGTCTCTTCTAGGCAACATCCGCCTTCCCCTCCATTTGACAAACGGCCTTCTACCTGCAAATGCAATCTCTAGTTCAGGATTAGTTGAGTTTGATGATCCTTGTAGCATAAAGGACTCGGGATGCCTGGAATTGAACGGAGTTTTTAGGGATTTGGAAGGTTGAAACAGGCGTTAGTGCCCCCTTTATTCCCGACATGTATGAGATATTCCACAGACTCTGCTTTGTTTTAGCATTTGGATGAATTGCATCAGTCAACAAGTCGCCGTGAATCCCAAGATTTTGCCGCATCCGTACTGTCTATCAGTCTTTTGATGGCTTCGGGTCCGCCGTATAACAAGGACCAAAGTTTGTCTCAGTTGCCGTACGATTATGGTCGTCTTATACAAGTATTTCCGAAATAAATGTTATCCTTCATGCATGGAGCCGACCTCAAAGTGTCTACAGCGCAGAGTTTGAATTTAATATCACGTTTAGAAAGTTTTTCTTTTCTTTAAAACTGAAATAAAGATGATATCAGGCAAGATTTAAACAAACTTAAACATGCATTGATGATCTTTTTAACAGTTTGTATGTGTTATTGTTGCTTAAATGCTGCGAGTTATCAGAGCAGAGATACTTTGAAATTGAAATCTTACATAACCATTGATGGGAACCCTAAAGGATTCATGACAGCGGGTTGGGCAGAGGAAGATGCCGGAATATCAGCAGCAAAATTCCCGGAGCTGTTTCCTTCAAACAATCCAAAGCCAACAAAGGTGCTCGTCGGGGTCAAAAGGAAGTCGGGGACATGCTTCTTGGGATGTGTAAACAAACTCCCGAGAGCATCATCAGGCCATGCCGCCCGGAAAGTACAACTGGTCACATGGTTCAGTCATTTCAGAAGTGACCAAAAGTTATCTTTTACCCAGTTGGAATTGATTCTGTTCTGACCTCCACCGCTTCTGCCTGTTCCAGAGTCTCTCAGGTTATAACCTGAAAATGCCATTTGAAACTAGAAGAGTTGGAATATTACAAATATGATATATAATATGAAGGTCAAATTATATTAAGACATGATGTTCTTATGTTTAAGAATGGGTTTTTTCTTCCTATAAAGGATGAACATGGATGACTTTCAATAAGGTTTTTTGTTATAAACTTATGGGAGCTCTTAGGAAAGTTAGGCTTTGACAACTTAAGTGGGTAATAATATTTAAAATAAATGTGTTAGGATTAGCCTTCATTTAGCTTAGATTTTTTGACTCAATAATATTTAATATCAAATTTAACTTCACATATTAAGATTGAACTAAATGGGAGTAATTATGAAATGCATTATCTAGAATAAGAATTGCCATAAAAAAGGCCATGCATGGTGGCAGTTCAAGTCAGTGATAATATAAACTAATACTAAAGTTTAAATCTTTTAATTCAATAGTTGATGTGCATAACATTAATTACTGAATTATTGACATGATGATAAAATCAAAAAATTATTGATATAGAAATTTTTGAAATTATGAAGAATAGAAAATTAAACAGTTTCTACTCTTGCTTAGCACCTAAGCATGTGGCCTCCAAGGAAGCCAGCCCAGCACTCGCCTCACGCGCCGCGAAGTGTCGATTCACAATGCGTGTTTCTTGTGCATCTACACATTTGTCGACACGGTGGGGGAGAGAAAATAAAAAAGCGTTTTCCGAAAACATTTTCCCAAGAAAAAGAAAAAGAAGTAGATAGGAAAAGTTTGGAATTTGCATTGTAGGATCTTGTTCTGCTTGTTTCTGGCCAAGACAACATTTCGAGGACCTAAAAGGAAGCTGCAACACCATGTGGGTTGAGATCTTATGTGGCCTGGTCATTTACAAACTGTTCAGGCGCTTTTTTCAGGACGACGAGATTTTTGATGCGGAAAGCTGCGATTCTAGTATTCTCTTCTCTGTCGGGAAGAGGTATTTACTGAAAGAAAAGCAGTCCTTAATTTCTCGATCTTTTTATCTGTTTGGTTTCTAAGAAGTGCGAGACACATCAGTAAAGTTAATGTGTGATAGTTTTTCGTTGTTTTCCGAGCGATCTTCATTCTTTCTCTTTTTGTTTTGGCTAAATAGCACAATCAGGTTATATCCTGCGTTTCCTGGGCACAAAACAGTCTAAGTTTTTCTAATTTATTTTTGTTTTTGAAAATTTTCCAGGCTCGAAAAGCTTTATGGGGGAAAGGTGTATGTGGGGCTTCGAATTCCAGACGCGGACTCCGGTGCACGACAGAATATCGACATGGTTCTTGTTGCCAAAGGGTGAGACCGTACCTATTTTGGACTACAATTTGCTGAAAGTTTTACCATTCCAGTTTCGCTGTTGAGAAAATGTGTGAAAACACAAGGATTTAGGGAGGGGAATTCAGAGGGGAGCATTTTTTGTTCGGGGCTTTATTATCGGTTCGTGCTTCAATTTCATTTCTTTTGATTGTTACAGGGAGACGGTGGTGATATCTGTTAAGAATTTATTAGGTTTTGTATCGGTGAATGGGGATGGCAGCTGGATTTGTGAAGGTGGCAGTAAACGCAAAACAGAGCGTTTTCCTGATCCTGTAAGCTACTCTTTTCTAAGTGAATAATTCAACATTCTTATTGCATGTATACCACGTTAACGGTGCTCAAACTTGTTGTGAATTTTAGCTACGTGATGTCGTGGCACGTAGTTGTCACTTGTTTAGTGAGGTGATCATTGCTTTGGATTGCTGTTGATAGTTTCTATTTCATATTTAATCATTCGTTTTCTCGTTTAATAGTTCAAATTCTGTGGATAGCTCCTCAAGTTTTTCATTGAAGGGAAAAGGAATTGCTCTTGAAAATTATTATTACTGCACACTTAACTATATTTTGTTTTTAGTTGTAGTTAGTATTATCCAACTCTATGGAGTTTCAGTAGACCTAGTTGATCGTCTTTCATATTGTAAGGCAAAACAAGCTGTTACTTGATTCTAACAGTTTGGATGAAGAGGTGAATAAAGGAAAGAAGAAAGAGGAGCTAAAAAATGACAATAGAGCAAAGATGCCTTCCATAAGTTAGCTCGGTTTTATGGAATCTACAGTTCTATACAGTGATAAGTCTGTTTTCCCACTTTTGGCATTTTCTAATACATCCAATACTCCCAAAATTGGTGTCATTCTTTGACGATTGCTTTTAAAATCTTCCTCCAACCTATACATTCTCCAGTCCCTTGAGAATAATCTGTGTGGGAAGCCTTCATTTCTAGTGCTCAGTTGAGGATCAGATTGAAGGAAGCAACTTGGTTCTTGTTAGAACACCCGATGGTTACTATTCTTATATAACTCTTACAATTTCAGGTGTTAGAGACTAGAAGACAAGCTTCAATTCTTGAATCATATCTTGAACATAGAGGAGTTGCACTTCCAGAGGGATATCTGTCTTGCAAGGTTGTGCTGCCTAATCCAATGCTCCGGTATGCTATGATCTATCCTGATGGTGTGGATAATAAAAATGATTATAGTATAATTTGTTTCGTTATATTTTATATTCTCTTGTATGTTCTAATTTTCAATGTCTTTTAAATAGTGCTTTATGTTAAAATTGGTGTGAAGTTCTTTCCCATTGCTAAGTTATGAAGTTGTGGAATGGTTTATATGTAATGAGTATCCCCTTCCCTTGAGCTAGCTTTGGTGGAGGGATTGTGCTCCATAACATAGTACTAGAGCCTGGTCCGTCAGCACCTGTGTGGATATGAATCAAAATATCCAGGTAGTGAAAGTAGCTCTGTGATATAGTTTTAGGCTGGACCATTGTAGTGAGGGAGCATGTTAAAGTGGGTGTGGTGTTGTTTTGCTAAGTTATGTGCTTGGGGACTGGTTTATATGTAATAAGTGTCTCTGTCCCTTGAGCTAGCTTTAATGGAAAGATTACACTTTATGATCTGGTTGCATATGCGGGCTGTGCTTTGTTGCTATATTTATCAGCGTAATAATTTCATTGGCTAAGGAAGTCATTTGAAAAAAATTTACTTTGGCATTGGTTAACATGTGACTAATACTCATTCTTAAAGTTTCCTCTAGGAGGATTTTTAGACGCTCTTGACTTTTGAGTGTAGTTCAGAGATCGTACTGTTTGTATATTCATGTTTTGTTGCCATCCTACAAAGGCATTGTAGATTTGCAAGCATTTGCTGTGTAAAAGGAATTTATTGGAGTTTCTAGATGACGTTGTATGTAAGCCTGAAGGCTGATTGAAGAGTCCATAAATGAAGCTCACATACTCAGAATTTCATGATTATGCCTTTGATAAAGTATTATCATTCTTCATATAAGTGAGTCTATAATGTCCTGTGAAAACTAATTTTTTGCATCACGATTTATTTATTAGCTAAAAGTTTCTTTATTTCTTGTAGTACCATCCATTCCAGCAGTTTTCCATCTGAAGTCATTACGCATGAAGAATGGGTAAAACTAAAACCAGAGCCAAAAAGCATGTTATCTGGTTGGATTAAGGGCACCTTTCGAGGTGGAAAGAAGGAGATGCAAGAATCTATCCATCAGAAGCTTGAATTTATCCTTTCCACAGCTCCAATGTGGGATAGGTATGTTGCCATCTCTGCCTTAAAATATGGTGTATATTTTGTGCATATTCTTATATATTTTTTTGTACTGTTAAGTCTTGGTGGATAATAGTAAAAGGAACCCTCGAATTAGATTCCAGGATGCTGTAGCCTGCCTTTGCTTTTGATGCACGAATTGGCTTCCATTTTGGTTTCTCGAAGCTCATATAATGGTGACTGATAGAGATGATCTGGAAAGCTACTAATAGGTTAATTCTTATCAGAATTGGTTGTAAGTTAAATTTTGATTAGATACTGCTTATATTGGAAACCTTGTCTTGGCTTGCAACTGGATAAGAAATTGGTCTCAGCATCTGTTCATATAGAAATATGATCATCATCTTGCGTCTACGGAATGTCTGAGTACCATGGGTGCTCAATCCCTCTATATTATATTGTCTGGCTGAAATAACTTGTTGAGTGACTAAAGAGTTTTATGGTCCAGTCTATGCCTGGTCAAGAAAAAAAAAAAGGAACGAAAAAGAAGAGAAAGAAAAGGTGTTGTCTGGCTAGAATAACTTTCCTGGCTCTGAAGTTATTCAAGCTGTTTAAGCCAATTTTTTTGCAGTAAATTTTTCTCTGTTATTGTGTAATCGCTTGGCCAGTAAAATTTCATGATAGGCATGATGTATAAACTGAGTACATGAAATGTTCCTGAATATTTTTTGATGGTTGTTTCTTAACATTTTGACAGGTTGGAGCTTAAAGGCAATAAATATGTCCTAGGGGAATTTCTGGAATTCAAGGGGAAGCAAGAGGACGTCCATTCCTTGAAAAATATTAAAAGATCAAAAGTTAGTCGCATCACCATCCAGAAGACAAGCATGTTTGGATTTGGTAACTTCCCTTCCATCCTCTTTTTTTTTTGTGCTTATTTTTTGAACAGTTATGCTGGAGTAAATCAACAAATTTTAAGAACGAGAACCTTGTGTGTCATGGGTAGCTTTTAGGCCTTTGGAATATGGGGGTTTTAAAAACTTAAACATAATTCCCAGTTATTTTCCAGCTCTGTAAATTAGATCGGTTACCTTCATGTGATTTATGAAAGTTTCCATGAACCACTTGCAGCCCCCACGACACTTCAACTTTTGTACTGCGCTCGGGATTATCGGAGTGAAGGAGCTTCAGCTTCTGAGTGGAAGGAAGTGACTGTAAGATCGAGTACTGAGGTTCTGTTTCAGCCAGAGGGTTCAAGTAAAACCCGCAAATTCAAGCTCTCTTCAGTTATCTCTCTAACACTGAGCGCCTAAACACCCCTCTGCTGAGTACAAGTTCTTGCTACTGTTGATTGGGAAAGGTGACTTTATTATCAAAACCTTGAGTTCCTATCTTTCTTGTTGGAGCATCGCCTTTATTGTATGTAATGTGGGAATTAGTTCATCTCGAATATTAATTTGGAAAGGGGGGTTAGAATCCTGTACTTATCTTAGTTATTATACCAAGGAAAGAAATGGGTTGTAATTAATATTGAAAAAAATGGTTTTTTGGTTTTGTGAGAAGAACTTTCAGACGTGGATATTGTTTCTAACTTTTCTCACATTTAATGTCGATGAAGACGTTGAAGCTAGAGTTTAAGTGCCATGACAAGGAAGGAGTGTGGTAAATTACATACCTTTTCCTTTGATGCTTATCAGGAGGAAATGTCGGGGAACTTGATGGATGTTTCTGGAACTCCTTGTGGTCCTTCTTCTTTGCCTTACTGACTGCAACCTTGCACTAAATAACATTACCTTCAGCAAGGTCAATAAACTTTTTTAACATACAACGAATACATTTTTATACAACATATACAGGCGATAGGCAAAATGATAGATAGATTGCCTAATTTTGTATCATAGGTTTTTAGTCTGTTCCTCAAATAGGTAAGTGAGTCTCCTTTTGAGATGAAACTTAAGATTGTAACGTTAGCTTTCTTGGTTGCATTCATATGCCAGTGTTAGATTTATCGTATTTGAGAGCAAACTGTGGATTGCCTTGTTGCAAGTAACATACAGAAATTCGTGTACACTCAGGAAATAATATTTATGCTTCAAGTATTGGATTGAAATTGCCATGAAGCTGAGGGGCATACAAATTTTGGAGAAATGAAACGAAAATAAAAGATAGAAGATGGCATCTGCATCGTGAGGGTGCACATCAGTCACCCCCTTATCATAAACCCGCCATTAATGTTTGAAGCTTCTTGTCGCTTATCCTCTGCTGGTAGCTTCTAGTATCCTCCAAACTGCCACCAAATATTTCGAAAAAAAGAAAATTAGAAATTGACGACAAAAGAAAATAAAGTCCCTGATACTTTAATGCTCCATTTAGCAACCTTTGAGTGGGTGAAGATTCCGAGGATGGTAGTAACATGTGGGCAAGCTTAAGTGCCTCTCTGCTGCAATTGATGACGTGGTTGAAGCATATATATCGTCCGTATGACGACACGTCTTCGAAAACGCTGATGTTTGCGTTCACGAGGTGCTTGAGATCCACGGTCACAAACACTCCATCTTGGTACATCTCAGCCGCTCCTTTTAAATACGGGTGTTTGATTGTCAGACCCGGGCCCATCAGCAGCCCTCCGTTTATGGACACCATGTTCACCCCCCGGTCCATAGCCAGGGCCCACGCTGTCTTCTCCGCTAGGGTCTTCGATAGAGCGTGCCACAGCTGATAAAACATACACCTCAAATTTATTAGCATTAAAAAACGAAAAATAAGATTGTAAAGATTTATGATCTTTATTCTCGGAACCTTGTATTTTCTACAAAGATTTATGTCGCTCCAATGCCGCTCATCAATATCGGACGACATCGTACCACGGCCGTCCCTCCATACAACAGCTGTGACGGAGGATGTAAAGACAACCTTTTCCAGGGTGTCTGTTTGCGCGCACGCCTCCAACACATTATGGGCCGCCCTAACCTCCACCTCCGCCATTAATTCCTGCACCAAACACTCCACAGCATTAATGATTCTCCGCGGAGCACAGCTGTTCAGTTTTGCTTCGACAACTCCGTTTTCATGTATTTGAATTTTCAACCACACGCCCGGTACCCCGTGCATTCAATGCACCTGTTCTTGTCCATGTTACTTAACCATTGTTCTAGATCAAGATCTTGATCCCCTTTTTCGAGCCCTGAAAGCATCAATGGAAGCATGAAGAGTATAGTATGGGAAACTAGTGGGCGTACATCGTAGGTGGGGTGGTCCGGCGGTGGTTCGAAGGTGTAGAACAAGCCGGAGCATCCTTTCAAGGCGTCCATAATGCTGTGGAAGTCCAGATGGTCGGAGTGAAAAACCTTCAGTTTCTTATTGTCGCAAGGCGGCTCTTCACAAGATGGCAATTCACCTGCATGTAATAAGTAATTCTATAACACTACGCAGGGACTTAAAACAGAAGAGGATCAGGAGGATAGAAAATGGAATTACCATGGTTTTGGACGGCGGCGTGGACGCTGTAGCCTCTGTGCAAGAGGCTCTGCACGAGGGCGGAGCCAAGGCGGCCGGGGGCGTCCATGACGCAGACGGCCTTGGAGTTTTGGTCGAGAGCAGCCGGCGCCATAGGAGAGAATAGAGATCGAGAAGCGAGGAGGAAGGTGGAGAAAAATGATGTGTACTTGTGTTTTATAGGAGAAAGGAAATAAAAAGAAGAGCATTGAAAGAACGTGGTTAGAAGACGGTTGGGAAGGAGGTGGATACAGGAAGGGCAAGAGCAACGAAAGGACGGTAAATATAATTGTGTTTCGTGGAAATACTTAGTTTGATGGAAACGTGCAAGGTCAAATAAGTCGACGTATAGTCGAAGATAGAAGCCAAAACCACATTGCATTGCATGTTATCATACCCAAATGGTATTAAGATCATCTTTAGAGTTTATAACATTTGGTATCAAAGTCAAAATTTATATTAAGACAAAGTCAAATCAAATTGTTATTATAAAACTAATGTTTCAAAAATAATAAAAAGGATTCATTATCCTGTAACGAAACTTACAACTTATATTATTTATGAAAAAATATATTAGGAATTATACAAAAAAATTAAGTCATAAATATGGACGACGATTGGCTTCTATCCGTGTACTTGACTTTGAGGACTAATGAACACGACTTGACATCCCCATTTACGGTCATAAAACATCCTTGTTGGCTGTTCTGTCTTGATGCTTCTACGTGACCAGTCAACTCAACTCGGCTTTAATGTTCATCAATATATCTTCCTCTTCTCATCGAACTTTTCCCTTTGACAAAGACTTCTTACCCAATAAAAAAAATTGATGGACTCGGAGGAAAATAAAAAAAGAAGACAAAGAAAAAAGAAGATAAAAAAACATTATTCTCTTTGTTTTTCTTTTGATGTTTGAAAAGGTTTCGTGGTTTTTGTTTTGTTTGCAGATTCGATGACCAATTGGGTCAGGCTCTAATGCGGAGAGGCCCAGACTCGGTGGAGCCATGAATCTGAGTTGGGCTCGTGGTCGGTCCGGATCAGGCACGGGTCTGGCCCAGTTACTCCCGTCCCTTTGCTTGACTAGAGTAGTTCTGTTTCTGTGTCTCTGTCCCGTTAGGCTTTGCCTATTAGATCGTAGACGAAGGAAAGAAGGATGCTGAGGAACGTAGTCCTCAAGCGATTCCTCCAAGGCTCAGGCTCCAGCTCTCTTACTCGCTCCCCCCTATCAAGATGTAGTCCTATCCGCCTCTCCTCCCGATGTGTCAGTCTCTCTCTCTCTCTCTCTCTCTCTCTCTCTCTCTACGTAAAAGTATGTTAGTATATTGTTATGTGCGCTTGTACGTATCATATCGCCTTTCGAAATTTCATTTGCTGATGGAAATGTTGTTGTTCTTGCATTTTGGATATTGGTTTGGTTCAATATTTTGTCTGGGGAGCTGAAATTTTCCCTTGTTTACTGATTCTTTGATGATTTGGATGATTATATCTGGTTTTTGGATTTGAACTTCCGATACATTGATTGGAGTCACATTTTGGAAATGCGAGTTTAGGATTATCATTCTTTAATTAGACTAATGTCAACGTGTTTCTTGCATTTGAGTGTAATAAAAAGCTGTCTATGTGAAGACACTGCCATGGAGAAGGAAGCTGAAGTATCACAGCTTTTCAAATACTTCATGATTAATGAAGGGGACTGTGTAGCCAAGTGCCTGCAAAAGGTAGACTTTGCTGCCCAAGGAGTCGGTGAAAGGGTCCGGTGAACCGGGGAAAGAGTTTATAAACAAGAATTTTAGAAAGCAGACAGGTTTCTTTATGTGGATTCTTTTCTGCACATGGGCAAGAAAATCCATTGGAATTCTATTCTTTAAGAAGACTGCAGCATCTGGCACTGGAGTTGGTTAGGACATTATTACTGAGGCCTTGTCCTATTGCAGTGGCAAGGGAAGAGGAAACGGGTGATAGGCTTTAACGATATATAGAAATTTATTTATTTATTTATTTATTTATTTTTTTAAATTGCATGCTCAGCAATGGCAGGATTTTGTCTCTGCTCGGTTTTGCTTCCATGCTGGCGATCTTTTCGAAGTCTTTTGCTTTTGGAAATTCATGTCTTAAGTGCACATGCCCTTTACTTGCAATTAAATTCATTTATTTGGTATCTTGCTGATTTGTGGATGATGCGATGCTGACATGGCATGGTGTTAACTATCTTGGATGATGAATATTGACCATGGAATGGCTCATGTGGATAATATCTCTACTGAGTCATCGTTATGGCTGTGGAAACTTGTGAATTTCTTGATTAATCCTTGAAGGCATTGAGTGATATGTTCATCATTGCATAGGTTTTGACATATTATCAAGTAATGAGAACAAAAATTTAGAGAGAGCTTGTGAATGAACTAATTAGTTTTTATTTATCACAAAAGAAACTTAAGTGGTTCATGGAACATGCTATCAATTTATGAATTTCGATTCTTCAGCTAATTCTTCTAGATTGTGGAGCTTGTTTCAATTAGGTTTTCAGTTGTACTATCATATTATGATGGCTTCTTCTGCTGTTGCCTTACAAGTCATGTGTCACTGGTTGTTGCTATTTTGACATTTGTGTTTGTATTGGTTATAAATCTCTCGGGGAATTTGCTTGTACAATATATTGGTGTCCTTTTATATCTTTGATGTTGAAGGATTAGATCTAGAATATGGTAGTACTGCTAGACTTCAACTTAGGGGTTGTGTGCGATTGATGTTCTTCAACTACTCTTATTTTATTGGTGTGTTACCAAATGTAAATGAAGTAAACTTCATCTAATATTCTCATTATTATTGGACTTCTGCAGTATGCAGTTTCAGCACCGGTTGCTGAGAACGAAGCTGGATCAGTGGTATTTCCAAGGTGGTGATGCCTTACTTGATGACCTTATGAAGATCATTACTACTCTGCTGAAGTTATTGCTTGACTTTGTGGTTGAGTAGTGGGATATGCTGCAAGTGTTGAACCATATGTAATAGACTGGTCATCTATGACCGTATTATTCGTGTATCAAATCCTCATCTTTTCAATTATGACGAGCTATGCCTCCTTGAAGCTGGCTAAGATGGAATTTTAGTGTAGTAGATCAATATTTGCTTCGTAATTGAATTCTGGAGGCTTGCCAGTAGTCTGTGATGTGTTTCTAGTGCCAAAGACTCCATCTTTTGGATACACTTAGTCTGGTTAGTCATCAATAGTAACTTCTAATGTTAGGTAGCCAAACACAAAAAACAAAAAAAAAAAAAAAAGAAGAAGAAGAAGAAGAAGAAGAAGAAGAAGAAGGAAAAATCAGAACCTGGGTATATAAGGGAATCTGCAATTTTTTCATTCCGGTCCTTAGGCTTCATCTTTCGTAGTTGGAGGGATGTATTAGGCTTTTGACTTTGACATTTCAGTTACATGTATTGTACGTAGTAGCTAAGACAGCAGGCTTTATATAATGAAAAGAATATTGGAGTGCTTTGAAAGCGTTGGGAGTTGCAGTCTTCTTATGTCTTTGTCAAAGTCATCTTAAATGCAGGGAGAGCCCTGGATTTTCTTATGGCCTAAACTGGGCTCTAGCTGGCAAAGGTGTTATTGTAAAGGACAAAGCCTTTCAAAACTTGAAGCCTTCCGAGCTACAACAAAGGGGTGCAACCATTGCAGGTAGAGTTGATCATATTCATATCTTATACTAGTTATTTCATGCCTACATATTACTGACTTTGATTTTCCACAATGTTTTCATTTTAGAGTCCTTGTCCAGACTTCCGGTTCATGTTAGAGGAAGCGTTGTCAGAGGAGCTTCAGAACTTTCCAAAGCTCAATTTAGCAAACTTTTGAAACAGGCATGTTTATCTTTTGCCTTTGACATGGAGGTTTAATTGTTCTTCCTATGTTTTGTTCCTCTGTGTGGAAGAAATATATTTATGGTACTTTCTACTTAAATACATGCAATGTAACTGCTTTTACATATTGGGTTGTGCTATCTTGGGCCTATTTTCTTCTTGATATATTTATACTTCTTGGAACAGTGCTCATTGTCAATTGTTTATATATTCCTTGGTTTTCACAGGTTACAAATCACATTTCATCCATCTCAAATGTATTTGTGCATGATGGGGCTATTGGTTCATCACCAAAATGTGGTGCCAAGGTTCGAGTAATAAGTGATAGTCCTTCTGCTGTATTATCACTTTCAAATGTTCTTTGGGAGACGCCATCACGTGCAGTTTCACATGATTCTTGTCCTTTGACTGTTTACGTTGCTACTTCTGTAAGGTACATATTGCCAATTTTTATTCATATTTAGGTGGTACACTTGTAGCTTTTGGTTTTGCAATGCAAAATGTCTAATCTTGCTTTGTGAGTACTTGGGTGTGCCAGGCTAAATTATTGAACTTGAGCTAGTAGGGACCTAAATTTTATTGATTATAGTTCTTCTTTGGTAACTCGAGTGTGCTTCAACACACTTATTTGTTGAAGGAATATCTGATGCTTTGTTAGGCTAATGACTTATTAAGGGAACAAAGTTGTTTTAGAATGTGGGAAAGATGAGTGGGTGTGAAGAAGAAGAAGAACTATATAAGGCTTAATTGTGAAAAACTATCTTTGTTCAAAGTTTGTCATCTGTGAGATTTTTGTCAGCTTTTGGGCTATTCTGTGATTGTAAAGATGGGTTACAGAAGATATTCAAAATTTCTGCTGAATTATTGATTTTGTGTTCTGCCCAGACGCCTGATACATCCTCTAAATGCTTTCTAGGTGCTCATGATCTTTGAAATTTTGATTTTGAATGCATTAGAAAGGTTTCTTAAGGAATTCTCTATATGCAAACTCTGGCAGGCACTGGGGTGTGGTGTTTGTGTCACTTGTGGCTTACATAGTGACATGAGAAGCACCTACCCAATTGTTTCCCAATTTTGGTTATGACCACTCAGCTTTTGTGGATTTCCCTAAACTAATTTCCTACTAACCTTCAAAATCGCCTATCTGATTGCTTATTTTGAATTTGACTTTTAACCATGCAGCCCAGGGGTGGTGGATGCTATTGGGTTAGGGTCTCAAGGAAATAAGGGATTTATCGCTGCTGATATTGAGCGATCATCACTTATTTTATGTGGTAAGGCATTCTCAGATACTAATGGAATTAAAGAAGCACTAGCTGCCTTGTCTGGGCCCATCATATATTCTCGTAAAGGCCTTCCTTTACCTGCCCGGTAATGCTCTCTATCATTACACATTATTGTAATTCAAGTTTGTATGCAATTTTCTTGACATCTGGAGTTTTAAATTTCAGGCTTCTAGTGTCTGGTGATTCTGTGATTCTTTTATTTGCTCCTGAAGAAACCATTCGGAGCTGCGCAGATGCCTTAGTGTCTGCAGATCCAGGTGTAATCCTTTCATCCGAAGGTGTTGCACCATATTTTCAAAGTGGAAAGTCAGATGGATTGAGTTTATTTAACTTGCCAGCTGCTGTTTTCCTAGTAACTTCTGATAGGTAAGCAAGCCATTCAAAGGTTGTTGTCCTTAACCTAACGATGTGGATATGAGTTTTGCGTAAGAAATGATTCTTGGTTTATACGAAGGTACCGGGTAGTTTGTTGTTGCTTGCCGTGTTACATTCTCATATTGATTGTCTAGGGCCAGAGTGACATAGGCTGTAGTGAACTAACAATTTGACTTGGAGTGTTCACCGTAATGGTCTTGTTTCAATAAAAGTATTTTTAGAACTGGTAGCACAAGTAAAAAGCTGATTGAACAACTGAGTTTGCTGGGACTGTTGGCTTAGGAATTTTTTCTTTTTAGCTTTATCAAGGGAGTATATAGATATTGCTAGATGAGCTGCAAATAAATGGTGGTGAGTAGCCTATGTGGCAAAGCATCATTAATGTGGAACTGTAGGCCCTGATTGAATACCTGTTTTCGCACTAAGTCACAAACATAAACTTTTATGAAAGGCTCATGGAAAACTTTGCGGCTGCTGAAAAAATAAAAAAAAAGGTTCTTTGCCAACTGACTCACAATATCATTGCAAGTCAAGCTGGATTGAGTGGTTCTCTGTCTTTTTGAATTGCTCCAGTCTTTTATGGCGTTTTAGTACAAAACTGATGCTACTCAAAGTGTTTGCCTCGTGCCTATTGTGCTTGTGATGTGAGCATAAGATGACTTGAGGTGTTTCCTGCACATCTTAAGGGAAGCCTTAGTCTTGATTCTTATATGCTTATTGCTACAGACTTTCCCGAAGAACCATCTTTTCTGTGCAGCTGATGACTTGAAGATGCAGTATTGATTGGATTTTTAGTTGTTTATAACGTGCACACTAGGATTTTGTTGTTGCCAAGAATCGTCTTTTAGGAAATTTATCATGAGCCAAAAAGCAAACACTAACTTATGCTGAAATGAAACTTCATAGGGGAATGTCTCAATAACTTGTATAATTATGGGGAAATTGCAACTATATATGATCACTTTGTCTCTTTTCTCCCATTTCATTTTCTTTTTGCGTTTTCTTCTGATAGCTGGAATCAACAGAGAAACTTTGGGATATAGCCCTCCTACATACCCATTACTGACATACTTTTGTGAGAAAGGCTGAGATTGAATCCCGCTCTCTAGTTCAACCATCGGAAGTAGCTACCAGTATTTTTATTTCATAAGATTCCCTTCTCTGTTAGAATTTTAAAGATTTGACTAGCTTTGAAATTTCTTTAAAATGATTTTGTACTGTCTTCTGGCCGAGTGATGGTTACCTAGAGCTCACAATTCTTAATTCCTACGGTCATTTGAAAATAATGTTATGTTGTCTTCGGACCGAGTGATAGTGATCTGGACCCCACAATTCTTAATTCCTATGATCGGTTGGAAATGATGTTGCGTTGTCTTCTGGCCAAATGTTTGTTACCTAGACCCCACTATTCTTCATTCCTATGATGGGTTGAAACTATGGGGTCTGCTTTTTGAAGATGAATATGTGCCTCCGGTGGCCAAGCCAGTTTCTATCTTTGATCTATATCACTTCAGAAGAAATGGTCATGCAATACTAGTTTGCAATTTGGTTAGTTGAAAAAGGGATTTTTGAACTATTGCTTGAGAAGTAAGTTGATCCTCCTTTAATTGTAAGGAAAACCATTCTAAAGAGATCAGAGGTGGCTTGCTACGGGTTATCATTATTTGTTAATGCTAAAGGAGTAGGAAAGAGAAAAGTAATGTCGTAGGTTTTTGAAGAAGAGACAAAACACATGCATGGTGTTTCTTTCTGTCAAAGGTTTGAGTTAAGTACGGGACAAAATGGATGAACTGGTTTAGGTCTAATCTTTTGTCCTTGTGGACGGGTGCATATTTGATTTATAGTTTTTAGTATTCAGTTTATTTTTTTGGTTGGAGTTAGGAAAAAAAAAAAAAAAGCTGGCAAAGTTCTTTATAGTCTTGCTATTTTGTCATCACTTTGTCTTTCTAACCTTTTTGTTGAAGCTTATTTTTTCTCGTGAAAGATTCTTCTTCTTTGCGTTGTTCTTTTCTTTTTTGTTCAAATATTTTGCAGTTTTTGTTTAGGAATAATTTGATATAAATTTTCGCATAGATTTCAAGTCTTGTGTTAACTATCTTTTACGTTTTTGCCTTTTTCCTTACCATGCATTGACCTGTTTGAAACATGTTTATTTCTGTTGATGCAGTTTTGGAGTTATCCCTCCTGTCTCAAGCATTTCTCCTGGTCAAGCAGCTTATCATTTCCTAGCAGGTTACCAAAATAGGAATTTCGTGCCTGCATACACCAAAGGTCCTTCGGCTATCGACCCGTTGGAACTTGCAAAGGCTTTTTTGTCAAAGGTCACATCTTAAAACATTCTCATCTAATGCTAGCATTGTATTTTCCAAATTAACTTAGTTATTGTTAATGGGTCCTGTTGATTGTGGCTAATTTATCTTTACACTCTTGTGCAGTTGCAAGAAGACCCAATCTCATCCTTCCTGATTAATATCAAACAGGGAGAGAAGAGTATAACTGGTAAGTAAACGAAGGGGGGTTAGTTGAACTATCACGTGGATAGGAGCCCCCTTTTAAAAAAGTCATTCATTATTGGGTAGCCATCTGATCTACTCTGCGAGTGTAGTTCCTTTTTTCTTTGCTCTCCAAGTATGAGAACTGATTGTTAAGTGATTTATCTTCTTCTTTTATCTTCTTCCTTTTTTTTTTTTGTTTTTTTCTCCTTTTCTTTTCTTTTCTTTTCTGCCTCCATGTGTAAAGTGTTGCTGAATCTTCTGTTGTGGGAGGTGACGGATATAATTATAGTTTAGTGCAGTGCTTCTGAAGTGCATTGAAGTCAACTTCTCATCTTTTGATTACCGCAAGAGTTCTCCTGGGTCAGCCATTTGTGGGTTAATTTTAAGTAGTTTGTCCCCTTGTGGTTCTTGGACGAATGATGATTCTCTTGTCTTTAATATGGAAAGTAAACAATGACATTATTGGTTGAAGTCCTTATCCATTATCCTGTTTTGTTTTCTAACTGAACCAACTCTTTTAATCCATTCTACTTGAATTTGGCTATCTACCATAGACATTTTTCACTTTGTGGTATCATTTGCTGAATTTTTAGGCAAGGATCTTGTTAAGTTGGTGGAATCAACTCTGTCCAAGAACGTCCCTGCATTTCAAGCAAAAGGTAGCTCTTGATCTTTTCTTTCTCTACTTTCCAATCATCACAGAAAATCTTACTTGGTGGATTATCTTTTTCAGGTGGTGATCTTCAAGAAAAGTACAAGACCTTTTTATCAGCCAAATATCAAGAACTACCGGAGGAATTCACATTCTGAGCAAGTTGAACCCTTTTGTTTTTGTTTCGCTTGATTTATCCCTCAAGCAACAAAATTAACCTCTTTTTCATGAAGCAACAACTCTGATCACGTGTATGATTTTTGCTTCCTCAGTGTCTGGTGTCTAGTACCAGAGGGTGAAATAAATTATCCATTTGTATATCTTCTGAGTTGTTGGAGTTAAATGAAAGGACTTTCTGGACCTTTATTAAAGGATATGATTATTTTAGTTGAAACTCTGAACATATATGATACTTGAGACTTTAATACACTTTTCTGATCAAATGGAGTGGGTCATAACATAAGTGACTTGTGTTAGTTCCATTAATGAGAGTGCCACTCCTGGGACGCTTAAAGACTCAGAAAAGGCCAAGATTGGTAAAGAAATATCTTTATATATAAAAAGGTATGATATATTAGTATATTAATTATATGAGACATATTTTGACTTTCAAAAAATGTTGGATTTCAAAAGGGATGCAAGTTATGATGTGATATACTCAAAATTAGAATTTGATATTAGATAATATGTTAAAAGGTTTATTATTCAATCTAAAAGTTAATTTAAAAATTATTAAAAATGATTATCATATAGATAAGAATTTATATATATTCCTTATGTAGGATATATAATTGTATTTTTGTAAACTAATAAGATGTAATGATTTCAAATAAAATAGTATGAATTTATTATCACAGAAGTAGGAATTTAAACATGTTTATAATATAAAATATATTAAGTGTACTTTCCTGAGCTCATAGGAAGTAATGATTTCATGCTAATATTATTTTGAATATTTTGATATATGCTTCTATATATTAGCCTTTTAGTTTGACTTTGATTATAATAATAATAGTTATTATTATTTTAGTTTGGCTCGCGTTCTGGCAGTCAATGAGAGTTGTCCGTTGAACCCTTAAACCCTATCTTGGTTGCGGTTCGTGATTTCCTGGGAACTCCTTAAACCCTTGCTTCCTCTTTTCTTTCCCGCAACACCACACCACAACACCCCCCCCCCCCCCCCCCCTCTCTCTTTCTCTCCCTCTCTCTCTCGCTCGCTCACCCACGCCCCGGTATGGCTTCCCAACCGTTGAAGAAGAACTACCGCTGCGTGCCTGCGCTGCAACAGTTCTACACCGGAGGGCCCTTCGCCGTGGCATCGGATGGCTCGTTCATTGCGTGCGCGTGCGACGAGTCGGTCAGGATCGTTGATTCGTCCGACGCCTCCATACGTTCCACGATCGACACTGATTCGGACGCGCCGTCGGCCTTGGCGCTTAGCCCCGACGACAAGTTGCTCTTCACCGCGGGCGAAAGTCGCCAGATTAGGGTCTGGGACTTGACAACCCTCAAGTGCGTGCGCTCTTGGAAGGTAAGTGCTTTTGAATTTGGCTCTCGTGGTTTCCTGACAACAAATGGAAGAAGTGAAAGCGTGTTTTAATTGGAGTGAGTGAAAAGGAAGATATTGTGACTGTCACATGTTATGCTTTTCTCTTGTAAGGAAGTGTTATTGAAAATTTCAATGTTGGTTCTGTTTGGTTGCAAAGAAAGAAGAAGAAAGAGAGTGAGTGTCATTTTTTTTTTCTTCCTGTCGCTGTTGAGCAATCAGGGAAAAGATATTTGGCCAATATGTAGGGGTTTATTACTGGGCTTTAGTTCGTGTTTGTTGTGAAATCAAGATTTATTTGTTTTCTGTGAAAGGGGATAAAAATTTTTAAAACCAGATTATTTTTGGGCTAACGGATGAAATGGACTATTTGTCGTGTTGTTAAATAAATTAAGGAAATTTTTTGGAGTTTCTTTGTTTTTCTCAAATAGATGCTTACATTCATTGATTTAGGTGGGACTAGGAATGGCTGAATTTGAATTGTGCGGTCTAGCTTTTCACAGGAAAAAAGAATTGAAATTAGGGGCAGTTTCCCTGCAAAGAAAATGGGGCAGTGTTGCTTTGATTCCAAAGAAAGGAGAAAGCCTAAGGACTAATAATGCATTGGTCGTGATAATACAGGAAAAATTTGTTCAACTAGGTATTGTTAATTCAGCTGAATTTTGTTTGGATTTGGAGCAAACAAAACTGAAATTAGGGCTGTTCTGCTTGTTGAGAATGAAGGAAGAATATTTAGCCTTTGGCTGTTATTTTCTTCTGGTTTACTAGAAAAGAAAAGAAAAGAAAAGAAAAGAAAAGAAAAGAAAAGAAAAGAATCAGTAGTTGTCTTTCGCCATCTTGCTTATAGTTGTATGGACTTCTTTTTCTGGTTGTGACTTATTTTTTTTTTTTTGGCTTTGAGTAGGGCCATGAAGGTCCAGTGAAGGGTATGGCTTGCCACTTGTCTGGAGGATTGCTTGCAACCGTGGGAGCTGATAGGAAAGTACTTGTTTGGGATGTTGATGGTGGCTTTTGCACCCATTTCTTCAAGGGCCACACAGGGGTTGTGTCCTGTATTATGTTCCATCCTGATCCGAATAAAGCATTAGTAAGTTGAAATTTCACATCAAATTATACTCCTACTTCTATGTTCACAATGTTTTTGAGATGATATTTGTAGATTATTTGTGCCACTCTTCGTTTTGGGGATCACTTTTAAGTATTATGTTGCTTGCTTCATTTTGATGCTTCTAAAGTCTGTGCTCAAGCTTTGACAATACCATAGATGAAAAATTGAATAGATCATTGAAGGCATGTTGTTTCTGTCACCTTTTTTTATTTTCGGTTTGGTGTCTTGAATCTCATATTTTCACATCCTAGGAGGGAGGTTTCTGGATAGTGAAAATCTTTAGAATACCTGTAAAAATACTCATGGAAACATCACTTGTAAAGCCCTACCCAACTATTCCAGCGTATTCTGGCTCAGAATGTTCGTGTGGGGTGGGTGGACATATCTTTTTCCTGACAAATTTGATATGTAGAAACTGCATGATTCCTTATTGGAGTGTACCGTGGACTTCCCTCCCCAGTCCTGACCCTGCGATAAAGGAAATGTGTCACTGTGCCCTGGTACTGCTTATCTGCACTCAGAAGCCTCCAAGTAAACTAGTAGTGTAGGGAAGCTTAATTTCGTCCTAGCCCAGAAAATTTGAATACAGTTTCAGGGATGCCTTTTGGGTTACTGTACCAATTAAAACACTACTATCTTAATTATTGTTTGGAATCTTGCAAGATGGTTTTTGCTTTTACATTGGAGACAAGGTAGGCTTTCAACTCAAAATTTTATTACATCCAGCCTTTGCTTATAGTGTTAAGCATTTACAAAACTTTCATGCTAAAAGAATACAACGATGATTGGTTCATAGATTGTTGATATAATCCCATTGAAGGGAAATATTTGATTTTCAATTCCTCCTATTTCGATTTCGGTCATTTATTGTTCCCAAGAGCAGTTTTTGTTGCTCTGTCAACTTATCATTCTGATTGGTGTTTACAGCTTTTCTCAGGGAGTGATGATGCAACAGTACGAGTCTGGGATCTTTTAAGCAAGAAGTGTGTAGCCACATTTAAGAAACATGATTCAGCAGTAACTTCTATTGCTTTGTCTGAAGATGGACGGATTTTACTCACTGCTGGAAGAGATAAGGCAGGGACCAACCTTTTCTTTTTGCTCAGCGATATGCTTATCTTGATATACTTATACTCTTATTGAATGATATGCAAATTCATGTTTTCATACTTCACTTTTGTGCATTTGCTTTCCCTTTAGTAGATTTATACGGCCTCTCTGTATATATAATTAGTGACATTGGAGGCAACAACTTCGCCAAAAGTAGCCAATTTACATTACAAATTTTTCTTAGAAGGGTCTCAGTGTTGTGTTGGTTGTTGTTGGAAGGATCGTCTTTGCATGTGTTCATAATTTTACATGACAAATGTTTAGAGCTCTACACGACTGAAGCCAGAGAATGATGATGCAAGGAGTGTTGGTTGCTTCCTTTGGCAGCATCAGTTGAGTCCAGGGTTAATGAAGATCTTATGTGGCTATCGGACTTCTAACATTTTTGGGGTCCCACCTCAACACCCCCTTCCCTTTTTCTTTCTCCCTTACACTGTCGCAAAAGAAAAAGAGAAAGGCATTTACCTGAGCTGCGCAATTGCATCTATATTTCAGGCTTATGCATGTCTTTGTGGAAGAATAAGTGCCCAATTTTGAACCTTCACTGACCTATTTATAAGAAACTAATTTATTTGGGTTGTGGAAAAGATTGGTCACCTTTTCTATTTACAAGTACTTTTCATATTCTTTGATCTATTTACAGTAGAATTAGTAGTTCTGCTATGTCATGATTGTTTCTCACTGTATAGGGCACATTCAATTCATTTTCCAACAATAGCAATGTCCTCTTGAAGTTTGATGGCTCTCCCTTTCAGCGTAGGCATTTTGTTTTATGACTAGATTATTGTAGTTTAAGACACAGGCACATTTGAATATGTTTATCTCAAGCTGCTGAAGTGTGCTTTGGCTTATATCATGGCATTATGTATATTTAAGGATTGCTTCTAATCTAGTATAGTTGGCAACGATATAGTTTAAGCTGAAAAATAATAAATAGGCATATTGCAGGTTGTAAACTTGTGGGACCTTCAAGATTATGGTTTCAAAAAGACTGTACTTACATATGAGGTACTTGAGGCTGTGTGTGTAATTGGTTCTAGGAGCCTTTTTGCTTCGTGTGTGGCTTCATTCTATCAGAAAAGTGGGAAGAAAACCAGTGGCTCATCTGCCGTACATTTTATCACTGTTGGTGAACGTGGGATTATAAGATTATGGAATTCAGAAAGGTGAGACAAACATAAGGTGTTTCGAGGTCACTGGGCCTCCTCTGTTTTTCACCTTTTGATATATGTAGAATAAACTGCTGATATGAGTCTATTTATGCTTCTTTCTTTATACAGTGCAGCTTGCTTGTTTGAGCAAAAGTCATCTGATGTCACTATCGACTTAGACATGCAGAGGGGTTTCACATCTGCAGTTATGTTACCTTCAGATCAAGGGTTGCTTTGTGTTACTGCTGATCAGCAGTTTCTTCTCTATTCCCCTGCGGAATGCCCTGAAGAGATATTCAATCTAACCCTATGCAGAAGACTTGTAGGCTACAATGAAGAGATTGTAGATATGAGGTTTTTAGGTGAAGACGAACAATTTCTTGCTGTTGCCACAAACCTTGAACAGGTAATTTGCAGTAGATTCGTGCCTTTTTCAGCATTTTATATACTGTTAACCTGCAGTTGAGGATCTAAGAGTTAATAATAGCTGGAAAAGTTGACGTGATTATCTAATTTATGAACTGTCAATCTTTTCATTGTTTCTTTTTTGACATTTGAATGAAATCTTTCTAAATTCTCCAATCTTATTAACTCTGGTAGTTAATATCTTTGGTCCTAGAGCTTTCGCTAATTCTGAAAACTTGTGTCACTAATTTTTGAGGAGTAGTTATTGTGTTATATCTCTCTATGAGGTTTGTAACACGTATCTGTTTTGCCATCATTGATTACCTTTCATTTTCATGTCTGCTTGTGTTGGAATCTTCTGTTATTCATGAAATGTAACATTTATAATTGGACGACTGTAGTGTAAATGTAAAATACAGTTATGAGCAGTTGTGTTTAAAATGTATCCCTGATCTTCTTAATACATAAACTGGCCCTGACTGCTTAGACATGGTCACAATGTCCTATTAGACATGGTCACAATGTCCTATAGGGAGGGCATAATTCTATACTCTGCAATAAATCTTTGTTCCTGAAGAGGTTGTGATTTCAGTTCTGAAATTTGGCTCCTAATATGTATCTTAATTGGACACATGCAGGTTCGAGTTTATGACCTAGCAGCCAGGTCATGTTCATATGTATTGGCTGGTCATACTGAAACTGTTCTATGCCTTGATACCTGCGTATCAACCTCTGGAAGAACATTGATTGTAACAGGAAGTAAGGACAATAGTGTAAGTTATATTTTCTTCTTTGACCTCGAGATAGCTGTGGTAAACTTGCTTCAGTTTCCTCTATGTGTTAGTTTGCAAGTCAATTGAAAATGATAGCCATGAAGTCAGCCATGGGAGATCAATTGTTTTTTCTTTCTACCATTAATTATTCAGTGCCTACTCTCTTGCTCTCTCTCTCTCTCTCTCTCACGCACGCACACTTACACACACTCACACACACTCACACACATCACACACACACATGCACACACTTGCACACACTCATGCAGACAAGGTATACTTGGTCAGTGAGATCGTTTATATCTTACACGTAATGTTTCTGCTTCTCTAAATTCATTCTCAATATAGGTTAGGGTGTGGGAATCAGAAACTGGATGCTGCGTTGGAGTTGGCATAGGTCATATGGGAGCAGTTGGAGCCATTGCTTTCTCAAAGAAGCAGAAGGATTTCTTTGTTAGTGGTAGTAGGTAAGTGCTTATACAGCAATCCTTTTACCAAAAAAAATCATCTGATATTTGATTGCTCTTGATTTAGTTTCTAACATTGATGCTTTCTGTTACATGAATTGTTACCATGGCTGTGGTATGCTTTGGGATGGGCATTCTTCATCGGTTAGGGATATTTAGTTAATTAGTTCAAATGAATGCCTTTAATCCTCTCTTCATGTCTGGTAAAGGATACTGTAATTGATTGTGTATTACACTGCTCCTCCGCTTCACCCCATGCTCCTCATGGTCTTGCTAATTGTACTATTTCCTGGTAGCTGGATAGGTGATAACTATGGGAGCCTGCTACAATTGCCTGTGATTGTTCAATTCATAAGTCCTCTATGGACAAACAAAAGAGAGAGTGATTGAGAACTCTTGTCACTGTAAACATAGCATGGATGTTCAAAAGGGTTGTTAGTTTTAAGATGGGTTCTATTTGAGTCATTAAAAGTTATTTCACCAACATGGCTAGAATGGGCTGTGCTTAGTTCATGAGATAATTGTGGTCATCATGTACAAAAGGAAGTAAAGATGATCAAGTCAGTATATAGTTTTGACAAAAATATGCCTAGTTTAAGAAAAAGTTTAATGGCCAGTTACATTGTAATTCTTGCATAACCATTCCACATAAGAATTATTGTATATGGCTAAAATAGAAAGGCCAGAATTTTCTATACTATCTTTGTTATCCTCTTTTTTCAGTACCTAAGATGATGAACTGCAGTAGTACTCAAGCGAACTTCAACAGTTGCATGGTTTCAATTGAATTCATTTATAGTTGTTTAGTTTAATACTTGAATAAACTAGTAGAATCTTGTGATATTTGTTTGCTAGAGTTGATCTTATTCCTATCTGTTCTCCTACTTGATAACACTCAAATTCCTAAATTGTTTTTTTTTTCCCTTCCCGGTTCTGATATGCCATTGAATATCTGTTGGATCCTATATAGATATCTAGCCACTCAGGGATCATTTAATGCAAAAAGTTGTTTATGACCCTTCTGGTCCATCACTTTTGAAGTTCAAATGGTACTTGCAATTGATACTAATAACCTCACCAAAGAAAAGGGAAGAATACTTTTCATGACCTATAATTTCTTTTCTTAGTGACCGTACTCTTAAGGTGTGGAGTTTGGAGAATCTCTTAGATGAGGTGGTACAGCCTGTCAATTTGAAAGCCAAAGCTGTTGTAGCTGCTCATGACAAGGATATTAATTCTCTAGCCATTGCGCCAAATGATACTTTAGTCTGCAGTGGCTCTCAGGTATGTAATTTTTGAGGCATAGCTCTTTCCCTTTTTATTTTTTTGTGATTTTTTACATATTTTACTTTCAGAATAAGCAGAAATGCAATAGGTATTTAAGGCAATGCCTTCCTGAAATTATCCGGCGTTTATGGACTAAGATTATTTTCATGAGGTTTGTTAGCTGAATCATTTGTTTTTTCTTTGTTGGTTTTGGTTAGGATCGCACTGCCTGTGTTTGGAGGCTTCCAGATCTGGTATCAGTAGTTGTGCTTAGAGGGCACAAAAGGGGGATTTGGTCGGTAGAGTTTTCTCCCGTTGATCAATGTGTCATAACAGCATCTGGTGATAAAACGATAAAGATCTGGGCTATAACTGATGGTTCATGCTTGAAAACATTTGAAGGGCATACGTCAAGCGTATTAAGAGCATCGTTTATTACACGTGGAACGCAGTTTGTTTCTTGTGGTAATGTGGCTGAAAGTTACCTATTTGCCTTTATCTGCTGGAAAGATAACATTTTGAATCAACTAAATAATTGTTCTCAGGTGCTGACGGTCTAGTAAAGCTATGGACTGTAAAAACCAATGAATGCATTGCTACATATGATAAGCATGAGGACAAGGTACTGAACCAGCTATAAATAGTTATCTGCCTTTTGAAAAAAATTTCTTTTGTTATATCCTACCAATTATGTAGGTTACACTGGTGTACGTCATTTCTTTCTCTATGTCTATGTATTCTGTAGAAAGTGTTCATCAGTTGGTTGCTTGGTTAATTTAGCTACACACAATTGAAAAGGAAGTTGGAGCCTTAACTTCTGCCTTCGTGTATATTTGACTATTTTGTTGCCAACGATCACTCTTCTGCATTTCTTATGGTTGGTTGGATCATACTTGGTTTTCATTTACACTAAAGTCTCAGATTTCCCAGTTGAGTGGCTATGCTTGAGCAGTCTACAAACGGGAAAAGATATATCTGTTTTCTGAGGCTAGTGTGTCTCATTTCTAGTTGTCTGGATTAGTCATCTCAGCGTAGTGTAGAAGAAAGCGCATTTGTCAGTTGCTTGTAGTTGTCCTATCGGAAGACAAGCTAGGACCGCTTCTATGTGCAGGAACCAAAATAACAAGGTAAATAAATGATTGATCAAACATTGATAAGAAGCATCCATGGAGACTGGGGTACACATTAATTTAGTGTATAAGAAAGCACACCTGTCAGTTGCTTGTAATTGTCTTTTGGGAACAACATTTCAGATTCTTACACACAGCTGTCAGCTGCTTGTAGTTGTCTTTTGGGAACGCAAGTTAGGTCAGCTTCTATTGAAGAGTACTTTTGCTGTTCCGTGGCAGATGAGTTTTGCTAGTACTGTTAATTATCAATTGTCAAATTGGAGGTAGTGGCCCCTTCAAAAAGTTCTTCTAACAGTTGGATAATTTTCTTTACTTCATTTGCATCCTCGAACATGGAACTAGTTGTTAGCTTTTTGAACCAGCTTAAAACCTTCATTGTACCAGTTTGATCACATTTGTACTAGTATTGTTTTAGCTTCACAAACTTTTCTGTTGTAATAGCACTTCTGAATTTATGAGATTGATCATTTCTGTATTGTTACTTCTGCTTATAGGATTTGCCTTGCAGGTCTGGGCCCTGGCTATTGGGAGAAAGTCAGAAATGCTTGCTACTGGTGGCGGTGATGCTGTTGTTAATTTGTGGTATGATTGTACTGCTGATGACAAGGAGGAGGCCTTCCGTAAAGAAGTGAGTTGTCTCACCTTGTATTTTGGTATCTGGATTAAACTGATCAGCAAAATTTGAAGTTGCCTTTTGCTTAAATTTCCTCTTTTGAAATGCTTCCACTTAGGATTGTCAACTAGCAGTATTTCCATTAATGTCATGTTCCTCTGTACAATATACTTTGGTGATTGTTGTCAGGCAATAATTGTTAGTAGTTTGTGGTTAATAAATAGCAACATATGCTAAATATTAGATGGATAGTTACTTTCCTTTTTTTTTTTTTTTCGTTGGCTCTATCTTCTTTTTTGCTTCAATCAAGAGAAATATGCTGAATTTTGCTGTTGGTGATTGCTCAATACATTGTATAGTACTTGATGATAACCATATTTGAAACACATTCTATCCAAAATCAACCTTGAAGCTTTTTCAAGAGTACCATTATGAACATATGTGAAGTGTGTACTATGAAACTTGCAGAATTCAGTATGGTGGTGTATCAAGTTTAGCTGATTAAGTTTGTAGATGTTGTGTATTGGGTAGTTATTGCCTATTTATTCACACATTTTGACTAAATGTAAAATTACTGATGTAAAACGTGTGGCTGCACTCCAATTTTTTTTACAGGAAGAAGGGGTTTTGAAAGGTCAAGAATTAGAAAATGCTGTATGTGATGCTGACTACACTAAAGCGATACAACTTGCATTTGAACTTCGCAGGCCTCACAAACTTTTTGAGTTGTTTGCTGAAATTTGCAGGTTAGGAACATTCCTTTTCTTTTTTTCTTTTCTCTACATGGTATTAGATTTCTTATTCTAGTCCTTTGCAGGAAAAGGGAGGCAGAAGGACATATAGATAAAGCCCTTGGTACACTTGGCAAGGAAGAGTTCCTTCTACTATTTGAATATGTTCGACAGTGGAATACAAAGCCAAAACTCTGTCATGTTGCACAATTTGTGCTTTTCAGATTATTCAACATCCTTCCTCCAACAGAGATCGTAGAGGTGGGTTTTCTTACTGAGAAAGCATTTCCTTGGGTTAGATCAATAATTGAAGCTACCATGGGAATAAGCCTATAAATTTGGTATCTAAGGCCTCCACACTTTAGCATGGTTTGATAGACCCCCATTTTTGGGATCCAGAATCTTGATAGATGTTACTAGCCAGCAGGTCTGAGTTATCCATCATTCATGACAGGTTCAGTTTTTTTGTACATATTGCTTTGCCTTGTTTGGAATAGGAGACCTGCAGCTCCTGAAACTTAAACCTTCTGTTTTTTAGAGTGCTAGTACTATAACATCAAATTGTTCATGTATTATAACATGATGTTCAGAAGAGAGGAGAGGACCTACACACACACGCACTCTGATTCCACTGTTACGGTGTTGCTCGTTGGCAGAGTTGTGGCTGTTTATATTCCAGTATTTGCCTAAAAATGAGATAAATACAAATTTATTTAACATTTATCATCCTTACATTTTGTGTCATGTTTACCTTTTGGTTTCATGGTGTTTCAGATAAAAGGTGTAGGGGAACTCCTTGAAGCTCTTATCCCATATTCTCAAAGGCACTTCAGCAGGTTAGACAGGCTTGTAAGAAGCACATTTTTGTTGGACTACACTCTGACAGGAATGTCAGTTATTGAACCAGAAACCGACGTTAAAGATGGGAAAGTTGACCTCTCAATGCATTCTGATGCAAAGAGTGCAAATGGGGTGCTTTTGACAGAAAACACTGATTTGGAGCAAAAACAGACTTCTGAAGATCAGAAGGCAGTATCGAAGAAACGAAAATCAAAGAAAGCAAAAGACAATTCAAGTAAGAAGGCTAAGAGTGTGGCATACACAAAGGTTGAAGCTATTTCATTACATGCATGATACATCTTAGAGAAGTGTCTTTCCTTTGATTTGTCACAAGTCTTTGTGTTTTTGCTACCTTAAGAAATATTTCATGATTGAGCCAATTGTAAGATATGTCCTCTTATTCTTTCTTCTCCTTTTTGTCCTTCTTCTTCTTCTTCTTCTTCTTCTTCTTCTTCTTCTTCTTCTTCTCACTCTCACCCTCATATTAGGGACTTGACACTCAGAACAACATGTATTGAATTTTGATATGTAAGGGACAGTGCCCAATATATCTTGAAATTTTTGCATGGTTAATGAGAATTTTTTTCTCCACTCTATCTTTTCCTTCCTTTGATTTTATTTTCACAAGTTTTTAGCTTTTCCTTTTGGTGCATGATTTTTCTCTCACGAATTGGGTGTGTATGATCTAATTCCTTATGGAAAAAGAAAGTTGTCCTTCCAAAAGCTTTTTAATAACATAATATTTTTAGCAATAACCTGCTTATTTTGGTAAAAGCGAAGAATATAGACTTTATTCTTAGTCTCCACTGCACACTTTACGTGGAAGAATTCAAACAATCATTATTTTTAAGATGATCTCCCTTCCCTAATACCTCCACTTGATTCGATGGTATAATAAACAAGGAATGTCCCCCTTGGTTTAATGGTAAAAAGCAAGGAGAGTCCATCGGGTTAGGAGTTAAAAAAAAAAGGGCTTGATTTATCGCTTGATTTATTGGCAAAAGGCTAAGCACCCTTAACTTGCCTGTCCACCAGGTTAGGGTTCAATCTCTTAGTTCCAAATAAGCTGCCATCAACTTTCCAGCACGTAACTGCTGCTCTTCCAAGTAAGCCGTCATCAACTTCCCACCACATAACTGCTGCTCAAATTTTCTTTTCCCTTAAAAATAGATGTCTTGAGAAGTCTTAAAAGCCTTGTTTCTAGATGGGAGGTAGTATCTTATTAGTCTTCCATTGACGAGTTCATATCGGAAGATTCTGAGTTTTACCAACTGCTGCTCAATTTTTTCTTTTCCCTTGAAAAAAGATGTTGTGAGAAGTCTTAAAAGCCTTGTTTCTAGATGGGGACTTTAATTTCATCATTCACTACTTAGGCCAAATCCTGTTTGTTGGATTTGGTTAATTGTAAAAGAAAGTATTCAAAGAAAACTCAAATGATGGCTCATGGCCATTCATTCAAAGCACTTAACTTAAAAACTTATAAAAAACTACAAATAGATTAACAAAGGTTTCATAAAATGCATACAAATCTGTAAACATAAAACTACAGCAGAAGCTATTACATACTAAAAGAAAGCTCTTATGGAACAGAACTAGAGCTTCTTTCTCACCGAAGGACTACATTGTTTCTCTTGTTTCCAATCATGCTTTGCACCCTTTTCATATACACGATCTACTAAGCAACCGTGTCCTACACTCCACCTTTCAATTATTCAATATAGATTTAATCTCAACCGTTGCTTGCTGACTTGGGCTTCATCTAAACCACACACTTTTAACCATATTAATCCAACATGGTTTTCTCGCTGCAATAAACTTCATCATCTGTCAAGCATCTACCGCTTGCCATCAGCGTTTTTCTTCCTCCAATGGCTTCCGGACTTACCTACCACTGCATCTACCGCTGCCATTTCCTTATCCTCGTTTTCGTATTCCAGCTTCCTGCAATACTTCATGCTTCCAACGACGTCATGACTGTGGGTTCATCTCTCTACGCCATGGATTACAACTCCACATGGACTTCTCCATCCGGCGATTTTGCTTTTGGGTTCCGTTGCCTTCCCGGTGCAAAAGATCAGTTCCTTCTAGCCATCTGGTACGCCAAATTACCGGAGCAAACCATAGTTTGGTCTGCCAACCGGAAGTACCCAGCAAATAGACAATCAAAAGTGGAGCTAACTACCCTGGGACGGCTCATTCTCAGTGCTCCGAACGGCTTGGAGGGATGGAGGTCCAACAACAACGACAACGCTGAAGTGTCCCATGGCGCCTTGCTAGATACTGGGAACTTTGTGATCATAACCGGAGATTCAAGCATCATCTGGAACAGCTTCAACGAACCAACCGACACCATATTACCAACCCAAGTACTGGGTAGCGGGAGCAACCTTTTGTCTAGTATGTCTGAAACCGATTACCAGGGGGGCAAATTTAATCTTCGTTTCACTTCTAGAGGCGACTCTTATAATCTGATACTTGATCAGATAGACATATACAGCGGAAATTCTTATGGAGCTTACTTTTCCCACAAGGACATCTCTGAGCTAATCTTGGACCAGTCCGGCGTCCTTCAAACCAGGAACTCACGGAGTCAACGAGTGTCCAACCTCGCAACAGAGGGTTTGAAGATCGGGGCAGACTACTACTACAGAGCAACGCTCGATTTTGATGGCATCTTTAGACTCTATGCCCACCGGAAGAATTTCAATGGCAGCGACAGCTGGTCTGTCATCTGGTATATCCCTGATAACATCTGCTTGAAGACTTTTACGGAATTTGGAGGTGGCCCTTGTGGGTATAACAGCCTATGTGAAATCGGCTCATATGGTAAGCCAGAGTGCACATGCGCCCCAGGCTTTTCGTTCCTGGATAAAAACAACAGGTATGGTGGTTGCACACAGGATGATACCATCTTTATGCAGGAATGCAATGAGAACGGTTCTGTGATTGCAGAGGATCGATTTGAATTCCACAGGATGAAATTTGCAGATTGGCCTTTACATGACTATGAATTGCTGCAACCGGTAACAGAAGTTGAATGCGAGGAATCTTGCTTGCGTGATTGTTTCTGTGCAGTCGCCATTTTCCAGGACCCAAAGTACAACAGTGGCACAGGGCGCTGTTGGAAGAAAAAGTTGCCCCTTTCAAACGGGCGGCTGGACCGTTCAATTGATAGACTAGCCCTGTTCAAGAAGTTGAAAGTGCAGAATCTGAGAAATCCAAACCCAATAGGGATCTCTACCATCCTCATAGGTACTTCGGTAACATTTAACTTCTTTTTTGTTGCTTCAGTTTCTCTGGTTTTCTTCTTCTTGTGGCAACGAAAACTTCCGAACTTCTATGGGAAGTTAAATACAAGAGATCCAGACACGAATCTACGTTCCTTTACCTACAAAGATCTTGAAGAAGCCACTAATGGGTTCAAAGAAGAACTGGGAAGGGGTTCTTTTGGCACTGTTTATAGAGGAGTGTTAGTATCGCATTATAGCAAACACGTTGCTGTCAAAAAGCTCGATAAATTAGTGGGGGAGGGTGAAAAGGAATTCAAAACTGAAATGACTGTGATCGGCCAAACTCACCATAAAAATCTGGTTCGGTTACTTGGCTACTGCAACGAGGGTGATCACCGGCTTCTGGTGTACGAATTTATGTACAATGGCTCGTTGTCAAGTTTGATCTTTGGAGCAATGAAGCCAAGTTGGCAACTAAGAATAGAAATCGCGACAGGAATTGCTAGAGGACTCACGTACCTGCATGAAGAATGCAGCAGGCAAATCATTCATTGTGACATAAAGCCTCAAAACATACTTTTAGACAATTATTTTATACCTAAAATTTCAGATTTTGGACTGGCAAAGCTTCTGATGAGCCAACAGACCAGGACTATGGCTGGAATTAGGGGGACAAAAGGCTATGTTGCACCAGAGTGGTATAGGAACACACCTGTCACTATAAAAGTGGACGTTTATAGTTTTGGGGTGGTGCTGTTGGAGATCATTTGCTGCAGAAAGTGTGTGGAAATTGAAATGGAGAGGGCAACAATCCTAACCGAATGGGCTTATGACTGTTATGTTAGAGAAGAGGTTGAAAGACTGGTGGAAAGTGATGAGGAGGCCTTAAGTGATATGAGGAAGGTGGAGAAGTTGGTGATGGTGGCACTTTGGTGTGTTCAGGAGCAACCAACGTCGAGGCCTTCCATGAGGGAAGTCACTAATATGATAGAAGGCATTCTTGAGGTTTTTGCACCCCCATGTCCTTTCTACAACAGTTCAACTTCTGGATCTGATATTTTCTAACCATATAGTAGCCTTTCAGCTAATATAGAAGTATTGCTTTACAACTTTTATAATGTTTGATTCTATAATTCTAATAGCACATAATGATTTATTACTATTTTCTTTTCAATTTTGGACAATGAGTTGAATCATTCATTACTAAAGTAGTTTTGGATGTGCCTTGGAGAGAATCTAAGAGTGTTTTATATAAGAATTTTGACAACGGTAGTTTGTGAGCATCTATTTACTCTTGAATGGAACACCATTTTAGTTCATCCATTATTAGAATGAACAAGTATCATGTTAATAATGAAGAACTTATCAATGTTGTCATCCAATATAACTATTTTTGAACTAGATAATTTCATATTTGTCCTTGTTATCTAATATATCTCATAAAAAGACTTAAAAGATCTAAATAAAAATCTACCAATTATCTTACCTTATCCTTATCTCATAGGCTTAAAGTCTATCCTATGCCTTTCATAAAATTTATTTTGAGAGTTTTTCTTGTACATGTAATACATGCAACTTGGCACTATTTAATACATTTATTATTCTCTTTTTCTTTCTCTCTTATTATTCTCTTGTTCTTTCTCTCTCTCTTCTTTGCTTCAATTTTCAACTATCCTTATGACTAAACAAATCCTAATAACAAGAAGAAGTTATGGGATAACTAATAGAAGAGGCATTCAATCTTACTCGTAATTGTCTTATCAATGTGGACCATACTTTTCAAGCATCCAACAAATCATTAGTTTGCAAGTGAAAAAAAAAGCACCAAAACTAGATAATTTAAACACTCTTATCAAGTAAAAACAAACAACTTATAAAACTTTACAACATATTAATCCCTAGTTGTTGCACTTCTTTTTTTTTTTTTTTCCACACACATTTAAACTCATACACTTGGGAGTTGAACTTAAGACCAAGAGAAAGTTATTGCTGATAAACTTAGACTCTCATAAAGAAAATAGACACTTAATTAATATTGTAGTAGGAGCTTTTTTTCCACTTCTTTCTTGGTAAGCTTGTGGGCAATCCCACCTCAAACAATGCAATAGGTATTAGAATCAAATACTAGGGACCTAAGCCATGAAAAAGGAGGAGGCTTTCCATCAATAAGCGAGTTGTCTTACCTTGAATTTTGGTATCTTACCTTGTATTTTGGTAAAGAAGTGAGTTGGTCACCAAAATTTGAAGTTGGCTTCCCCTGAGGATTGTCACAAGCATTGTTTCTGTTACTGTCAAAAGCAGTGTCATGTTTCCTGTACAATATACTTTGGTGATTGTTGTTAGGCAATAGTCGTTGGTTGTTTGTGACTAATACATTTCAACATATGCAAAATATTAGGTTGGATAGTTTCTTTCTTTCTTTCTTTCTTTTTTTTTTTTTGCTGCATCTTCCTTTTTTCCTTAGTCTAGAGAAATAAGTTGAATTCTTGTTGTTGCTACTCAATACGTTGGATAGTACTTGATGGTAACCATAGTTGAAATAAATTTTCTAATCCAAAATCAAACTTGAAGCTTTTAAGTGTAGCATTATAAACATTACTCTGACGCGTGTACTATAAAACTTGCAGAATTTACTATGGTGGTTCATCAAGTTTAGCCGATTAAGTGTGTAGATATTGTGCATTGAGTAATTATTATTTATGTATTCATGCATTTTAACTAAATATAAAATCACTAACGCAGAATGTGTGGCTTATACTCCAATTTTTTTTAAATTTTTTTTAACAGAAAGAATGGTTTCTGAAAGGTTAAGACTTAGAAAATACTGTATGATATATTGACTACACTAAAACCATACAACTTGCATTTGAAATTCACAGGCCTCCCAAACTTCTTGAGCTGTTTCCTCACAATCAAGTCCACCACACGTGAGCTGCAAAAACCACATAAAAACAAGAGGTAATTGCAGAAAGCCACCCAGGTAGACCGATTATAAAAAGGAAATCAGGAAGGCCATTACCTCTAACCCCCACCTGTTGTCGTTCCAAGTGATAAACTTAAGTAAGTTATCATTCATGGCAATTCCAGCCTCGCCATCGTAAATACTTGACCTGATCAAAAGGTAAGATCATGAAAAAAAGAACCATCACCATAATACATCTTTTCCCATTTATCAGTCAAAGTCCATGATCCATCTTTGTCACCAATGAAGTCAGCGTAGACCACGTCCTCTTTGCTGTAACCCAAGAATCCCGGCACGTAGCTGCTTGCTGATGCTTCCCAAAAGTCGTTCTTAAATTTTCAATTTTCTATTCCTTTGAAAAAAAAAAAATGTCTTGTGAAGTCTTAGAAAGCCTTGCTTTTAGATGGGAGGTAGTATCTGTTCAACCTTCCATTGATTATGAAAGGAGAAATTGCTTTGGTCCATAAGCTTGGCAAGTTCACACCGTAAGATCCTGAGTTTGTCGGAGTTTTAATTTCTTCATTCACAAGTTTGACCAAATCCTACGGCTTTAACAAGACTGATTTTCTCCCTGCAATGAACTTCCTCGTCTGTTAAGCATCTGCTGTTTGCCTTCAGAGTTTTTCTTCCTCCAATGGCTTCCGGGCTTGCCCACATTCACTGCCGTTTCCTTTTCCTCGCTACCCTCCTCCAGCTTTCTGCAATACTTCATGCTTCCAACGGCGTAATAAGTGTGGGTTCAGCTCTCTTTGCCATGGATGACAACTCCTCATGGACTTCTCCGTCCGGCGATTTTGCTTTTGGGTTCCGTCGCCTTTCTGCTGCAGGAGTTAATGTGTTTCTTCTAGCCATCTAGTACGCTAAGTTACCAGAACAAACCATAGTTTGGTCTGCCAATCGAAAGTACCCAACAAAGAGACAATCAAAAGTGGAGCTAACAACTCTCGGACGGCTAGTTCTCAGTGCTCCGAGCGGCTTGGAGGTATGGAGTTCCAACAACAACGACAACGCTAGTGTGTCCCATGGCGCCTTGCTAGATACTGGGAACTTTGTGATCACAACCGGAGATTCAAGCATCATCTGGAACAACTTCAACGAGCCAACCGACACCATATTACCAACCCAAGTACTGGGTGTTGGGAGCAACCTTTTGTCTAGCATGTCGAAAACCAATTACAAGGGGGGAAAATTTAGTCTCCGTTTCACTCCTAGAGGCGACTCTTACAATCTGATACTTGATCAGATAGACATCTACAGCGGAAATTCTTATGGAGCTTACTTTACGCGAGAGGAGATCTCTGAACTAATCTTGGACCAGTCCGGCGTCCTTCAAACCAGGAGCTCTCGGAGTCAACAAGTGTCTAACCTTGCAACAGAGGGTCTGAAGATCGGGGCAGACTACTACTACAGAGCAACACTTGATTTTGATGGCATCTTCAGACTCTATGCCCACCGGAAGAATTTCAATGGCAGAGACAGCTGGTCTGTCATTTGGTATATCCCTGATAACATCTGCATGCAGATTTTTACCGAGTATGGAGGTGGCCCTTGTGGATATAACAGCGTATGTGAAATCGGCTCATATGGTAAGCCAGAGTGCACATGCGCCCCAGGCTTTTCGTTCCTGGATAAAAACAACAGGTATGGTGGTTGCACACAGGATGATATCATCTTTATGCAGGAATGCAATGAGAACGGTTCTGTGATTGCAGAGGATCGATTTGAATTCCACAGGATGAAGTTTGCAGATTGGCCTTTACATGACTATGAATTGCTGCAACCAACAACAGAATTTGAATGTGAGGAATCTTGCTTGCGTGATTGTTTCTGTGCAGTCGCCATTTTCCAGGACCCAAAGTACAACAGTGGCATAGGGCGCTGTTGGAAGAAAAAGTTGCCCCTTTCAAACGGGCGGCTGAACCGTTCAATTGATAGACTAGTCCTGTTCAAGAAATTGAAAGTGCAGTCTAGTACTTCTTCCAAGAATCTGAGAAAACAAAACCCGATAGGGATCTCCACTATCCTCAGAGGTACTTCTGTAACTTTTAACTTCTTTTTTGTTGCTTCAATTTCTCTGGTTGTCTTCTGCTTGTGGCAAGGAAAACTTCCGAACTTCTATGGGAAGTTAAATACAAGAGATCCAGATACGAATCTACGTTCCTTTACCTACAAAGATCTTGAAGAAGCCACTAATGGGTTCAAAGAAGAACTGGGAAGGGGTACTTTTGGCACTGTTTATAAAGGGGTGTTAGTATCGGATTATAGCAAACACGTTGCTGTCAAAAGGCTCGATAAATTAGTGTGGGAAGGTGAAAAGGAATTCAAAACTGAAATGACCGTGATCGGCCAAACTCACCATAAGAATCTTGTTCGATTACTTGGCTACTGCAAAGAGGGTGATCACCGGCTTCTGGTGTACGAATTTATGTGCAAGGGCTCGTTGTCAAGTTTGATCTTTGGAGCGATGAGGCCAAGTTGGCAACTAAGAATAGAAATCGCAACAGGAATCGCTAGAGGACTCACGTACCTGCATGAAGAATGCAGCAAGCAAATCATTCATTGTGACATAAAGCCTCAAAACATACTTTTGGACAACAATCTTAAAGCCAAAATTTCAGATTTTGGACTGGCAAAGCTTTTGATGAGCCACCAGACCAGGACCATGACTGGAATCAGGGGGACAAAAGGCTATGTTGCACCAGAGTGGTTTAGGAACACACCCGTCACTATAAAAGTGGATGTTTATAGTTTTGGGGTGGTGCTGTTGGAGATCATTTGCTGCAGAAAGTGTGTGGAAATTGAAATGGAGAGGGCAACAATCCTAACCGAATGGGCTTATGATTGTTACGTTAGAGGAGAAGTTGAAAGACTGGTGGAAAGTGACGAGGAGGCTTTGAGTGATATGAAGAAGGTGGAGAAGTTGGTGATGGTGGCACTTTGGTGTGTCCAAGAGCAACCAACGTCAAGGCCTTCCATGAGCGAAGTCACTAACATGATAGAAGGCATTCTTGAGGTTTTTGCACCCCCATGTCCTCTTTACGACGGTTCAACTTCTGGATCTGATATTTTCTAGCCCTACAATAGCCCTTCGGCCAATATAGAAGTACTGCTCTACAGCTTCTATAATGTTTGATTCTATAATTCTAATAGTAGACAATGAATTCTTACTATTTTCTTTTTAATTTTGGACAATGTGTTGAATCATTCATTACTAAAGCAGTTTTGGATGTGCCCTGGAGAGAACCTAAGTGCATTGTATATAAAAATTTTGACAATGGTGGTTTGTGAGCATCTAAATGAGCATCAGTTTACTCTAAAATGAAACACAATTTTAGTTCATCCACAATTAGGATGAAAAAGTACCATGTTAATAATGAAGAACTTATTAATGTTGTCATCCAATATAACTATTTTTGAACTAGATCATTTCATATTTGTCCTCATTATATAATATATCTCATAAAAGACTTAAAAGATCTAAATAAGAATCTACCAATTATCTTATTTTATCTCATTAGATAAAATCTATATGATGCGTTTCACAAAACCTATTTTGAAAGTTTTTCTTGTACATGTGATACATGCAATTGGACACTATTTAATACCAAACAAATCCTAACAACAACAAGAAGTGATTGGGTAACTAATAGAAGAGGCATTCTACCTTACTTACAATTGTCTTATCTTTGTAAGGGGATAATGTTGAATGTGGATCATACTTTTCAAGCATTCAATAAATCATTAGTTTGCAAGTGAAAAAAAAGCACCAAAACTAGAGAATTTAAACACTAATCAATTAAAAACAAACAACTTATAGAACTTTACTACATATTAATCCTTAGTGATTGGACTATTTTTTTTTTCCCTTGTATGCACTTAAAATCTCACATCCAGATGTTGAACCTAAGACCAAGACAAAATTATTACTCATTAACTTAGACTCCCATAAAGAACATAGACATTTAATAAATACTACAGTTAGAGCTTCTTTTCTACTTCTTTCTTGCTAAGCTTGTGGGCAATCCGATCTCAAACAATATAGCAAGTTCTAGAATCAAATACTAGGGACTTAAGCCATGAGAAAGGAGGAGGCCTTTCGTAAAGAAGTGAGTTGTCTCACATTGTATTTTGGTACCTATCCTAAACTGGTTACCAAAATTTGAAGAAATGATTGTCAATGAGCATTGTTTTTATTATTGTCAAAAGTCGTATCATGTTCCTTTGGACAATATACTTCGGTGGTTGTTGTTAGGCAATAGTTGTCAATTGTTTTATGGTTAATACATTTTTTAACTCCCCTTTCTTCCTATATAAAAAAATAAATAAATTAGAATACAAGTTACACATTATACATTAATGATTCTATGTTTAGTCAAAGTACATGAATACATAAATAACAATTACCTAATATATAATACTTAATGCACCATCATACTAAATTTTGCAAGTTTCATACTACACTAAAGCGATATAACTTGCAATTGAACTTCCCAGTCCTTGCAAACTTATTGAGTTGTTTCCTCACAATCAAATCCACCACACGTAAGCTGCAAAAACCACATAAAGACGAGAGGTAATTGTAGAAAGCCACTCGGGCAGACCGGTTATCAAAAGGAAATCAGGAAGTCCATTACCTGTAACCCCCACCTGTTCTCGTTCCAAGTGTTAAGCTTAGCTAAGTTACCATTCAAGGCAATTCCGGCCTTGCCATCGAAAATTCTTGACCTGTTGAAGAAAAGAGAATCATCATCATCATACATCTTTTCCCATATATTAATCTAAAGTCCATGATCCATTGCAGTCGCCGAATGAGGTCAGTGTAGACCACGTCCTCTTCACTGTAACCCAAGAATCCCGGCACGAGGGCCGCTTGCTGATGCTTCCCAAGAAAAAAAGAGGATGTTTTGTGAAGTCTTAAAAGCCTTGCATTTAGATGAGAGGTAGTATCTGTTCAGCCTTCCATTGATTATGAAAGGAGAAATTGCTCTGGTCCACAAGCTTTGCAATTTGTGCTGGTTTCCTGTTTCTATTCTCTGTTTGATCATTATCAGTAGCATTGAGCAGAACCTTCTAAAAATATATGAAAAGTTATATGGGACTGTAACTTTATGTAAGAGAAAGCATCCTATGCTTCACTAGAAAAAGAACTCCCACCCACCTTATGTGGTTGAGGGTTCTCTACGGGGCACTGGGTCTCAATCATCTAATTGTTAATGGATAAGACAATTTTTTGAAGAATATATCCTTTTAAAAGAATTTATATTCCGAGACGTTAAAAGAAAAAGAGAAAGGCCTTGAGGTGGTCAGATTTTTGGATTATTAAAAAAAGAAGAAGAATATATTTGGACAAAAAATAAAATAAAATAAAGTAATATAAAAGGGGAAGAAAGAATGTGTTTTTCCTCCGGCTGTCTTCTTCCGGGGCCTGGTGTCTGTAGTAGGAGTTTTCCCTCCCATTTTTCTCACTTCCGGAACGGAAATGTCCGACCCATCTCCAAGGTACCGCGTGGGCTATGCTTTGTCCCCCAAGAAAGAGAAGACCTTCATCCAGGATTCTCTCATCGCCCACGCCAAACAGCAAGGCGTTGAACTCATCCGAGTCGACCCCACCAAGCCCTTGGCCCAACAGGGACCCTTCGATTGTATCGTCCACAAGCTCTATGATCACGACTGGACTCCCCAACTCCGCCAACTATTGCTGCAGCAGCCAGACGTCGTGGTTATCGACCCCCCGGAGGCCGTTGAGCGGCTCCACAACCGGGTCTCCATGCTCGAGGTGGTGACCCAGCTGGGAAACAAAACCTTTGGTGTTCCGAACCAGAGAGTGGTGTACGAGTCGGAGATTCTGAGGGGCCAGAACGCAGTTCGGGAGTTGGGCCTGAGATTGCCAGTGATGGCGAAGGCGGTTGAGGCCAACGGCGGCGCGGGATCTCATGAGATGTTTTTGGTGTTGAGCCCCAAGGGGCTGAGCAAGCTGGAAACGCCGATTGTGGTGCAAGAGTTCGTGAACCACGGCGGGGTGGTCTTCAAGGTGTACGTGGTGGGGGAGTATGTCAAGTGCGTGACACGCAGGTCTTTGCCTGATGTACCCGAAGAGAAGCTGCATGATGATACGACGGACAGGATCTTGCCGTTTTCGCAGATATCGAGTTCCCCGAGTGTGGAAGACGGGGGTTGGTGTACTGGGTCTGCTGCGGAGAAGGCAGAAATGCCATCATTTGAGTCGGTGGTGGAGTTGGCCAGAGGGTTGAGAGAGGCCATGGGGCTTCGGCTTTTCAACTTTGATTTGATTAGAGATGGTAGGGGTGGAAATGGCAGGTACCTTGTGATTGATATCAATTACTTTCCTGGGTACGCCAAAATGCCGTCCTATGAATCCATCATGGTAGATTTTTTCCGACGTGTTGTGGACGAGAAGAGGAATAAGACTGGTGGGTTGGAGGAAGAACATCAAGAAGTGATAGATGGTGGGTCACATTGAAGAGAAGACCTCTGGGGTCAATGCATGCCTGCTTTCCGTTGGGTTTGCTCGGATTTTGGATTTTGAGGTACAGAGCGAATAATTTAAGGATTCAAGAAAGAGTTTTTCCTAACAGGTTTACAAACTTCCATTCTTACTGCTATAGCTTGCAGAACTTTTAGGGCCTTTGAATGTTTCCGTTTATTTTTTTTCTTGTACTGGAATGGATTAGTCATGCGGGTGCAATAATCAATCAATCATCAATTTGATGCCTTTGATACCTGCTTTGTCTTCCTTTCTCTACTTGTCAACTTCAGTCGCTTTATTAGTTTGTTGTGTATATTTTCCTAACTGATAAGTTCTTGTTTGGCTTTCTTGATTGATTTGCATTTATATACTTTAATATTAAAAAAAAATTCAAATACAAAGATATTGTACCCTTAAGGACGGACATATGGGCTGTTTTACGGTACGGTAGAGCTGCATAACTTGGGCTTTGTATAAATTTTGTGAGGTTTGCTATGAGAAATGGATAACAATATGTTAAATGGATCCTTCCCCTCTACCAAAGGAAGGACCCGAAAGCGTTTTATTTGTTTTGATCATGTTCAAAAGTAGCATTCAGAATCCAATATTCAGCATCTAAAATAGCAGAAGTTAATGATCCTTTGTACTTTGCATGGGAAGTAATGGACATTGGGTGTTCATGTTAGAGGCTAAGAACCTTGCAATTGGCTATTGCTTTGTTGCGATTGATTCTAATTGAGGAGTGTATGAGAAAAATCTGAATCCGCATAAGGAAACCACTATCTCTGCTGCTTGCTTTGCACTAAGTGGATCTGAAATGACTTTCTTCATTATTTGTGGAACCAAGCGAGTGACATAGCTATATCAGGTTTGGTAGTATTTGACCGAAGGAAGAGGGCATTGCAGCTGGTGCCCAACAAGAAAGAAAAGTCAGGGGTGAGTCAAAAAATGATTGCAGTCAACTCCTAGTGGCCAAGTCTTGTCAAAGCCCATATTTATGATCCCCTTGCTCCTCAAGGATGTAATAGCTAATCTGCAAATAAAGGAGGAAGGATGGGAAGGTTGATTAGTTATGCTTTCTCTCCCAGTTGATGCAGAAACATGTGAAGGATTAAGGTTGTTGGAAATCTCTTGCAAGGAGTTCACTCGATTAATCAAAGTTCATAGTGACATTATATGTAGACTAAAAAAGATGAATATGAAATCTGAAGAAAGTTTTATGAATTTCCTTTGTTGTTATTAGTTAGGGATGTTAATTTTTCAGCTTATTTGCCTAGGATATAGAATTGCTTCTTCCCAAAGGAGAGAAGCACTTAATCATATGTCAAAAAATTGGAAATTAATTTTAAATTTGAAGAAGTTCCTTTCAGGGAGATCTATACATGAATGATGTGATTATCATTTGTCTTTGGGGTAATTTACAAAATATTGAATTCTGTGGGTTACATCCGCCGCCTTGCTGTATGGCCTGTGAAAGTGATACTTTAGCAAGTACATCCGCTTTCATGAATTAGTAAATCCAACATGCTGGACTCCAAATCTAACAGGACTTTAGCTTCTTATTTGAAGCCAGGAACGGAAAAAACCTTATACTATAGTGAGGAACTTTTTATTGATTGGAACATGATTCTGCATTGACAAGCAAGAACAAAAGAGGAAAGAAATAGCAAATCACTTCTCTCTATATTGTTTAAATTGAGTTTCTGTTTGAACTAGAGAGCTAAGATATCTGGGTTTGTTCCCATGTTAACGAAGCTACGGATGTCCTCTCATTCCAGGAGAGTACAATAGAGAGTCAAGGCTGGGTTTGAGTGATGTTTGTTCCTCCTCCCAGGCTTAAGTGGTGTCTGACCTCCCTTCCCTGTTCCTCACATGTTTTTGGGACTGCCGGCTTTGTACTCTGTCAGACCATAAGACAACACTGTACCTTCTCTACAAAGGGGCTTTAGCCTTAACAGGGAGCATGACTTATAAGGCTTTCATAATAGACAAGAGCTGAGTATAGCTGTACAATTTAAGATTAGAGGAACCTGATATCAGATTCTGTCTTACTAACCATTTCAGAGAATGTAATCACTCTTCTGCATAGTGAAGTGCTGTATCATTATGTGTGTAGCACATCTGTTAGAGATAGAGAAACAACATGCCGGTTATAAGATAGCTAATTAATAAGGAACAACTAATTTAAGCATTAGAAGTGAAGATAGATGGGCTTCCTCCGACAGTGCTTGACCTCTAGTCGGCAGATAAGTTATACTTCCCATTTTGTCGCCGACAGTTAAGCCCATGGTTGTCTTGGAGTTATCTTTTCATGTCGTCTTCCAAGTGTTTATGTCGGTGGTCAAGGTTAGCTGGATTCCAAGGGCTCAAAGAAAGGTCTTTGTCTCGTCATTATCTCTTTCATGTTTGCCTGTGCAAAGGTCTTCGGAAAGGACTTCTTTCTTTTTCCTTGCCGTGTCCGGTTGTTACTCCATAGGTAGATTGAAGATGCCTTAATGTTGTAGACCCTGAAGCAGATTGAAGATTATTTCATAATCTAGTCACTTAGGTAGGAGTTTTAATTCCTTAAGCGCATTCCCAAACCTGTGATTTAAACTCCATAAATTAAGAAGTTGGCGGCTCCTTAGGAAAAATCAAACTCCACAAATGGGATGAACTATTGCATATTGCCAATCTCACCCGCAAGTGTTTTTTTTTTTTTTTAATGAGACTATTTGTAATACTGGAAGAACACCATGCATGAAGACGAGGGGAATGAAAGGTCAGTCAGAAGAAGGAAGCCAAAAAGCAAGAATGCCGTAATATCACATTTTTGGAAGAAAAAATCGGAGTGAAACCAATCATCCGCTACTATCATCCTTCAATTCTTCAAAACCCATTTTGATTCTCTTCTTCTCTTGAGGAAAATTGGATATTTTACTGTGAGTTATCCATATCAGTATCTATGTCTATATATATACATATATGTATATTGGTTGTCAATTTTCAAAAGAATTGATATCTTATCTTCCAAGTGTGGAAGAGTCAAGTCTGGCGGCTAGAAAAGTTTTCTCTTAAACTATAACTGGTTACTTTACAGATAGATATTATGAAAGGGACGGCTACTCTAATCTTCTACCCGTAGTCCGCTGTCGTTCTCCCCTGGTTCTACTCTTTATTTAAAATTCGTCACCTATTTGTTAGAATTATTAATCTTTACAGAATTGTTGTGGAAGCTAATGTGAAGTATATAACCCGTGGAAGTTGGGTTGTGAGCTGTCCAACATTTCAAAAGTAAATACTTGAAAGTTAATCTAAAGTGCAACGCAACGAAGGTGCATGAACGTGAAAGTTGGGTTGTGTGTAGTCAATACTTCAAAAGAAAATCTTTGGTACAGAGAAAAAAATTCAGAGGTCTCACAAATCTCCTCTACTTAAAAGTGAAAGTACAGTTTTTCATATAAAAAGTTGGACGGGTAACATTGTAATCAATCTAATTCACTCCAATCAAAATCAACACAAAGCGATGTTTAGTTTTATGTAGTTGTAGGAGGGCCAATGACCTTACAATTATGGAGTTCAATCTATTCTCTTTTATGCCTTGTCTCATGTTTGTCTTTTTGTTTAAATTAGTGTTTTTATACCTTCATATCTTATTGGCCTAACATCGGAGTTTTTCTCTCTTATTGTATTATAGCTCTCTCTCCACCCCCCATAACTCACCAGCCTCTTTTTTGTTATTGATCATTGCTTTATTGCTCTCCATGATTATGTTTCCGCTCGCTCAATCAATCTGAACCAAAGAACCCAACAAACTAAACTTTGATTTTCTTATGTGTCAACCAATGGCTTCAGGGCTTGCTCATATTTATTGCCATTTCTTTGTCCTCGTTATCGTCCTCCAGCTTCCTGCAATACTTCATGCCTACAACAACGTGACTGTGGGTTCAGCTCTCTTTGCGACAGATGATAACTCTACATGGACTTCTCCATCCGGCAATTTTGCCCTTGGATTCCGCCGCCTTGCTGGTGCAGAAGATCAGTTCCTTCTAGCTATCTGGTTCGCCAAGTTACCAGAACAAACCATAGTTTGGTTAGCCAACCGAAACTACCCAGCAGAGAGGGAATCAAAAGTGGAGCTGACAGCCGGTGGACAGCTCGTTCTCAGCGCTCCAAGGGGTTGGGAGCTATGGAGGTCCAAAAACACTGAGAACGCTAAAGTATCTCAAGGGGCCTTGCTCGACACTGGAAACTTTGTGATTACAACAGGAGATTCAAGCATCATCTGGGACAGTTTCAGTGAACCAACCGACACCATGTTACCGACCCAAGTACTGGGTTTTGGGAATTCCCTTTTGTCTAGTATCTCTGAGAACAATTACCAGGGGGGCAAATTTAATCTCCGTTTTATTCCTGGAAGTGTCTCCGATGGAAATATATCTTATGATCTAGTAATTAACCAAATAGATGTCTACACCGGAAATCCTTACGGGGCTTACTTTACTGATTCTGCCGTCTCTGAGCTAATCTTGAACCAGTCAGGCTACCTTCAGGTCAGGAACTCGGGGAGCCAAAATATTTCAAACCTCAAAGCAGAGGGTGTGGTCACAGGGCCAGAGTATTACCACAGGGCAACGCTTGACTTTGATGGCGTCTTCAGACTCTATCAGCATCGAAATAACTCCAACGGCAACGGCAGCTGGTCTGTCATCGGGTACTATCCTGAAAACATCTGCATAGAGATTCGTAGCACGTATGGAAGTGGCCCTTGTGGTTATAACAGCATATGTGAACTCGGCTCCTATGGCAAGCCAGAATGCCAATGCGCCCCAGGCTTTTCCCTCTTGGATACAGACAACAGGTACGGTGGCTGCAAACAGGGCGATGTCAGCTATATGCAGGAATGCAATGCGAACGGATCTACGATTGCAGAGGATCGGTTTGAGTTCTTCAAGATGGAATTTGCAGATTGGCCTTTGACTGCCTACGAGATGCTGAAACCGGCAACAGAATTTGAATGTGAGAAATCTTGTTTGCGCGATTGTTATTGTGCAGTCGCCATTTTTCAGGACCCAAAATATAACAATGGCATAGGAAGCTGTTGGAAGAAAAAGTTGCCTCTTTCAAACGGGAGGCTGAACCGGAGTGCCGTTGATAGAATTGCCCTATTCAAGAGATTGAAATTGCATCCGAGTACTTCTTCCCAGAATCCTCCAAATCAAAATCCAGGTGAAGGAAAGCAGAATCAAGCAATATTGACCCTCGCAGCCCTCCTAGGTACTTCCGTTCTCTTCAACTTCTTTTCTGTTGCTGCAATTTCTCTAGTTGTCTTCTGCTTGTGGCGAGGAAAATTTCCGAGCTTCTATGGAACGTTAAATACAAGAGATCCAGACACAAATTTACGTTTCTTTACGTACAAAGATCTCGAAAAAGCTACTGATGAGTTCAAAGAAGAACTAGGTAGGGGCTCCTTTGGCACTGTTTATAAAGGAGTACTAGTATCGGCTTTCGGTAAACATGTTGCCGTCAAAAAGCTCGACAAATTGGTGAGAGAAGGTGAAAAGGAATTCAAAGCTGAAATGACCGTGATTAGTCAAACTCACCATAAGAATCTGGTTCGATTACTTGGCTACTGCGACGAGGGTGAACACCGACTCTTGGTGTATGAGTTTATGTACAACGGCTCGTTATCGAGTTTGCTCTTTGGAGGGATGAAGCCGACTTGGCAACAGAGAATTCAGATCGTGACAGGAATTGCTAGAGGACTCACATACTTGCATGAAGAATGCAGCACACAGATCATTCATTGTGACATAAAGTCTCAAAACATACTTTTGGATGATTTTCTTACTGCCAAAATTTCTGACTTCGGACTGGCAAAGCTTTTGATGAACAGCCAAACCAAGACTTTTACTGGAATCAGGGGGACTAAAGGCTATGTTGCACCAGAATGGTTCAGGAACACACCAGTCACCGTAAAGGTGGATGTCTACAGTTTCGGGGTGGTGCTTTTAGAGATCATTTGCTGCAGAAAGTGTGTGGAATTTGAGATGGAGAGGGCAGCAATCCTTACTGAATGGGCCTACGATTGTTATAGCAGAGGCAGAGTTGAAAAATTGACAGAAAATGATGAGGAGGCTTTAAATGATCTGAAGAAGGTGAAGAAGTTGGTGATGGTAGCACTTTGGTGTGTTCAGGATGTGCCGATGCTGAGGCCTTCCATGAGAGAAGTCACCAATATGATAGAAGGCATTCTTGAGGTTTCTACACCCCCATGTCCTTTCCTGTATACTTCAATGTCATCTGATGTATTCTAGTCGAAGAATGGACCTTCAACTTAATGAATGTAGGATTAAGGAATTATTTGAGTATTGTTTTACAGCTTCAATTTTGTCTAATTTTAGGATTCTAATAGCCGACAGAGGAATTCCTGCTAGTTTCTTCTCTATTATGAATAATAAGTATTGTATGTTTAACATAGAAGAGTATATCTATGGCATAGAACTTCAAGGCTTGTTTCTTAGTACACGTTAAAGGCCTCTATATAAAGAAGGCTATAAACTAATTTTCAAACTACTTTTCCTTCACACAACTTATTTTTATTTTTTTACTTCAAATAATTTCTAAAAGTGACATGGTGTTCCTAACTTTTATAAGAAAGGTTTAGAGGCCCTAGCGATTGTATTCGCCGATTTGTGATGTAGGTGCCATGATGGCTTCCTCTAGCTTAGAGAATGCCACGTTTGTCTTCTTCCACCTTCTAGTACACTTGGGAGGTGAAACCATGTTCCTTTTACCCTTGATCAATAATCACCATTTATTCATTATGTCTCTTGTAACTTGTTTTTTTGATGTCACCATAATGACGTAGTTAAAGCCTATTTTCATGTTGCTTTTTGGATTGTTTTTATTAAATGACCCACTAATTAATCAGATGATAATATATTTCAATATATTTGGTTCTCATATGATAATTAAATTTGTTCTTATTTGGCATATTTAGAATGAGCCACGTTTATTGAGCTCATACCTCTCAAGTGGGGCCAACTTGTCGACAATGAAGATGAAGACTTACGGTGAGTTCAGCAAAGATGAAGAGGGCAATAACTAGTGCCCATCCGCTTTCATGAATTAGTAAATCCAACATGCTGGACTCCAACTCTAACAGGACTTTAGCTTCTTATTTGAAGCAAGGAACGGAAAAAACCTTATACTATAAGTGAGAAACTTTGATTTGATAGAACATGGTTCTACATTGACAAACAAGAAGAAAGGAAGAAACAAGTAATAAATCACTTCTCTCTCTACGGTTGAGCTAGAGAGCATAGAGATCTGAGTTTGTTCCCCCTTCCAACGAAGCTACTGGTGTCCTCACCATTGTTAAATAATGTTGCTGTCATTAAAAGCAAATTTCAGTGATGTTCTTGTGCACTCAATTGACTTGGTTTTAGGGTTATAATTGAGTTTAATATTCAAATTTGACTAAAGTTAATTTGTCTAATTATTTTTCAAAGACAGATCGATTTCAAGTTTTAAGTTAAGTTAGACAATCCATTCAAATTTGATCCATGTGATTTAGATAATCCATCTCATTTTGTTCAAATTTGACTATATGAATCTTTTTTTTACTTAAACAGATCCATTTCATCAATACTTTTTCAAAAAATTCATTATCTTACTTTGTAATTCCTTTTCCTAATTTTTAAAAGTTTGGTTTAGTATTTTCACTTCATAGGCTTATAACTTTTGACATTGAGTTTATAAGTATAAAATACACGGTTTAACTTAGAACAAAAAGAAGATTGGGTTATGCCATTTTTAGTTTTTCCAAAAAGCTGTATCTTTTTTTTTTTTTTTTTGTCCATTTGAGATGCATGAGTTTCTTTATTCACTTTACGTCGTTTATCTAGAGAGAAAAATTTATCTCCATATCTTCCAGCTTTTAAATTACATTTTCAACCTTCACTCATGGAGCCTGGAGCTTGGACTTTGAATGAATATTGTTAGCAAAGCAGGTAGCTTGATTTGACACTGAAGGATTCTTTTTTTGGTCTGTAATCATTCCACTGAATCCTCGGATACCGACTTATTCCTATATGCTTGTCCCCTCCATGTGATTTGTTTATTTATTTAGCTTCCTCTAAACTTGGTCTAAAACCAAGTCTCCATCCAAAGAAACATGTTTCTGGGTGATATTTTACATACTTTTAGGCATGTCCTTTTGGTTTTATTTTTCTTACCTTTGCAGCCAAATTTATTACTTTTTATACTCTTTGTCATTCTTCTTCTTGATTTCCTACCCAAAAGAGTATCACTTCTCAATGATTACGTCAGTGAAGCTCATCATGTGCAAGTCTAATGATTGCGAACATCTTGAATGGTAGGTGAGTCTCCGAAATAGTACTTTACCGACATCCGTTGCTGCAATTAAAGCTCAGTTTTTTATTTTTTATTTTTTATTTTTTTAAATAGGCAAAAGGAGGAGGATTTTGATTTGTGAATTAGCAAAGAGCATGCTTCACCTGCGTAAATAGCATATGCTGTTGTTAGGTCTTCCTGAGCACCTGCAAATCCAAAACTAGACACGGCTTGTTATGTCCCCACTGCACCTTGACATGGGTTGCTTTCGATATTGGAAGATCAAGGCTACCATTTAATCCAATAAGATCAAAAAACGTAAAATAGGAAGTGGATATTTGTATACCTTGACGACGCAAACTAGGAAACATGACATTTTTCTTTCTTTGCCTTCAACCTTTTCTAGTAGACGAAATTACCTCCCTATTTCCTAGGACAAAACCCTAAGCTGTACATCATATGAAGCTACAATCTAATCTTCTGCTTTAGTTAATAGTTAGTGCTTAATACCGCGTTCGCCCATTAAAGTGATTAATCATCCATCTTTTTCTTTATAAAAAGGAGCCTTTATTGACTAAGTTGCTTATGACCATTAAATCACTTTCCTTGTTCATTAGTAGGCACAGAGAGGAATATTTCACCTAATGAAGCAAATGACAGTTGTTTTTTAACTTTTCTTTTGCTGCATTAAAAATGCTAAGCAGCTGGAGGGATGATCATAGCCAATAATCACAACGGCGCTTGGGAACCCAAATACGCGGGTGATACAATTCCACGTAGCTTTTTGAGTTATGAACGTGTGAATCACAAGTGCAACGTTATCTCATAGGATTCTTATAATCAAATTGGATTGGTTCCTTAAACAACCGAAATGATCATACCTATCCATGATTTAATTGACATCCCATGGAACAAAGTTCTAATGTAGAGGGAAATAATAGTTTGGCGGGATGTTTGTCATGAAATTGGCAAAAGAGATGTCCTTGTCTATGTTTAGTATCAGAGCTTTTACTTGATCAATGTCACAGTAGTTGTCCATTGCATAACACGGATATTATATGTATTATATGTATTACCTTTTTTTTTTTAATTACTTCTTTGGTATATATGATCTATTTAAAAAAAAGAAGGTTATTTTTTATTTTATTTATTTTAAGCTCGACAAATTAGTGTGAAAAGGTGAAAAGGAATTCAAAACCGAAATGACCATGATCGGCCAAGCTCACGATAAGAATCTGGTTCGATTACTTGGCTATTGCGACGAGGGTGAACATCTTGGTGTACGAGTTTATGTACAACGGCTCGTTATCGAGTTTCCTCTTTGGGGGGATGAGGCAGACTTGGCACCCAGAGAATTCAAATTGCGAAAGAAATTGCTAGAGGAGTCATGTACTTGCATGAAGAATGCAACACGAAGATTATTCATTGTGACATAAAGCCTTAAAACATACTTTTGGATGATTTTCTTACAACCAAAATTTCTGACTTCGGACTAGCAAAGCTTTTGATGAACAACCAGACTAGGACTCTTACTGGAATCACGGGAACTAAAGGCTACATTGCACTGGAATGGTTCAGGAACACCGCAATCACCATAAAGGTGGATGTCTACAATTTTGGTGTGGCACTTCTAGAGATCATTTGGTACAAAAAGTCTATGGAAATTGAGATGGAGGGGGTAGCAATCCTCACTGAATGGGCCTTTGATTGTTATAGCAGAGGGAAAGTTGAAAAATCGACAAAAAACAATGAGAAGGCTTTAAGTGATCTGAAGAAGATGGATAAGTTGGTGATGGTGGCACTTCGGTGTGTTCAGGATGTGCCAATGCTGAGGTCTTCCATAAGGAAAGTGACCAGTATGATAGAAGGCATTCTTGAGGTTTCTGTACCCCATGTCCTTCTTATATAGTTCAATGTTATTTGATGTATTCTCCCGCGAGTATGGACCTTCACATTAACATATGTAAGATCAAAGAATTATTTGAGTACTATTTTATAGCTCCAATGTTGTCTAATTTTAGAATTATAATCATAAACATGGAATTCCTACTAGTTTCTTCTTAATTATGAATAATAGCATTGTATCTTTGACTTAGAGGAGTATATTTATGTCAAAGAAATTCAATAGTTACTTGTTATTGTACACCAAAGGCTTTTATATATAGAAGTGTAACACGTTAGCTTTCATCATAGAACTAACTTCTTAGCTACCTTTCCTCCAAACAATTTATTTTATACTTTTGTTTTTGATTCCAACTAACATCCAGAAGTGCTCCTAACTGTCACAAGATAGTCTAGGATCCCCTTAAGATTGTCAAGGCCGAACGAGCCGTTTGCATCTTGAGTAAAATATGTTGTACGGTACTGATATGTATTGATGTATTAATCCGCATTTCTCACAAGTCTTCAAATGTAAGATGTAGAAGTATAGTTTGAGAATTTCTTTAAGAACGAAATAAAATTCTAAGAATCAACCAAAATCATTACTAAAGTAGTTTTGGATGTGCCTTGGAAAGAGCTTGGGTACATTTTAATAATTTGACAAAGCTGATTTGTATGAGCATCTAAACGAGCATTTGTTCATCTACAATTAGAATGAAAAAAGAAGAAGAAGAAGAAGCAGTGTTAACCATGAAGAACTGATCAATGTTATCATCCAATGATATCAGTCGTGAAAAAGTTGAAATTAGGAACAAAAAGAATGGAACTGAAACTAAATTCAAACGTTCATGTAGTGTTTTTTGTCACTACAATTGAATTTAATCTACTACTCTAATGAAGAATGAATGATCCTTCCCCTTTTGTATAAAAGGTTAATTGAGTGCCGACAACACAAATAAAGTTGCAAAATCAATGTCAAGCCTATGCAAAGTGTCTCCAATCTGATTTTGTCCTTTTGGTCTTGAGAGCTTGCTTACAATTGAAATAAAAACAAGTTAAGAAATCAGAGAATTTCTTGAGTGTTCGTTACACATGAAGAAACCTAACCCAGAAGTATGAACACTAGTGAACCCATGACCGGTCAGGCTTCAGCACGTATCTAAAGCTTTTCTGGGCTCGAGCTGATCCTTGTGATGTAAAAGTCCAAGAAAAAGACGAACTTGGTCGCCAAGGCCCAACTCTTGGTGTAGAATCCCAAGAGGTGCCGCTTCGTGCGTCTTATCAGCTTTGGCATTCATTCACCGCCCCACTTTGGAGTCCCTCCCCTAGAACAAGCTGGACCCAACGCCTAGTCTACATATCTTTATTACAAAGAGAAGCACAATCCAATTCAATCAGTCTGATACTTGCTTTCAAAGAGACCACAAGTTTTCTCGAAATAGTTGTTTATTTCTGGCATTAAAAGGTGTTGTTAGTCATGGTGTTTACGTAGCACAACTCAACTCAAACGAGACTCAAACTGTTAATGATGTTGCCTCATCTCGGATCAATCCTCCTCACTACGGGGCACACATAGCCTATGTCCAGCATGCCTTGCATGTAGACGCTGGACCATCTCATGCATGTGAAGCTTCACCAGGTAACTTTCCTGATCTGAACTTACCTGCCCCTACATCAGACTATATTCCACGCAGGTCGTACCAACACGTGGGAAGTAGTTCTAACCAAGCCTTAGCTGACATCACCGGTAGACTCAAAGTGGAACCGATGACTCCTCCACCTCTCCTATACATTGATGAACCCGGATGGATATCATCTCCACGTGTTCTCAACCGCTATGACAACGCTGGCCCAAGTCACTCACAGTATGATGAAGATACTAGAGAAGGACAACAATATTGAGGCGCAAATATTGAGTTGCGTAAACAAACCTGATGCTCATGATGGCTACGTTGAAAAGAGTAATGGACTGATCAAGAGATAAAGAGATGAAGGATGGACTCATGATGACCTTCACGTGCCTTTGTCTTGAAAAGAAGAAACTACCCTTTTGCTTTATAATATTTTATAAATGATTTGTAATATTTTATGTTTAAACTCTAGCTATAAAAGAGGCCGCAGCCTCCATGCAAAATAGAGAATGCTCTGTATGAGTTTAGCCTTGTAAACTTGAGAAGTCTGTTTTCCGTGGCCACGTTCACGTCAGTTATATAATCCTAGTACCTTTGTACTCATCTTGGGTTGGCTTACGTGACAGTTTAACCTTCTCTACTGAGAAATTGCTCTACCTTCTTTTCAAACATCTATCGCCCATTCATTTGCAAAGAGATCTTAATGGGTTGAAGAACATCACCAAGTAGGTTGTAGCCTTAGTGTTGAAACGTTCATGAATGAACTTTTACCGTTTTCATATTGTTGAAACATCGCAAGCGATGGTTTGTGATCAAGATAAAGTTAAATTGTTAAAAGATCGCAAGTTATGGCTCGTGCTCAAGACAAAGTGAGAGTGTTCGCAGTGCATTGTGGTGTCAAGAAGAATTCAAGGCCAGGTTTCAGCGTCTCTTTACAGGGCTGCTTATTCGGTTTTGCCCATAAGAATTAGCACATAAATAGTTTATCAGACATAACTCGTTGACTCAATAATTAGAGTGAGAAACTCTGCTAGAACTCATTGGTTCAAATTCAGTGGAGTTAGAAATCGGCAGAAATAAATGTTGGTAGAACAAAAGGTCTTCTGCTCACTTCTTTCCAAACGTCATTTGCTTCCTCGTTCTGTAAGAAAATGGATTTTCATCGTAAGATTGTGTATGCCAGTCAGAAATTGGCAGAAATATATTCTTTTTTTTTTTAAGTCAAATAAATAGGGTCTCTTTAAGTCCTAAAAGACGTTGAATATTGAAAGTCTCACACGGGCCAGAACGCAGCTCGGGAGTCGGGCCTGAGATTGCCAGTGATAGCGAAGGCGGTGGGCGAGGTCTCATGAGATGTTTTTGGTGTTAAGCCGCAAGGGGCTGAGCAGGCTGGAGACGCCGATTGTGGTGCAAGAGTTCGTGAATTACGGCGGCTTGTTGTTCAAGGTGTACGTGGTGGGGGAGTATGTCAAGTGCGTGAAACGCAGGTCTTTGCCTAATGTACCCGAAGAGAAGCTGCATGATGATACGACGGACGGGATCTTGTCGTTTTCGCAGATATCGAATTCCCCGAGTGTGGAAGACGAGGGTTGGTGTACAGGGTCTGCTGCGGAGAAGGCAGAAATGCCATCGTTTGAGTCGGTGGTGGAGTTGGCCACAGGGTTGAGAGAGGCCATGGGGTTTCGGCTTTTCAACTTTGATTTGATTGGAGATGGGAGGGGTGGGAATGGCAGGTACCTTGTGATTGATAACAATTACTTTCCTGGCTACCCCAAAATGCCGCCCTATGAATCCATCATGTAGACTTTTTCCGACGTGTTGTGGACGAGAAGAGGAATAATACTGGTGGGTTGGAGGAAGAACATCAAGAAGTGATAGATGGAGGGTCACATTGAAGAGAAGACCTTTGGGGTCAATGCATGCCTGCTTTCCATTGGGTTTGCTCGGATTTTGGATTTTAAGGTACAGAGCGAATAATTTAAGGATTCAAGAAAGAACTGTTCCTAACAGGTTTGCAAACTTCCATTCTTACTACTATAGCTTCCAGAACTTTTAGGGCCTTTGAATGTTCCCGTTTATTTTTTTCTTCTACTGGAATGGATTAGTCATGCAGGTGCAATAATCAATCAATCAATCATCAATTTGATGCCTTTGATACCTGCTTGGTCTTCTTTCTCTACTTGTCAACTTCAGTCGCTTTATTAGTTTGTTGTGTATATTTTCTCTAGTTCTTGTGGTTTGCTTGATTTTAATAGGCGATGAAAATCCATTGCCATGCGAGCACTGGTAAGTTCTTGTTTCGCTTTCTTGATTGATTTGCATTTATATCCCTTATTATTAAAAAAAAATGCAAATACAAGCAATAGTACCCTTACGGACATCTAGGCTGTTTTACGGTAGAGTTGCATAACTTGGGCTTTGGTATAAATTTTGTGAGGATTGCTATGAGAAATTGATAACAGTATGTTAAATGGATCCTTCCCCTCTTCTAAAGGAAGGACCCGAAAGCGTTTTATTTGTTTTGACCATGTTCACAAGTAGCTTTCAGAATCCAATATTCGGCATCTAAAATCGCAGAAGTTAATGATCCTCTGCACTTTGCATGGGAAGCAATGGACATTGGGTGCTCATGTTAGAGGCTAAGAAATTTGCAACTGGCTATTGCTTTGTTGGGATTGATTCTAATTGAGGTAGTGTGTGAGATAAATCTACATCCGCATAAGGAAACCACTATCTCTGCTGCTTGCTTTGCACTCAGGGGATCTGAAAATGACTTTCTTCATTATTTGTGGAACCAAGCGAGTGACATAGCTACATCAGGTTTGGTAGTATTTGACCGAAGGAAGGGGGCATTGCAGCTGGTGCCCAACAAGAAAGAAAAGTCAGGGGTGAGTCAAAAAATGAGTAAGGTCAACTCCTAGTGGCCAAGTCTTGTCAAAGCCCATACTTATGATCCCCTTGCTCCTCAAGGATGTAATAGCTAATCTGCAAATAAAGGAGGAAGGATGGGGAAGGTTGATTAGTTATGCTTTCTCTCCCAGTTGATGCAGAAACATGTGAAGGATTAAGGTTACAACTACTAAACATGGAAATCCCTTGATAGAGTTCGCTCAATGAATCAAAGTTCAAAGTGACATCATATGTAGACTAAAAAAGATGAATATAAAATCTGAAGAAAGTTTTATGAATTTCCTTAGTTGTTATTAGTTAGGGATATTAATTTTCCAGCTTATTTGTCTAGGATATAGAATTGCTTCTTCTCAGAGGAGGGAAGGACTTAATCATACGTCAAAAAATTGGAAATTAATTTTAAATTTGAAGAAGGTTTTTCAGGGATGATCTATACGTGAATGATTTGATCATTTGTCTTTGGGGTAATTTACAAAATATTGAATTCTGAGGGTTACATCTGCCGCCTTGCTGTATGGCCTGTGAAAGTGATACTTTAGCAAGTACAACCGCTTTCATGAATTAGTAAATACAACATGCTGGACTCCAACTCTAACAGGACTTTAGCTTCTTATTTGAAGCCAGGAACGGAAAAAACCTTGTACTATAAGCGAGGAACTTTTTATTGGTTGGAAAATGATTCTGCATTGACAAGCAAGAACAAAAGAAGAAAGAAATAGCAAATCACTTCTCTCTATATTGTTTAAATTGAGTTTCTGTTTGAACTAGAGAGCTAAGATATCTGGGTTTGTTCCCATATCAACAAAGCTACGGATGTCCTCTCGTTCCAGGAGAGTACAATAAAGAGACAAGGCTGGGTTTGAGTGATATTTGTTCCTCCTCTCAGGCTTAAGTGGTGTCTGACCTCCCTTCCCTGTTCCTCACATGTTTTTGGGACTGCCGGCTTTGTACTCTGTCAGACCATAAGACAACACTGTACCTTCTCTACAAAGGGGCTTTAGCCTTAACAGGGAGCTTGACTTATAAGGCTTTCATAATAGACAAGAGCTGAGTATAGCTGTACAATTTAAGATTAGAGGAACCTGATATCAGATTCTGTCTTACTAACCATTTCAGAGAATGTAATCACTCTTCTGCATAGTGAAGTGCTGTATCATTATGTGTGTAGCACATCTGTTAGAGATAGAGAAACAACATGCCGATTATAAGATAGCTAATTAATAAGGAACAACTAATTTAAGCATTAGAAGTGAAGATAGATGGGCTTCCTCCGACAGTGCTTGACCTCTAGTCGGCAGATAAGTTATACTTCCCATTTTGTCGCCGACAGTTAAGTCCATGGTTGTCTTGGAGTTATCTTTTCATGTCGTCTTCCAAGTGTTTATGTCGGTGGTCAAGGTTAGCTGGATTCCAAGGGCTCAAAGAAAGGTCTTTGTCTCGTCATTATCTCTTTCATGTTTGCCTGTGCAAAGGTCTTCGGAAAGGACTCCTTTCGTTTTCCTTTCCTTGTCTGGTTGTTACTCCATAAGTAGACTGAAGATTATTTCATAATCTAGTCACTTAGGTAGGATTTTTCATGTCCTTAAGCGCATTCGCAAACCTGTGTTTAAACTCCATAAATTTAGAAGATGGCGGCTCCTTGGGAAAAATCAAACTCCAGAAATGGGATGAATTACTAATAACTATATGTATATAATTTAATAAAATAACAACTTTCCATATATATTTCTAGTTGCCAAACTCTTCAACACGTGAAAAAAAGATATATTTAAATAAATATATCTTATCATATCTTCCACGTTTGGAAGAGTCAAGTTTGGCGGCTATAATTATATATATAAATAAATATAGAAAGTTTGACAGCTAGAAATATATATGAAAAGTTGTTATCTTAATAAATAATATATAAATAATATATAATATTAATATCTGAGTCTTCAAAACGTGGAACATAAGATATCAATTCTTCGAAAATTAACAACCAATTGATATATATATATATATAGATAGATAGATATAACTGGTTACTTTGCGGATACTGTCAGAGGGACGGCTACTCTAATCTTCTGCAGCTGTCGTTCTTGTCAGGTTCTCCTCTTTCTTTAAAATTCGTCATCTGTCAACCAATGGCTTCGGGGCTCGCTCATATTTCTCGCCATTTCTTTGTCCTCGTTATCGTCCTCCAGCTCCCTGCAATACTTCATGCCTCCAACAACGTGACTGTGGGTTCAGCTCTCTTTGCCATAGATGACAACTCCGCTTGGACTTCTCCATCCGGCGATTTTGCCTTTGTATTCCGCCGCCTTCCTGGTGAAGAAGATCAGTTCCTTCTAGCTATCTGGTCCGCCAAGTTACCAGAACAAACCGTAGTTTGGTCGGCCAACCGGAACTACCCAGCAGAAAGGGAATCAAAAGTGGAGCTGACAGCCGCTGGACAACTGGTTCTCAGTGTTCCTAGTGGTTCGGAGCTATGGAAGTCCAAAAAACCTGAGAACGCTACAGTGTCTCATGGGGCCTTGCTCGACACTGGAAACTTTGTGATTACAACAGGAGAATCAAGCATCATCTGGGACAGCTTCAGCGAACCAACCGACACCATTTTACCAACCCAAGTACTGGGTTTTAAGAACCCCCTTTTGTCTAGTATAGCTGAGAACAATTACCAAGGGAGCAAATTTAATCTCCGTTTTATTCGTGGAAATGTCTCTGATGGAAATACATCTTATGATCTGGTAATTAACCAAATCGATGTCCACACCGGAAATCCTTACGGGGCTTACTTTACTGATCCTGACGTCTCTGAACTAATCTTGGACCAGTCGGGCTTCCTTCAAGCCAGGAACTCACGGAGTCACAATATATCGAACTTTACAGCAGAGCCTGTGCTCACCGGGCCAGACTATTACCACAGGGCAACACTTGACTTTGATGGCATCTTCAGACTCTATCACCGCCGAAAGAACTCCAATGGCAACGACAGCTGGTCTGTCATTGGGCACTTCCTGAAAACATCTGCATAGAGATTCCTAGCACGTACGGAAGTGGCCCTTGTGGTTATAACAGCATATGTGAACTCGGCTCCTATGGCAAGCCAGAATGCCAATGCGCCCCAGGCTTTTCCCTCTTGGATACAGGCAATAGGTACGGTGGCTGCAAACAGGACGATGTCAGCTATATGCAGGAATGAAATGCGAACGGATCTACGATTGCAGAGGATCGGTTTACGTTCTTGAAGATGGAATTTGCAGATTGGCCTTTAACTGCCTACGAGATGCTGAAACCGGCAACAGAATTTGAATGCAAGAAATCTTGCTTGCGCGATTGCTACTGTGCAGTAGCCATTTTTCAGGACCCAAAATATAACAATGGCATAGGAAGCTGTTGGAAGAAAAAGTTGCCTCTTTCAAACGGGAGGTTGAACCGGAGTGCCGTTGATAGAATTGCCCTATTCAAGAAATTGAAATTCCAGCCGAATACTTCTTCCCAGAATCCTCCAAATCAAAACCCAGTTGAAGGAAAGCAGAATCAAGCAATATTGATCCTCGCAGCCCTCCTAGGTACTTCCGTGCTCTTTAACTTCTTTTCTTTTGCTGCAATTTCTCTAGTTGTCTTCTGCTTGTGGCGAGGAAAATTTCGGAGCTTCTATGGAACGTTAAATACAAGAGATCCAGACACAAATTTACGTTCCTTTACGTACAAAGATCTCGAAGAAGCCACTGATGGGTTCAAACAAGAACTGGGTAGAGGTTCTTTGGGCACTGTTTATAAAGGAGTACTGGTATCCGCTTATGGTAACCACGTTGACGTAAAAAAGCTCGACAAATTAGTGAGAGAAGGTGAAAAAGAATTCAAAACCGAAATGACCGTGATAGGCCAAACTCACCATAAAAATCTGGTTCGATTACTTGGCTACTGCGACGAGGGTGAACATCGACTCTTGGTGTACGAGTTTATGTTCAACGGCTCGTTATCGAGTTTGCTGTTTGGAGGGATAAGGCCGACTTGGCAACAGAGAATTCAGATCGCGACAGGAATTGCTAGAGGACTCACATACTTGCATGAAGAATGCAGCATGCAGATCATTCACTGTGATATAAAGCCTCAAAACATACTTTTGGATGATTTTTTTACTGCCAAAATTTCCGACTTTGGACTGGCGAAGCTTTTGATGAGCGACCAGAGCAGGACTCTCACTGGAATCAGGGGGACTAAAGGCTATGTTGCACCAGAATGGTTCAGGAACACACCGGTTGCCGTAAAGGTGGATGTCTACAGTTTTGGGGTGGTGCTACTAGAGATCGTTTGCTGCAGAAAGTGTGTGGAAATTGATATGGAGAGGGCAGACATCCTCACTGAAAGGGCCTACGATTATTATAGTAGAGGGAAAGTTGAAAAATTGATAGAAAATTATTGAAGATACTGCAGGAAAAAACAAAATACTGTAGCATGGAGGCTAGGAGTTGCCGTGAAGGCTTTTGTGTATTTCTTGTATCTGTGTTATCTCTCCAAAAAACCAATCTGTACAATTAAGTATCTAGGCAGAAAAATGAAAGATACTAATGGGCCCGTCAGCTAATCAACGGGCTGTTATTAGGCTAAGCTAACAAACTAAGAAATGAGCCCAACATCACACATATTTTAACACTCTCCCTCAAGTTGGAGATTTGTACAAGTCAAATACTCCAGGCTTGGACAATAAGTGGAGATGTTGTGGACTACATAATGCTTTAGTAAATAAATCAGCTGGCTGCTCACGTGTGTTGACATAATAAGTCTTTATGATTCCCTTCTGAATCTTTTCACGCACAAAGTGACAATCCACCTCAATGTGCTTGGTTCTCTGATGAAAGATAGGATTTGCCGCTATATGTCCAGCAGCCTCACTGTCACAGAAAAGTGGAACTGGCCGTGGAACAGCTACACCAAGGTCCAGGAATAAACCTAAAAGCCAAATAATCTCGCAAATAGTGTATCCCATAGCTCTGTACTCTGATTCTGCTGATGAACGAGACACCGTTGGCTGTTTCTTAGCCAACCATGATATAAGAGAATCTCCCAACTTTATACAATAACCTGTCACACATCTTCTAGACATGGGGCAAGTCGCATAGTCTGAATTACAATATGCTATGAGTTCTAACTTCGATGTAGATGATAGAAACAAACCAAGACCAGGGGTTCCCTTAATATATTTAAGTAATCTTGCAGCTGCATCCATGTGTGAACGTTTTGGTGCATGAGTGAATTGACTAAGGTGTTGAACTGCAAAAGAGATATCAGGTCTAGTATGGGTCAAATATAAGAGTCTCCCAATCATTCTCTGATAAGGGGCATAATCACTAATAAGTGGATCGTCCTTCCTGTCGGGATCTCCCTCATTATACTCTAGTGTGGTCAATTTCATATTCTGCTCTAAAGGAGTGACAGCAGGCTTCGACCCACCAAGTCCAGCCTCTGAGACTAGCTCTAGTGCATATTTGCGCTGACTAAGGTATATACCCTTTGGCGAATGAGCTATCTCTATTCCAAGGAAATACTTACACTTTCCAAGATCTTTCATATGAAATACTGAATGCAAATATTTCTTCAACTCTGAAATTGCCACAATATTATCCCCAGTTACCAAGATATCATCCACATAAAACAACAGGATGATAAAGGAATTTCGGGTCCGTCTAGTGAAGAGCGCATAGTCATGTAATGATTGGCTGAAACCACCTGCCAAAAGTGCATCCGTAAACTTAGAATACCATTGCCTTGACACCTGTTTCAAACCATACAATGATTTTCTTAAGCGACATACCGATTGCTCCCCCTGAGGAGGAAAACCAGGTGGAAGTTTCATGTAAACTTCCTCAAATAAATCCCCGTGCAAAAAGGCATTTTGTACATCCAATTGGTGAAGGCACCAATTTCTAATGGAAGCAATACTCATAACTGATCTTACTGTCACTGATTTCACCACAGGGGAGAAAGTTTCATCATAGTCTATCCCTTCTCGTTGAGTGTACCCTTTTGCCACTAGACGAGCCTTATATCTCTCTATTGTACCATCTGCTCGATACTTCACCTTATAAACCCACTTACATCCAATGGCCTTACGACCAAGTGGAAGTGTCATAACATCCCATGTGCGATTAGCCTCAAGGGCTGATAATTCTTTATCCATAGCATCAACCCAATGATTGTCCTTAAGTGCCTGATTATATGTGTCGGGTTCAATGATAGCAGAAATGGAAGCAATGAAGTTCTTGTAACGTGGGTAAAGGTGGTCAAGGGAAATGTGATATGATATGGGATAACAACTGTTCGACCTTATGGAGGTGGTCGAACATACATAATCGGCAGTCCATATGGGGGGCCGCGTGGGTCGTGATGATCGCCGAGGAGCTGGGAGTGGTGTTTGTGGAGAAGGCTGCACAGGTTCCCTAGGTTGTGACTGTGGAGTAGCAGGTGAGGAGCTAGGTTCTGGACATGGTTCTATGGTCGTTGCTTGTTGCACATCTGGAGAAGGCTCTAATGGAGTAGGCAACGAACCGCATGACTGAGTGATGTCCGAAACTGGAGTAGTGTGATCCGAGGGCGGATCATGAGGGGGCTCTGATGATAGACTTGGAGCAAAAGGAAAATCATATTCATAGAAAACTACATCCCGACTCACAAATAATCTCTTGTTCTCAGGATCATAAACCTTGTAACCCTTCTGCAAGGATGGGTATCCAAGGAACACACATGGTATGGCTCTAGGAGAGAATTTATCCCTAGGTCGCAGGTTTGTGGCGTAACATCTACACCCAAACACATGCAAATGATCCAAGGAAGGAGGCTTACCATGCAATATCTCAAAAGGAGATCGATTTCCAAGTTTAGCACTTGGTAATCGGTTAATAATATGAGTGGCTGTCAGGATACAATCACCCCAAAAACGTGCAGGTATATGAGCTTGAAACTTCAAAGCTCATGCAACATCCAATAGATGGCGATGCTTGCGCTCTACTACCCCATTTTGTTGGGGAGTATAAACACAAGAACTCTCATGGCGTATCCCACGGGAGGCCAAAAAAGAAGAACATGCAGCGGAAAAAAACTCTGTGCCATTATCAGAGCGAATGCGCTTGATTAAGACACCATGTTGAGTTTGAATCATAGAAACAAAGGTTTGGATAATGGGGAAAACTTGGTCCTTGAAGCGTAAAAGAAACGTCCAAGTTGTACGTGAGAAGTCATCAACAATTGTTAAAAAGTAACGTGATTGATCATGGTTAGGTTCCCTGTGAGGTCCCCATAGGTCCATATGCACAAGATCAAAAATAAACTTACTAAGATTCTCACGCTGAGGAAAAACAAAACGAGTTTGTTTTGCCAAAGGACAAATAGAACAAGAAAAAAAATCAGGACATTCAACACGTTTTCCATGTGGGAAATAACACTTTTGAGAACTATGTCCCAAACGTCTATGCCATAAAATATAACTAGAATTAACATTGTTATTACACAAATTGTTCACATTCGCATAAGACAAAAGAGAATGGACATTTTGTAACACACGTGTAATACAATGAGGTAGTTCATGAAGGGAAGGTTGCAAAAAATAAAGCCCTCTCATTGCTTTACCCAGTCCTATCACATGCCCAGTCATACGGTCCTGAAATATACAAAAATCATCTAAGAATATAACAATGCAGTTACGGTCAGTGGTGATTTTCTTAACTGAGAGTAAATTAAACTTCAGGCGTGGTATGTAAAGGACACGGTTGAGATGTATCAATTTTGTGGGTTGTGCATGTCCTATGTGGGTTGCATAACACATGTGTTATCAGGCAATTTAATGGGCAAAGATTGTGAAGCGCATGAATAATATGAATATAAGGAATTTAAATCGCACGTGACATGGTCACTTGCACCTGAGTCTATAATCCATGGATAATTGAAGTTATGTGAAAGCATCATACCTTCATAATTGCCCAATGATTGGGAAGCCAAGCTCTGCTGAAGTTGGTTCAGACCGTAAGGAGATCCCATAGGGTGCATTCCAGTGCCCGCAAAAGATAAGTTCCCCAACAAACCTTGGGGATTTGGCAACTGTTGCTGATCTGGGTTCTGAAGAGCAGACCCAAATTGGCTTGAGGCTTGAGAAGTTGAGTTTGTAATGGGAACAGGCCCATTTGCACCAGGATAAAAAACCTGGGGTATATGCGGCCGAGAGCCGTGAAACGGGCTCTGTGCTGGATGTCCGTTAAATCCCAACAGATGTGGTCCATTATGCATGCCAGAAGGGGCCGTGTGGAAATAAATGGGGCCACCAGATTGTGGTCCATTATGTGCACCGAAAGGGCCTGCATTCTGCACACCAAAGGGGCCCGCATTATGGAAAAATGGGCTTGTAGCAGAGCCTGCCATCTGGCCTGTGCCCGAGCTGCCCATCCCGCTTGTGGGATTCCCATTTGCAGAAAATCCACTTCCATCGCCAATCTGAAGCACTTGTCCGCCAGAACTTCCCTTTCCCTTGCCTTTTGGAGTCCAACCAGGGGGATAACCAATGAGCTGGTAGCATTTTTCCCGAGAATGCCCAGATTTATGGCAATGGGAGCAGACAGTTCTTCCTTTTGCGTCTGTTTTCCCCTTGGTTCCTGAGTTAGAGGACTGTCCGCCTGATGAAAAAGCAAGAAGATTTTCGGCATTATCCATAGTAGTGATTTCCTCCTTCCTGCTTTGGTGTTCATCTTCTTTAGCTAGGTTGAAGGCAGCATCTACGGATGGGAGTGGGTCTTTTGACAGAATAATAGTTTTGTAATTTCGAAATCTGTCCGGCAAACCCAATAAAAAATCCATGGTTCTAAGCCTCTCCGTTTTGGCATCAACTCTCTCATTCACCCTACAAGAACAATTTCCACAATGGCAGCGGATTGGAGGATCTACAGAATCTAGTTCAAGCCAAAGATTACTGATTTTGGTGTAATACTCAGTAACCGTGGGAACAATCATCTTGTTCTCAAACTGTCTCTAACGAAGATGATATTGTTGAGTGGAAGTGAGGATCCCAAACCGTATCTTGAATGTCTCCCAAATTATCTTTAGATCTTTCTTTCGAGCAACATACCACATCAACTCTGCTGAGATAGATTTTTCAAACCAGCTCTGGACAGCAAACCGACAAAGATCCCAAGCACGCTGTTTTTCTGTGTCTGTTTTTGGCCGAGTGAAGGTACCATCGATAAGGCCCCATTTGTTCTTGGCCATGAGTTGATTTTCCATCTGAATGCTCCAAAGTTCATAGTTGGTTTCATCCTTAAGCACTTGAGTAACAAGGGATGCTCCAGGAATGTCAGTTGCTGAAAGGTAGTAAGGGTCACGGTATGGATTGATAAGGGCTGCTGTCGGATTTGGGTTTGGTGGTTGTGTTCCGTGTGGAGGAGACGAGGACATGATTATAATAGGTTTAAAAAGTAAGGGGTAAAGTGGTCTAGGAAGCAACAGTTCAGTGAATTGTCAATCAACACACGTCTTTCAAGGTGAAATACGTGAGAGTTAAAATGACACGAAGGCTATTTTACTGACAACTTAAAAAAATTGCCGAGAAAACCATAAGGAGAGAAGGAAAACGAAATACCTCTGATGGCAGAGTTGGATGAACTGCATCCAATTAGTCCCAGGAAGATGATGAAGAAAGCTTGCATCTTGACCTCTTGGATACCATATTGAAGATACTGCAGGAAAAAACAAAATACTATAGCATGGAGGCTAGGAGTTGCCGTGAAGGCTTTTGTGTATTTCCTGTATCTGTGTTATCTCTCCAAAAAACCAATCTGTACAATTAAGTATCTAGGCAGAAAAATGAAAGATACTAATGGGCTCGTCAGCTAATCAACGGGCCGTTATTAGGCTAAGCTAACAAACTAAGAAATGAGCCCAACATCACACATATTTCAACAAAAATGATGAGGAGGCTTTAAGTGATCTGAAGAAGGTGGAGAAGTTGGTGATGGTAGCACTTTGGTGTGTTCAGGATGTGCTGATGCTGAGGCCTTCCATGAGGGAAGTCACTAATATGATAGAAGGCATTCTTGAGGTTTCAGCACCCCATGTCCTTTTCACTATAGTTCAATATCTTTGATGTATTCTCGTCAAAGAATGGATCTTTAGCTTAATGAATGTAGAACTAGGGATTATTTGAGTGTTGTTTTATAGCTTAAATATTGTCTAATTTTAGGATTCTAATAGCAGACAAAGAATTTCTACAAGTTTCTTTTCAATTATGAATAATAAGTAATGTATCTTTAACATAGAAAACTATATCTATGTCAAAGAATTTCAAGGTTTGTTTCTTATTACACGTCGAGGGCCTTTACATACAAAAGTGTCATAAGCTAACTTTCTGACTACGTTTCCTTCACCGAACTTATTTTTTATTTCATTTTTGACTTCAACCAACTTCTAAAAGTGACATGATGTTCCTAACTTCCACAAGAAAGCTTAAGAGGCCTAGTGATTGTGTTCGATGATTTGTGATGACGGTGCCACGATGGCTTCCTCTAGCTTAGAGATCACCACGTTTGTCTTCTTCCACCTTGTAGTACACTTAGGAGGTGAAAACATGTTCCTTTTGCCCTTGATCAATAATCACCATTTATTCATTATGTCTCCTGTTTTTTGTTATTTTGATGTCACCATAATGACTAAGTTTAAGCCTATTTTCATGTTTTGGAATTGTTTTATTAAAAGACCCACTAATTAATGAGATGGTTATATATTTAAATATATTTGGTTCTCCTATGATAATTAAATTTGTTCCTGTCTGAATTTTTAGAATGTTTTTGATGATCAAACAAAATTTTATTTAAACTATTATATTTTTTCTTATTTATAAATGCATGCAGACGAAAAAAGAGAAAGGAGGTGTTAAATCCATGACGTATGGGCTCACAGGTTAGGGACTCCTTTAATTTATTATATTTTGCTATTAAAATTACATATATGTATATATATATATGCACACCTTGCAATGGGACTCGTCTATTGAGCTTATACCTCTCAAGTGGATCCAACTTGTTGACAAAGAAGATGAAGACTTACGTTGTGTCCAGCAAAGTCGGAGAGGGCAACAAATTAATAGAACATGGTTCTGCATTGACAAGCAAGAAGAAAGGATGAAACAAATAATAAATCACTTATCTCTCTAAATTGAGTTTCTGCTTGAACTAGAGAGCTTAGAGATCTGAGTTTGTTCTCCATATCCATGAAATACGGATATCCTCCCCTTCCAGGAGAGTACAACAGAACTCTCTCCTCAAGTCAAGGCTGGGTTTGAGTGCTATTTGTTCCTCCTCTCATGCTCAGTGTCTCAACTTCCTTCCCTGTTCCTTCCCTGTTTCGGGAAGTGCCGGCTCTGTACTCTGTCAGGCCATTAGACAACACTGTACCTGTGCTACAAAGGGGCTTTAGCCTTAACGGGGAGCTTGATTTTAAAGGTTTTCATTATAGGCAAGTGCTGAGTACAGCTGTACAATTTAAGATTAGAGGAATCTGACATCAGATTCTGTCTCACTAACCATTTCGGAGAATGTAATCACTCTCCTGCGGAATGAAGTTCTGTATCATTAGGTGGGTAGTTCATCTATTGGAGATAGAGAAACAACATGCTGATTATAAGATAGCCAAGCAGTAAAGAATAACTAATTTAAGCATCGGAGGGGAAGATATTTTTAGTCTTCTAGAAAAACGGGGGTGTTGTTAAATGATGTCGACAAGAAGAAATAGGTTGATGGGGATATTCTTGTTGGTAAAAATTAATCACCCAAATTAAGGAGCAAATTTTGGAAATCATTTTGGTGTTGTACACTCATTCATGCCTACAGTTCTTTAGATGCATATGCTATTCTGTTCTTTTAAGCTATCTGTAAGTAATTAATTTCAGATACTGTTGGCTCTGTTGTGGGCTCTGCATAGAATACGTCTTCTTTCTAGAAGTATACACGCATGGTCATGCCTGATTTCCTTCTTGGTATTGCAGCATAGATGGGCTTCCTCCGAGAGTGCTTGACTTCTAATCGGCAGATAAGTTTTACTTCCCACTGTGCTGCCGGCAGTTAATTCCATGGTTGACTTGGAGTTTTCTTTTAATGTTTGGTGGTCAAGGTTAGACTGATTCCAAGTTCTCAGAGAACGGTCTTTGCCTTGTCATTCTCTCTTTCATGTTTGCTTGTATAAAGGTCATCGGAAAGGACTCATTTTTTCTTCCTTTCCGTGTCTCGTTGTTACTCTGTTAATGCCGTAAGTAGGATGAAGTTGCCTTAATCATGTAGACCCTGAAGCAGATTGACGATTATTTCATAATCTAGTCACTTAGCTAGGAGTTTTCAATTTCTTAAGAAAATTTAGAAAATGGCGTCTCCTTAAGAAAATTCAAACTACACAAACGGGATGAACTATTGCATATTGCCAGTCGCACCCGCAAGTGTCTTTTTGATGAGACCATACACGAAGACGAGGGGAATGAAAGATCGGTCAAAGGAAGGAAGCCAAAAAGCAACAATGCCATAGTGTCACATTTTTGGAAGAAAGAATCAGAGTGAAACCAACCATCTGCTACTATCATCCATTTCTTTGTCAATTTTCAGAGTAAGATCTTGATAGTCGATTTTCTAGCAGTCAAGTCTGGCTGCTAGAAAGTTATTATCTTAGAATTGTTTTGGTCGAGAAGCTTGACGAGTTCAGAGTAATTATTTCAGTTCAGAAATTAGAAAATCATATAACTCGTTACTATGCAGATGTTGTTAAAGGGACAGCTACCATGATCTTTTACCTAAATTATGCTGTCGTTCTCCTCAGGTTCTCCTCTCTCTTTAAAATTCGTCTTCTGTCAACCCTAAACTTGTCTTCGGCATTTTCCATCTCCAATGGCTTCAGGGCTTGTTCGTATTCATCGCCATTTCTTTGTCCTCGTTTTCGTCCTTCACCTTCCTGCAATACTTCATGCCTACAACAACGTGACTGCGGATTCAGCTCTCTTTGCCAGAGATGATTACGCCCCTTGGACTTCTCCATCCGGCGACTTTGCCTTTGGATTCCGCCGCCTTCCTAGTGCAGAAGATCAGTTCCTTCTAGCTATCTGGTTCGCCAAGTTACCAGAACAAACCATAGTTTGGTCGGCCAACCGGAACTACCCAGCAGAAAGGGATTCAAAAGTGCAGCTGACAACCGCTGGACAACTGGTTCTCAGTGTTCCTAGTGGTTGGGAGCTATGGAGGTCCAAAAACCCCGAGAACGCTGTAGTATCTCATGGGGCCTTGCTCGACACTGGAAACTTTGTGATTACAGCAGGAGATTCAAGCATCATCTGGGACAGCTTCAGCGAACCAACCGACACCATGTTACCAACGCAAGTATTGAGTAATCAGAGCTCCCTTTTGTCTAGTATGTCTGAAAAAATTACCATGGGGGGCAAATTTAATCTCTGTTTCATTCCTGGAAGTGAATCTGATGGAAATATATCTTATGATTTGATAATTAACCAAATAGATGTCTACACTGAAAATCCTTATGGGGCTTACTTTACTGATCCTGACGTTTCTCAACTAATCTTGAGCCAGTCAGGCTACCTTCAAGTCAGGAATTCACGGAGTCACAATATATCAAACTTTAGATCAGAGCCTGTGCTCACCGGGCCAGACTATTACCACAGGGCAACGCTTGACTTTGATGGCGTCTTCAGACTCTATCACCACCGAAAGAACTCCAAGGGCAGCGACAGCTGGTCTGTCATCAGGTACTTTCCTGAAAACATCTGCATAGGGTCTCCTAGCTCGTATGGAAGTGGCCCTTGTGGATATAACAACATATGTGAACTCGGCTCCCATGGCAAGCCAGAATGCCAATGAGCCCCAGGCTTTTCCCTCTTGGATACAGGCAACAGGTACGGTGGCTGCAAACAGGACGATGTCAGCTATATGCAGGAATGCAATACGAACGGATCTACGATTGCAGAGGATCGGTTTGAGTTCTCGAAGATGGAATTTGAAGATTGGCCTTTAGCTGACTACGAGATGCTGGAACCGACAACACAATTTGAATATGAGAAATCTTGCAAGCACGATTGTTATTGTGCAGTCGCCATTTTCCAGGACCCAAAATATAACAAAGGCACAGGACGTTGTTGGAAGAAAAAGTTACCTCTTTCAAACGGGAGGTTGAACCGGAGTGCCGTTGATAGAATTGCCCTATTCAAGAAATTGAAATTCCAGCCGAATACTTCTTCCCAGAATCCTCCAAATCAAGAACCAGGTGAAGGAAAGCAGAATCAAGCAATATTGACCCTCGCAGTCCTCCTAGGTACTTTCGTGCTCTTTAACTTCTTTTCTGTTGCTGCAATTTCTCTAGTTGTCTTCTGCTTGTTGCGACGAAAATTTCCGAGCTTCTATGGAACGTTAAACACAAGAGATCCAGACACAAATTTACGTTCCTTTACGTACAAAGATCTCGAAGTAGCCACTGATGGGTTCAAAGAAGAATTGGGTAGGGGTTCGTTTGGCACTGTTTATAAAGGAGTACTAGTATCGGCTTATGGTAAACACGTTGCCATAAAAAAGCTCGACAAATTGGTGAGAGAAGGTGAAAAGGAATTCAAAACCGAAATGACCGTGATCGGCCAAATCCACCATAAGAATCTGGTTCGATTACTTGGCTACTGCGACGAGGGTGAGCATCGACTTCTGGTGTATGAGTTTATGTACAACGGCTCGTTATCGAGTTTGCTGTTTGGAGGGATGAGGCCGACTTAGCAACAGAGAATTCAGATCGCGACAGGAATTGCTAGAGGACTCACGTACTTGCATGAAGAATGCAGCACACAGATCATTCACTGTGATATAAAGTCACAAAACATACTTTTGGATGATTTTCTTACTGCCAAAATTTCTGACTTCGGACTGGCTAAGCTTTTGATGAGCAACCAGACCAGGACTCTCACTGGAATCAGTGGGACTAAAGGCTACGTTGCACCAGAATGGTTTAGGAACACACCAGTCACCGTAAAGGTGGATGTGTACAGTTTTGGGGTGGTCCTTTTGGAGATCATTTGCTGCAGAAAGTGTGTGGAAATTGAGATGGAGAGGGCATCAATCCTCATTGAATGGGCCTATGATTGTTATAGTAAAGGGAAAGTTGAAAAATTGATGGAGAATGATGAGGAGGCTTAAGTGATCTGAAAAAGGTGGAGAAATTAGTGATGGTGGCACTTTGGTGTGTCAGGATCTGCCGATGCTAAGGCCTTCCATGAGGGAAGTCATTAATATGATAGAAGGCATTCTTGAGGTTTCTGCACTCCCATGTCCTTTCCTCTATAGTTCAATGTTAAAGAATGGACCTTTAGCTTAACGTATGCAGAATTAAGGAATTATTTGAGTACTGTTTTACAAATTTAATGTTGTCTAACTTTAGGATTCTGATAACATACAATGAATCCATACTAGTTTCTTCTCATTTATGAATAGTAAGCATTATATCTTTAACATAGAGGAGTATATTTACGTCAAAAAAACTTCAAAACTTATTTCTTATTATACGTTAAAAGCCTCTATACAAAAGGATTAAAAGGGTTATAAGCTAATTCTCTAGATACTTTTTTTTTTTCACACAACTTATTTTTTATTTTTATTTGTGACTTCAATTAACTTCTAAAAAAGATATGATGTTCCTAATTTTCACAAAATTGCTTAAGAGGCCCTAGCGGTTGTAGTCGAACATCTGCGATGAAGATGCACGATGGCTTCCTCCAGCTTAGAGGTCACCATATTCGTCTTCTTCCACGCTGTGGTACACTTGGGAGGAGAAAGCATGTTCCTTTTGCCCTTGATAAATAGTCACCATTTATTCATCATGTCTCTTGCTTTTTGTTATTTTGATGTAACCATAATGACGTAGTTTTAGCCTAACTTCATGATGCTTTTGGTACAGTCTTTTTATTAAAAGATTTACTAATTAATGGATGATAATGTATTTCAATATATTTGGTTCTCATATGATAATTAAATTTATTTCTGTTGGGAAAATTAGAATGTTTTTGATGATCAAGCAAAATTTTGTTTAATCTATTATATTTTGCTATCGAAATCACTCTATTGAATATGTATACGCATTATGTTCTTGCAATGGGACTCGTCTATTGAGCACATACCTCTCTCTAGTGGGTCCAACTTGTCGACAATGAAGATGAAGACTTACGGTGAGTCCAGCAAAGATGGAGAGTGCAACGACTGGTGCCCATCCGCTTTCATGAATTAGCTTCTTATTTGAAGCAAGGAACGGAAAGAACCATATACTATAAGTGAGAAGAAAGGTTTTGTATTGGCAAGCAAGAAGAAAGGAAGAAACAAATAATAAATCACCTCTCTCTCTATGGTTTAAATTGAGTTTCTGTTTGAACTAGAGAGCTTAGGATCTGAGTTTGTTCCCCATATCTACGAAACTAAGGATGTCCTTCCCTTCCAGGAGAGCACAATAGAACTCTCTTCTTGAGTCAAGGCTGGGTTTGAGTGATTTTTGTTCCTCCTTTCAGCTTACGTGGTGTCTGAGCTTCCTTCACTGTTCCTCGCATGTTTCTGGGAGTGCCGGCTCTGTACTCTGTCAAACCATAAGACAACACTGTACCTTTACTGCAAAGGGGCTTTAATCACTAACCATTTCGGAGAATTTGATCACCCTTCTGTGTAATGAAGTGCTGTATCATTATGTGGGTAGCTCATCTATTGGAGATAGAGAAAGAACATGCTGATTATAAGATAGCCAAGCAATAAAGAACAACTAATTAAAGCATTGGAGGTGAAGATAGTTCTAGTCTTCCAAAAAAGGGAGTGTTGTTAAATGATGTCGACAAAAGCTTGTTGGTGAAAATCATTTTGGTGTTGCTGTATCCTCCTCCTCTCTCTCTCTCTCGTGCTATTTTCTTCTTTTATGCTATCTGGAAGTAATTAATTTCTATTGGCTCAGTTGTCAAATCTATGCATAGAATACTTTTTATTTCTGAAAGCATACACGCATTTGTCATGCTTGATTTTCTTGTTGGTATTGCAGCATAGATGAGCTTCCTCCGAGAGTTCTTGACCTCGAGTCGGCAGAAAATCTCTACTTCCCATTATGCTCACCGTTTTCTTGAAAATTTTCTCTTAATGAAGTTGTCTAAGTATTTGTGATAGGTGGTCCAGATTAGCTTGATACCAAGGCCTCAGAGAAAGGTCTTTGCCTTGTAATTATGTCTTTCATATTTGCTTGTATAGAACTCATCGGAAAGGGCTCCTCTTGTTTTCTTTTCCTTGTCTCGTTGTTACTTTGTCAATGCCGTAGTAGATTGAAGATGACCTAATGAGCTAGACCATCAAAGCATATTGAAGCTTATTGCATGATCTAGTCACTTAGGTAGGAGTTTTCAATTCCTTAAGCGCATCCCATTCCCAAACCGGTGACTTAAACTCTATAAATTCAGAAACCGTGGGCTCTTTGAAAAAAATCAAACTCCTTACAAATGGGAGATGAGATGAACTATTGCATATTGCCAGTCCCGCCCAGAGATGTCCTTTCTGATGGGACCATTAATATTACTTAAAGAAAACCATCCATTAAGACGGTGAATGGCAGATTGATCAAGAGAAAGAAGGCCAAAAGGCAACAGAATCAGAGTGAAACCAATCAATACGGCACTATCAACCTGTAATTCTTCAACACCCATTTTGATTCTCTTTTTCTCTTGAGGAAAACAGTATGTATCAGCAGTGTTACCATCCATATCCATTGAATATGCTACTGGGAAAGTACTTGAAAATTGATTTTACAAAATCTTATAGGCTGAATTACTAACCCCTTAATTGTTTTGTGAAGCTTAATGGATATATCAATGGAGAAACTTGTTTTTATTTAGGAAGGTTCATATACTCTACATAGGAAAGAGCTTTTCGGAAGAAAAAGAGAGATCAAGAATTCCAAGAAGAAATAACCACTTTAATTATATTAAAGTTTAAAATATGTACTTTATTATATATATCTATTGGTTGTCAATTTTCAAAGTAAAATCTTGTCTTCTCTGGTTGTCTTATCTGTTTGGCCCTCCACTGTTTATTGAAGGAGGAATTGATATTTTATCTGCCTAGTGCTAAAAGTCAAGTCCGGCTGTCAGAAAGTCGATTTCTTAAAATGGTTCGTCCACAAGCTTGACGAGTTCAGAGTAATATTTTAGTCAGAAGTAACAAAACCCCATGGATCGTTACCGTGCAGATACCGTCAAAGGGACAGCTACTCTGATCTTCTACCTGAAGTATGCAGTCGTTCTCCTCAGGTTCTCCTCTCTTCTTTAAAGGTCGTCATCTGTCAACAATCTACCACTTGTCTTCCCTATTTTCCTTCTTCAATGGCTTCAGGGCTTGCTCATGTTCATCGCCATTTCTTTGTCCTCGTTATTGTCCTCCAGCTTCCTGCAATACTTCATGCTCAGAGCAACGTGACAGTCGGGTCAGCTCTCTTTGCCATAGATGATAACTCCACATGGACTTCTCCATCCGGCGACTTTGCCTTTGGATTCCGCCGCCTTCCTGGTGCAGAAGATCAGTTCCTTCTAGCTATTTGGTTCGCCAAGTTACCAGACCAAACCATAGTTTGGCTAGCCAACCGGAAATACCCAGCAGAGAGGGAATCAAAAGTGGAGCTGACAGCCGGTGGACAGCTCGTTCTCAGCGCTCCAAGCGGTTGGGAGCTATGGAGGTCCAAAAACACAGAGAACCCTAAAGTATCTCAAGGGGCCTTGCTCGACACTGGAAGGTTTGTGATTACAACAGGAGATTCAAGCATCATCTGGGACAGCTTCAGCGAACCAACCGACACCATGTTACCGACCCAAGTACTGGGTTTTGGGAATTCCCTTCTGTCGAGTATGTCTGAGAACAATTACCAGGGGGGCAAATTTAATCTCCGTTTTATTCCTGGAAGTGTTTCCGATGGAAACATATCTTACGATCTGGTAATTAACCAAATAGATGTCTACACCGGAAATCCTTACGGGGCTTACTTCACTGATTCTGCCGTTTCTGAGCTAATCTTGAACCAGTCAGGCTACCTTCAGGTCAGGAACTCGGGGAGCCAAAATATTTCAAACCTCATAGCAGAGGGTGTGGTCACGGGGCCGGACTATTACCACAGGGCAACGCTTGACTTTGATGGCATCTTCAGACTCTATCACCGCCGAAAGAACTCCAACGGCAACGACAGCTGGTCGGTCATCGGGTACTTTCCTGAAAACATCTGCATAGCGATTCTTAGCACGTTTGGAAGTGGCCCTTGTGGGTATAACAGCATATGTGAACTCGGCTCCTATGGTAAGCCAGAATGCCAATGCGCTCCGGGATTTTCCCTGTTGGACATAAACAACAGGTACAGTGGCTGTAAACAGGACGATGTCAGCTATATGCAGGAATGCAATGAGAACGGATCTGCGATTGCAGAGGTTCGGTTTGAGTTCTTCAGGATGGAGTTTGTAGACTGGCCTTTAGCTGACTATGAGCTGTTGCAACCGACAACGGAATTTGAATGTGAGAAATCTTGCTTGCGCGATTGTTACTGTGCAGTCGCCATTTTCCAGAACCCGAAATATAACAATGGCACAGGAAGATGCTGGAAGAAAAAGTTGCCTCTTTCAAACGGGAGGCTGAACCGGACTGCCGTTGATAGAATTGCCCTACTCAAGAAATTGAAATTGCAATTGAATACTTCTTCCCAGAATCCTCCAAAGCCAGATGAAGGAAAGCAGAGCCAAGCAATGTTGGTCCTCGCAGTCCTCCTAGGTACTTCCGTGCTCTTTAACTTTTTTTCTGTTGCTGCAATTTCTCTAGTTGTCTTCTGCTTGTGGCAAGGAAAATTTCCGAGCTTCTATGGAACGTTAAACACAAGAGATCCAGACACAAATTTGCGTTCCTTTACGTACAAAGATCTTGAAGAAGCCACTGATGGGTTCAAAGAGGAATTGGGTAGGGGTTCTTTTGGCACTGTTTATAAAGGGGTACTAGTATCGGCTTATGGTAAACACGTTGCCATAAAAAAGCTCGACAAATTGGTGAGAGAAGGTGAAAAGGAATTCAAAACCGAAATGACCGTGATCGGCCAAACCCACCATAGGAATCTGGTTCGATTACTTGGCTACTGCGACGAGGGTGAACATCGACTTCTGGTGTATGAGTTTATGTACAACGGCTCGTTATCGAGTTTGCTGTTTGGAGGGATGAGGCCGACTTGGCAACAGAGAATTCAGATCGCGACAGGTATTGCTAGAGGACTCACGTACTTGCATGAAGAATGCAGCACACAGATCATTCACTGTGATATAAAGCCACAAAACATACTTTTGGATGATTTTCTTACTGCCAAAATTTCTGACTTCGGACTGGCAAAGCTTTTGATGAGCGACCAGACCAGGACTCTCACTGGAATCAGGGGGACTAAAGGCTACGTTGCACCAGAATGGTTCAGGAACACAGCAGTCACCGTAAAGGTGGATGTGTACAGTTTTGGGGTGGTGCTTTTGGAGATCATTTGCTGTAGAAAGTGTGTGGAAATTGAGATGGAGAAGGCATCAGTCCTCACTGAATGGGCCTACGATTGTTATAGCAGAGGGAAAGTTGAAAAATTGACGGAAAACGATGAGGAGGCTTCAAGTGATCTGAAAAAGGTGGAGAAGTTGGTGATGGTGGCGCTTTGGTGTGTTCAGGATGTGCCGATACTGAGGCCTTCCATGAGGGAAGTCACTAATATGATAGAGGGCATTCTTGAGGTTTATGCACCCCCATGTCCTTTCCTATATGGTTCAATGTCATATGATATGTTCTCACCTGAGAATGAACCTTCACCTTATCATATGTAGAATCAAGGAATTATTTGAGTGCTATTTTATAGCTTCAATATTGTTTAATTTTAGAATTCTAATAGCAAATGAGGAATTCATGCTAGTTTTTTTCTCAATTATGAATAATAACATTTTATCTTTGATGTAGAGTTGTATATCTATGTCAAAGAACTTCAAGGTTGTCTTCTTATTGTACACCAAAGACTTTTATATATGAAAGTGTTACAAGCTAGCTTTCATCATATAACTAACTTCCTAGCTACCTTTCCTCTAGACAATTTATTTTATACTTTTATATTGGACTCCAACTAACATCCAAAAGTGCTCTTAACTTTCACAAGAAAGTCCAAGAGACCTTTAAGATTGTAAAGGCCAAAAGAGCCATCTGCATCTTCAGTAAAATAGGCTATACGCTGTACTAATAATTTTAATATGTTAATCCCCATTTCTTACAAACCTTTAAATGTATGATATAGAAGTATAGTTCGAGAATTTCTTTTAAAATGAAATAAAATTCTAAGAATCAACCAGAATCATTACTAGAGTAGTTTTGGATGTGCCTTGGAAAGAATCTGAGTACATTTTTAGAATATGGGAACAGTGGTTTGTGTGAACATCAAAACAAGCATTTGTTCATCCACAATTAGAGTGAAAAAAAAAAAAAGAAGCAGTGTTAACCATGAAGAACTGAACGATATTGTCATCCAGTGATAGCAGTCTTGAAAAAGTTGAAATTAGGAACAAAGAGAACGGAATTGAATCTAAATTCAAACTTTCATGCAGCAACTTTTGTCACTACAATTGAATTTAATCTACTATAATTAAGAACGAATGATCCTTCCCCTTTTGTATAAAAGCTCAGTTGAGTGCAGACAAAACAAATAAAGTTGCAAAAGCAATGTGGAGCCCATGCAGGGGGTCTCTCCAATCTGATTGCCCTTCTGGTCTTCAGAGCTTGCTTACTTTGTATCAGTGATCCGGACAACAGTGCCACAATGGCTTCCTTCAGCTTAAATAATTACGAGGTTTGTCTTCCTCCACCTTGCAGTACGCCGAGGTGGTGAAAACGCAAGAAGGAAAATGCCGAGAGAATATAGAAACATCTGCTTCAGTAACGTATCTAAAGCTTTCCTGGGCTCGACGTGATTCTTGTGAAGTACAAGTCCAAGAAAAACGCGAACTTGGACGCCAAGGCCCAACTCTTGGTGCAGAATCCCAAGGGGTGCCGCTTCGTGTGTCTTAACAGCTTTTGCATTCATTCACCGCCCCTACTTTGGGGTCCCTCCCCTCGAACGAGCTGGACCCAACGCCTAGTCTACATATCTTTATTACAAAGAGAAGCACAATCCAATTCAATAAGTCTGATACTTGATTTCACAGAGACCACAAGTTTTCTTGAAATAGTTGTTCATTTCTCTCATTAAAAGGTATTGTTACTCATGGTGTTTACGTAGCATAACTCGACTCAAACGAAATTCAAACATCTATCGCCACTCATCTGCAAAGGGCTCTTTATGGGATGAAGAACATCACCAAGTAGGTTGTAGCCTAAGTGTTGAAACTTTCGCCGTTTTCATATTGTTGAAACATCGCAAACGACGGTTTGTAATCAAGATAAAGTTGGATTGTTAAAAGATCGCAAGTTATGGCTCGTGCTCAAGACAAGATGACAGTATCGCAGTGCATTCTGGTGTTAAGAACAATTCAAGGCCAGATTTCACCATCTCTTTGCAGGGCTGCTTGTTTGGTTTTGCCTACAAGAATTAGCACATAAAGAATTTATCAAACATAACACGATGACTCAATAATTAGAGTGAGAAACTCTGCTAGAACTCATTGGTTCAAATTCAGTGGAGGCAGAAATTTGCAGAGATGTATGTTGGTAGCCCAAAAAGTTTGCTGCTCACTTCTCCTTTCCACACGCCATTTGCATCCTCGTTCTGTAAGAAAATGGATTTTCCCCGTGAGATTGTGTATGCTAAGCTATCTCGGTAATGGGTTTTCCAAAAATGAAATTTGGAAAATGAACTAAAAATTTAGTACATTATCTGTAGAATTTTTACCTGCACCTAAAATTATTTGGAATAGTTTTTTTTTTGAGAATAACAACTTTACATTCCTTACAAACTTATTCTTTTTTTCTTTTAAAGTCAAATAGGGTCTTTTAAAGTCTTAAAAGACATTGAATATACAAGCAGTTGCTTTTAAGATCTTTTTACATAATAAATTTATTTCTTATAAGTTTTTTAATATTTTTAGAACTATACAAACTCAAACTAAAAGTTCAAATCTCTCTAATAGGGACAGTCTATGTTGCAGTTCTCATACACTACCCCAAATTTTTCATGTCCACTTCTCTCACAAGGTTAATCAATAATTGAATTTGAAAGTGCCTGCCAAAGTCAATGTTTTACTAAATTTATTGGTTTTACCTGAAAGGTTCTTTGCACCAAGATAATGTTAGAAGGAAAAAGCACGATGGCTAATAAATACTAGACTTGACATGTCCTTTGGTCAGATGATAAGCTTCATGGACAAAAGGCAGTACTGAGCTGCATCCTTAACGAGGATTGACATCAACAACCTTTTCTAGAGCTTTCGAAGCCTTCTGATTACCACGGTTTCTGCAAATTGGAGTTCGATGTAGTTCTGATTCATGTAATCGTGCGAGACAAATTTTCTGAACAATTCTTGGTCAATAAATTCACAATAATTTGAAGAAAAGACGGGATTCTTTTGACTTTACACTCTCCAAGTAGTTTCCAGAAATTGTTCTTTTGCGCTTGCAAAGAACCTAGATTTTTTATTTTTTTAATGGTAGTTCAGCCCACGTTTACCGCCGGCAATATGTCGGCAAGCAATTGATTATCATCTTATTTACAACCAACAATCTGTAAAAATTAAAGGACAAGATAGGAAAGTGTTGCACCTAATTAAAATCGTGTTCTTAAGCAACGTTTTCGAGCATGGGGATTTGCTACAGCTAGAATCACAAACTTTGATAGTCACACCCGCACAAATACAGACATATATGTTCAGCGAATTAGTTATTTATGAAATCTGCATGCCATGACATGGACTCTTACGACTGGATCAGGGAGGATTTGGCAAGGTAGGTGGGGTAGTTGTTATTAAAGGTCAAATAAGGGACCTACTTACGTAGGGAAGTCCCTTGTCGGACAACGTTAGCTTGCAACTCGGGATTTCTCAAAACCTTATCTTCGTTAAAAGCCAAAATGTTTTAGAAGTGCCTCCTCTAAGTTCTATCTCAAGAACATAAAAAGAGAAGCCAAATTCTTCTTACTGATATATAGTAGATGGATTTGCATCGGCTTTCAGTCAAGAAATCAGTAATTCAAATATAGCTGCTCGTTTCGAGACTTACGACTTGATGGTGTTTTCCAAAGAGAGTCGGAGGGGGAAGGGATTGGTAGGTTTGTAAATTGCTTGCTTGAGATCGCATCAATTCCTTAAATCAAAGGAAATATTCCCACCTAATAGGTAACAAGAACACTTGACTTTTTACCAAAAGACAAATACAATTGCCGATTAGTTGAAGAATAATCAAATTATAGCATCCCTTTTATTATATTTTAATCCATTTATGTGTGCCTGCTTTCTGAGGGCCTCATCAGGGAGAGACGAAGCAAAGCGAAATCAGTGAGAAAAGTGTCTCTAAGCATTGTCTTTCTTCCAGGTTGTGGCAGTCTAAAGTAGAAATGTTTGACATGAATGAGTTTGCTCCTTTCAAAAGGTCGAGCGTCGACCTCTCTTCTCTTTCTTCAAGAAGATGGGTCTTTTCACATATCTCTTTCGTGTCACGAACTCTTTACAACTAACTCGTTTTTTATTCACCCACTGTCGGGTTATATTCAACTAGGTCTCATTAAGGATGATTGTCTACGAGGTGTTTAGATTTTCAATCTTTCAAGGGGTCTTCCCTTGGATTCTTAGTCTAGATACCAACTGCATTATGACGGTGTTGAACAATCTATGGTCATCTTTTTACATCTGGGTCCATAATGCAAATGAGCAGTTAAAATTTGTGTTCTGCCGGGAAGGTCGTCGGCCGGAAGTTGCAGAAAATGAAAGGAAGACATAAGTTTGAAATTTCTGCTGTATTGTTATAAATTCACTGTTACACATGGATGGCCGTATATAGGGAAGACTAAAAAATGAAAGCCTAACAATCTGTACACAGCGGGCTATGTTTTCCTAGGCCCGTCATGAGCAGGTGCCGGAAATGAAGAGTGTGCGGAGGAACGTGGTATGGCGCGCGAGTCTGAGCTGAACGTTAACATGAACAAAGAAAAAGGGGAAGGAAGAAACATGAAGATCACGGAGTTGATATTGTTGCAACAAATCGAAGCTTAAAAGTATTAAACAACAATATTTGTTCTGTATAAGAGGAGGCTCACAGAAAGATGTACGGTTCCTTTCATACAATGGGTGATTACACATAACAGTACAACTGGTAAAAGACAAAGAAATCCAGCTCATATATGTAATGAACATGTATTTGGTTTACAAATGAATCTAAATCCTGTGATTTAGTGGGAAGCCGCGTTCTTCTATGAGGTCTGCCATGGCTGCAAAACTGCTTCTCTGCAGTGGAGAAGTTCAAAAAAGAAAGTGAATTAAAAAAGAGACAAGAAAAAAGAAAAACAAAGAAAGCAGAAAGGAATCATGAAACGTTTACGCTTTTGCAGAAAAGCTTCTATGAGGAGAAGCAATGGTTGAAAAGCATGTCAACCAGGCACTTAATTAAATATGGCATGAAAAGCGCTGAGTTCAAAGTTTGAATATGAAACTTACTCCATAAAATCTTTCCAGTAAGAGTCGCTTGCTTCATCGTCCATGATATCTCCCAAAGGTTCAAAGGTGGTGGAAGAAGAGGAAGGGTTGGATATATCATTTGCGCAAATCTTGTTTTCAATTTGGTTAACAACGGAACACTCTGGCGAGGCTGAAACCAACTTGGGCAGTGCATTTGATGGTGGCATGGTATATGAGATCCCAAGTTGATCATGGTCGTTGCTATTGCCTGTACAAAATTTCGGGCCATTTATAGGCTGAGAATCACTTGGTTGTGGTAGATGAGGAGCTTCAAAGTTGGGAAGATTGGACTGCATTTGAATAGGGATTTGTGAAGGAAATCCCATCGAGCCATTGACAAGTCCTTCAAGTTTGGGGTTCACCTGCAAATACTCATATAGTTGATTGTCGAGGATAGACGATGACCCAAAATGATTTATTGCTTCAATAGCTGAAGTAGGAGCTGTGTTCAGGACTTGGATTATGTTATTGAGCACTTGGAGCTTTGCAAGTTGTGCGGCATCTGATTGTAGCCTAAGAACGTTGTCCCAAGGACTTGTCAAATTGGCAGCAGCAAGCAGTTGTGGAAGATTGGAAAGAATGTTGAGGTCTGTTCGTGGCCGGTGGGTGACCGGATCTATACCCATTTGGAGAAGCTTTTTCTTTAAATGGGTGTTCCAAAAGTTCTTAATCTCGTTATCCGTCCGTCCAGGAAGATGGGTAGCTATGGCCGACCACCTACAAGAAACCATTAAGCATTTACGATCACTTCTTTTGTAATGTCCATAGAAAGTATTTAGTCCAATGGTTATCTTTCATAACTCAATGAAGCACACTATTTTCAGCAAACCTTTCTGCAAGGTGTAATAACATGTAACTAATCTAATGAACTGTCTAGAACAGTAATAGATAAAAGTCGAGAAAAGATGAAAGTTTTAAAAGGATTACTTGTTTCCAAGAACCGCATGTAGGTTGATGATGATCTGCTCTTCTTCCTCAGAAAACTTTCCCCTTTTGATATCAGGCCTCAGATAATTAGTCCATCTGAGCCTGCAACTCTTTCCGCACCTGTTCAGCCCTGCAAGCTTTGGAAGTGCTCTCCAACTTCCATGGCCATGCTTCTGAATATAATCGACGAGCTTTTGATCCTCATCCGGTGTCCATGGCCCCTTCTTTAAACCATTTTCGTCGCAGCACGGTGATCTCGCCATCATTTTCTGCAGAAAAGGATGAAGAATTAGTTTCTACTAATCTTCTTTGCTTGTATTGGAGTTAAGATTCTGAACAAAAGAACAAAAGAACAAAAGAAACTCAAACCTTTTTGTTTTGCGAGGAGAAGAAAGGTGTTGGATTGGTTTTGTAAGTATAACAGAAAAGTGCTAGTTATATAGTGTGCGGATGTTTGGAAATGACAAAAATCTTTATCATAAGTGTAAGATACAAGTCTTCATCCCCATTAGATGACTGTTTGACAAATAGTTTTCATAATTAATTGCGAGTTCCGAGTTTGTCCTTCTTCTCCATGAACACAACTACGCGAGAGGCCTCCCACAGTATTCACTCTGGGTCATTCTTCTTTTACCCATACTCTCCATTATGATAAAAAGTATTCACACAATACAAAAAAAGAAGTACTGATTGAGCTCTAATGTTCACTGCATGAAGGTAGTCAACTCGAAGCTTTACCCCATGACGTGCAGATAACAAGGCCACGAACATTTGGCGTAGAAAAGGAAGGGTTAAATGGTAATAATGAAGAGTACGTACGTCCTCCATTTTCAACGAAAAAGTGACCTTCACTTCTGGAACAAGGCAAAGGAGGCCTTCTGTGTAATTCACGCCATAACCTGAGGAACACATCAGCAACGAACTCACACCAATAACAGGGGTAGTTTTCCACATGGCAGAGCTTCTGCGGGTCAAAAGGCTGAATTTCCTTGGAGCACAGAGACAAGAAACCTAAACCCCAGCTTCCTAAAATAATGTCTGCTCTAACCATGACCATATCACACGCAAGACTATTCGGTCTTTGGGTGGGCCTTCGCTCCCCAACATACTCTTGATAACGTACAGCCGGAGTCATTGTCGTGTTGCTGCTTCTATACGTTCCTCGACAGTCATCTTAACCACATTCATTCTCTCAATGAAAGTCGGCAAAAGAGTTGAAAAGGAAAAAAAAAAAAAAAGAATACTAAGAAAGAAAAAAGAGATGAATGAAAAACTAGGGAAAGTTGTTTAGAATTTGGTTCCTTAGATACCCTTCTTAGAAAATATATAATGTGAGGAGAAATAAGAGTTACTTTTAGATTAGATATCAATAAGTGTCTTGTTCAATTAGAAGTAGGTATTGTTTGGAATTTCTTAACCTCATTTTCAATACTAAGGACATATAAGTAGATGTGAGTTTACAAAAAAAGAAACGAGGGAAAAAAAAAAAAAAGCTTTTAGATTAGACGGTTCTCCTTTTCTTTGGTGCTCACGGGATTATTAAAGACACCTCGTCCAACCTCGGATGGGGTTAGAAGTGCCATGCAAGCACAGCTTCTTGGCGTCCATTGATGGAGGACTATGATTTATCTTTCCATCCATGAAATAGTTCCTATTATCATCAGGTTCTTTTTGGTACTAAAGGAATTTAACAATACTTAGAAGTTATGCCTATGCAGTCAGGATAATCTTTCCGTTCCTCATGTGGCTGAACATTTATTTCACCCAAACTCTTTTTTCGATTCTTTAGGTACAAACTTCAACGTTGTAGAATGATTTTGCGGAGCGAATATGTCTGCTCTTCACCTGCTCTGGGATAGGGTCGAAGGTCAGTTGAGAAAGGCTGGCGTTCTTAAAAAATAAAGGATATGCAGCTGCTTTGAAAATCAACTCGTAGAATGGTCCTCGAACAAGCTTCTGAAAAACGGTCTGAACTGCTGGGTTTGAATGAAATATAATTCAATCGCTCATGCATCATCTTAGCCATCATTATTAGACCAGAAGTCCTGGAACCATTAATAATGTTTTGTAATTAATTATGCATATCTTCAGAAAAGTTTCGATTCAGATAACGCAGCCTCAACTACTCTTGAGTGCCGCCATTGTACAGTTCATCTCCTCTCACCAAACAAAACCTATAAAAGTCAGGAGCCGTTTACACCAGTTTCTTTATATTGTTTCTCTTTTTCGCTTCCAAGTATGATTGCCACAGAGACAGGGGACATCTTCTCGTATATCTTGGCTATTGTGGCTGCTTCAACAGCGTGGTCACCATTGTCGCGGGAAGCAGATTCAAACACTCCGCATGGTGGTAATAGTTTAATGTAAGTATTTTGTTGAAGCGGGAGTATTATAATCTAATACACGAAACACCTCGGAGAAAACAAGAATGCAGACATAAGCTTAAGGAATGGGGCTTAATACAGCTTTATTTTCTGCTAATTATATGCGCATCTTAATGTTATTTGTTTCCTTTCATTTGCGTTCACAACTGCTCGATCCATTGGCCCCTTTCGAGTTTTTTTTTTTTTTTTGGTTGCACTTAACATTCATTCAACTATATCTTAATGATATCGAAAGATGTAATTAGATCAGTTTAAGTAATAGAAAAGTCAGTGGCTTTGAAATTGATCCAGTGAATATAAAGTTTCAAAGTGCAATTTATGTATCAAACCACGACAAATGCGTACGGGCATATGCATGGCTCGTCTGCGAAAAATAAAAGAAAAATTGTGGTGCAGTTTAACGGAACAGATTAATCTACATAGCTAGTATGCTACGCTTTCGACTTATTTGTCCTTTTTTCTGGTTTCCTCAACTTTTAAAAATGTGGTCAAACAGAAAACACGTGAAATAATTCTGGGTTTTAAAAGCCCTTATTCCATTTTCATCACTTTGAGTTCCCCTTTCTTATAAAATAGTACTTTAACGCTTAACGAACAATCATAATTTTATACCCCACTTGCAACTTTTAATGGTTGGTTGTCTACCAAGATGTTTGGAGAAGTGTAGTACGTCGACAAAATAATGGTAATAGTAACGTTTCAAATAAATTTTCTATTAAAGAATAGCAATAAAATCCAACACCGTCGTCACCTCATCGAAGAAAATAATTCTGGGTGATCAGCCAAATGCTAGATTAATAGTCTTCGAAATAGGAATTGACAGTGCAGGGTGGGAGACCACAAATATATAAGTGCATAGAGAAGATAGTCAACGATAATTGGTTTTAGGTCGTAATCATACCATTACCGATTTCGTGTGTAGATTTTCACCTTCTAAGATATCCATTGTGACCTTCATTTATTATCAAAGCTTCCATGCCAGTCCTATTCTTCACTATGACGAGTAAGGAAAAGGGAAGGGAGAGAGAGAGAGAGAGAGAGAGAGAGAGAAGGATGTGAACATTAATAGGCTCAAAATTTAGTCAAAAGTGTGGATGTTCAATTAACTCATTCCCATTAAGCAGAAAAATCTTAACTACTGAAGAAAAATTTTTGTTTATTCAATAAACTTTTAAGAGATCCTTATACACCTAATAGTGTTTCATCAAAAAGGGTTTTCTATCCGAGACCAGGTCAGTTTGTTTGAGCTTAGTCAAGCCGCCTTGCCTTGAGCTCCTAGATGCTTCTTTGAACTTTGTTTGATAGTTATAACAATCTCCGTAAATTTGAGCTTGCCTCAGCTAGTTTTATTTTTAAACAAACTATACGCATACATATATTTGTATATTTACATTCATATATACATATATAGCGAGAGCAAGAGGGGGATTTGAATGTATCATTCTGACCTCATCTAAGGCAAGCTTGACGGAGTTGAGAAGCTTCACTTGTTTATGGATACTACAACAAACATAAACAAGCTATAACAAAATCGTGACAAAGGATTTGTCCGTTTCAGAAACCTGTTTGAACCATGCCGATGAGGTGAATGGTTTTTTTTTTTTTTTCTTTATCAGATAAAAGAAGGTGTGGGATAATTAGATGTCACACTTGGAACTCGGAAAAGTGAATTTTACCTTTTGTGACATCTTTTCATGGCATAGAAAATAAGATCAAAGATTTACACATAGCTTTTGGTCCCTAGGCGTGATTAGCAAGAGGGAGGAGCAGGTATTCTTAGTGGTCCGAAGACTTCCAAAGTCCTTCCCCTCTAACTTCGATGTCTTTGTTGCTTTGCAGCCCATAATGACATCATTTGTGCACTGGTCAATATGGAGGTTAGGATAGTAGAGCTCGGCCGTGGTTTTCCTTCTAATCTTACCTCATTATCCACATCCACAAGTTACGTTGGGTCTTTATTTATATCTCCAAAGCACATCCCTTAACAAACTGTATACTTAAACAATGATGAAAGCATATTACCGTTTTCCACACTCTTTTGAAAAGAAACCTTCCCTTCGACTTTTCTTATTAGACATGCTTTCCTCTATCGGTATCTTGGACTGGTAAACACCTTATTCGTTTCCCCCACTCCAGAATATTTACCTTAAATAGGAATTTAAACAGGATTATAAGAAGGTTCTTTGACTAAACTTAACCTCTTTGTCTGAGGGATTGGTTTTGTGAAATGATTTTTAAACTGAGGTATGATTGCTGGAAGAGTTGGTGAAAAGAAATCTAGTTACCCAGCAATGACATTAACCAAAGGGGAACATTAATTAAAACGCTGGGACGTAAGCTCTTCAATGCTTTTCCGAGGAGATTAGTTCGATGGTCGTTCAAAATCAGTTGTGATCGCTAGAAGATTGTCAAAAATTTACCCATTCAAGAAAGGAATAAACTAAAGAAGGAAATGGTTGACAACGGGGATTACATAACTGAAAGCTCATTACTGTGACCAGCCATTTCGTGTATGTCACAATAAGGATCATATGTAAGAAACGAGCTCAATAGCTGAGTGACAAAATTATTTGCTTTTGATCTTAGGATTTTTGGCTTGAATCCCCCTATCTTTTTTTACCTATCAAGAAAAAAGAATCATATATAATTTTCGTATAAACTAATTGGATTTTAGCCATAAATTCATGTGTTATATCTATTCATATAAACAAAGGCCAAGAGATGGAAAATCGGATGGAAACCAACTTCAAGCAAAATAACATCGAGAAACCGTGCATCTTAAGGCATATGGTGTTCAGCCTTCCAATTGTTAAATAATCCTGCAACGTTCGCTTTGTGTAACAGTATATACACAGAATAAATGATACGGATTAAGTGGCTCTTACTTTATCTGAACAAACAAGCTATTATGGCTCTTAAGTTAGTATGGATTGGAGTCTAAATATGGCGGCTAGTGGGATTTATTCCTTTCTACTTTATGGACTAAAAGTCAGTTTCTACTTGAGAAATTATGAGTATATTCTCCCTAGCACATTAACAAGCCATAACAACTCCCATTCTTTTCAAGGAAAAATGTCTTGGTAACAGTTGGACTATCAGTCGCAGGAAATCAAAAGGGAATACTGTTCCGTAACGTAAAGACCTGCTTCAAAAGGTCTGCTTTTAATTTCCCAAGCAGTAAATTTCGGGAGATTGCGAAATTCAACCCGGCAAGGTAAGCCTCCTTTTGGAATCTCAACACGTGTATTTGCTATTACTTAAGAAAGAGATTAGACAAGCTGTATACTCTTTTCAAGTAACTGGGTGATGTTCTATGCATCAGTAAAACAAGAACAGTATGATGCCAACGAAGCCCCGTGCTAATTAAAGCTGTATACTCCCATTGCTAATTACCTAACGAAAGTGATTCGTGGGCAAGAATGGACTCAAACTTTGGCAAGCCATGATGGTCCAGAGCTCCGGTAGACTTTCGGGGCCTTGGTGTTGAGCTGAGTGAGGGTCTGGCCTGATCTGAGATTGGCCCAACATGTTTGTCAGGCCAGGGTCAAGACACTCAGAAATACGTGCTTGGTTAAATGAGATAAAGGCGGCCACTGAAGTTAAGATGAACACTCTCTTTCTGGAATGTCCAAATATTTTGTCCTTAATAACGTGGACTACGTCGAAAGCTTTCCACAGGAAGAAAACTCTGTAGGTAAATGGTTAATCACAGAGTTCCGTAACATGAAGCACCTAGATGAGAGTAAAATACTTTCCCAAGGGGGTAATATCTTGAGGATGTAATAAAATTTCATCCAAGCAAGGAAAGCCTCTTTTCGGGTACTATAAATTGACTGCTATTGCATAGACCTGGTTAGGAGATACTCCATCAAGCATGCTGTATTTGGTCACTTAGCCCACTTCTTGGGCTGATCAAAAGTCAAGCATCACCAGGTAGGTTGTAGCTTAGGCGAATCAAATAACAATTAGACTAGAACGTTCATAATTGAACTTTCACCATTTTCATATGGTTAAAAAATTGCAAGCAATGGTTTGTAATCAACACAAAGTTAGATTGTTGAAAGATCGCAAGCTATGGTTCGTAATCAAGACAAAGTGATACTAACGTAGAGCATTGTGGTGTCAAGAACAATACAAGGCCAAATTTTACCATCTTGTTACAGGGTTGCTTATTTGGTTTTCCCAATAAGAATTAGTGCATAAATAATTTATCAAACATTACATGCGTAAGTAACAGCTTCTTTTTGTGATGATAACACGTTGGCTCAATAATTAGAGTGTCAAACATTTACATTGTAAGATTGTCTGTTAGGCTATCTTCGTAATGCATTTTCCGGAAATGCATTACAAATTTAATAAAATGAAAGTGAATTAGTTTTTGGAGATTCCAAGAATGAGTTATAGTCCCTCATTCTCCATCGTATTTGTAAAATGTTTACCTGCATCGGAATTATGTAGACCAATTTCTTGGAAATAATTACTCTACATTCCTTACAAACTTAACTCTTTAGTTCTGATTCATGTCCTCGTGTGTGAGAAATCTTCTGAGCAATTCTTGTCAATAAATTCACAAAACTTGGAAGAAAAGACGAGATTCTTTTGACTTTAACATTCTAGAAGTAGTTTCCAGAAAGTTTCTTTTACGCTTGCAAACAACCTAATTCTTTTATGCTAGTTCAGCCCACGCTTCCCGCCTGCTATATGTTGGCAAGCAATTGATTATCATCATATTTACAGCCAACAATCTCTAAAAATTAAGGGACAAGATAGGAAAGTGTTGCACCTAATTAAAATTGTGTTCTTATACAACAGTTTCAAACATGGTGATTTGCTACAGCTAGAATCACAAACTTTGATTAGTCTTTGAACCACACCCTCACATATACATACATACATGTTGAGCGAATTTGTTATTTATGAAATCTGCATGCCGTGACATGGACTCTTACGACTGGGTCAAGGAGGATTTGGCAAGGTAGGTGGGTTAGTTGTTATTTAAGGGTCAGATAAGGGACCTGCTTATACAGTGAAGTCCCTCGTCGGACAACGTTAGCTTGCAACTCGGGATTTCTCACAAGTTCAGTACGCTAAGAGGTGAAAACGCTATCATTTTGCCCTTGACATTTATTGCAGAAGACTCTAATTTGTTGCGTGAGTCGAAGCTGGACATTAACAGGAATAAAGAAAAAGGGGAAGGAAGAAATATGAAGATCACGGAGTTGATATTGTTGCGACGAATCGAAGCTTAAAGTATTAAACAATAACATTTGTTCTGTATAAGAGTAGGCTCCCAGAGTGACGTACGGTGCCTTTCATACAATGGGTGATCCCACATAACAGTATAACTGGTAAAGTCCAAGAAATCTAGCTCATGCATGTAATGAACATGTATTTAGTTTACAAATGAATCTAAATCTTGTGATTTAGAGGGACGCTGCGTCTTCTATGAGTTCTGCCATGGCTCCAAAACTGCTTGTTTGCATTATAGAAGTTCAAGAACGAGAAATTGCATTAAAAAATAGACAAGAAAAAAAGAAAAACAAAGAAAGCAGAAAGGAATCACTAAACGTTTACGCTTTTGCAGAAAAGCTTCTATGAGGAAAAGTAAAACGAAGTTGAAAAGCATGTCAACCAGGCACTTAGTTAAATATAACATGACAAGCTAAGAGTTAAAAGAGTAAAGACGAAACTTACTCCATAATATCCTTTCAGTCAAAGTCGCTTGCTTCATCTTCCATGATATCTCCCAAAGATGAGGTGGCTGAAGAAGAGGGAGGGTTGGACATAACATCTGCGCAAATCTTGTTTTCAGTTTGGGCGACAACGGAACACTCCAGCGAGGCTGAAACCGACTTGGGCAGAGCAGTTGATGGTGGAATAGTATATGAGATACCAAGTTGGTCATGGTCACTGCTATTGCCTGTATAAAGTTTCGATCCATTTATCGGCTGAGAATCACTTGGTGGCGGTAGATGAGAAGCTTCAAAGTTGGGAAGATTGGACTGCATTTTAATAGGGATTTGCGAAGGAAATCCCCTCAAGCCATTGACAAGCCCTTCAAGTTTGGGGTTCACCCGCAAGTACTCATAAAGGTGACTGTCGGGCATAGACGATGACCCAAAATGATTTATTGCTTCAATAGCTGAAGTAGGAGCGGTATTCAGGACTTGGATTATGTTACTGAGCAGTTGAAGCTTTGCAAGTTGTGCGGCAACTGATTGCAGCCTAACAACATTGTCCCAAGGATTTGTCAAATTGACAGGTGCAAGCATTTGAGGAAGATTGGAAAGAATATTGAGGTCTGTTCGTGGCGGATGGGTGACTGGATCTACACCCATTTGGAGAAGTTTTTTCTTTAAATGGGTGTTCCAATAGTTCTTAATCTCGTTATCCGTCCGCCCTGGAAGATGGGTAGCTATGGCCGATCACCTATAAGAAACCACAAAGCATTCACGATCACTTCTCTTCTAATTTCCGCGGAAAATATTTATTCCAGGGTTATTATTAAGAAGTGTCCCAAAGACTCTCGCATGGGACAGGAGCATGAAGAAAAATAAGCTTATAAGGAAACTTCCTTAAAGACCAATTTTTAAGGAAGGTAATAGGCCAATAAAACTTAAAAGAGTTATTTTTCATAACTCAACGAGGCACACTATTTTGCTAACTTCTCGAGAAAAGATAAAGGTTTTAAAAGAATTACTTGTTTCCAAGAACTGCATGTAGGTTGATGATGATCTGCTCTTCTTCCTTAGAAAACTTTCCCCTTTTGATATCAGGCCTCAGATAATTAATCCACCTAAGCCTGCAACTCTTTCCGCACCTGCTCAGGCCTCCAAGCTTCGGAAGTGCTTTCCACCTCCCACGGCCATGCTTCTCAATATAATCGACGAGCTTTCGATCCTCATCTGGCGTCCATGGCCCCTTCGTTAAACCATTTTCGTCGCAGCCCGGTGATCTTCCCATCATTTCTGCAGAAAAAGGATGCAGAGTTAATATCTCCTAATGTTCTTTCCTTGTATTGGAGTTAAGATACTGAACGAAGGAGCAAAAGAAACTTAAACCTTCGATTTTTTTTAGGAGAACGACGACGGTATGGATTGGTTTTAGAAGTATAACAGAAAAGTGCTAGTTATATAGTGTGCGGATGTTTGGGACTAACAAAAATATTTATCAAATTGTAAGATACGAGTCTTCTTCTCCATTAGATGACTGAGGCGTCAGACAGTTTGCTTTTTAGCTGCAGTTCCTTTTTCACACACTCACTATGCCTTAGCCGCGTTAGTTGCCACGTCGACTTCCATGTTAGATTATGCGCCACGTTATCCCTTGTGCAATGTCACCATCGACCCTACAATGCTCGATTCTTGAAACGCGAGGAAACCCTAGCTACAATGATGTCCACACCTCCAATCAAAAATTAGCCTAGATTTTGCAAATGATTTTATTTCCTTTCTTGTGAATTTTGTTCAATTCTTTCGATTCTTTGTAATTGCATGTATTTTGACTACAATTGCACTTGTAATTATCAAGAACTTTGTCAGTACAATTCACATTTCACAATTCGTCATCCTTTTCAACCAAATTAGGTTTCCAATGAATGATTTTGATTTTCCACCAGAGGTACAAAGAAATCCTATTATTTTCTTTTAAGTGAGCTTTAAAAGCTTCTAATCTCTATTTTTTTTTAATAAATTTCATAACTTTTGTAGTATTGGAGTATGTTCATTTGTTTTTGTATATTAAATTCTATTAATACAATTTAGTCTTTTTACAAAAAAAAAAAAAATTCCTGTTACTTTCACCATTTGAAGATCACTGATTGAGCTCTAAAGTTCAATGCATGAAAGGAATCAACTCAAAGCTTTCTCTCATGACATGCAGATAACAAGGGTACAAACATAAGCGTACAAAAGGAAAGGGTTAATATAGTAGTAGTGCAGAGGACGTACGTAACCCCTTTTCAACGTAAGAAATGACCACTTGTGGAGCAAGGCAACGGCGACCTTCTCTGTAATTCATGCCGGGTCACGTCAGCAACAAGGGACAATTGTACTCTCGTAAAAACATAGAATGAAAACTGTAAGAGCCATTTCTTTTATAAATCTATCAAGACACTTCACTTTCTCTAATATAGAGAGACACTACTACAACTTTGGGGAGGAACAATCAGATTTTCGGACATTATTATACCTAATAGACTTCCTATCAATAAACACATGCCAAGGTGAAAGGATGTGAGGAAAAAATATTATTGTTTAAAGACGTAAAGATTATAAATTGTAATATATATTTACAACTTTAAAAAAATTTAAATGCAATTTTTTAGCTGAAGTAATGAATGATTAATCAAACTATTTTGTTCTATAAATTTTGAGATACATAAAATACATAAGCATTCACCAAAAAACAAAAAAAAAAAAAGGTGGTGTTGCCAACCCAATAGAAATATATATGACCATAATTCCTATGTTAACACTATTCCATCTTACCTAAGCTTTTAGATTAGATAGTTCTCGTTTTGCTTTGGTGCTCATAGCATTGTACAGACACCTCCTGCAACCTCGGATGGAGTTAGTAGTGCTATGCAAGCACAGCTTCTTGGCGTCCATTGATTGAGAACCATGATGTATCTTCACATCTGTGAGATATTTCCTATTATCATCAGGTTCCCTTTGGTAATCCCTCATTGGAAAAGGAATTTTTTCTTATCGCGCTCAGCATGTCTCAAACCATGTTAGTTGACTACTGTTACATAGACTTAGTTAGGAGATACCCGATCAAGCATGCTGTCTTTGATCAATTTGGCAATATGAATTAAGAAACTCCATTTGGCAGGATTGGCGCTATATATATGTGACTGGAAAATGGACGAACATGTTGAAATTCAGCATGTAGTTTCTTGAAGGAAACTACTAGCTATAAGAGTTAAGTTTAAATGCATGTCATGAAGACCAATTGGGCGTTTAGCACTATAGATCACCGTGACAAGTAACCTTTCTTGGGATAATTTCACAACCAAATGTTGGTTTATTTTTATTTTTATGAATATGTAAGTTTATTCATTAAAGAATAAGTTAGTACAAAAGCTTAGGGGCATACCCTAGCATTATGATTTATCTAAGAGAAAATTGAATATGAAATCCTCTAACTATGATATAATAAAATATTTATCTCAAAAAGAGTTTGATATTCCTAAATAAAGATGCCCTTCCATGTACCATTTTCCTAATCTTAGCCAATAAAATTAGTATTTCAATAGTCTTATTTTGAACACGTCTACGATTTCGTTCAAACTATATACAATACATGCAAGTTAAGAAATAAAGTTTATGAAGTTTTGCAGTCAAATCTTTGCCTTTCGTTGTTTTGACCATCCATTGTAGTTTAGAATTTTAATCATCAATGTTCCTACGTATACCTTGTTGTGCAAGTATACTCTAACATATTTGCCCAGTCCAAGGACATTGAAAAAACAAGTGAGACCTACTTTCCAATTGAAAAGCACATAAATTACAAGATAGGTCAATTAAGGGAAGCCATTGAGATACCACATTTGCTGTAGAAAGTCTATCTTTACATATAAGCCATCTAATAAAATTATGTTTGTTAATTCCACTTGACCATATCAAGTCATGCAATTCAACCTCAATATTAACCTGGTGTAAATTATTATATGTCTCTTTACAATAATAAGAAAATCTAGAGAGTGTAGATATGAGAATTAGTTATAATTTAAGATGATATTTCCAACTTCATGTCATATTTCATTTGATGTCAGAATATATAACTAAAACTCGCCTACATTTAATACTATAAATCCATCTATTTTATAAAGATGAGCTTAGATAATTGATGAGATTCCAGAGTAACCTTCCCAACAAAATCTTATTTCATATTTTAAGATCTAGTAGTTTAAGTCCTCCTTCCTTTTTAGGTGAACAAAGAACTTACCAAGTTACCTTGTGAGTTTTATGATCTTTAAATTCTCTATCCATAGAAAGTATTTAATCTTCTTCTCAATTTCATAAGTAGTTTGCTTTGGGAGAAGGAACATTTGCCTAATGTTGGTATTTTAGTTTGTGCTTATTTTAGAATTTTTGTAATATAGTTTACAGTTATGCTAATGTGTTCTGGTGTGTTTTTCTGTTGCTTTAGATATCTTTTATTAAGGATGTATGTTCCAAAATGTTTGCTCGGAAAGGCTAGAATTTTCTAGTCCGTTTCAAATTTTAGAGTTCCAAAATGTTTGCTTACTAAAAGTTGATTCAGCAAAAGACTTCGTTTTTGCATTGTTTCTTTCAAGCATTGAAAAAAAAAAAAAATGCGACGGCTCAATAGTAACTCCATCCTTGCGGGTAAATCTCGTTAAATCACCAAAATTGAGGTTTGAGATGATAGGCCGGCGCCATTGACGAGCAGCCACAGGCTTGGTGTCACAAGAGAGAAGCCCATCTATCAGGGTTCCATCCTCTACGTCGAGATGTCTTTGCCTTACCTCCCAACGAGCGAAAAGCGCAGTCCCTTTGATCACGGCATCCCCGAATTATAGTATGACTATAGCCTTGTTAATAAGTATAATACCTGCTGTTTGTAACTTCATTTTCCTGCATAGGGCTTATGTGTGTCCAGTTTTGTCACTATACTGACCAAGCTTTAACATCTTCACGGAGCCCTTAAAGGCAAAGACATTCTTAGAGCTAACGAGAATGCAGAGCTTTGTTTGAGTGAGATTATTAGGGGTTAAACTACGCCCAAAAACTGTGACCGAATACTTTCTTGTCATCTTGTTAATTTTCTTAGTTGTTTCTATTGGTATTCGTAATTCTAGATCTGCTTTATCGCACCAGGTAAAAAAAAAAAAAAAAAAAAATCATATGTCAGGTTCATCTTTCAAGATTTGCCGATTTTTATTGCTTTTGTTTCCTTCCTACACCTAATCTTACTCGATTAGTTTTGTATTAATTGATCCATCCCTATAGTATTCGCATGCTGATAAAAGTACAATACCTATTTATATTATTAAAAAAATGTGAAAATACGTACAAAAAGAAAGGAACCTTTTAATGACACATCATCCTTCACGACAAAGAGGATAAGAGAGATGGATTACAAACAATTCTTGCCATACAATCAAGCATTTTGACATATCCGAAGGACCAAAAGAAAAGTCATTGGCCAAACTCCAGAACGAAATCATAGACTGAGAAGGAAACTTGTGAGAAAAAATAGTGAAGATGCGTGGCCAAGTTTCTCAAGATACACAGGTGGAGGTGCCTGCTACAGTGGTGTGGGATGTCTACCGTGGCCCGGAGCTCGGGAAGCTCGTAGACGAATTGCTTCCTGACGTGGTTGGCCGAGTGGAACTTGTGGAAGGTGATGGAGGTGTCGGAACAATCATGAAGGTTACCTTTCCACCAGGTATGCTTGTACAAGAGTCTTGAACAACCAGGATGAAATAATTCCTGTTTTTAATTGGCAATTCAGGTGATTCCTTTGTTTCTGGATATCTTCCAAGAATTTGTGTAGCTTATTTAACTAAGATTATGATGAGCCAATTATTAATTCGAAGTTACGGACTGATATTGTTAAGAATTCCGACTAGAGTTTTTAGTTCACTAGATTTTCGCTTCCTCTTTTGTAGTTTTGTCATGACGAATTATAGCATTTGTCTTTATAGTCTAATGGTATTTTACTTTCTTGAGATCTAGAGATTTTCGGTTTCACTAGGTACTAAGTGTGGATTTGCGCACAATCAGGCAAATAAGGAACCTATTTTTTCTATCGATTGCGGACGGTAGGAAAAAAAAATAAATAAAAAATAAAAAAGAGAGAGAGAGAGAGAGAGACATCGTTTGGGATTTCGTCCAAGATGGTTATCATTGCTTTGTAGATAAATGGTGTATGGAAAATTATAAATGTGTACGGTAAATTCATTTTGCTTTTTCCGACAAATACATCACTACGTGAAGAATGAAGGGCTAACAGTGTAATTTACTGTGGCTAGGAACTCCTGGAGCTAGCTATTTGAAGGAAAGATTTACAGAGATTGATGACAACAAGCGTTTCAGGGAAACAGATGTTATTGAAGGAGGATATAAAGATTTGGGTTTTCTTCTTTACCGGGTGCGCCTTGAGATCATTGAGAACGGCCCTGAATCAACGATTGTCAGATCAACTGTGGAGTACGATGTAGACGATAAATTTGCCGAGAATGCATCTCTTGTCACCACTAAGCCACTGGAAACTATAGCAGAAGTTGTGGGGAGGTATTTAGCTGAGAAGAAAGCCGCCACTCATTAGAATCACTCATACAAAACACATATGCTCAAGAAGCCATGAACACCATGCTCAGCCATCAAAGAATAAATTGGGGAAGAAACAATGGGTCGGGTCGGGTCGGGTCGTTAAGTTTGCTATGCCACGTTGTATTTGGCCTTTTATTTTATTATTTGGTTATGAACGAAGCTTTTCATAAGAACAAAAACAAAAGAACGAAGTTCGCCAGCTTGGACAGATGTCATCTGAGATTGATATTTGCAAAAAGAAATGGTTCCACCATTTTGGATTATTTTTCTTTTGCTTGTCTGATCAGGCAACAACCAGCATTCTAGCGGTATAGGAATCTTTGGATGATGATCTCTGCCAAATATTATAAGCTTGCTGACCTTATCCTTACGTTCTCTTGAAAGTTTATATGTATCCCATAGAAAAAGCTAATGCCATAACCCATCCCTGAGAAGAAAGATGGTTCAGCAACTCTCACACGAGGTGGAGGTAAAGGTGTCTGCTGCTGAAGCATGGGAGCTTTACGGCTCGCTGCGTTTGGCAAAACTTATAGGGAAAGAATTTTCCAATGTCTTTGAGAAGATTGAAGTCATAGAAGGTGATGGAGGGGCTGGGACTGTTCTCAGGATTACATATGCACCAGGTACCATAAAGCAATACAGGTTCATGAATTTTTTTTTTCCCCCTTTTTTCATTTAAGTTTCTACCAATATTCTATTCCATAAAACAAGAAAGTCTGTAGAGGTATGGATTTACTATTTTTGTGGTATTGAAAATGGTTTGAGATAAAAGGTACGGTAGGCTGAAAAGAAGAAGAAATCCAAAGTAATTTCTTCTACCTGTCAGAAACCGGAATGATATCTGGTATAAGCCGGAACAGAAACAATAGAGAAAAACTATTATGTATTCGATGATTTGCTTTGATACAAGGCGTTCCCTATATATAGGTCTGAACTACTAAACTCTAAAAAAAATGGGTTTAATTACATGGATTATACAAGGGTGAGAATCGTTATTGTTTCCGGTGAGGCTTGAGATTGCCGGAAGTATTTTGGGAATTTTTCCGGATTCTATTCTCAGGATTTGAATCCCGTGTTTCTTCCTTCCTTCCTTGCTTGAAAAGAGAAAGTTTTGATTTCTCTTTTGGTATTTGTTTTCCATGTTTGTTTTGCCTTGATATTGTGGTTGGTGAGAGATTCTTTCCTCGCCGGAAGTTGATCGGGAGTTGCAGAGGTTGTGCGGCGCCTCAATGTTTGAGATGGTGAAGGGCTGACGTGTGCAGTCTTGTTAGGTGCTGGTGGGTCCCGCACATGGAGAGAGGTTGATGAATTGAATAGTGGTTGCTGATGTGGAAATTCTGCACCGGGTGATTGACTTTTCTTTGCTTGTGACTTTTATCTTCTAACAGTTTGCTCAAGCATAGAAGCAGAAGTTAGATTTTCCTGACCTTTTTGATATTGGAACAAAATTTCTAAAACAAGTTTGAAGTTTACTTTCTTATGTTTTGAAAGGTTCAAAGTTGCAATTTGAAATATTCCTTTTATTTATTTATTTAACTAATTTTTACTGAATTAGGTGCACTCGGTTCTACTGGTTTGATCGAGAAATTCACAATTATCGACAACGAAAAACGGCTGAAAGTAGCAGAAGTAATTGAAGGAGGATTTCTTGATTTGGGATTTACCCTTTATCGTATTATCTATGAAGTTATTGAGAAAGGGGACGATTCGTGCATAACCAAGGTTACAATTGAATATGATGTCAAGGAAGAAGCAGCTGCTAATGCCTCATATGTGAAGATTGAACGATCAATAAGAATAACAGAAATTGCCAACAATTATCTCATCAAAAGCAAAGCTGCTAAGGATGTACATCTAGCATGAAACTTGTGATCTCCTCATGAAATACCATCTTAAGAAATAAAATCGTTATCCTTGCATAATAAGCCGATTGGTCTCTTGCCATCATTATGTAGCAGATTCTACTAAAAAAAACTCTTGATTTTGATATTATGTTGAAACTTCTAGTGGTGGTTGATTGTATAGAAATAACAGTGATGCCTGACCTTTGCGGCTCTTTTTAAACGAAGAAACTCGGTGCTGTGGGCTTCCAGCTCTTATATGAGAGGATTACTCCTCGGCCTAGTGATGGAACCGATCGCATCAACATGTGCATTTATCTACTTTTGAAAGGAGGGTTAGCTTTGTAATCTCATTGTAAACGAAAATTTCAAATAGCGGAAATATTTGTGGTACAAGAAACTGTGATCTTGGCAAAAGAGTAGCTCGCACCAGGGCTTTATGGTTTAGAATGATTGAATTCAAGCCGGATTTGGTGAATGAAAAGATAACGGATTAAAACCATTGTACATTCATGAATCATGAATGATTATTATATAGGTATGTTTTACAGTCCTTAGATTCAATCAACTCTAATATACAGTAGACAATAATTGTTGGCATAGTTTCTTCCTTCTTCTCTGGCGTGAAGTTCCTCAATCTGCTGCACAATCAATCTACGGGAGAAGATCAACTCTTAATTTTCTTGGCCAACAGCAAGAAGGAGGTGAATGTGGGCGTGTTCTGCTAGCGGAAGTTTGTTAGATGAGAGTTCTACATCAAATTTTAAGATGAAATTTAAATCAAAGAAAGATTTTTAACCCTTGACCTAGGTTTTAGATTAAATTTTGTTAGAAATAAGCCTGCAATCCAATTTAAAGTTAGTTTAAAGGTTGGACAATCCTTTTTTTCATTTAAGTTTTACTTTGGGATCCACTAAGTTTCATTAAACTCCAAAGTCACATAATTTTGAGCAAAGTTAACTTGGGCTTTAATACTATATTAGGAAATCTAAAAGTCTAACCTAAAAGTTAATTCAAGAGTTGCAAGAATATTCTTTTATATTTAAACACTACCCAATGATCATATTTTTTCAATGTGAAATATTTGTCTCTAATACTTTCCTGCACATCAAGTAAAGTTAGGCTCAAAGTTAAACAGAATACAATAGATGTTCCAAAAAAACTAGCATATTTTAATGACTCAAGGTTGAATGAAAATTGAAAAAAAAAAAAATCAACCATTGTTCTAATATTATATAATAAATAAACTCAAGTTTAACCTAAAAATTAGTTTAAAGGTTAGAAAACTTTTTTTTTCATTTAAGTTTCACTTTAGGGATTTTCCTTCTAGTGTGGAACTTTCATCCTATACCTAGGCCTTTGAGTCTTCTAACATAGTATTAGAGTTTAGATTCATTCTATTTCATTCTCTATAACATTGAGTCTTAGCTTTTAAATTAGGCCTTCTAACACTCATATAAAGGAGTCTTCTGCAACTGAGCGGCAACATGAACAAATCTCCACTCAGAATATGCGAATTCTTACATGGTTCAATAAAAACCTTAATTCTTGTTTCTCTAACAGCACGCATGACGAGCCACATCCCAGCTGCGTAGGAAGCTTTGACTGTCAAATTTCCAAAACAATGAGCCTGTAACTAGACCTTGTCCCTATTATGTGTCGGAAATTCGACTCACAACCAAAAGAAGAAGAGAAGAAAGATGTTTGAGCACCTCTAACGAGGTGGAAGACGGCTTGTGAATTGGAGCTACTTAGTACGCTTCAGTTAGCAGAACGAAAGAGAAACCACTGAAAGGTCAACTGGCCAAGGTTGTACGTAAGCCAAGCACGGGTTTTCGATAAGCCAAACAAGAATTTATCTAAGCTTCAGTCAAGTGATTTATCTTGTTTTGAGCATGAAACGTCATAAATTATGAAGCTTTAAGGTTCAAGTGTATAGAGACTGCATCCTGACTTCAGAGTGATCTCAAAGAATGAAGTGAGAAGCACGAGGCTAGCGATTGGTGAGAAGCATAAAGCCGACGATGTTAAAAGATGTTGAATTGGTCAAAAGGTTGATTGGTGAGTTCTTTTTTCTTTTTCTTTTTTTTTTCTTTTTTTTGTTTGGTATTCGTTTCTTAGAAATATCGATATATTATTGCACTTGGTTGGGCCCTCCGATTGGCCTTTCTGTAGAAAATTCTCTTGTACCATGTGCAATAGAGGTTGCTATTTTCTATAGCATGGATTATCTAACTAATGATATGTATATAGTATTCACGTATACATAAGATGCTCTTCTGCCCGATTCATTTCGCTTGAATTAGGTGCACTTGAGTTTTTATAAACGTCCTCTAAGGTTGATGACAAAAAGTGCTCAAAAAGGCAACAAGGATCAAAAGAGGATATCCAAATATGATCTATTTTAATTGTGTTTTGTCTGAAAATGATAAAGAAAATAATGATTTGAGTAAAATCAAACCCACGTGATTCATGTATAATGAAAGAAATGATATATGTATAATCACACGCTTGTAAATCATGTACAATCAAAGTAATAATTTATGTCTAATCAAATCCATATGATTCATCTACTAAACTTCTTAATATATATTTCTTAACTTGTAGTTTTGTAGATAAGCTAAATGAAATAAAAGGTGCTTTGTGGAAAAAAAAATTAATATGCCTATTCTCTTATGTCTAATCAAATCCATATGATTCATATGTGAAACTTCTTAATATAATGAAAGAAATGATATATGTATAATCAAACACCCGTAATTCATGTACAGTCAAAGCAATAATTTATTTCTAATCAAATTCATATGATTCATCAACTAAACTTCTTAATATATATTTCATAGCTTGTAGTTTTCTAGATAAGCTAAATGAAATAGAAGATGTTTTGTGGAAAAAAAAATAATTGATATTTCTATTCTTTTAGCGAAAGTAGAAAAAGTTGCATGAAAAAGTTTTTTTATTTAAAAATATAAAATTATCCTAAGAAATTTTATTTCAAATGAGATTTGGAGGTTTCTTACTTTTATTTTTTTTTTTATAGATGCATTAACTTTTGTAATCCTAGAGTATGCTAATGTACTTCTATATTTTAATATTTGTTAATATAATTTACCTTTCCACCCAAAAAGAAAAACCCACATGATTCATGCATAACCAAAGAAATGATTTGTATGTAGTCAAATCCACGTGATTTATGTATAATCAACATAATGACTTATAGATAATCAAACCCATGTGATCAAACCCACATGATTTATGTGTAATCAAAGAAATGACTTATATATAATCAAACCCATGTGATTCATTTATATCAGCAATAACTTATGTATGGTTAAAGCCACGTGATTCTTGCATAACCAAAACAATGATTTATGTATGCACTACTGAATCCTATACAAAGGTTGCAGTAGGAACCATATCTAATCTAATCATGGACAGAGCTTTCAAATGTAATAGTGGTAATTTGGTGCTTTTAGATGATTTATAAAGAAACCTCCAATATTAATTTAATAACTTAAACTTTGTCTAATTATTTCTTACCTCGGTGGAGTGGGGTGAGGTGGCATTTGTTTTGGTGTTTGGAGGGGTTCTCACTTTATTTTAGAAGAGATCACACTTTCGATATGACTTTGATCCTGCACAAAACATCAATTAACATTAGAATTAAACTCAGCTTTATTATATTCTGTTTATGCAATGAAAACTTTTCGGAGTATCAAATTTTAACCAGTTTAGGATACAAGGACATCGTTCTCGTTAATAGTGAGTCCTTTTGAACATCACTAATCAGTAATCAGTTCTAAATCTTTTATTTTACTTGGTTATGAACGAAGCTTTTGATGAAAAAAAAAAGTATATAAATAAATAAATAAAAACAAAGTTCGCCAGCTGGGACAGATGTCATCTAGGAGTGTTCTTTACAAAAGAAATGCTTCCGCCTGAAACCAGAAGTGCTTAGAGTACCAACTCTTGCGCAACTAGCTATAACGTTGCATATGTTACTAACAGTTCCGAGTAATTTCCTTTTGCTGTCGTCTCATTAGGCAACAACTAGTATTCTAGCAAGAAAGGAATCTTTGGAGGATGATTTCTGCCAAATATTATGAGCTTGACTTATCCTTACCTACTCTTGAAAGGCTATATATATATCCTATAGAAAGCTAGTGCCATAACAATCCCCACCAAGAAAGATGGTTCAGCAACTCTCACACGAGGTGGAGGTAAAGGTGCCTGCTAATGAAGCATGGAAGGTCTTCGGCTCGCTTCGTCTGGCAAGACTTGCTGTGGAGGAACTTCCCAATATCTATGAGAAAATTGAGGTCATAGAAGGTGATGGGGGGGCTGGGACTGTTCTCAAGATTACCCTCGCTCCAGGTATCTCAAAGCAGTACAAGTCCATGAATATCTTTTTCCTTCTTCTTTTTTCTCAGATGGCTTAGAACCCTAACAAACTTTGTTTGAATGGCTTAAATTGGAAAGTAGTGGCCTAAAGTTGCAATTTTAATTATTCCTTTTTTTATTCAACTATTTTTTGTTGAATTAGGTAGGCCTGGGTTTACTGGTTTGACCGAGAAGTTCACAACTATCGACAATGAAAAACGTTTGAAAGTAGCTGAAATAATTGAAGGAGGATTTCTTGATTTGGGGTTTACATTTTATCGGGCTCGCCTTGAAGTGATTGAGAAAGATGAAGATTCGTGCATAATCAAGATAACAATTGAATATGATGTTAAGGAAGAAGCAGCTGCTAATATCTCGTATGTGAAAATTGAGCGACCAGTAAAACTTATAGAAATTGTTAACAATTACCTCATCAAAAGCAAAGCTGCTAAAGATGTAAATTTAGTACGAGATTTGTGATCTCTGTATGTAATGTCGTCTTTCCTAATAAAATTGTGTGTACTTACGGTATTCATCATAATTTTTTTTTCTTATTGAGTAATTAAAATCTTCAAAAAGTGATAACAAAAGACTATTCATGCATCGTTTAAACAGGTCACCATTTTCGTCATCCATGAATAATAAGCCGATTGATCACATGCCATCGTTATGTAGCAAACTAAAACTGAAGAAATCTCGTTCCATGTAGTGTCCACCAATAGAATTTTAGAATTATTAGCCTGTTACCCATCTTAAGAAAACCCCGTGTCTTGAATACCCTACCATGGAACAAAAGAAGCTTTGAATTTAACTCGAAGAATTGAACACTAGAGAGCTGAAATATGTTGGATGATCAAGAGTGTTAAGAGAAAAAGTTTTGCAGCAACTTTGCTTAGTATATCTTTCAAGGCCGTATTGTATCACATTTGGAGCAAAAGAAATAAAAGAAGATTCAACAATACAAGTCTAGAAAACTCAACCATTATTGCTAAAATTAAGAATGATGTGAGATGAAAGATTTCATCTACCAGAGAAGTCAAGCTTACAAATTGTAATAAATTTTTACAAGAGCTTTGGAATTTGTCAAGTGCAATATTTGAGCTTAGATGATGATATTTTTTAATCATACAATTTTGTAAATTTTTTTACGAGTGATATATAATTTAATCTTTAAAAAAAAAAGAAGCTTTGAATTTGAGTGGAAGGCTCCACACGAGATTTCCTATGACCAGATTGAGGATATTAGAAATCTTTTGGAACATTGTCACAAGACATAAGGAAAAGGAAAAAAGAGATAAAGCAGGCAAGTGGTTGAATTCAATTGTATTGAATTTGCTATGAATTACAATGTACATGGGGGCTACTATTTATAGAGAATTAATCCCATATTATTATGTCTGATAATTGACTATACATGAAAATAATAAAGGAAATGATAACAAATTGTAGTTCAATAATCCTAGGTAATCTTGAGAAGAAAGGTGCTTCCCCAGTCATTTTAGAATCTTCGCATCAAAGCCAAAGAATAAATGGACATAAAAAGAAGGGAATTAATCCGGACTTCTGAATTTGTGTGATGATTTTTACATTTATATATTACTCAAAGATTATTTATTTGTCCTATGAGACTTTCATTCTTAACAAAAATTTCAAATAGCCAAAACATTTGCAGCACAAGAAACTATGATCTTAGCATAAAAGTAGTTCGCAGCAGGCTATATGATTTTGAATGATCGAGTTCAAGCTGGATTTTGTGAATGGAAAGATAACGGATTAAAACATTCCGTATATTCATAAAGCTTGAATGATTATTATATAAGTCTGTTTTACAGTCTGTGGATTCGGTCAACTTCAATACACAATGGACAATAATTGCTGGCATGGTTTCTTCCTTCTCTGGCGTGTAGTCCTTTTTTATTGAAACCTTCTGCACAATACTAGGAGAAGATCAGCTCCTTATTTTCTTGGACTAATAGGAGGAAGTGAGTGTGCATTCTGCTCATGTGGAGGAATCTTCTGCACCTGGGCAGCAATCTAAACAAATCTCAACATAGAATATGCCAATTCTTGCACAGTTCGATAAAACCTTGTTCTTTTCCTAAAAGCACATGTGACATGCCATACCGCAGAGGCATTGGAAGCCGCACAAATTTCCAAAGTAATGAACCTCTAGCTAGACGCTGTCCCTACTATGTTTAGGAAATTTGACACAACCAAAAGAAGAGAAGAAAGATGTCTGGGCACCTCTCAGGGGATGTGGAGGTAAACATGACAGCTTGTGAAGCGGTGGGGCTACTTAGCAGCTGGATCGTAGAAGGTGAAGGCTCCAGGATTCTGATTTCGTAAATATTTTGACAACCACTGAGGGGTCAACAAGCAAAGTTGTACATATATCAAGCAGAAGTTCTCGATGAGCACGTAAAACATAAAGTTTATTTAAATATCATTTGTCATATGTTCCAACCATTATAATAAAACATTTAGGTAATATATCGATCTCAACATATTTTATTTAAATATCATCCACAACCCAAGTCTATAAACGTAACCCTGTCACAAACCCTAAGCCGACAGGATTGTTGCATAAGCAAAGCAATGATTTATTACTCCCGACCCGTTGACAAAGGTTGTAGTAGTCACCAACTATTCTTATCATGGACAAGGCTGTCAAACGTGGTAGTGGTAAATCTGGTATTTTACATAGTACAAGAATCTTTTGATTATTAATACCGAAACCTCCGTTACTAATTCAATAATTTAACTTCTATTTAATTATTTCTTATTGGCAGTTCTGTCTGTTTTTTATGAGCGCTAGCACATTGCGTGGTGGCGGGGCTTATCCTCGTGTGTCTTTTCTGCAATAAATATTTCGGAAGTCTACCATCCACTACCAACGAGAGATTGCTACCTCGCAACACTCGAAGCTATGAGAGCATCAATGGGCATTGCAGTTCAACTCAGCCTTATTGTATTATGTCATGCAGTTTTTACCAGTTTGGGGTGCAATGCTCTCATTTCAAACACAGTCATTGTTCTCATTAATGAATCAAGGAAATGATTCTTTAGAATCATTGTATTAGTCAGTAATTTCTAGCACTTCTTTAGAAATGATTCAACTTTTTTCTTTAAAATTGATAATTCGGTGAAGGATATACTTGAACATGTAAGAAGAATATTAGATCAAGATATTGATGATGTGAAACAATTACAACTTTTAACAAGTAGAACAAAAAACAAAGTTTGTCAGTTTACAGATATGTGTTATGAGTGTGATCTTTACGAAAGAAATTAAGCCAACTAAAATATAGAATTCTCGTAGGAAATCCAATATTCTAAATAGTGTCGGGATCCTTGGATAATGATTTCTAGCAAAAACTATGAGCACGCAGACCACGCCCATGCCAACTTTCGAGACTATATATAGGAGAGGAAACCTAAGGTTCGGAACATCCTCAAAGGAAAACAAAGATAGTTGGGCAACTCTCACATGAGGCGGAAGTAAATGTGCCTGGTAGTGAAGCGTGGAGGCTCTATGGCTCGCTTCGCTTGATAAGACTTCTGAAAAAGAGCTCTCGAATGTCTTTCAGAAGATTGAGGTCGTAGAAGGTGATGGAGGAGTCGGGACTGTTCTCAGGTTAACATATCAACCAGGTATTGCAAACCAGTAGAAGTTTGTGAATAATTCTAATCCCTTTTCTTTTTTTTTTCTTTTTTTTGCCGTTTTCCTTTTTGAGTTTCTCGTAGTATTGTTTTTGCTAGTAGTGACACTAGTTTCATGAAGCCTACCATAGTAGCCTTCCATCAGTTACTGAAATACCAAGTTGCCGTTCTACAGAAACATATAAACATGTTTAAGATTCCCTTAGCCTTTGTAGATGTCCAAATGTATGTTGCAAATGGAGAAAAAAAACTTAATGTTTGAGACTTATTCTACTCTCTCTGTCAATAAACACCCAGTTCAATTAGAGTAGACACTACCTCTTTGGTCCCAACTTTAACACTTAACGCCATCCCTTACCTAGCCAAAAAATAAAATAAAATAAAATAAAATTGTTTTGAGGTTCTATTTTGTTTAAAATGTAATCAAATTTCAATATGAGTTCTTCATTTTTCTTCACTTAAATTTTCCTTTCTGTTATGTTAGGCATTGTACCTGGTATTACTAGTTACCTGGAGAAGTTCATAGTAGTGGACAATGAAAAACGCATCAAAGAAACAGAGGTGAATGAAGAAGGATATCTGGACTTGGGATTTACTCTTTATCGTCTACGCTTCGAAATCCTTGAGAAGGATCATGATTCATGCCAAATCAAGTCAACAATTGAGTATGATGCCAAGGAAGAGGCCGCATCTAATGCCTCTTATGTGACTATTGAGCCAGTGATAAAAGTTACAGAAGTTGCCATCAATTATCTTATCAAATGCAAAACTGTATGAGAAGCAGATTCATCATGAAGTTTGTGATCCTTCAATAAAATGTCATCTTCAGAAATAAAATTAAAAGTTCGAGTTGTTTCATATATCTGTTTTTTACTTAATTAAAATCTTGAAAAAGTTACAGAAAACTAGGAAGTCTTGTGTTGCAACCGAAACTGATACAAGTCTTCCACAAGAAATACAGATTTGATCTTCTACTCTGAATACTACCATTGAATAATTATCCTGGCCCTACTGATTTGTGTCCAATGCTGTCATCTGCCACATGATCATCAGTTACTTCATCACATGACTAACAAGGTCCAACAGCCACCCAATATTGTAAAAGAAAAAGGTGTAAACTCGAGGAGAAATTCAACACAAGTTTATTGACAAAAATAAAATAAAATAAAATAAAAAGAGGAAATGATTCAAGAACACGAAAACTCCATGATTTATTTGACTTTTGACTCGTTACTTGCATCTAACCAGAAAAGAGGCGAATCTCTTAATGGCATCTTCCTTGCTGATACCTTACTTAATAAGATGTTTAGCTTCTCTATTAAAAACCAATTGTTAATGGAAAGAGCATTAAAGTTTCTATGGAAAATCTCCTCCTGGAATTATGAGCATAGTAGCATGATTTCCAGGAGCATTGTTCTCATTAATGGTCAAATACGAGTTGATAGAAGAAAATCAATGTTTGTTGTAACTAAGGGATAACACATAATATGGACTAAATCTTGTTATTTTTTCACACAATACAGTAGAATCTTGATCTTACGTTTATAGCCAAAAGCAATAGAGTAAACTAAGGGAAGCATGTCGAATAGTAACATTGACTACTGGCAAGAAAACTACATGAAAATTATGGTGAGAATAGGGTTAATTAGTCAGTGCCTCTTTGTAGACTATGTGAAGTTATGTAGTCATCCAACATAGATGAAGGAATGGTGCACCCAAGTGGATAATTCTTCTAAAACATGGAGGTGCTGTCCTTTTTGCATGTCTCATAAAATTCCAAGAAGTTAAAATAAAGTTCAAGATAAAGTCTTCAAGACAATGCCACCACATCGACATTGTTGATCCTAAAGAATATAGTCATCTCCCTCTTCACTTGGGCCAACTATAGGGGTGGTTTGAGGCTTTTTATCCAGGAGAGAGAGAGAGAGAGAGAGAGAGAGTTGGTGATTGACTTGGAGACAATCTGGAAAGGGTCTTGGTTCTCGACAGAAGACGAGGCAACATTTTTGACTTTACTCGGCTTTGGTTCTTCCTCTATCTGGATTGCTCTAACACTGACCTGCTCAAGGTGAACTTTTTTTTGTAAGCCGTTAATGATCTTGTTCGTTAATGAGAACAATGCGGAAAGAGTCCTTTTTGTAAGTTCAATAGCGACATTGAACTAACCTGTCGCCAAGGGCGAGCTTGCAAAAACCTTGCAAATCGTCATTCTTCTCATTAATGGTGAGCTTTTTCTAACAATGAAAAGCCGCAAGGTCACCTAGTATGAGGACTAATCAGTACCTTCTCTTTTCTTTTTACCTTTTTTGTTTTCTTCTACTTGTATATAAACAATAATTTTCACAAGAAGAATAAAAGAAAAAACGTTTGCCGGCTTCCAGATTGCCGTCTTGGAGCGACCTTTACTATGAAGCCAATTAAACTATAGTGTTTAGAACACCAACACTTACATGATTGAATAGGATCTTGAAGTGTAGATACCAGACTTACTAGATACCCAAAATTATCGCGTTTTGATTCATTTCCCATTAGCTTTCTTATGTCATCAAATATTCTAGCAGTACAGGAATCAACTACAATTTGAGCATGTAAATCCTGTCCATACCTGCTTTCTGAGGCCATATAATACCACACAAATCTAATGCTCTCAACATCTCCTCAGAGGCAAAGATGGTTGGGCAACTCTCCCATGAGACGGCCGTAAACTTGCCGGCGAGTGAAGTGTGGGAAGTCTATAGCACCCTTCGGCTGCCCAAAATTGTGGAAGAAGAGCTTACGAGTATCTTTGAGAAGATTGAGCTCGTTGAAGGCGATGGAGGGGTTGGAACTGTTCTCAAGCTGACATTTGTACCAGGTACGTGCGAAGCAATTGAAGTTGGTGGAAAAACCAAAAAAAAAAAATAAATTCTTGTATGAATTCTTCTTTTTTCTTTACTTCAACTCTTTTTTATTGAATTAGGTATTCCTGGAGTTTCTAATTACAAGGAGAAGTTCACAATAATTGATAACGAAAAACGTATCAAAGAAACAGAGGTGGTTGAAGGAGGATATCTCGATATGGGATTCACTCTTTATCGTGTTCGTTTCGAGATCTTTGAGAAGGATCATGATTCATGCTCAATCAAATCAACAATTGAGTATGACATCAAAGAAGAAGCGGCTGCTAATGCCTCATATGTGACCATTGAGCCACTGATGAAAGTTACAGAAGTAGTCATCAGTCGTCTTATCAAGAGCAAAAATGTCAAAGATGCACATTCATCACGAAACTAGTGTTTTTTCGGTGAAATGTCATCTTCAAAAATAAAGTTATGAACTTGTGTTGTCTCATCATATGTGGCTTTCTTGTTAAATTATGAAGTGTCCACTAGCAATAGTATGCGTCCTTTTTAGGCTGAGCTGTCTTTTGGCGTACATGTATCTTGAGCCGATTGATCCCCTTCCATCATTATGGAGCAGATACAACTAAACAGACAAACTCTTGTTACGTGTGACGAACCTACCGTGGGCACAAGCCTTCCGGGAGAACGACGATTTGGTTCTGCTACGTTGAAGACAACCATTGGATAATTATCTCAGCCCTACTGATTTGTGCCCAATGAACCAATGATTTAGCTACAGAAACGAAGCCAAGTTAAATCGAAACCAATAATTAGTAACAACGTTATAGATAGTTCAAATCACCATCTCCCCTTTACCTACCCAAAAAAGATAAATAAAGAAAAGGGGCCTTGGTCATCACAAACTTGAAAAACTTGCCAAGCAAGTCCCTGGATGCAATCCTCCAAGTTACGAGCTTAAACATTCATTATGAGCCTTGTAAAATAACATATCAACAATGGGAAGCAGGAACTTTTGAAAGGAAATTTGCATCTTGATGCTAGTGTATTTGCAAGAATGATTAATAAAAAAGAGATTAGCGTCAAAGCCCCGGTTGGCTTTCTTTCTTTTTTTGCTTTTGACATGCTAGGGCCTTCTTAATTCAATTGACCATTTTTGTAACAAGCTAGTAGCTCAAGACCAATAGAGAGAGATGATTTCTTTGAATTTTAAGTAAAGGAAAACCTTTTTTTCTTTTTGTGTAATAAAAATATAAGTTTGCATTAATAAAATATAGTATACAAAAGTATAAGAGCATACTCTAATATTATAATAATTACAAAAACTATAAAAAGATAAAGATTGAAAACTTCCAAATTTTCCTTAAGATAATATTTTTTTATAAAGATTTTATATTTTGAAATAAAAAAAAATTCATACAATTTTCCTCATTTGAGCTAACAAATTGAAATGTTATCTGAAATCGTCTTTTATTATATTCTACCCATATATAATAAATCTAAGTTAAAAAAGATATACACAAGGATAACCAATATACATAGAGGCATGCACCTTATTAGTGTAAAATTTATTTTCTCCCAACAAATACGATCGACTTGGGATTTAAGGAGGCTTAGTGTTAGGGTTTGCATTTCTTTCCAAAAGGCCAACCTTAGTGAATGAAGTAATTAAACTCACTTAGATGATTAGGATCTCTTACTTTCCTTTTAGACGTAAGAGAAAATCCTTTTTTTAAAGGATCTCGTTTATAAAATGTGATATTCTCTATCTAAATTTACATCTCTCCCATCATTACTAGGCTTCCTTTGCCTTCCTCAATAAGTGCTTGGTGCAAAAGGATTAGGTCGGAGTTATGATTGACTTTAATATCATTTGTCATAGGCCTAAATTCCTTTCTAAAAGGTTAACTTTAATAAGAAAAGTAATTAAGCCTACTTACGTAGTTAGGATCTCAACTCTCCTTTCAAAACGTGGCATAAAGGTCACTAATTGGAGAAATATTCCAAAGAAGAGAACATATACTACCAGTTTCGTTAGTCTCTAACTCTTGAATTGAAAAACAAAATCCGCTTTAATCGGAGTGAAAAAGAAAGTCCGGTGTCTGGATGTGACTTCCCGTCCGATAAGAGAAAGACGTTGCTAGAAAATCCAAAATGGCCGTCCTCCCACTCGTCTGACTAGCCGCCCAAAGCAGACAGAATACGTTACTTAACGTTTTCTTGTACAAGCATACCTAGTATTGACAAGAAGCACTATACCAGCATACTTTTCCATATCAGCTACTAATTTTTTTTTTTAAATACACTTACTAAGTTCACACATTTAAACCTGGGATCAAGAGGTCCTAGACAGCATATCGGAGCCTAAGACATCATTTTTCAAGTATATCCAACGATTTTGCAAGTACAAATGGGTAGTGCTCCATCCTATTGGGCTTCAAGTAGTCCATGTAGTAGGATTTGCCCCCTACGGAGATGCTGTATCACATAAAAATTAGGATAGAAAATAAAGCACAATTGTTGTCTCTTGTAAATTAAGAGACAAATAATAAATTCTTTGAAATGGAAAGGACCACAAGAATATTTAAAATATATAAATTTAATGGATTGGGTAATTTACCTGTGTGGGTTATATGTAAGCCCACACCATCACCAAATGTCACCTAATTGTCGTCAATATGGTACATGAGATTTCAAGGTCCATTGGATTGGTGGTGATATGATTTGTGGACCGAGAATTGGGAAACCAGGCAGCATCAAATTGCGCCGGAGGTGGAAGGTCTAATCAAGTAGCAAGCCATTTGATTGAAGTCAGTCCTGGACCCGCTACACTTTGGTAGTGTAGAATTTATTTTCTTTGGGCAAATACAATCGACTTGGGGTTTAAGGAGGGTTAATGTGAGGGGTTTGCATTCTTTTCCAAAAGGCCAATCTTAATAAGAGAAATAGTAAAATTTGCATACTATAATCAATATCTCTTATTTCCTTTTTAATATAGGAGGAAGTCCTCCTAGAGGATACCATCCATGAAATGTATCATTTTTTTTAATCCAAATCTATGTCTTTCCCAACATGCTTAGGCTTCTTTTCCTTTTTTGCCTACCTCAATAAGTGCTTGGTGCAAAGACATTAAATTGGGTCCACAGTTGATTTTGATATCACTTGTCACGGATTTAAATTTTTTTCTAAAAAGTTAACTCTAATAAGAGAAGTAACCAAACCTGCTTATATAATTAAAATCTCCACTTTTCTTTTGAGACGACATGGTCACTGACTGGAGAAATATTCCGAAGAGGAGAGTATATACCACCAGCTCCGTTAGTCTCTTAACTCTTGAAGTGAAAAACAAAGTCGGCTTTAATCAGAGTGAAAAAAGAAAGGCTGGTGTCCGCATGTGACTTTCCGTCCGATAGCAGAAGGTGGAGTTAGAAAATCCAAAATGGCCGTCCTTCTGCTCGTCTGACTAGCCCCCGAGATATATATTATTCTTTGTTCTTTTTTCGGCGGCTCATTTGTAAAGCATCTGCCGAAAAGTGAAAAAAACGCCGTAGGTTCTTTTACTTGGTTAAAAAAAAAAAAAAAAAGGCTGCTGTAGGCCAATTGCAGGTGATTCTGGACTTGGGATCGCTTTCATAGCCCGTGCCTACATATAGATGCAACCATGCGAAGAACAACCCAAAAATCCCAGGATTTCTGCTGCTAATTGTAGTATCACACGGATAAAATGTTGGGGCAAGTTTCCCATGAGCTGGAGGTGAATGTGCAAGCGAGCGAAGCATGGGCTCTCTATAGCACACTCCTACTAGCAAAACCTGTGGAAGAAAAGCTCCCTGGCATGTACGATAAAGTTGAGCTGCTAGAAGGTGATGGTGGGGTTGGAACCCTTTTCAAACTTACATTTCCACCAGGTACGACTAAGTTTAGGTAACTCATAAATGCCTCTTTTTTACAACTAAGTTTGCTGATGATCATGGTTAGAGATTAGAATCGTGATTGTGAAGCGTGGTTTCATTGAATTAGGCACACCGGAGATCACATACTACAAGGACAGGTTTACTAATATTGATCATGAGAAGCGCATCAAAGAAGCGGATATTTGGACATAGGATTTACTTAGTACAAATTCCGATTTGAGATCATACAGAAGGATGGGAATTCATGCATCATCAAATCAGGAATTGAGTATGTCTTGAAGGAAGAGTGTGCCGCTAATGTTTCATTCGTCTCCATCGAGCCATTAGCCCAAATTGCAGACACTGCCAAAGAATATCTTCCCGAACTCAAAGCTAAATAGTAAAAAAGAGTTAAGGGTAACACAATGAGTACGCACACTTCCATTTTTATGTTCTTTTCATTTTCGTGATGCTCACAAGGTGAGCCACGTCAAGAACGAGCAAATCTAATAGGATTGGATTATTCCTCGACTTTGTGATGCTCAACTTTGTCCTTATCAATGTTTGGGAACATAACTCGCATTCAAAACATCCAAGTGATGAACCCCAAACATAGCTCTTAAAGTATGGCCGGAACGAGAGCTAAACCAAACATTTTAAGTCCAAAACATTCTGAACTAAGGCAAGCAAGACAGACTACCCCTTCAGTTACGGACTAAATCATCAATCCAAGAGTAAAGCATGCAGATACTACACCCATTATCAACCTGTAAAATGATATAGCAATAATTTCTACCCTTTAATTCAGAGCAAACCAACTATCAATGTCCGAGTACCACAAAAATTGTCCTTGCCTCTTAATGTATTTGTTTATCCTACAAAGTTATTATAAAAAGGAAAAAGAAAAAAAAGATTATTTGGGGGTGAACGAAAAATGAAATCGAGATAAAGGTTGTGTCATTTTTGATATAGTCCACCAGGGTTCAGATGCAATACAGAGTGCTTCTTCAAACAACTCTTTGCCATCTCCCAAGTTTCAAAACACAATCGCACAGTGATGCAATGTGGAAAAAAATAAAGCATAATCTACTTCAATCACCATTATCAAGACACTTGGCGAAAAAATTCCATATAATTAACTAGCTCAGAAAAATGAGATTACATGCCTTTGTTAAACTCAAGCTACAACAAGAGACAACTATTCTGACTTCCATTACATTTCCCAATTCTGCAACATCAAGAACACCTACACATAAGCAGAAATAAAAATAGCGGATTACAATCTTACACCGGATAAAACTGAGATTCAGTTTGGTTACTAATCAACAGTCATTGCGTCTGAACCGCCACTTGCATCCTCAATCCCATTCTTCAGTTCTTCAGTTGCAAGTCTCATCTCCTCAGCCAAATTTTTCTGTTCTTCCTCAATCGTATTCTGTAACTCATCCACCTGCAAAAAGGTTGTAGAAATTAACTGCGTGATCTAGATAGAGGAACCTAACATATCAAATAATTAACAATACGAATAGGGATACATGTGGAAATAGCTGGGAAGAAAACCTTAAGGAAAAAGGAAATACAGATGGGACCGTAATGTGGTATCAAATGAAATCAGAAAAGTTATTATTTGACTTATTACAAAGCTAGGACATACTTTTTTTTTTCCCCTTATGAAGATCATGGCGTGGAAATCATCATTTTGAAAAAGATGAAAGGCAGACAAAAAACTTTGAAAGAAAAGGGAATATAAGTTCAGGTTAAACAAGCTGTTGAATTAGGATGATGAGTTTGTAAAGACAGTGAAACCCGTACTGAAAGTCAGAAGAGTAACCAACCAAATGAAGCACCATCAGAAAGGGTGATATGTAGAGCCCCATCGTGACACTGCTAACCAAAGGACCATGATCATAATACTAACGTGAAGACCACCAAAGTCTTCACTATCACATGTTATGCCATCGTTAACTTCAAGAGGAAAGAGGTACAGGGTATTGAACTCAGCTGAAAGTAGGGAGAGTCCCTATACATCTAAACCTGGCAGTGAAAATACCCTGAAATTGTCTCCTCAGGCCTCTCAAACATGACAAACCGATATCTTTGGAAACCAGAGCTAACCTTAGAAGACAAACCTGATATCTTTGTAATAGACAATCATAAACTTCAAGCAAGCAGATCCAAGCACATAGTTAATCATAATAAACCGGAGATCAAATGACACCTCCTAGCTTATCAAGAGTAGCATAGGTAGGGCCATGGGTTCCAGTCCCATCGCTGCTTTTTTAAAAATAAAAATAAAAAAGGAAGGGAAGGAAGAGTCCTACAAATCATGCAAAAACTAACACATACCACGTGCAGCAAAAGAGCAAACTGTTTCTTGCGAAGCTCCAGCAATCTTGAACCTGCCGTATTCTCTGCATCCATAGCTGCAATCTGGTTCTCCAGTTCTGATATGATCTTCTGTGTCTCTGACCTGGGTGGCTGCGTAGCAATCAATTTCCTGATTGCCTCACACTCCTCTTTGTGCTGCCTCTCAATCTTACTCTCTTCAAGCTGCTTCTTAAGATCTTCTATGTCAGCCTGTGCCTGCACAATCTGCCTATTTATCTCATCGTTCAACTCATTGAAGTTTTCCTTCTCTCTTATGTTTGCATCAACGACCACTTTGCTCTTGAGGAGTGGAATTTCAAATGTCGATAACTCTTGTAAGAAAGCTTTGGCTAGTTTCTCACAGTCACCAGAGTTATCTGCATCCTTCTCGACCTCAAGGACAAAGGTAGTGAACTTCTTCTGAAGCTTTTTCAATGGAGGTTCACCCCTTGTAGTTGTGGTGCGGGTGAGAAGCCTGTGTTTTATAATTATGTCCTCGTCTTGTGGACCAAAAGCATAGTTTGCTGTTACTGCTTCTCCCCTACCGGAGACTTTCCTTCCTTTTACCAACATCTTAAGAGTTGATTGCCACTCAGTTCCTGCATTACAGGTTTTATAAAAATTCCCACATATGTCAAAATCTGCAACAAAAACATCATAAAACAAATATGCATACTTTTAGAAACCGTGATTGTATAAAAGCCATCTTTCGTTTTCTCCTTTTCTCCTTTTCTCCTTTTGATGACCATAAAGCACAGAGTAGGATAAAACCCAAGTACCGGATAACCTAGCCATTCTCTTCTTTTTTGTAGGTAAAATTGCAATATATTTTACAAGAAGTATATGTGATCCTGATAGACTTTATACAAAATAAGTACCTCAATCTTGAAAATCCACTAGCAAACGCACACCCCACTCCCACCAGTAAAACGTACAAGAACCGCTACTTCTTGCGTACTCGACGATTTGCGACTAAATGGCAGAAAGCATCTAAATTTTTAGTGGGTGCATTTTCTTTCGAAAACAGTGTCCTGAATTCGAAACGAACACCTACGTTGGACAGTGAAAAGAAAAAAGGAAACATACAGCGAATACATGATTATTTCCCCGTCGACAGCCAATAGAACATAAAGCATTCGAATTCTAATCCCAAAACCCTACCGCCTACGCCCCATCCCTGCCAGAGCTGAAATGAACTTACAAATTCGACAAGCGAGAGAACAGAGGAAACCCAAGCATCGCAAGTTATCAAACCCCACACAAAGCATCGAAGTGAAAGAAAGCTCACCGATTCAAAAATTGAGCGTCTCTCAGCACTCCCACTCTCGCCTTGTGAATGAATGTGAGGAAAGAGAGGAGGAATCCCAGTATCTCAGTTCCAGCCCCCTCTTCTGCTCACGGAGGAAGAAGAAACTTCCAACCCTTCTCCTGTCGTAGGCCGCCTACACAGATCTTCTGAAATCTATTTGTCGTTGGATCTTTTATCTAATTTATAAATAAATCCCACGCAATATTCGTCTCTAAAATACAAATATTTTTTTTTATGATTTTGGTTTATAAATTTTTTTTATTGAACATTTATTAGAGTCACTTAACTAATTAACTCAAGACGAACTAATAGAAATTCGAATTATAAGGTTTACGTTTAATATTTTATGTATATAAATTAAGTACCTAGGTTGTAATATTAAAAAAATATTATCTGTGAATATGCAAATTTTATTTATAACATTTGAATTATAAACATTTAGAAATATTTTTATAGCATAACTTGTAAAGTTTACATTATTCCCTTACAAATTTTCAAATACTGTTTCACTTGTGACAACAATTTTTGCTATCCTTAATTTTCCCAACAAAAAAAAAAAATCATCACACTCTGGTGGAAACAAAGAAAAACTGCACTTATCATTTGTTGCTACAAAAATTGATCTTGTTGTGCTCTGCCTTTCGCCTGCTAACTGGTACAACCAAACCTACAAAGGGGTCCAGCATGAGGATGTGCTTGGGTTCCATATTGCAGGAACCAAGAACTTCCTCCCCTTACGACCATGGGCGTTGAAGGCACCACCATTGGCGGCGTCGACCATTACCTTCCCGGCGTACCCCGGGAAAGCCCCACTCCCCAATATACCCGGACAAGCTGTTGCAGCCTCGACGAGCTCATTCCTCCTTCCTTGTTCGAAAAATCCAGTCTTGAATGGGTTGGTCACTGCACCAGCCAAGCCTGCGGCAAAACGAAACACCAAAGAGTCCGTCCCTACGTTCCCATTTGGTGGCTGCAATATAGCTCCTTGTGGGCCGTAGTCCGACCGGTGGAATGGCCAGCCACACGTCCCCGGGCACTCGGTCTCTGGGTTCCCCACCAAGATATATGGTTGATCATCTACAAAGTTTTTCGTCAACATCTCGGTAGACCAATAAATCTAAAATCTAATTCAAAAATTAGTTTTTGAGTGAGAAAACATTTTTTATATCTAAATACTATTTAAAAGCCGTATATTTTTAATAATTTAGATAAGATAATTAGAGATTCTAACATAAAAACAGAGGAAGCCCTTTTACCAATAACTCCGTGGTCAGAGCATTTGCCCAAGCACAAATCGGATGCTGTAACCTCCCTAGAAGTGAAGATAACAGCTAGAGTGTTTGGCGTTCCGGCGGTGACCTTCTGGACCAGAGGCTTAATGAAGTCGATGGTGATGACCTTTCCCAGAGAGTATGAGGTGTCCGTCACTTGACGAACAACTTTCACTTTGATCCCGGGGCTCCTTTTGGAATTACTACCGGCGAACGATTGGTAGCTACCCACCATTTGCCACCAGCTCGATACCTGGGGCTCTAACTTTGCACCGTTGTTGTTGTTCAGTGAGTTGATGAAGCTCCTGATAACCTTCTTTTGGGACCGGCCAAACTGACCGTACCACAGGAGACTGAGGTTGATTTGTCCGGTGAGGAGAGGGCCGCCGTGGTAGCTCAAGACATGAGCGGGTGGGGGTTCGATTGCGAGAGCAAGAGGGAGGACGAACAGAAAGGAAAAAACGAGAGCGAGAGGGAGACAAGACGCCATTGTTTCTTCGTGAGTTCCTTGGGCATGTGGATCCGGTTTATACGTAGTTGCATGAGCCATGCATTGCTGTTTGGATGGTATACAGTCAAACGGATACCACAAGACAGGAGCCTTGATTACTGAGACGAGGATTGACCACAAAATAGCAAAACCATGTCATATTTAGGTATAGCAAAACGACAGAGAAGAAACAGTCAAGGATTTACAGTATATATAGATCATGGTCAGACAACACCCAGAAAACAGAGGCTATACGTATTGATCTAATGGCAAAGACAACGACAAGCCCTGCCTATACCCTCAAAGGAAAAGAATCACCCAAAGGATGCAAATCTGCCATCAATTAGCAGTCCTAGAAGCAAACCTATTTCAATGTCTCTCCCTACTCTCTCTCCCTACCTAGCGATTTAAGAAATTTCAATTTTTTCAACTAACCATGCCAAACCCATCTAAAATGCCCACCACATATTGTCGGAGCCCATGAATTATTAAGTTTCTCTGGTGACATGGACGAGGAAGGAGAGGGTGGATCCAACTCAGACGGTGTGGCAACCAAGGAATGGCAATGGTAGCAGTCAGCTGGGAGAGTGAAGAAAGGAATGAAGAAGAAGAACATGTGGACTGGAAGCAGTGGCGGGTGCTGATGAACCACAATGACTGCCCGTTTGGATGCTGAGAAAGTGGGATAAAATTCTTTTAGAAGAAGAAAAGGTTTCGACTTTCATGTTAGAAGATGGAGATGATGTTGTGTTGAATGAGAGATAAGAAGCAGAACGGAACTTGGACTACAGAACATGACAATGTTAACGTGAATGACGGAGACCACAAAACCAGACAATGATGTTCATAATCGGAAATGTTCATTTCAAGGCAATGATAGTTAATACTTTGATGAGTTACGCCCTAAGATATCCCAGATACCGCCATGAACCCAATCCTTACTAGTCAGAATTGCTTTCACCTTGGGCATAACTAGGAGAAAACAGAGCACCAAATTCGTACGGTAGAGTGACATGTTTGTTCAATAGTTATCCAGCGATTCCACTTCCAGAAAATAAGAGGCATCTTCAGAATTTACATAAGCTACTTCGCTGTAAATTGTCCTTAAATGAAAAGAACCACAGGAGCTTACCACATCTCTTCAGTGGGGATTCAATGAAAAGGATCTGTAGGCATCACTATATATTGAAGAACACAAGGGTTTATTACAGGACGATTATTATTTCATGTATTTTACCATCGGTACACTCCAAGGGAAGAGAGGTATACACTGATTAACGGGAGTAAACAAATCAAACACACTCGTGTCCAGCACCTTCAATGGTCAAATTTCTTTTGTCCTGGGATGATATGAGGGAATGGGTTTCTTTAAATTTGGACCATTTTGAAACCTTCCCATCTTCATTCTTGTATATCTTTGCAGCCAGCATCTTAAAACCAGTCCTCATGTAACTGACCAAGCAGGTAACAAGCTCCCTGAAACACAAAAGAAATAACCATTAGAGTTCTGTAAAAAGGATAACAACGTCATCCTACAGCATCTTATGCAATTCATATGCCAAAAGAAAAGAGGAGAGAAAAAGCAAAACAAACAAAAAATGGTTGAAAAGGAATTTGGTGTATAACAAACATCAGCCAAAATTAAATTAAGGGACATGCAGAAGGTAACATGCTGTGTGCTTTGTTACTAGTAATTCCTCATATTAACGTTGTCAATTTACTTCTACAACCAATTTCCTATGAAGACAGAAAACGATTTCCAGCATCACATTAAATGTACTGATTGAATCAAGGGTAGAGGATGCTTCTCACTTACAGTGGTGAGCAAGGAGAACGACCGCCATTTACATAATACAAAAACAAGTAAGCATCATATTGCAGACCGTTGATCAAGTAGAAACCCTGCAACCTTCTGATACACTTGAATGACATTTTCTTGTACAGGTGTATTGCAGGATTGTTGTAAGAAATGACATGCAAGTAAACTGCTCGGCAGGTAGGAATACTTGATGCATATTTTATGACCTTCTGAATTAATGAAGAAGCTGCAAATCCATCAGCAATCAGTTAATTTACCTTGCAATAAGTCCCAAAATTTTGTAAGGTAGAAAAACAAACTCGTACCTATGCCGCAATTTCTATAGCCTTCTACGACTCCCAGAGTCAAAATGTAGATTAAAGTTTGATCTGATTTTGATGAGTCATATCTGAGAATATCCGCTATCTAAAAGTGCAATGTTGGATTGAAAAGGATTAGGTGAGGCAATAAAACAACAACAATAAGCAAGTTTCTTTTTCCTTAAGAATAAATTAGGAAAAAAAAAATCATCATCCACAAAGATTGATCCTTCAGATACTCGCAAAACTTTTGACAAGGGCTTGAATAAGCAGTGCACATCTGATAAAGGTGGCTTGCAATGAAGACATCGGGACAATTTGTTTGTTGGATGTTCAACTGATGCAATTTAAATACTTTAGTACTATACCATAATCGGATATAAGGAATTATTTCTTGAGACAGTGAATAAAGGCCTTCAAATCATATGGGGAAATTTTCTAACTGCAATAATGTCGCGCAACAATAATCCCCTTAAGTTGGATATATATTGTAGTAGCCCCTGTAACACTAAACATATACTAGACAAACCAGCTAACCAGGTTAGTAATGTCTCTGGAAGTTAACCAGAGACCTAAAACCAAACCTCATATTCAGGAGGGGAAAACAAAAAAGGAACAGGTATTTGATGAAGGTATAATCGGTAAATTTCAGGAACTCACCTCACTTTCTTTTGCAAACACGATTCGTGCAGTTACAAATCCAATGAGTTCGTCATTTTTACCATTTGGCCGACTTCGGTCAACAGCAGCCCACGATATGATTTCACGTCCATTGACAACATTTTGGAAGAACTCCGACTCATACCTGAAGATCAGCATTATACTCAAAGAAGAAATACATCATCCTAAAGCCTATAACCAACGAAGGAACCAGGTGAGAAAATCTACCTGATGGGAAATAAATCACCATGGATTTGTTCTAGAATCTCAAGATCAGAGGGTTGTATAGGCCTATAGAATATAGCAGGACAACGGGCCACTTTTGAGTTTACCATTGAAGATTGTCCTGTTAATCTCCAGCAAAGATTTTTCGAACGCATAGAATTTGCCAAAATACTTCTCCCATTTATGCCAGATCAGCCACAAAGGCCATGCAGCAGTTGGGGAAAACTGTAAAAGAAATTCCGATTCATATTAAATATTTCATTGTCAAAAATTACAGACACATTAAAACAACAGAAAACGTGATACAACATCCATGAATGATGAATTGAAAAGGAGTACAAGTGCATTCATCCTTGACAAGTAGATAACCAGTTTCAGTTTTGACAAACCTAACAGTCAGTATTCATGGTTTTTCCTATTGCCATAATTGTGCTTTAATGTCCTTATTTCAATAGAAAAACTGTCACAATTAAGACAAACATCTATGAGGGACAGAAAATACGTTAAGCCCCGTCATATTGGCCACGAAGTTCTCCTTAACATCTGAATTAGATTTACCCAAAAAAACTGACAGTAGAACATAGATATCATCTTAAACTGCACTCATAATGTTCGCTTCAGCATCACACCTGAATATACGCATACCAGACAACCACTGCCTTGAAAACGATGATCTGGTTTTCAGCTATTTACTGTATTTCATTAATAGGTCAGTCTAACAAGTGACCAGTAAGTCCCCATGCTGAATATATGCACGAAAGTTATGGTTTAGGTATGAAGCATAAACCGGTGACCCTCAAGGAATAAAAACTTCCCATGAAGCACGGCAAAGAAGAAGTAAAAAGTAATCACACATAGAAGCAGCTTTCAAATAAATGAAAAAGCTGCAGGTATTACAAGCCTGAAAGCAGCTAAATTCAAGCCATCACGACTTTCAACTAAAATCAACTTTTATCAAGATCATATTTAAAAGTCAACGACAGTCAAGCATATAACTTCTAAAACATACATGGTATTCACAGCCATCAAATCCAGGACATACAGAAAGCATTATTCCTTTCCCAAAAAGATCCAGTTTGAGAACACTCAGCTTAGCAACATTAATTATGAAGCTCAATCCAAATTAGAAGGCATAATAAACATTCGAACACCACAAGTAGGGGTGTAGAGAGCCGGGATGGGGAGAGAACAAAGTACTCACAAAATATCTCAAGGTTTTTAACAGTAAAATAATCCACAAAACCATTAACCACACCCAAGTTAATAACCCAGCAAAATACAATCAATATACTCCACCCACAAGCAAATCGAACCAAAATTACATCATCTAACAGAATTATTTCATTGAAAAAACTGAAACCCAGATGGGATCTCGACGATAAAACTAAATCAGACTCACTTACCTCATCGATACGCGTTCGGAGAAAGTCTGGAAAGGAGACAGGAAGGGATCAGAGACTGGAAGCCCGGAAATGAGAGAGCAGGAAACAAAACAGAAAATGTTTGGTTTTTTCTCGCTTCTTTCAGTTTTCTACGAGGACCCCTTTCTGGGTACTGTTGGGGTCCTTGATTTTGTTGCGTCAACGTGGGATTGGAATCTAGTGCTCTTGCTTTCAGGCAAACTACTTGCCCGCCTCGCGAGGACTTCGCGGTTTGCAATCCTCAGATGCTGCGAATTTCGTCGCAGAAAAGAAACATCATTTATATATATATATATATATTTGCTTCATGACGAAAGTGCCCCTCATTTGATGTCTAAACTACTCGTTATTAATTTATATTTTGTCTTCTGTCTGCACTCTTTTTATTAATGGCAGTTCATTTATTTTTCATTTTCTTTTTTGTGGGTAAGTTGCTGTAACATTCTTTTCACTTCCGAGTAAAGGACATTTGATGCGACCTGTTTATAAACAATGAACCACATGGAATCTGAATTGGGATTTTTGATTTATTTACTCTAAAGACATTTATTTAATATACTTGGGAAAAGTTAGGAAAAAAAGTTCAATCAACCAATTTTCTGCTTAGCAATTGTACAGATGTATCAAGTTCTCTACATTCTTGCTACTTCTTTTGAGTCTATCTGTAGATCATGCTGTTTAGTCTCTGGACTTCAAAGAACAGCACCAGTCATGAACCGATGATTGAGCACAGCCTCTGCAATTGGTCGTTTTCTGAAGTCAGGATTCAACATTGCCTACACCAAGAGCAGCAGTTTTTCAGAACACAGGTAATGACCATGAACATGAGCAACAGTTCTAAATTTTGGTTCTACAAGAAAATCTTCCCATCATGGTTAAAAGGGCTTGTTGGAAAATCACTGGCATTTATGCTGAGTTTTCCATTAATGCTGTAAAAAGTCCTGTTCAGTAAATGCCAGAAATACGGTTCAGCAGTCATGGAGCATTGATGAAGTGGGGTGAGAAAGTGAAAAGTAACTCTGGGAATTTAATATGCCATATGGGGTATACCAACCACACCATCATTTCATTCATTGGTAATCATCCATTTGAATGTGTGAAAGCAGCAAGCTTTACCCATTCAAATGCTCAGGATGGGGAGAACATATCCTTCTAAAGCACTCCATCTAGCATAAAATCTAAATATCTGTGTTTTCTCCATGTATATTTTCCTCCAACAATAAGCAACCGTAATCAACCTCATCTTTGTTGAACATGCTATCTGTTACAGTGTTCTTGCATTAATTGTTAGTGTCGCAGGGTCGTTTCATATGATGGGTGCGACAAGATATGTTAATCAGTCGGAAAATAATTCAACCTGGAGTAATTCCCAACCAGCACCATCACCAACATCAAGGAATTTGACAGCATCTAGTAGTCTGTCATCTGCTAAACAATACCTGCCAGAAGAATACAGAAATACAAAATAATCACTAAAGAGCTGAAAATAAAATAAAAGAAACCAGCAAGAAGAGGACAAGACTAGGATGATCCAATAATCATGGTTCTTTAGTACAAAACATTTTCTTTGTGCCACAAATGACAACGGATTATAACAGTCATTCAACTTGGTCGTTTTTACCCAGCTTCCTAAAAAGAACCTGCTTTATTACGATTCAACCCATTTATTCTGGTCAATTCTACCGCAGTGAAGCAGAACAGAGAAAAGGCACAACGTTAGCTAGTAGAAAGGGATGATTTCACTAGACCCTAAAACAGTTGGAGAGAGGGTAATCATGTATAGTTATGGTAAAATGCATTCCAACTCGAGGACATGCTACTTGAAAGTGATTTAGTTCTTGATCGTTCAACGAATATCCAAGCAGTTTGCAAGTTCTATGACATTTTACAGCGCTGACTCAGGGAAGGGAATGACTTCAGAGCATTATTAAGATCCCAGAATTCTGAAGCAAAGAAAATAGAGCACAAATCCCAAACAAAAAGACAGAAAAAGGAACTTCTCTTAATACTAGATTCTGACCTTTCAAGTGTTACCCAAAAGGAAGAGGAGTTTCAGGGGTTCATTCCATTTCACTAACCGGAGAAACAAAAAACTAACGCCATATAAACTACTACTTGAAGTGTACGATATAGAAGACATCTTACTCTCTTGTAGCTTCAAGATCAAGCCCGAAAGTGCTTTCCAAAAGCCTCTGCAAGTTCATGGAAAAGAAGATTACAGTCAAGACGACTTGCTTCTCTTTTAGAGACGATAAAATATCACCAAAGTTAAAAGAGTTATTATCAGGATGATTACAACGCATTCTCTCCACAAGTCGCAATTGAGAATTGAGAAGAGCAATGAAACTGATTAAAATAAAGTAAAATGTTTACTTCTCAAATACACAGGGAGATCAAGAACCTACTTTGCACCACAAAATCTTTAACCTATCCTACAGCCCCAACTCACTTTCAATCAAACCACCCTCAAAGAAAAAACTTCTCAACAAAGAAAAATTTGCAGAATTGCATATAGATATTTGATCTCTACCCCTATGCAATAATATAGATTCATTTGCAAATAACAGACAAGATATCTCTGAAGCGCCACTATTACCCCCACCAATCAAAAACCTGGCTACCAACTACCCTCTGTAACCTTCACTACAATTATAAAACCAATTGGACTACTAATAACTCACACTGAAAATCTAACAGTACGAATGCAAACTAAATCCATTTCATCCACATAGCTGAATCTCCCCATCATGTAAGTTAAGCACTCCCAGTTGCACAATCATTAGTGTTTTCAATATCCAATGGCAACAACCCTTGGAATTTCACTCCAAAATCCTACTACCTTATGGTCAAATTCCATGTCAGTCCTTGTCTACATTACGAAGAGACGACAGGGACAGAATTAACCATTATTCATACAGACTTTTCCGCAACCATCCAACCCCAAATGGGAACCACTCCACCTGCAGTAGCATTAGGGCCAACAAACTAGGGAGCACCACAAGCACCTAGTTGTGGCTTAGGGTTGCTAAAATCACATTTGTGAGCAGAAGAATTTCCCAAAGAAAACATTAATAAACCCCAACAAAAAACTGAAGGTCTAGTTGTACATATCTTACTTGCAGCGAAAGGCTATCCACTATGCCTGCTTCACAAAATGGAACAAAAGCTAAGTATGCAAAAAGAAGCCCAGCTTCGTATCTGCAGGAGATCAATTAAGTGTTGAGTGGAATATACAGTTGAACCAAATTACCAAAGATAAATCCCATGTTTCAAAAATTACATATCATCTGCTATTCCAAAGGCTCTCTTCTCCATCAATGTGAAGGCACCAGCAGCAGTTGCTCGTCTCCAAAGTCCCTCTGAGTGTGTTACAGGAGGACCCTCTTCCAGACATGAATACCTGGGAGACCATATAGATATAAAACTATCCTAAGCTACAATGTATCTGGATTTTATATAAAAGAAATAGTTCCCAAGTTTGATATGTTGCCTCAACAAGGTCAAGAACCAAAGTGTTGATTTTGTTGCTAGAAAATGGCAAAAGAACAAATTCTAGAAATGCAGAAATATAGTTCTCGTATTATTTCTTACTTAAATGGAATGTAAGTACCCCTAGACGGGTCCAACTCATTTTCATGAGTATCATCCAATTAAGTTTCAAATGGTACATCTGAACATATAATAAGAAACACAAAGTTTTGGTTGTTGTCAACCATAACTAAGATTCGCTAAGGTGGGAAAATGGATTTCTTTCTGGAAGATGATGAAATAGACTACAGTCCGAGGGGGTAACCCTCATATGGGATGCGTATCCTTGCTATTTAGGATACACCAGTAGTAATCATATACAAAAGTCTCCTCTCACAGAATGTATAAAACAGATACTTTTCAACTTGCTTGACATTTTGCAAGTTAAACTGAAAGAAAGAGCAATAGAAGAACCATAACATACCTAATGTCAACAGAAAAGGCTAGATCCCGAAGTCGAGGAACTAAGTAAGCAGCTTCTCTTTCCATTATTGTACTGCCATTGATTAGCCAAATTTTCGGTAAGTTTTAACTGAACCAAGAGAACAATCGCAATAGCCTCGTGCAGAAGAACTAGTATCAGTATAAATGTTTGTGTTAAACGTACTTAAGAACAATAGAAGATGGTCCAAGACTCTGATGCAATCTATCTTGCTCATGCATGAAAGCTAGACCTCTCATGGCACCCTGCAGCAGCTTTATCACAAAATACCTTCTGCGATTGATTATTTGCTCTTGCTCAAATCGATCCCAGGATGCCCGATCCCCTAGTGCATGGGTTTTTGAAATTTTTTCACTCACAACTTTTGCATAGTCTGCAGCACTATATTTTCCATCATTACGGAAAGCAAGCCACTGTGCATGATAAAGGATAATTATTTTAGAAACTGCATCTACCAAATGAAACAACCAAAACCTTTACATATGAATATAAGTCATATCACATAACAAACCTGCTCCCCAGTTTTTGTTTCAAAACCACCTACAAGTACCAGGAGATTCTGACAAATACCTTTTGAACTGCTCTGAGAAAAATATGCCAAAATAATATAAAGTAAAATCAGTAGGACTCCCTCAGTGCTGCTGAAAACTTGCAGGCTTGAACAGTTATTCAGAGAGCAAGTGAACAAAATATCTTTTCTTACTTGAAGGAAAGAATGAGCATTCAACTCATTTGTAGCCATCATGTCAGCCTCCAATCCACCAGCTAGTTGTCCAGGATAAACCTTTATGGTTGGAAATGGCATTCTCAATTAAATGTATCATGTCTAAACATTTGAACTAGGACGAGGCGTTAAAAAACCTGAATTTAACAAAGTGTCCATAGCCCAAAAGGATAAACCATCACTATTCTACCCCAACATATTGAGTGAGATGAAAAGGAAAGGGGGAAAAGAAAGACCAGATCAAAGTACAAACAGGAGGTTCATTTGTCTATTATCTCTTCCTACCAAGAAGAAGACAACGAAGGCAGACCTGATTTCGCTTTTTAATATGTTACGCCATAGTAAGAGCAAGTACTCTAAATCTGATAGACCAGTTGCTTGCTTACAATCATTAGTTGCTTGTTTATCAATCCAGCATAAGGGAATAAGGAAAGATTTGAGCAAACTGAAACAAGGAGGTTCATTTGCAGTGTCCAGCTAATACATCAAGAAGGTGATAGTGACGGCCCTGATTAAATTTTTAGCATCTTCAGCTATATCATGAGCATGTATTGAGTTCTTTAATCCCATGTAATCAGCACATGTTACTCATTTATTTGTTCCACTTTATAATAACTCCATTTCTTTTTAAGCTTATACATTGGTAGCTTGCTTATTGATCCACACATTTCTCAAATATTCTCACCCAGTCAAAAAATATAGTAATTGCAAACAAGCCAAGCTACTCAACCACTAAATAACTTGCTCAGTTATCGAATAAAGGAACCTATTTTTTTTAATTAAAATTACCTATAGTGCATTGTATTGGAAGGTCTCTTTCATAGTTGTTAAAGTTTTTAACTAGATGGACGAGGAGTAATGTAGATTAATAAAGTATCCAGCCATGTAGAAGGAGAACTGTCTAATTTATTGAAAAATGTAATATGCCCTGTAGAGTGCTTTCTGGTGTTGTGCTCTCTTATCTTGAAGAAGCTTGAGTGCATTCCTTTAGATTTTAAGGCATGATGGCTCACAACATTTTGCATAACATAGATCTTGGTTTGTTAAAAGCTACATCTTTCATATATGAAAGTAATCTTTAATTTAATATATTAATCCTCATCAATTATAATGGTCCGTTAATGGTTTCATGTTTAGAACAACATTTTCTTTATTTTGATTTATTAATCCATAAGGTAAGATAAATGCCATATAACCTAAAACCCAATTTTGATGATGATGATGATAAAAATTATGAAGAAGTATGAAGAAAAAGAACCATCAATAACAACAATATTACCTTAAAAATTACTGGTGTCCCTCTAAATGGACCCTGGGAGACTCTCCCTTCGTAAAGCCTGCAAAAGAGCTGCCATGTACAATATCAGCATCGAAAAGGGTTAACTCTTTTTGCATTTATTATTTACAACATGAGAGTGCTAGGATTTTTTCCTCATATACTCCAAAAATTCACCTGATCTTAACACTGCCTTCTCCTACATCTTGAACTCTCAATTGCCCAAAGTCTCCAGAAGAATACTCATCATCTGTGCCTGATTGGAACCCTGAATAGCTAGGGAAAGAAAGGAACTGGAAGTCAAGAACAGAGTAGAGAGAAAACCAACAAACTATATAGAACCTTGGCGAACGCATAAATTTCAGTTGGGTTGCTATTAGAAAAAGAAAGGGGCGGCCGTAAAACATAAAGAATCTGGTCTTTGTTGTTTGACAACAAAAAAGTTATCATACACTGAAGTTAACATATTTTCATCAATTGGAATTTTTCATTTTTTTAAAGCACAAAAGGCAACTTAGACAATACTCAAACTTCTCGCTTTCGTTTTCTGTACATAAAATTACATCCAGTTAAATCTTGTTGAGATGTCCATTGAGCTTCATTTCTTTTCTTTCCTTTCCTTTTCTAGTCAACCAAACAGGAACTGAAGAACTAACAGAGACATAACAGCGAACGCTTTTCGTGTATACCAAACACGCAGACGCACACTCAACTCAGCCTAGTCCAGCTTCTTGAGAAACATGCTTCGTTTCCTTCTCTCTTTACTTTTTTTCTAGGCAACCAACCAGGAAGTAAGGCGAGAGCAGAATAGAGGCCTGAAGATGCAATACCTAGTGATATTCATGAATCCGTAGCTCCCGACGAGCCTCCCCACCTCGAATGAGTCAGAGTTGGTGATCAGAGTCGCCTTGCATGACCGCCGCACCCGAGTTCTACTCACCGGGTTCGAACGCAAGCTTCTCGGAAAGTGAAAGGCCGGTGTGCGACGGAGAGACGTGAAGCAATCAGGTACGCCAAGGAGCATGATTGGTTGGGACGAGATTGGACAAAGAAAGGATAGGCCTTCTTGCGAAGACAAATGGGACGCAATCTGAATTTTTTCCTCCTTATATACCAACTTTAGAAAGTGATAATCTTACGAGTTTGGGTTATTCCAGAAAAATCAATGCCCTAAAAAGAATTTAGATTCAACTTCATGTGGATGAGATTTACTTCTCCAAAAAATAATTTATGAATAAGATTGCAACACTGCATCTGAATTTCCATAACCAGTTTTAGCAAATTCCTTTTATCCATGCAGATCATTACCTTTCTAAGTTTTAAGATGATATTTCCTTCTTTATCACAAAAGCAAAACTGTCATTCTCATGATCTCTCCTGCTTTTTTTAATGAAATTCATAGCTTCAATTTGCCAAATAAGCTTCACAAGAAAGAGGAAACTCGATATATAGATAGGAAGATGCGGATCTGCAAGTGAGAGATGGAGCATATATAATACAAAATACGGTGTTTCTTCACAGGGTTCTCAGATAACAGAGAGCAGGCAATAAAACATCACTGGCTTCAGTGAATACAAAGCGCTCCTGGTGCCAAAGAACTCTATTGAGTGCCTGATGCAAGATCATGCCACACATCTCTGGTAGCCTGTTGAGGCTCCTGATCTGGGCGATGTAGCAAAGCCAAGAAAATGTATTAGAAAGGAAGTTTATTCAATGAAAGCAACATACTAATTGACAAGAATGCAGTCATGTTAAAGGAAGTAACTTAATCAATCAAAATACATACTTGATTCCTCAGTCTCATCAGTCCGAACAGCCATAACCGGTGGCAATGGAAGGTCTGCAACAATAAGTGAAAGCCAAATTAAACAACTGGGCTACAAAGAAAAGATGAGAGACAAATTTATTCATGAATGTTTATGGGCATGTCCAATTAGCACGAAGAAGTAAGGACAATACCATCAGCAGGCAAGGTGTCTCTCATCCATTCCTCATCCACAATATCTATCAGTATCCCCAGGCTTAAGTCTGCCATATTTGCTACCTAGCCAACAAAAAGCAGCAAAATCATATAAATCAGAACCTTGTGTCTAAGCAATTCATGGAAATTCCACCACCCAGTAATCCATAAAATTACAAGGAAAAGCAAAACTGCGTGCATTCTTTCTGTAAATCCAGAAAATTCATCCCAACAACCATAAAGTAGCAACTAATTTTCCAGAATGTCATGCCGGGCAATGCAATCCTGTTGTAATTCATCAAATATTTCTCGAGAGTATATTGTAGGGAAAAAATCACACTGTCACTAGTTCTGCTTCACAAGCTACATTTTGCTTCCTATAAAGTTAACTCCCACGAGAAATCACAACAAAGAAAAATCCAGAATTCCAGATTCCACACCAACTCAAAAACAAAAACTCCATTCAACTGCCTCCAACGCATCTCCATCCTCACTTTCAGAGCAACGAAGCAAATGTTCCAACCGAAAAAAGTAAAAAAAAAAAAAAAGCAAAAACAAAAGAAGATGGACGAATAAACTACCTTGAAGAGAAATCGAGAGCGCGAGCAAACGAGACCGAATTTCCCCCTTGCAGGCTTTGCAACTGTGAGAGACCACCCTTTTTGCGCCCTAATTGGAAATACTTTGGGCAATAGAAAATCATCAACAAGCAGGCCCAACGTTTCTGACATTTTAGGCCCAACATGCAATCAAGAATACATCTTTAATGTATTTCAAGTTTTATGCACTGTTTAATGTATTTTTTATGTTTATGTGATATTTTTTTTTTAAAGATTAAGATTATATTATGTTTGTTGTAATTAATACACTCAATTTTATTAGTATTAATAAAATTTATTATGATATTATTCATATTCATATCATTTCTTTTATATTTATTCCATAGATTATTATTATGTTCAATTTTATCATATAATAAAAATAAAAACTATCATGATCCATGCTGAACATAACTTCAAGCACCCAAAATTAACATAAATAGTATTTTATTAATTAGAAATTTCACTATAATTACTCATATCTATTGTCTATTAAACTAACACTAATGCCTAAAGATATTTTCAGTTAGAACCTAAGCTGACAAAAAGAATTCTTATTTATTTTTCTCAAATGATGTCTTTGTGCTTTTTCCAAGAGGAAGAATGTCGTTTTAAATAAACTTTGTTGATCTCAAAACTATTATAACATATTAAATACCTTATTTGACTAGGATCATAATCACCAAATCATAAAAAAATAATTAAAGACTGTAACATTCACGTGTCATGATGATGTAAAAAAAAAATGACTCCCAAAAACATGGCATCCGAAGCCTCCTTGAAAGAGAGGAAAAGCATAACCAGGTCATTAGGTAAATTTGTTCACTTTTCAGCCCTAAGTTTAATCGATTAAACTTTAAACTATTGATCAGTTGAATAAATATTGGATAAATAAATAAACCCACCCACCCACCACTTTACTTTTCCAAAGTAAATAGTAATTTGGTTAATTAAACTCCGGAAAAGTAATTGAATTTATAATTGTATGTATAAATAGACGTGGCGAGTATCCATCATCACTGATCCTTCAAGTCCTGTCAGAACCCCAAAACCTTGTTTGCGATTGCTTGCAGAATGGAAAAGACTAATGACGCGGAGTCCACCACGACGACGAATCCGTTGCCGCCGTTCCTCAAGAAGCTCTACGCGCTGGTCGATGACCCGGAGACCGACTCAGTGGTGTCGTGGAGCGACGGGAATAACAGTTTCGTCGTCTGGAACGCGCACGAGTTTGCTGCCAAGCTTCTGCCCAAGCACTTCAAGCACAGGAATTTCTCCAGCTTCATCAGGCAGTTGAATACTTACGTGGGTTTTTGTTCTTCTCTCTTTGTTTCTCACTGTCTTAGGTTTGTAGCTTTATGCGTCTTCCTGTGGGTTTCTTGGGTGTGCTTTGTTTTGTGATCTTGGTGTTCTTGGAATGTGGGATTTGGTGCGCGGATTTTTCATTGTCATTTCTTGGATTAATTTCAGTACTTTATTAGGATCAGTGGGCTTGATCCAAATTTAGTTAGAAAGATTTGAGGAGGATTATTATTATTTTATCTTTTTAGTTGTTCTTTAAGCAATATCTGAAGTGCATAAACTGTGGCTGAATTATACTTTTTTTTGGTTGTTCTTTACTCTAATTAATGTGAGGGTGATGATAGCAACACGTGATTACAACTGGTCGTCGAATTTTGTCAATGCGATACTATCACTTCTACTTGCTTGAGTCACAGTGATTACCATAGTGTCTTTCGGTTGTAAATTTTGGCTTTTAATGAAGTAGTGTTGTCCTCTATTCCTCCTAGGCTGATCAACTTACGCCTTTGACTAAATCTCTTTCGTTATCTGTGTAAGGAATTTTGTACTTTCCTTGGAATTTTGAAGGTCCTTGGGGTGAAATGAGCTCTGCATTTCTTGTCTGTTACAGATTTTGGTTGGCATATCATTGTCTCATTCTACTTTGGTTTGATGATTTTTGTATCTACTATTAGTTTCTATTGCCACAATGATTCTCGTAATGAGTAGAAAAAATGCTTAAATTCTTAGGATATTCTTAACTTGGATCAAAGGTTCTTACTTAGGGAGTAACAAAAATTTTGATTCAAGGTGTTTTGTCAGATTACTTTCAGTTTAGCACCTAAAGATTTCATCTTTCCAAAATATTCCCAGAAGATCCTCTCTCATTTTGTGGACTACGTTTTGAATTTAGGCAAAGGTTAAAATACCTTATCTCTTGTGGTATGAAAACTATGGACGCCTATTAGTAAATAGGGTTTCTCTTTATCTGGGTGAGGAAAGGAGTACAAGTTTACGGCTTCATTTGATGAATTGCATCTTACCAAAATTGAATTTCTTGTGTCCCAGAAAATGCATCAAATATTCTTCTGAAATGTTCAGAGATTGTAAAGGCTGATTTTTGTTTCTGGTCAGTAAATAGAAGCAATAGAAAAGGCCGAGGGCTGTAACTGATGTACAAAAGAGGTATGGATTGAGTTGAGGTGATGTTGTGTTGAAGTGCCTTTGTGCAGTAGTGTGATGAGAGCATAGTTTCGGGGATTATAAAATCTCAGGATGCCTTGGATCCACTGAAAACATCTAGGCTTGAACATATATGGATGCAATGGAAAAGATAACACGTGGTAGAATTTCTTAAACTAGAAAAGTTACCAAATTAATGTGACAGAGCTTTAAAGCACATGAGCGTCTGAAAAATGTTGAACCAATTAAGTAAATATAAAGAGGTGATTTGGAAGAATTTCCATCTTAGTCTCTTAAGGTGTAAAATGTGGGTTGATGCTACTTGGATCACTAAATGGAAACCATGACTGAAGAATACAGTAAAACGTGGGTTCCATTGGGAATATGTTAAACTGGAGGAGGGCGGCGAGCATTCTTTTAAGAAAGTGGACTAAGAGGATTTGATGTAATTTGTTGAAATTGTTGGATATTTTGGACAGTAACATTAGGAAGTTTGAAGGTCTGTAGAAGAAAATTGGGATCCTGAAACCAATTTTTGAATGACAGTTGATAACACTTTACTCCAAATTGATTTCTACCCACATTGTAACACTTGGCTTCAAATTAATTTCACCACACGGTAGCTCTTGCATTACAACCACTAAACTGGAGCTGTCACCATTGCCTCCATTGTTTACCATTCTTACCCCTAACTGGTCCTACATCTAGCTTTTCATGGTTGCATCTAAATCCTTTTTGTCTTGCTTCACACCCTATTATTTCCAACTACCTTCCATTGATTCTGTTTTTTCTGGTTATATCATTGCTTTGAGTAGTTATTATTATCCACTTAGGTTCACTGGTTATAAAACTTTTTTTAGTTCAGTCATTCAACCACAACTTCAGGTTAAAATTCAGCCCCATCTGTTGGACATAACAAATGTCACCACATTTGCAACAAATGCCTGCACCGTGGTAGTTTTTTGATTTATGATTTCAAACTTGCAGGTTGGCTTATACATTGAGTTGGTATACTCAGCTTGACCAGTTTTGAGTTAACTTGGCAAAATCTCGGTTTATATATAACCGAGCTTCATTGTAAGTTAGCAGAGTGAACTTAAATTTTCACCAAATTAATATTATAATTTCCTATAGTGAAATACAGCAGACTTTGCAAGTGCATAAATTACTATTTTGAAAGAATATGGTAATACTATTTTGGATTTTGAGCTTGTGTCATGTTGTCTCTGTGTTCATTAAATAATTTGGAGGAAACTATTATCATAAGTAATGATTTTAGTCCTTAAGGAAGTAGCAAAGAAATGAAAATTGAACAAATTTTACAAGCTCAATTTTTATATGCTTGATTGATTGTTTTGATGCCATCTAGGTATGCAAAATAGTTTGTTCCCTTCAAAGTTTTGGTATGTATGCTTTGGTGTGCTACAAGCACTCTATGCACGAAGGGTGTTTATAGTTTATTAGGAAGATTGCTTTTCATGTGGAGGGTCCTCAATGACAAGCTTTTTGTTTTTTTTTTTTTTGGGGGAGGGGGGGGGGGGGGGGGGGAAGGGTTGTGTGTGGAAGAGGTGGGGGATGGGAAGCCTTAATGAAAGTTAATGAGAAACCAATGAGAGGGTACAAATAAAAAGGGAAAAGTTGAAGCAAGTTTTACGGTTTCACCTGCTTGCTTATCAAAATGATGATACTTTTAAACAAGATGTGGTCCCCTATCTGTGTGGATGGATATTACAGGTTTGTGGTCCTAAAATTATACTGCACAATCAGTGTTCTGTTGAATGTATCTCCTGTAGTGAAGTTTATTAGATGATAACTGCTTTATCTTTTCTATTGTAGATTAGATATTCAGACTATAAAGTGTTCATAAATCTGTTAGCATGATTTGTAGCGAATTCATGGTTAGTGATTAACATTCTTAGTGTTTGTCTGTTTTAGTTCCATATAACACACTGAATATTGCATTTTATACTTATTCTAATGCTCTGGGGTCTAGAAATTAGGTCGGACTTACATACACATTCCATTCTTCTTCAACGGAAATAATTTGTGGGGGAAAGATTCATTTTATGATAATTTTCAATAGAAATGTGTGTTGCTTTAAAGTGATTTTTGGGTGGGTTTCAAAGAATCTACGACTGTACAGTTTATATGGTTTGTTAGAGACTGGTTTGTGATTGCAAAAAGATGGCTGCTGATGGTTAGTTTGGTTGGTAGTTGGGCAGGGATGGTTGAGCGTAGCCAACTATTGGTGGGGTCTGTAGGCAGTGAGAACCGGGATGGTACTTGTTGGGTTCAAGCTCATTCAGGAGAATGTCTGATTCTTGTAAAATGGAAATGCATTTTCCATCTCTTAAGGTGTTATTTTCTGCTGATCCAAATATTAACTTTCCTTTGATCATCAAACATTGAAGTTTTGGAAAACATTTTCCACAGGGTGATTTCCTGTGAAACAAACTTATCTTTAGATTAAAATTTAATCTTTGAAATTGTACATAATTATTGTAAATTTAAAGACTGGGTTGGTTAAACTTGTAGTCAGGTCAGTTCTCTAGAAGGCTTATGAGGAGATTGGTAAAAAAAAATCAAAGTGAATGATAGCTATGACATGTGCGTTTGTTTTATTACAAAAATAAACTATGGATGCCTATGCTGGTGACTCGTAGGAAAATTGACTATTTACTATATTGTTAAAAACAGAACTCATTTGGGTTAAAATCTTGTGTCGCTAGTTGACATTATCATTATTGAGTCAATACATTTATTTCTCGATTTTGATTTACCAGGGCTTTAAGAAGGTTGACTCAGACCGTTATGAATTTGCAAATGTGATGTTTCTAAGAGGTCAGACACACCTTTTGAAGAGTATCAACAGAAGGAAACCAGTTCATGTACCTGGGCAACAACAACCATCAAAAGTGCAGAGCACTTCAGTCGGGGCGTGTGTTGAGGTAGGGAAGTTTGGGCTGGAGAAAGAGGTTGAAAGACTTGAAAGGGACAAGAATGTACTCATGCAGGAACTTGTTAGATTGAGACAGCACCAGCAAGCAACTGATCACGAGATGCAGAATGTGGGGCAACGTCTACAGGTAATGGAGCAGAGACAGCAACAAATGATGTCTTTCCTTGCAAAGGCTATGCAGAGTCCTGGTCTCCTAGCCCAGTTTGTGCAGCAGCAGAAGAATGAAAACAATAGGAACATTACGGGAACAAATAAAAAAAGGAGACTCCCTGGGCAGGAAGAAGATGCTGCTGGTGAGTGTTGCACTAATTCTCCAGATGGACGGATGATTAAGTACCAGCCCTTGATGAATGAGGCAGGTAAAGCATTATTGCGGCAGATCTTGAATATGAATGGATCTCCTAGAATGGATCCATTGATGAATAATCCTGATGCGTACCTGATTGGTAATGCTCCTTCCACCAATAAATTCCACAGTGGAAGTTCCTCAAGTCGAGTTTCAGGAGTGACCCTTTCTGAGGTCCCACATGTTCCTGCGCAGCCATATATGCCAGCAGAGTCACAGTTTTCTGTCAGTTGTCCATCTACTGCCATTTCCGAGATTCAGTCTTCCTCCTATGTGGCACCTGATCATGCCAAAGCAGCACAGTACCTAAAAGCGAATAACCATAATTCTGAACAAGAGACTAGTTTGCCTGACTTCACTGAAATGCAAGGACTCATGCCAGAAAATACTGCAGAATTCCCTGATATTAACCTTACGGGTTCTGAGACTGGGAATCAAAGCTATATAGATCCAGTGTCTGCTGTTCTGGAGGAGACAAGGCCCAAAGAAAGTGATACTTTTTCTCCAGAAAGCGATGTGGAAGCCTTGCTTGACAATATCCCTGTACTACCAGGCATTACTGATATTTTCTGGGAACAATTCCTTGCAACGAGCCCTCTTAGAGGGGACACAGATGAAATAAATTCAAGTTCACTAGATGGTGGAGTGACCGAGGATCATGAGTTTCTGATGGAAAAGAAGAATGGTTTTGACAACTTTCAACAAATGAATCATCTTACTGAACAGATGGGGCTTCTTGCATCAAACACCAGAATTGGTTGACCTTTCCATTTGTATATGGATGCTTCTTGCCATCGGGAGGTAACTTTTTAGCCACCACTTATCATAAGAAGCATGTTGATTATCACCAATTCCTTTTGCCAGCTATGCAAAAATTAGCAAATGCATGCAGTAGTTCTCACCGATGCCATATTTGCTGCCTTGGATGTAAGTTATGGTGGAGATTGTATTTATAAGGAAAACATGTATATATGACCAGTTTTTTGTCAAATGGTGCAATAAGATTTTCTTTAACTATCCCATAGCACCAGATGAATTATTTAAAACACCAAGTTTAGCATAATCCCCAGTCTGTAGAAATCTATTAAAAATGTCTGATGTTGTCTCCTTTTACTCCTTAATTCCTTTTCATCTTGCGCTTATGACCGATTTAAAAGTTCTCTGATCTGGACTACCTGCAAAAAGTAGTTGTCTATGATTTTGTTAATCAAGCATATTACCCTCAGTTTCCAACTTTTGTATGTTTCTATGACTCTTAAACAGGTTGATGTTGATCCCCGTTGGGCAGATAAAGCTTTTTGCAAAGACAGATGACCAGTTATGACTAAAATAAACTTTTTCCAGTTGTTATTTTAAGAAAATATCTTCTCGTACATCAGTGTTTCATACTTCTATGAGCTTGATGTCCTGAAGACGCTTTCTGGACATAATACTGAGAGTTTAGATAAACTATAAATTGTGCATAATAACCATCTTCTAGTCAAACTGACAGCACTGTTGTGTTACCTGTAATATCAAGTTAAATCCTAGTTCCTTTTCCTATACATCACTTTACCGTTATGCTGAGAGTTTCTGTCCTAGTCTAAAGACATAGCAATTGAGCTGGGATCCTTTTTATAAAATCAATCGAATATCACCTTTTCTTCCATAAAAATTCATTACTTTGTAAAATATTGTTACAGTCCCAGAACCTTGCCTTTAGTAGAATGATTTTCGGGCCTTGAAATGGAAACTCGCAATACAGCTGAAAAAGTAAGATAACGCTGAATTAACAGTTTTACCCGATGCTCGATCCTTTTCCGTTCTGTTCTTCCCACCATTTCGTTTATGGGGAAAGTTTTATGTAATAATAGAGCATCTGAGAAACGATGGAGAAATTGCTTAAATCATTTGTTAAAGAAAAGTGCACGAATTTTATGGTGGCAGGCTATGCAAAGGTGCATGCGAGTTGGAATTCTGTTGCATGCAATCTTTTTAACAGGTACCCATTAAGATTAAAAAGCAAAACCTTGGCAAGCCACAAGATCGTCGTCTTTTCTACTGTTCCTGTTCTTGTTCCTCTTTAGTATATGGCTAATCTACCTCTGTTTTACTTTTTCCTTTCCGTAAATGAGATAAGAGTTAAGAATAGAACTACAATGGGGGAATAGAGTTAAGAATACCCACTTTGTCAGATTTAAGTGCACCGAATTGGTGCTTGCATATGCAACATCACTAACGTCAGTCGACATATTCATCAACAGTAGTATTTACATACAAAAGTCTTCAGTAAAAAGTTCGTATACTTGCAGATCTTGAACTTCACATTCGCATTTCTCCCAATATCAAGGTTCAGACAAAAGAACATATAATAAGCCTTTGGGTACAAAAAAGAACATGTAAAAGCAATCATTTATTGGACAAATGAGAAGGAGATGGAAGAATTCCAACTCTCAGTAGCAGTATCTCTCAGAAGATATCAGCTCCAAATAAATTGCCTGTACATTATTGGTTTTCTTCATAATTTTGACAGGGTATCAACTACATTATATGTCGTCTAATTAGAACATCACTGGGGAACCAGTAGGAAGCCATGCTTCAGTCGAGCTTGAATTGAGACACCTGATATGTTTCTCAAGCTACAACAACTATGATGATGATGATCAGCACGATTCCAAAGATCAACAAGAGCAAACAGACCTGCAAATAGTTTGTTTAAACAGTTTGATGGAACTTATGAACTAGTAATGTTACAATTACTAGAAATATTAAAAGTAGGTATCTAATAGAACGATAATTAGCATAAATTATTACTTTACTTCCAGATCTGTTAAACAGTAGGTGGTCAGTTTCAAACCCTTTAATCAAGTACGAAAATAAAGCATTTATATGGGTTGCTTCCAACAGAGATTCAAGTGACACGTAATTAACTAGAACCTAACATATATTTATTATTAGTCAACATACCCTAGGGCAGATCTCAAAGCCATCATTTTGGCCCAAAGACTACAAGAATGGTAAAAGGTATACCGATAGACAGTCTAGTAAGACAATGACCAAAGAAATTAAAAAGAGCAAAAAAAAAAAAAAACAAAACAAAAATAAGAAGAAAAGGTCATAAGCAACAGAACCGCAAATAAGAGTATTTCTGTGACCGCCGTCAAATTGCGACAGTCACTACAACAGGGAAGCAAGCATATACCCCGCTTTTACAAAAGATAGGGATTATCCACCAAAAGTAGTATTTACAAGTTTGATGTCAACCCAGTATTGAAAAACTTTAGTTTTGCCACTTGAGCTTGAGCTAACATGCGGTTAAAGATTGATCTCGAACAATGACCAATATCACAGTCCCAAGAAGGCAAAAAACTATTTGTCAATGATCCAGGCTTCCATATATCTTCTCTAGACAAGAATGAAAGAACACAAAAAAAAAAATTGCTCTAATCGAAGTTTACCAGAGATGAGCCAGATTTTTGGCTCTTGGATGCTTTCTGAAGTTGTGTATTAGCTTCCCTAGTTGAAGTATGGGCTCTGTCAATATTAGAACTAATGTCATCTGAGAGGATAAAAGAAAACATGTTAGCGTTCTCATTATAGATAACTTTCAAGAAACGACGAGCAAAAACTTGGAAAAATTGGAGGTATGTGACTATTAAGAACACAAGGCTTACCAATCATTGCACCTTGATCATGAACCAGCACGGCAAGATCCTTAAAAATCTCATTTACCTCAACTATTTGTTGCTGAATTTCTTGGATTCCCTGCTCTCTTTCTTCGATAATGGCTTCATTAAAGACAATCTCATCAAACAGCGTGATCTCTTGTCTGCACACAGCGTAAGATAAATTAAGGTTGCACTATTTGCATCACTTGTATGGAAGCCAATTTTCATCCAAATGATGAGAAACATTGTTATTCATTTTTTATTTTTTGGCTTTTGTGGTAAGAGGGGCCCAGGGGATTTGGAAAAGAAGATTCAAAAGCTCCCCCTTATTGCAAATATTACATGTTTTCACAAGAGACTGGGACTAGAAAAAACAGAAGTTATTATAATAGAAGTGTGATACTCAGTCACAAGCCAATATTTAAGAATACTCTTCTTTTAGAAGGGCCGGCCATTTGCACAAACAAGGTAATGGGGTTTCCTCCTTTACAATCAAGACTGTATATTCTCAAAATGAATGTTATCCAGTCACTAAATAGCACCTAGGTGAAGAAAGAATAAACATCACATCCAAGCAAAACTTCCACCATAAGTTTAGCACAACATCCAAAAGAACGTTTCCTTAGTTATTAAAACAATCACAGACACTACTTAGACGTTAGCTACAGACTGCAAGTTGGTTGAACCTAAACCATTTAGTTTAAAGGTCACCGCCAGAAAGTCCCAGAACCTGATTTTATTCAATATCAGCCCAGTATCAGCAAGCCAAGCGTTGTACAAGTTCTTTGACCAATACAAAGCCCTTTCAAAAAGCTCTCCTCTTCTTCTTAGAGACATCTGAGGCCGTGGCCCTGCACTTGCTTTAAATCTTAATCCATTTCAATCTCTTATCATCGTGATAGCCCATATCTTTTCCTGCACCATTCCAGATCCAGATATTGTTGCTTGTGCCCACACTAGGCCACCAACGAAGCTATCCTTGACAAGCCTATATGTCTGTCCCACAGTAGCGTGTTCTATAGAGAAATCACAAAATTTAGCACGAGTTTTTTCATCATTACAGGTTGCGAAGCATCTCAGGTTTCCAGCACGTTATCCAGGCCTTGACTCAAAATGCCTTTTGGGCCTCGGCCAGCAGAGTTCAGGCAGTATGTACGGCAGAGCTCAGGCAGATACGTATCAATAAGCTGGAAGCCCCAGGCCTCCTTCACTCGGAGACACACATTTAGAAACTGATGCAGGGAGGATTGAAAACCTACCTTACTTTTTTCATTGTGTTTCAGCCAAGCCCTAGGGTTATTTTGTTTGTCGCCTGGAATATTCTAATCAGCAGCCATAATGCCAGAGGCTTACATGGTGGTTTAACAGAAAGAAGATTAACAAACCAAAATGAATAATAAAATCTTAGAAGTGGAATGTTAGTCTGGGAGTGTTAACAAGAAAATAAATATTCTTAAGGATCTCCTAGCTACAGAACACCATTGGCACTCCTTCGTCAATAATCCTCTAGAAAATGTCAACAATTAATAGAAAGAAACCATCTTATATGTCTTCATTTTCTTTATGTAAGTTGGAGTTTTGAGTTTTAAGGATTGACTGCTTGCTCGTCCCCCAAAAGGAGGAGAAGATGATATGCAAGGCACTCACTTTCCTTGTTTGATATTCAATAAACCAAATGGTGAAAAATGACAAAAGGAAAAGCTAAAAGCTGGAAACCTTATGTTTGCCTCACATAATTCCATAACAATAATTTTAATTATTATTTATCAAAGAGAAAAGGTTTATCAATTTAGGAATGTAAAATAAAATCTGTTACTTAAGATGTGGAAGTGATGCAGACCTTTTGGATTCCAGAAGAAGAGATTGCTGCTCAGGAGTCGTTGATGAACTTGTCTCCAACTCGTGGGCATCATAACTGCATAATGATTTGTCAAAGTTACGAATAGAAGTTAGATATCTTTTCTCCAAGATAACTGCTAAAATTAAGTATAGTCTTTATGCCAGTGCGGGAATGTGAGCAACCAAGTAATTGGTCGAGCTTCACTGATACTGGTAGATATTTCCCAACTGAATTCTCTGTGGCATGGGAATAAATAGATATTCTCGAGGAACTTGGCATTGTGTAACCCAAATGTATTATATATTAGGTGAGATAGTGACATAATTGACGATATCTACAATCAGGCTGGCAATGTGGAACATCATGAATACTAACTTTATCCTATGATATTTGAAATTTTAAAAGCAACCTAAATATCAAGAAACATCTGTACAAATTCAAAAAGGGCAACATTAACAATTTTGGATTTGCCATCCATTCCCTCCAATAGCTTTTGCAACTTCATGCATCCAAAAATCTTATATATATCATTTTTTTCATATATCCAAAATTCAGTAGGTTTACATCTTACCGGAAAATTAAGTGCCTTCAACGTGCCTTTATTTAGCGTCTTGGAACTTTAAACCACATAGGCCAAGACCGCTTACAAAATAGTAAAAATGCAGAACTGATCAAGTTATCAAAAAAAAATATACCTGGATGGAAGAACTTCTTTGGGAATAAAAGGAGCATATGTTGTTTCTCTCTCAGCTGCAAGCCTCTGAGCTTTCTGAAATTCCCTAAGAACTGACTGGAAATCTCTCGCAAGCTTAGCATCAGCAATCTTCTTCGCAGCCTGCAGTTTATGAACACATTTCCAAGGCATAAAAGTATTAAACCCAACTTGGTCCATCCCACCCCAAAAGATAGGAAATGAGTCCTATTTATCAGAAATGCATAACAGAGGAAACATACAAAAATTTAAGAAACACTAAATGATCCATTTTTTTAAGTACAGTACAAAGAGAGGGAAGAAGGAGCGTCTGTTAGTGAACAAACAGAAAAACAGATAGAGGGAGATGGTTTCCCAATGATCGAGTGTTAATTTGGAAAATTATAGGATACACACTTACACTAACTTCAAAATGCTGATCAGTTTCGCTCGCCTGCTTAAGCTGAGCTGCAGTATCTTTCACTAGCTGCCCGATATGTAACCTTGCCTTGTGCCTGTCAGTGAGTCAACAACATAACACCATCAGTTAGTCAACGGAAATAGAGTATCTTGCCTCAACCAAATCAAGTGAGAAGCTACAACTACATTCTATTTTCTAGCAAAGTATGTGACCAGTTGGAGATGTCAATTCGTTTACTTTAGCTAGAATCATTCCTCCCAGCAACAAATGCGGGAAAACCAAAAAAAAACTAGCCAACCACTTAAGCTAACGGGGGCAATTTGTGGAGTAAGAGGATAAAACAGGACCAAAACGGAAAACTAGTTTATTCTTGAAAGCTACAAGACAACCCTACAAAGGTTTTTACATAATTTCTCACTGAATTTAACATCTGCAGATCTAAAATATGGGTCAACTTTTCAGTTCCATTTTCTAAGACTAACAAGAAATCACAGCTAGAGTTGATGAAGACTTCACTTATACCAGCAGGCATAGCTCTGAAGTGTGTCGTTATTATTACTTTCCAAGTGTCAGAGATGAACTGGTGAGATGTTATCCATAGTCTCTCTCTCGCGCTTTTCATTTCTTTAGGCACAAGAAAAAAAAAAAATCTTAAAGCAAAAGGCCTATGTGAAAAGGTAAAAACTCCATGGCTTATCATGTACTTCTAGGAGTGTCATTCACAGTTCCCAGGGAATTATAATGTCTATGTTAAGATGCGGGGAAATTAACAGAATTTAGCAAGTATTTCTTACAGACTAGATTTAAGATATCCAACACATGTTTCAGTGAACATAATTTAACCTTATTCAACAATAGACCATAGAATAATACACAAGCAAAGCAAAAAAGGAAGAGGAAAAAAAGCTGAAGATAAACGTTCCAAAAGAATCACACCGAACGACGAAATGGCTTATGCGTTTTCCACGGGAGATCCATAGGATTAGAAACAGGTAACAATACGTACAACCAGTAATAGCACAATGTACAAACGCACTTCAATGGAACCTCAAGAGCAATTAAACAAAAATAAAACTAGCAATTGAATCATCGTCCCAATAACACAACCATGAAACCAACCAATTCGAGAAAAAGAACCATTAGAATTTTGAAATGGTAAAAACTAGAAAAGGAGACCAAACGCGGGAAAAAAAAAAAAAACTGACAGCTTTTCCCGGAGCTCTAGCGTGTCCTTGGGTGTGCCGAGGGAATTAACGAGGCGAGAGAAGGAATTCACGGCCGTTGTGATCCGGAAAATCCCAGAAGCCACGGCCTGAGAAGGGTCTTGCTGCTGTTGTTGTAGCAGCCGCCGCTCTAGCGGTTGTCGGAGCCTGCCAGCCTCAAGATCTTGGAAGCTCATCGTGAACCACAAAAATCAAGGCGTTGGTTATCCAAAAAAATTCAGAACTTCGAGGGTAAACGAAGAAGTTCCGGCGTGTGGGTTTGGTAGAGAAGGCGCAAATATTTTATGTGGAAGGAGTTGTGTTGAGGAAGAAAAGTATAACACCGTCCAAGTCGATCTCTTTCAAGTGTTTCCCTCGACAGTCTTTGGCTCTTGCGCTCTTCGTCCTTTCAAAGTCAAACAACGAAGAAGCTTCCGTGGGTCCGAACCACGGTGCCGATCACCATCTTCTCGCGTCGTCGTCTTTATAAAGTAATTATAAGTAACTATTCTAACATAAAATTTATAAATTGTATAATAAGATTTTCATAATTTTATTTAAAAATTATAGCATAAGTTATGAATAAATTTTACATTTAAATATTATTTAATGGTCATTCTTTTCGCATGAAACTTTTATTCTCAATAATATTTGTATACTAAATATACTTTGGACTCGAAGATGAATTAAAAAGACATAACAATTTTACAGTATTTTTTTATTTTTTTAATGACTAAAAATTTCTATCAAACTTTTTTTGATGCCTTAAATTAAGAAGCATCATTTATCCCAAAGCATACTTAAATTTGGTTAGAAATATGGTTAAAGGAACTTGAACTTTTGATGTTTGTTTTATAAGATTGCCAAACTAAACCCTCTTGCAACATATTTGATCATCTAAAAGTCGAATGAAAACTAAAAAAAAAAAATTATTTTGGACTTTGATACTATATTAAATAAGTCCGTAATTCAATTCAAAAATTATTATTTAAACTTTGATGTGGTAATAATTTATTTCTCACATGCAACCTTAGTTCTTAACACTTTTTCATGCACTACGCATATATTTCAAACTTAAAATTGAACAATATTAAAAGGGATCAATAGAAACTTTGATATCATATTCAATAAATTTATAATTCAACTTTTCAGTACATAGGACAATTTTTACATTTAAATAGTATTTAATAATTATTTTTTTTATGCAACTTTGGTACTCAACAATAATTATAGATTTCCTGAACAAATTATACAGTGATTATAATTATAACGATCTTATCTACTTATAGTAGAAAATAGTAGTTTATAAATAAGGCGTGACTTGTTACTATTTTCTCTTGACGCAATATCCGCCCCTGCACACAAATATCTAATGCAGGAAACAAGAGCAAATGATAGCGTGTCGCGCATTCACGCAATTAAATTATCATCAAGATCGAGTAGACTCGTTTATAATAATAAACTTCTTTGGATGCTTTGTGAGATTGTACTTTGTGGCCTATTCGGGTCAAAATGCTGCAACCCATTCAAGGTACAACTATAGCTCGGCATGGGTTTCAGAGATCGCAAAGAAACCGTCCGCACAGGAATATAATTCCTCAACCGCCTTCATGTTCGCCACCAATCCTACATAACCGTCCATGACGGGCTTCTCCCTCGCTTCTCTCGATCTCTGTGTCTCACAAAGGCTGTGTCCAAAAGTTTGTTTGTCTTCAAGGATTTTGATCTCTATTGCTATTCTCCTGCAATTCGTCATGACGGTGAGTTGTGAGGAGCTTATATATTTCATCGATTAATCTGTTTGCTTGCTAAGAAAATCTTGGAAATAGTCGAAATCAAAGCTTTCGAAATGATGCTTGATTCTTAATCTTTTGAGGTAATAGGATATTATGTGGTTGCGTTATGTTATGTTCAGCTTCTTTTTTTCATTCTCTGGATGAGCTTTCTATGGATGGAATACCGTTAGAAATTATTCTTTTCGCCGCTGTTCTCTTTTCCCCTGTTTTTCCTAAAACGCCGAAGGATTGTTCATCGTGAACTTTCCTTTTTTGATCTTTGGGTCAGTTCCATTTGTGATCTCTTGTTTTTGGTAATAATAGTATTGTTACCTTCTAATGCAGACTGCGAAGTCGTTCAACCTACCAAAGGCTCTGTAGAAATATATATTTCTTCACACTGATATCGATTTATCCGACACAATTTCTTCTGTTTGTTTGTAATTTGTTGTTATATTAGGCGACGAGAGCATCTAGATCTGGCCGATAGAGACGTCTGTGGCCCACAGAAACTTGTTTGATTTCACTGTATGCTTCATTTTATTTTTCAACGGTGGTCGTACGAACCCCAACATTTGCTTACATTAAGTGCTTGTATCGTTGTTATCCACGCACAAAAATACAGAGACACGTTGTCGAGACTTCATCGCATAGATTTTTGCAGGTGTCCAGGTTACTGCTGTAGCTCGTATTCTCCTTTCTTTATCCTCTTTTTTGCCTCTTTTATAGTTGCATTGTAAAGCTGGTTATTGTGATTTAGGCTTTATAGATGTTGCTTGACTTTACCTTATTACGTTTCATTTATCACTAGACTTGGCTTATATCATCTTGAAGAGGACGTCACTGTGAAAAAATTATGTGGCAGCAGATCATTATATTTTGGTTATTTCTAGGAATTTTTTTGATGGCCATAACTTTGAAATACGACAGAATTTCCCTAGCACCTTTCTTTCTTTCTTTCTCTTCCCAATTTTGAATATGCATCGTCATTTGCCACCTCAGCCTTATAGGTTGATGAAGGAATAATCTTGGTGCTATTAAAATACTTTTGGTAAGGGCTGTTGGTTAATAACATGCTATATTGGAAGAGAGTAACATCCCTAATAAGATACCGTCTTAGCTTAGTTCTTGAATGACATGATCATCTAAGTAAACTTGACCTAGTGCATAAAGTTCAAAGCTGACCTCCTTAATTTATCGGAAGGAGGATGGGTTTAAACCTAGAGTGCAGTAATCGAAGTCTGACTCTTAATAGGTTTCCTGTATTGAGTTCTGGCTTACCCTTCTTTCGATAGAAAAGATGCTGCCTTTTATGAAACATGGGGAAAATGGTTTACCCCTTTCAAGATTATTTACAGAAGAAAACAATGTATAGATGTCACGATTTTAGGCAGTTCTTGCTAGAGTTTATCTTACTTGTCCTAGTGCATATTTAGAACCAAATGATTACAAATGTATCCTGAAGTTTTGTTGCCCAAAACACACTTTCAAATAGGGTGGAGGAAAGCTAATGCATATTAAGTTTCTGGATCTTTCCTGATATTGATTTAAAGGGACTGCAGAAAGTAAGCATTTTTTCATTCTGGCTTATGGCATTAATTTTCCCCTGATGCTCCTCGGTACTTCCTAGCAAAGAAAATTTTGCTGTTTGAGTTTCTGCTTGTACCGCTGAATTAACATGGTGATATGCATTCTCCAAGACGAAGATTTGTTCTAATAGGTATCTAATAAGGTAGCTCTATTCCTTGCTTTTCTGATTCTTGTGATTTCAGGTAAGAACAGTGAAAGTCAGCAATGTCTCTTTAGGTGCTTCTGAGCGAGATATAAAGGAGTTCTTTTCATTTTCAGGAACAATTGATTATGTTGAAATGCACAGGTTAGTTTGTACGAATGGCTTAGTTTCATATCTTCATTTCTCCTGTGTATTTTATGAATGGCAGCCTGAAGAAATAAGTCAACTAATGAGCTTTCATATCAAATAACTTACATTTACATCTGCTTTTTTCATGTGTGTGTTATGCGTGGCTTCCTAAAAAATATGAAGATATAGAAATGAATTACAAGTTTCTAGATTGCAAATCATGGTATGAACACGGATTTGTTATCTTTTAATTTCATTTTTCTTTCCTTCCCGGTGAGAAAGATTTTATGATGCATATGGAAACCAAGCTTCTGATGTAGCATAATTTTTACTTTTTCCTCTTTTTGTGTTCCAGCGAGGATGAGAGGTCTCAAGCTGCATATGTCACCTTTAAGGAACCCAAAGTGGCAGAAACTGCTGTTCTTCTTTCGGTATTCTTTCAGTTCTTATATACCTTTTGAATTCTTCTTTCTAATTACTCTTTTCTTTTTTTCTTTTGCTGATTCTCATCTGTTCATTAGTGTGTGGCAATATGAATTTTGCTGTGACTGAACTTTTTACATCTAATTTCTTGGACTGTCATGTCTCTTATGCTTTTGATGAACCTTCATCTTTTAGGCACAGTAAAGCGTTATAAGTTTTGGTTACCTTGTGGTTCATTTTTTGAACTATTATGCTTTGATGTTGCTCAAAAATGATTACTAGCTACCGGATAAGAGTTTCTGCTTTGAAGTACTCCGTGTTTTTGAAGAACAACTCCAAAGCCTCTTTTGTGAATCTTATGCAGTTGTTATTTTTTCCTAAAAGAGGTGGTAGATCCAGTTGTTGTCACTTAGGGTACTACTCCCCCTTCTGGATTGATGTGGCTTACTACTTTTTCAAGTGTCCTTCAAATCTATTTGTCTAGATCCAGCTAATCTAGATCGTTTGGTGCAGTATCATGGCTCCTTGGTTCTTGGAATCTCAAGTGGCAGTAGTTTTCTCCTATGTATATCTATATGTTTATAATAGCGGAATGAATATACGTTCTTGATATCTTAATTAAGCTGAGTTGTTAATAAGCCTGATTATTCGTATTTGAAACTTTTTCACTACTGAATCCATATTGGCATTTTCAGGGTTCAACAATTGTTGATCAGCCTGTAACCGTGGCGCTGGCTCCAGAGTATGAGCTACCACCAGATGCTGATTCTGCACTTAATGTAATATTGAAATCTGGTGTCTATAAAAAATTATTGTCGATGATCTTTCTTAACATTCCAAACTGTTACAATTGCATCAGGAAACACAGGACAAAAGTGCAGGCGGCTCTGAGTCAGCTGTTCAGAAGGCAGAGGATGTTGTCAGCAGCATGTTAGCCAAGGGATTTAATTTGGGCAAAGATGCACTCAACAAAGCAAAGACCTTTGATGAGAAGCATCAGTTCACTTCGACAGCCACTGCTAGAGTTGCTTCTCTGGACCAGAAGATGGGACTTAGTGAGAAAGTTAGTGCTGGCACGACTTTGGTGTCAGACAAAGTGAGGGAAATGGATGAGAAGTTCCAGGTTTCTGAGAAGACCAAGACTGCATTATCAGCTGCTGAGCAGTCAGTCAGCAATGCTGGATCTGCCATCATGAAGAATCGCTATGTTCTAACTGGGGCTACCTGGGTTACTGGTGCATTCAATAGGGTTACCAAGGTAGCCGAGGAAGTGGGACAGAAGGCGAAGGAAAAGGTTTCAGCTGAGGAAAATCAAGGGAAAAGTGGGGGAGGCTCTGCATAGACCTCGTTTGGATCACCAAAAGGTCCTGCGATTGAGCAACCCTCCAAGCCTGCTCCAGCTTGATCCTCTAAATTCTCCAACTAGCGTAAATATCTGCATAGAAACTGTAGTCCATGTCATGTGAAAGAATATTAATGCTTCTAGTTTGGAAGCGGTGAAATGTAGAATGTTATGTCAGATGCTTTGATATGTTATGTGTGTTTCAATTTTATTTCAGGGAAGTAACGAAGTCTCCTAGCAGTCTTCGTCCCCCTGAGCGAATGTAATTCTTTATTGTCTCTTTTCTAGTAGTGTCGAGCTGAAATTGATTAGCAGGCTTAGACCAGGCCATTGATTTTACTGAAAAACGACGAATGTTGCGGCAGAATGGCACTTGAAATCCTGGATGGAATTTAAACTTGCATAGAAATTTCTACTGGAGATGAGTACAATATACATGTGACTCTAGAAAAAATCTGTAAGAGACATTTAGATATATTTGGAGGCGTTCTAGATATGGGTTTAAAATATTCTAAATATGTGTGATATGTATTAGAATAAACTAGAAATAGAAAAATTAGCTATAAATAAGGTTAAGTGCTCCCAAATAAAAGGCGAAGAAGCTAGCAAGCCGAAAATGCCATCATGCCCCTTTGCATTATCCTTATAAGGCTGGTTGGCATGATGTCTTTTACGTTTCTGAAAATTCAAAAATAATTTTAATTTTCAACGTTGAAATTTTTTCTGTCAAGTTATGAATCAAGTAGTGTATTTGGTGTAAAGATTGGGCACAAGGGGTAGACGAAGCTGGGGACAAGTTTTTGTTGGCTTCCCTTTCTATATCTTTTAGCCAATGCTAATATTCATTCATCCAAGAAGGAAAAAAGAACCTTGACGAACATGTTTTCAACTTCACTTGCTATACAAACTCATAGCAGCATGGTACTTGTTGGAGTCAATGTCCCACACTAATAGAAAAGAAACCTATAGTTTGGTTTAGATCAAAGAAATTTCTGACTCGTTCATTCATTGTGAAACAATATTCACTTTTAACATTTTGTCTCACGTGCAATTATAAGCTTAAGGATTTATCATTTTGTCTCCAATATGGAAAAACACCCACTTTTATCATTGTAATTCAAAATCTGTCAACATTAGTTTCTATTTTCTATTTCACCCATTAAAAAATATATAGAGATTGCAGTAACAACATGCTAAGTATAATTTGATCGTACGGGCATAAACGGAGACCGGAGATTAGTAGTTAAATAAGGGGAACCATATGTTTTCAACCACTCTACAGATCAATTGTTATCACAACAGCTATAGAATGTCCCATATACCAGCCCCCAAGTATAAGGGACGAAAAATATCAAAACCACAACCCTTCCCTTTTTCTTCAAAAGGACATGATCTATTTATTCATTAAAAAAAAAAAAGAGTTGTCAATAAGAACAATATTCACGATTACATATCGCAAGTTCCACAAGTACAAAGGAAAAGATTACATCCGGGTTCCTATGAGCTAAAAGTGCTGGGAGAAATACCCTATGGACTAGAGAGCCAACTAATTACCAGAGAATGAAGATCTCCACGCAGAGAATGGAGATGTTCCTTGTGCATCCCACAAGAAGCCGCTGCGAGCATAAGTTAAGCGGCACCTGAGGAACCGACTTCTCTCTGGACATTTCAGACATCCTGGTGGGTGTCCTCCTATTCAGGGGGGACAAGACCAGGATGCCTAGGCCTAATCCAGTGATTTCCCTTGCCTACCCCACTGCAGGTGATGACAGCGAAGGGAACTGCATTGAAGTATCATACGGTCAGAAAATAATGAAATAGCCACATGCATGCAGTGTCTGTTCGTGTGTGTGCATGGTAAAAGAGAAAGAGAGCGAAAGATTACTTTTCCGGCTAGGCACAAAGTGAAAATCTGGTAAATCACTGATTCGACATGGCCGCCGTGGCTGATCCGGATGCAACTCCTGCCTTTTTCATGCAAATCTTGCCCTTTGACGATCTCTCTGTTTGAGAACCTCAGAATATCTCTATTTTCTTCCATTTTCCCTCGCGAACAACAAAGAGAATCAGACGGAACTAAACTTCTACTGGTCTCTCAAACTCTTTGGATGAGAACCCTAGGGTTCTCTGAAGTGTGAGTTACATAGCACCACATCGAGCCTATTTATAACCGTGGTGGGTGACAATTACGAGGCAAGTTGCAGCTCCAAAAACGTGACAAGCTTTTCTTGGTTCACATTATTTCAGTAGTAATGGTAGGGATGATGTAAGTGCATACGTTTTACACCCTAGTCTTACAGATCTCCGTTACTGGAATTTTGAAGAAGGATCTCTTTCCATTTGTCTACATACGCCCAGTTAGGCATGTTGTTTATGATCAACTACTGACCAACAAAGCATCATTTTTATCTCCATCTTTTCCTAATTTTCCTTTTATAACTAAACGATGAAAAGAGTAAATTCTGCGCTCATTTCTAATGTTTTTCTTTGTTTCTTTAGTTATTATCCCTTGAGAACAAGAGACCGGTAGACAGTCAGAACACGCTGGCCCATATATAAGAACAGTTAAGAAGAATTAGAAGGCTCTAAGAAAAGAAGGCGGCAAAATACTAGTAACTCCAAAAAAAATTTCAAACTTCTTCTATGTAATGTGAACACCACTCAGGTTAGACACTTACCCCTTAGATAGAAGGGCATCAAAATACACTTCCCGTGATATCATCTTTCTAATTGCATTTTGAGGCAAAAGTTGAGAACACGAACATAAAATGTCGCCATTACAAGTGAATCCGGTTAAGACATAAATTACGTGAAGCATAAACTCCAAACCATCTTTAACCGTCGAATTCATAGAAGATGAAGCAATTCAGTTCTTTGCCATTCTGAAGTCTCACTTATATGCAATGACAAAGCTACCGGGCCAAATCCAGGTAGACATAAGCCAGCCAGCAGGTCACCTATATGACCACCTTCTTGGTAGTCCCAACGCGCACCAATTCTTAATAGATGTAGGGACTATCGGTTAAAAGAGGGTACGATGAATAGGAATCAAGTGCAGAAGTGAGAAGGGAAGTTTCCCTTAAAACTAGCGAGTTATGTCAAAAGGACTAGGGGCCTCTTTGGTTCTAGGCCGCCTTGAGCTTAACTAAACCAGGGCGTATTGACTATGTCAAAAACTTTACCATAAAGGAACAACGGAGTTAGAAAAAATCAAATATAACTAAATAAATGATCCCTTATCCTAACACCAAAATTTTGCAACACTTACCTTGAGAAAGGAGTTGGAAACCATGCTGTATAAGACGAAAGAAGCATGTCAAAAGCTACAATATGTGGTTCTCGATCCATACATCCACCAGCGGGAGGGAAAGGGACCCAAAAATCCTTGACAAAAATAAAAGTGTGAAAACCTGAGTCCAAAGCCGAGCCTACCCACTCTATGTCAAGCGTTGCTATATTTACTCCCTTGGTTTCAGCTATTGCAGACTTTTATTATCTTTAAACATTTTATTTCAAACATTAGATCAAATAAAAACTTATTGGATGGTGTGTTTAATTGAAGAAGAGACTAGAGCGGAAAAGGTCTTCACTCTTCTCTGATACTCTCCTGTCTCGTCACTCTCTCTCCTTCCAAGGGGTACGGCCTGGCCCCAGTCTTCACTATTTTGCACGTGGCTCACTTCCTCTCACGTGTCATGGCTGCTGTCTCTTCACTACCCTTTATCAGTTGCCCGCTTCGTCCCTCTGCATCGCTGCAGCATTTCCCTCAAGGGTTTAAACCAAACCCATTGGAGCGAAACAGAGAAAGGGAGAGAAGAGTTTAGTGCAATTTTAAGGGGGAGAGAGGGCAGATAAACATGGAGATTGGTGGGAACATGTTTGGTCAGTGCAATGGTAACTGGGGGCAGAACTTTAGTACTGCCAATTCGGGGTATGATGTCTTGGAGCTTAGAGCTTCAATGTTGGATTGGGGTACTAACTGCAGCAACAACTCATACACAACCACCACCACCGCTATCACGACGGGGAGTTCCAGCACAACGTGCGAAGAGGTGGATGTGGGCCTCGAGCCGCTGTTCTTTCAAAACGGTGATGGTCTACGCCAGGAGCAGTTGCAGTACCAGCACGAGCAGCAAACCTCTCTCAACGCTGGATACGGGTCCCAACAGCACCCGGACCCATATCTGATGTGCTTGAATCTGGGAAAGGGGCCCTACTTTGAGGACGCAACCCCTCTGGGTGGCGCGCTCATGGCTAGGTCATCCTCTATGAGCAAGAAGGGCAAACCCTGCACCAGTGGCGGAGCTAGTGGTAGAGCTTCGGTGCCCAGATGCCAGGCAGAGGGGTGCCAAGTGCCGCTTCTGAACGCCAGGGACTATCACCGGAGGCACAAGGTCTGTGAAATGCACTCAAAGGCTCCCAGCGCTGTCGTTCTGGGATTAGAGCAACGCTTCTGTCAGCAATGCCGCAGGTAACACTTTAAACCAGCCTAGCATAACTTTTCTAGGACTTTTGTCATCTCCATAACTCCCAACGCCAAGGAAGAGAAAATTAGTTTGAGATTAACCAAGATTTTTTACTATATGCATTGTGTTTTCCTGCATTTGCATTCGTCCCTCTATTTAAAGTATGTTTCTTCAAGTATAATGAGCATGTTTGAGGGTTTATCTTCTATAAATAGTGTTTTTCTGCTTTGAATTTTCACTCTTATTCTTCTTGCTTCTTTGGTGTGAAGGAGTTCTCAAATTTTCTTGGTGCAACATAGATTGACGATGAAGATTGAAAAACGATGTGGTGTATGACAAATGGGCTTGATCGGTTTAACGGAATTGACATTTGGTGCAGGTTTCATCCGGTGTCAGAATTTGATGGCTCGAAGAGGAGCTGCAGGAGAAGGTTAGCCAGGCACAACGAGCGAAGAAGGAAGAGTGCCCACGATTCAGCAAACAGGATCGTTTCTCCAGGTATAGACTTTCTCAAGGTATAACGCCATTTTGACTTGTTTAAAGCGGGACCGCAGCAGAAACGTTACTTGTAATAGGCTTTCCTCCTAAATGCCCATTTCTAGAAAAGATGTACTAACCTTATTTTGGGACAAGGCTTTTGGTTAGGGCTGTGTCCTCCGAAATGCCTTCTTTTGGAAAGGTTTACCTAAGCTTGCTAGAATTTTCTAGACCAGTTTTAGCTTGGGGTGAATCCCCAGGAGAACAATTTATTTGGATTGAAATTTCTCTTTCTGACGTACAATTGTTCAGAAGGTACAGCGGCGTCCATGTTCAAACTCTCACAAAAATTTAACAGCGACTACTCCAAACTTCCAAAATTTTAAACCCATCTCGTAAAGAGCACCTTCAAAGTTTTGACCTTGTAAATGCATGAAGACTAATTTGGGAGTGAATACTTTGGATGTAAGCAGCGGTGAATCCAGGACCATACTTTAGGAAAGCGATATAACTCAACAGTAACCATTTTTTTTATGCGTTATTAGCCTTTCTTTTTCTAGTCAATTGACGGAGCAGAAAAGCTGGCTTTCTCTTTCCTAACTTTGTACTTATGACAAACTTATCAATTTGTACTCATGTATATTTTATTGCTCATAAAGATGCATGCAGGGCGTCCATTTATATGCACTGTCAGAATCCCATATTATGACATGATCTGTCCTCTTTTTAACCACAGAAATCCGTACTTTCCACGACATTGAAAGTTGGTTTTTTGATAGTGATATTACAAACATGTTTCCCGATGTCGGTGAGATTTCAGGGGATTTGGATCGTTTTAGAAAAGCTCTTCACCTCATGGTTGAAGTTGTATTTTCTCTCATTGAGCAGTTTAAGCTTGCATCCTTCTTAATTAAACATCACCGTTGTTAGCTAGTTTTTTTGGTTAGGTTTGTTCTCTAGCTTGCACTCTTAAAGTTCTTAGACTAACATATGTGATTTAGGTTTAAATCATTTACATTTGAATGGCATTAAACTGTTTGAGCCATGGTGCCAATCTACTGAATAACAGATAAACTGCACCTAATGGAAAAACTATTTTTCTAAAGTATTTTTAATGCACTAGCTGCATTTTTCTAAATTATGTTGCAGAGGAGTTCTCTTCCATATCAGGCTAATAAGAACATTATCTTTGTCTGGTTTCTCCTTGCTCCAATCAACAAGAACTTTCTGTTGTCTGGTTTCTCGTCTTTGCTATGAGACTGCTAGTGCTTTCTGTTTGTCGGGCTCCATGTGTGGCTCTGCTTCTCTGAGAATTTGTTCTACATTTTTCTTTTCTTGTCTTCTTGCCTTTTGTGAGGAGGAGCAGACTGGGCTGACTGTTGCTTGTCTCCTTTTCAGATATACTGTCGATAACGTGCAACTTTTTGACCGGACTTTGGATTATATGTTTTTAGTTTACTAACTGTCCCTACACAAATTTGAGCGGACAATGTGATTACTGTTCAAGTAAACATCTAGAATTTGATAGGAGAGATATCCATGGTTTTTCGTTTCTATTACTAAAGAGTTCCTTAGTGAAATGGTCCCATGTAAGTGGTAAGACTGGCAGAACTTAATTCCATGAAAGTCAAGCTAAGTGTCTTTCCTCATGTGCATTTCCGGCCTAGTTGTGCATCTTGTTTGCAAAGGTTATGAATTACATAAGCATGAACGATGTAGTCGAAAATAAAGTTAATAGAAGAAAGCTGAGTGAGTTAAGTTTGTTCTTAGGTGAAGCATTTCCTTACTTGTGGTCGACGACAGGATGTGCTATCTCTCTTCTGTCATCCAAGACCGATTATTGGGTTTCTCCTGCTGATCTATCCTCAAACTCCAGTGCAGCACTTCGCGAATTGATAGAAGGACAACGTTCAGCCATCATCGCTAGGCAGCTCTATTTGGATGGAGACTGTTGTACAGAAAGCTATGGAAAGGAGGATGTAGGCGAGGCCCAACGAATGTCCAATTCTACTATGTCCCATCAGCACCATACATTTCCCGAGCCACATGGTTGGACTAGTTACCATGAAAGTGGTACAAATTGACAGACCTCATGTGGACCTCTAGCTCGGCATTCGGTTTACTGCAGGTGAAGGAAAAGAGCAGGGAAGAGGAAGAAGAGTAGCCTGATATGTATGTATTCCTTTTTTCTTCCGAATCATTAATTTCCTTGTATCTCTTAATATATTAGGACATAACGAAGCGTAGGATGATTTTTTTATCACCCTCTGTAGCAAGAAACAATGTTTGATCTACTTTAACCGAGATTTGAATTTAATCACCAGAACTAGATATTTACACCCAGTAGTGAGAAACGATGTTTGACCTTCTGCAAGAACGTCATCAGTTTTCTTGCGTTTGTCAGTGCAAAGGAGCTTTTACCGTATTTTAGTCATTATGTGATTGGGCCATATCGACAGACCTCACCACCAGCCATTTCTTACCAAAGAAACCAAACTGTTGTCCCACAGAATTTTTTTTTTGGCCATAAAAAAATATGGGTGCACGTGATTTTTATTTTTATTTTTTCATATACATGTACTTAACTCACACACTGTTGTTGAACCAAAGTAAGTATTTCGTGTAAAGCTTGCGCACAAAGGGTTACTAAGCTAGGGACAAGTTGTTGCTGTCTCTTTCAATATCTTTTAGTTAATACTAGTATTCATTCATCCGAGAAGAAAAAAATTCCATGATGAACATGCCTCTTTTTAACTCAACTTGCAGGACAAACTTATAGCTGAATGGTATTTCTTCTGCTTTGCAAGGCAGATATTTGAGGTTACGATTAAAAATCTGTCGACATTAGTTTTTATTTTGTATTTTACCCATTAAAAAAGTATACAGAGATTCAAAGGGCAACCATTCTAGTCAGGCCAAAATTGCAGTTACAACAGTTAAAAGTATAATTTGAACATAAGGGCATAAACATAGACTAGAAATTAGTAATTAAATTATGGCTAGAATTGAGGGGAACCATATGCTTTCAACTATGTTACAAACCAATTGTTATCACAATGGCCATAGAGCATCCAACAACCCAGCCCTCAACGATAAAGGAGGAAAAATATCCAAGGCATAAGTTGACGTTCCATTGTTCTTCAAAAGGACATGGATCTATGTTGGTTTTTGATGAAAGAAAAATTGGATAACAGTGGAAGTGGATGAAAAGGGATTAATGGTATGTCAAGAAACAAGGGAAAAAGGAAAAAAGGTGGTAAAAATGGAGCTATTGTCTCCAGAATAATAGGAAAGAGAAAAGAGAAATGGAGTCCTTTATCTCCAAAATAGACTTTAAGGGAGGGATTTGCTACCGTGGATTATTACACATGCACACAGGCCTTGAGGGCCTTTTATAGACATTGTAGCCGACTTAGTTAACTATCCAGCCTACATTTTTGACATTTCAAACAGCTTCTCTAGATTTCTCTACACAATGGACGTTAACGGACTATTTTTTCTTACTTTTCTTGTTCTGGCCTTTTCTCCACTTTTCTAGAGTTCACCGACTTTCTCCCTTCCATGAGCTTAGTCGGAATAGTCTAGAGTTAACTGGAACTTTCTGGAGCAAGGTTGGAGTTGCTGGAATCTGCAGGAATTCTCCAGAAAAATGCATTAACTTCAACAATCTATTTAGTCAAAAAAGTATAGTCAATCAGAAAAATATTCACGATTACATATTGTAAGCTCTACGAGTACGAAGGAAAAGGGTTCCTATGAGCTAAAAGTGTTGGGAGAAAGACCCTATGGACTGAAAGTCCCTTTTTTCCAAGGAGAAGAGATCTCCATGCATGTAATGTCTGTTCGTGTGTGTGCAAGGAAGAACAAAGAGTAATATATTAATCGGACAACAATAAGAAACTTTTCTTAATCCAAGTACCGATTACGATCACCGAAGACTGCGAAACTTTTCTTAATTTTCCTTTTTATAACTAAACAATGAAAAAGATTAAATTCTCCGCTCCTTTCTAACGTTCTGCCTTGTTTTCTTTAGTTCTTTTCCCTTGAGAACAAGAAACCGTAATGGAGCTTTTCCCTTTTAGTTGTTCTTCCTCAAGATCTGGTGAAATCTTCGATCTAATTCTCATAATCGGACACAACCTGCGGACTGCTATAGAAATGTAACCAAGGTCCTAACAAGCATTAGATATGCTTATATACCTTGATCGAGAAATTATATATTTTACTGAGCTTGTTCCTTAAATTGCCAAAGTGCACAATCCATGAAACTATTATTCATATTAATAATAAAGGTTTAGTTTGAAAACTTGTTTCTCCTCGTTCTCTTTTTCACCATTGTATTCTTGGTTTTTTCAAGTCTTCAGTGATTTGTTAAAGCTATAGACTCCATAGAGAAGGTACATTCCTATGTCCTAAATATATATGAAGGGAAAGTGAGGAATAAAATCTGCGGCTATTGGATGCATTTATGGCTTTTTTTTTTTCTCTAGAAAACAAAAGTTTATTATTGTTTTCCGATTAATATATTAGACTTGTTCTTAACTGAATTGCACTCCTCGTTATAGGGAAAAAGAAAAATGAAGAGATTGTATTATAAATCATAACAATTTTGGTTACCTATGTATTTGGCTTTGAACATAAAATAAATTGACATTATTTATTCCTGTGCAAGCATTTCCAATGCTGAGAGGGTTGTCCCCGAATTAAAAAATTCAGAAGCTTGAAACCATAAACGATTGCCAATGTTTCATGAATAAACTATTGGATGAAACAGACAGATTGTATGGTCATTTTCTACGGAAAATTTCCCCTTATATAACCTTTCTATTGCCTTGATCGCCTGCTATGGTCACAGACAAATTGGAATTCAGATGTAGTGCGTGTTAGGTCTAACAACAATCTAGATGTTCCACTCTTCATACATCTCTTTGTCATTTCTAGAGACGTCTCGAGATATCAAGCATCCCATATATACGTATAGTTACACATGATAACTTTAGAATAAACATACACTTCTCTTGCAATTTTCTCATATATACTGTTCTCTACGGCTGTGTCTTTTCCATGCCACCAAACCTCGGAAGAATGGCCTTGTTCAAGAAATGGATACTAGTTTTACAAAACCTATTTTTCCCAATTTGTGAAGCCTGTTATAGGAGAAAGATGGCTTGATTGCACAAAAGATCCTGCAGCAATTCCAATCCAATGGCAATTTGATTCCAGTGTAGAGGGAAACGAAGACATTTCTCAAATTTGAATGCTAAATATAAACAATTTGGTTAGATCTTAAGACTTCAGTGAATGCATATAATTGTAATATAGGAGAGAAAGAGGGAGACAGAAAGTACATCACTTACCGTGAGAGATAGTGTTAGACATAGTACCATTGCTTTGACATAGTACATTGGTTGTGAGCAGAAACTTGACATTTTCCTTCCTAATTTTACAAATTGTATTTAATTTTCTGCAAGACGTAATGCAAAATAAGTCGAGTTTTTAAGAACAAATATGTCAAATATCTAGTAATCACTGATCCAAGCATGGGGTAATAAAATTCAACATCATTGTATGATATTAGGGGAAGTTGAATCCTACATTTTTCTTTTAGTTAAATAAAAAGAAACTCAAAGTGTCTCAAACTCTCACCATATAGATAAGAATTTCTTAATAGCTTTAATTGAGCTTTTAGGTAGGAGACAAATCTTGCTTTATGGTGTTCTTCATCTTCACATGCCTAAAAGCAAGTTCTCAGCAATAGACAACATTCTTGCCCTCTTTGTCGCAGGTTTATTTTGTTCCCCTAGCCTTTCAGAATGCTGGGTTGAAAAATAGAGCAAGACAGCTCGTATGTGTTTATTCTGTAGGCCATCCAGCCAAACGTTCTTGCACTTGGAGGAAGCAAGCTTTCTGACTAGTTACTACTACGATGTCTGGAGGAGGCCAACTGCATATGGTCTTGTGAACTCAAACTAGCCCTACTGAGACTAGACTGATGGTGCTTCACTGTAACGGGCCATTAAGGGGGGTGCTGTATTTAGTATTATGATTAACTATGTATTTCTTTTATTATGTATTTTTGTGGACTCTTTGTGTAAATAGGTGAGTGGGTCCGTGAAGGAGCCCAATAGGCGCTCAAGCGAGGATGTGGCACGTGAGGAGTAGGGGTCATTTTGGTCGAGGGGAGGCGGCTTCAAGAAGCATCTTTGATGAATTGAGAAGACACTTTCTCTTTCCGGGGAGCAGAGGTGATCAGGTGGTAAGGGTTCCCGTAAACGAGCCCAATCTCCAATTCTTGTTCCAGTAGAGCCAAGATTCCACACACAAGCAAATATCGACGCCAGAATCCCAAGAAGGAAGCACAAGGAGGACTGATTACCAGATCCCAAACCCATTAGAGGCTTCGTGGACGAGGGGAAGCAAAAGGACCCTTACAAGTGGCATCAGAGCCGACAGATCCTGCCATGGAGGACCGTCTTTCCACCTTGGAGTCCAATTTCTCTCACTTGGAGTCTCAACTCTCCACCGAGGTCTAAGATCTCTGCACCAAGATGGAAACCATGATATCCCAACTTCAGTCATAACTCCAGTTGTTGGTATCTCAGTGCACCACATCATCCTCAGGTGAAAACCCTAACACCACTTCCCCCGGCGGTCTCGATTCCAACCCTAACGCGACTTCAGGCAATAGCCCCAATTCCTCCGGTGAAGGTAACCCTAACCCTCATCTCCACGCCTCTACTTTTGAGTTAGGCCCTAATTCTTCAAGCCTCAATGGCTCGGATGCCAGTGGGTCGAGCCCCGATGGGTCAGCCCCCAACAGGTCAGGCTCTAACGGGTCAAGACCCAATTCTTCCAGATCAGGCTCAAACGGGCCAGGTCCAAACGGGTCAGGCCCGACTGGGTCAGGGCCCTATTCTTTTAAATCGGGTTAGGACCCCAAATCCACTCTCTTAAACCGGAATACCCGGTTCGAACTACCCCAATTTCATCATGAAGATGACCCAACATCGTGGCTCTTCATAGCTACGGAGTTCTTTGATTATCATGGGTTGGTAGACTCAGAAAAAGTTAGGGTTTCTACATGGAATATGGCGGGGAACGCAGTCAAATGGTTGCAGTCCTACAGAAAGGACTCAGAAAAAGTGGGGCACACACTAACATGGGAAAAGTTTAGGGAGGGCCTTATGGATCAATATGGATCAACTTAGCCTCGGAACACTATCCGTACTATGATGAAATTAGAATAATTGGGCACGATATAGTAGTATTATGAACAGTTTAGGGAAGCTTTAACCTCAACAGGCCCCTTAACCTCCCAACAGGTGGTGGACTGCTTTATTGGAGGGACTAAGGTTGGGATTCAGGGGGATGTGGATGCAAAACATCCAACTACATTGAGCAAGGCTCCTCATTTTGCTTTTATTTATGAAGACCAGTTTTTGAAATTGTCTGGACAGCGCCCCAATTCCTTTGCAACCCGAAAAGGATTAATGGAGACTGGTCACCGTAGAGGGGGTGGGGAGACACTATAACCCCCTGCACTACCGCGACAGCTACTAGTCGTTTCCAGACTGATGCAGAATCAATTTCCATGAACTGCTTTACCAACTAGGAAGTTCACAGCAGCAGAATTGGAAGAAAGGCGTTAGAAAGGGCTATGTTTCCACTGCAATGATAGGTATGCTCCTGGTTACAAGTGTAAAAAGAGGTTATTTATCTACGAAGCTGTGTATTTGGATGAGTGGGATGACAAGGACCTTGGCAGAGATCAGCACGGGGGTGGTGAAGAGTTCACCAAAAATTTAGAGATGGAGGAGGATATGGGAATTTTCACGATTGCCCTCTATGATATGGGAGTGGGCAAACCTAAAACTATGAAAGTTGAAGGGCAAGTTGAGACTTTTAAGAGGTTTATTAGGGTCTTAATCGATTCGGGTAGCACACATAATTTCCTTGATCATGGATTAGTTATGTGCCTTGGCCTTAAGGTAGATAACTCATGCACCTTTAAGGTGGTGGTGGCTAGTGGAAGGGGAATAGAGAGTGTTGGGGTATGTAGGGGAATAAAGGTCAAGTTATAAGGAGTGGGAATGCGGCTGGATCTTTATGTCTTGCCCTTAGAAGCAGCTGATGTGGTGTTAGGAGTTCAATGGCTAAAGATGTTGGGGGATATAGTATGGAACTTCTTGGAGCAAAAAATGAAATTTCGTATGGAGAATAAGAAAGTGGTTTTAAATGGACGGAAGCTGAAACCCCCTCAAATGATAGTAGAAAAATGGTTCAACCAGGAGCTAACAAAAAGGGGATAATTTATGGTGGTCCAACTTGCTGATGGACAGCAAGAGGATTTTCAAGGATCTTCAAAGACTAATCGAGTTGGGGCTAAGTAGTACCATCAGATGGAAGAGCTGCTAGTAGACTTTGGAGATTTGTTTCACGCCCCTATGGGTCTTCCTCCCCGAAGGAGTCACGATCATACGATAGTGCTAAAGGGGGATGGTAAGCCAATTTTGGTCAGGCCCTATAGATATCCGTATGTGCAGAAAGGGAAAATTGAGAGATTGGTGAAGGAACTCTTGGATGATAGGGTAATAAGGCCTAGCAAGAGCCCTTTTTCTTCTCCTGTTTTATTAGTCAAGAAGGCGGATGGGATGTGGAGACTTTGTGTGGATTACCGAGAGCTAAACAAGCAAACCATTAAGGACAAGTTCCCCATCCCCACCATTGATGAACTTCTAGATGAATTGAACGGGGCTCGGTATTTCTCGAAACTAGACTTGAGATCCGGATATTATCAAGTTAGAATGAGAGAAGAAGACATTGAGAAAACTGCCTTTAAAACCCACCATGGACATTACAAATTTTTGGTGATGCCATTTAGGGTGACTAATGGGCCTTCTACTTTTCAATCATTAATGAATGTGGTGTTTCAAGGGTATCTTCGAAAATTTGTTTTGGTGTTCTTTGACGATATATTGGTATTTAGCAAGAATTGGGGGGATCATCTTAAGCATGTGCGTTTGGTGCTGGAAACCTTGAGGAGAAACTGCCTATATGTCAAGCTGTCCAAGTGCGAATTTGGATGCACTCAGCTCAAGTTTTTGGGGCATATGGTGTGTGAAAAGGGGGTTGCAGTGGATCCAGAAAAGTGGCGACAATCACTCAATGGCCTGCCCCAAAATCAGTAAAGGCCTTACGAGGATTCTTGGGTACAACGGGGTACTACCAGAGGTTCATAAAGGGGTATGGATGGATCACGGAACCCTTAACCAGTTTGCTCAAGAAGGACGGGCTTTGGTGGAGTGATAAGGCACAACAAACCTTTAACAGACTTAAGACAACGATGACTATAGCCCTAGTATTACATCTCTCAGATTTTTTTGAACCCTTTATGTTGGTGTGTGATGCATCGGGCACAAGGATTGGGGCTGTGTTGTCCCAAGGAAGAAGACCCATAGCGTACTTCAGTAAAGCTTTACATGGAAGGCACTTAGCTCTGTCGACTTATGACAAAGAGATGTTGGCTATTATCTTGGCTATACAGAAATGGAGACACTACCTTTTAGGTAGCCAGTTTATCATAAGGACATATCAGAAGAGCCTCAAGTACTTGCAAGATCAAAAGATAGTAACACCGGCCCAACAGAAGTGGCTGCTCAAGTTGATGGGATACAATTTTGTGGTGGAATACAAGGCCGAGCGTGAGAACATGGCTGCTGATGGGTTGTCCAGGCAGCGGGGGGAATGCAAAGAACTAAGCAGCTAGGAGAACTCTGCTTCTTGTGCGGCCTTAACCACTCCACAACCGGTATGACTAGATTCCATTCGAGAAGAGTTGAAGAACAACCCCCATGTCCAGGAACTGATTGACAATGTCAAGCGAGGAAAGGCCTTGGGGCCGTGGAACTTCAAGGATGGAATTTTAACTCTTTGGGATAAGGTATACCTTCCTCCAAACTCTTTCCTCATCCTATTGATTGTGAAAGAGATACATTATAGTTCTCATGAAGGGAGAGAAAAGACACTTAGGAGGGTGAAGGCAGTTTTTTATTGGAAAGGGATGAAGAAAAGTGTGGAGAAAACCATCAAGAAGTGTATAAGCTGCCAGAAGAATAAGAATGCAACTGATAAGGCTCTGAGATTTCTTCAGCCCTTGCCCATTCCAGATTAAATTTAAGAGGATATCTCCATGGACTTTGTGGAAGGGTTACCCCATTCCCAAGGGAAGTCAATGCTGCTAGTGGTAGTAGATCGATTATCCAAGTTTGGACATTTCATGCCCTTGTCACACCCTTACATGGCTGTCTCTGTGGCTCAGGCATTTTTTGATAACATCTTCAAATTGTATAGGATGCCCCACTTGATAGTTTGTGATCGGGATCCCTTGTTCATAAGTAAGTTTTGGAAAGAACTTTTCCGGTTGCAAAACACAGTTTAATTTCTCATCTTCATATCATCCCCAAATAGATGGACAGACAGAGGCAGTGAACAAAACGATCGAAATGTATTTGCGATGTGTCATAGGAGAACACCCAAAGGAATGGGTTAGATGGTTACCTTGGGTGCAATACTGCTACAATACTAATTGGCATAGCCTTACACTACATACTCCTTTTGAAATTGTCTATGGAAGAAGTCCTCCTTCCCTTTTAAGCTACATAAAAGGGACAGCTAAACTGGCTTCAGTGAAGCAATTATTAGAAGAAAGGGATGTTATGTTGGATAAAATTAAGAAGAACCTGCAGGCAGCCTAAGATAGATCCAAGAGAGTTTATGATAAAAACAAGAAAGATGTGGAATACCAAAAAGGGGACTGGGTGTTTGTGAAGCTTCCACCCAATAGACAGCATTTTGTACACCAAGGCAAGAACCAGAAGCTAAGACCCAAGTTTAGCGGGCCTTATCAGATTATTAGAAGGATAGGGGAAGTGGCGTATGAGCTGGGACTTCCTACTGCAGCTAAGGTGCGTCCTGTGTTCCACGTTTCTAAACTGAAAAGATTCTATGGGAGTCCAGCAGAGGTACAAGAGGCTGACCCTGAAGAGTTTCTGGATGCCCAAGAGGAATTGGATGAGGAGACTCAACCATAAGGCCGTGTTGGAGCAAAGAATAAGGGCCGGAAGGGTAGAGATATTGGTGCATTGGAAGGGGAAACCATCGGCAGAGGCTACCTGGGTTGAAGAGCAGGAGTTCAGAAAGAAGTACTCGAACTTCCATCCAGAGAATTTAGTACAGCCTCGAGGACAAGGCTAAAGATAAGGGGGAGGAATGTAACGGGCCATTAAGGGGGGTGTTGTATTTAGTATTATGATTAACTATGTATTTCTTTTATTACGTATTTTTGTAGACTCTTTATGTAAATAGGTGAGTGGGTCTGTGAAGGAGCCCAATAGGCGCTCAAGCGAGGATGTGGCACGTAAGGAGTAGGGGTCGTTTTGGTCAAGGGGAGGCGGCTTCGAGAAACATCTTTGATGAATTGAGAAGACATTTTCTCTCTATGGGGAGCAGAGGCGATCAAGCGGTAAAGGTTCTCGTGAATGAGCCCAATCTCCAGATCTTGTTCTAGTAGAGCCAAGATTTCGCACACAAGCAGATACTGGCGCTAGAATCCTAGGAAGGAAGCACAGGGAGGACCGATTACCAGATCCCAGACCCATCAGAGGCTTCGTGGACGAGGGGAAGCAGAAGGCCCTTTACATTCACCTGATATAAACCCAATGATGTTAGTGTGGCCGAGAAAGGGGTAAAGCCTCTTGTCACTAGTCTTTTTATAGTAAAAGATGGTAGGTTTCAAACCCCATTTGCTCCCCTAGTTCACGAAAGATTAGAACCATCACTTGCTTAAACCAGGTAGGAGTTTTTGGCTTGCTGAAAATCTTGTGATTCATGTAACCACTAAGGGTCTTTTCCGGGGAGTTTCAAGCTGCTGTTGATGCTATTCGACCATGGGAAAGACAGCAACCTGTCTAGGGATTTCGAAATCGAACAGTGGCCTAGAGTATATATAACCCAACCTACTGAAACAATGGAAAATTCTACAATATTGGGTGCGTTACACAAAGATTCAAAGAGTAAAGTGATGTGATGCAATATGCAATTAGGTTAATTAACTATGGTCATTTGACATTGTAAGAATTTGAGATAATGGGAGATAAGCCAACAAGTAAGTGAATACTTGGTTTCTATTATGATAATTCTTTACAATAAGAAGCCTACATTTATATGTTGTAAATCTAATCTATACAAGGAAAACATAATGATTACAATAATTACATAATATCCTACCTAACACAAACACACAATTAGGGACAACTATGGTAACATATTAGGTAAGAAATTCAAATATTAACAGACATATATACAAATATTTTTCTGCAATTTGAAGTCCAAGAGACGGTGCAGGTGGGGTTTACTTACGTTTTCCATTCAAGTGCAACATCAACTTCTGCTAAACAAGTGATTTCCTTCGGTATGCAAGTCCTCTGAACCAAATATTTCGGATCTCTTTTTGTCAACGACATTCTAGCTTTCGTCCATCGACAGGGAATTGCCATTTTCCATATCAAACAGCGAAAGAAAACCCTAGAAAAGTATACAGACGACAAGCAGAGGAACTACGGTTTTTTTTTTTCCTCCTTTCCCCTGTATGAACTGAAAACTGCTTATGGGAGGTTGATACTCACAGCGTTGGTGAGGGAGTGTAAGTCTCTCAGGTTCTCCGCAGGAAGGTTGTCAGGCCTCCCTACGATTTAAGGATGATAAAAGAAGATAAGAATCGGGCTCCGAATCTTTCTTTCTTGCTTTCTTTCTTTTCTTCTTATTTTATTTTCCTTTATTTTCCGTAAACTCGTGAGATAACATAGCGTTTTCCCAGCCCCAATTAAGTCATTTGCTTAACAACTTCATCTTTCGTAATCCTTTGCCCCGAGAACCTCAACTATGGTTTGCATTCGAGCTAAGGGTATAAGCATAGACTTGAAATTACTCGTTTGATTATTATTAGTATTTAGTGGAGCCATATGCTTTCAACTATTCTACTAATCAATTGCTGCGATAATAACCAAACCCCCCAAAAAACCAAAACAACAGATTCAAAAGCCGAAGCAAAGATAAAGGATGAAAAATATCAAGAGCACAAGTTGGCCATTCATTTTTCTTCAAAAAGACACAGATATATATATTTATGAAAGAGCGTGAATCAGAATACTATTCACCATTACAATCCGTTACAAATACATTGGGCATATGCGGCTAGCAAGCACGGGAGAACCCCCAGAACAAGTACGAAGGAAAATATTACATCTAGGACCCTATGAACTAAAATGTTAGTAGAAAGACCCAAAGGGCTCTACAGCCCTTTTTCTTCCATAGAGAAGAGAACTCCATGCAAAGAATGGAGATGGTCCTATTGCGTCCCTCAAGAAGCCGCTACGAGCATAACTCAAGCGGTACCTGAGGAACCGACTCCTCTCTGGATCTTTTAGGCATCCTGGTGGGTGTCCTCCCATTCGAGGGGGACCAGTCCAGGATGCCTCGGCCTAATCCGGTGATTTCCCATGCCTACCCTATTGCAGGTGATGAGAGGGAGGGAACTGCATCAAAACAGCACCCGGTCAGAAAAAAAATGATAACCGCAACATGCATGTAGTGACTGTACAGCAACATGCATGTAGTGGCTGTGACTGTGAACGAGAGGGAGAGATAGAGAGAGTACATCTCTGACCGGGAAAAACGTGAAGATCTGGTAAATCACTGATTCGACATGATCATCAAGGCAGATTCGGATGCAAATGCTTGCCAGCATGCAAATCTAGCCTTTTGACGATCTTCCTATTTGAGAATCTGAGAATAACTTTATTCTCTTCCATTTTTTCCTCATGAACAACTAAGGAAATCAGACAAAACTAAACTTATGCTATTCTCTCTAACTCTTGGAATGAGAGACCTAGTCTTGAGAACTAGAACTTCAAGGGAGAACTCTGGTGTTCTCTGAAGAGTGAGGAACACCGCACCATGTCCGAGCCTATTTATAGCCGTGGTGGGTGACAATTACGAGGTGAGTTGCAGCTCCAAAAGCGTGACTAGCTCTTTCTGGTTCACGTTTATTTCGGTGGTAATGGCAGGGATGATGTAAGCGCTTACGTTTTCTTTCGCAACCTGACACATTCCTTTGACTAGAAGGTTAAAGAAGACCTTCTTTCCATTTATCCACACACCAATTAGGCAAGTTATTTATGATCTGCTGCTTAATAACAAAGCATCAATTTTATTTTTATCTCATCTTGATTTTCCTTTTACGTCTAGATAATAGAACAGGAGTAAATTCTCTTCTGCTTTCTTATCTTCTGGAGACCGAGGCGATTCGATCGTTTGTAAAAACTTAAGGCAAATTGTTAATACACACAGAGTTCTCCGTTGCCGTGTGTTCTAGGTTTCCAGCCACTTCCACTCACCATTTGTATGCGGCGATTCTGCTGTTTTTACTTTCTACATATCCTCACTAGTGCCATTTCTGAGAGATGGGATTTGTGGCTTTCCTCTTAACGACCTTCTGCGTGGTCGCATTGAAAATCTCACATGAACGACTGCAAAGATGCTAGTGGTAGGAAGGAGTTGCAACTTGACAGAGGTCTTCAGATCCACACTAATGTAGATAACAACGTTAACAAGGAGAACAATGCCAGCCGGAAAAGCATCCTTTCCAATGCAGTGAGGGTTGTCTCCAGTTGAAGTCAGAAGCCTGAAACCTTAGCGATTGCCGGTTTTACATGAATCAACCATTCCGATGAAACATTAACCAAACAGATTTTAGGGTCCTTCTTAATACTTTTTAATCATGTTGGCCAGGCACAGGTCATTTTTATTTATTTCCACCATAGTTTACTTTTCGGATGTGCAGTAGTGAATTATACAAACGAAAAAACAAGAATAGAAGGTAAGGGCTAAGCAAAACAACTCCAAAGCCCTGGCCAACCGATGCCACCAACATCAAACCTAACAAAACAATTGAAGCAACAAGTAGTGCATTACTGTCTTTATAAAACTTACTTATGGAGAAAAAGGAAAAGGAGAGAAAAAAAACAGATAACAACAACCCAAAGAACTAGCTGCTGAACATATCCTCAGATAATCCCATGATTTAACAAGCCACCTATTATAAGAGATAGCTAGAGAAAGTATTCATGGGGGTGCTAAATGCATAAACCCAAATCACTTAAAGTGGTCTTTGATACATGATTTCAATCAAGCACAAGAGACACAATAGATGCATCAAATAGTATCTGATTTAACCTCTAAGATGCAACTAAAGTTACTCAATAAGTAGGCAACTGGTGTCAGTAAAAAACAGTGAACAATATTTCCAAATCTCAACCGAATAACTACAAGTTCGAGGGCAAAGAATAAATAATAAGAATAGAATGACCAGACCGGTGGAATTTGAGTGAAAGAATATGCACAAGAGTTTAAGCAGTGTCCTCTTGAGAGCTTTTAATTTCTCTCTGTTTTTTAGTTTCTGCAGCCAATATTTGCATTTGAGGTGGTCAACTTTCTGTCTGGCTGCTATCTCATCTGGAGGAGGCTAGCTGCAAATAGTCCGACAGAGACCAAACTGATGCGGCTTCACCTGATTTGGAAGATACAAATCAATGTTGATAATGACCCATGCCTAACCGTGGTGGTAAAAGAAATAAGAGAGGTTTGGTCTGAAGGAGCCAAAATGATAAAGATCAGTAACTGCACCTGCTACAAAGCTTGAGAATCAAGTAAACATAAAGGGTCTTTTCCAGGGAGTTTCGAGCTGTCGTGGGTGGAAAAGACAACAACCTGCCCACCATGAAGGGATTTCGAAATCCGTCTGTGGCGCAGAATACCTGCAACCCAACCAACTGAAGCAATAGAAAATCCTACCAAATTGTGCTTGTGCCTCTAAGATTGAGAGAGTAATGTGACATAATACAATATGCAATTAGGTTAACTAACATTGGCCATTTGACATTCAAGTGGCTAATTGTTCTTGAAGCTACTCCCGTTATTCCAAAGATACAAAAATAAATTTCCGCAACTTGAAGCCCAAAGAGAAGGTGGAGTTGGGGTTTACTTACGCTTTCCGGTCAAACGCAGCTGGGGTTTATCTGCTAAACAACTGATTCTCTTCGCTTTGAATGCAAGCGTCTTTATCCAAACATCTATTATTTATTTATTTATTTATTTATTTGATCTCTTTTTGTCAACGAAATTTTGGCTTTCGTTCATCGATGGACAATGGCCATATTCCGTACCGAACAGGGAAAGAAAAACCTAGAAATGTCTATGACCGGAAAAAATCAGAAACTAGAGTCACAGCAATTAGGGTTTCATATCTAGTAAACCCTAGATTTCAAAATTGATAACCTTAGATAGAAGTTAGGTTGCTTAGGCAACTAACTTAGTAGTGAGTTAGTAGGAATTTTAACCATGAAATTTGGAGTTCAACATCTAACATGCGTGAATTGAGAATATGCATTGTAATATTAAAAAAATTAAAAAAATAAGATGAAAACTAGGGTTTTTATTTTGTATAACTAAGAGGCTGGTCATCAAAGGGCTGGTGAGAGTGTGTATGTCTTTTGGGTTCTTTGCAGGGACGTTGTCAGGCCGACCTGGGATTTAAGGATGATAGGAGAAGATAGTCACTGACCTTCTAATCCTTCTTTTTCCTTTTTTTCTTTTTTTTTTCCCTATTTTACTTTATTTTTGTAAAATTGTTTTAAGATAACGTTTTACTGCCGCAATTAAGTTATTTACATAGCAAGTTTGTCTTTCCCAATCCTTACCCAGTGGACCTTAATTGTTCGGTTTTCTTTGTACCTTCTCAATGAGATTTCGTGTTACTAATGAAATTGACGCAATTGGTAAATAGCATCCAATCTAATTATCTTTTAATGAACTAAACACGCGTATCTTTTTAATCATCTTGCACAGTGCTATCCAATCTTGCACTAACTACACAACCAATCCTTCATATACTGTTGTGTCGAATTCATCGTCTTGTGTGCACAGGCCAAATCCAAGAAGAAATGCTCCCATAGACAACCTAAACCACGAACACAAGCATTTAACGAAACCAAATCTTCGTATTAGACCTGATTATGGACGAGATCAACACTGTCAACTCATGGTCGGTGGGCATGATGCCTTTTACGTTCTGAAAATTGTAAAAATAAAAATAAAAATAAATAATAAATAATATATATATATATACATATATATAAGCTTTTCGAGTTGTAGTTTTCTTTGAAAAGTTATAATGAATTGCGTAGATCATACTCTGAAACTACAAAGCCCGCAAAAGGTAAAACAAACGATTCTAAAACTACCGAATAACACATGGATTCGACCAAAAGTTCATACTATGATAATTGATTAGCCACTGAAAGCAAACTTTGAATCAAATTAAAGTATGATTTCCTGAGGTTAGCAAAATCAATAAGCGCTACCAGTCGGTAGAACTGTCCAAGCAAGAATCTCAAAGCCGAAGCAAAGTAGAAGGATGAAAATATCCAATCAATATAGGCTTTTAGGAGGCAGGGAGAAGCACAAGTTGGCCTTTCATTTTTCTTCAAAAGCACATTCATCTATTTATTTATAACAAAATGTTACCGACGACTATATTCATGATTACATGTCACAAGCTTCACAATAATGGAGTTCTTAACAAATTCATTGAGGGCATCCCCAGCAAACGCTGCCTATAAACTAAAATTGGTTGGAGAAGCACCCTAAGGGTTGGAAAGCCCAATTCTTTCAAAGTAAATCCTTAGGTAAAGCATGAGGATGGTCCTAAGGCATCATGATAGCTCTTGGGAATCGGACTTCTCTCTAAATCTTTAAGGAATCCTGAAGGGTGTCTTCCCATTTCAGGATTCCTCCGCCTATTCCAGTGATTTCCCCTCCCTACACGGATGCAGGATATTTGGAATAAGGGAACTGCATCAAAACATCAGACGGTCAGAACGATGATAACAGCAACATGCATGTAGTGGCTGTTCGTGTGTGTGTGAAGGAGAAGAGAAAGAAAGGGAGAGAAATAGAAAGATTACTTGTCCGGCTAAGCAAAACGTGAAGATCAGGTAATTTACTGGTGCGACATGAACGCCAAGGCAAGTCCGGAGAAAAATACTGCTTTTACATGCAAATCTAGTCTTCTGACTATCTTCCTGTTCGAGAATCTGAGAATATCTTTATTCTCTTCCATCCCTCATAAACAACAAAGAAATCAGACAAACTTATGCTAGTATCTAAAACTCTTTGAATAAGCCCTATTCTAAAGAACGACGATTTCGAGCTAGAACTCTGGGCTTCTCTGAACAGTGAGGAACAAAGCAGCATGTATGAGCCTATTTATAACCGTGGTGGGTGACAATTACAAGGCGAGTTGCAGCTCTAGAAGCTGCGTTAAATTTGTTGTTTTGAATTTATTTCAGTAGTAGCGGCAGGGATGATGTAAGTGCACACGTTTTACTCCACAACTTGACGCATTTCTCTTACTAGAATCTTACAGAAGGATCTTTTTTCATTTATCTTCACACATAATAGCCTTGTTATTTATGATCTACGCGTAACCTAGAAAACAGCATTCTTATCTTTATCTTGTGTCAATTTTCCTTTATAACAAAACAATGGAAATAAGTAGTTAGATTCTCAGTTCCTTTCTTACTTTCTGCTTCTTCTTTTCCTTTTCTTTTAGTTGTTTTCCCTTGAAAACAAGAAATCAAAACGAACTTTTTACCATTTAAGTTGCTCATTCAATCTTGTTCAGATAATCGGACGCAACCTGAGGACTGTTTTAGAAATGTCTCCAAAAGCCTTCAGCAACCTGTTTTCTTTTCTTTGTTGTTCACGTTAAAACTACTATACTAACTGGCGGAAATATTAAAAAATAAAAAATAAAAAAGTGGCTTGTATGTTATGCAACCAAAAAGGATCCTCCCGTTTCTGGGTTCTTCTTAACCGTCAAAAGGGTTTCCAGAGAACCTTGATTCCACGAATCCAGAGCAAGTTTAAGTGGACTTTATCCAGATTTTTCATTATGTGTGTCCTGAGTTTGCCACTATCATATAAATGGTTCACCGCTAGAGTTACTCAAAGTACCTTGAAGTGTATACTCTGGAGGTGACAAACTCTATCGTGAGACTGTAAAAGCCAAACTGTCATTAAGGATGGAAGAGAAGAAGAGAAACATTGTTGAATTCTTGCTCAAAAACCTTGCTCATTAACATGATCTCGTCGCGTCAATGATTTACCAAAAGACAACAGAGTTCGTAGTTGCAGTACTTTGGCAGAAAATGGTAAGTCCCTTCATAGCATACCTCTCTTTCTCTCTCTTTCTCGTATTGAATCCCGGTGTCTCTTCTAAACAGAGTGCATTTTGTGCAGCCTGAGTTACTGAAACAAAACCTGCGAAGACATGTTACCTTGGGTCCATTGCGGGGTTTGTGAACTCGCAGACTTCACAAGAAAGGTATCCCACACCGACCAACAGACGCAAAAATCTGTCCTCAGGAAAATGAATGAAAAAGTACAGAAGATTGCCACAGTTTTCGTAAGAAGGAAAAGAAAGATACTCGGCAGCTGTAGATGGCCATTCTGCTATCTCTGCCTTCTAGGTCGGATCGAAAATCTTAAATAAACAGTTGCACAGATGCTAACGGTCGGAAGGAGTTGCTGCTGAACATCGATTTTGAAATCGATGATAACGTTGATACTAGTGTTAAGCGGGAGAGAAATGCTAGCCAGACAAGCAACCTTTACAAGGCAGTGAGGGTTGTCTCCACTCGAAAGTCAGAAGCTTGAAACCTTAACAATTACGATGTTCACTGAACAACCATTCGGATGAAACGTTGACCAAACAGATTGTAAGGTCCTTCTCATTACTTTCTGATCATGTGGGCCAGACACAAGGCATCTGGATTCATATCCAACATTAATTTACATTTCGGATGCATGAGAAAGAATCACAAACAAAAGAAAACAAGAATAAAAAGTAATGGCTGAGAAAAACAATTACAAAGCACTATCCAAAGGATGCTAACAACATCAAACCTAACAACACAATTGAAGCAACAAGTAGACATTATTGTTTCGTAAAGTCTAGTTTTGCCTAAAAAGAAAAAGGAAAAAAAATCACAACACTCCAAAGTAACTAACTACTTATTATATTCTAAGATAATCACATGATTTAACAAGTCACATATTAGAAGAGGTAGTTAGAAAGTGTCACTTGTTTGTTTAAAATGAAAAATATGAGGATTTGCGGCATATAAATCATCACATCTAAGGATGAAAATTTAAGAAGCATACAACCTAAGTAACTTAAAATAAAGTAATAAAGGTAAAAATACACAATATTATGTGGGAGAAATATCAATGACATTTATTTGGCAAACATGAGAGAATATACATTTAGTTCTACCTGCTAGATAAAATGTCAAATAAGTGGAAATAATAGATAAGGCCCTAAGACCTAAAAAAAAAATGTCAAGTGAGTTATCTGAAGTTGAGTTGTGAGTTTGTGATCATCGGCGAACATTAGTGTACCTTTTTTCACCATATAACCTATACAAGAAGCACGTCATAAAGTATGTTGATGTAGATATACCCCTTCATAAGCAATTATTATTTTCCTTTGAACCAGCGTACAATGTCAATCATTTCTAAAATGAATAAAAGGAGATTATCAATTTTGGAAAAAGCCTGTTTATAGGCATTCAATCACAAATACAATATCTTATTTACTTTTTAGTCTTTTTTGTTGATTTTAATTTTCAACCTCGGAAAGCTAGCTGACATGATTAGTTTCTCATATCTTCTATGCAATACCGATCAATATCAACCCACTTTGTAATTAATATAGAGCTGAGAATCTCCAATAAATATAAGCTTAACCATGAATATAAACTTCTAATTATTTATTCAAAGATCATTGTCTATTATGTTAACTTAGTTAAGAAGATGAATGCTAGATATTCACAACTTCGTTGGATCTCAAGACTAGACTTGAGGTCTGAATATACAGAGAGAGAGAGAGAGAGGAAGCATAATATTTAGTATTTGAGCCAAGACATCAGACATGGTGCACTTTTACAAAACCTATATAATTTCTGGTAACATCCAAAGCAACATAAGCGTAGTTTTTGAGAATAGATATGTCAAGGAGAATTTAAGACTTCAATAACAATGACGACAAGTAGCTACACTTGACTAGTTCTCCATACAATTCTCCACACAAGAACGTTGAGCCATCGAAAAAAAAAAGGGTGATGAGAAAAAACCATCGTTATAGCAACTTATGTAATAGTGAGAAGAGAAAACTCTCAAACTAAAGATCTAAAAGTATTAGTAGAAAAATAAAAAATAAAAAGAACCAGAATGCTCTCTTTTTTTTATCGTACACAATAGAACCGTAAAAACCATGTGTTTCAATAAGTGACTATTTTAAAATCGTACTTATCCATGAAGAAATATTTTCTTGCATAATTCCAAATAACAATCTCAATTAAATGTGGATAATAGATTAAGAATATTTTTATATTCCCATATAATGATCTCTTAATACAGTGAGCAAATTTGTTGATAATCAACTTTCAAATAAATCTCTTGCTATAATTTTTTTTATAATGGGACTTAGACATGGTTAGTCATATTAATAACATAAGTTGACCTAAATGCCAACCCGTATGATGTTACAAAGAGCAAGATGTAAGACCCAACTCTATATCGCATAAATCCAACAAGTGGATTTGTTTCATCCATGAAGTCTAACAATAAGTGACCAACACAAGTACTTAATCTAGTTGGTAATGTAAAATAGAAAATAAATGACATGAAAAAAAAACTCAAACAACAATCTCAATTAAATGTAGATAATAGATTAAGAATATTTTTGTATTCTCATATAATGATCTCTTAATACAATGAGAAATTTTGTTGATAATAAATTTCAAATAAATCTCTTACTATAATTTTTTTTATATAATGGGACTTAGTCCTAATTAGTCATATTGATAACATAGGCTAACCTACATGCCAACTAGTGAGGTGTTACAAGGAGGAAGGTGTAAGACCTAACTCTATATTGCATAAATCCAACAAGTGGATGCATTTCATCTATGAAGTTTAACATTAAGTGACTAGCACAAGTGCGTAGTCTAGTTGATAATGTCAAATAGCAAATAAGTGACATGAAAAAAAAAAAAACTCAAAAGGCAAGAAAAAAATTTAAATAATCAAGGGGGCTAGCAATGCTCCAAACCTAATTAGTTTTCTCATGATTTTTTATGACAGCACTGTAGTAAGGAACCTAGAGTTGAAAAAACTTGTAACCTCAGCAACACATGCCTGACACTTGCTAAGGCAAGGAAAATCTATGTCGTTTGATCAATGTAGGTAGAACATTGGCGCTTAGCACATCTAGTTTTCATGGTGTAGCAAATGATCTCTTGATATAAAATAAATTAATCTGAACTTTATATTTAGTAACACTAGTCTAGTACAAAATTGTAACACAAAGTCATAATTTACAAGGATCTGCAATAGTTGGAGCACCGCAATTGCATACCTAGAGAAAAGCTATTATTCGATATCGATAAGCCTAAACCACATAGCAAGCACTAACATAGCTCTAACATAAGACGTTTAAATTTTAGCAAGAAGAAAGTTTTTAGCAGAAAGAAATTGTGAACAAAAAGGTTCATGATCGAGAAGATAAGTTGAAGCCAAATATGTAGCTTAGTCAAGTCTGTTATAGAGATAGGAATTTTTAGTTCTGTTTTGTGACATGAAACATAATGCCAAATACTTCAATTAAACAACACAAAGGAGATAACTATAAATGTTGCAATAATATTGAGCCCAACATCTAGTAATCACTGACCTGAGTACGGTCGTATGATCTTAGTAGAAGCGAGTCCTGTTTCATAGTTTCTTCACCTTCAAATGCCCTCATTGAATGGCTACGTGATAGCGAATATCCTTGCACTTAGATGGAAGGGCTTTCTTTTGTCTTCCAAGCTTCAGTGTCCTAGGTTGGAAAATAGCAACGAGGTAAAAGCCATATCGTTGTGTTTAGTCCGTAGGTCATGGGGCCAATGTTCTTGCACTTGAGGTTGTAAACTCTCTCTCCAGTAGCTGCTACTATATCTGGAGGAAGCTAGCTGCAAATGTTGTGTTAACTGATGCTAGCCTCACAGAGATCAGATTGATTTTGCTTTTCCTTATTTTGAAGATGTAAATAAATGTTGCTTATGACGCATGACTATGAGTGGTGACAAAAAACAAAGATTGCTGGTCTTAAAGAGCCTTCTCTTATTAATTTTTTTACAATAAAACATGGTAGTTGTCAAATCCCGTTTGCCCGCCTAGTTCGAGAAAGATCAGTAACATCACCCACTTAAACCTAGTAGGAGTTTTACATTGCTGAAAGGCTTGTGAATCATGAAACCACTAAGGGTTTTTTCCGGGAGTTTCAAGCTGCTGTTGGTGCTGGTCGACCATGGAAGGGACAGCAACCTGCCCACTTTGAGAAGGGATTTCGAAATCAGTCAGTGACCCAGAATACACATAACCCAACCTAGTGAAGCAATGGAAAATTCTACCAAATTGGATCTGTACCACAAAGATTCAGAGATGACGTGATCTGGTACAATATGCAATTTAGGTTCTTAACTTTGGCAATTTGACATTCAAGCGGCGAATTGTTCTTGAAGCTACTTGTGTCATTCAAAAGACATAAAAACATATTTATTGCAATCTGAAGTTCAAGAGAGAGTGGAGGTGGCGTTTACTTACGTTTTCCAGTCAAATGCATCATCAGTTTCTGCTAAAAGGCTGATTTGCGTCACTTCCATATGCAAGCGCCTTGAACCAAACATGTTTTGATCTCTTTTTGTCAATGATATTATATATTTTGTTCATCGACAATCAATAGCCACCTTCTATATCAAACGGGAAAAGAAAAACCTAGAAATGTATACGGAGGAAAAAGGACTAAAAGAAGTGCAAGAGGAACTAGGGTTTCGTATCTTGAAAACCCTAGAATTCAAAATTGATAACCGTAGACAGGAGTTAGGGTTTTTCTTCTGTATAAATTGAGAGGTTGGTTATAATAGTGCTAGGAAGGGACTATAAGTCTCAGGTTCTCTGCGGGGAAGTTATCAGACCTTCCTGCGATTTGAGGATGATTGCAGATGATAACCTTCTAATCTCTCTCTCTTTTTTCCTTAATATTCTCTGAAATTGTGGAAATAATGTTTTATTGGCTGCAGTTATTGTTTACATGTTTGTCTTTCCCAATCCTTTCTCCAAGGACCTCAATGTTCAGTTTTCTTTGTACCTTCCTTATGGGATTTCGTGCTTCTGATGAAATTAACGCAATTGGTAATAGGTATTGGATGTAATTTTCTTTTGATGAACTAAATATGACTTATCTTTTTAACCATCTTGTTCAGTGTATCCGGTCTTACAGCAGCTACATAACCAATGCCTCACATATTGTTTCGCAAACTTAGCATCTTGTGTACCGAATTCTGTTGGCTCATTGTATGAGTCTATGTAATGTTAGCTTATATCAACGATACATAAACAATCATTCCTTACTATGGCAATGCAATATAATTTTATTGGTCCATTTAATTGTACACATGTTGTATATATATTCCCTTTTTGCATATATGGTACTGGTTGGTGTGGGCCGTTGTCCATCTAATAGACTTTGATGAGTAAGGCTATTTGTATGGACATTTTATTAATTGGCTAAATCCCCCCTCTAGCTCTTCATTTATATATAGATTTAATGTTGCTAAAGGGAGAAACTTTGGAGATAACAATGAAATCTGTTTTATTGCATTTAGTTGTGGGAAACTATCCCTCAGGGGAGTTTTGCCACCTCATCCATCATGCCCTTCTCTCCTGTAAAACATTAAGCACACAACTTACTAATAACCCATGACTCACACACACCAAATAACCGCTTATTCACATAGGTAGATAAAAGGGCTTTTACACGGTCATTGTTATTGCCTTCTCCCTAACTTTCATGCAACAACTTGTGACTATCTCATCTAGCTAGTATTTGGAGAGAATAGAGTGGAAGATTTAGTCCAAAATAGCGGTGCAGATGGAAAAATACAATATATCTTCAGATCTATTTATGTCATTTATATCAAACTCATTTATCTATCCATGATCAATGCTTAGATCCTGTAAAAGAGTCTTGTTTGGGACCAAATTTTTTAACAATTGGTATCAGAGCCTTTATAGCATTGATCTAGCGAGCTAAATCAAACCGAAATGCATTTTTGGTTCAACCTCAAAATGGGTTTTCGTATTTGTTATAGTCTAAAACTTTCAACTTTAGATCTGAGCTCAACTAGTGGTCCTTTGGACCGAATGAGGCCAAATTTGAAATTAGCATGGCGTGAGCTTTTCGCTGATGCCAAGAACCACTGGAAATGGTGGTTTTCCAACTGGGTCACACATGACTTGACCCGACCCGAACCTGGTTAGGCCGCCAACTGCCGTCGTTCACCTCTAAACAAATCACCAGAGATAGATCGTTCACCGATGATCTCAATGGCATCTCGATCGGCTAGAGAACCGACCGGCCAAACGCTGAACTAGCCAAATTGGGCTACCCAATTTCTGCCATATCTGGTTTAATCCAGATATGGCTGCCAGTGGGCATCGAAGTGCCACGGTCTGTGGCGTTAAATGTCGACCATCAATCGACGATTCTGACAACCTCTCAATTGGCTGGAGAACCAGCCAATAGGATGGTGAATCGGCCATATCGACCAGAATCAGCCGAGTTGGCATGAACCGACCGAGTTGACTCGGCCGAACTGGCTGAACCGGCCGTACCAGCCAACAGCCACTTTCGGTGGCGCGTGGAGGCGTGTCGAAGATCCCTTTTTACACTAAAATTTTTATAATTTTATTTTGAATATTTTCATGTAATTTATTTTAAATAATTGTCTCTGTTTGATGATTATTTGAATCAAAATTATTTAATTTATTGTTGAATTAATTTTATATGCCATAATTATGTGCTAACATGTGATAATTAATTGTTTGAAAATTATTTATGGCCTTTTAAATGTTATGTATTTGTTTGAATTTTTTTTAGGCCATTTTAGTCTAGCATACAATTATATAACACTTAAAGTGTTAATTGAGTGCAATTTAGAGACAAGTGTCCATTTTTAAAAAATTAAGTTGCACATTTGGATTGTGAGTAGTGTATATTGTATTCCGCAGCACAAACCAAGCTCATAGCTTGATTGAGTTGTGACCACCACAGTGGCACACCTTGGTTAAGTTATGGGTTTGTGTTTTGTGCATTTAAGGGATTTCTCTAAGTATGCGGGGATCATGTGATTTAATTGGATTGCAACCACCACAGTGGCGTAGTTTGATTGAGTTATGAGACTTCATTCTTGTACTATGGATGAGTCCAATCCTAGTACGTTATCATTCTCCCACAGGAGGTGATTGCGTGTCAATAATTGGATGTTGCACAACTAGCATGCCTAGATTTGGATCGATCTTTGCGGTCCATACATCCACAAGTGGTGGATTGTGAGGGTTGGTTCTCCCTTATGACAACTGTTGTGCAGGGAGTTTCTGGATAACATGTCATGTTAACTGCCCACAGGTGTTTATGTGACATTGCTTGTAAGACTCTCTTCTAATCTACTCGTATTGTGCTTCCATTATTAATTACTGTAATTATGTTGAGGGTATTTTAATAGTACATCATACCTTTGCCCACATGTGTTTGTATGACAAAGTTTGATTAATTCACATTAAGTTAATAATTGTCATTCGTTTCTTAGTCACCTTTTATGTCAACTCATTATTGCCATTGTGTTAAGAGTGTCTGGATAGCACGTCATACTTTTTGCCCACAGGTGTTTGCATAATGATGCTTGTGAGCTCTCTTCATTTTACCTATCTTATGCCAATGGTCTTTATTGGCTTATTGGTCATTTTTTACGCTAATTATAATATATTTTATTAGAAAGCTATATAATAGCTATGTCTTAATTAACGATTGGCCAATAGATCTTACTAGTTATAGCACTTGGGATACTGAGTTGCTTCATAAAGCACATTTTAAAGTGCAGTCATTTAAGTTTACTGCTCATTAAGGTCAACTTATGATCACTTTATATGTAATTCCTCTGCTAAGTGCACAATTAAGGATTTACTAGATACAATGACACTAAGGTATTATACCCCATCAGATTTAGTAATAATGATTTTATAGAAGTTTTCATCTGAGGCATGATGATTATAAAGTATTTATGATCATATTTGGAAGGATGGTCATTGGGATGATGATTGTAATAATTGTGAATCTTATTTATCCCATAGTAAATCCAAGTACAATGGTTTTAATATTAATAATGAATCCACTTGATTGGTAACCCCATTTAATTCTTGGTGACTAAATAGTCTCATGATTTATGATATTTTACTATATGGATTCACATATAGAGAAAGCCAAATTAGCATGAGCTTCCAATTGAATATAATGTGAAAGCCTATGTGGTGTTTATTAAATATGTCATACTATTTTAGGATGACTTTATACTGTACCTTTGTGTACAATTTTCTGAGGAGATTTGGTTTAGATATGAACTTATATAGTTTTTGTTTTGAGATGATGAATTGTATTATTAATATGTTTTCCATCTTAAATGATATCAGTTACTACACCACATTTCATGGTTTACACAAAGTGTATTTGGCTTTCCATGATATTTGTGATCATAGAAAATTATATATGGAACATTAAAGATGATCTAGAGATATATGTGAAGTATTTTAGAGATATAATGGCCAAGATGGAAAGAGACTTATAATTGATAGTTTTAGCCCATTGAGGTTGTAAGTATTGATTTTAATGGTCACATTCGATGTTGTTATTCTAATATTTATTGAGCATAATTGATTTTTTTTCTTTGCTATGGTGATTTATGGTTGGTTAAGGAACATGGTTGTATCATGCGAGATATTTAGAGACATTAAGACTAATGTTGAGAGATAGAAAAGCAAAAGAATATCATGGGGTGTGAATTTTGAATATTTTAAAGACTTGTCTATATTAGATAGTTTTGAGATAGCTAATAAGTTCGCTATGTTTGGGAACCATGAACATCACAATGTAGTTGATATGTGCTACTGATCTCACAAGTATAATGAGTTGTATGGATCCTATGATATATTTTGGAATGTTTTATAAAAGTGAAATTGAATGGTTCATATTTAAGTACAGGAGACCATAAATTTGTTTAATGTCTTGTATTTTGTATAGATCATTAATAATTGGTATTAGTTTATAACCCCTTAAGAAGTGCTATAATTGTGAAATTATAGATAACAGAGTATTTAGAACATAATGTGACAGAGAAGTGTAATTGTTCTCCAACCATTCAAAAGTAATAGTGACTATATGATTATGTCATTTACATCACTTATACATATGGTGAATTAGAGCCGAAGGAGCCATAATTAAGACTTATTAGAATAAATGAACCATTTGATGAAACAACCTTGGCTAAGGTTCTGCAGGTCTTGGATCCACTTATAAAGGCTTTATTCATGGATTTAGTAGCTTTATTTAGAATTTCCACCAGAGAAAGCTTATAAGCTTCATTTTATACTACTTGGTCCTTTAGGAAAACTTAATTGTAACTTTGATCATGGATCTGATTACTTGTATGAATGTTATTTCTAGCCTTTGCTAGATTTGTGCTTATATGCATTTAAAGACACAACATTGTTGGATTTGGAGCTTACTAAATTATCTCAAGGTTACAAAATTGTTGTTTATAAATGTATAAAATCAAAAGAGTTTTTATAAAGAAAGTTTGAGAAGTCTTGTTTGTTTGGTAGCTGAAAAGCTTATTTCATAGTGACTATCATATTGGTCGCTCATTTTAATTTATTGCCACGATAGTTAGGTATCAAGATTGCCTTTCTGAATGAAACTCTAGACAAGGATATCTATATGGTGCAACCTAAATGTTTTGAGGCATTTAATGTAAATTTAATGTATAAGCATTTATGGTTTTGAGTAAGCTCTTAAGACATGTTATAAAGTCTTAAGGATGTGTAACCTTAAGCATTTGGCTAGGGACATATTATTATTTGTCATATTGTAATGTCTTGTAGCACACAAATATTTATATACTCAAGTACCCTATACAAGACATTTTATATTCTCATAGGACAGTTTGTCGATGACGTCTTTTGATGAACTAAATACGACTTATCTTTTTAATCATCTTGCTCAGTGTATCCGGTCTTACTGCAGCTACATAACCAATGCCTCACATATTGTTGCGCAAACTTAGCATCTTGTGTACCGAATTCTAGATGAAAAAATGTTCGCATAGAGACCCCAAAGCACAGATACTTGCATTTAACGAAATCAAATCACCATCTAGACTTGGCTGTCGACAAATCAACAGTGTCAACTCATGGGTTCCTGGTCTCTACAGACACTAACTGATCTTACTCTTAACCTTAACCACGTTGTGCTCGAACAAGTAGCCAGTCCAGTAGCAAAGAAATGGGTTCCAGATGTTTTATAAACCGAAAAACTTTCGGATACCTTTTGCTTTTGTTCTCTTCCTTACCCAGGAATTTGAAGTTTGTCAGTAACTTTCCTAATTCCTGGTCTGCTATTCAAAAACAAACCGCGTACTGCAAGTTTCACAATCTCAAATAAACTTGAAAAACTTTTACACAACAATCAATCCTTTGCGACTGCACTTACTAGCCTTCACTGGCTAAATTTGTCGGGCTGTTTGGCGTGATCCTACTCTTGAAAGACTTGTTATCAATCATGTTTCGGAAGCAAAGGTCATAGATCTAGACTCCCTTTTAAAAATGGATTAAAAGTACCCGAAATAAAAGTCAATCGCAGTAGATCGAACTCTCAATGACAGTGTATCGTGATCAGTGATAATTAAGAAGTGAGTTGAAAATCGGAAAGCAATATCCTTTCTTCTTAAAAAAAAATTAAAAAAATGCTTGAATACGTTGGTGGGCATTATGCCTTTTATGTTCGAAAATTGTAAAAACAATTATAAACTTCCAAGTTGAAATTTTTCTTTGACAATTTATAATGGAATGCTTAGATCAGACTGTGAATTACAAAGCCTCCAAAAAGAATAACAACGGATCTAAAAACTACCGAATAACACATTTGAATTCGAACAAAAGTATACAATTTGAGAAGTGACTATGCCACCCAAAGCGAATTTCAAATAATTAAAGTATTATTTCTTGGGTTAATAAAATCAATAAGGATTACCAATCTAAAAACTACCGAATAACACATGTATTCGATCAAAAGTATATAATTTGAGAACTGATTATGCTACCGAAAGCAAACTTTGAATAAAATTAAAATATTATTTCTTGGGTTAGTAAAATCAGTAAGGGTTATCCCTTAATAGATCTATCCAACCAACAGTCCGAAAGTCGAAGCAAAGACAAAGGACAAAAAATATCCAACCAATATAGGCTTCAAGAGATTGCGGAAAATTCTTTCATTTTTCTTCTAAAGGACATCAATCTATTTATTTATAACATATTGTCCATGATGACAATATTCATGATTACATATCACAAACTTCACTATTTAAAATTCCTTACAAATCAAAGGGGCATACCCCAAGGAAGCCAGCATAGGAGAACTGCTGACCCACTACAAAGCAAAAAAATTACATCTAGGAAACTATAAACTAACGTGTTTGGAAAAAGATCCTTAGGGCTACAGAGCCCGTTGTTTTCCAGAGTGAAGAAATCCATGCAAAGGATGGAGGTGCTCCTGTTGCATCCACTGAGAAGGAGAAGCGGACACAAACTTGGTTGGGGATTGGACTTCACCTCTGGATCTTGTAGGAATCCTATTTGAGAAGAACAAAACCAGGATTCCTCTGCCTATTGTAGTGATTTCCCATCCCTAGAAGCTTACAGGTGCCAAGAGGTACAGGAACTGCATCAAAACACCATATAGTCAGAAAGTATTGGTAACAACAACATACATGTAGGGGCTGTGTGAATTTGTGATCGTGAGAAGAGAAAAAGAGAGAGATATAGAAAAATTACATCTCTATCAAGGCAAAACGTCAAGATCTGGTAATTCCCTGATTCGACGTGACCGCCAAGGCTGATTTGAATGAAAATACTTCCCGCGGATCTAACCTTTTGACGATTTTCCGGTTTGAGAAGCTGAGAATATCTCTATTCTCTTCCATTTTCCCTCCCGAACAACAAAGAAAATCAAACAAAACTAAGCTTCCACTTTCACCCCTAACTCTTTGTATAAGAGCCCTATTCTAAAGAACAGTGTTTCTATGTGAGAACCCTGGAGTTCCCTGAAGAGTGAGGAAAACAGGGGCATCTATGAGCCTATTTATAACCGTGGTGGGTGAAAATTACGAGGGGAGCAGCAGCACTAGAAGCGTAAGGATGATGTAGGTGCTTACGTTTTACTCAACAACCCGAGACATTCCTTTTACCGGAAGTTTAAAGAAGGATACTTTCGTTTATCTTCATACAAAATTGACCATGTTCTTTATGTTCTACAAGTTACAATGGAAAGAAGTGAATTCTCCGCTCTTTCTTATATTCTGCTTGGTTTTATTTAGTTATTTAACAAGAGACCAAAATGAGATTTTCCCTTTTTAACTTGTTCTTCCTCAGCACGGTGAAGTCCTCAATCCATTTCACATAGTGAGACACAACCTACGAACTGCTTTGGAAATGTCTCCAAGGTCCTAGAAATGGTTAGATATGCTTTCATAGCTTGAGTAAGAAATTATATGTTCCACTGAGTTGCACCCAAAATGAGCCAACGATGTTTATGTTATGTTTGTTTATACTCAGAATTAGCAAAGACGAGAAAAAACAATCCTTTTTTGTTATACATGTCTGTTTTGTGCTTTCCCTCTCACATTAGCAGTACTTTGCCAGAAAATGGTAAGTGTCTTTACAGTCGTCCATCTCTTCTCTGTACTACAATAAACAGTGCCGGAAGAACTGATAATGTAATAAAGAACCGCCGGAAAACAATCCGCGAGCACAGGTTACCCTGGGTCCGTTGCAGGGTTTGTCGAACTTGGACTCCATAGTGAAGGTAGGTCAGGTCACACCTACCAAAAGAAGTACAAAATCTGCCCTAATAAAAAGAGAGAAAGAAGAGAAAAACTACGGAAGAGTGCCACACTTTTCGAAAGAAGGAAAAGAAAGATACTCACCAGTTGCATATGGCCATTCTGCCATTTGTAATTTCTAGATATCCTCAGTAGTTCCATTTCTAAGAGCTGGGATTTGTAGCTTTCATCTCAACAACCTCCTGTGTGGCCGCATGGAAAATCTTATACGAAGCGTCGCAGGGAGCTAATGGTCGAAAGGAGTTTCTGGGTGATGCTGTTGACGAGGACAACAATGCCAGCGAGACAAGCAGCCATGCCTAGTTCTTCTGTTTTCCTATGTCCTAAATATACATGTACGGAAAATCAAGAATAACATCTGTAAGCATATGAAGACATTGTTTCTTTCAAGAGAGGCCAGACCAAATCAAAAAGTTTGTGCTTGGCCAACATGAGCTTAATCATCGATAATGTCATTTTATAATTAGGGCCTGAGCAAGACAATTGCAAAGCCCTAACCAAAGGATGCTAGCAACATCAAACCTATCAAAACTGCGAACGCAACTGGAGAACATTACTCTCTTCATTAAGCATACTTATAAACAAGCTAGCTACTGATATCATATCCTTGAGAGAATTCCATGATTCAACAAGCCACTTACAATAGGAGGTAGGTAGAAAATGTCACTAGTTTGTTTAATTTAAGGACAGGAATTTAACAGGCATACAGGCTAACATGAATTAGAATAAAATCATGAAGACTACAATACATAAGATTATGATAGTGAGAAATGCGAATGTATTTGTCAGGCAAGCCTGAGAAAAATGCTTTTAACGTTTAGTTCTATTTACTAGTAAGAATTGAAATAAATGGGAAGAAAATATAAGCCCCTAAAAGATAATGAAAAGGTCAAAAGAATTACTGCAAGTTGAGTTGTGAGTTCATGACCATACAAACTAAAAGGTGTGCAATGGTATCTGCAGATATAAAAACCAAGCAAATCACCACATAACCTACAAAAAAACACAAGTCATAACTATAAATGCATACAAGCATGCACGTATATATTATTTACTTGTACTTTAATAATTATTCTTAATTTAGACTAGTTTATAATATTGGTCGTTTCTAATACAAATAGAATGAAATTCTCAAATACGAAAAGATTGTATCTAAAGACATTGGAGCATTAATATGAAATGAACTTTCCTTTTAGTTGTATTGGTTAATCATTTTTTCCATTGAATAGATATTGGACATAATATTCTTTGACATCTTATATGAAATGTCTATCAATATCAACCTGGTTTGCAATAAACACAAGATAAAAAATTTCAAGCAAATACAAGCTTAACCATGCACATAAATTTTTTGTTACTTATTCAGAGATGATTGTACATTTGTAATTAAGAAGATATATATAGATCTTTCCCATGAAATATTATTTTCGGGAAGCAAAAATAAAACTTTATTACCTTTTTGTAGCTTGTCTTTCTAGGGAGTCCTACAATGAAAAGGGAAAAAGCAAACTCCAACAAAACAAGCAAGGAAAGCTCTTTTCCTCCACTTTACACAAGAATATAACAAATGCATTCAACAAAGAATACCATGCATTTGCCAACAAATGTCTAGCTTAATCAAAGTAAGCATTGGCTAGGACCAAAGAGGTTCTAAGTTCAACACTCACCCTTCATCCCATTTACATAGCTAAAAAATGGAAAGAAAAAAAATATTGTGCACTACTCACACACATGCATTGCTAGAACCTAATGTTGATCATACACAATTAGGTCAGGTCACAAAACTATAGTTGGTGTATATAATTGAGATATGGGAGAAAGAGAGAGACAAAAATTTACAATTTAGTGTTCAGAGGTAGTTTTAGATCTAGTACCACTGTTCTAATACAAGGTTTAGTATTTGACCCCAAAATTCACACGGTCTCCTCGTTGTTTACAAAATCAACTTAACTTCCTGCATTATCAAATGCTGTGCAAGCCTGATTTTTAAGAACAAATATGTTAAGGAAAATTTAAGACTTCCATGATAATGATGATGAGTACCTACACGGAAGAAGAGGTGATTAGAAAAGTTCATAAATATACCAACTTATGTAACAAAAAGTAGAGGTGACAATCAAGCTAGAAATCCAAAGAAGTAATAATGGAAGGAAAAAAGACGAACCAGCTCTCCCATTTTCCTTATATATCCTGTAAAAATGTTCAAAACATGTTTAAATAAGTGGCTCCCTATCTAAAAATTGCATCCCCTTATCCATGAAAAAGCACTTCTGAAAAAATTTCAAAAAACAGTCTATATTGATTGCAGATGATAGATCAAGGATATTGTTTGATTTTCATAAAATGATGTCTTCATACAATAAGCAAGCATGTTGACAAAGTAGCATAGTTTAAGACTCCAGTATTTAGTAACAGTAGTCCAGTATGAAGTAGTTGCACAAAATCAGAATTTATAAGGATGGGCAAATGTTCCACCGAAATTCCTAACCTAGAGAAAAAAGTGTGATTACCGATAATCCTCCTCTACAGCAGGCACAATTGTAATTCTTGCATAAGGGGTTTCAAGTTTAGCACATATTGATCCGATCAAGAAAAATATGTCAAAAACTTGTTTGTGAGTGAAAGGTTTTTGATTCAAAAGATAAGTCGAATTCAATGCTACTTCTTTGCAAGTCTGTTCTTGAAATAGAAATTTTATTCTGCGTTTGTAATAGAAGTAAATTGAAATATGGATTAAAAAGCATAGTCTTCACCTATCAACATAATAGTTGAAGTTGTACATTAGTACAATTAAAGCAAAAGAAATGAGATAACTATACATATTTCATTAACATTTTCCTTGATATATAGTAATCACTGACCCGAGTATGGCTAGGAAAAATCAAAATAATTTTATGGTCTTAGCAAAAGCCGAATCCTGTTCCACAATGTCCTTAATCTTCAAGTGCCTAAAGGATTGCTCAGAAATAACCAAGATTCTTGCAATTGAGGATGGTAGGGTACTCTTTTGTCTTCCAAGCTTTCCACCATATGGGTTTCAAAAATTGAAACAAGGCAATTCATATCGGTTGTGTTTAGTCTGTAGGTCACGCAGCCAATGTTCTACCACTTGAGGTTGCAAACTTTTTGTCTAGTTCTTGCCGCTGTATCTGGAGGAGGCTAGCTACAAATGGTCGTGTGAACTGATTCCAGGCTTAAAGATACCAGACTGACACTGCTTCACCTGGTTTTGAAGACATAAACCCAATGTTGCAAATCTTGCATGAATACTCGGGGCAGAGAGGCTGAAAAAAGCCTCTTGTGACTAGTCTTTTTATCGTAAAAGATGGTGGGCATCAAATCTCGTTTTCTTCCCTGGTTCGTGAAAGATAAGCATCATCACCTGCTTAAACCAGGCAGGAGTTTTAGCTTGCTGGAAGCCTTGTGAATCATGAAACCCCTGGGGGTCCTTGTCGGGGAGTTTCAAGACGCTGCTAATGCCGGTCGACCACGGGAAAGACGGCAACCTGCCCGCTTTGAGAGGTGATTTCGAAGTCACTCAGTGAACCCGAATACATATAAGCGACCTTCTGAAACAATGGAAAATTCTACCGAAACTGGTCTGTGATACAAAGATCCAGAGAGTAATAAGACATGATACAATATGCGACTAGGTTAATTAAATTTGGCAATTTGACATTCAAGCGGCTAACAGTTCTTGAAGCCACACTGGTGTCTTTCCAAATGGAAATGCGGATAATTAAATGATCTTTTACTTCGTGTATAAAGATATGACATTTTCCTGCATCGTGAATTCAACTAGCACAATGTAAAACTCCTGAAGAGGGTGGCGGACGGGTTTACCTTCATTTCCTGTCAATTGCAACCCCGCCCTCCGGTAAACCGCTGATCCGATGTCATATAATAGCGCTTTGAACCAAATATTTTGAATCCCTTTTCTCTCAGCAATGTTTTGGCTTTCCTCCGTCCACAGACAATTATCATCTTCCATATCAAACAAAGAAAGAAAAATCTCGATAAGTATACGGAGGACGAAAACTAAAAGAAGTTTCAGAGGAATTAGGTTTTCATGTCTTGAACACCACGGGCAAGAGCTAGGGTTTTTTTTTTTTTTCAGTATAAACTGAGAACTGCCCCGTGAGAGGCAGGTCACCAGAGCGTGGTGAGGGATATTAAGTCTCTGGGGTTCTCCGCAGGGACCATGATATGCAGAAATTGTCCGGCCAACCTGAGATTTAAGGATGATGACAGAAGATAAGAGCCAGTTTTTAATCTCTCTTTCTTTTCTTCTTATTTGTTTTCTTTTATTTCGCCTAAAATCGTGGGTAAAGATAACGTGTTACTGGCTGCAGTTAAGTAATTGTTTCATGAGTTTGTGCTTCGTCATCTCATTCAGCAGGACCTCTCAACGGGGATTTGTCTTTTATGTAATTAACGCAAAGCTCATGGATAGAACCCTTCTCGGTTGCCTGGTTGAAGCAGGTCGTGTCTCTGTGCAGGGATGTCATCCTCCCCATCTGCTCAATTCGATTCAGAAAACTTTAGACCGAAAAAGTTCAAAGACAAAAGCTAATTGATTGAAACTTAAAACGCCCAGAATATTCAAGCTTATGAGTCTTGAGAACAACAAAAATTATTGATAGGACATTTAAGTATTACTTTAACATCAAAAGTGATTATTAATAGTGAAGTGCATATCTTATTTCTTAAATGTTTCTAAAGTCGACTTCCCTTAATAATGGTATTAGCCTTTAGGTTCAAGGCTAATCTACTTTTCCACTTAAGTTCCAAGCCACAAAACAAAACCGTCTACTGCAAATTCCATGATCCCACATAAGTTTCAAAGAAAAAGAAATCAGTATGGTTCCCGAATTCAGAAAATCAGCATCATTATTTATAGGAACAAGCAAAATACCAGCTTCACAGTGCACACGAACTCTTTCCTGTATCAATTATTGCAAAGCTTTGATACAGCCAACAATCAACAGCAGCTGCCCTTTGAAACCACTCCATCAAAGCCTATCTTCACTTCCGTGTCATCAGATGACTCTTAATCAGGCCAGCTAGAGGGCTAGGCAACCAAGTGTTCATCTTAGGTTCCTAAGAAATAACGCCTCCTAAAAATTTCATTGAAAACCCCTTGAAAAATAAAATCCTAAGGTCCCCTGGAAAAAGGGGAAAAATCCCTAAAGAATAGTATATTTGTAGTTAATGATATCAAACTGAAGACTTTTTTCTCTTTTCAAGAAAGATGATTAGTTGAATATTGGGTGAAGATCGTCTATAACGCTTAAACATATAACAGTTGATGGTTAAGTTCAATGAAAGAATAATTAGTACCCAATAAATTGGTTTAGTGACAATCAAATTCATGGTGAGAATGAATTTTCAAAAAACAATTGTGCTATTTAGTACGAAAGTGTATGTAACTACCATGAGTAGACTTAAACCCCAAACAATGCTAAGCCGCCTACATTATATTACATAATAATACTACAAAGCATAGGAATGAATCATAGGAAAAGAAAATTAATTCTGCAACTCATTTTTCTCAGCACTTTCGAACCCAAAACATGAAAAAAGACCACTCAAATTGACCAAACATGGCATGAACCACAAGATTCGAAATTTAACCTTCAATGATTCTGCACTCCACCATTTTCCCGGCGACCAAACAATACCACCAAAAGAATGAGAAAAGACTAGGCTAAATACACAATTGCAAACCGCTCAAGCCCAAGAATTATTAAACGCAGACGATGTAATTGCCCCAGCGAACTCCTCAAAATCGATGCACCCATCGCCGTCCGTATCCGCCTCCTTGATCATCCCCGTCAGTTCCTCCGCCGTGAGCGCGTGCCCCAACTTGGCCATGGAGTGCGCCAACTCGGCCGCCGTGATAAACCCATTCCCGTCCCGATCAAACATACGAAATATCTGCCTCAACTGCTCCTCCGTGTAGGGGCACTTCGTCTGCACAAGGTCAGGCTCCACCAGCGCCACAAACTCCGAGAACTCGATCAACCCGTTGCTGTTCCTATCGGCCTTTTGTATCATCGCCTCCACCTGCTCCGGGCTCGGTTTTAGGCCAAGCGATCGGAGCAGCGATCCCAGCTCCAGTTGAGTCAAGCTCCCGTCTTTATCACAATCAAACGATCGGAAAATGTCGCGTAATTCGGCGAGCTGCTCGTCGTCGAGCTTCACAGGCTGGCCCCCATTCATCTTTGATTCGATTACGCTCAAAAGTCCGCCTCCTTTTTCTTATCTTCAGCTCTGTTTTCTCTCACATAGCCTTTCCAAGTTCCTGAAATGATAATTTGATTACTCCGATCATGCAAATAATCAAAATGCTTGAACCTTTTTTTCAAGTAAACCTTGAAAACAATCAAAAGCGTACCCAGATGCAAAAGTTCTTCCAATTTCACTCCGATCACCCCACGTTCAACTGTCCCATCACCTCCAATCAAAAAATTTCTCTTATTAAGGAAAAGAAAGTTCTTGTGCTTCCATTTAACCTTGATAAATATGCAAACTCATATGGGGAAGTTCTCCTAATTCGAGACCAATTATAAATTGTCTTCCACTTTTAGAGTCAAAACTTTCCACCCTACCAAACAGACACATAGAAACTTCCTCAGAATTCCAAAAAAAAAAAAAGTGTAGCCGAATCGTGAATAACGATTTAAGAAATTCGTTGTTATCTGAATTTACGGATCTGCGTATTACGTGCAAGATCGTTATTGATGGAACCGGCTAGCATTTGAAATAAAAAAAATTGATCAAGAGAAGACAATGTCAAAGTGGTTCTGTTTTATGAGAATCATTTAACTGAGCTAGGCTTTTTCTATGATAAACAAATGTTATACTTTGGTCAAACGTAACCTACCCTTATTCTTTGTTTTAATAAATATGAAAACTGTAGATGAGCTTGTTCTAGGGACATCCAAGGCGTTATGAAAGATGTTGTCATTATGTGACTCTATCTTGTCATTAATAATGAATTTTTAACTTATAAGAATCCAAATTGTGTTTTTCTGCTACATGATAAGTTATCAAGTAACTCATCAGTTTCTACCCAAAGTCACCCTATTTCTGTTAGTTTTTGTAAATTATTTGTCTTCTACATTTAAAGAATTGCCGTTGAAATCCATGAACGTAACAAAAATTGAATGAATGCTAAATGGTATTCATATTTGACAATAAAGGAAATTATCCTACACAAGATACTAAAACATGGAGACAACTTTTGGGATCTAAACTAGAAACAGAGGCAAAATTTTCCAGTTAACTTCATCTCATCATCTTTCGCAACCACAGACGTCAAGCAAACAACTTCTTGGAGAGACCACTATTGGCGATGGCATCACTTCTTGTGGGATAGTCGTGCTTCTTACGAGGAGCCGGAGGTGGAGATGGGGAACTTGGTTGCACCAAAACCCTTTTTGGTATAGGGGACAAAAAACTTGGTTGCTTCAAAACCATCTTTGGTGTGAGAGACAAGGCAGAGAATTCTTTAGACAAGCAGAATTGGTTCCTCCCGACTTTTTGGATCGAAGTCTTGAAACCAGTGTTATTTGCCATCTCCATTGGAAGGCAGAGGGGTGATTATCAAAAATCTTTGGATTTGAGGAGACTCTTGATATCAAAGACAAAACATAAAGCAAGAAGTGCTACATTCTTGGACAACAAAGTGAGGATGATACTAAGGTGATATTTGCACAATATTTATAGGCAAAGTAGAATCCTTTCTTTTTCTTAGTGGGCAACCAACAAAGAAGAGTAGTCCAATCCTTGCAGTTTGATAAACCCACTCTAATAAGTAGAAATTTGAAAAACTAAACAAACACGAAGTGGGGAAAATAACGTAACGGCTAGTTACAATTAGCCGCTTGTCCTTCACTCATATTCTCGTGAGGATGTGTTTAAGATATCTCCATGTGTTATCGGCCGATCCAATTACCGGATTAGAGCCTTTTGCGAGAGATGGCGCAGATGAAACTCGCCGACGCGGTCACAGAGAAGTGAAAGCATGTTTTAACTGCCAACGGTTGCCACCAGGCATGAAAGCCTGAATTTTGTGAAGTCGAGAGATTTCCATCGAGAACTCTGAATGGCTTTCTCTAGGGTTTCGTTTTTCCCGTGTTTCCTCTCTCAAATCATCCAAATTTGATGATGATGATTTTATTACCTTATGTTTCATGTTGGAATTCAACAGACAACATTCTCATTGTGGCCTATCTGGTTTCCTTGGCAGGGGGAAAAGGAGACTATTTGCTTACGAACAATTAAACAAGCTATTTGATGATGATCCCTCATGTTAAGCATCAAATGAACCAAAGAACACAAAGATCAGTGAAGGCCACAAAAGCTTTCACATCAAGTGGGGTGGAGGTTGTTACTGATGAGAATTCTTGTTCACAGTCCACCACACAATATATGTCTTCAAATTGCGTCCGAGATGCAATTCGAGGATCCTTTGATTTATCTACAAAACATTGCTTATGAAGCTTTGGATTATCGTATACTATACTATTGTGCTTATTTTTTTAAATAAAGCATATCTACCTTGGTCAATGAAAACTCTTTGAATAACCTTTAATAATTAGTTTCCATTACCAATTTCAGGAATCTGCAAAATTACTCGTCCAATAAATGCTTCTATTCTAGCCGAGGTGATACTAATGAAAGAACCTAGGAACTTCAGGTTTGAAAGTGTTGTGATGTGAATGACAAGGTCCTGCTCTATAGGAGAGGAAGGTAACTCTTACATATCACAAACTTCTATATGGTTAGCTCATTAGAAATTTTCCTCATCACTTTTCTTTCTGGGCATTTTCTAACAAAATGCTGACTACTTTATGATGAAATTTGGCATGGAACATAAACTTGTTGTCACTGGACCCTTTCCCCCCCCCCCCCCCCCCCCTTCTTTTTCAGGAAATATTCCTACCATGAATTTGAGAGATTATCAAACAAGGTCTGCTTGTCAACTTTCATTAATCTCCAGGAAAAGGTATCTGGCATGAATTGGCCCATGGAATGGGAGGATCGGCCAAATATGGAGTCAATATAGATGTCAGTGCCTTTTCAAGCGATCCTAATGATCCGCTAGGGAAAAGCAGATGGAACCTAAAGGTTCTTATCCTACTTGGCCCCATGTTTAGCGTATGGATCTCCAAATTCTTATATGAGGTCTCTTTTCTTGTCTCTCATTCCATCATATGTACTGTAATTCACCATATAGCTTGATTCTTTGATTGCAGAATCTACCAAAGCTTAGCAAATCCATTTTGCTTTTGGTTGACAGAGTTACACCCGAGTGCTTACCATTTTTTCAACTCTTTGCTTAATTTTTCAAGCTAAGTCATTAGAACTTTGTCAATCTATTTTATCAAGGCTTTGACCATGTTTACATGGCACGGGGAAGATCACTATCTGTACAGGTACTTCTTACTCCTTTTTGCTTTAAAAACCGACTACTTTTTAAAAGCTGTGTGCATATATTGATCCCCATCGAAATTTTTCTCGGCAGCATTAACCATCATCACTCTGGCACCCAAAATATGGTATTGGTCCCTGGTTATGCCGCCCTTCAGTTTGAAACTATAGCCCATGATCATGTGTATTCTCGTGATAACTTAGCAGCCAACGCCAAGGGTGGTGCTTTTACACCGCTTGCAGGAAAAACGACAATGTTTCCTCCAAGCATTCTCCTAGAAAATAATGCCCCTGTTTACAAGGCTGTGCGGCTGCCGGGGGAGTTTGTTATTACCTTTCCAAGAGCATATCATGCAGGATTTAGCCATGGTAAATCAATATCTCTCTCTCCTTCTAAGGTTTTTCTTATGTTACCTATAAATATGAGGTTTCAAAAACTTTATATATGTAGTATAATTAAATGAGCTATTACAATAACCAAAGAAAAATGTCACCACAAATAAAACTTTTTAATGACCCTTAGGTATATAAAGTCCCTTAAATGCTTTATTGTGATCATTTTCTACTTCTATGATTGTTACTCAATCCAAATACATTTCTAACATGAAGTCATATACTTACATAATCTTAAAACAATTAACTTCTTTGCTCAAGTTTAGGTTTTAATTATGATGAGGCATTGAACTTTAAAGCTGGTGATTAGTTTACAATTGGGGTACCATTTTGTAAGATGCTAAGCATAAATTTTATTTTACTCAAGAATGGTCAAAAAGACACAAGATTTGTAAAATTCAGAGAAGTTAATCAGGCACAAACTTGCTCAAGTCTTTGTCTGCACAGTCTAATTTGTAACCAAATTGTGAATATACCACAATTTAAGATTGTCTTGTCTTTAAAAATAAAAATTCGATAAAGTGCTTCTATTTTATGGAGTCCTTTAACTTGGGGTTAGGTTTTGACGACTCTTTGTGTTTTACATTCAAAGAATTAGCATAGCAATCCACAAACATAACAAAAATTAAATGATTGATGGATATCGTATTTATCAATGAGTTGTTATCAGAAAATCCTGATAACTGTAACTACCATATACAATTCAAAATCAAATCCAGTCAAGTTTGACTAAATTTTCCAGTCAACCTCATCTTGTCATCTCCGGCAGCAGACGACTTCAGGCAAACAAAGACCTGGAAACAGGACTACCGGCAGTAGCACCACTTTTTCTGAGGCAACGTTGCTTCTTCCAGTGAGCCGGAGGTGTAAATGGGGAACCCTGTCGCTTCAGAACCCTTTTTGGGGTGGGAGACACAACAGATAAATCTTCAAACAAGCGGAACAGGCTCCTCCGGACTTCCTGGGTTGGGGTGTTGAGGCCTCTGTTCTTTGAAATCTCCACTGGATTACCAATCATCTTCCAAGGATCCGGAGGCGTAGACGAGGAAATTTGTCGCTTCAGAACCCTTTCTGGGGCGGGAGACACGACAGATAAATCTTCAAACAATCGGAACAGGCTCCTCCCCACTTTCTGGGTTGGGGTATTGACGCCTCTGTTCTTTGAAATCTCCACTGGATAACCGTGCATCTTCCAAGGAGACGGAGGCGTAGACGGGGAGATCTGTTGCTCCAGAACTTTTCCGGGTGTCGGAGAGAAGACGGCCGCGTTCTTTGCATTTCCCATTTGAAAACAGAGACGGTAACTTATCAGAAATCTTGAAACTTCAAGATAAGGATAACCCATAAACCAGCCAATCGGGAGACAGCGTAACGGCTAGTGACGTTTCTAAAAATTCAAAAAATATATTAAAAAATTACTAATAAAATAATAAAATAATAATGGAATAAGGTGTTCCCTTTTATGTACGTTCTTTCTGGAATTAGGAAAAGCCGCTGAAAACGATGACCTTGAGTCAATCCTTGACCACTTTGCCACAACAACTCTGGGCCAGAGACACTCAGACTTTTGGGTTGTTTTGATTGTTCAGGTCTTGCCTACAATTTGTGCTCTAGTCAGTGACAGTACCGTCAGAGGTTAGAAGCGGAGGTGGGGAGGAGCAAAGGGACAAGATGATGAAATTGTGGAATTGTTTGATGCACACTGTCACCTTCAAGACCAGAGAACATTTTCTAGGGCGCCTGTTACGGGCTGAAGCATAAGCCCAGTGGGTTGTAATAGGTTGTGGGCTGCAGTAATAAAAAAGAAGTAAGGAACCAACCCGTAAGAGGATCCGAATGAATAGAAGGGCGTAGAAAGGTCGAGAGGGGTGGGGGAAAAGGGGCATCGGAGAATTGTCAATCTTGGAGAGAAACTCCCGGTTTATAGCGTCCTGTTGATGCTATAGTTTGTGTGGTGCAGTTTTCCAGCGTAAGAACCATTCCTCGTGGGCGATATCGTCTCAAACGGTTGGAGTCTTGTTTCCAGCCAAAATCTGTAAGTTCCAACTCTCCTTTATCCGAGTTTAAACCTTCTGTCTGTAACAATTTGGTCTCAGAGCCTGGTTTTTCAAACTCGAATATGGTCGATCCATCTTCTAAGCCAGTAACTCAGGCTGAGTTTATGGAGCTTAATAGAAAATTTGAGTTTCTAGTGAGTTTGTTGAAAAAGGAGAAAGAAGAAAAATGGAGATCTGAAGGGAATAAATGACAGCAAGAAAAAAAGAAAAAGAAATAAGGTTTAGCTCTAGTAAGAATGTGAAAGTAGAGCAAGAGGATGATTCTGAAAACCCATGGTGGTATAAGGAAGAGAACGTTGGTTTAAAGGGATGTGATGGCACGCCAGGTGATCGTGAAAAGGACAAAGAAAGAGAAAAGGAAAAAAAAAAAAAAAGGAGAGAGCAGACAGGGATGAAGAAAAGATTAATGGGTCTCTTAAACAGCATGTTAAGGGTAGTACTTCTTGTGGACAGCATAGAGGTAACATTGTGAGGTTTGATTTTCCATTATTTAATGGTGGTGAGGACCCAACAGCTTGGATATGTCAGGCTAACAGTTTTTTCTGTTATAACAAAACACCAAAAGAAGACAAGGTTTCAATTGCATCTTAGCATTTTGAAGGTGTTGCAAGGTACTGGTTTGAGGTATACAGAAGAAAGTTAAGGAATCAAGTATTGACTTGACCAATGTTGACACAAGCTTTATTAACAAAGTATGGCCCTACTGTTTATGAAGATTTCTTTACTAATTTACTTGATGTGTTTCAAGAAGGAACAATAGCAGAATATGATGAAAGGTTTTTAAAAATGTTAGTGAGGGCTGAAGATCTAACAGATAAGCAGCAGATGGGGTGTTATATGAGAGGGTTGAAAAAAGCATTAAGAAGGGAAGTTAAGGCTAGAATACCTACATCGCTTGATGAGGCAATGAATTTAGCAAGGTTGTTTAAGAATGATGTGCTGGCTACAAATGGAAATAGAGTACACCGGTATATGGAGTACAAGGCTAAAGAGAAAGTAAATAAAGGGGAAGAAAAGAAGTGGGGTAAGAAGAAAAGGTTAACCCCTAAGGAAATTGAGGATAGAAGACTTAAGGGATTGTGTTTCAAATGTGATGAGAAATTTACTCCTATGCATAAATATAAGAACAAGTTATTTGTAATAGTAAGAGAGGAATTAGATGAGGAAACTGATGAGGACACTAAGGGTAATAATGAGGAGGAGGAGCTTGTGGATATTCCGCCTAAGATTACTCTTAATGCTCTTTATGGCTTAACTATGCCTCGGACTCTAAGGTTAATGGGAAAAATAGGAGAAAGGAGAAACATTGTATGTTTGTTAGTGGACTCAGGTAGCACTCATAATTTCTTAAGTTGTAAGTTGGCCAGGAAGTGGGGAATAATTCCAGAATCAAGTAAAAATCTAAATGTAGAAATAGCTAATGGAGACAGATTAAGGTGTGAAGGGATATGTAAGAAGGTAACACTAATTGTACAAGGATTAAGAATGAGTGTGGATTTTTACTTGCTGGAGTTGAGGGAACCCGAAGCAGTGTTGGGAACACCATGGATACGCTCTTTAGGCAAGGTCACTCTAGACCTTGATGACCTCCAAATTTCCTTTAAAATGGGAGATAAGGAATATATGCTACAAGGATTAAAGGATGGAGAAAACAAGTTGCTAGAAGGACAACAAATAAGTAAAAAGTTGAAACGACGTCAGGAAGGAGCACTATTGCATATTCGTATGGTCATTAAAGAAGAAACCGAGTTTCAATTGATGACTTTAAGAGGTGAGAAACAAGGAAATATGGAAAGAAACAGTGACAAGAATGAGGAGTCAATAGAGGCTTTACTAAGTGAGTATAAAGAATTATTTGATAAGCCAGTGGGGTTGCCACCAGTGCGAGATTGTGATCACAGGATTCCAATTAAGGGAGGAAGTGACCCTATAGCCTCTAAACCATATAGATATCCATATTACCAAAAGAATGAGTTAGAGAGAATGGTAAAAGAGTTGCTGGATTCTAGGGTGATTAGACCAAGTACTAGTCATATTCATCACCAGTGTTACTAGTTTAAAAAAAAAATGGATCATGGCATTTATGTGTGGATTACAGGGCATTGAATAAGCAAACCATTAAGGACCGGTTTCCTATTCCTGCGATAGAGGAATTAATAGATAAGTTGAAGGGAGCCAATAATTTCACTACGCTGGATTTGAGGTCAGGCTATCATCAAGTGAGGATGCATCCAGATGATGTGTATAAAACTGCATTTCAAACTCATCAAGGACACTTTGAATTCCTAGTGATGCCATTTGGGTTATCTAATGCACCATCTACATTCCAGGCGTTAATGAACCATACTTTTAAAGAGTTTTTAAGGAAGTTTGTATTAGTGTTCTTTGATGACATTTTGATTTATAATGGGAATTAGAAGACACATTTGGAGCATGTCAGAAGGGTTTTTCAAAGACTAAAGAAGCAACAATTGTACTTAAAGCATAGTAAATGCGAATTTGGGAAGAAAGAGGTGAAGTACTTGGGACATGTGGTTAGTGCAGTGGGAGTGGCTGTGGACCAAGACAAGGTTCGAGATGTGAGGGATTGGCCTAGACCATACAATTTAAAAGGTTTAAGAGGTTTTTTAAGGTTAACGAGGTACTACAGGAGATTTATATCGGGATATGGTTAGAAGGCAATGCCATTAATAGAGTTATTAAAAAAGGATGTGAGTTTTCAGTGGGGACCAAAGGTAGAAAAGGCATTCATGGGGCTGAAACATGCATTATCAGAGGCACCAATTTTGGCACTTCCAAATTTTGATCAAGAGTTTGTAATAGAGTGTGATGCTTCAGGTCAAGGTATTGGAGCAGTATTATCCCAAAAGGGACACCCCATAGCCTTCATGAGTTAAGTGTTAAGAGCTAGAAACGCCTTATTGTCCACATATGAAAAAAGAACTCTTAGCAGTGATAGTAGTAGTAAACAAATGGAGGTCGTACTTGTTGGGAAGAAAATTCGTGGTAAGGACAGATCAGAAAAGTTTGAAACACTTGTGGGAACAAAAGATAGTTACTCCAACTCAACAAAAGTGGCTTATCAAGTTAATGGAATTTGATTTTGTTATTGAGTACAAACCAAGTAAGGAAAATCAAGCTGCAGATGCTTTATCAAGGAAGTTGAAAGAAGTAGAGGCAAAGGAACAAAACAATCATAGTGCCATGGAAGAGTCGACCTTGATGGCAATTTCAATGCTCGTTCCCCGTTGGTTAGCACCAATCAAGAAGGAAGTAAGCAATATCCATTCCTTGAAAGACAAAGTAGAAAAGGTACTAGCTGGAAAGGCAGGACCTAATTGGGAGTATAAAAAAGGATTATTGTTCTACAAGGGCAAGATATTCCTAACAAAGGAGTCGGAATTGATACAACCTATAACCCAAGAGATTCATGCCACAACTCATGAAGGGGTGTGTAAGACATTGCAGCGTCTAAAAACCACTTTTCATTGGAAGGATATGAAGAAGACAGTTTTACAAGTTATACAAGAATGCGATGTATGCCAAAGAAGTAAAGTCCCTAATACTCTACCTGTAGGATTACTTCAAACCCTACCAGTCCCTAGAGATGTATGGATTGAAATTGCTATGGACTTTGTAGAAGGGTTGCCTGAGTCTAAAAGGAAGAATTGTATTATGGTAATAGTGGATAGATTCTCAAAGATGGCACATTTCATAGCATTGAAACACCCCTACACGGCAGTGATGGTGGCAAATGCCTTTCTTCTAGAATATATATAAACTCTATGAAATGCCTCAAAAGATAGTGTCAGACCGAGATCCCATATTCACTAGTGCTTTCTGGAAAGAGCTGTTTGAGTTGCATGGAACTAGGTTAAACTACACCACAGCTTACCATCCACAATCAGACGGGCAAACTGAAGCAGTCAACAAAACTCTTCAAATGTGTTTGAGGTGCTTTGTAAGAGATCATCCTAAGCAATGGAATAAATGGCTAGCCTGGGCAGAATGGTGCTATAACACCAGTGTGCATAGCTCTCATGGTAAAACTCCTTATGAAATAGTTTATGGTAAGCAACCTCATGCTCTCTTGGACTATATTCCTAGAATGGCTTTTGTTGAGGCAGTGGAAAGGGAGGTTATGGGAAGAGATGCAATCTTGAAAGAGTTACAAGAAAGGATGGTAGAAACTAAGGATCGTATGAAAAAGGTTTATGATAGGAAACATTCTGAGGTTGAATTTGAAGTGGAGGATCATGTATATTTAAGGCTCCAGCCTTTTAGGCAACTATCTGTGGGCATGCAAAGAAAACACAAGTTAAATCCCATGTATTATGGACCGTATGAGATATTGGAGATTGGGACAGTGGCATATAAGTTGAACTTACTTGAAGATTCAAGAATCCATCCTGTTTTTCATGTGAGTAAACTCAAGAAGGTTCTTAGAAAGGCAAACAAACCCCAAGCAGAGCTTCCACGATTTATAGAAGAAGAAGATGCTATCATTGCTCAGCCACAAGCTATCTTAAATAGACGGATAAGACGGAATCAAGAACAAGTTCTGGTGCATTGGAAGGGTCTATCAACTGCAGATGCAACATGGCAGCCCACAAAAATGATGAAACTGAGATATCCAAACTTGAACCTTGAGGGCAAGGTTCTTTCCTAAGGAGGGGGGAGTTGTTACGGGCTGAAGCATAAACCCAATGGGTTGTAATGGGTTGTGGGCTACAGTAATAAAAAAGAAGTAAGGAACCGACCCGTAAGAGGATCCAAATGAATAAAAGGGTGTAGAAAGGTCGAGAGGGGGGGAGGAAAAGGGGCATCGGAGAATTGTCAATCTTGGAGAGAAACTCCCGGTTTGTAGCGTCCTGTTGATGCTATAGTTCGTGTGGTGCAGTTTTCCAGTGTAAGAACCATTCCTCGTGGGCGATATCGTCTCAAACGGTTGGAGTCTTGTTTCCAACCAGAATCTGTAAGTTCCAACTTTCCTTTATCCAGGTGATTGCCAAAGCAATGTCTGCTTTGCCGTCAATGGCGTTTGCAAGGTGAATAAGCACCGCTTTCGTTCCATTCTCTCTTTTCTTTTCCTTTGAAGTGATGATGGGTCTTCATTAATCCAACCATTTAGCTGCTTGTGGGGACACTTTTCTAGTCATGGAGATGGTGTTCTTGTAGAAAGATTGGCATTTTGGTTAAAAAGATGGGTGAGAACTGTCCCAGTGTGATTCCAAGATTTGGGCTTCACCCAACTGTAAGAATTTTATACGTGATTGATTATTTCCTTGTTTTGAAGAAAATTTTAGTCCTCAGTTGGAAAATTAGCTCATGGGCACAGTTTTAGGCCAAGCGATCGGAGCAGCGATCCCAGCTCCAGTTGAGTCAAGCTCCCGTCTTTATCGCAATCAAACGATCGGAAAATGTCACGTAATTCGGCAAGCTGCTCGTCGTCGAGCTTCACCGGTTGGCTTCCATTCATCTTTGATTCGATTACCCTCAAAAGTCCGCGTTCTTCTTCTTATCTTCAGCTCTCTTTTCTCTCACACAGCCCTTCCAAGTTCCTGCAATGATAATTTGATTACTCCGATCATGCAAACAATAAAAAAGCTTGAACCTTTTTTCAAGTAAACCTTGAAAATAAGCATACCCAGATGCAAAAGTTCTCCCAATTTCACTCCGATCACTCCAAGTTCAACTGTCCCTTCACCTCCAATCAAAATTTTTCTCTTATTAAGGAAAAGAAAGTTCTTGTGCTTCCATTTAACCTTGATAAATATGCAAACTCATATGGGGAAGTTCTCCTAATTCGAGCCCAATTATAAATTGTCTTCCACTTTTAGAGTCAAAACTTGCCACCCTACCAAACAGACACATAGAAACATCCTCAAAATTCCAAAAAAAAAAGTGTAGCTGAATCGTGAATAACGATTTAAGAAATTCGTTGTTATCTGAATTTACGGATCTGCGTATTACATGCAAGATTGTTATTGATGGAACCGGCTAGCATTTAAAAATAAAAATTCCATCAAGAGAAGACAATGTCAAAGTGGATCTGTTTTAGAAGAATCATTTATCTGAGCTAGGCTTTTTCTATGATAAACAAATGTTATACTTTGGTCAAACGTAGCCTACCCTTATTCTTTGTTTTAATAAATATGATAACTGTAGATGAGCTTGTTCCAGGGACATCCAAGGCGTTATGAAAGATGTTGTCATTATGTGACTCTATCTTGTCATTAATAATGAATTTTTAACTTATAAGATCCCAAATTTTGTGTTTTTCTGCTACATGATCCAAGTTATCAAGTAAATCTTCGGTTTCTACCCAAAGTCACCCTATTTCTGTCAGTTTTTGTAAATTGTTTGTCTTCTACATTTAAAGAATTGCCGTTGAAGTCCATGAACGTAACAAAAATTGAATGAATGCTACATCGTATTCATATTTGACAATAAAAGAAATTATCCTACACAAGATACTAAAATATGGAGACAACTTTTGGGATCTAAACTAGAAACAAAGTGACAAAATTTTCTAGTCAACCTCATCTCATCATCTCATCATCTCATCATCTTTCGCAACCACAAATGTCAAGCAAACAACTTCTTGCAAAGACCACTATTGGCAATGGCATCACTTCTTATAGGATAGCCGTGCTTCTTTCGAGGAGCCGGAGGTGGAGATGGGGAACCTGGTTGCACCAAAACCCTTTTTGGTATCGAGGACAAAAAACTTGGTTGATTCAAAACCCTCTTTGGTGTGAGAGACAAAGCAGAGAAATCTTCAGACAAGCAGAATTGGTTCCTCCCCACTTTTTGGATCGGAGTCTTGAAACCAGTGTTATTTACCATCTCCATTGAAAAGCAGAGGGGTGATTATCAAAGATCTTTGGACTTGAGGAGACTCTTGATATCAAAGACAAAACACAAAGCAGGAAGTGCTATATTCTTGGACAACAAAGTGAGGATGACACTAAGGTGAGATTTGCACAATATTTATAGGCAAAGTAGAATCCTTTCCTTTTCTTAGTGGGCAACCAACAAAGAAAAGTAGTTCAATCCTTGCAGTTTGATAAACCGACTCTAATAAGTAGAAAATTGAAAAACTAAACAAACACGAAGTTGGGAAAATATCGTAACGGCTAGTTACAATTAGCCGCCTGTCCTTCACTCATATTCTCGTGAGGATGTATTTAAGATATCTCCACGTGTTATCGGACAATCCAATTACCGGATTAGAGTCTTTTGTACGAGGTGGCGTAGATCAAACTCGCGGACACGGTCACAGAGAAGTGAAAGCATGTTTTAACTGCCAACGGTTGCCACCAGGCATGAAAGCCTGAATTTTGTGAAGTCCAGATTTTTCCATCGAGAACTCTTGAGTGGTTTTCTCTGGGGTTTCGCTTTTCCCGTGTTTCCTCTCTCAAGTTTCCCGGAAAACCTCTTCTATCTCTGGTTCCTGGGCTACGCCCTGTATCCTTCCCTGCTTTACAAGCCTTTGTTTTCTTTCATTCCTGTTTGGTTGTCGAGAAACCGAAAGAAAAGGACTTGCAAGAAGAGAAATCTCTAGAACATACTGTAGGACTTAAAGAAGAAAAATGCCCGGACTGGGTAGTGAGAACAAGAAAAGAAGAAACTACGGAGTCATAATTGGTGGGGTTTTCAGCTTTTGGTTCTCAGAGTTATGGAAAAAGAAAAGTTGAAACTATAGAAAACTTCTCCTTTTTCATTTTTTTGCGGTTTTCCTGGAAGATCGAACAGAAGTTTTATACATCTTCGACTAAGTACCTTCATTACATACAGTTGTGATTTTTTTTTTTCAACTTATTATGTTCTGCACAACCACTATTGCATGGGTGCGTATAGTAGCAAACTCTTTCTTGTTCTGGTTTACCGTTGGCCTTTACATGCAGGGTAGTATGATATCATGTGAATGATATGGCAGTCCATGTTATTAAAAGAATGGTTATGAACAGGACAAGGAACCCTTCTTCGAAGTAAAGAAACAGTGAAGTAGAGTTGAAGTGCATAATTAAGAGGAGAAGCTTGCATTGATGACATAAATTTACCAAAGAGAAAAAATTTGATGATGATGATGATGATGATGATGATTTTATTGCTTCATGTTCTATGTCGGAATTCAATATACAATACTCATCGTGGCCTATCTGTTTCCTTGGCAGGGGAAAAGGAGACTATTTGCTTACCAAAAAATAAACAAGCTATTCAGTGATGATCCGTCAAGCATCAAATGAACCAGAGAACACGAAGATCAGTGAAGGCTACAAAAGTTTTCACATCAAGTGGAGTGGAAGTTGTTACTGATGAGAATTCTTATTCACAGTCCACCGCACAAGATATGTCTTCAAAGTACAAAGAGGATCAGTTTGACCTTAGAGACCTAGAATGGACAAAAAAAATTCAGGATGTCTTATATGCCGTCCATCTAAGATGCAGTACGAGGATTGTTTGATTTATCTACAAACATTGCTTCTGAAGCGTCAAAATATGGTATGCTATACTAGAGTATTGTGCTTATTTGTTTAGATCAAGCATATCTGCCCCAGTCAATAAAAACTCTTGGAATAACCTTTAGTAATTATTTTCCATTACCAATTTCAAGAATCTGCAAAGTTACTCCTCCAATAAATGCTTCCGTTCCATCCGAGGTGGTACTAATGAAAAAACTTAGGAACTTCAAGTTTGAAACTGTTGTGCAGCCTCTTCGTCTGGCTCAAGGGGATGTGAATGACAAGGTCTTGTTCTATTGGAGAGGAAGGTAACTCTTACATATCACAAGCTACTATTTAGCTCATTGGAAATTCCACTTATCACTTTTCTTTCTTTCTGAGCATTTTCTAACAAGATGCTGACTCTGTGATGAAATTTTTGTATGGACCAGAAACTTGTTGTCTTAGGAGCTTTTTTTTTTCTTTTTCTTTTTATTTTTCAGGAAATATGCCTACCATGAATTTGAGAGATTAGCAAACAATTCTGCTGGTCTATTTCTACTGGTTCCCCTGAGTATATGGGAAAGGTATTCTGGCATGAATTGGCCCGTGGAATGGGAGGAACGGTGGAATATGGAATCACCATTGATGGCAGTGCCTTTTCAAGTGATTCTAAAGATCCGCTAGGGAAAAGCAGATGGAACCTAAAGGTTCTTATCCTACTTGGCCCCATGTTTAGCTTATGGATCTCCAAATTCTTATATGAGGTCTCTTTTCTTGTCTCTCATTCCATCATCCGTACTGTAATTCACCATATAGCTCGATTCTTTGATTGTAGAATCTACCAAAGCTTAGCAAATCCATTTTGCATTTGGTTGACAGAGTTACATCCGAGTGCTTACCATTGTTTCAACTCTTTGCTTAATTTTTCAAGCTAAGTCATTAGAACTTAGTCAATCTATTTTATGAGAGCTTTGACCATGTTTACATGGCACGGGGAAGATCACTATCTGTGCAGGTACTTCTTACTCCTTTTTGCTTTAGAAATCGACTACTTTTTAAAAGCTGTGTGCATATATTGATCCCCATCGAAATTTTTCTCGGCAGCATTAACCATCATCACTCTGGCACCCAAAATATGGTATTGGTCCCTGGTTATGCAGCCCTTCAGTTTGAAACTATAGCCCATGATCATGTGTATGCTCGTGATAACTTAGCAGCCAACGCCAAGGGTGGTGCTTTTACACCGCTTGCAGGAAAAACGACAATGGTTCCTCCAAGCATTCTCCTAGAAAATAAGGTTTACAAGGCTGTGCAGCTGGCGGGGGAGTTTGTTATTACCTTTTCAAGAGCATATTATGCAGGATTTAGCAATGGTAATTCAATATCTCTCTCTCCTTCTAAGGTTTTTCTTATGTTGCCTATAAATATAAGGTTTCAAAAACTTTATAAATGAAGTATAATTAAATTAGCTATTACAATAATCAAAGAGAAAGCATCACCACAACAAAAAACTTTTTGATGATCTTTAAGTGTTTTAAGTCCCTTAAATACTTTGTTGTGATTATTTTCTATTTCTATGATTATTACTCAATCCAAATACATTTCTAACATGAAATCATATACTTATATAATCTTAAAACAATTAACTTCTTTGTTCAAGTTTAGGTTTTAATTGTGGTGAGGCATTGAACTTTGAAGCTGGTGATTGGTTTGCAATTGGGGTATCATTTTCAAAGATGCTAAGCATAAATTTTGTTTTACTCAAGAACAGTCAGGAAAACACAAGATTTGTAAAATTCAGAAAAGTTAATCATGCACAAACTTGCTTAGGTATTTGCCTACACAATCTAATTAGTAGTCGAATTGTGAATATATTACAATTTAAGATTGCCTTGTCTTTAAAAATAAAAATTCGATAAAGTGCTTTTGTTTTATGGAGTCCTTTAACTTGGGGTTAGGTTTTAACAATTGTTTGTATTTTACATTCAAAGAATTAGCATAATAATCCACAAACATAACAAAAATTGAATGATTAATGAATATTGTATTTATCAATGAATTGTTATCAGAAAATCCTGATAACCGTAACTACTATATACAATTCAAAATCAAATCCAGTCAAGTTTGACTAAATTTTCCACTCAACTTAGACTAAATTTTCCAGTCAACCTCATCTTGTCATCTCCGGCAGCAGAAGACTTCAGGCAAACAAAGACCTGGAAACAGGACTGCCGGCAGCGGCACCACTTTTTCTGAGGCAGCGTTGCTTCTTCCAAGGAGCCAGGGGCGTGAATGGGGAACCCTGTCGCTTCAGAACCCTTTTTGGGGTGGGAGACACAACAGATAAATCTTCAAACAAGCGGAACAGGCTCCTCCCGTCTTCCTGGGTTGGGTTGTTGATGCCTCTGTTCTTTGAAATCTCCACTGGATAACCAATCATCTTCAAAGGAGCCGGAGGCGTAGACGAGGAAATTTGTCGCTTTAAAACCCTTTCTGGGGTGGGAGACACAACAGATAAATCTTCAAACAAGCGGAGCAGGCTCTTCCCCACTTTCTGGGTTGGGGTATTGATGCCTCTGTTCTTTGAAATCTCGATTGGATAACCAATCATCTTCCAAGGAGTCGGAGGCGTAGACGGGGAAATTTTTCGCTTCAGAACCCTTTTTGGGGTGGGAGACACAACAGATAAATCTTCAAACAAGCCGATTAGGCTCCCCCCCACTTTCCGGGTTAGGGTATTGACGCCTCTGTTCTTTGAAATTTGCACTGGATAACCGTGCATCTTCCAAGGAGACGGAGGCGTAGACGGGGAAATCTGTTGCTTCAGAGCTTTTCTGGGTGTTGGAGAGAAGACGGCCGCGTTCTTTGCATTCTCCATTTGGAAACAGAGACGATGACTTTTCAGAAATCTTGAAACTTCAGGAGCTCTCGAGATCAAAGATGGAGCAGGCAGTAAAGTGAGGATAACGCCAAGGGGGTTTCCACTATATTTAGGCAAATTTGATCTTATCCGTTTCATGATTAGGCGGCGACGGACTAAGAAATCCTTTTCCCAGTAGGGAAAGGATAACCCAAAAACCAGCCAATCGGGAGACAGCGTAACGGCTAGTGACGTTTCTAAAATTCAAAAAATATATTAAAAATTTACTAATAAAATAATAAAATAGTAATGGAATAAGGTGTTCCCTTTTATTTACGTTCTTTCTGGAATTAGGAACAGCCGCTGAAAACGATGACCTTGAGTCAGTCCTTGACCACTTTGCCACAGCTGGGCTGGGCCAGAGACACTCGGACTTTTGGGTTGGTTTGATTGTTCAGGTCTTGCCTGCAGATCTAATTTATGCTCTCGTATTTTGGAGGGCAGTAACAGTACTTTAAGAGGTTAGAAGCGGAGGTGGGGAGGAGCAGAGGGACAAGATGATGAAATTGTGGAATTGTTTGATGCACACTGTCACCTCCAAGACCAGAGAATAATTTCAAAGGCGCCCCAGGTGATTGCCAAAGCAATGTCTGCTTTGCCGTCAATGGCGTTTGCGAGGTGAATAAGCACCGCTTTCGTTCCATACTTTCTTTTCTTTTCCTTTGAAGTGATGATGGGTCTTCATTAGTCCAACTATTTAGCTGCTTGTGGGGACACTTTTCTAGTCATGGAGATGGTGTTCTTGCAGAAAGATTGGCATTTGGTTAAAGAGATGTAATTACTGGCTAAAAACATGTATCTTGAACTTTTTTTTTTTCAGATTGGTCTGGACAAAGGTTCACGGGAAAAGTGATTGACTTTTGAGATCAGATTTTGCTATCCCAATTCCGTAATGCTTAATGCTTATTTGTAATTTTCTCTATTCATGGATCTAGATGCTTTCCATTGCTCAGTCAGCTGGAATTCATGAGCTGGTTTATGTCTGTCTCTTCTTCTTCTTTGTGGTTTTGCCACAGTAAAGCTACCCTTTTTAATTTAAAATTTATTGTAATTCTTCTTAGTGGAAGCCCTGTTGGATTTACATCAATGAAGATTTAGCTTTTGTTTCGTACGGCACGTTCGTTTTGAGTTGATGCCTGACAGAGTCCTTCCTCGTGGGTTTTGTTTCAAGTCTCAAAGTCCTCACAACGGAGCTCAAGGTTTTGTGGATATATGTGTAGGGGGCCAGACTTCTTTTTCCAAGTAATTATTTCTTTTGCTCAGTATTAACATTGGAAAAAATTGCCTAATTTACTAAAGTGCTGTGGTATCTGTGGTTAAGGATTCGCTCAAAGTTTAACTCTGAGGTTGCAAGTTGCTTGTGGAACTTCTTGGAATTATTTGCATTTCATCATGCCACTCTGTTGTATTTATATAGTTTCACCCTTAAAACTGTGAAATGAACAGGAGTTACCTAGATCTATAGTTTGTGTAACCCTTGAGCTTCCAATGAAAGGCACCAAAATATTTTGCACATTATCTTGGCATGTGGATGCGATCATTTTATGCTTGTAAGAAAGGCAAAGGTGGATATTTCTTCAAACTTGGTGAAGAAGCTTTTCTTACATTCTCTCTTTTGCCCCCTTCTCCCCCTTCCCCTCCTTCCCCTCCCCCTCCCTCCTACTCTTGTCTAAGAAGAAAAAGAGATCCCCTGCTTCCTTCTGCCCCTTTAGTAGACTCTTTCTTGATTCATCATCTGTACTTCGCATCTTGGACCCTCTGTTGAATGAACAAAAGTATTATTTCTTTGCTTTTTTCTTTTCTTTTTCTTTTTTTTTTAAATCTTTTTTCTCTTTACCTTCTTAATCTTTTTTTTCTTTAGAGATAGTTGTTGGGAAGTCAATTTTTAAAGTTATTTATTCCAGATTGATGTATTCCAGCAACAACTTGAGCTTGCAAGAGAGTTGAAAAGACCAGCAACCATACATTGTGTTCATGCATTTGGTGATCTTCTTCAGATTACGAAGTATGCTTCTTAATGAAATTTTTATTATTTTGTACATTATATTAATTAAGGAGATGATGAAAGGAAAAGAGTTATGTGGTCTTAATTAATGGGAAAGAGATTATTGCAACCATACATTATGTTTGTGCATTTGGTGATCTTCTTCAGATTACGAAGTATGCTTCTTAATGAAATTTTTATTATTTTGTACATTGTATTAATTAAGGAGAGGATGAGAGGAAAAGAGTTATGTGGTCTTAATCAATGGGAAAGAGATTATTGTTATCCTTTATCTCTGGGTCAAGTCTCTAAAATAAAAATTAGAGAAATGCATATTAGTTCATACTAAGGATTCTTGCTCTTTTTTGTCCATTTTCTTCTTAGACTTGTGGTTTGGAAATTTCATTTGCAAAATTTTCTTTTTTAGGCTTTTTTCCTTGTTGCAGGCATTGACTTTTCCTATTTATTTTCCCAAGCTTTTTCATCCTCCTTTTTTTTTTTTTCCTTTTCTTTCTTTTTTTGGGCCCTAAGCTTTTGTTACCAATGTACATATAGATTTTCTTTCACATCTCTTTGGAAAACTTAATTATTAGTCATGACTCAAAATGGAGCCAAAGTTGTTAAGGCTTACATCTCATCTTGGGTTCTCAGACATCCAATAAGGAATGTTAGTTTCTATCAATAGTCACCTTCTTAGTGAAATCGGTATTAAAGAACGAAGCTTTCTCAAAACCTTAGCTTGTAAAGAGGTTAAAAGGTCAGCCAAGCAAGGTCCATGAAAAATGATTAGTCATTTTTGTGGTGGCTAGCCCTAGGGCAGAAGGTGAGGCCTTAATCAAAAGCCACCTTTTCCATCATCTTGATTTCCTTTGCAAGTTCAAATATGAATTAAACTATTGTTTTCTCCAAAAATTTTATAGCTGAACTTTAATTTGTTCTCTTTTGTTTTTGTTTTGTTTATGTTTTTCTTTTTTGAGGGATTCAAACTCTTGACCGAGTGGACTTACTAGTCATGAATCTAACCCAATTACTACTAAGCCAAGAGGAGTCTCCCTATAATCTGTTTTCTTTAGTGATCAAATGAATGATATTGGCTTGACTTTGACACTATTGTTAGTGAAGACTCTTAAACATCGTAATAGCCTTATTCTCCAATCTATCTAGAGAAGAAATACGAATAGAATTTGCTACTAAATAGAAGTGACTTACTTAAACCAACAAAACAAAATGCAAACAACACAATCATCTTTCATAAATGTAGTTTAATAAGTTCTTGCAACAATTTATCACTTCAATGCGCAAAAAACAACTTGGGTTCATGTTTAGGACATTTTCTTTAAAACAACTCAATATTTTACACTTTGGCAACCTTCATCTAGCCTGAAAATGCTAAGGTTGCCCACTTTTAGAGGTCTTGAATTGCAGCTTCCCCTGCAAATAATCCAATAAACTCAACTGCAACAATGAGAGCATTCGCGGCAGCCAAAGAAGTCAGGCTTGTTGATGATAATTTTCCCTCTCCACCTGCCATATCTGATATGCCACGAAACACAATACAAGGCACTCCATTGGATAGAGACGTCTGCAGATAGACCAACAATGCCAAACACAAGTTGAAATTTGTAAATGAATAAGATTCCTAATATATGGGATTAACTATCAAATGAATCTTTCTCTATTAACTGACCATCACAATAGCAGAGCTCTCTTCATCCACAGTCGAGACATTAAATTCCTTGAAAAGAAATTTTCTATATGCTGCATTCTTAAGGTATATATCAGCAGTAGAACCTCTCAGTCCGTACACAACTTTTGGTTTTTCGGGAAGACAATATGTCTCGTTGAGACATTGTTGTAGCTTTACATCCTGCAATCAGATTCACAATTACATGACGAGGAACTGAAACATAGAACGTTAGTGACACAAATTCTAGTCAATATACCTACCTGAAGTTTTGTAGCAGCACTGAAGAATTTTGGTTCTATTGGAAGCCAGAAGACCTCTTCCATTGGCTTTCCAACAGAGAATAGTTGCTGGGATGTAAAGTCTGTCCTTGCCAACAAATTCTCACCCTTTTCCGGGAAATCGAAATCCCCAAACTTTAACTCTGCAACTTCTTCCCCTGCTGAATTGAACCCCTTTAAATGAAAATAGCGGATGAAAATAGATTAAACAAAGAGTATGAAAACCTAGAAAGAAAAGGTCATTAGTCTTGTCATTTCAAGAATCATAATTCAGCGATGAATACAAGTTCAAACTTGTACCTTCCACGTCCAAGATCCCGTGAAGGCTACATAATTTGGGACACCAACATCACCAATGTACAATGAATCATTAGCACTTCCAGCGATTCCATAGTGAACAATTCCTTGAATATCAAATGCATCAAGAAGGACTTGCACGGTTACACCTGCATTTATCTAAGAGTGCATGAAAATGTCAAATCTACAACTCATCAAAAATGACTTATAGCAGTGGATAGGTTATATAAACGGTGCTGCAGAAAAACACAAAAGAAAGAAGGAGCCTTACCGTTTGCTCCCCACTCATTACATAAATTACATCTACAGCATTAATCTTCCCGATGTTGAACCTCCTTCCTGGGCAATCAACAAGTTAGAGATATTCCAACCATCTAGTTTTTATGGGCAGATATAACTAGAATCTATTATGACAAGTTCCTTATGTTCCCTTTAAGGCATTGCTTGTTGACTCGGTGTAGTTGCAGGATCTTCTCAGGAACTCAAACCCATCGAAGAAATGAAGGGGTAAATAAAAAATAATATCAGAAATTGTCTAAATGATTGGATTTAAATATTAAATATGTTTGTTAAAAATGATTCAACTTCTTTAAAACCCGATCATTAATGGAGTAATAAACTAGTATATTTTTACTACACTTTATTGTCCCAAGGCGCAAAAACTACAAGAGCCTAGTTTATGATAAATTGCCACACTTAAAACTAAATTGGGGAGTAGCAGCTTGTAATTTATGATAAAATGTCACACTTTAAATTAAATTGAGGAGTAGTAGCTTGTTCTAAAGTATGATCAAGTTAATCAAAAATGTAACTTAAAAAATTCAAACTAGAATACTTACTTTACAAGATCTCCTACATGAGAATTTCTTATCATCTTAACCACATCCTAAAGACACTATAATTTAGGGGTCCTTGAACTTTTCCTACCTACTCACTTCAAGCCTCTAATTAACACGTTTCACCAGAAAACCACAACCTCCACATTTCTCTTTCCTTCATTTTCCGCCCAAGCAAACAAACAGTCAACCCACCTAACTTTCGAGCAATGACATTTGCAACCAAGTGTTCTTATTCAAGAACCATGACATAAACAAAGAAAATCACGACCATGACATGACGGCCGGAAAGGGAGAGGGAGAGCGTACCAGCCAGGTCAACCCACGGGATGTCCGAGCTGGGAACAAAGAAGCCAGAGGTTAGAAGTGCTTGTTCTTCTGTAGGAAAAGTCATCACAAGCCCAAGATAAGGCCCTGCATTCTCGTTAATCCTGTCCACGACTCCATGCATGGGATGACCGGACCTCAACTGCAGAGAGTGTTCTACTTGCACCATGACCAACAACCCCAACAACACCATTTCCAGGTCAACGGCCAATACTCGCCTTCGTGGTCCTACCTCAGGCACCGAGCACCGTCCGGTAGACATTTCAGCCAAGAATGAAAGATCGTATGGCCTTAGCTGGGAGATCCCCGGGGAAGCAGGAGGAAGAAATGTTCAGCGAAGATTAGGTGCGTCAGTGCTTCATATAAGTTCAACTGGGCAGAGTCATAACGCACGTGAAACACTCTTCAATTATTGTAATGCCGTCGTGGCTTGTTTCGATGGCTGTCAGGATTGTTTATTTATGTCTTTATTAACTAAAATTCATATAAATGATCGCATTAACCAAGATTGTCACTCTTATTAAATGGGGACAAATCACATCGGATAAGATCGTGAGGTTCCTCCATTAAATTTCAGATCAGGACATCAACTAAAAGTGGTGACATCAACACAGGAAAATGGAAAAAGAATGTGTTGGGAATTAAGGGCTTTTCATTTTTTTTCTGCATATTTTATGGATATAAATGGAAAATAAGAGACATTATAGCCCAGAAGAAGGATTCTCCAAACTCTTTTCTATTCCATTCTGTTCCATTCATTTCAAACAAGTTACAAGCAACTGTTGGTAAGTGCAATAATAAATGAAAATTGTTGAAAATGCATAAGGTCACCTAGTTGCTAGTGTCATCAGATGTCACGAATCCATCAAAAAGATTTTCGTCATAAAAAGGTTCAATTTGAAAATCTGATCCCGCCCTGCAGAAAACGTGGACCTTTCTGTCCAAGGCTTTTGATTTGATTGTGTCCTCGAAATGCACAACAGCTTTGTGGCGTATGATGATCATCAACTTGAGTGAAGAACAAACTATAAGAGTTTCAGTCCACCAGTTACATCATCTACTACTTCAACAGGCCCTGCAGAGTTACTGGAATTAATCCACTGAACAACGAAGAAATTTCATTTATACATGCATTATATATGTGGGTGTGAGTGATCTGTCAGAAGCAAGACAAATACTTTGCAAAAGAGTAAAGTCAAGTTAATTCCACCTCTCTCATCTGTTAAAGATAGATCAAAGGAATTTAACATGAGGTACAAGGGGTACCATTTCCACTTGCTATTGGTCAAAACTATGTTTATTTCTGTAATTTCAACGATCAATGTGAATCCCTACTCAAACTGCTATGGGTTTTACAGGATCCTCCAGAACAAGATATTTACAAGATATACAGATACTGGTAAGAAAATCTTACCGAGAATAGCCATAACTGTCCTTGAATCTGGAAGGTCAGAGAACAAGCAACTTTAGAGATTAGGATAAACCAATTGAAAAAGACTTAGTAGGATAAAAATTTATTGCACAAACGTGAACTAGATAAGATCTAGAGAACAAATTGAAATATTTGGAATATTGGTTACAAAAATAGGGAAAGTAATTTAACCCACACTCATATCACAAAAATATCAGAGGGTAGATCCTATTTGACAAGAAGAACACAAATTGTACATGGAAGACTACAAGTATGCTTAATCGGTGTGTAGGACTACACTCCTAATCTGAATCGTGGGGAAAAGTACATCTCATCTCTATAAAGTTAAAATCCCCAATCATGCAAGAAGCATCGCTTTCATAAGATACACTACCTAAATTACTTATAAATTCAAACAACAGCCTAAAAAACTCAAGGCTTTGTACAGCCTGAAGAACAAAATATATACACGAAAAACAGACCATTCCTAATACTATAGTAATCATACGAAATTTTCAAGAAGGAATTCTTTTTGCAACTTACTTGGTGCAATCTGCGTTCTCCCTGCATCTATCGTAATGTGGGTAGGTAAATTTAATGATTTTGCCCGCTCCTGCCAAAGTATACAAAGGTTTACTTAAAATTTAACAAAGTCATAAAACAAAATATGCACCACATAACCATAACATAGTGGAATGAGAGAATATACAGGGAAAAGAGGACAAAGTAAAAACATCACGTTTGGAAATTTTCCTTTTAGGGGAATGGGCGGGGCCAGGGAAACAAAACATCAGGTAGAGAACGGAAAATATAACAGCCAATAAAATAAATAGGAACACAAGAAGAAAATAGAACCAAATTTCACAGTTAAGTTTTATCAATGGCTCGAAAGAAGTAATAATAGCCATCATCAATCAATCTGGTGTTCAATTTCAGTACAAAATCAACAGAAGTATTTCGAGACCTGGTGAGGGAGATCCCTTTTAACCAACTACAGTTTGAACGACTGACTTGGTTCCTTAAGAAGAAACCGAGATTCCCTTCTACTATAGCTATTTCAACAGCTACCAATCATACAAAAAGATAACAAAATAAGTAAGCAAGAAAAAAAGAAGCCCATGTTATACCAAATAGATATTACTACAAAAAGGAAATCAAAACTTACTTGCAAAACTAGCATGTCATCCTCACTTTCAATTTTTAGAACCACCTTAGGCTGCGCACACATCTCCCACCTGTATGCTGATTAACTTAGTGGCAGGAAATGGAAAGAAAAAGGAATAAACTAGGAGATTAGTGTGTGCCCTTACTTGTTTAAAGCTTTTGGTGCCCGACGAAGAAGCTTTTTATAGAGACCCAAAGTTGCATGACTGGATAAAGCAAAGATTCCAATCACGACTTCATCAGAATTTATCTCAATAAAAGAAAAAGAATAGCAAACTGACTAAGTATCAATGAATCATCCATGTCAACAGAAACCCAAACATGTCAAAACCTTAATAGCAGAACAGCAGAAGTAACAGTTATGCAAAATTTCTTCTATATTAACTACTAGCTTAGCCAAAATCACCATGTCCATCACCTGGTTCAAATGGCCTTTACTATTTTCCATTTAAGCGTTGAACTAAGCATTAGGGTTACAAACACAAATCAGTGCAATTTTTGAAGTTAACATTCAAGTGTCACAAAGTAAGAAGCATAGCAAGACAAGAATACTTGTGCTACAACGTGCTATCCTTTATATTTTAAGCTGTCTTATCAACAGGCCCTATGAGCCCATTGAAGGATGTCCTTCACTTCCATCTTCCTGATAGTAGCAGAAAGTAATCCGACCTTTGTATGCACATAACGTCTTGTTGCAGATGTATAACAGCCATCAAACATGTTAATAAGACTCATCTCCTCACTCCCAAAAGAAACTAAATATACAAGAAGCAATAACTTTTCTGATGAAACCTTCTTACTAGAAGAAAGTGCTGTAGGCATTTCAAAGTTATCCAATCTGACTCAACAAAGTCTCACTGGCCCACTATGAGAGATTGGAAGAATTCCTTTCCAGCAGTCATCTCCATTTTATCATATTTATTCAGACCTCCTCAACCCATCCTTTAGAACTCCTCTTGTTTTTGTGATGGCCTTGACCAGTATCAAGCCATATCTTGTAAAGTAGCCACTGATCTTCAGTTCGCAAACTTAAATTCAAACAATAAAGTATCCATATTAACTTGCCTTGATGAACATCCTATCATCCTTAAGTAAAGAACCAAATTCAAGAGGCTCCTGACATCTTCAAGTCCCATAAGGCAGAGAATTAAACAAAAAGAAATGTCAAAAAGCATTCAGAAAGGAGGGACTAGATACTCCGAGGGTAGGTTGAGTTGTTCTTCTGCAGATGCATATTCAAAAATAAATACCAGGTCACTACCCACAAACACTCACTGATGACTCACTAAATAACTCTTTTAAGCCTGCATATGTCAGGCAAGACTCAACAAAACTTTGTGCAACTAAAAATAATAGTCTTATTGACAGATAATAGCATCAATACCCCTATTCACTCTACTAAACATTATCAAAACAGACTGGTACATCTTATGAATACTTGGCTGTCTCTTCCTTTGTCTTTCTTCTTTTCCAATTTTGGCCTTGGGGGCGAGTTTGAATAACCATCTCCAGCTTTTTCCTTAAAGACAACAATTTGCATTGTTTTCAAAAATAAATAATATATATATCAAACAGATAATCACTCATCTAAAAACTTATCGGCAAATAGATAATTGACAAATCAAATAACACAAAACCCATAAATGCCATATCAAAAACCTGTCTTGATTGTTATTTGCTTCTTAAGAAGACATCTGAAAAGCAAAGCAAAGAAAAACTGCTTTCTAAGGCTACAGTATACATAAACAATTCTACTGTGTGAAATTATGCAATAAACGAAATTACAGCTACCTGCATTGGGCAGCAATTTTTCCTTTACCCATCTTTAGATCATTCCTCACAACTAAAACCTGCAGAAACAAGAAAAAGGAAAATAGATCTTATTTCCCTTTTCTTTTCTTAAATTCTCTTTTTCTGAGTATGAGTATGCGTAAATGTTATAGAGAAAAACCATTTTGAAATCTTCGAGAATGTCGGCCAGCTTTTCAATCTCAAGGGCCTCCTTCGCCTTATCATTCTTCTTCCCATCACCAATAGCTGCATTACCCTTAGGTAATCTTGCTGAGATAAAGATGCGAGCAGGATATCCTGCACCAATGAAGTATCCCAAAGCAAGGCAACCAGCTCCAACTAGAACAGCACTCAGCAGTGTCAGGTCCATCATACACTGTACCCAAAAAATGGCCCCTCAAACTTCTCTCAAGTCCCAGACAGAGTCAAGCTGGGAAAAAGCCAATCTTGAGGCACAAGTCCAAAATCCACCTATACAAATGCAGATCATAATAAAACCTCTTCTTCTCATTGGATGAAAAATAAACTTGCACCCGAAAGATAAAACATCTAATACCTAAAGATAGAACGACCAAAAATTAAGAAAGTCTCCAAATACTCCAGAACACGTGCAAACAAATAAGTGAAGACCCCATATGGTTTTCTAGTAAGTAATAAATATGTGAAGACCCCATGCGCTTCATTGCTCAGAATTCTGATCAATGGAAAACCAAATATCCGGGAGAAATATTATCTTTCCAGACCTTTCCACTTTATCTTATCGAAGTCACAGCCACGTTAATTAGGTTGTGCAATTTGAACCAACCTTGCTTCATGATCACCAAAAGTAGACATGCACAATTAACATCCAAAGCAAATCACGAAAACCATCAGAATAAACCAAAAGACAAAATAGCTAAGGCTGTAATTAGGCTTGCAGTCCCCCCGTTTTTAGCATACGGCACGACTCAAACCCATGTAAACCCTTATGTCTTATTTCTGTTCCTTTCTTGTTTGTGCGTGAGTGAATGTTGTATTCGAAACAGAATAAGGCTCCAATTATGTCGGCATTCTTCTGAGGAGTTTCGAAAACCAAATTAGATCAAACAAAAATCTTCCAGAAACAAATGTTAGACAAAGAACTCGGTAAAGGGGAATCCCCGCTTCATTAATCTCTGAACAGGTTCTCCATCAACGTACCTAAGCCGAACGAAGCAATTATACCTGAAAGAGAAGGGCACTTCCGGAAATGACGTACATGTACAGTGACGCTGCTGAAGTTGCATTGATCGAGGGTCAAAAGCCCTAGAAGTTAAGCGCCAGCGTGACCATTGGGAGAGTAAGGAGAGAGAGGGTGCGCTCACCTGAGACGGAGGCGGCTTCAGCGGAGCAAGGCGACCTATCTCGGCCGTCTGAATTGTTGACCAACTCTCACTGCTCCACCTTTCAGAATCTTTAACCCGCGACATGATCATCTGAATATTCTGGCCCGAAAAAGAAAAAAGTTGCCTAAGCAACCCGACGGGTTCTGTATATTCGGATTGTAGAAACCCGAGCCCATTTGCCGTGAGAACAAGCCTAAAATCAATATAGGCCAATATATATAATTAAAGTTAAAAAATTTAAAAGTTTAACCTAAAAATTAATTTATATATTAAAATATTCTAAAAACTTACCTCAATGATTTCAACATCTAATGTGAAAATCTTATACACTTTATTTCATAAATTGAAAATCATCAAACTTAAGACTATATAAAATATAGATGAATCAACTTAAGAGTTCAAAAACTCAACTTAAAAACCATTTCATGAATTGACGTGTCCTTAAACTTTATCTTATGAATTTTACTTATAGTGTGTAACTATTATCCTACATACAATTAAAAATGCTTTGAAATCAATTCTATCTTGGCACATTTTTGAGAGGTTATGTTTAAAATTAGACAATTTGTTATTATTATTCTATTTACAATAATATTATAATGAATAACCTTGAATAAAGGGGTTTTTTCTTTTCTAATATTTTTATATACGCAGAAAATGTCTTTTTAAGTACTTGTCAAAAATAAAATTCTTTTTTGGAATTTCCAATTCTATACATTCAATACAAAAAAAAAGTCTGAATTTTCATTTCTTGTCAAAATTATTTTGTGTTACTAATAACGTGTTTAGGAGAAAAACACAATAACTAGAAACTTTATTTTTTTGTGTAATGAATATATTTCTAATGTGTACAGAAAGTACAAACAAAATCCTTTCCATGGATGGCATCAAAATCTAACTAGAATGATATTATCCACGTGTAACGATGAGACACGTCCTCTTGGCGTCCTGTGCCTTTTGTTACTTTTTAATGGGTCAACATCCGGCGTGGACCGCTAGTTTTTTCTCGTGGAAACATCTTGCGTGCGAGGTGGGCGAGGAATAAAAATCGGACGGTGAGGAGCAAAAGAAGACGATTGCCCAACCGATTTGACTTTGACCATAAGACAATTCCGTCACCCGCCTGTTAATCATCTAAAAACCCCCGAAAAAAATTACAAATTCAATGCATTGTTGATTTAAAACAATATGCTATTATGGCTAGGCACTTTATAATAACAAATCCACCGAGTTACTGACCAACATCTTTATTCTCAAGTTAAAACCCAACAACTCCTTGAAATCATTACTTTGTTATAATTTGCTCTCATTGTTGGCTTGTTATCGTCGTCACATGAATATGTTTATATCATGTTGCATTAATATTTCAATAATTTAATTTAAGAAGGATATTTTTAATCAAAAATGGGGTGGAGAAATTTGAAAAATTTATTTAGAATGGATAAAACTCAAACCCCATTGCTTAAGATGACTATTTTTAGCATCTAATGTTGTAATGGTTAACTAATGATAGTGTCAATCTTTTTTGATATTCTTAAAGATTTGGATAAATTAAATCTATGTAGGACGAGTACTATGTTTAGACTCATATTGCAATAATAGTATATTACGATATTAATGTCTGGTATCATATTGTTAAGATATAGACTTATATATCTAATTAAATAAACATTATTTATCAGATGCAAAATCAAAGCCTGTATTTTGATAATTGCGACTTTTAAGGTTTTTAATTTTTTATATCCAAAAGAACTAAAGATAAAAAAAAAAAAGGATAAAAGATATTAGCAAATATTCCGTTGATTTTGTTCCGCAAGAATTGACGAGTGAGAAAGACCGAAAAATTATTACTACGGAAACATTCCAAAGTTTCCTGTTAACGTATAAGAGAAAGAACCACGAAGACCGAGAGACCCCCAAGAAATATCCCGCTTCACCGAGAGTCGTTGCGCGTCGTCGTCTCAACCAACTGTTCTCTGAATCTCAAGAGGTATTTTCTTCAATTTCGCTTCTTAATTTTGACGAAACGGGAAAATACAAGCACTTTGGTTTGTTCTCTTTTGGGTTTTAGATAATGCCTAATCTGATCGAATGCGTTGACTCGTTTTCGTTCCGAGAAAGCCGAGGAAAAATTAGTGTAGGAGGAAAGAAAAGCTCCGGTTCCTATCTGTGATTTGTTATTTTGGATCGTACAGCGAGGAGTAGGAGCTGGATGCTGCCCTTTCTCGTCGACCGTTAGGGTTTCATGTTCTGAATTCCCTAGTATGCCTATGCGTGACATCTGTTTGGTTGTCAAGAGACTTGAGAAAAATTGAAAATTTAGGATATTGAATTTATTGCTTGAAGTGCCATCTCTTTCGTGTTGTTTTCTGGTATCTGCAAAACTCAGGCACGTGTTGCTAACGGTGGCATTTTGGTGTTCAGCTCTGTAAACCCTGGTGTTACTCACCAATTTATTGGAAAAATTGGGGTTCCTGACAGATCTACCGAGATTTATTGTTTTCGAGGTAGTTTAGATTTGTGGAAAATTTTGAAGGTGTTAATTTACGAACAGTTGTGTTCTTTCTCCCCGTGCACTTCAATTTCGTGGCCTTGTTTGGATTTGCTTGAAAATCCTGGGAATAGGAAGGAGACTATAACTTAGATGTGGCTCTGGCACTTGAATTTTTTGTTTTCTTGGGGAAACTATGGGAAGGAATTGAGCATTTATCCTTTTTTTTTTTTTTTCCTTCAGAGTGTATGGGTTTTCAAGGCAGAGGGTTTTTGTCTATGATTTTGTTCTAGAATGTTCTGTTTGCTTGCATGGAAAATGAAGTGAAAAAGAAGTTCAAAGAATGAAAAGCTTTTCTTGCATGAAAAAATCACATTAACAAAATAATCTCATATTCACTTTTTTTTTTTTTTTTGGTCAGTAACCAAATATGGAACTGGAATTACCTTTTTTTTCTAGTAATTCGAAGGTTTGTGGTTTTCAGGAAAGCTCTTTAAAAATCTCTTTCGGGGTTTTTGAGGATTGCAAATATGAGTGACAATTTGATGGAGAAAGTTACTGCTCTTGGCGAACGCCTCAAGATTGGAGGTGCTGAGGTGGGTCGAAAGATGACTGCAGGCATGAGCTCAATGAGCTTCAAGATGAAGGAGCTTTTCCAAGGCCCAAACCAGGCTGAAAAACTTGTTGAAGATGCCACCTCAGAGAACCTTGATGAGCCTGATTGGACTCTGAATCTTGATATTTGTGACATGATCAATCAAGAAAAAGTTAGCAGTGTTGACTTGATCCGTGGAATTAAAAAGAGGATCATGATAAAGAGTCCCAGGGTTCAATACTTTGCTTTGGTGTTGCTTGAAACTTGTGTTAAGAATTGTGAGAAGGCTTTTTCTGAGGTGGCAGCTGAAAGAGTTCTTGATGAGATGGTGAAGCTGATTGATGATCCTCAGACTGTGGTTAATAATCGTAATAAGGCTTTGATACTAATTGAAGCTTGGGGGGAATCAACCAGTGAGCTCCGTTATTTGCCTGTTTATGAAGAAACATATAAGGTATTGTAAGGTTCTGTTGCCTTTTAATCTTAGTCTTTGTTGGTTGCCAAAAATTTTGCTACTTCAGATCTTTTATTTGATTCTACTTGTGCTTTTAATGGACCTTTGGTGGTATATAATGAGAATTTCATCGTGATGGCTGATTTGGTTGGGCAAGAATTCTTCCTATGGAGAGGAATTCTGTATGAACTATGAAATAGAAGATAGCCAATGAATAATTATGTGATTACAAGTAATTGAAATAAAGAAGGAAAGGCTCTTACAGATTATTTAAGAATGGAGAAAAACTTATTTTTCCCCCTCGCTCTGGCCCCACCATAGAAATTTTCTTTGGGCCAATGGTTTGGTTCAGAGAACTTTATTTTTGAATAAATACACAAAAAGTAGTGTGTGGGCAAGCAACTCCATGCTGTTGCTTGCAATGAGACTTAAATTTGTTTCTTCTCCATGCAAGGCTTATTTATTTTTTCCTTCAAAGTTTTTCTGCTTATGTCCTTCCATTTCAGAGTTTAAGATCAAGGGGCGTTCGATTCCCTGGTCGTGACAATGAGAGTTTGGCACCTATCTTCACTCCTCCTCGTACAGTGTCAGAATCAGAATTAGAATACGATGCTGGTCTTCCCCAGCAGATTCAGCATGATCTTCCTGTGCAGAGCTTTACTGCTGAACAAACAAAGGAAGCATTTGATGTTGCGAGAAACAGTATTGAGCTTCTTACAACAGTTTTATCATCTTCACCCCAACAAGATGCCCTACAGGTACTTTTATTTGTTGTGCTGGTTGTCTAAATTTTATTCTCTTCTGTTAAACATATTATACTTTGGTCCCTACATTATGATCATAATCATCTCTGCCTTCAAATGTAATAAGTGTTGATGGGTTCTATAATTCTGCAGTTAAATATGTTATTACCATTACTTCTTTTGGGTATTGACTGTTGAAACAATTGGTCTGGATTGTTTTACTAGCTTGATGTTTGTCCAGATTCTAGATTTTATATATTCTAAAGATTATAAACTTGTAATTCGTAGTGTTAAGGGTAATATGCGAGGCACATTTCCCAATGGATTCTAATAACTTATAACAAATCAAAGTTGGTACTTATGACCTCTGTGATTTTAGCAATTTTTTTTTATCATGTATCAAGTTATATATGCCTGCAATAGAACGACATGGTAATGATGTATCAAAAATGTCAACTCTCTTCCACCGTCGAGTTCTAGAATAGATCTCTGCATTGCTTTTTCTTCTGATTTTGTTTACATTTGAATTGTTAAACACCTCTCTTCTCATTCTTTAATCTTTTTATGAATATTTCTTTACAAAATGCTGTTAACATCTGTGTTGTGCCCTGTTGTATTCTCTGACTCATCAGATACAAGAATCAAAAAGAAAAGGTCATTTTGCTAATTGCCAAACCTATTTGTAGTGGTTCTAGATCATAATATTAGCAGGCAAGGAACCATGAAGACTAATGTGCTGAAGCCTTGATTCTGGATGAATGACCTCAATGATAACCCTAAAATGACTACCGAGTCAAAAAGGATTTTAGATATAACATTTTGTTTGCTGGCTGTGGTCTCTTCTAGGGACCACTAGATGGCATGATGCTTAATGAGAAGTTCATAGAAGTAAGTATGACCTTTCTTAAGACTCATAAAAGGTTTCACACAAAAGGAAGACTCCCTTTGTTTTGACATAAAATGTCTAGTAATGTAAATGTTTTTGGTAAAATTATTGTGTTCCTGTGCTTGGGTATAAGCAAGGACATTAACTATTGATGTCTTTGTCAAAGAACATTAACTCGGGTGTCTGATTTTGAACCTTCGGCTTATTAAGTATTGGGTTGACCACAGACTTGGTGTAGCATTGTCTTGCTTGCCATGATCCCTGTTTTGATGTTTCTTCTAGATCAGTTAGACTCTCATTGCTACATTCTATTTGGACCACGAATTTGGACCTTCCTCCATGTTCTGAAACAGTGCATTTGGATGTTCTAATTCTTGGCAGTTGATTAACCTAGCTGATCTGGCCATGGGGAAAGTGTAGTTTAATGTTTTTCTGCACTCTAGGAAAATCTTGAGTCTGCAATAGCGATAAGAAAGAAAGGCTTGCGCAAAGCAGATGCTGTGTTTTGTTGTTTGCATATGAAGAACTGTTTTGGCAGTTTAATTCAGGCATCGTATTTTCTTGAGTGATGCGATTTGAACGTAATGTTTTCCTTGCATTGTCAGGATGACTTGACAACCACACTCGTACAACAGTGTCGTCGGTCACGATCTACTGTCCAGAGAATAATAGAGACGTCTGGAGATAATGAGGCCCTGCTTTTTGAAGCCCTTAATGTAAATGATGAGATCCAGAAAGTCCTCTCCAAATACGAGGAGATGAACAAGCCTAGAGCTGTTGGACCTGAGCCGGAACCTGCTATGATACCTGTTGCTGTTGAGCCCGAGGATTCACCCCATCATGCACAACAGGACGCCCTAATTAGAAAACCAGCTGGGGCTCGAGGTGCCGGCCATGGAGGAAGTAACGATGAAATGATGGATGATCTCGATGAGATGATATTTGGCAAGAAAGGTGGTGGCTCGGCGGACAGTGGGCATGATTCCAGGAAGCAACCACCAAAGGATGATCTCATCTCCCTTTGAGATGTTTGCATGGGACCGATTCCATGGGTGATGTGGATAGGGGGCTTTTTAGCTGGTGAAGACAGTTTTAAGTTTGATGTTTAAAAAGCTTGTGAGCTTCATAAATATGGTTGTGAACTTCCGTATGTGAACTACAATTGTTTCTGGACATTTGTAATTATTCCATGTTCATATTTGGATGCCTAATTACTCGATCTGTCACCACGTTGGTGACGCCATGGACGTTTGGGTTATGTGGTGTTTTATATCGCCATTGTTCTCGTTGGTCCCTGGAATTAACCTCTCATTGCTTAATTTGTAATCTTGTCTTGTATTTCTGTATCGGTGACGTCGTGAGAGTCTACTTGTATAACTGCATTGGACATGGAAGGGTACAGGAGAATGAAAATGAAAGGAAAAAGAAAAAGAAAAAGCACAATAACATAGATAAGTATGGAAGAAATGTGGCTTTTTCTCTCGTCATGCTGTCGTGCACATGCACCGATCTCGTGGTAGGGAAACAGGGGAAGATGGTATGTATCTGAGAGGAATCAAATTCCTCGGCGAAAACCAGAGAATGGCAGGGAAGTACAGCCCAAGATCCAGGTCTCCGGTCTTTCTCACGAGCCTCTTCCTTCTTGCACTCTTCATCCTCTTCTTTCTATTTACTCTTTCTCCGGGAACCCGAACCCCCGATCCATACCTTACCCCCACCTTGGAGACCTCCTTCGTGTTCTCGCTTGAGCAGTTTCTCGCCCGCCAGCAGTCCAAATCCAAGTCCGATGACACCGTCCGTACTTCGGACGGAGATGGCGACGTACGAGAGCTCGACGACTCGATGTACAGAGTGGAGAGCGGGAGGGTGCAGGGAGATCCGTTCTTCCCCTTGGGAACGCCGATTAGGGTTTACGTGTACGAGATGCCGAGCAAGTTCACTTACGATCTGCTGTGGCTGTTTCAGAACACGTATAGAGAGACCTCCAATCTCACTTCCAACGGCAGTCCCGTCCACCGCTTAATCGAACAGGTTCTACTGGTTTTTGGTTTTCGCGTCTGGTTGCTGACAAAATGGACGGAGTTTGATTCCTTTTTTTGCAAAATTCTTGCTGTAGCATTCGGTGGATTACTGGCTGTGGGCGGACTTGATAGCGCCGGAGTCGGAGAGGCTGTTGAAGAATGTGGTTAGAGTTGGGAGGCAGGAGGAGGCGGACCTCTTCTACATACCATTCTTCACCACCATAAGCTTCTTCTTGATGGAGAAACAGCAATGCAAAGCGCTTTACAGGGTGTGAGTGATCCTCCAAGCTTTAGTTTTACTTTGTCATTGTCGTATACGCTGTGTATTACGATGTAATGCTTGACTATAATGTCGAATGTAAATACGTAAGTTAAGCTTTTCACTTCTCTGTATTAAAAAACACATTGTCTGAGATGATAAGATTATTGATGAAAACGTAGGGATGGTGATCTTCCAGAAATTTCATCTACCTTTATTAGAGGAAGCGTGAATTATGAGAAAATCTTGTTCAACTTTTGGGAGAAAAATAATGGGACGTTAATTTACAAAGTTGTATGAACTTCCATTGGGGAAGTTTTATATATTTTGTGACAACCCAAGAAAAGCAGGGGTTGTGATCTGTTCTTGATTTGAGCGAGTATTACCAGGAAAATTGACAGGGTGTAACCCAGTCTTTTGTTAATCAATGGGGTGTAGTCCCTTGCCTTTTGGCTGGAAGAATGGCTTGGTTTTGTGTGTATGATCCAATCCCGTCTCAAAGTATGATTATTGAATAAGCATGTTTCAACTGTTACACTGGACCATGTTTATTAGGCACACCCTAGAAGTGCAGAAAATCTGCATCTTTAGTTAGAGTCAGAAGAAGCATATTCATCGTGTTGTACTTCATATTAAAAGTTATTATGATTGAAATTCAAAATCATTCATTCTTGTCTGACTGAGATGTTGATATTTGGATTCAATTTTATAGTCTCTTCATGTAATGCAAGTTATTCAGTTGTTAGTATATTGAAAGAGTTCAAGATTTACATCTTTGAGTTTGATTAATCTAATCTCTCACTGATATAAGAGTAGCAAGTAGTCACTTGTTTGTCTTTTGGATTCTAGTATGAATTAAATTATCTGGGAGTTCAATTGATATTATTCATTATGATTGTCTCATGGATTCATAGGTCTGACACTGTGCTATCTATAAAATCGTTTTTTTTTTTTTTTTTTTCTCATCACAACTATCAATTTAGCTTGTTCTGAGCTGGGAGCAAAAGAGAAAAAAAAAAAAAAAAAGAGTGAAATTGGGACATGAAGTTTCTATTATTGCATTCAAACCGGACATATGCAATTAAGTCCATGGCCTGAATTTTTCCAAGGGTCATTGACCAAATCATATATCTACTCTTATAAACAAAGCATGGCTGGAATTCTCGCAAATGAAACCACATATATTGATTCTTTTTCTGTTCATTTTTGTCCCCCTTTTATTTGTTGAGGTGGTTTAAATGTTAGAGGATTATGTTTCTGAAACTCTAGAATTTGCTCATCTCCCATCAAGGTTCTGATTTACTTTTACTTGTGGACTAGGAAGCTCTGAAGTGGGTGATGGATCAGCCTGCGTGGAAGCGATCTGGTGGAAGAGATCACATACTTCCAGTTCATCATCCCTGGTCTTTCAAATCCGTGCGTAAATCCATGAAGAATGCCATTTGGCTGCTCCCAGATATGGACTCCACAGGGAACTGGTGAATATATGAGTTGCAAATGAATCCACACTTCAGAAGCAATTACTCACTAAAGCTACGATTGAGTTTTCTTGCTTTTTCAACTTTCAGGTACAAGCCTGGACAGGTCTTTTTGGAGAAGGACCTAATTCTTCCATATGTTCCCAATGTTGATTTATGTGATGCCAGATGCTTATCAGAAGGTTATTCGAAGAGAAGCACATTACTCTTCTTCAGAGGCCGTCTTAAAAGAAATGCAGTAAGAGTTAATCATTGACTAGTTCTCAGATTAGTTTGTTAAAACTCTTGCAGTTAAAGACATCTGATCATGAATTGTTACCCAGTAGTCTTAAGTCATTTAGGTATCCTTTTGCTGTGCACCTTGCGTTTGGAATTTTATTGCCCGAGGCAACTGTAATGATCCTTTGAGATATGAATATTGCTGCAACACATGAAGAAACTACCTCCATTCGATCTTTTGGGAAACAGAGATTTGTCAATCAATTATTCTTCTGTATGGCACGGATGAATTTTTTAGATATTTCTTGTTTAGGCATGATTGGAAGCTATTTGGTTACTTGCACCCTCACTGAAGAGATTAGCTTCTTGTCAGATGGAATGATGGTACAAAGTCCGAGTTGCTTTCCATCTTGAAACTAGACTAGGATGGTTTAATGGTGACGATTGTCATTTTTTGCTATTTTCTATAGTGGCTTGACTGGTTGGTCAGGTTTTTGTTTTGCTTGTGTCTGATGGTGTTATTATTTAAGGAGTGAAACCACAAAGACCAATTGAGTTCTTTTTGGCTGTTGGTTGAGGGATTGAAACCATTCATTGTTAACTCTCTTTAGATGGTTCTTGTGGGATGGTGTTATTGTTTAAGGATTAAAATAGTATAATGCCTGGGTTGGGCATATTATCTGTTGTTATAGTCCTTGGATGACTTCAAGCATGATCACGTATGTTGGAGCTGGGATTTTACCTTTGATTGCTTGCCTAGTCTTGTTATACTGGAGTTTTGGTGACTTACAATCCTGGCCAACACTTATTGACTCTGCTTGGCTATTTTCTCTATCATCCTGGTGTTTTGATATGCATGGCATCTACATCCACGTGAAGTTTGCAGCCCTAGATGCTGTGAAAACCTAAGTGAAAAACTATCCTTATCTGAAAACATGAGATTGTAGAATTTGTAACGGTTTAGGTTGTTGTACTAGTTCCAACTATTTTCAGTTACACGATGCACACATTTGCATGAGGTATTGTCTTGGAAGTGTCATCAATCTTATTCACCTCATTAAAGATTATTCGCTGTGGATCTGTTGTTTTTGTTGATGTTGTAACTTTCTTATCTGTCATTATTTACTAGGACACAGACAGACCTGCTGTGTCTCTGGAAGTACAGATCTTTAAAATTTAGATGGTTTAATTTCTTCCCCTTAACTCCTGGACTATGATGTCTCTAAATGATTACATGTGTGGAAAAAGCCCTCTTTCATTTGTTTGTACAGATTAGTACTCTTGTTTCCAAATTTATCCTCCTGTGCATATCTTATATACTCAAAGGCTATGCTGCTTATTTTGGCATACTTTCAGGGAGGAAAGATACGTGCTAAACTTGTATCTCAACTAACTGGTGCTGAAGGTGTAGTTATAGAGGAAGGAACAGCTGGAGAGGGAGGCAAAGCAGCTGCTCAGAATGGCATGCGCAAGTAATGGAATTAGATTCTATGATGTTCCTGATTTAGCTTGGTTATTCACTCTATTAAGTAGTTGAGTTCATTCATTGGCAATCAGGTCTATTTTTTGCTTAAGCCCAGCGGGTGACACTCCGTCATCGGCTAGATTGTTTGATGCTATTGTTAGTGGCTGCATTCCCGTCATAGTTAGTGATGAACTGGAACTCCCTTTTGAAGGAATACTTGATTACAGAAAGGTATGCATGTACTTTCTAAAAATTGTTTGGTTATTTTCCTTCTCTTGATACTTATTCATGAAAGCATAGAGGAAGTCATATTGATATAAGAGGGGATATAATATAGTGACTATAGAAAATTTGGAATGCAGTGCAATAAAATGATAAGTTAGTTATGGATAAAATGCTTACTAGTCTTCACAACCACCAAGAATACACTTTTTGCTATCCATGTCAAGTATTTCAAAGAAGCACATTGAACATACGAAAATGGACAATTTTAAAACAAATTCTTAGCCTGATTGATGTACCTCTTTTTGATTCTCCTAGTTTCAAGTATCTAGGTTACCTTTTTTGTTGTTATCAGTAAGCCAAGAGATACATAAATCTGTTTCAGGCATGATTTGAAAATCAGCATTATGCTAACATAAAATTTCATGATTGTGATTCTGTTCCCGGCCTTGACTTGGGTGCTAAAGGGATGGGGTGGCGTAGACTTAAGTTCTGCAAGTTGAAAAAAATGAATGGAAGTATCTTGCTAATCTCAGTTTCTAATTGAATTTTGTTACTTATTAACAAATTACCATAGCATATTTCAGATTTCTACTTTAAGTGGATATTGATGGTTGTAGAATATGGGCATAGGCATAGATGTGCGTAGGGCACCTTTGGTTGTCCATGGAATAAGCACCATCTTAGCTTTTCCCCTTAAATTTCATATAATTCTTTTTTTCCCATATTAGAGATTCTTCATTTAACCCCACATTAATACTTGACGGTACTTTTTTCATGTCATGTCATAAAATTTTGATATTAATATTCTCGATATTTATCCATGCAATCCGAACTGGAAGGTTTGCTTAGTCCTTTTTATGTGGCAGATAAAACTTGCGTGGATTGCTTTATTTGATTATGACTTCTGGACGAGTATTGAGGCTTTTATTCTCTGTCCTTCTATGCAGATAGCTTTGTTTGTTTCATCTGGCGATGCCCTACAACCAGGTTGGCTTTTGACATATCTGAGAAGTGTTAGCCCTGCCCATATCAAAGAAATGCAACGAAATCTTGCCAAGGTTTGTGACTGCAAAGTTCATTATCATACTGTTATTTGTATGTCATAGTATAATGAAGTAGGTATGAGTATTTCTAGGTCTGCATTTTTACCTTGGTTCTTTTGTTTGTGTTGCTGAAGCAGAATGTTTTTTATTCCTATTTCTTTTTAACTTTGTTTTTTGTTGTATCAACATGAAGGCTTGATGGTTGTGAAATTCATCTGCATATCACTAGTGCACGAGATTTCCAATCTGTTTTTGGAAAAAAAATCATTCAATTGGTTCTAGGATTTACAGTTACAATAAAATAATATTTGGGATATCAAAGGTATATATTCACAATTATACCAAACTAAATTTAAAATATTTCAACAATCTTTTGGGTAAGTATTGTCCAAAATGGTCCGTGCTGTAAACCATATGACAAAACTTGTTTAATGCATTCGTGAATCTATGTAATGACCAATTGACAAAAGGCATATGATCAGTATGTTGAAAGTTATAATTTTAACTTTGATATGGTTAAAATTATGCTAAGTTATAGAAGTGCAAGTAGGAAAAGCAAGAAGGGCAACCTCCCTCTGAAAGCAATGATGGACTGCCCTCGTCCGTGAAGGGCAGACAACTATCCCTATCTGGGGAGGGATGGCCTCCCCTAGAAAGGGGCGACAAATTGCCCCTGTCATGAGGAAGGGTGGTGATCCTCAATGGACGAGGGGTTTTTGATTGTCCCCATGTGAGGGAGGTTGCCTCTCCTAGTGAGAATTTATTGCAATTAAGTTTAAATTTTAATAGTTTGTGTCCAATGGTTGATGGCGTGAACCTTTTTGGACAGTAACTTAACTGATGAATTTCCAAGATATTTTTTTATCACTTTGGGGCCAGTTTGGTGCGACTGCAAACCTTAGAAAGTAAATAAGTAATTTCCTATATAATCTGTGTAATTGATTGGAAATTGTAACATACACATTAGCGTGGAAATACAATTTGATTTGATAATTCACTACTAGCTTTGTAGATTTTTCACTCTTGAACACAAATCCTTAAGTGAGCTTTTTCTTCAAGTGCACTGACCAGATCTTCATTTCTTTCAGTACTCAAGGCATTTTCTGTATTCTAGTCCTGCTAAACCTTTGGGTGCAGAAGACTTGGTTTGGAGAATGGTTAGTTATTTTCTCTTCCTCAATTTAAAAGTTTGGCTATGTTTGTGATTCTCATTTACTCATAAATTTGAAGAAGTAATGTTCAAGAAATGCGATGTTGATTTTGATTCTGTCTGGAGTGACTAACGAGTGTTAATATTCTAATTTTCAATCTGTGGTTCTAGGTATCCCTTTCACTGGATAAAACCTTTTCTTGTTGTCCTTGGTGTTCAAAATGTTTTATGCAGTGCAAATTGATGTTCTAGCGGAGGAGCTTTTATGTCTATATGATCTATAAACAATATCTCCTTTTGTTGTCACCTTATGAGTTACAATTTAGAGAAGTTTAGAAGCTGGTGAAGAGGCAGGATTTTTTGGGACAGCAGGACTTATGTTAAACTTGATTTCCGGTTCGCGAAGTTCAGTCCCTATCCAACATTGATAGATAGCCTCTATTACGGTTGGCATCTTCTGTAAGGCTGACACAATTAAAAACATTACGGTCGGCATCTTCTGTTAGGCTGACGCAATTAAAAACATTATCAGTTGTTAGTTAACTGGTTTTGGTTAGCCGGTATTCCAGTGGATGATTTCCTTGTCGTATACCCATTCAGAGAAGCCTATATGATCATGATTTTAGTTTTAACAACTATTAGTTATGCAGATATTACCTAAATCGTAGTTACTGTGTCCAGGAGTCAAACTTGGGATACTTCCACCTGTTAAACTAAAACCAGTCTTTCAGGATATGGTAGAAACCCAAAAACATCTGATGTTTTAAATTGCTGTCCAACTGCGTACATTGGCTTTTCATCGTGCTGTTTATGTGATTCTCTCCCCATGGGACAAGTCCCAACCTTTGACTCTGTTCTTGTCTAAGATTATTGCAGAAGCGTTATAACAATAGTTTTAACGAGAAGATTGAGATCATGATTTCCGTTTATTTTTTCATTTAACAGATGGCAGGTAAGTTGGTAGATATCAAGCTTCACATCCGGAGATCTCAGCGCGTAGTGAAAGAGTCTAGAAGCTTGTGCAGTTGTGATTGCAGACGCGCCAACGTTACTGTCCCAGATCTCTTGTCTCAATGAAGTGCTGTTGTAGAATATAATCTCGCTGTTATCTGCTATTTTATTACTTTACTTTTTTGTCTATAGCTATAACTTATAATGGAGAAGATATTTTTTGTTAAATGTAAAATTGTTTCCCATTCTAGTTTTCCAACTTCCTACGTCACCCACAACCCCCATAGTCATAAGAGTGGTTATTTGACCTGACAAAGAAAGTACATAAATAGACTTAAAAATGTAACTGTAGAATGTATAAACCTGCTGGATTTGCTTCTGAGGCTATTTATCATATGGGTTATGGGTTGTTGATCTACATTGCACCTTCCTACGAAAGCATTCTAGATGGCAAAATATAAGTCAGCGAACCACGTGTTCAGAACTTTTCGCCTTCCCCACTTAACATGTTGAAATTTGCCTCCTGCTTCCCAAACGAACGTTCGAAGTAGTAATGTTAAAGTTTTCATTTTTAGTTTAGGCAAGGGAGATTTAACCAAATAAGGAGTTTGGTTATTCTTCTAATAAGGCTGATTTGGATTGAAGCTCAAATTGCTTGCGACATTTTCTCTTACCCACATTTCTCTTAATGTGATTGTCTCTTGGTAGCTTTGAGGCTGCATATGGCAGCACCGGAGTTGGACTAGAGTTTGAATAAGGCGGCTCTGATATCATTGTCATGGGTTTAGATTCTAATTCAAAAGATAAGTGTTATTTAGAGCAGTGATGAAATCTCTTATAAGCATTAAGATCTCTTTATGTTTATCTAATGTGTTATACTTTGGGTATTTCAATTCTCATCATTTTGGAGAAAATTCAGCAGCAGCTCTACCAACAAGTGATTGGATTGAAACTATGACTGGAACAAAAGTAATCTGTAGACTAAAGGAGCCAAAGTTGATTGGATCAATGTGACAGAATTGTCCGCACTCGTGTTGGATGCTGTTATATTCATATTTCATCGATATTCAATGTGAACACCGGATTGTATCTTGGGTCATTTGCCTCACAATTAAAAATAAATAAAAAATAATAAAATCGGTCAACCCCAGACCCAAACGGTGATAGGTGGATTCCGGAGTGCAATTCGTCTCGCTCATATGTTTGTTAACGGTAAACTCCCTTGATACAATTTTCCCGTTCGTTGCCACGTATTAAAATGATTATGAAACCGGGTTCACTGATTTGGAAATGATTGCCATCAATAGCAACTTGTCTTTTGCTTTTAACATTTTCCGCACGACTTGGGATTCCCGTTGTTACTGGCGTTCACAACGTGGTCAAACCATATAACATGTCAAGAATTCGAGTCTAGATTATTTCTGACAAAAAAAAAAAAAAAAGAAGGATATTCGACCGCAGCAGCATTTAGATTTAAAGCCGGTTCTTAAATTATGGCTATTATTTTAAGTTAAATGGAAAGTGTTTGGTTTACAATTAATCTTCGATGTAAGGGTTGTCGTGTCTCGAATGATGTACATGCTGTTCGCACATGAGAATATCGAATCTGACAAGACCACATGGCCACGTTTCGGGAACGCGTAAAGAGATCAACGACAACGATTCCACCGTGGCTCCCACGCTCCTGGATCTGAGTCTCCGTTGCCGCAAAGTCGAAAAGCGATTCAGACAGGCGATAATCATTCCGGTTTCTCCGCGTTCACCGGTGGGTAATAATCTCCAACCATGAAGGGTAGTTCCGGGAAAAGCAATACCTCTCAGATCCAAAAAGACGCCTGAGGACAATATTAAATCCTGGCTGACCGGCACTTTCGTAATAACAAGACAACATCGGGGACACCTGGTTACATGACGGTCTTTATATCAACGGTACAGCCAAGCTCCAACTAAGCGTCTCCACACGTCAACACGCCGTGACGCCGCCCCACTGCACACGCTTTCGCCGTTCCAGCTCCGTTACCGCTGTCGTTTTACACGGTGAGTTGAATTTATCCTTATAATTCCAAATTTAATTCCCTTTAATATATTACTACTAACTAAAACAAGAATTTTAAAAAATGATTACAGTTTATTGAATTTTAGAGAAAGCGAGGAGGATTTGCTTATAAGTGGAACATAGGTAGACCTTTTTGCATTTCCGATTTTCACGGTTTATCTTTGTCGAAAAGCGCAAGCACGCGAGTGGTGAACCTGACTAAGAAGGCAACCGAAGAGACGGCCAGGTTTCACTCAATGCAGTGCAAGCGGCGAGGTACGAAGGGGGGAGCATGCTTTTTGTCAATGTTTGAAGTTTGAACGGCACCTCTTAACTCCAAGCTTAGGACCTCAGAACCTTCGCTTTCTAATGGGGGAATATTTTAATCAAGCACTATTGAATAATGGATTTTCCAATCCTTAGGCCTTCAATCATGGCCTATTAGTGCTCGTAGTTTTCCCCACGACTAAGTCCCAAACACACTATCTATCACCCTTGTCTGTCGAATACCAGGTCTTTTGATGGGGTTAAGGGACGGTCGGGGAGCAGGTCACAGGGGATGTATTTGAACGATTCGTCTACTGCCGCCTCTGCTACGAGATTGTTTCAAACATTGTTGTGGCTTCGTGTTCCTGAAAGACACTTTGTTTTGACGGGAAAGTTTGGGAGACAGAAAGAGAGACGGAGATCTGAGTTGGATTCCTACTGTTTTCTTTAGACGAAGGTACGTTGTCTCTCTTTTCTGGTTTGTGTCGGGAATGGTCTGATCTTCTTTGCTAGTTCAGGGAGGAATGTTTGTGCTACTGGGGTGTTCTTCTTGGTTGCTCGAGAATGTGCCACAGCAGAGGAGAGTTGGGAGGGGAGTTGCTGTAGATCTTATATTTCTGAGGGTGTTTGAGGGTTGAGGAAGACGGGAAGTCAAGTGTGGTTTGTACGATTTCCCTTCGTTTTCTCTTCCTCCAAACAGAGAGTTAGGCTTCTCTGTTTTGTTTTGTCATTTTTTTTTTTAACTTGTGTCACCTGTTTTGAGGTTTTGGAGCACTGATCTCGTGCTCTGTTTGGTGTTGAGTATATTGTGCGTTAACAAGGGCTAAGTTTTTGTTGGATGCTTGTGATTTTAGATTTTAGGAAAGATAAAAGCATACATGACCTCGGAGTTCGACTTATTTGTCGTAATTCTGTATTTTCGGGTGATAGTTTTGAGTCATCGTTTCTCGGACTTCTTCTAGAGATTTTGACTTGATTACCAACTCTAGCAAGATTTATGTTCTGGTTGGTTGTAAGGAAATGTACAACAACGGGATAGTTTTCTCTTAAACGGAGACTAATATGCATATTAGTATGTAGACATACATAAAATCGAGCTTTAAGCTGTGATGTGTAAGTTATGGCATCTTTAAGATCTGTTCTTGAGTTTGTGGTGGCCATTTTTAAACTAAGCTGATACACGGTTGAACTATTTTTGTGTTGAAAAATTACAGGATCTTTGGATTGTCGCTTGTAGTAATTGACTATGGCGTCCAAGTCCTTCAAGGCAAGCCGGTCAAGTCTGTCTTCAACCTCCGATGTACCATCAGAAGCACTTAATAAACCTCCATTGCCTCCAGGCGTCACATTTGGCCGCAGAACTTCGTCGGGCCGATATGTCAGCTACTCTAGGGATGATCTTGATAGTGAATTGGGGAGTGGTGAATTCATGAACTATACAGTGCACATACCTCCAACACCTGACAACCAACCCATGGATCCATCAATATCGCAGAAGGTGGAAGAGCAATACGTCTCAAATTCTCTCTTTACGGGTGGTTTCAATAGTGTTACAAGAGCTCATCTCATGGACAAGGTGATTGAGTCTGAAGCTAACCATCCACAGATGGCTGGCGCAAGGGGGTCTTCATGTGCAGTTAACGGTTGTGATGCCAACGTGATGAGTGATGAGCGTGGGATGGACATTCTCCCCTGTGAGTGTGATTTCAAGATATGTCGTGACTGCTATATGGATGCTGTGAAAACGGGGGGTGGGATTTGCCCAGGATGCAAGGAGCCTTATAAGAATACCGATATTGATGAAGGACCCGATGGTAATGGGCGGCCGCTTCCTCTTCCTCCACCAAATGGGATGTCAAAAATGGAGAGGAGGTTGTCGTTGATGAAGTCAACAAAGTCAGCTCTGATGAGGAGCCAAACTGGTGTAGGGGACTTTGATCACAATCGATGGCTGTTTGAAACAAGGGGAACTTATGGATATGGAAATGCCATATGGCCAAAGGAAGAGGGTTTTGGAAGTGGCAGAAATGATGAAACTGCTGAGCCAGTAGAGTTGATGAGCAAGCCATGGAGGCCGCTTACACGGAAACTGAAGATACCTGCTGCTGTTCTCAGCCCATATAGGTACATTCTTCATTCTGGAATGTTCAACTAGTTCTTTCTCCTTTAGGTTTCTATGATGGCAACTCTTCAAATTTTGTTTGAAGAATGTTGATGTTTGAGTATACAAGGACGTGCCTGCTTACAATAGTATTAACTTTTTAAATAAAATTAATCTTTTAACATGCCTCATCACCTTTTTATGCTTGGGTCTAGAGAATAGTTATTGGCACGTATAATGTTGACCATTTACATTTTAGCTCTAGGGCCTTGTTTGAACAACATTTGGTTAAGACATCTTATTCATGACTTTTTATTTTTTTCAATTCGTTTGTTTAGATTTTATTTGATTTCCTTCTGCCTTTCCCTTCATCCTCATACTAGTAACGTCTCTTGCTTTTTTTCTTGCATTCGTGTTGACAGACTCATAATCTTTATTCGTATGGTTGCTCTGGGGCTGTTTTTGCACTGGAGGATTAAGAACCCAAATACTGATGCTGTCTGGCTGTGGGGAATGTCCATCGTCTGTGAGATTTGGTTTGCTTTTTCTTGGCTTCTTGACCAACTTCCCAAGCTCAGCCCAATCAATCGTGCTACAGATCTTAATGTCTTGAAGGACAAATTTGAAACACCAAGCCCCAACAACCCCTCTGGAAAATCTGATCTTCCAGGAATAGATGTCTTTGTCTCTACTGCAGATCCAGATAAAGAGCCACCTCTTGTTACTTCAAACACAATCTTGTCAATTCTTGCTGCTGATTACCCAGTTGAAAAGCTTGCTTGCTATGTTTCTGATGATGGAGGTGCACTTTTGACATTTGAAGCCATGGCCGAAGCTGCAAGCTTTGCTAATACATGGGTTCCATTCTGTCGTAAACATAATATTGAACCCAGGAATCCAGAAACTTACTTCAATTTGAAGAGGGATCCTTACAAGAACAAAGTGAAGCCAGATTTTGTCAAGGACCGCAGACGAGTAAAGCGTGAGTATGATGAGTTCAAGGTCCGCATTAATGGCTTGCCTGAATCTATTCGCCGCCGTTCAGATGCTTTCCATGCCCGCGAAGAAATGAAGGCCATGAAGCTTCAGCGACAGAACAGGGATGATGAACCAGTGGAGGGTGTGAAGATCCCAAAGGCTACATGGATGGCTGATGGAACACATTGGCCAGGGACTTGGTTGAGTCCTTCATCTGAGCACTCTAAAGGTGACCATGCTGGTATAATACAGGTATGTCTGTGAACCCTTTAGATTGAGTGAGCAAATAAATATTTCACTGACTATAAGTCTATAACATGATAGACATGACTTTTTTCTGTAGTTCTCTTTCTCTTCTTTCTGTAAATGTTGACTAGATTACTGCTCAAAGACAATTAAAAAAGATTAGAAGAAAAAGTGGACCAGATGGAGCTGAGTTTCTTTTCCCCCTGAAATGATGCAGGTGATGTTGAAACCTCCCAGTGATGAACCACTGCATGGAATTGCTGATGATACTAAGCTCATTGATCTCACCGATGTTGACATCCGTTTGCCTCTGCTTGTTTATGTGTCGCGTGAGAAGCGCCCTGGCTATGATCACAACAAGAAGGCCGGAGCCATGAATGCCCTGGTTCGAGCTTCAGCCATTATGTCCAATGGACCCTTTATCCTCAACCTTGATTGTGACCACTATATTTATAACTCCCAAGCAATGAGGGAAGGCATGTGCTTCATGATGGATCGTGGAGGTGACAGGATTTGCTATGTGCAGTTCCCTCAGAGGTTTGAGGGTATTGATCCATCTGATCGATATGCCAATCACAACACTGTTTTCTTTGATGTCAATATGCGAGCCCTTGATGGGATTATGGGTCCAGTCTATGTCGGAACTGGATGCCTCTTCCGAAGAGTTGCACTTTATGGTTTTGATCCCCCAAGATCTAAAGAACACCATAGTGGCTGCTGTAGTTGCTGCTTTGGCTCTCGCAAAAGGCATTCCTCAGTTGCAAACACACCAGAAGAGAATCGGGCCCTAAGAATGGGTGACTCTGATGATGAAGAGATGAACCTTTCTTTGCTTCCTAAAAGGTTTGGGAACTCAACTTTCCTCATCGATTCAATTCCGATTGCAGAGTACCAAGGTCGTCCTCTTGCTGATCACCCAGCTGTGAAGAATGGACGTCCGCCTGGTGCTCTCACAATTCCCCGTGACCTTCTTGATGCATCAACTGTTGCTGAGGCAATCAGTGTGATCTCATGCTGGTATGAAGACAAGACTGAGTGGGGGCAGCGAGTTGGGTGGATTTATGGGTCAGTTACTGAGGATGTGGTTACAGGGTACAGGATGCATAATAGGGGGTGGAAATCAGTTTATTGTGTGACCAAACGTGATGCCTTCCGTGGTTCAGCTCCAATCAATCTTACTGATAGGCTCCATCAGGTCCTCAGATGGGCTACTGGTTCAGTTGAGATTTTCTTCTCTCGTAACAATGCCCTCCTAGCCAGTCCAAGAATGAAGCTCCTGCAGAGGATAGCATACCTTAACGTTGGTCTCTACCCTTTTACGTCCATCTTTCTGATTGTCTATTGCTTCCTCCCCGCGCTTTCACTCTTCTCCGGCCAGTTCATCGTCCAGAGCCTCAGTGTCACTTTCCTTATCTACCTTCTTTTGATCACCTTGACTCTGTGCATGCTTGCTATCCTTGAGATTAGATGGTCTGGCATTGAGCTAGAAGAATGGTGGAGGAATGAACAGTTTTGGGTGATTGGAGGGACAAGCGCTCACCTTGCTGCTGTGCTTCAGGGCCTTCTGAAAGTCCTTGCTGGAATTGAAATCTCCTTCACTTTGACATCAAAATCCGGTGGTGAAGACATGGATGACGAGTATGCTGATCTCTACGTTGTCAAATGGACATCTCTGATGATACCACCTATCACAATCATGATGGTCAACTTAATCGCAATTGCTGTTGGGTTTAGCCGAACAATCTACAGCACTATACCCGAATGGAGCAAGTTATTAGGTGGGGTTTTCTTCAGTTTCTGGGTCTTGGCACATCTCTATCCTTTTGCCAAGGGATTGATGGGAAGAAGAGGAAGGACTCCCACTGTTGTGTTCGTATGGTCAGGACTCATTGCAATCACCATATCCCTCCTCTGGGTGGCCATAAATCCTCCTGCTGGTAGCACCCAAATTGGGGGATCATTCACATTTCCCTGAAGGGTCATTTTTTTCCCCTGTCAAGATCAATATGTTCAGCGATATTCCTTTATTCAATTGTTCTCTCCAAAAGTTAGCCAAGCTGGTGAATGGACTAGGTAAGTAATGTTTCTTGTGCCCATTTGACTGTTTAGATCTTTTCAGCAATCCAAGTAAAGATGGATGGGACCAAGACAATGGGAAACAATGTTTTTCCCAGCATTTTGTGATTGTTGTATTACCTCTTACATGGACCGTTAATTAATGCTTCATTTTTTACATGGAGGATTAGGATCTTCTGTCAGATTTTCAACACCTATGTTTCTCTGTTAGCTTCTGAAGGAAAAACTGTATGCTGTATACTTCAAAGGACATCCTTTCCTTTAATCTTTCCTGTAATGATTTTCTGACAAAACACCTCTCTGAAATTAATGCTGTTCCAACTTGGGAAATCAGCATTGGTTGCTGCCGTTTATAGTCCGACCAGTGATAAATAGTTATACCATAGTTGGATTTCAGCTTCGTACAGAACATCTCTTCCTACCTCTTTACTTACCAACACGCAACAGAAAAACTCTCGTAGTCATGTTTAAGTACAACTAAATGAAATACACACGGAGTGCCGATTAATCAAGTTTAAGAGCCAAAATCAAACCTGTTGAAACTGAGATTCTATTTCTGGTTCGCCTAAGAAGATAAAAGCAGCACTCTTTTTCAGCTTCAGTACTTTCTGTTCCCGTGAATCTTGTTCCACGTCTGAAGAAAACTCTTCAATGCAGTATAACATATAATCTGGGGAGATTGCACAAGAAATTCACTGAAAGATCACTTTTTTGGGTGGGAGATAAACGATCGTGCAACAAATCATACACATACAAATACAAAAGACTAAGAATTAAAAGAGTTTAAGAACGATGATTCTCAAGTGTACAGAGACAATAAATTTACCAGTTTTTAGGGTTTTTTAACTTTTTCTTTTTAAAGCTCTTATAGAAAAAGTGTTACGAATATGAGGCATCAAACCTAGAACTAAGGGTTTTACAACTAATAATCAACTACTCGATTATTGGCCTGTTGAGAGGTCTAACACATTTGAGTTTCCTCTATGAAGTTTAAATATTACTATTTTTGCTCATAATTACTTGAGGTTTTCTAAATCTTATATTGCAAGTTATTTTAAGAAAATATAACTTTTGACCTTGTCATTAACATTGTTTTCACCCTATTGTTCAACTTCAAACGTAGAATATGGAAAAGGAAAACTCCGAGCCCGATATCATGCAAAATCGTTACAAACTTCAACAAGAAGACCCTATCAAGATCCACACCTACAATACCAGCATACATGCAGGAGACATGAAACTTAGTTGTTAAGGAAGAACAGTTTGCATGCCCAAGCTAACTCCATTTATTTTTCTCTGAACGAATAGCTAACTTCATTACTTTTTGTTTCCTGAAAGGATAGCTAATCCCCACAACACCAGTCACAACCCCTCATAATAAGAACAGAGAAAGGGAGACAGTTCATTACCCATCAACCAGGAAGCGACCAACGTGAGAATGGCGGCCTTCGTGAGAATTGCAATTCTTCTGGGAGCTCTCGCCTCATCAACCTCCACCATCGACACCCCGCCGGAGACCCAAAACCAGGACCTTCTTGATGCTGCCAAAGAGATGGAAAGAGCCAACTACTTCACCTTCGTCACCCTCGTCAACATGGCCTCTTTCGACTCGAGAATCCAGGGCAATGTCACTTTCTTGATGCCCAATGACAGGATGCTGTCAAGGAATGCCATGGCCTACGGCACTGTTTCCGACTTCTTACTCCGTCATTCCATTCCCTCGCCTTTGCTTTTCGACTACTTGGAGCGACTCCCGACCGGCTCCATCATACCCAGTTCGCTACCGGAGTACATGCTCAGAATCTCCAACAATGGAAAGAAAAGCTTCCATCTGAACAATGTGAAGATCATCAGCCCAAATATATGTACGGCGGGGTCTTCCATCCGGTGCCACGGCATCGATGGGGTTTTGCTACCAACATGGGCACCGGCGAGTAACACAACCTCTCCCCTACCTTCATGCTCCGGCATCCCAATCCCCCCCGCCGGAGCAGCTTCATCGCCATCCCCATCGCTGCCATCTCCGACCTCTGTAGCAATCGCCCCCGCACCGACGCACCTAAATTTCACCCCACAGAAATCAGGAACTTCTCCGTGGTCGTATTGTGGAGGAACAGTCAAATTCTTACTGACCACGTTGATGGTCTTGATCGCAGGATCTATCTAGAGTACTGTAATTTGAAAAGCTCCAAGTGCTAAGTGAATCAGAGGTGTGGGGGAATTTGTACATGGGCGAACAGATTACGTAGTTGTCGTTATGAATGCTTTGAATTTGGTCCGGGCTTGAATTTCAACCGAATCTTGAGTACAACATCTTTTGATGTTGAATATCTTAAATGATTAAACCAACCTTATAAAAAATCTAGATAAACATAATCTAACGGAACTGTTTTTTTTGACATGCAGAATAATTGGCTATATAGCATACTTCCATTAGGGATTTTTTTTATTATAAAAATATACCTTCACAAATTTTATTAATAATGATAAGATTAATTATAATAATCATACTTCAAATAAATATAAAAATATAATATAAGTATAATCCTTAAAAAAATCAAAATACTTTACATATCCAATTGTCGTATAAAAACTTAAAATGAAAATATAAAATTTATTGAACAACATTAGAGATAGAAAAGAGAAAATGATGACTTGAAATAATAAATATAAAATATGTGTAATTCTTTCTTAAAAAGTATTAATCCCATTTTTTTTAAAAAAAAAAAACGATTTCAAAAGTAATAGCGTGACAATTAGTAAAAAGTGCTTAACTTGGTTCTTTAAAATCGATTATGAAAAGATAAAGGTACTTGAATTTGTGTGAAAGATTAAAGACTAAGGCATTAATAATATAAAATAATTATTATTTAAGTTCAACATTTCATCCACCTTTAATAAACCGCACAACCTGAGATGTCCGAAATCCAACACAATGCCCCGATAAAGTTGCCGGGTAAACACGTGAGGATCACAAATGCCACCTAACCTTAAAATCCACTGTCCAATGGAATTTGACACGTACCTGAGACCACGGCGAACGATAGGGAATGTACAGTGGCTAGTTTGACTTTCCCGACCCATCTAAATTCGACCACTTCACGACATTTTTAACAAAAATATAGCTCTTAGCTTATCAATTAGGCGAGTGTTGGCTCAATCAAGTCAAACGTCTCATCAACCCATTAAACATGAAAAAATCTTTTCTCTTGGCAAGTAAGATAATTTGGTCAATGCCCAAACCATTCTGCACCCTCCTACACCAATTGGGAATTCACTAAAGAATTTCAAGCCTATATGCACCTTTTCAAAAGGGCACCGCCAAATATTTTCATATTGTCATAACAAGCTTCTCCATAATTAATCATGCCAATATGTTCCTTAAATTTTGAGATTTTTGTCTATTTGACTAATAAATTACCCACTCCAAGGTTAAGTAATCAATCTCCGTGGCAAGTTTTGGGTGAGTTGAATCTTGTGCCACGGAGTGTTGGCAATGAAACAAATAATTCTTTTGACAAATGTCCAATAACTTGTTATACAAGCACGCATGTATTGAATAGATAATGAAGCTTTTAAGGGACAACAAATAATAAACCATGGAGTAAAAGGAGAACATATGACTACATTTAGTTAAGATGATAAATTAAAACATAATACATATCTCACATCGTTAACATATTATAATCAATCTTAAAAGAGAAAATAGACATCTAATAAGTACCACACCAACCAAGGCGAAATTTCAATGATGCTATTATCATTAATTAATCCAGAAACCCAATGCAAACCTCTGCTTAAATTTGTCTAATCCGTAAGATAAGAACCTATTTAGCCGCGTAGGCAGATTTGCTTAGTTGTTTCGAGAGAAAGTGAAAGAAACGTGAAGAAATAGCGGCCATGGCAACCCACACGTCAGTGCTAAAAATCTGAAGAGAGAGAGGCGGGTAGGTGGGAGTCTTCACGCTTAGCTATTGAACGTGAGGTAACGCATGCCTTCTTCCATCCCTTTCCCTTCCATACCAACTCGAATCCCATCTGCTACACTTATAAGTTTTTTAGCTAACCACATTATCTCCACCTAACCCCGCCCTCCTTCCTCCTGGTTTCTCTGTATTTATGACTACCATTCTTTCCATTCCCTATCTTCTTCCTCTTGCCTTCCTCCATTACTGTTCTTGATCAACCTTCTTCGCTGAAGTTTGGTAGTTGTTGAGCGCCGCAGAGGCGGGTCAAACACCATGATTTCTGTTGCTTCTAACTCCGTTGAAGCCCAGAACCAAGAATTGTCTGCTAAGGTAGTCTCAAAAGAGAGCCAGAAGACTGAGGATGTCCATGTGTTTAAATCAAAACTGCCGGACATTCCGGTGTCCGACCATCTCTCACTTCATTCTTACTGCTTTGAGTATCTCGCGGAGTTCTCTGACAGGCCATGCCTGATCGTTGGATCCACCGGGCAAAAGTACAGTTTTGCCGAGACCCACCGAATATCGCAGAAAGTCGCGGCGGGGCTGTCCAACCTTGGGATCAAGAAAGGAGATGTGATCATGGTTCTTCTCCAAAACAGTGCGGAGTTTGTGTTCTCGTTCCTTGGTGCTTCGATGCTCGGCGCAGTCACCACCACCGCGAACCCGTTCTACACTTCGGCTGAAGTTTTCAAGCAATTCAGTTCAGCCGGGGCTAAACTGATCATTACTAAGTCGCAGTACGTTGACAAGCTCCGGGAAACCGGTGACAACTTCCCCAAATTCGGTGAAGATTTCCAGGTGATCACAGTGGACGATCCGCCGGAGAAATGTTTGCACTTCTCGGTGCTCTCAGAGGCCAACGAGAGCGACCTTCCATCGGTTTCAATCGACCCAAATGATCCAGTGGCGCTACCTTTCTCTTCGGGCACAACAGGGCTTCCAAAAGGTGTAGTTCTGACACATAAGAGCTTGATAACCAGTGTGGCTCAGCAGGTCGATGGAGAGAATCCCAACCTGTATTTGAAGCCGGAAGACGTGGTGTTATGCGTGCTTCCATTGTTTCACATATACTCGCTGAACAGTGTGCTCTTGTGCTCTCTCAGAGCCGGTTCTGCAGTTTTGCTGATGCAGAAGTTCGAGATAGTGTCGTTGTTGGACCTGATACAGCAGCATCGAGTGTCCGTGGCAGCCGTAGTGCCGCCGCTGGTGCTGGCGCTGGCCAAGAACCCTATTGTGACGAACTTCGACCTCAGCTCTATCAGGATGGTCCTGTCTGGGGCGGCGCCGCTGGGGAAGGAGCTGGAGGAGGCCCTCCGGAGCAGGGTTCCTCAGGCAATTCTGGGTCAGGTTTGTCCATTTCCGTAACTTTGATTTCTTCTGTTGTCATTTTTTTCTTTTTCTTTTTTTCTTTTTCTAAACTAGCATTTTAGATCTTTTTTTTTTCATTTTTTATTATGTTAAAATTTATTTCTAAAACACTAACATAATTATTTAGTCTAACAATAATTAGTGAAGTTTAGTCTAACAAAAGTGTATTATTGCTCCGAACATATAAAGTTGTCATTTTGCTAGGACTTTGTTTCCACTTATAAAGTTGGCATATTCTTCAATATTTTATATGTTTATTTATTTATATGTATGTATCAAAATATTCACTTATTTACTTGAAATTAATTTATTAAAAAGGAAAAGACAATTCAATGTATAACGTTAGAATGTTTTCACCGGACTGGCGTGAATATTCATCGGACTTTGGTGGTGGCCTGAGGTGCCATTATTGCTCCGAACATTTAGCCATTCATTTCGACATTTGGATTTGACCCCACGCCAACAGATACCAGGGGCCTTTAATGGCGAGGTAAGCAGAGGTAGTCGCTTCCACGCCATAAAAAATGTCTTTCTCGCCGGAATTTAATGCTTCGCTAAGTGGGTCTGCGTCTCTTTCATGGTGGCATCTTTCACGTTTCTGCAGTACCGGTTTACCTGCATAATATTAGGCTTTTTTTATTTTTCTTATAGCTGGACATTGTTGTGTGCCCTGTTTTTACTGTTCACGGCCATGAGATCTTTGGGTTCTGCAAATGCAGGGTTACGGGATGACGGAGGCGGGGCCGGTGCTTTCGATGTGCCTGGCGTTTGCCAAGCAGCCATTTCCGACCAAGTCAGGTTCATGCGGTACGGTGGTTAGGAATGCAGAGCTCAAGGTCATCGACCCCGAAACCGGATGCTCCCTTGGCCATAATAAACCTGGAGAGATTTGCATCCGCGGATCTCAGATTATGAAAGGTTTTAGTTTCCTTCGTGTCTGAAGAAAAGCGGTTTTCTTAGGACGTTTCCTGTCAGATTTCTGCAGTTCACGAATATGATATTTGTTTTTGTTCGAATACCAGAGTATCTGAATGATGCCGAGGCCACAGCAGCCACCAAAGATGTCGACGGTTGGCTTCACACAGGCGACATCGGTTACGTAGACGACGACGACGAGATTTTCATAGTCGACAGAGTGAAGGAGCTCATCAAATTCAAAGGATTCCAGGCAAGTTCTGCTTATTGAGGCCCGAACGAAGAAGGAACGAGTTTTGCATACGATCATCTTCAAAACCAGCATTTTATATCTAATAAACCTTCGTTTCCTGTGATCAGGTGCCGCCAGCTGAGCTCGAGGCCCTGCTTGTGAGCCACCCATCAATTGCAGATGCAGCTGTTGTCCCGTAAGCTCGTTAAACTTCACAGGCTGCAAAAACTTCCATCTTAATGAAGAGGGTTTGATTGAATTCTTCATTTTAACAGGCAAAAAGATGATGCTGCTGGTGAAGTTCCCGTCGCATTCGTGGTCCGCTCAAATGGGTTTGAGCTCACTGAAGAGGCAGTCAAAGAATTCATAGCAAAACAGGTACAGTGGAATTGTCCCTCCCCTTTTCTTATTGTTCTGCAACCAGTCCTGCATTGATGGAGGGTTATGACTAACAGAAGTTACATGTGTTGCGTATCAAACAGGTGGTATTTTACAAGAGACTGCACAAGGTGTACTTTGTTCATGCAATCCCAAAGTCTCCCTCTGGAAAGATTTTAAGAAAAGATCTCAGAGCTAAGCTTGCTGCTGCTGCTTCCCCCAAATCTTAACTTCTCCTAATTATCTCGAATCTGGTTGTATCTTTCAATATACATGGAGTCATCGATCTTGGATCCATGAGACAAAGCAGGATGAAGAAGGCCTCGCACCAATTCAGCATCCATCTCAACGAATGTCATCTCCCTTTTGTCCTTTTTCCCTTATCAATGGTTTGTAATTTTGATCCGTGGTCACTATATTGTTTCTTAACGTAAGAATGAATAAAAGTAGTTCTTTCCCTTGCGTGTTTCATCGAAATCTTAGATTAAATATGTTGTAATTTCAAATGGTTGAATTTTCCCCAATTACTCAATATTCTAAGCATATGCTAAGGACAAGTTTTGCATTGTTAAAATTTTGTTTAAAATTTCTCACACAAACTCACATACCTGGATGTCAATCTAGGATCAAGATATTTCATGCACTACCTACTCTTAATTACGCCAAATGCTTACTAATTATAAATCTTATATATATATATATTATTCTTGAATAAGATTTTAAGTAAAATTAAACTTTACTTTTGGACACCAACTTGCAAGTCAAAGTAAAACTTTAGCTAATCATTGGCAAGTTTGGGTATTTGAGTTCTAAAACCAAATAACCCTTATACTTGAAAGTGAAAATAAAAACTTTAGCTCCAATTTATATGACTTTTAGCTCAATAACACTTCGTCTATGGGAGATGTGTGAAGGACAATAGTTTTATAGACAAATAAAAGATTCATAAAATAGAATTGAAATAAAAAAAAATATTTATCTTTTGAACTAACTTTGAGTTAAACCTTTAAATTTTTTCAAATCATTTAAAGACCATCAGCAATATCACTTTTTCTATCACTATTAACTATTATGGAAGGCTATTGCAAAGATTAAGCTTCAATGTCAAATGAAAATCATTTGCATTTAGAGTTTTAGGATAATGACAGGAAACATTAAAGTAAAAGCATTCATTAATTTGTATATATCTGACTAGTCAAACTTATTATCTTTTGTGGATAATAAAAATAATATTAAATCCAGAAACAAATGGTGGCTGTTATCTCAAATTTATTTTTCCTTTCACAAAAGCACCATTACTTTTATTAAATTAGAAAAATTATGTTGGACCCATTCGAGAATTGAAGTCCATGGATCAAAAAGTCTTCCCAAATTCCTAAGCCCAAAAACCCGAAGAGGGTCCAAAATCCCAAGCCTCGCCAACCTTAACCCGCTGCAGAACCCTAAGAAAAAGCAAATTTCAGAAACCCTACCAAAACCCTGAACCCCCGACGTCATTTCCCTCTCTAGAAGCCTTCTATGGGAACGTAGGGGTTTCTGAATTCTTGCTCTGCAAGCCAACCTCCTCTTCGATATCTCTCCAGAAACCTTCCGCATTTTCTTTCACGCCCGCTGAAATCCAGCTCTTGGGTTTGTAGGGAATCCGAGAGTGGAATAGAAAGAAGTAAGAAGAAGAAGAAGAAGAAGAAGAAGCAGAAATGGCTAAGTCATATGCGCTAGGGCTCATCTCAGCCCTAGCGGCCTCCGCATCCCTATCGTCGCAAGCGCATAAGGCTTATGCTGAGGGGCCTTTCAAGCTCTCTCCTTTTTTTTCTTCTTCGCCTTCTTCTGGGCAATCTCCGCCGGCTGGGCCGCCGGAATCTGTGCCTAACACTGAGTCCGAGTCTTCTTCATCACCTCCGCCGAAGGTTCGGAATGATCATCCGAGGACCACATCGGCGGGATTCGATCCGGAGGCGCTGGAGCGGGGGGCCAAGGCGTTGAAGGAGATTGCCAGTTCCTCTCAGCCCAAGAAGGTCAGGCCTTAGCAAACGGGTTCTCACTTCCTTATTTTTTTTGTCTGTTGTTGCCAATGGTTTACGTTTTTGATGTATTGTTTATGAGATGCTTGGTCTTTTTGCAGTTCCCGCAATTGGTTTCTGTTGCTTTTATGTTTCTGAAAGGATTTTAGGGGCTCTTTGGTTGATGAGTTGAACATTTACGCGAGTAAAGTCAACTCAACGTCTTTAATAGAATTTTTCTTGGTTTGAATAATGGAAGATCAAGATTTGATGTCAATGGACAGTAGCTTTCCACGATAAACAAAATGTGGAGCGTGATTGGCAGGGGTTCAATCATGTAAGGAGTATGTTAGTCTATAGACCATATCGAGTCTACGAAAACTGATCTTGTACGAAGAGAAGCTAGTAGGAAATTCGTAAAAGGCTCATTCAAGAACGGTATAGTGATGAATTTCCTTATAAGTGGTTTAGGGAGTCTTTTGTGGCATATATATATATATATATATATATATATATACCCTTGTCTTTGTGAACATGGATGACAGGACAAATAAATTTCAGTTTTGCCTCTGTCAAAATGAAGAGCTTATACAGTTCAGAATGTCAATATTATTGTTTGAATGGAGCAAGGTTACTCAGAAGTTGTCAGCCATTAAGTTCATTTTCTATGGTGATATTGCTTTGGGTTTTTTAATACTTCGCGAGAAAACAAATCATGTTATGGAAAGTGCATTAAATAGGTTTGTTATGTTGGTATAGACGTTTGAAGTTATTACGAAGCAAGAAGAGACAAGGCAGGCAGAGCTAGCAGCCAGGGCTGCAGAGTTTAAGGCAATGCAGGCGCAAGCTGAAACTGTAAGACATCGTTTCTTTGTTCTTTGTTATTTCTGTCCTTCTGGCTAATTGACAGCTTTGACTGGCCTCTCATTTATTCCGTGTGTACTTTTTCTGAGTGCTTTCTAGTTTCTTCATTTCAAATCTTTCCACTATGATGTAGCATGTTCTCTTCTCATTGGGACCTTTCATTTTCTTCTGTGTATATCATATTAGATTTTGATTATTGTAGCCAATTTAGGGGAGTCCCCTGTGGCTTCGAAGTGGACCTTCAGGTGGCTGTAATTGTATTGATAAAATTATATCTACAGAAAGATATCCCTTTAAGTGTAAGGATATCACTTTGAGAAAAGTAGCTCGGTGATGTGTTGGTTTTCATCACTCAAATAAGTGGCAAAGGGGAAGGGTTTCAAGCCCCTCTTAATCGTTGCTTGACTGGGTCCATGTGCAAAGATTTTTGTCGAATACTTTCCTCTAGACGTTTTCAAACTATCATACTAAAATTTGTTTTAGTGGTGTACTGATTTGTGTAATTCTGTATTCTGTTCCTTGGCAGGAGAGACAAAGGGTAATATATGATGAGCAGAAAAAGCTAGCTCAGCATCAAGCACAAACAAAATCTCAAATGGCTCGCTATGAGGATGAATTGGCAAGGAAGAGGATGCAGGCAAGTACTTTATTCTGGATTCTTTAGAGTTTGATTTATGGTTAGCCTAAATCTGCTTTGTGCTTGTGGCAGGCAGAAAATGAGTACCACAGGGCAAGGAATCAAGAGCTTGTGAAAATGCAAGAAGAATCATCAATTAGGCAAGAGCAAGCTCGACGAGCAACAGAAGAACAGATTCAAGCACAACGTCGGCAAACAGAGAGGGAGAAGGCTGAGATAGAACGTGAAACAATTAGAGTAAAGGCGATGGCAGAAGCAGAAGGGCGAGCCCATGAAGCCAAGTTAGCTGAAGATGTTAACAGGCGCATGCTAGTTGATCGTGCAAATGCAGAAAGAGAGAAATGGGTAGCTGCCATAAATACTACTTTTGACCATATTGGAGGTATGAACTTTATTCTTATATTTCTTAATTCCCCATTTAGGGAAGTCTTGTCCTCACTATTTGGTGTTTTGTTCTACTTACTGAAAATCAAATATAGGTTTTTATCTCAACCCATATATGGAATTCTGCCTGTACTTGCAAAAACCAAACCGTATTACTTCTTTTTGTGGAGTTGTCAACCTGTCTTCATTGGTTGTTAGATTAGCCATGTGGCAGGGAGCAGGAGATGAATGGACATAGACTCGTTTTAAAGTGTTTCTCAAACATTGAAATGCGTTTGGGCCAGTCATTGTTTTTGTTATCACGTGTGATGGTGGAAGTTCCAAATTCAGGATACTTTTCATAAACTAATTGGTTGTCTAATTTGTTTGAAATTCTCTTCATGCCTTTCACCTAAGTTAACACAGACATTTGCTTTAAGTAGTTCATAAGGAAGCCAAGGCCCGTGAGTGAGTTTGAAAATATTGGTTTCTAGCACCCCCCATATTTATGGCATACCAAAAGACGGGACGAGGACTTTGCAGAATTGCATTTAAAATTCTCTTATTTGTTGTTACTTGTTTTGCAGGGGGTTTGAGAGACATTCTGACGGATCAAAATAAATTGGTTGTATTTGTTGGGGGAGTGACAGCTTTGGCAGCAGGGGTATATACCACAAGGTATAAATTAAAATTATTGTAGAGAATTTGAATATGCTTTCCTTTTCCCATTTTTTTGTGCATTGTTGCCTTTGGAAGATTTGAATATGTATTGTTGATCTGTGTGAGCTTGATGATTTCTTTCTTAGTTGTACAGATATATACTTATCAAGTATTTCATTTTCTCTTTCCTTCTACTTTCCTGTTCAGATAGTAGTCCAGAAACTCTTTGGCTCATGTCGTAATGAAAATATTTTAAGGATCTTAATGCTTCCTTTTGGGTTTTAATTTGCGTTAGTAAAAAGGGGAAAAGTGTTGTCTGTTAGCTAGTCAGATTTCTGCTTGCTGTCTGCTTTGTTGGGGAAATATGTGTGTTGAAATCAGTTGGGATTGGTCTGGAGTAATAATGGTTCTGCCAAGGAAAAAAAGTCTATCCACCTTACTGAAAATACTTCATTTATTTATTTATCTACATGCATTTGTTCTCACGCATTGTAACTATTATGACTTGATTCATCGAGTAGTTTTGTCTGTTGAAGCCCGTTAACTTTGTTGTCCTAGTGGTTTGGCTGTTTGACCTGGAAGAGAAGACTTTCTTTCTAGAGATCTCCGTCTGTCTGCTTGTAACTGTAGTATGGATACGAACTTTGTTTATTGAACTTATTAGTTGCATTATGTTGTGTGATTTTCTATTGCAAGTTATAGCTTATGAAGGTATGTTCTTTCCACTGCAGAGAAGGAGCGAAGGTGATATGGAGCTATATCGATAGAATATTGGGACAACCATCCTTAATTAGGGAGTCTTCCAGAGGGAAGTACCCTTGGTCGGGTTTGTTTTCTCGTGCAATGAGTACAGCTTCTCGTGGTACTGGCAAGGGATCTGTGTCGAAAAATGGCAATGGATTTGGTGATGTAATTTTACATCCTTCTCTTCAGAAAAGGATTGAGCAGCTGGCTGGTGCAACTGCCAATACAAAATCCCATGAGGCACCATTCCGCAACATGCTCTTCTATGGTCCTCCAGGAACAGGAAAAACAATGGCTGCTAGAGAGCTGGCTCGGAAATCTGTACGAGATCTCTCTTATCCCTGTCTGAGTTTTTTCCCCTTGTTAGCTTAATTAAGTTGTGTAGACATGAATGTTTGTCTGAGCAGAAATATTTATATGACCACACATACATGCATCCACTCCCAATAATTGAGATCCCACCAACCACTTTCTATTCCAGCATGCTTTTGCAATTGCAGTTGATATTTATCAGTCCATGGATAATAACTGATAATTTTATGACTGTGCTAAACCTTTGATGAATCTGATATTAATGGGACTATTGGGCCATCTGAAAGGAAAAATGGTCTAAGGAAAAATGTGGAACCTCAAGAACTCATTTGAACACTTATGGAACGCTTATTTTCTCAAATATGCCTCTGCTCCTTCATCGTCAACATTCTTGTTGTCATTATTATTTCTTTGTTAGAATCTTACCTGCCTTTAATTCTCATGTCTTTAGGGATTAGATTATGCATTGATGACTGGAGGAGATGTTGCTCCGCTGGGACCTCAGGCTGTCACCAAGATACATCAGTTGTTTGATTGGGCCAAGAAGTCACAGAAAGGTTTATTGCTTTTCATTGATGAAGCTGATGCATTCTTGTGCGAGTAAGTTGCTAATTGTTCTTCTCCTAATTAACCAAACTTACAATATTTCTTGGAATGACTAGCATTTTAATAGTGATGCAGTCCTTGAATTAATCTTAAACTTTCTTTATGGTGTATTTTGCATGTGATCATATTAGATCAACCTTTTCTTCTGAAAATTTTACTAATGGTTTTGGATGAATGGTAGATTGGACTGTAGGTAGTAATTATTAACCGTTTACATTCTGATAGTAGATCAGTCAAAATGATGATGATGTGCTTCTATCATATTGAGTGATGAAACAAAATTTGTCAAAAATGGTGCCTGTTGGTTGATGCCTCTTTTTCTTGCCCCTAAAGTGCTCTATTTCATCCTTATGTCTGCAATAATTCACTGAAGTAGTATTCGTGGTGTTATTCAAACCTAGATGATGTTGGTTCATTGAAAACCGTATTTGAGAAGTTGTATGCATTGGCCAAATTTTGCAGGCGGAACAAAACCTACATGAGTGAAGCTCAAAGAAGTGCACTCAATGCCCTTCTTTTCCGTACGGGTGACCAGTCCAAGGACATAGTTCTTGCTCTTGCTACCAATCGCCCTGGCGATCTTGATTCAGCTGTTTCAGACCGTATTGATGAAGCTCTAGAATTTCCATTGCCTGGGGAGCAGGAACGGTTCAAGCTTCTGAAACTTTATCTGGACAAGTACATAGCTCAGGCTGGACCAAAGAAACCTAGCTGGCTCCAAAACTTGTTCAGAAAGGAACAGCAGAAGATAGAGATTAAGGGTTTGACTGACGACATATTGAAGGAAGCTGCTGCTAAAACCGAGGGATTTTCTGGCCGAGAAATAGCAAAATTGATGGCAAGTGTCCAAGCTGCTGTTTATGGTAGTGAGAATTGTGTGCTCGATGCAGCCCTGTTCCGGGAGGTGGTAGATTATAAAGTTGCCGAGCATCAACAGAGGAGGAAACTTGCTGCTGATAAGGGTAGTGCATGATGGTTCTGTTCTATCACAGCAAAGCAGTTTTGTGCATCAAATGGCCATATATTGGCGGGTTTTCTCTGAGTAGCTGTTAGGAATGGCCCATGCCTTTTGTTTTGGTCATCTTGATCATACCATTATTTGTTCCCTCTTGATTTGGGGATTTTGGTGCTTCTCATGTTTGATTTTATTCAATATTTATTCTCATGACAACTGAGAGATAGATCCCAAGGCATAGCGGTTAGAACGGCCCCTTTCTATGGGGTAGAGTTTTGTATTCTGCTTCCCATCAGGTTACAACGTTTTGCGTTAATAAAAAGAGAATGTTAACGATAAATTATTTATAACACATTGTTGTCATTTATTCTATAATTTTCCTTCTTAGAAAAATGCTTGTTCTCTTTTTATATTTGCCAACTCTTCCCCCACAAGTATTAAACTCTCCACAATGTGTCACACTCCCTTCCACTTGCTTCTCTATTTGTTTGCCTACTTTTCTTTGGTATCCCAGAAAATTAGGAGAAAGATTGAGAGAACCAAAGGAAATATAGAGATTGCAGTTTTTGGTTGCTTTTTCACACAAAAGAAACACGAGAAGCAAGCGAAGCTCAAGTGTAAAACATGATTCTATAATACAGAATGGTCAACCATCCAACCGCATGATTTACGGAGAGGGCGACCATAATCAAGATAAAATCATACAGGATGCTTCGAAACAGTCAGGGAAACACCGAACCAGTGTAATACCCGATCGAGCTAATGTCAAAATTTTGGTAGTACTTAGCAATCTCACTAAAGATGAGGTATCGCATAGATCACATGGAATGAGCTACAAGATGGGAAACCAGCAAAATTTTCAGTCGCAATATCTATGTATCCCCCCGAAACACGTATCTTGTGCGTAAAAAATGCACCCTTTAGAAGGGGACTATACAAACAACCGCCAAAGAGAGAGCAAATGCACTCAATGAGCCCCTATCTGACCAAGACCTACTGTTATCAAGAATGAAAGGAATCAAAAATTCTATAAAACAGTACAGAGACAAATTGATAAATGATAAATGCGCTTCAGATATTCATGTAAGGGCACGTCAAATCCTTATTTTGCTAAACATTGCACATGAAAGTATATCATTAAACCATGATTCTGTTTCAGGAAAAAAAGAAAAAGCTGAACATGACGAACATGGACCTTGCCATGTCACCAGTATCCCCAGAAATTCATTACTGCAGATTAGGTCGCTGACACAATCACCTTCAGATGCCCTAATGATGGTGGTCCTGAACATAGCGTAGGCCACAGTACTTGCAGACAGCTGGCTCATCTAGGTCGAGGCAGATGAACTCAATTGGGTGCCCAAGCGCAGGGTTGCTATCTGCGACCACAGCCAGAAACAAGTAAAACTATTGTTAAAGTGCTGAATTGACTTGATTGTCGAACAGATAATCCACCCCTACGTTGTGGAAATTATGTAAAAGCAAGAGCTAAAAAATCAGAGTACAAGCTAACCTCCTTCACAAGCAACAATTCTGCCCTCAACCTTAATCGGTGGAACTTCATTGATCAACTCCATTGGGGACTTCTTGCTGGTATCCTGTAAATAAGAGTGATATAAATATTTCTGAGCTCCATGGGAAATTCTTTTAAAACCCTCCAGCTATATTCCCACGTGGGAGTAATTAAAACAGTCTAACCTTCGAAAGGACTTCAGATAGAGCAAGCAAGTTATACATACAGGCATAGTTACCAAGAAAGAGATAGAATAAAATTATTAAAAAAAAAAAAAACTAAAGGCAATGAAGATTATACAGATAACTAAAATATGAAAGGAGAATTTTTATTGTGAGCGTCGGGGAAAGATCTAACAACCTAATTTTCAAATTTTGAAAGGGTAATTAAACTTCTTGCTTTCTTTCATGTTTTCAATTTGTTTTCCCGATAACTGATAGGATCATCAAACTTATTATTTCAGAAGGATAGACGAGGGACGTTACTAAGATATGCTAGGCCTCATCAGTAATACTTGAGGAACTTAACCAAGTACGGTCGGTTATTCAACAATTTAATTGTGCAAAGAAATTCAACAACTTATAATTGAATTTTTTTTCCTCAAATCTTGAAATTTCTCTTTAGGCTTCTAGGTCCTTATCATCAGACCAATCTTTCTTTAGTCTCTCTCTCTCCCTCTTTCTCACACACACACACACACACACACACGCACCCATAAGGCTCATTTCTATTACAGCAAAGAAGAACCAATGAAATCTAAAATACCAACAGGTACCACAGAGCACTGTGCAAAATGCATGCTCTATTAAATTTGTCAAGGGAAAGTAAATTATAAAATTACACCTTTCAAATTTGTGATCCAAAATAATCAACCAAAACAAAAACAAAAATTTGAGGTAAACGAAAGTTGTGTGTATAGTATCTACATAAAATGATGCCCAGAAGAGAGAAAAGATCAGAAAACACCCAGAAAATGGCTTTGGCCGTATAATTAGTTTCCTTTTCTTCTCCTACGCTATGTCAGCACTGAAACGGACCTTTTGCATCAAAAAGAAAAACCTAGCATCCGTGAACTTATTTCCGGGAACCTACACTATTCTGGTAATAAATTCCTTTTAGATATAATGTATAAACACAGAGAAAATACGCTCATCGAATCCAAATTTAACAACTACAATTAGAATACTCCAAAATTTTTAGTTTAACATGTTCTCTAGAGCAAACAAAAAGCAACACCTCGGCAGTAACTAATAGACAGCTAAATAAATAAATTAAATTATATGAATCTTCTAATAAACAGAGTGAAAGACAATATAACTTTCGGCTCAGGGATAGGTAACGCAATGGGAAATGAGAAGGTACCTGCATCCATTTGGCGGTGTGCTCGCTAATTTGCCCGCCGACTTGGCCGCTGACGAGGCTAAGCTGCCTGATCGCCGACGAAGGATTCGACGATCTGATTAGGGTCTTGAATAGACTCGACGCCATCGCTGTAGAGAGAGAGAGAGAAACCAGTGGTGCCCGTCTAGTCGGAGAGAGAGAGAGAGAGAGAGAACGAGGACGCGACTAGAGAATGGTGGTACTGAAGCCGGGTGGGCTTTTATTGGGCTTACTGAAAGGCCCATGGGCCCAAGCGAAAAATGTTTGGATTTAGATGCTTCTCAGTAGCTCTTGCTTGTAAAGCCTTTGTCTTAGCATTTTGGAAACCCCCATTGGCGTTTTGTTTCCAAGAAATTCTCGTAAAGTTTCACCACCGACAATTAAATGGTGAAAAAAAAAAGAAGAAAAAGGAACGGACCAAGAACAATTTGATTGCTAAATGCAGGCACTTTGATGAAATAATAACAGGAAATTCCAAAATACCAATGTAGTAATATATTCTGCAGAGGTTTCCAATTTGATTAATGTTTCCAAGTAGTCTAGATTGCCAAGAAAAAAGGAGAAAAGAAAATATATAAGCTTCCATCTTATATCAGTCAGAAGCAGAAGTAGGTTTCTTGATCTTGCATGTGATCCTTCTTTCAAATTCAGATCCCTTTTCCATATGCTTCCGCATATACGCTACTGTCTTTGAACTGGTGCCGCCTTCTACATGTCAGTGGTCCATGGCATGATCATGGCTCAAACCAGAAGAGGATAGTTCCCTGTATATCTTTCAGCTTCATGCCACCGATTTCAGCTTACATGCAACAAACAAGGTCGCTGCCACTTGATCTATAGAGGGTAAGAAATATATAGTCTAAATCCACTGACAGAACTGGCATTATGCAATCATGCCTACTTTATATCACCACATCCCACCATGGTTATTTAGATGAGATTGCCCTTTCAGCAAGATTGCCTAGGTCCCCGCTCACTGAAGACAACATTTTGTGGTCAAGTGTCATGCAGCCACCAATCTGAAGTCTCCGTTCAACAGAAGCTCTATGCCACTTGGTCAAAAAGGATTAGCAAAGCATTTGCCACATGTTGCTAGTGTGCACCCATGTTAAATCTCTTCACTATGGTCGGTTTTTGACAATGATTTAGCATCCCCCTCAAAAATGTCTTGATAGGCTAGAGGAGCTCCTTTCAATTCAATCTAGGCAGGGACCATACCAATAAACTGCCAGTATACAACTGCAATGTCTGTAGCAAGTATGTTCCATTGTTAATAACTTGCGACCCCTCCATTCCTTAACAACATCAAGGCGTGTTGTTATTGTCTTAGTGTGTTTTAAGCTTCCATCCAACCTCAAGATCTTTAAGGATTGGGATTCCAGAACTATTCATGGAATTTAACAAACCTTCAGCTTGGATATCCCTTCCTGCAGACTTGTAGAAAAGCACAGCAGCATTGATAATAAACCTGTCTGATTCCGTAGAATCAGAAATTCGTTCAAAAAATTTGATACCTTCTTCCACATGTCCATAGTCCAAGTAACCTCTCAGCATTGTCCGATTGCAAGTAAGGTCAGGATATAGACCAGCTGTGAGCAGCTTTCTATAGACCCTTTCAGCTTCCGCTATCAGACCTGCCTTGGTAAAAGCAGAGAGTAAGAGGTTAAAATGAGCACAAGAAGGAGAAACCCCTCTTTTTTGCATAGAATCAATGGTCTCCTCAGCTTCTGAGTATTTCAAACTATCAGTGTATGCCCGAATGAGGGAGAGGTAAGTAAAGGAATCGGGTGAGTAACCATCTCTCCGCATAGCCTGAAAAAGCTTATCTGCTTCATGATGAAGTCCTGCGGTAGCGTATACATTGATCATAATATTGTAGCCAACCTGCATTTCCCAAGAAAAGAAAGGAATAAGCACTTTATTTTATGGCTAATGTTCCTCAAGAATTTTGGGGGACGGTAAAGACCAAGTGTTGCAGAACAGTATATCAAGACACTCTTCAAGTGTTAAAAGGAACAGATCCATGGAATGGTAGACCATATGCATATATGACCCAGTAGAGTGCCCTCCAGCATTGTACCCAACCAAAAATAATAAATGGCAGAACTGGAGGGTATAGTCAAAGAGCTGGACTATAATTACAGACAATAATTTTTCTTATAATTTTTCTTGTTTTGACAAATGGCAGCATTTCCCATTGGATTCGCTGTATTAAGGAACATTGTGACCAACTACCACCATAAAAATATAAAACATTTTACCAGCAACAAATCTTTTTGTTTTCTTCTAACTACCATCATGTGCTACTTTAGGTCTCGTTCAGTCCTGATACCAAAACTCTGAGCAATATATAAAACACGTGCTTACCATCCCAGGTTTTATTCCTTCTTCCTGCATTTTGGCGAATAACTGGGAAGCTTCATGACTCTTACCTACAAAGCGGACAACTTTATGAGGTGTGGAATCACAACTTTTTAGTCTACCACATAGATTAAAGAAACAGCCGGGGGGCTAAAAAAAAAAAAAAGAAGGTAAAATTCGCCATACATCACAATCTAAAGAACTCTACACAGATTCAGCAGCTGGCTATGCCAACCAGTAGTTCAGAACAATGTGACTTCTCTTATATTTGCAGCATCTGCGGATCTGATTATCTTATATTGAGGTTTTTCTCACTATGAACTAAACCAGTGTGAGTATTGCAATTCCTAGGAAATGAAATCTCTTTTTGACACATTTCAGTACCAATATCAACAATAATCTTCTTAGTCTTTCTTATTTTTTTTCATTTGTCGGTTCCGCATGGAATTAGAAGTAGAACTATACCAGCCTTCCCATAATAGCTAATCAAATTCATGTATGCCTTCTCATCGAGAGATAAACCCAACCCTCGAGCTGCATTGAACATCTCCACAGCACTATCCAGCTTCCGACCTCTTCCATAAACACTGCACACAAAGTAAACTGGTATGAACTGCAACATTTCACTGGTATGATGCATGTATAGTTTCCAGACAAACAAAAGAACATTGAACTCGTACCTGATCATGGTATTAAATGTCTGAATTGATGGAGAAATTCCCAAGGAAAGCATGTGATCATAGATGCTAGAAGCAAAATTTAATTTACCTGCAAAATGAAGTTCATGGCCCATTACATGCATTCTTCTGCACATGTCAATTCAATAAACGACTTTGACTGGTTTATATCTACCTGCTTCTAGCATTGCTTTGATAAAGGTGTTGTATGCTACCGTATCAAGCTCCATGCTGCCTTCAAGACTCTCACAGATAACATTTTCTGCCTCTCTATGTTTACCTGCCAAAGTGTTGCCGTCACTATTGACTGAAATAGCCACAAGAATAACTGCAATTTTGAGGGCAATGTCTTTTCACTGAACTATTTAATTCCAATTTTGAGGAATTTTTTATCTCATAACCTTCAAGTCAGCAAGGAATGATTTCAAAGAGCTAATAAACTAAGCAATGTTGGAACGCTATCATCTATACCTCTACAGCAAAGTAGGAGCTTACACAGGAAGAGGTACTTAACAGCTTACATTTGACAGACAAAAGTATTTATTAGGATACATTTCTAGAATATATAAAACAAAATCCATTACTTTTGAAGTCAAATGTGCAATACGCAGAGTAGTTTGTGAGACTGCCTCACCCATGAAACGTCCAAGAGTTTAGCACAGCATTTTTTTAGGGTCTTTTTATCTGAGTTATACTGAAAAAGGAACAAACAATTAGTTAGTTGGCTAAGCTTTCTACTCATACCACTATTTGTCAAAGCATTCACAACCATGCTGATGGCAAAAGCATCCGAACCATGCCCTTTCTCAGCCAGCTTTTTGTAAAGTGAGTATGCTTCCTCTGGTTTGCCACACTTGGTATACGCATCAATCATTGACTTATATATTAATTTCTCATCCGTAGAAGAATCTGCAACAGCTGCAAAGACTTCCTGGGCTTTTCTTAGATTGCGTTGCTTTGCATATGCACTAATCAAAGAAGCAGTTGTCGCAGCCTCCAATCTGCAGCCAAGCTTGAACAACTGACTGGTAAGAGTTTCTGCTTTGATTACATCACCTGCATAGAATCAATCTCAACCATACTTCAATTTCAAAATAAATGTATATCAAAAGCCATAAAGTTTTTATTCACAGGGACTTGCATTGACTAATTATAAATTATACTTCAAATGAAACATCAAAATAGGTTTCTTGCCTTCTCTGATAAAGTTGTTAACAAGCTGACTCGCAATTGACAAGCCACCAGCACTCTCAAGCAACGACTTCAGTAGTTCTTCTGTTTTCTTCAAATTTCTATCTGCCAAATATAAATTTAGCATCACCACAAGAGCCATTTTGTCAGAATGGTCAAAGGCCAAATCATGGTCATCAATTTGCTTATCTCCCCTATGGTTACACAGAGTTCTAAAACATGTCTGGATGAACCGGTTATCCTTGAATGATTTGTCAGTACCCATCTTTTCTATCAGCTGCTCCGCATCTCCTAGCATTCTCTCCCTGCAATACACTTTCATAACAGTCTTGTAAAGCACTTCATCAAAATCTACTCTATCTTTCCTTATTTGAGAGATAAAATGCTTGGCCTTATCCATCAAGTCCAGCCTGAGATACAAATTGAGCATATCATTACAAGAACTAGCATCTGGAAGTCCAGTCTTAGATAGAGCCTCAAATGTGACTTCGGCAGACTTCAAATCTTGCTTCATAACATAACATTGTAATAACACAATATAAGCAAATCTAGATAACCAAATGTTCCTTGACTTCATTAGCTCAATAATTTTCAGAGCTTTCTCAACATCTCCTGAATTGAGGTGGACTTGTGCCATTGCTAAATATGTTTTTTCATCACTAAGCAAGCCCAGCCGCTCAGTCTCTTCAAATGTTTTTTGGGCATCTTCATAAAGACCAAGTTTTCCATATATTCTTATGAGCAGACCATATATAACTTCATCAACTGGAATTTGTTTCCTTTCCATTTCTAAAAAGAGAGAAAGAGCTTTGGCATAATCCTCATTCTTGTAATACAGAGTTAAAAGTGAAGCACAGGTGTAGTTACTTGGAACTATCCCCTGGGATCTCATGTCCTCGAATAATCTTAAGGCTTCACCTCGGTTACCTTTTTTGCTACTTAAACTAATAAGTAAGCTATAAGTAACCTCCTCCGGAACAAATCCATAACTCTTCATCTCAGCAAAAGCTGTGAAAGCCTCCTCATGAAGGCCCTCTTTAACAAGTGAACTTATGACTACTGAAAAAGTAAAATTATTGGGAGCAACCCTTTTATCCACCATTTGCCTCCAAACCTCTATGACCTTCCCATGAAGTGATTTCTTCTGCAAGGAGGATATCATGAAATTGAAAACTGAAACGGAGAGGATAACTCCCCTCTCTTGTACAGCAGAAAAAAATGACAACATAGCCTTATGACGTCCCCATCTGGCATAGGTACAGAGCATGGTGCCACAAGCAACTTCGTCTGCTTCACATCCTGCTTCAAGCATCTCCAGGAAGGTCTCTTCAGCCAGCCTGATCTTTCCAACTTGCCCATATATGCGCAGGATAATTGTGTAGACAATAACACTAGGACGGTAGCTTAACTGTTCGAGCAGAAATCTATCACTACACTACATTAATATCCATGCTTTTGAAACAAAAAAATAAGTACAAACGAACATTGAGTTTGTCGAGTTTCAGCTATTCAAGACCGTAAACATTGATTTAGGACTATCGCCTACTGCAATAAAAACACAGCATACTCTATTGGAGAAATTAACAAAAACAAAATAAATAAATAAATAAAAGAAGTGATTCAAAAAAGCTAACTATTTCAAAAACCCACCACCAAGAAGCCCTTCCTAACCCATCCATCAACAAAAAATCCAAAAACTAAAAACAGAGAAGGAACAAGAAAATACCCATATTAAATCGACACAAATAAAAGCTATCAATAAATTCCATACACAGTCACGATACGACTAAAAGGGAGTAATCACCGACATTACCTACAACTTCAAAGAACCATTGGAAAGAAGCCCCTCATTAACCCGCCCACCAAGCAAAACAATTTCCAAAAAGAATATCAAGGTGTTACGATTTCCAAGAATTCACAATGGCCAGATGAAATCCACAAATTCCAACCGCAATTAACAATTCCCAGAAAAAGCCAACCAATGACCAACCTGAAGTTTCATCCAAGCAAAGAAGTCCCTCGCCTGCCTCCACCCTCTCTGCTCCTTCAGCACCGTACACATCTCCCTGAAACTGAGTTTACCCACGAACGACGCCATAACCTGCCTCATATCATACCCGCCCTCGCCCTTCTCAGCGAGGGCCCTCACTTTCTGTATGGCCGCCACTACGTGCCGTCCGTACAGGTGCCCATTCCTGTCATCCTGGAGATAGCGCACCATCTGCTCCGGGGAACGCTTTATCCACCTAGGCGTCTGAGCGTGCGGGCCCTGGTTCTTCCGCAGCTGGCTGAGGTACCTAGCCTTGGCCTTGATTATACGCCGCGCGTTGTCGTCGGAGAGTGGGTTCTTGGGGTTCCTCGAACGCTGCTTGGGCTTGCTCGGATCGTTGCCGTCGCTGAGCGACCACGGGTCAGGCGTAATGGAGGAGCGGATACGCATTCTGCGTTTTCTGGAGGACGGATTTGGAGTAGGAAAAAGTGGGTTGGTGGTGAGGAGGAAGGAGGATTTAAGGCCCTCCATTTCACCACTGATGCTGCTTCTGGTCTGTGAATTTGCTCCGCGGGAAAGTTTAAACCCTGTCGAGAAAGTTTTGTTGGTTGAAGAGGGTTTAGTGTAGAGGATGACGACGTTCCATTGTTTCGGTCCCGAGAATTCCGCAGTATCCACTAGATGAGATACAGAGACAATAATCTTACCCATTTATCGTTTTCTTTCCTTTTTTTTAGTTAAAAATATGGATAAAGTCTTTTACTTGATTGGTTAATGACATCGATTATATCTGCTTCTGAAATTTTGAAAATTTTATTCTTCAATTTAAATAATTTTCTTTATTGTTTTCATATGACTCGACTCAGATATTTGTTAATAAATCTGGATACCTAATGTATAATGAGTATACAAGTTAATATGTTGATAACGTTTGATAATTATTGTTTTTTATACAAGTTAATATGCTGACAATATGTATGTGTCTTGATCATCAAATTAAAATAGTTACCTTAAAAATTAATCTCAATGATATGTTTTATTTAAATATCATCATCATCTTAACCTCTTAAAAACCTAAACATGTTACGAGTCTTACAAGATAATAATAAACCATCATACTTTGTAATTAAAATCTCAGCTATTCATTATATAAAAGCATATACTTAAGTGGTTGCATGCTTGGTTAATTTAGATAAGTTTTTAATAAGAATTAATTTTGACATCATTTATTATGTGTCTTAATTATTAAATAAAAAAACTTAGGCCTAAATGCTAGCCTCTACTTATCTTTATTTAAATGTCATCGCCAATTTGAACTCTAACAAGTCCAAGCTTTACTACACCTATAACTTTGCAACACAACATATGATAACTATTATTTTTAATCCAACTTTATATGGCAAATTTATAAAAACTTGATGGTTGATAATGAAATGAGTAGATGAAGTTACAAAAAAATATTATACATGAGTCTAAATTTGAATACTACAATGAAAATTATTCAATTTCTTTGTTTTTTTATAATAACATCAATAACATGACATAAGAATAATAGATATCAATAATTGTATGAGAATAATAGAGGATTTCATTTTAAAAAGAGGTTCAACAAGACAATTATACTAGCAAACATTGCATTATTTATTTGAATTATTTTAAGTATGAAATTTTTAAAAAATAAAATTTAAAAATAATCAAATTATTTGATGAGATCGTGAAAATTTAGACATGTTACATTAAAATCTAAATATTAATAATACATGAAAAATTATTCCGACCTATACAAGGACAAGTAATATTAATGTTCGGGGACAATGGAAATGGAGGATCCCATCTGAGAACGATGTAAGAAAAGATTATTACGGTAAAACGTTCAAACCCATTAAGACCAAAACTTGTCTGAAATTCAAGCCCATTGCCATTTACTTTTTGAAGTTCCCCAAATATTCAATGCATATCAGGACCATTTTTCACCGCAAGAATCCTAAAAACAAAAGCAGGGTTCAATAATTCAAGTTCTACATTTTACAAGACAAAGTTTGAACTGAAATCATGGTCCATGATCATCATGTTTCTGGACCTTTGTTGTGATGGATCAAACATCTTGCATTCACGTGGCAAAAGGTGGGTTTCCTATGGTAATAATTGAAGGACCCTTTGTGTGTCCTTCGCTTCAATTACTAACTTTTGGACCCAACAGCCCTCCTTTTTTTCCCTAACCTTTCCGTGACGCAGAAGCTTCCTCTGAAAACGAAAGAATCTTGTCTCCCCTCCTCTCATCAAAGCTTTATCCCATTCTTTTACCTTTTCTGCTCTTGGACTCTACAAATTCAAGGTACGAAAATCTGTTTGGCATAAAGGAAAATCTAATGTTATTGTCTTTTTATTTGCTAGGTAATCTTGAGCTTGTAAGGGTTTAGGTTATTAAGAGTATTCAAATGAAGCAATCAGCAACTAACCATTATTTGAGACAATAATGTTATTTTATTTTATTTTATTTTATTTTATTTTTTTAGTTGAGAAGGGAAGAGATTTCGAGCCCTTTATCTAGTGGATTTCGAGCTCCTTGACTTTTTACCATTAAGCTAAGAGTATGCCCCAAACAAGAATGTTAAGACTGGACAAGAAATCAAGAGGCTAAAATTGATAGATTATATGTGTTTCCTAATAAATACACTAACGGCTCCATAGACAAACGGTTTTAGTGCATATTTTTGATTCATTATATATGGAAAACACAAAACTTTGATTACACAGTAGATCCGTGAAAGGTCATCATAAGGTTCATCGTAATTTGACAATGGAGGCACCTGGTTGTTTGTTTATTATTTAGTTTTTTGCAAAAGTCTTGGCCAACCAAAACCAAACCCTCATAGGGTTGTTCTCTCTTTTCCGAGCGCTTGAACAAGGGGTTCGCTCAACCTCTTTCTCCTTTGTTTGCTCCATCTCCTTGCACCTTTGACCTTCCTTCTTAGATCGCAACATTAACCTCAGGCATGCTCATCTCCTCCGTTTGCTGAATCCTTGGAGGGAAAGACCCAGTTCAGAAATCTACTCTTCTTGGCCGCAAAAAAATACGGAGACTGAGGCTTCTCTACCTGTCACTGGTGCCCATCCCGCTTTCTTCTTTCTTGCCCGCTTCCCCTTGAGGTAAGCTCTCTTTTGGGTTACCCTCCAACCACAGGGACACTAAATTTCACAGCTATTTTTCTCTTGTTTATTGTATTTATTTTTTATTTTATTTTTATTTTTATTCCATATTGGAGTGTACTAAAAGCACCCGCATATTTTGAGGTCGGTTATCATCTGGGTTTTCCTCCAAGGTAATAAACTGCGACGATTTTTGCTTAACTTTAGTTTTTCTGTTCTTTAATTTCTGGGTAGAGTACGAACGATAACTGGAAGGAGCCCCCATGGGGACAAGGAACCAGCAATTGAGTCGAGAAGAAGAGGAGGAGGACGAGCTACCGGGTCGTGCCGCCACGACGATTTCGGGCCAGTCGGTGTCTACAAGCCGTAGCGTAGGATCGCCATCAAGCCGGAGTGAGCAGACGATGGCTACTCCCGCCAGTGATAGCACTTTGTTTAGACTAAACCATCTTGACATACACGGTGACGATGCTGGATCGCAAGGCGCTGTTGGGTGAGTCCGTTTGTTTAAGTTTCTTTCTGAGCGTGTGTTAAAAAATTTACGGATAATTCACATAGGATCGCTGAATTTGATTGCATGTTGGGAGTTGTTATGTCTAAGGGTTTATGACAAGAATATGTAAGACATTCTATCACGGGGAATCTGCTGCTGGGTTCATTACTGTGCTAGTTGTTAAAATATGTCACTTTTTAACATTCTTATTTGGAGGGTCTTCAAAAGGATTATGTTGATAACTTCCTTTGTCTGGATTGGTGAAATCGTTCACGTACTTTACAAAACGTGTAATTAAGTAAGGTCGAGAAAGTTGAAATTTTGGAATTTGGATTTTATGTTGTAGAAAAGCATACATATATTTGATATTTATCTTGTGATTTCCCTATTAGTATCCATGATTCACTAATCTGATCTTGGAGGTGAGCTATTTTCATTCTGTAGTCTTAATTAGTGATTAGTTGCCTTTTTGTTTCACCATGGCCATAGTTTTTATTTTTTTTTGAACAAGGAATTTTTAATCTTTTGTTTTTTAATTGCTTACTAAGTATCAGTCTCTAACCAGTAGCAAGAAGAAAAAGAGAGGACAACGGGCTGTTGGAGGTGATAAGAGTGGGAGAGGACTCCGCCAATTCAGCATGAAAGGTATTAGATCTATCCTCATCTCTCTGTTCTCAGCTTTATTTCTTTAGACTTCTCTCATAAAATATTAAAGTTTTTGCCTAGTTTTGAGTTGATGTTAAGCAAAGATTTCATTGCATATACCCGATCTTGGGAGGTGAAGTTCTATACTATCTTTGTTGTTGGAGAAAGGAAGGAGAGGATTGGATCTCTTATTGGAGAGAGGAAACGATAGGGATTTGTTCTCCTCTTGTCCGGATGTTTAGAAGGAAAGGAGATTTAGCTAGTTATCCTTTGTTAGACAACTGCAAATTAATGGAGGCATGCTTTTTATTTATCAATGTGTCATTTCTTTAACATTTTCAATTGTTTCACGCTGTGGGTGTTCTGGTGATTATAGAAAAGCAATGCTTTTAGCTTTTCCTCTTGTCCCAAATCTGGCCACTTTTGGTTAGAGTTGGATAAGATGTAGAAATGGATCATTGTTTCCTTCCCTGTAAACTCGTTTTTCCCTCTAAATCTTATGATCCAATGAGCTTTCAAGTTTTTCATGCGGAAAGTATTCTTGGTTGTTTGCTGTTCGGAGGATGAACATTGTTTTAGATGAGTAGATGGCAATATTTTTTTTTTTCATATTTTGTAGTGAAACAAACAGTTAGCAAACACAAATTTCCAACTGTTTCTCACGAATGATACTTCTTGATATTGTTCAGTGTGTGAAAAAGTGGAAAGCAAGGGGAGAACTACTTACAACGAGGTGAGAAGATTAGTTGAAGTCATTCTTTTAATCTTGTTTATTGGTTTTTGTGGAAATTATAATGTTCATTTACCACTACCATTCTGAGCATTTTTAGTAATCTCTAGGTTGCAGATGAGCTTGTGGCAGAATTTGCTGACCCTAGCAACAGTGGCACATCCCCAGATCAGGTTCACTATTCTTTGGCCACTCAAATAAACTTGTTTTCTGTGTTCCAATTGATATATGCAATTTCAAGGTTGAAACTGGAACTTAATGATGTATGTCTTCCTTTGTTCTTTTGTTTTTATTTCTTTTCCCTCTTCGAACTTCTTTGTGGCAGCAACAATATGATGAGAAAAACATCCGGCGCAGGGTGTATGATGCCCTAAATGTCCTCATGGCAATGGATATCATATCCAAGGATAAAAAGGAGATACAATGGAAAGGCCTGCCTCGAACTAGCCTTAATGATATTGAAGAACTAAAGGTCTGATTGCATTTCATGTCCTATCTGTATTGAATAGACTTTCTGTAATCATTATCCCAGATCTAATATGAGCCTTAAATTTAATGGATACAGACAGAACGTCTAGTACTCAGAAATAGAATTGACAAGAAAGCTGCATATTTGCAAGAACTGGAGGAACAAGTATGGCTATATTCAAACTCTCTATCTGTTATGTATATCATCACTTAGGCTTGAACTTCTTCTTTGCATGTGCATTCTTGGGAAACTTATCCATTTTGTCTTTTCCCTCTTTTACTTTTTGGAACAATATTTAGTTCAAGAAAAAAGAAAAAAAAAACCTCCTGATTGTGTCTGTTCTCTAACTTCTTATTTCCTTCCATCAAGTTCATAGGTCTTCAGAACCTCATACAACGTAATGAGCAATTGTACAGCTCTGGAGATACTCCAACGGGGGGTGTTGCTTTGCCATTTATTCTGGTTCAGGTACAATTCTTCTTGATATTTTCCTTGTACCATTAGTTTGTCCATTCTGCAAGTAGATTTAAAAATTGCTATGTTTTGAAGTTTTACTGTGACTGACCTGTCCTAAATTTGTGTCTCTAAGTTTAAATTGTAGTTTAACCAATAAATATTTATTCCAATAGCACTTCCTTACCCTATAAAAATGGGGGTGCTGTGCATTGGCGTGTAACCAAATGATCGGAAAAGGGGAAAAGAAAAAAGTTCTAGCTGCAATTGGTTGGTGTGGAGTGACAAACAGTGTTTGCTAAGCTGGACTCCTGCATTTATTTGATTCATGAAACGGTGAATGAGACATGTAGACCTTATTCTTCTTGGATGAGTTTTATGTTTTCTGACTTCTTGGATCATTGGCTTTCATATTGTGGACAAATTATAAGAGCAATAGATTTACCCTCCTGCTCAGGATTGTATATCAGGTTTAACTTTCCAGTAATTAGTTCTGGCTATTGTTTCCATACAGTTTTCAGCCAAGATTGACCTTACTGCTAAGATTTAAACCTTGTTGTCCCCCTTATTTTCTTATTCTGTTTTTACTAATATTTTCTATTTACTGCCTGACGCTTTTCCAGTTTCACCTCATTTTGTGGTCAGTCTTATCTGAAGAGTTTTCTTGTTGGTTGGCTTAAGGGATTTAAATCTACAATATTGTGATCCTTAAATTTTCACAGTTTCTTGTGGTAATATGTTAAATAACCGTATGAATAGATGGTGGACTATGCTATGTAATTGTGCTTGGTAAGGTTAATATCTAGGAATATTCTCTCTTAGAAATTTTAAAATACGGTTGAGCCAGTTGTTCTTTTTTCTCTTTAGAAACATGCAACACATGTGCATAAGCTGCAAAAGAGGACAAAGAATCAATCTTCTCCTGCTATCTTGACCTTCAAAACAGTTCTCATATCTGGACTTCGCAAAATTTGAGTGTGAACAGCATTGCAAGTTATATTTCTCTATGAATTTTTTTTTTCTTTTCTCTTTTTGCCTCTTGCTATTTATACCTAGGTGAGATGTTTCTTATTCTTGGATCATCTTGTCTTATCTGGGAGGTAACAACCTCATAGGCATGAATGGCTATAGTTTTGAACCAATGACTAAGCAATTATCCTTATTTTGTGAATTTAAAGCCTATAGATTGTAAAATTGCAAATTTTTATCATTTGTACGTATGCATCTTAAGGTATCTTTTTTTCTTTTCTAAAGTGTGTTCATGGTCTAGTGATTCATATTGAACCTGAAGTGCAACAATTAATATGTGAATGTATGTTTCCAATTTTGTGTAAGTGGAACGAAAATGTTTTACTACTTTCTTTTTTGTTTGTAATCTAAGATTTTTTGTAATTGGTGATTCATGTTTCGTCTTTTAATATGCTTATGCCTAATCTCTTTCTTGTCTCTATCATCTTTCTGTTTTGTTTTCTGGGTTGCATCCAAGTCTCTTCAAATTTTTCTGCGGTACTCCCTAAAATATGTAATGTTTCCAAACCAACCCCCCCTCCTTTCCCACACAATGTCCATACACTCTTGGGCTTCATTCTGTGCTTGACAAATTTTTGTATTTGACCAAAACTAACTGCCATAGTTTGATCCCTACGTCAAGCAGAAGTATAGAACATATGAATGTCAGTGGTTTACTAGTTCGTGTATTGAGTCTCTAGTAACTTGATTTCGATTACCAGGATAAATGAATAGAATATATTGATTCTTCTTGGCCCATTGATCCAATTTGATCATGTGTAGGTCTGTTGTAAATTGTTCATCCAAACATTTGGTCAATTGATCTTGTCCATTGATTCAAATCACTCTGGGAACTAACGTAGTTAAATCAATCATGACCTAATTGGGATTTTTCCTCCTTAATAGGATTTGGTATATGCTTGGTTCAAGGCAAATCTGAAAAAGATGGTATCATATCTTGTTGATCTAAATCAGTGCGACAAATTTGGTTTAATTTATTTTGTATTCTAGAATGAGGGCACTTGGAGTGGATGAGACAATTAGTTAATGATTTGATGGTAGATCTAGTGGGTATGATCCTAATCTTCATTTTTTCCCTGTCTGTATGGAATTCAGGCTTGTCAAAATTGAATTTCAAGCAGCTTTTGCCTATGTAAGGGATAGCTTATGGCTAGGGGAGTTTTTTTTTTTTTTTTGTAGATAGGTGAATTAAGTTAGCCCACCTAGGTTGAGAAAAGTGAGGATATACATAGATGTTTAAAATATGCTGCTACTTTACAAAAGTTATGCTTTGGTATTATTACATATACTCGGCGTGTTCACTCTTTCTAATTACCATTCTTTCATCAAATCTTTAAACGGATAGTATCTATGTCTTATAGTGCTGGAGAGTGTTGAAAATTTGTTGACATTTATCCTTCATTCGCAGTGCCTTAGTGTAGTGAGAATGTCTCAAGCATTCTTAGATATTCCTGTTGATTCTTCATGTCTCTCATTTCCTTTCTCTTGATGTTGAGAACTGTAGACACGTCCTCATGCAACTGTCGAAGTGGAAATATCAGAAGATATGCAGCTGGTACATTTTGACTTCAACAGGTAAAGCACCCTGGGAGCCTCCTTAATTCAGTTCCCCCAAATCAGTTGATCAGTAGTGGAAATGTTGAATGCTCATATAATCCCCATCTGAGAATCAAAGTGTTTTTCTACCTCAAATATCATATTCATCAGTTGGCAACCGACCAAGCATAATCTCTAGACTCTGGTTCTGTTCAAGTTCTTATATATATTGGTGACTCACATTTTGATTTTATTTGTTCCTATTTGCAGCACCCCATTTGAGCTCCACGACGACAACTACGTTCTGAAGGCAATGAAATTTTGTGACAGACCACAAACTGATGATATGGCGCACAATTTTTCAGCAGATGGAGGTGAGGGTTCTAGCATGTCAGGCATGTATCAACAGCAGATCCCTCTTCCTCCGGTACCAAACACAACGGGTAGGCCTCCCACCTCACCGCCTCTTCCCGGAATACTCAAGGCCCGTGTCAAGCATGAGCATTGATCAGCAAGATCAAGCTTCCAACATCTCACCATGAGAATACTCTCGGCATGTCTATACTTCTGTATCAGTAATTTGCCCGTGCCTCATAAGCCCCAGTGATTCTCCTCGCCTCACTAGATTGGCTTATTTTGGATGTACCTGAAATCACAAGCAGATCAGTCCATTTCCTTAGAAACTTGTTAGGGGCTTTGGTTCTGGCAAATTCTTCGCTTTACATGCCCATTGGCCGGCTATTTGTAATTGTTTGTCATATTCTGGTTCCAATGTAGCAGAAATAGGAGTGTGTTAGATTGTAGGGGATTGTTCAGTCGCATAGAAAATTAAAAATATCAGTTCAAAAATTGGAGCTTCACTTTATCTTGTATTGCAGGATTGCTATTACCATATCTCCCTTTTTCAGTTCTAGTAACAAATGAAAGTAATATTACACTTCATGGATTCCTTCTTTTACCATCCCGGTGCGTACCTTTTTCAAAACAAAATTCCAAAGATTCTTTCAAAACCAGGCATGATCGCTGATGGAAGGTGATGAACAGTATTAGAAACAACAGAATTGGCCTGTATATAACCACACAAGATTACGCTCAGTGCTCTTGTAAGTCATTTTCACATGAATCGTAATACTGCTTGCGGTGAAATCTAAGCCGGAAGGGGAAGTAAAGGAGATCCCGTGCCTCCGCTTTTCGAAAATATAAGAGGGCCCTAAGAGGCCAAAGCAGCGCAACGGTCGAGTTTTAAGGTTTTGGGAGCGAAAGAAGGAGAAAGGCGGTGGAAATAAGGCATCAAATGGCAGGGTCCAGCGGCGGCACCGGCTCGTCGAATCCTTCTGCGCCACCTCCTCCTAAGATCCTTTTAGCGAAGCCCGGGCTCGTCAGTGGCGGCCCGGCCGCTGGTAAGTTCGGACGCAGCGGCGCTACCGATGATGAAACGGCGTCGCTTAGGTCTCGCCTTCCTGCAATCGGGTCCCTCAACCTCCTATCTGATTCGTGGGACTTCCACATCGATCGCTTTCTTCCTGTATTATCTCACCCCCTCTCTTTAAGCTCTCTGTGTCGATATGTATATAGAGAAAACTGAAGAAAATAAAGGAATGGCGAGGATGTTATCTTTGGTAGCTAAGAAAATTGGAGAATTCGAAAGAAGTTAGAAGTTTTGATCTAATGCGTTTTGGTAATCAGGAATTCACCGTATAGGACTATTACTGGCCTACTAAAACCTTTGAATTGCATATTTCATGTATTCTTGAATTTTACTTTCGATTGATTTTGATATCAAGAGGAAGAAAAGATGATCTGAACTGAGCAAAATGTCGGGAAATTGTTCCTCTTTCCCTTTTTTTTTTTTTTCCGATGCAGTTTCCGTCCAAGCAAACAGGCGGAGAAAAATATCTAGTGAATGTTCGAACTAACTTTGTGACTTGTCTTAATCTTGCAGTTTCTAACTGAGAATACTGATTTTATGGTGGTGGGTGTGATTGGTCCGACTGGGTTGGGCAAGTCAACGATCATGAACGAGCTCTATGGATTCGATGCAAGCTCTCCCGGTGAGTAATGCGTGCCAAGTGTTTGTTACTTATGCTAAACTAATAAGGGGCAAGTCAGTGCTACAATTCGATGGTTCACACAAAGGGTAAAATGCAGGGGAAAAATGAACATTCTTATTGAACAATATAAAAATGAACGGAAATTCATTGACAGCATGCTATGAAGGGAATGCAGCATTGTTTTGAATTTTAGATGGGGTTATAGGTTCCATTTCTTTCATCATTTAGTTTTAAAACTTCTACGGGACGAGGTAGTGCTCTCTACCATTCACTTTTATGTCTGTTTCCCCCAATTCTTGCCAATGCAAACGCGATATTGCTTCCTTTCATCTCCTCTTGTATTGAGCATTAAATGCTTTTGGGTTTTTAATTAAAGACTATTTAAAGAGTAGAATGAAGAAAAAGGTTTATGTTTAGGAATTATAACCTAGTGTAGCGCTATGGTCAGTGGCGCTGATGGAAGGAGCAAGTTCACATAGTGAAGCCTAAAATCAGCTGCTATTTTGGTCTTGTAGAGGGAAAAGTTTTACTTAATATGTGCAGTAGCACAGTGAGGTACTTCACTTAGATAACTGTAGAATACTTGCATACAGGAATGCTTCCACCATTTGCAACACAGTCAGAAGAGACTAGAGCAATGGCAAGGCACTGTACTGTGGGCATCGAACCAAGGATATCTGCTGAAAGGATCATACTTCTTGATACCCAGGTTTTATGCTAACATTTTTCTTTTGTGAAATAATTTTTTTTTTTAAAAATATGATGTTCCACATGAATTCGCAACTCTGCACTGTTCTGTATATTGGAGTTCTTATGTTTCCTCTGTCTTCGCTTGTGATGTGTTCTTCTTAACCTGCAGCCTGTATTTAGTCCTTCTGTCTTAACTGATATCATGAGACCTGATGGCTTATCCACAATATCAGTTCTAAGTGGCGAGTCTTTGTCTGCAGAATTAGCTCATGAACTTATGAGCATTCAGGTAACTTAAAGGACTTGGTAGTGGGTTTGTTAATTTCATTGTTCGCATAAGATTTAAGAAATTGTGGTGAAGATGCTTTCTGGTGGCTGATATATGTTTGGTTCATGGACCTGTCTTTATTCTGGTGCAATGAAGCACATGTTGACAGCTTTTGATGTTTGAGGGTCTAATGCACTTGTCCTTTTTGCGATGCTGCGAGGAATCCTTCTAGCTTGGTGTTCTACTGGCATCCATTTGTCATGTATTACTTGTGGTATCAGAGGGAGTTCATGATAAGAGCATGTGGCAATTGATGTTGACAGTAAGGCCCTAATCTTGGTTACTACTTCTCATCTTGGTCTATATACTTCTAAAGTAGTTCATGTATGCATGATTAATCAGTTATTTCTGCTTTTTCTTTGGGTGAATCTTTGATTCTGTCTGGAAATTTTCTGATTTCCCATGGTAGTAATGATACACTTAAGACTCCTCTTCGGATTAATGTTTAAGATTTGGTTCCCTCTTAGAATGTTTTTCTTCAACTTCTATTCATTTTTTTATGTAGAGTTTAGTCTTCTTCAATGTCAAATTGATTGATTAGTGTTTCGTTTTTATAGATGCTAGTTCTTTTTTTTTTTTTTTTTTGGCTGTTTATGTAGTTGACATTATGATTACTTGGGATGTTTTTGATGGAATTACTAGATCTAGAAAGTTCTTAAAGGAGAAATTTTAGACCAAAGACATAGGAAAACTTTGGCATTTCTTTGGTATTGGATTTGCTAGATTTCAGATTTCAGAATAGGCTTAATGTATCTTATTGAAACTATATTTTGGACTTGTTGGAAGAAACAAGTCTTCTAGTGCCACGTATTGTCAATATCTCCGTGGACTGAAACTAGAAACTTTTGACAGACAAAAAACTACTGACGATCTTAAGCAATTGGTGAATTATTGAATTATCTTACCATCACTAGGCCATGTATCTATTATGCAGTCAGTATGTTGAATCATTTCATTAAAGCATCTAGAACTTCGCATTATCATCCCTATAACACAATCTCTAAAGAAATTCGTAGGTTATGAAGGGCGGGGGATTTGCACCTTTTTTTTTTTGGGCAATATTTTTTGCCCTGATCCTTTAAGTCACATGTCTATGCAGGTTGACTTGTTGAAACATGCGATACCTGATCCATCTTCCATCCTCCCTTCACATTCCCAGAGCTCCAATTTGGGATCTGAAAAGGAAAACAAAGATAATGTCTACAAAAGTGAAGAGTATATGGCTGCTCCCGTTTTCGTCCATTCCAAGTGAGTGATCTCTTCTCAGTGCAAAAGATAGGGTGTTTCAATGTCATAGAGGAAGAAAAGAGCTACTTTCTGACTTCAAACAAGGATAACATAATAGCAAAGCAACAATTAGTTCTGTGTGGATCCAGTTTTCATCTTCATACTTCCTGCATAATATCATCTTGTTATAGATTGAATATTAGAACTGCCGAAGCTACTAATCTCTGTGTGCTTTCCCTGTTAGCAGGATGAATGATGAAGATCTCAGTCCCCGTAATGTTTTCCATCTAAGGAAGTCCATTTTACACTACTTCAATGGGTCTTCATATTCGAGAGACAAATCTAGAAATACAATCAAAGGACAAGCGTCTTCTTCCATGGCTTCTGGTACGCAGAGTAACGACACTGAATTTTCATGGCCGGATTTGTTTGTCATCCCACGTAAGAGCAAGGATGACTTCCCCAGAGATCAATATGAAAGCTACTTTTCTGCCCTGGGGAAACTGCGGGATCAGGTCTCTTTCTCTCTCTCTTTTCTTTTTCCTCTTGGAAGAAATGACCAGTGGATTTGAAATAATCTTTTCTTTTTCCTCTGCTACAGATTCTCGCCATGAATGGCCCTTCGTTTGCAAGGACTGTATCTGAACGTGATTGGTTAAAGAATTCTGCCAAGATTTGGGAGCTGGTGAAGAACTCCCCAGTGATTGCAGAGTACACCAGAACACTTCAAAGTTCTGGACTTTTTAGGAGGTAGCCTTTCCGGAGCCCTTCAAAGGATGTTTTGGGGCGGAAATGATAACCATCTTCTTAGGTGTATATTATATAACTCTCAATATTATTGGTAATATTATCAGCTAGTAACATGCTAAATAATAATAATGAAGTTGAGATTTAAACACGTTTACTTTTTGTCCAAGTAATGTAAAAGGGTTTGAATCTTCATCGAAGTAGTTCATGTGATTTTAAATATTCATGGAATTAATGAAAATTAGATCGTTGTTGTGGATCCTGAGAGCAATGTTTCGTCAAACATAGTCTTCGAGATTCATGTTGGCTCAAGGTCATAGCAAGGCCGGGTAATGGAGTTCCCCAAGGGAGCCGACTCTTAATTTGCCACTGCTACTGATGATAACTCTCGTTAGTTTACCGTGTCTAATGTTCTGGGTTAGGTTGTTTGTTGCAATAAAAAAGGTTGGTAGTATTTTTTTTATAAGCTCTATCTATAAATGCTGATCTTAATTAAGAAGAGTAATCATCTCACTTACATGGTCAAATTATTTCGATTTTTTTTTTCCATGTGAGAGAAATTTGTGATATTTTATCTTGCCCAAATTAAATCTATTTTATACCAAAGGATGGGTTATAAGTATGGGTCCACTACTTATCCCATACCATGTGAAAGCAACTTATAATGGACTTAGATAATCTTTTTAATAAGGTACCCATGACATTGAGTGGTCCACTTACTATCTCATATCATGGGAAAGTAACTTGTAATGGACTTAAAATACTCTTTTTAATAAAGTGCTCATAACATTTTTGTCCTTTTGTCCAATTATATCATGTGATTTTAAGTTTTACTATTGAAATATGATTTGATACTGATTTTTAAGAGACAAAAATGCATTAACTTATAAAAAATATTATATGAATAATACTAATAATGTGAAATTATTATTATTAATTATTCTTCATCCTCCAATGGAAATTGGAGGAAATTAGTTCAAAAAATGATATATTACTTTTAGCTTTTAGATATCACATTTAGATATTACGTTTGATTATAGGCTTTTTACAAAGTTTACTGTTTTGACATGTGACCGTTGAATCAGGTGACTACCAGCCCACGCTATACAGATTTGTTATATATTTTGATCCGATCCAGAGATCCCACTCTCCCTTCCTCCAGCACCGCCAAAAATGAGTAGCTCCGATCAACCTAGCCGGGACCCGGTGACCCATGAGCAAGAGCTAGGTGGAGAAGAAGAAGAAGAAGAAGAAGAAGTGGGCAAATTGGCCGTACGCTTGGCAAATGCGGTGGTCCTTCCCATGGTTCTGAAGTCAGCGCTCGAGCTCAACCTAATAGACATAATCTCTAACGCGGGCGTAGGTGTTTTCCTCTCGCCTTCCGAGATCGCGAGCCGGCTGCCCACCAAGAACCCGGGCGGGCCGGTTCTTCTGGACCGTATGCTCCGACTCTTGGCGAGCTATTCCATTCTCAAGTGCTCGGTGGTGACCAGAGAGGACGGAGAGGTTGAGAGGCTCTACGGTGCCGGACCCATTTGCAAGTTCCTTGTCAAGAATCCACATGGGGGCTCTGTTGCTCCCCTGTTCCTCTTGCACCACGATAAGGTCTTCATGGAGAGCTGGTGATCTCTGAAACCAAATTTGTCTCAAATTATTGATCATATCCTGCGCATGTGCATTTAGAAATATTGTTAAGTGAGCTTATTCAAAAGTTCATTCTTCTCAGGTACCACTTGAATGATGTTATTCTAGAAGGGGGGATTCCTTTTAACAGGGCATACGGGATGACAGCGTTTGAATACCCAGGAACAGATGAAAGGTTCAATCGGGTATTTAACCAGGCTATGTCAAATCACACTACCTTGATCATGGAGAAGATACTCGATGTTTACAAGGGGTTTGAAGGACTTCAGGTGTTGGTTGATGTGGGTGGCGGAATTGGAGTTACCCTTAACCTTATTACTTCCAAGTATCCTCAGATTAAGGGCTTCAATTTTGATCTGCCTCATGTTTTAGCCGACGCACCTTCTTATCCAGGTGCTGCGTCAATTCTTTCTTTGGTTGAGGGGCTTGATGATACCTTTAAGACGCGCAATTGTACATCAATATAGGGCGCCTTATTCATGTGTTTGATGGCTATCCCGTGATTCTAGTGTCTGATGAGAACAAACTCATGCTTACAATGCAAATATGCCATGACCGTCTTTACTTAAAGAAAAGATGCTTGTCCCATGACTAGATATGTCACCAAACATACTCCATAGCCTTTGTCAAGGTATTAATGAAAAAATTTAAAATTTTCATCTCCTAGCAGTTTATATAATTTGAAGATTGATGGTCTAACATAATACTAGCACAAGATCTTGATTTAAACCTTAATTTGACTATTTATCTTCCATCTCTGGTTAAAGTAGTTTGTATGTTGTATGATCATAGTGAAGGAAAGTGTAAAATGTACATATAGATAATTAAGTTCTCTACTTTTTCTAATAGTTTTAGCTTTCAATCATGTGATGATATAGGTGTGGAGCATGTTGGTGGAGATATGTTTGATAGCGTTCCAAGAGGAGATGCCATTTTCATGAAGGTAAGTTGAAATGGCCTTGTCAAACTTTGCTTCACTTATTAAGTTTTCCTTTGTTGTTTTGAACTAAATATCTCTCATTCATGTTGTCAAAACTAAAAAGGCAAAGTCTAGTTATTTCTATTGAATACCTTATTTTACACTTGTCTCTCAAAAAAGTGAAAATTGATATCTTGATCATACAACACATTGATATTATCCTTTTTTTTTCTTTTTCATTGGAAGGTTTCTCATGTTTACTAGTTTTGACTCAGAAGTGACTGCTATCTAGTTATAAAGGAGATGATGGATGACCAATCTTTAGACGATGGCTCATTACCTGGCCTTGGGTCTCTACAGCAAGGACTTGTAGACTCATGTCCATGACAGGACCATTTTTATAAGTAGGATAATTTTATTTTCACAAATCTAATGCATATGTATAATGGTTAGAAGATATTAATCTTGGTCTCTTTTATCCAAATTAATACAAAAGGCTAATGGAAAAGAAAATTTAGAGTCTTATGTGATTTGAGGAAATTGATTGTTAAATTACTTCAAGATAATAGATTATGGATTAAGCTATATTATGCCATAACTGTCGCCTTGATTGAGGCGATTATAGATCTCTGTTGAGTATCCTAAGGACCTTTCAGCATTTATTTCTCTTTCGCACACTTTCCCCATGGCCATTTTTGTGGTATGTTATTGCGGAAGATTACAATTATTCAACAATTTAGGCACCTGTGCTGCCATGGTAGCTGGTAAATGGTTACAATGGTTCAACTATGTGCTCTGTTCCGGTCTGCAAAGTGGGGGAATTGTTATGGAATAAAATCTATTTGTTCTTCTCCAAACATGTTCTCTTTTTCTTATCTCAGAACATACGTTCCCAATAGCACATTCCCTCAGTTGATTATGGCTTTAAGTTTTTCATAGATCTTGTTTTTGTACGTTTTATTTTGTTAGCCGTTATGTGAATGAGGTGTTGAAACTTGCAGTGGATACTCCATGATTGGAGTGATGAGCATTGCCTGAAACTTCTCAAAAACTGCTGGAAAGCTCTTCCCAACTCTGGAAAAGTGATCATTGTGGAGTCAATTCTTCCCGTCGATCCTGAGAACAAAGTTTCGTCAAATATAGTCTTCGAGCAAGACTTGCTCATGTTAGCTCAAAACCCGGGAGGAAAAGAGAGGACCCAGAAAGAGTTTGAGGCATTAGCTGCAAAATCTGGATTTTCCGGCTTTGAGGTAATATGTTGTGCTTACAACAGCTGGGTTATGGAGTTCCACAAAAAAGCTAACCCTTAATTAGCTAGAACCCCCTGTTTCTTTGTTTCGCCCCTGCTACTGGTTGCTCTTGTTACTTTGGGTCTGTCTGCTATTCTAGGTTGGGTTTGGCTGTAATAATAGCAGCTTTCAATCATATGCTGTGGGCAAAACTGCTGGGTTATGCAGTTCCACAAGAGAGCCGGCCCTTCATTTTCCAGAACCACCTGCCTTTTTGTTTCGCGAACTGCTTGCCACTTGGGATCTGTCTACTTTTCTAGGTTAGGTTTGTTGCAATTATAGAAGCTTTCTATGGTATGCATTTTGTTAGAAAGTATATTTCCCTTTTAAAGTCCTTTTATAAAGAGTAAGATAGGAATTTCACAACAGGTTGCAAACCTTATGGTAAATACTAATAGCAATATGGTAAATTCATATATAATAAATGTAACAAGTTGTAGATATGTAAAACATTTCAATACATATGGCATTTATCAATAATATAAATTTCTTACTTTATTAAATCGATGCTTTATGATTAACATACTTTAAATCATAATTGAAGTGGAGAAATATAATGTATTATTTTGGATTTTGAGAATAATACTTGAGAGTGAAAGGGAGAGACAGACAAGCTTCTATTGTCCCAAGGAAAAACTAATTTCTCCATCCTCATGGCTTCAGGTATTACGACTACTTTTGAAATTTAAGATTCTTACATTCAATTGGGATGACTAATCATCAAATTATCGTGCTGCTTTGGCTGATTATCCGTTTCCAGTCATCGTGGAGGGTCGCGAAGTTCTACAATTTTAGTGAATATTCGTGAAACCTATTACGGTTGCACTGTGCAACGTTCCTGCTTACAGGAACAAAGTTTGATATTTGTTCTTTGATCGATTACCCCAGAGGGACAGTACAAGTTATAAAAGGTTCAGCACGGCAGTTGAGGTCTGGCTTTTAGGAAACACAGCCAGATCCATCGACTAGCAGCCACCGTTTCTTTGGTCAAAGGGTTACAAATCAATAAATATTGTACTATTGGACTTTGTTAAGATATAGATGTCTTAACCTAAAGTACAAATTTTTGGTTAAACATGAGTGTATCTCTCGCTTCACGAACTTATTTTTTAGGTGAGAATGAACTTTTAAGAGCCAAGTTGGCCATGGACTAGGCTGAAAGGTGGAAGTACCAAACTATTTTTATGGAGTAATTTTTTCGGTGTGGGACAAGCAGCATTCCACATGGGCTGCATAGGGACCCACCATTGGGCTGATTTATTGGGTTTGCCCTGATACCACCGTCAAAAATTAAACTCTTTTCTAAAAAAGTTAAACAAGTGCGCTAAACATGCCATATGGCTAGGTTGTGACCTAAGTTTCCCCTTGGCACTCTATAGATATGAAGAGTAGGCCCATAGTCCGTACAAAAAGCAGCACCAAGAAATTGTTTGTATTGGATCATTGCAATAAAAGGATATGTTGCAATATAATTATCTAATTTCATATTATTAAGGTGTAAATCTGTGTGTTTGGTTAATTATAAAAGTCTCCCTCCATTTCATGAATTAACTTTTGATATGAAAATGAATTTCTTAATAAGCTTTTTACTAAAATCTCCTTTCACAAAGTGCAATAGATTTTTTACAACGTAAAAGTATGAGCTAGACCTAGGGGATTTCGGTATTTACACAATCTTTACATCAAACGGGAAGGTAGCGAATTCCGTGCAAAAAAATTAGCGAAATATAAGAGCAATAAATATATATACAAAGCAAAACGAGAGAAGCTTTTCCCATGGTCTTTTCTGCACTTGGCCAGCTACTCCCAATGGCTAGCATGCTTGGTTGAGAACAATAAAATGGATGAAGCTTGATTTATTCCATCAAGCAAACCAACGCCACAAACATGGAAGATAGTGATTCCGGTGAGTGTGTATGAAGAAAACAAGAACCCTAATGTATATGTCTCTAGGGACCATGGTGGTCCATATACAGACAAAGAAATCTCCGTGCAGGTTGCCTCTTATGCGTGGGAAACGTGGCCTTCTCATGTCCGAACAGCTACTTTGGGTCACTTGGACGTCTTATCCCAAGAAGGGACCTGCCAACGTTGGCGCAATGAAAGGAATGAAAGGAGAAAGCTGCCCTTGCCCATGCACGGCAAAGCCATCTGCAATCAGAAAGTGAAGGATTCTGTGCGTCCCCTCTGAAAATGACATGGTTTTTCCCAACTTGTTAACAATGCCACCTATGAACACTTCTTTTTGTTGAGCATGATCTGATTGAGATTAAGAAACAAGTTAGCTTCTGCTTCTAGTTATAACTAGACTTTGGAGTCAGATCTACGCATTTGTATGACTCATAGCACAAAGGTTTAGATTTGTAGAACTAATAACAGATAGAAATCTCATCTAAATTTTCTCACTGGTCTTACGCTATGATAAACCAGTCGAGGATTCTCTCGTGGATGCTTTTGCACTTGAAGCACGTTATCATGTCATCGTGCACGGCAAAAAATGAGTAGCTCCGACGAACCCTACGGGACCAGGGAACCCACGAGAAAGTGGAAGAGCAAAAAAAAAAGATGAAAAAAGTGTATTCACATGTCTTCTCCATAAATACTTTTAGAAGCCAACGACATGTGACCGTGGAAACAAGCGACCATCAACGCAGGCCATACAACAAGCATATCGCTGGAACAAAATTTCTCCTGGAGTATTTCCTCCGATCCAGAGGTCGCACTCACGTCCTCGAGCACGCCCAAAAATGAGTAGCTCCCACCCGGTAACCCATGAGCAAAAACTAGGAGAAGAAGAAGAAGAGGGTAAATTAGCCGTCCGCTCGGTAGACGCGCTGGTCCTTCCCATGGTTCTGAAGTCAGCGCTCGAGCTCAACGTAATCGACATAATCTCTGACGCCGGCGTAGGAGTTTTCCTCTCGCCTTCCGAGATTGCGAGCCGGCTGCCCACCGAGAACCCGGACACGCCGGTTCTGCTGGACCGCATGCCACGCCTTTTGGCGAGCTATTCCATACTCAAGTGCTCGCTGGTGACCACAGAGGACGGAGAGATTGAGAGGCTCTATGGTGCGGGGCCCATTTGCAAGTTCCTTGTCAAGAACACACATGGGGAATCTGTTGGTCCCTTGTTCCTCTTGAACCACGACAAGGTCTTCATGGAGAGCTGGTGATCTCTGAAACCAAATTTGTTTCAAATTATTGATCATATTCTGTGCATATGCACTTAGAAATATGGTTAGAACGCTTATTCATAGGTCTTCTTGCTCAGGTACCACTTGAGTGATGTTATTCTAGAAGGGGGAACGCCTTTCAACGGGGCCAACCGGATGACAGCGTTTGAATACCTAGGAACAGATGAAAGGTTCGATCGGGTATTTAACCAAGCTATGTCTAATCACACTACCTTGATCATGAAGAAGATACTCGATGTGTACAAGGGTTTTGAAGGCCTTCAGGTGTTGGTTGATGTGGGTGGCGGAATTGGAGTTTGCCTCAACCTTGTCACTTCTAAGTATCCTCAGATTAAGGGCATCAATTTTGATCTGCCTCACGTTTTGGCTGATGCACCTTCTTATCCAGGTGCTGTGTCAGTTCTTTCTTCTGCTTAAGGGTTTGATGATACCGTTAAGACGCACAAGTGTACGTCGATATAGAATGCCTTATCCATGTGTGTGATGGCTATCCCGTGATTCTAGTGTCTGTTGAGAACAAACTCATGCTTACGATGCATGTTAAAGCAACCTGTATGTTCTATGATCCTAGTGAAGAAGGTGTTAAAAGTAGATATAGATAATTAAGTTCTCTATTTCTTCTAGCTGTTTTAGCTGTTAATCATGTGATAATATAGGGGTGGAGCATATTGGAGGAGATATGTTTCATAGCGTTCCCAGAGGAGATGCCATTTTCATGAGAGTAAGTTTAAATGGCTTTGTCATCCTTTGCTTCACTTATTAGGTCTTACATTGTACCTTTTTTTTTTTTATGTTGTTAGTAGTTTCATCTGTTATGTTAATGAGGTGTTGGAACTTGCAGTGGGTACTCCATGCTCGGAACGATGGCATTGCCTGAAACTTCTTAAAAACTGCTGGAAAGCTCTTCCCAACTCTGGAAAGGTGATCATTGTGGAATCAATTCTTCCCGTGGATCCTGAGAACAAAGTTTCGTCAAATATAGTCTTCGAGCAAGACTTGTTCATGTTAGCTCAGTACCCAGGAGGAAAAGAGAGGACCCAGAAAGAGTTTGAGGCATTAGCTGCTAAATCTGCATTTTCTGGCTTTCAGGTCGTATCTTGTGCTTACAACAGCTGGGTTATGGAGTTCCACAAGTGAGCTGGCCCTTCATTTATCACAACCACCTGTTTGCTTGTTTCGCCGCTGCTACTGCTGCTCCTGTTACTTGGGCTCTGTCTACTATTCTGGGCTGGGGCTTCTTGTCGAAATGGTAGAAGCTTTCTGCCGTGCGCATCTCCATCTAGATAGTAGGAGTTTACTGTACCTTCTTATCGAAGGATCAGGAAAAAGAAGATGAGTGCGCACCTTGGGCCAGCATGATTTGTACGATCGGAAATAAAAAATGTGACTGTAAACGAGGATGTCCTTTTTGTGAACGTATTTGGCAGCCAATGGCATTTACAATAGAATGCCGGTACTTTTCTAATATTTAATTTCAGATGAATAAATCTAATGAGATTAGTAGAATGATTTGCTATATGAATTTTACATTTTAAAGTAGTTTGTCAGGAGATATATACCCTAATATGAAACTTTTAATCTCTTATAATTGGTATCGAACCTTACTCAGTGGCGTATTAATTTAAAAATAGTGACTTTTTTCTTTTGCTTTCTTGTATACTTGAAAGTAACTTGTAATAAATTACGGTCATAGTAAATTTAATGTAGAAATCATCAAAATTGTAAATAAGATGTGATTCAAAACAAGAAATATTTAAACTTAAATTCAAAATCTAGATGATTGGACACACTGCGTGAAGGGTGAATGGTAAAGCAGGCGATTGTGCTTGAAAGACAATCATGTGGACTATCAACTGGAGTCTGCAGAAACTACAAGAATGAAAGTCTGAATTATTGTAAAGTTGTGCGAAACCTGGGCTTCTTTTTCCGTCGTTCCCATCGGATACAAAACGTCTACGGGGATATAGGGTCGTGCTTCCGTCCTGACGCACGGCAAAAAATGAGTAGCTCCGACCAACCCAACCGAGACCCGGTGACCCACCAGCGAGAACTCGAAGAAGAAGAAGAAGTGGGCAAATTGGCTGTCCGCTTGGCAAATACAGTGGTCCTTCCCATGGTTCTGAAGTCAGCACTCGAGCTGAATCTAATCGATATAATCTCAGACGCCGGCACAGGCGTTTTCCTCTCGCCTTCCGAGATTGCTAGCCGGCTGCCCACCAAGAATCCAGACGCGCCTGTTCTGCTGGACCGTATGCTGCGCCTCTTGGCGAGCTATTCCATACTCAAGTGCTCGCTGGTAACCGGAGAGGACGGAGAGGTTGAGAGGCTCTATGGTGCGGGGCCTATTTGCAAGTTCATCGTCAGGAACACACACGGGGGCTCTCTTGGTCCCCTGTTGCTCTTGCTCCACGATAAGGTTTTCATGGAGAGCTGGTGATCTCTGAAACCAAATTTGTTTCAAATTATTGATCATATTCTGCGCATATGCACTTAGAAATATAGTTAGAAGGCTTATTCATAGGTCTTCTTGCTCAGGTACCACTTGAATGATGTTATTCTAGAAGGGGGGATTCCTTTCAATAGGGCCTACGGGATGACGGCATTTGAATACCCAGGAACAGACGAAAGGTTCAATCGGTTATTCAACCAGGCTATGTCAAACCAAACTACCATGGTCGTGAAGAAGATACTCGACGTGTACAAGGGGTTAGAAGGCCTTCAATCGTTGGTTGATGTGGGTGGCGGAATTGGAGTTGCCCTTAAGCTTATCACTTCCAAGTATCCTCAGATTAAGGGCATCAATTTTGATCTGCCTCACGTTTTGGCTGATGCACCTTCTTATCCAGGTCTGCATCAATTCTTCCGTTGGTTTAGCGGTCTGATGATACCTTGAAGATGCAAAAGTATTCAACCAGTACAGTGTACAGTCTTCACGCGCTTGATGCGTATCCCTTGACTCTAGTGTCTGATGAGAAGAAACTCGTGCTTACGATGAAAATATTCCGTGACTGTCTTTATCCCATGACTAGATATGCCACCGAACCTACTTGATAGCCTTTGTTAATATATTAATTAAAAATGTTAAAGTTTTCATCTTCTTTTAGCTTCTATTATTGGGAGATTTATGGTTTAAAGTAATCACAAGATCCTGATTTAAACCTTTACTATTGATCTTCCATCTCTAGTAAAAGTAACTTGCATGTTCTATGGTCCTAGTAAAGGAAAGTGTTAAACATAGATATAGATGATTAATCTCTTTACTTTTTCAATTAGGTTTAGCTATTAATCACGTGATGATATAGGTGTGGAGCATGTTGGTGGAGATTTTTTTGATTGCGTTCCAAGAGGAGATGCCATTTTCATGAAGGTAAGTTTAAATGGCTTTGACAACCTTTGCATCACTTACTAGGTTTTATTTTGTTGTTTGTAAACTAAATAGATATTTCATTTATGTTGTCAAAACTACAAAGACAGTTTACTTATTTCTACTAACTTGACACATTATTTCACAAATTTAAAAGAAAAGAGAACAACTATTACTCTCAGTTATACAACACATTGGTATTATCTTCTGCTTTTTGCTTCTTTTTTTTTTGACACTCTCTATTAGATCGAAGTGGAAGGTTTCTCACGTTATAAGTTTGAACCTGAAACTAACCACTGTCTAGTTACAGAGGATATCATGGAAAACCAATATGATGATGGCGCATAACCTAGACTTATGGCCATGAGAGGGCATTTTTACATTAGGAGCATAATTCTATATTCACAAATCTAATGCACGAGCATAAGCGTTAGGAAATATTATTGTTAGTTTCTTATATCCAAATTGATACAAAAGGATAATGGAAAGGACAATTTAGCGTCTTGATTTGCAAAGATTAATTGTTATTATTCAGGCTAAACAAAGTGTTAATTCATTAGCAATAAAGTAATTTCCCCAAACTAAAGTAAGTTCATAGATTAAATAACTTCAAGATAATAGGTTTTGGATTAAACCGCATCATGCCATAACCATTGTTTTGATTGATGAGATTATGGAACTTTGGGAGTCTACAAAGAGACCTTTCCCCATATATTTTTCTCTCGCACACTTTCCTTATGGCCATTTTTGTGGTATGTTACTGGGAAGGATTACAGTTATTCAACAACTTTGGCATCAGTGAGGCCATGGAGCCGGTAAGTGGTTACAATGGTTCAACTCTCTTTTCTGGTCTCCGAAGTGAAGAGCTTATTTTAGAAAAAAAAATTTATTTGCTCTTGTCTAGACATGCTCTCTCTTCCTTATTTCAGCATAGTACCAGTAGCACTCTATAGCCTCAATTGAATATGGCTTAAAGTTCTTCATAGATCTTGTTTTTGTACCTTTTCTATTGTTAGTAGTTTCATCCATATTTTTAACGAGGTGTTGGAACGTGCAGTGGATACTCCATGATTGGAGCGATGAGCATTGCCTAAAACTTCTCAAAAACTGCTGGAAAGCTCTTCCCAACTCTGGAAAGGTGATCATTGTGGAATCGCTTCTTCCTGTGGATCCTGAGAATAAAGTTATGTCACACATAGTCTTCAAGCAAGACTTGTTCATGTTAGCTCAAAACCCAGGAGGAAAAGAGAGGACCCAGAAAGAGTTTGAGGCATTGGCCGCAAAATCAGGATTTTCTGGCTTTGAGGTCATATGTTGTGCTTACAATAGCTGGGTTATGGAGTTCCACAAGAGAGCTGATCCTTAATTTTCTAGAACCACCTGTTTGTCTTTGCTACTGCTCCTAGCAGCTCGTGTTACTTTGGGTTTGTATTATTCTAGGTTGGGATTTGTTGTTGTAATAAATAGGCATGAATTCAAGTTAATAGTTGACTTCGCTAGCATAATCACCTCGTCTTTAAGATAAACCGAGTTTTTATCGAACCGTCCCCAGCGATACATTGTCTGCGCTTGCACTGATGAGGACATGGGGCTGCTTCATGCGACTGATTGTTGTCGGAAGACAGTTCTTCCCTTTCTTTGCTTACATAGTTGTATTAATTTTACGTTCTTCTTTGAGCTCTTTGCTCCGATCACAAATTTGATGTCCCGGTGTATGTATGCTGAGTTGCTTCTCTCTTGTGCCGAGAACAAGGCAGGAGTTCACAGAGTATAAAACTGGCTCCAAACCTGTCCTCTTAATATTAAAAGGTCAAGGGGGACTCTCTTGTTTTCATCAGTGGACCTCCCTCCTAGTATGTGTTTGAAAAGTAAAGTACGTTACTATAAATTCAGTTAACGAGAAACATAGTTGAGGCTTTTTGTGAAGAAGAACGCTCAGAATCGACATCACTTGCAAATCTTTGTTAACCAACGTTAACTTTTGGCATATAACTTTAAGGCAGTTCAGGAGAAAAAGAACTTGACAATGGCTTAAAGTTCAGGAGAAAAAGTTCACGAAAACTCAATAAAAAATCTAGGTAAGTAATCTCGCTTTTTTGTTGTGTGAACAGATTAAAGGGAAGAGGGAATTCGTGCTCTTCGTCTGTTCCCCTACCCAGAAGTAACCCTTTCTACAATATAAATGTTATACAAAGTTTCACATGTAATATTCAAGATAAAACACCAATCCATCTAAATAACTCTACAACAATGGATTTAGCAACGGAAAAAACTTGCAAATGACCTTCATGATAAATTATCCTTATTGATTGAAAAGGTCATCCACCAATTACATGTTCAATGATTGTTTAAAAGTCTCTGATCTTTTGTTGAGTCTTTTTTCATTTTTTTTTATTATTAGTGGGCTTGTGGGTTTGTATTTGTATCTCCAGCTATTTGGGTCAACTTGTGTTTTGACTTTATGTTTTATTTGAAATTAAGGAAAGAGATATGTTGACTATCTAATTGCATATTTCACATTTGAAACTCCTAAACCCCTCCTTCGTTTATGCTAGTCCCATGTCTTAACAGTATAGATTTCCAAAAGTTGAACCTGAATTTTTGTTGCTTCCAAGATGGAACTTAAATAGGGAAAACAACACCCTTCCAACTTGCCAGACCAAAATTTGGGAAGTGGTTTTGCATATAAAATAAACTAGTTTAACAAGTAGCTTTTGAACACCTTATGGTGCTAGTCAAAAATGTCTTGTTGGAAACTTTTAGACCCATCTTAAAGTAACATCTCTTACATTCTAGGTTTACTATTGTCATAGCCATCAACCTTTCAAACTCAACCATGGACCATTTTCCTAATAAAAATTAACCCATCTTTAAAGCAAGCAAGTTTTTCACTCCATTTTACACTCGATTTAATCAACTACCTCAAGAACTAGAAACTATTTTATTTGTCAATCTTGTAATAATCACCAATTCTTATGACCGTGACAACATCTAATGGAATAGAAAACATGGAAACAAGTATGGCACATCTACTTCTCTTTGTTGCACTCCCTTTAAAGATTCCAAACCACATTTGGGAGAAAGTTTCACTATATTTCATCAATAAATTGCTAATATTGAAGGGGAAAAAATTTGATCTTAGTTATAGTGGATAGACTTAGTAAGTATGCTCACTTTTTTCCCTTAACTTACCCTCATTCAATTGAATCAGTGGCCAAGATGTTTTTCGATAATATCTTGAAGATTTATGGCATGTTAAAGAAGGTGATCTATAATCGTAACCTTTTTGTTTATGGAAAATTTATGGCAAACATTTTTGGATTATAAGGAACTAACTTTAGCTTTACAATGGTGTATCAACCCTAATTTGATGTTTAAATGGAGGTCATTAACAAAATGGTGAAAATATACCTATGTTGTTTTATAGGTAGAGTTCAGGCAAGTGGATCTCATGGGCAAAGCATAGCTATAGTATGAGTAACCATTTGGCCATAAAAATGATGCCTTATGAAGTAATGTTTAAAAGGAAACCACCTAGCTAATGACATATATGCCAAGATCAACTAGTGCTAAAGTTATGGAAAAGAACTTAAAGAATTGATATGTTGCTCTAATGGGACTTGCGATTCTATCTAGGAAAGGCCCATGCAAAAATAAAGTTTATTTTATGATCAAAGCATTGAGTGTATCTCATACCTTAGCCTTATTGAAAATTGTTGGTAGCAATGCCTTGATCCTTTCAAATGTTGCCACTCTATTTTGGGTCCTTTAAAATTTTCTATAAAGTAGGACTAGTTGCATAAACACTCAAACTTTTGCTAGGCGCATGATTGCAACTAACTTTCCATATCTCAATTTTGAAAAAATATGTGAGTAAAAATTGCACTATGCAATCCAAGTTGCCTACCTTCATTGATAGAGATGACATGCTACTTTCTACCTTACAAGCGATTTTGGAATAATGAAACAAAAAGTGTTAAGAAGAAATCTTGGCCTATAGGAAAGGCATTCTCTTGCAAAGGCTACTTGGGAACATTTTAGCAACATTAATGAAAGATACTGAAAGCTAGAACTTTGCGAACACGATCTCTGTTAAGCAAAAGGGATGTGACCACCCTTAGCCACATAAGAGGTAAGGTGGCCTACTAACTTTTGTTGGAAACCCATGAGGTGGTTGTTGTGTGTAGGATAAGTTAAAGTGCATTTTTGTTAGGTTACTGAATATAGGTGCAAAAAAGCTAGAATAGGCCAAGCATCACTTTTTGCTTCCTAAGCTCTCATGTCAACAAACCATGAGTGTTAAAAGCTAGTCAGCTATAGCACAAATAAGGCATATTTGCTTGTTTAGGTTAACAAGGTTTTAGCAAGAACTAAGGTGGTCTTGCTTTGTTTAAGAACTATGTAAGGGAGAAAGGATGCGAACTTATTATATTGTGGATAATACACCGTCAAATTAAGTATTGTTCATCTAACACAAGTAGAATATAGGTTTGTTTTGTTGTGCAACAACAACAAGTTCTAGTAGGTCTTAAGCTAAGATATGTAGACACAATATACAATGTAAGTAGCAATAACATTTCAAATAGGGTAAAGATCAATTATGTAAGATTGGTATATATATGAATAAGAACATAAAAATATAATCCAAGAAAAGTTATGAAAGAAAATCATGAGATGTAGACAATGTAGTGCACATAACCCCAGTTGTTTAAGAATCAAATAGTGTGCATAAGCATAACTTGTGAATAAATTAAAACTCATTTTAAATAACCAAAAAGATTTTCAAAAGAAGATTAATAGCCAAAATCAAGTCTCAAAGCAAAAGGTAACATATCAATTAAAATGATAAACACATTAGATCCAAAAATTAATGTGTTAATAAAAAAGAACTAGAAAATATATGTTTATTCTTTTACTTAGATCCTTTTATCCACCAATTACTAGATTAGTAACTTTTTAAGATCTTCAATCTCCTTGGAAGATTACTATACATACCAATAGAGACATAAAAATCTAATCCAAAGAATGTTATGAAAGAAAAGTACGCAGTGGAGACAATGTAATGCACATAACCTCAACTATTTAAGAATTAAATAATGTGCATAAGCATAACTTGTGAACAAGTTGTAACTCATTATAAACAAACAAAAAGATTTTCAAAAAAAGATTAATAGCCAAAATTGAGTCTCAAAACAAAAGGCAACATATCAACTAAAACGATAAACATATAAGATCTAAAAATTGATGTGTTGATAAAAAGGAACTAGAAAATAAATGCTTATTCTTTTACTTAAATCCTTTTATCCTGCAATTACTAGCTCAATAAATTTTTAAGATCTTCAATCTCCTTTTAAGATTACTATATATACCAATAGAGACATAAAAATATAATCCAAAGAAAGTTATGAAAGAAAAGTACATAGTGTAGATAATATAGTGCACATAACCTTAACTATTTAAGAATCAAATAATGTATATAAGCATAACTTGTGAACAAGTTGCAACTCATTATAAACAACCAAAAAAATTTTCAAAAGAAGATTAATGGCCAAAATTGAGTCTCAAAGCAAAAGGTAACATATCAATTAAAATGATAAACATATAAGATCTAAAAATTGATGTGCTGATAAAAAAGAACTAAAAAATATGTGTTTATTCTTTTACTTAGATCCTTTTATCCACCAATGACTAGATTAGTAACTTTTTAAGATTTTCAATCTCCTTTTAAGATTACTATACATACCAATAGAGACATAAAAATATAATTCAAAGGAAGTTATGAAAGAAAAGTACACAGTGTAGACAATGTAATGCACATAACCTCAATTATTTAATAATCAAATAATGTACATAAGCATAACTTGTAAACAAGTTACAACTTATTATAAACAACCAAAAAGATTGTCAAAAGAAGATTAATAGCCAAAATTAAGTCTCAAAACAAAAGGCAACATATCAACTAAAATGATAAACATATAAGATCTAAAAATCGATGTGTTGATAAAAAGGAACTAAAAAATATATGCTTATTCTTTTACTTAAATCCTTTTATCCACCAATCACTAGCTCAATAAGTTTCTAAGATCTTTAATCTCCTTTTAAGATAACTATATATACCAATAGAGAAATAAAAATATAATCCAAAGGAAGTTATAAAAGAAAAGCATGTGGCATAGACAATATAGCACATATAACCTTAACTATTTAAGAATCAAATAATGTGTATAAGCATAACTTATGAACAAGCTGAAACTCATTGTAAACAACCAAAAAGATTTTTAAAAGAAGATTAATAGCCAAAATCAAATCTCAAAACAAAAGGCAACATATCAATTGAAATGATAAACATATAAAATCTAAAAATTAATGTGCAGATAAAAGGAAACTAGAAAATAAATGCTTATTTGTTTACTTAGATCCTTTGATCCACCAATTAACAACTCAATAAATTTTTAAGATTTTCAATATCTTTTTAAGATTAATTTACACACTAATACAGACATAAAAATATAATCCAACAGAAGCTATGAAAGAAAAATATGTAGTGTAAACAGTGTAGTGTACATAACTTCAACTGTTTAAGAATCAAATAATGTGTATAAGCATAACTTGTGAACAAGCTAAAACTTGTTGTAAAGAATCAAAAAGATTATCAAGAAAATATTAATAGCCAAAATCAAGTCTTAAAACAAAAGGCAACATATCAACTAAAATGATAAACATATAAGATCTAAAAATTGATGTGCTGATAAAAAAAACTAAAAAATAAATGTTTATTCTTTTACCTAGATCTTTTTATCCACCAATTACCTGCTCAAAAACTTTTTAAGATCTTTAATGTCTTTTAAGATTACCTATACATACCAATAGACATAAAAATATAATCTAAAGGTAGCTATAAAAGAAAAGTATGTAGTGTAGAAAATGTAATGCACATAACTTTAGCTATTTAAGAATCAAAAAATGTGCATAAGCATAACTTGTGAACAAGCTAAAACTCATTATAAAGAATTGAAAAGATTGTCAAGAAAAGATTAATAGCCAAAATTGAGTATGAAAACAAAAGGCAACATATCAACTGAAATGATAAGCACATAAGATCTAAAAATTAACGTGCTAATAAAAAGGAACTAGAAAGTATATGTATATTCTTTTACTTAGATCTTTTTATCCACCAATTACCTGCTCAATTACTTTTTAAGATCTTCAATCTCTTGTTAAGTCATCTATTCCTTGGAAAAATCAAAAACTTCCTCACTTAAAACTGAAAGAGAACATAATATAAGTTACATATATATTCTATAATCCAACAAAATGACCAAGCATAGAATCATAGACTCACTTTCAATATAGCATAAAATTCTAATAAATTGTTTCACTGCTTTAGTTGTTGCTATATGATTAAGAATAACACTTTGCCATTTGATTGGCCTTGCATGCTTTAATATCTAATTATTGAGTATAGATTATAAACATAACCTTAACTATAGCTTAAGTGAACACATAAAAAAAAAAAAGGAAATAAAGGTAAGATATTCATAACATTTAAAACTTTACATGAAAATACTAGCAAAAGGTGTGCAATTAATATTGTTCTATTGTAGCTAAAAAAGAGCAAAAGACAAACCCATTTGGAAAAAGAAAAAAATAAAGAAAGATAATAATATGATTCCTAAAGATCATAAATCTCACACTCTAATGGATTCAAAAACTACTAAAGGTTCTAGTAACCAACTTCTTTAGACAATACTTTGGGAAAGATTAAGAATTTATTTGAATTAATATAATGTTAAGTTTGTTGACATGTAGTCTTTTGGGCAAAAAAAAAAAAAGATCTCATTACTTGAGAACTATGCAATAAGAATACCATTTAAAGTTAAGAACAAATGATTTTGAAGCACATTACACTAACAAAAAAAAAAGAAGTAACACAATCTAGTACATTTCCTAAAATAATAACAACATGCATTATACATGCATAATAACTTTGAAAATGTAATTCTTCATTTCATCACATTGTTTAACATGCAGTGCACTTCACCAAGACTTAATAACACCATCTAGAACCTATATAGAAGTACAAAAGGCAAATATGCTTATCAACATCCACAATTAAGATTTAAAAAAAAGTTATATAGTTAAAATGGCTTAATTTATGCTTTTATATTTTTTAATCTTATAGTTTTTCATAAACAATCAGGTAGATAAAGCACATGTAGGTTAATTAGCCAGTTGATTGCATTTAAAAGAAATTCATCACTTTAATGTACAAAAAGTACTAATGCATTTGATACAAGAGTTTTTAAATTAATGACATTTCACCAAAATGAACCATTACACCTTTATAGGCTTTGCAAAGGGATTTTTAAGGAATCTTTTGATCAAAGCCTTTAGGCTGAAAGTCTTAGTCAAATCTCATTTGCAAAAGATCTTTATTCTTGTTCAATAAAGTCTTTAGTCTTTAGTTTCATTATATAATAGATATTAAGACTAAAGATTACATTGAATTTTTTACTATTATCCTAACAAGACAATCAAAATAGATCCAAAATATTACCACACAATCTTAAGGAGCTACAATCTTGTCCTATGACCAACTTAATGAACAAGTAAGCTATAAAATTAACCAATGGATTCATTTCATGAGACATTATATGACTCCAAAAAATGTAGCATATTTATACTTAAATCAAAACATAATTAATGGTTTCTATAGCTATGGGTCAATTAATCATGCCAATGACCATCTTAGTATATTTATAATCTTGATCTTATTCATATTTACTAAAAGGTATTATTTAACCTTTGTGATAGATGTATAATTAATGAGGTGTTAAAAAACATCAATAACTCTCCTAATCATGCAAAAAGACAACTTATCAATAAGGTAAAGAACTTGATGCCCTAGTTCTTTGTATTTTGAGAATGTGCATAACTTAAAGCTAAATAATTGAATTATTTTATGTTCCCAAAAAATCTAGTTTGTTGTTGTCCTCTAAATCATTAACATATAATGCAATTAAAAGAAAGAATTAACATAAACATTTGAATAAGAGGAAAAAATAAAAAATATTAATATTATGCTTATAATTATTAACGTACTTACTTATCAAAAACTAAAGCATCGAAAACAAAGACTATTATACAAGTATATGTAATAGTCCAATTAATGTAAATGAACAGGACTATATAATTCATCACAAAAAGGTATAAAAATCACTTTTGTCTGTATAACATCATTATTAGTTACTCGTTGGATTTATTTGAGACATTTACCCTTAAGTGATTTATACGAATCATTAATTTTTCTTTCATGTAGTTTGTCCATTATTCATATGGTTCTATATCTTTAAAAAAAAAAAAAAACATTTAGGCGCAATAATCGTGTCAAGTGTTATTTTTACCTAAGGCTTTACGACTTCTAGTTTTGTAACTAAAACACATCAATCTGTAATATTAGTACCCGCTCTCTAATCTCATTGGTTAATGATGCACATAAGTATGATGGTATTTGGCTATGCAACTCTCTTATGCTGATCATTATTATCAGTAGCTCTTATAGTCATTAAATTTTGCGAAGTCAAGGAATTTTAAGAAAGAAAATAATGATTCATTTTACTTTGATGAGAGCAATTTGTATTTTCCTCTTTCATAGTGGGTAATCATTTGAACCAGTGAGTAGCTGAAGGACTAGAACAGTGGTAGAAACATCGCTGGGGGCTAACATAAGTGGATTTGTTAGCTTTAGCATATTAGGCTTTTGTGGAAGAGCAAGAAGCCATGGCTTGTTTCTTAGTCTTCCAAGAAATCAAAGAGCCCTCCAACTTGATGCAAAAACCAGTAAGAGATCATCATGACATAAGATAAACTACCCAATCAAAATCATAAAAACCATTTAGCTAAAAGTCCTTTGTAAAAGACTAATCTCAAAATGAACAAAATACATGAACAAAAGAAACAATGTTTTATGGAACATTTATTTGACCCATTCTATGAGTTGGTTTAGTAACCTTTGCAACCAAAGAAAATAATATTTTATGTTTTTGTAAAAACTATAGTACTTTGATTTCAATTTTAAGAAATCTTTAAAAATCTATGTGCCAAACACTATTTGTTATTATTCATTTGAATTATAATTTGCTCTATTCGAAAACTATTTGGTTTTCAAAACATAATCTTTAAAAAGGCCTTTAGCAAACCATGAAAAACAAAGCACCTAAATTGCATGGCTCTAACCTCCTTCCTTTTCCTCCCTCTTTATTCACATGGCTTAGCAATGCATTGGACACTTTTCAATCCGTATGAATAGGATCTTTAAAAAACACTTGCACCAATTCATACTCATCTTTTCCGATGATAAATTAGTTTTCAATAAAAAAAAATGGACAATTGTAATATGTAAGAATAGCACTTTCAATCCTTTGAAAGTACTTTCTTTTTGCAAAGATATAAAGCAAAAGATTTCAAAAGTGCCAATACAATGTTTCTTCAAATAAATATTTTTTGAAATTAATGTTGTACAAAACTCCATATATAACCTTCAAGATAAAAATACTAGTTCATCTAAATAACTTTACGACAATAAATTTAGTACAGGAAAAACCTTGCACATATTCCTTATAATAAATTATCCCTACTAATTCAAAAAGCTATCCATTAATTACTTGTTCAACGACTATTTAAGATCTTCAATCTCTTGTTAAGTCATATCTCTATTGGAGAAATCAATAACTTCTTCACTCAAAAACTAAAAAAGACAATAGTACAAAACTCTTCAAATAAATCTTTTTTGAAATTAATGTTGTACAAAACTCCACATTTAACATTTAAGTAAAACACACTAGTTCATCTAAATAATTTTACAACAATAGATTTAGTATGGGAAAAAACTTGCAAATGTTCTTCACAAAAAATTATCCCTACTAATTTAAAAAGCTATCTATTAATTGCATGTTTAATGGTTGTTTAAGATCTTCAATCTCTAGTTGAGTCATATCTCCCTTGGATAAATCAATAACTTCTTTACTCAAAAGCTAAAAAAAGACCATGGTACAAAACTCTTCAAATATATCTTTTTTGAAATTAAATGTTGTACAAAACTCCACATGTAACATTCAAGATAAAAACACCAATTCATCTAAATAACTTTACGACAATAGATTTAGTATATGAAAAAACTTGCAAATGTTCTTCATGGTAAATTATCACTATAATTCAAAAGGCTATCCACCAATTATCTATTCAATGACTATTTAAGATCTTCAATCTCCTGTTAAGTCATATCTCCCTTGGAGAAATCAAGAACTTTTTCACTCAAAAGCTAAAAAAGATCATAATACAAAACTTTTCAAATAAATCTTTTTTGAAATTAATGTTGTACACAACTCCACATGTAACATTCAAGTAAAACACACTAGTTCATCTAAACAACTTTACAACAATAGATTTAGTATGGGAAAAAACTTGCAAATGTTTTTCACAAAAAATTATCCCTACTAATTCAAAAAGTTATACATCAATTACCCATTCAATGATTGTTTAAAATCTTCAATCTCCTGTTAAGTCATATCTCCCTTGGAGAAATAGTACAAAACTCTTCAAATAAACTTTTTTGAAATTAATGTTATACAAAACTCCACATGTAACATAAAAAATAAAAATAATAGTTCATCTAAATAACTTTACAACAATAGATTTAGTACAGGAAAAAACTTGCAAATTTTCTTTATGGTAAATTATCTCTACTAATTTAGAAAGCTATCCACAAATTACTTGTTAAATAATTGTTTAAGATATTTAATCTCTTCTTAAGTCATATCTCTATTGGAGAAATCAAGAACTTCTTCACTCAAAAGCTGAAAAAGATCATAGTACAAAACTCTTCAAATAAATCTTTTTCAAAATTAATGTTGTACAAAACTCCACTTGTAACATTCAAGATAAAAACATTGGTTCATCTAAATAACTTTATGACAATAGATTTAGTATAGGAAAAAATTGAGAATAAGACTAGTCATAGATAGCTAATGGGTTTTTTGTTTAAAAGCTTTTTGTTTAATGGAATAGGACTAGTGATAGATAGCTAATGGGTTTTTGGTTAAAAAGCTTTTCATTTGCAATACTAATAAAAGTCATTTTTCAAAATTTCTAAATATTCATATTTTGATGTAGAAAGATTAGTTCTTGTCAACGGTAAAAGTTTTCTAAAGTTCTGTGTTTTTGGAACAACGGCAAGGGTGCAGATACTCATAGGCATTACTTATACTTCAATTCTGTATATTCTTTTTTGATCAAACATGCTTTTGGTGTAGTGAGGGTGAGGAATACTTTGACTTTTGTTCTCTTTTTTTATTTTTTAATATATATATGTATCCAGCAAAGGGTTTTTTCCATTCGTTTTCGAGGTGGGACTTTTTGGAAGCCTTGTTAGCGCACCTCTGCCTTCTAAGGTGGGACTCGTGCTTGCTGCCAGCTCCCATTCCCATGTCTTCCTATAGTAGTATCACTCGCACATTACAATTCAACCATAGTGAGAAGAAAACACAATAGTACAAGCTAATAAAGAGAAGTTAAATGGTAGACTCAGGGATAATGATTACCAAATTGAGTGTCAGACAAGTGATAAAATTACCAGCCATGATAGAATTATGTCGTAAGGCATGCTCCAAATGCAGATTAAAAGTTTCGATTGATCAAATGAGGTCCCAAGTGGCAGAAAAGTAGATATACTTGAACTCCTGAAGCATTTCTTCACACAACAAAAACATCATAAGAAGAACAAACATTCATTCAAATAGCTCGCAACCGGCTATGTTCAACTTGCCCAAAAGAGGAATTGAATTCAACTCGGAAGCAAAAACCTACCCCATGTTGAGCGACCGAAGAGGCGTTTCCACTATGGCAAAGCGCTTCGAAGCTTCGGCAAAGCATAGGTTGCCACAACGAAAGCGAAAAATGCTAACCACATGGGCTTTATATGTAGAATATTTTAGAAACCTCCCGCAGGAAAAAAATGTTTACTCTTTTTTGATGTGAGGAGTCATGGAAATACAAAGTGGCTAAAGAGGATTGGTGGTTATATCCAACTTGGATTGGAATGAAGATATTTTAATATCTATAAAAAAGTTGGTTACTCTTAATAAACCCAGTCTTTCAAGTTGGAACTTAGACTTGGTATCAAAGCCACCTTATTCTGACTTAAGTACCAACATCAAGCATCCAAATAAGTAGGCGGAAGGATGTGATCAACATATCTTCCACATGGTTAAAAATTTTAAAACTTTCACAACAAATGGGGTTTTTCTCCAAAATTCACCCATTGAGGAGTTCATCTACAATCTAGAATTATTGGTGTTTCCTTTGAAGACAATCATCAAAGCAATTCTCACTTCACTTGGATCTCAATTTACACAACAAACAAGGTTTCTCTTTAGAATTCACTCTACCTTTCATTAGAAAATTTATCTTTCTCTTAAAATATGATAGAGTAAAGTTACAAATTTCATAAATGATATTATAGGTCTTATAGGTCCTTCACTTGGACCATTAACTACAAATATGTCCTAAAATTATGTTAAGATACATATTATTGACTTATAAAAGATGAAAAAATTTGTTCATTTATAAAAAATTTCATAACAAATTGTCAATAACCCAATATGACATTTATCAAAAACATCAACTCCTCTCAACAGTATATAACTATGGACGCATTGTGATGAAATATATTTATTCATTTGGACTGAGGGGGAGAGAAACAAAAAAGAATTTATAAAAATGGAAGTATAAAACACAAAGTTTACTGTCGTTTTCAGAAAATTTAGACAGTAATTCTAGAGAATTCTTGGAACCTTATCATAGGATAGTGAGAAAGTCTTAAAACTGATTCAATGGAAATATTTAGAAGCAACAAGCGAAGAAGCTGGTGACATCTTAGCCTTCAAAATTCGATCCGGACCCTCTCAGTTGACAAGGTCGGCATGTTTCTTAGTCGGTGTCTGGGGAAAACGAGGTCGTATAGTAATCCAAGTATCTCGTCGTTTCTTTCTTTCTCGTTCTTCCTCTCCAATTTTCCCGAGAAAGTCGAGACGGACAAGCTTCTATTGTCTCAGAGGAATAACCAATTTCTCCATCCTCATGGCTTCAGGTGTTATAACTACTCTCGAAATTTTAGACTTCTCCATTCAATTGGGATGACTATATCAATTTCTCGTGCGGCTTGGGCTGATTAAACGTCTCCAGTCATTGAAATAGAGCTGAAGTTCTAAAATTTTAGGGATATTCGTGAAACCTAATTGTAGCTTGCAGAATTTGATTTAAATTTCTTTACTTTTCGTTCTGGGTGTCCGTTCACTATCCAGATGTTTGTAGCTTAAATTTTCGTCCGGTTGTTTCGAGTATTTAATAAATTGGCACGATTCAAGTTAATAGTTCAATTTATGCTATTTGGATGTTGGGAAAATTCAAAAGGCAATTAAATTTTGGAATTGATATGCCCCATTAACTCAGTTTCGAGAGAACTAATCAACTGTCTCTATTCCCCCCTCCAACTCACCTCGAGCTAAGAAATTGCAGCTGTTGTTTGACTTGTATCGTTGTTTTCTGAAAAATAATATTCAATCATATCGTTTTGGTTCAAATGAGCTTTAGGGTGAAAAGGCCTCTGCTTCCTGGTTGCATTAATCTCAATTTGTTGTAACGCCTTTCAGATTTTGCCTTATCAGTTCCTGCTGAACTTGAGTCGGCCTTGCGGTTGAAGACGGTTCGTTACTTTGTAACGAAAAGGCCTTGGCTTGGTAATCATCAATTTTTTTTATTTCTATATTACTGTTGACGTATAATGTGTGGGTGATCTAAATTTTGGTCTTCATGAGTTCTTATCGCTTTCAGGTTTTCTGTTTCAGATCTCTATGGAGTTAATGTTAAACCTGTTGCACCATTTGGGAGTGTCAGCAGAAAACCATATGTTGATCCGGCACTTATTCATCGTTGTTTGCCCGATGAACTGCTCTTTGAGGTATTCTGTGCTATGCAAAGCAACCACTGCTATGACCTATATTATGAAGAAAACTCACTAACAACACTAAATATTTTTGTTTTTTCTATACGAAAGAATCAAAAAGTCCTTTTGATAAGAATGTAAGAATACAATAGAGGAGAACTCTAATGGATATTTATACGCAGGTCTTTGCAAGAATGACACCATATGATTTAGGAAGGGCAGCTTGTGTATGTCGCAAATGGAGGTATACAATTCGCAACCCTGTGTTTTGGCGTTCTGCATGCTTGAAGGCTTGGCAGGTAAACATTGTATCTATTGCGAAATGTGAACCACTTCTCATTTAGCGCATGCAATGTTGAAGCTTAAAAAAGTGGGACTTCTTTTATGAAGCTCTCTGGACCAGTGGAAATTTACAAGGTTTTGCAGTCCAGATATGAGGGGTCCTGGAGGAAAATGTGGCTTTTTAGACCAAGGGTCCGTACAGATGGTAAGATATGCTGAAATGAATCTTCTTGTCTAAAGTTGAGCGTTTTACATGAAACAACCTTGCCCTTTGGCTATAACGAGAACATATGCACTTCTGGACCTTGCATTTGTTCAATGTTTGTAAATGAAACTGGAGTGCCGTTATTTTGTTTGTTCCATTTATCTTCAACTTTTGGGCTTGCTGAAGAACATCATGAGATTTAAACCAAGTTTTCACATCTCAGGTCTTTATGTGAGTAGGAATACCTATATTCGTGCTGGAATTGCAGAGTGGAAGGTCACCAATCCAGTCCATTTGGTATGTATTTGTTCTTTACAATTTATATGGTTGAATAGAAGGTTTGTTCCTGTTGAAGATGCAGACCTGTTTCACATATAACAAGGAAGTGGGATCTACACTCTCTAGAAAGCCAAAATCCCGTATTGGGTGCCATACTGATTCACTTTTTTACTAATCGGAAAAATACATCCCACCACTTATCAAAACTAAGATTTCAGTTGTGAAAAGGTAGTTGGATTTGAGAAAGAAAAAAAAGATGCGGTAGTACTGCACTTGTAGCGCTGGCACAGGCTGTAGTGTGAGAGTGTTTTATATGAAAAAAAAATGGATGTCAGAGTTTGGGTGGCCCCTGACTTTGTGAAGTTTAGGGCACACCCTGAATTTATATAATTTAGGGGTACCATGACATAGATAATAATTTTATGTAATTTGAAAAGCTAATAGGATCATAACTATTGCATAGAGACAACAGTGGAACCTTAGAAGATTTTCACTTTTTGTAGGTTCTGGGAGGGAGAATAGTTGAATTGCAGTAACAAAGTTGCTTCAACCTAGTTGTTCTGCAAGCACTTTATTTTCTCTTCTGCTAATACTATTTATATTTCTGGGTTCGCAGGTTTGCTATTTCCGTTACATGAGATTTTACCCTTCTGGTAGATTTCTGTACAAGGTTATTGTCCTTCCTACTAACTTAGTGCTTCTAAAAAGTGGAGAGGATTTTGTGTTTCTCTAGCTGATTTCTTCCATTCACTTCGTTAATTTGCAATCAGAATTCTTCACAAAAAGTCAAAGATGTGGCCAAGTGCATGAACTTGCGTGCATCTAAAGCTGACTGTATCTTTAGAGGAACTTACACATTGTCAGATGACCAGGTTAGGTTCTACTTTTTGCTAACTCCCCTTCATCTGAATCATAGTTGCAACATTTGGATCCCCTTTTGATTATGTTACTTTCAGTGGATTACACGTCAAATTGATCCCTGCTTAGAATTCCATCTTGTTGTCCTTTTCTACTGATCAATGTGGCTATCAAAAGTATTTATGGCTACTCTTTGATTACAGGTTGAAGCTGCTGTTTTGTATCCTGGTATGCGTCCTACTGTTTTGAGAATCCGCCTAAGGTATTCGATACCTGTATCCTTTTAAATCTTATATTTCCAAGGCAGGGCCTACTTTGTTTTTCATTTTTCATTAGGTGGCTTCCTGTTGCTTTACTGCTTGATATTTTTACTTGCAACTGTCAGAAGAACTGAAACCTACATGATGTTGAAAGAAGTCACATAGGGGCTGAGGCACTGACTTTAGAGAAACTAACAATGAGCCAACTTTTGTGGTCCTTGGTCTTAAAGCTTGGTAACCAGTGCTCTAATTCTCCGTCTTCATATTCTTCTTCTGCTAAATGAGTACAAAGCTCCGTCACATGGTAGAGGATAAAAATGCATTATAATTATGAATTTTACACGAGAGATCAATCTGACAAATGCCAATCTGTGGATACTTATTGTTTTTGAACCTGTAGGCAGGCTTTGAAATGAGCTTTTGAATGCAACATTTGTTGCTAGTTTTTCTTGTGACCAAATTGCAAGAATTTATTGGCTAATCCGTGTTTTGGACAGATTAAGAGGAACGACAACTGGGGCTAACAATAGGATGGATCTACGCTCACTTGTTACTAGTGGTGTGGACGATAGAGAGGTCAACAACCCCGACGAGAACATCCTTGGAGTGGTCGAAAATTGGCAGGATGATGAATCACACAACCCAGATGTGCCTGGAGTCTCACACAGAAGGGGCATGATGCCTTTTGTCTTCATTCCTTTTGAACAGGTATCCTGAATTTCAACTGCTTTTCCCCTCGAATTTTACGATCCTGCATTCCATCAAGCGTCGCTTGCACACTCGTCAATGGTGTTTGATTTTAACCTGAATATCAGAGATAATACTCGCATTTTATTACTTCATTTTAACGTTTGGCGTCTCGTATTCTTGGTCCAGGTGGAAACCTCAGTTCTGAATCTGCCTGTGGAGAAGATGGATTATTTTGTTCCCGGTTGATAAATCAAAAGCCCAAGGATCACCTTTCTGTAAATAATTTTTTTTAATTCCTTGGCATTATAGGTCATCTGGATTCTAGAATCTTATGTATGAAAATAACCGTTGGAGTCACAAAGCAGCTTTATTTTGTAATTCCCGTCACTGTTTATAGGTGTATTTCAATATAATCTCTGTATTTGCTGCTGGCGTCCACTGTTATGTAATGGCGTCCAATATATGAAATAACAACCTTGTCTTTGTCTCAAATCTTGAACTACGATAATTCTTTGGAATCCTGGGTTATGTGATTTGGAATTCAGGAATTCCTGGATAATTCTTTGTCAGGAATTCAGTTCTGAAACAACATGGGTTCTAATTAAAGACCTTCTTATGAAGCTCGTGTTTCTCATTCAATCACGCAGTCAAAGAAAAGGCCTTGACCTATTTGGTAAATGACATTGCAGACAAAGTTTAACCAGTTGCCATGAGGTGTAACAAATGCAGAAGACGCGGGAAAAAATTTGTAACACTCCAATGGAAAGATGAGAAATGGCAGAAAATCGAATTTTCAATTTATTTAAGTGTAATCAAGAAAGATAGTTGTGGCTACAAATAACACAAACCCCTTGACGATGCAAGCAAAAGAACATCTGCTTAGGTACTTTGCAAATTACAGAAACTTCCCTCAGGTCCTGCTCAAAGAGCAGAACTCGTTCCACTACTAGATTTTGCAACTTCTGAATACAGAAGTGAATTCCAGGAGGGGTTTCGCGGAAGAAAAGTGTCCTGCCAGGTAAAAGAGAGAAAAACATAAGTTAATTCAAATCAGTACCCAGGCATGTTCTGGTTACATGGTGGAGGAGCAACATGAGAAGCTCGGGGAATCTTTCTTTAAAGATGATGGTCAATAAGATCAGAATAAGGAAAAAAAAAAAAAAACACCCAATCTACTTGCTGGAGGCAGTAAGTTAAGACAAGTGAGAATGGTATCAATAAAATCCTTTTCTCCTGAATTGCTTCTTTAGCCACAGCGTTGATTATTCTACACTAACCAAGCAGTTCAGGAAATGCAAAGAAGGTTTACTTAACTTTTGCCACCACTCGTTGCATTCAGGATATGATGCAACTCATCGGTAGTTGGAGAAGCGCCAACTTACATGAGAAAGGATTTGTTTTGCGCAGGTCACTAAGTTCGCAACCTTCATAAACCCTCCTTTCTTGGTCTAGGATACTTGGCACTAACACAAGCAGAGCCACTGTTCATGATGAATCGATTATAAAGTAAAAATTGGACAATAACATGTTGTATGCCAAAAGGATTAAGACACCCACCATCTTCTTCTGGAGTCAACTTAGAAAGAGAACACAAAAACTCTTCGCCGTTACTCAGTGGATGAAAACCTTTATTGATTTCATAGGTTATTTACATGTGTGTTCTCTTCAACATCACAATTTATATCACTGCTAAACTTATTAGGACTCCATCTTATCAAGAGTCCTTTTGATGACAAGTACATAGACCAGTTCTGTGCTTAGGAATGTCCGAAACATATGCATGCATAAGTAGCGCCGAAGCCTTATCCACAGAACAAAAGAATCCAAAGGGATCAAAGGTAGTACCTATATTCACAATTCGCATGAACAACACACCAAAAAGGAAAAAACACAGAGTGACACCAAAACAAAGTGCATAAAAAACAAAAAGGAATTCATTACAGAAATCAGAGGATCCTACCATTAAGACCCAGCAAACCCAAAACGTAATTGCAATTGAACACTTTTTCCATAAAAATCCAAGCAGTGAAAATTTAGAGAAACCCAGAAAGGGAGACAAGAGAAAGGAAGTTACCGAGACGTAAGAACAGGTTGGTATGATCGAGACGGAATGGGACTTGGCGTGGTAGAAGGCCGCAAAGCAGAGGTGGGAAGCCAAGCCTAGGCCTCTCTTTGAAGATGGCACGAAGGTATGTACCAAATCCATGACTTTTCCATCGTTCCTCAGAACGTATTCTACGTACGCCTTCTTGTCCTCGGTCTCGAACCTGTGCCGCGCTTCATTCCACACAATCTTCGGAGCCCCGGTGGCAGCTCCCGTCGCTGCCATCTCTCCTGTCCGGTCTTTGAATACAATATCTGACAGCCGGAGTTGCGTCCCACTCGATGGGGCAGACTCTTTGAAGACCCCTCGACAAAGATTCGACCCTCGCAAATAAAATTGCCCACAGACGATGTTTAACTTTGTAACATCTTAAAATAAGATGCTATATACCAAAATTCAGTTTACTTAAAAATGGGCATAATAGTAAGGAATTTATTTCTTTACGAAGAAATCTCTTAAAACAAATTAAGATAATTTGAGATTTTTATCATACCATTCTTAATATAATTTTCTGGCCAACAATCGGGAAGACGTGATTAGGGCAACTAGTGTGGAAAAAAAGAGAATATATGTGAAGGAGTACGAAGATTATGGCCCAGGAAATGGCGAGAAATGGGAAGCATTTGTCACAATTGCAACGGAAACAACCAGTCCTTATTACACAATGCAACATCACAACTACGTTCATGAAATACTATTCCGGCATACACGTTCCAATTTAAATTTGATACAGAGGAGCAGACCAAAAAAAAATTTGCAAGAAACATGGCCTTCTTTAATCTGCACGGGATTGGCCTGCTCGGGATGAAAGGATGATTCCCACAATGAGACCATAGAGAGCAAGTGCTTCAGCAAAGATGAGAATCAAAATCATGCCCACAAACAGCTTCGGCTGCTGTGCGTTAGCCCTGAGAATAATCCCAAAAGCAAAAATTAGCAACTCAAAAAACACTTTAGCCACACACCAAAAAAAAAAAAAGGTAAAGAAGATAAGAGGCTGTAAATAGCAATAACATGGAAATCATTTGTAATTATACGACCAAAAACTACTAAAGGATCACAGAAATTATATTATGGTTCCTGACGATTACACCATCAGTTCTTAGATGAGTCATTGCCAAAGATTTCTCCTAAAATGATGTAAAGCACATCCCACTTCCCAGACTTTTATGCAACTCATGGTTATCAGAATGCTAATCCACCTTCCATCACCATTTTAAAATAACTGACCAGAGCTGATGAAGGGAACCCAAATCTGACTACACCAATGCCATAAACTTGAAACTGCATGATATCAATCAGTTTCTGATAGGCCTCTGCGCCCGTGCAGGCAAAAATTTGGAAACAGATGACCACTAGGTTAGTAATTACTTCATGGAACTATATGTTTGAGGAAACCCAACTTAACCGACTTCAGTTAAACATCCAACTTTTCGAAACCCTGAACCGGCCATTGTCCATGCCTCCATCCCAGAGCTTACACCTGACACCAATCACATCCCTTTAACCAGCATGCCCACGGCCAAACCCAGACCTAACACTCGACACCCACAGCAAAACCTGAACCTACTCACTCCAACTTTACATGCCACACATTGACAGCCAACAATGTCCATGATCACTTATGCAACTCAAATCCACCATGAAAACAATGAGATCTAACCCCCACAATCCACCAACTTCAACTACCATGAATGAATCAGCCTGCAGATGTCAAACCAAAGACAACGACTGATTAACAACCCTACCACCATATTTGTCTCCAAAAATGATCAGCCGAGCAAAGCTCTGAATCAATGAAGGATTCAATGTCGAACCAGTGATGCTCGGATCCAACACCTAATCACCATAAATCTCTTCTCTCTTTGTCTTCATTTCCTATTAACATGGTTCTAATTTGAATATAAGCAAAACTTAAGGATCAAATGGACCAAACTGGATAGTCTCGAAAAGAAATATTTTTCCCAATGATACATTGAGGCTAGAATGGACAAATTAAAAAATGAAAAGCCAGCCCACTTGGTCAGCCAAACTGCACAGCATAGAGTGCTGACAAATGCAGGTGTGCTCAATTTCTGTCCACCATTTGATGTGATTCAATAGAGGATTTCTGATTAGTGACAACATCATTTCGGTCATTGGGTAGACAAAAGTCAAAGCACTGATTGGGGGTCATCCATAAATTGAACTTAATTCTGCCCTTAAGACTACCAAAGATAAAACGTATGACTCTTGTTGCTCCCAAAATGGCAAACGCCACCCCTATCATCAGAAGATGTGTCAACCTTTTCATGCACATTTCAGAGTTTAACACGAATCTGAAATTCTTGTGCATAACTAAACCCTTCAATGAAATTTGAGCCCCTGCATTTCGGTGAACCAAGGCACAAACACGGTGAGTGAAGGAACCGATCCTTCACAAGCAACATCTCTTACATTCTAGGTTTACTGTAGACATAGCCATCAACCTTTCAAACTCAACCATAGACCACTTACCTAATAAAAATTAACCCATCTTTAAAGCAAGCAAGTTTTTCACTCCACTTTACGCTGGACTTAATCAGCTACCTCGGGAACAGAAAACCATTTTATTTATTGAACTTGTGATAATCACCAGTCCCGTGTCCATGACAACATATAGATAACAGGGGGACAAGAATGACACATCCGCTTCTCTTTGTTGTACTCCCCCAACCCAGACGCAAGAAACACCTCATTTACATCCTACTATATAGAATAGTGGAATGCTAGTCGGTTAATAAAATATGAGACATTTATCGACGCAACAGGTTAATTATTCCAGAGTGTTAAACTCCATAACCACCTGTATGCGGTCTTTGTTAACGCACTCTCATAGTTAATAAAGAACTCCAATTTAGGAACGAACAAAAGGAATAAAATAAGTGGCAAAAAAATTAGGATTTAGAACACAATAAATCATTTATACAGCAAAATAGCAGATATTCTAGTGGAGTGGACTGATATCGTTACCGGACTCCTGCGTCACCGACGATCCCGATAGCCATGCCAGCGGAAAGGCCAGCAAGGCCACAAGCAAGCCCTGACGACAAGTGCGCGTAACCATCAAAGAGATAATACGACTTGGCCTTGGGATTTATTCCCGTACTGATAATCACCGCTATGATCAGCCCGTAGATCCCCAACACTCCGGCCATAACCACTGGTACGATCGACTTCATCACCAGCTCAGGCCGCATCACTCCCATGGACGCCACGCCCACTCCACTCTTCGCCGTCCCGTACGCCGCGCCCATGCCTGCAACGAGAAACTTAAAGGTCAGATCAATTCATTTCCCGGGAAAGAGTTTTCTTGCAAAAGTGACGGGGTAATTACATGAGAAAACGAGGGCCGCGGCGGCTCCAAGAAATCCGAAGAAAGGGGCCGTTTCGTCGCCACTGAAGGAGGACGAAGACATCTTCTCGGAGTTTGGTTGCGGGGATAGGAGGAGATCCGATCGGCGCAGGTGATGATTGATTAGACTGGCTGAGGAGTCATGGGGAAGGAAAGGAGTCGTTTTGGCGCGAGTTTACCAAAACGCCCTCCAATTTACGTGGAACTCTGGGAACCGGATCTGATGTGGCACGTGGACATAGGCTAAAAAAGGACCAAAATCCATTTCTTTTTTCGCTAGGTCCAAAATAAAAGGTTTAATTTAATATAAGAGATAAGGGAAGCCCCAAAAAAAGACCTCCTAAATTGTAGAAATTTCCTTTTAGCTTTGCTGAACAGGAAGATCCGCCATGTTTCTCCTCCGTGCATTCAAATCATGCTTTTCTTTTCTTTTCTTTTATTATATATTAAACTTATTTTTAGAATTATTTTTATTTAAACTAATTTTTTAAAAACGTATTTCTCCAGTAAAGATCATATTTATACGTCTATATATAAAAGAAAACCATTTCAAAAAAGAACGCTTTAAGGGAGGTCTCTGTGCCGTATTGAAAAGGCAAATGAATGATTTTGGGTATAGAAGGAACTAGGTTATTCCACTTAAAAGGGTTAGTTTTTTAAGTTGAAATTCAAACCCACAGTTGGTATCAAAGCATACTCACAATTCATTTACAATGCCAATGTAAAAAGGTGGGCTTGATCTCATGCATCAAAGGACTTAGATTACTCCATCCAAAAGCTAAATAAGCCCAAATAGTCCAAGAAAGTTCTACTGGGTATGGCGTTGTTAACACTTTTGTTAGCCAACTAGACGACAACTCGTACACTACCTGGGAGTGAAGAAGTCTAAAACGGGCACAGTCAAAGGGGTTAAGGAGGGTCCCCAAGAGACGGTAGAAAAGCAGCTAAATTTTGGTAGGGGATGGTTTCCTGAGCTGGAAAAGGCACAAAGCTATTTTGTTAATGGAAACTAGAGGTGGGGAAAAAGGACTGCTGCTTGTTTTCTTCTTCCAGTGGGTCAAAAGGCCAGAACAAATGTGAGTCCCTGGAAAATTTTTCGGTTCTAGCAATATGATAATCACAACAGGTGTTGCTTAATGCGAAGATCATGCCTAACGAATGGTAAGCTTCAGTGCTCGGTCACATCAATGAGGATTGTTTAGTAGATGTCGGTTGTTTGTTTGTGATATGTTAGAGTAGAAACGTTAAAGCATCAGAATCATCGGCGAAAAGTAGATCAGTAAGCGAATGAGGGCTTAATTTCACTGCAAGATTGCTAAAGACATACTGTATTTCGACGACTTCTACAAAGACTTTTGTGGGCTTGAGAGTTGAGTGATTCACCGGAAGAAGAAAAGCTTGAGATTTTTACCTCGTGGAAAAGAGTGGTGGATCGGAAAGATGTCGTCATCGACGCACACGACAAAACCAGAAGGGCTTTTATAATTATGAGAAGCCGTGATTTTTAAGCGCCAAGTCATCGCCCATGCGTTGATCTTTTTCTCTCCCTCAAAAGCACAGGGCGACTCGCTGACTGGGAGAGACAGAGAGACAGAGAGAGAGAGAGAGAGAGAGAGAAAGAGAGAGGCAGATACGCAAAAATGGCCGATTCGAAGGTGGAGACGATCTCAAGACTGGCGCAATGGAAAATCGATAACTTCGGACCCTGCTCCTTTAAAAAGTCCGAACCTTTCAAGGTCGGAATCTGGAACTGGTAACATGTGCCATCCCCCGTAAACGTGGATGCGTTATGCTTCTGTGTTGTTGAATTTTAGGCTGGTGGTTTACGTTTTGATGCCGGTTTGCAGGTATTTATCCATAGAGAAGAATCGGTACCTCTACATTCGACTATTTCCGGAGCCCTCACGAGTCTCCAAGGAGCAGCCTCCGCTTGCTCGCTTTGTCCTCCGAGTCTCTAACAACGGCGCTAACCGCAAGCCGTACATCTCCCCCGGTATGCATCCCTCTCTTCATCTTTCTACTCACCTTCATATATGCAAGGAGGGGGGTTTTTTTATTTTTCTATGTTGAGTTTGATACTGCCGTTTTAGAATCATAACTGGTATTGGCGTGATTCTTTTGTGGTTGACATGTTTATTGATGTAAAGGAAAAAAGGCAAAAAAAAAAAAAAAGGCTCAAGCAATTTCCTTTGAGAATCAAGGTGATCCTGAGATGCTGAAGATTTTTTTGTCTGTAATAAGATGGTGATAACTGCTTGTATGGGGATGGAGTTCGAAATTTGATAGCCAATCAGTTTAGGACAGCGCTTTTCGTGTATGAAAAATAAACTTACCTAGATATGTCTCTGCACTCGGACCTGTAGAACTTGATTGATGCATGACTATTTCGCAGTTATATCTATAAGAACATCTTTGTCTGAGTTTGGCCGACTAAAAAGTTAAAAAGTATCTGTATAGAGTTTTAACGAGAGGTAGCAATAGCCATGAAAATCAACCTGCTGAAGAGTCATCAGGGAGTATCTATTTGACTGCTGTGACAAAGTACATTGATTTTTGAACTGATCCCATGTACTTAAACCTGACTCTGTGGGCTATGAGACATGGCAACACTAGAATATCGCAGAAAGGAGATGAATTTTTAAGCATTTTATGTAGCAAAGCATCTTATATATGTGACTTGAAATGCCTACTAGATGAAGGTATTCATCTGGAAAAAAAAAAAAAAAGGTTACAAAAAGCAAAGCAAGTGAAGGTGGTTTTTTAGTGGCCTGTGAACCCATTTTCTTCTCGAAAGTGCTGTACTTGGTATAGCTAAATTGAGGCACACACATATGTCAATAGGAGGGTTTTTCTTAAAAGGATGAACACCTTGTAATCACCACATGCCTTAACAATATTTCTTTCTTTGAAGTAGAAACTGCGGCATCATTTTGCCCCACTGATTCCTTGAGAGGGATATCCTTCTCCTTCACCTCCATTATGCAAGATTCTGGTAGATGGTCGGGACATTGTTATTTGAATTGGATGATCTTTTTCTCAGTAGATAGTTTTTGCTTCTTGTTGCTGAGCCTGCTCTGCAGTGACTTGTGTCAAACTTAGCTCATGTCATGCCTTTTTTTTTTCCTTTTTTTTTTTTAGGGATTAGTTTTAACTCTTTTTATTCCATATTAAAGTTCTGCAAAGTTTCTGTGCTGCTCTTTTCTACAATCCTGTCCTTTCATTTGTTGCATAAATCATTCTTTTGTCTCTTAATCTGATTTTCTGTTGACAGCATGTATTACCTTTTTTTTTTAAATGAAAAGAAGAAGAAAAAAAAAGAAAAGGAAACTTTAAAGTATGATGATATAATTGGCCACTGAATACCGTTTTTCTATATATTTATTCTGAATAGATACAGAGGTAGATGAATTTCGGCTGCACCTCTTTGTTACTTATCCTAATTACAGCGTGTAAAACAAAACAATTGATTGACCTACTTGACATAAAGAAGTAAAATCAGCTCTAACAGAGATTGTGTCTTGATCACCCAACAGAGACTGATGAAATTCATGCATCTTGCTTTAAGCTCCTGTGTGCTGATGTGGTTTGCATAACACTGTCTTGCATCATACTGCAGTTCATGAGAGGCTGCTTCGGTCGTGCGAAGACTTTGTCTGGCCAGTTGATTCTACCTTCCTTGGTCGCTTCATCATTGATGTTGAGTTTCTGGACCTAAAGATCTGCCCTCTGGGTGTAAGTACTTTCTGTAGTCTTATCTGAGCTGTTGTTGTAGTGGTTTGCAGTAGTTGTTCCAGTGACAATTGGTTTATATGCTCTCAGAGCTCTAGGTCTAAAACGAATGCATGCAAATCTGTGATTGAATTTCTGTAGTGGCTTTTAACAAGAAAGTGCATTGTAAACGATTTGCTTTTTCTGCAAGTAACAAGAAAGTGCACTGACAACCAGGGTGGGGAAGCCTATTCCATATGGCCTAGTGAAGGGGTGATGCAGTCTTTGTCAGCCCAAAGTTCTCTTCGGTGTCTCTCTCGTATGCTAGAGGAGGCCATACATGCTGATCTAACCATTAACACTGCTGATGGCACTTTAAGAGCTCACAAGGCCATTCTGTCTGCAAGTTCCTCCGTGTTTAAGAGCATGTTCCACCACGATCTCAGGGAGAAAGAATCCTCCACGATCTACATTGACGACATGTCACAGGAATCTTGCGTTGCCCTTCTGAGTTACTTGTACGGAACCATAAAACAAGAGGATTTCTGGAAGCACCGGCTGGCACTTCTTGGGGCAGCCAACAAATATGACATTGCAGACCTCAAAGATGCCTGTGAGAAAAGCCTGCTGGAAGACATTAACTCAGGGAACGTGCTTGAGAGGCTGCAAGATGCATGGCTTTACCAGTTGAACAAGCTGAAGAAAGGATGCTTGACATACCTGTTTGATTATGGCAAGATTTACGATGTCAGAGAAGAAGTTGACAACTTTTTCAGGCATGCAGATAGGGAACTGATGCTTGAGATGTTCCAGGAGGTTCTTAAGGTTTGGAAGCCTGTATAAACTAACATAGTAACCTGTCTTCAGATACCAAGGAACCATAGGTACCTGTGTATACTTCTGCATATCTCAGCATGCTAAGGTTTTGCATGTCAGGAACTAATGGAATCATGTAAGAATCACTAGTTTTTGTCATATATGTGAAACTTTAACTGGTGTTTAATCACTAGTTTTTGTCATATATGTGAAATTTTATTTATGCAACTCATCTCTTGATTATGTTGAGATAATGTACCAATATATTTTCCTTTATAATTCTCAGTTGTAAGCATATATTCTAATAGTTAATTTGTAACTGAATTTTGTATTGTTACGCAAAAACATATTAAAAAAATTGAGATAATTCTAAGGTAGCTACCGAATCACCTAGTGTGCAAGCTAGCAGAAACCACCCGAATCCTCCAGACAAAGAATAACAGAAAAACTGTAAACGCGAAATCCACACGCGCCGCTTTTCTGGTCCTTCTATAAATACAGAACCCTTTCGAAGGGAAGGCACGAAGAAGGAGAAGAAAGAAAAGCAGGAAATCAAGCATACGCTGAAGGTATACGAAGGGTAATATGTTCTTCTTTTTTGCAGGAGGATTAGACCAGCAGGTCCGGCAGGTGCTGAAGTATGGTGCGGGCAGGTGCATAGCGTGCCGGTCGCCCGCCGACCTGGTGGAGTACGAGAAAGTTCTGAAGCTGTTCTTCGTTCCCGTATGGCGGTGGCCGGGGAAAGAGCCCGCAATGTACTGCAACAACTGCAATCTCTTCTTCCCGCGTTCCTACTCTCTGCCGCCGCCACCGACCGCCGACTCGACCGTCCCGGACGTGTTGCGGTGCCGGTATTGTGACCGTGTGGTGGAGCCAGAGTTCAGCTTCTGCCCCTTCTGTGGCACAAGCTGTGAGCGTTGATTTGGCATTGTGTGAAGGGTCTTGGGTTTCTCTAGGGTTTGTAAAAAAGTCGTGATCTTTGTTCATAGTTGTTTCATCTATATGCAAATAACGGTATCATTACAAAGAGGAAGAGATTAATGGCTGACTTTTCTTCGTAATTTTAATGGTTCTGGGTCTTACTTATCAAGTTGCCCTACTTGCTAATGGCACTCATCTAACTCTTATCGGGATAATCAGCCTCAGTTCCTTGTTATTGCGATTTGTTGGCATGGAAGTTGAGTTTGACCAAACGCTACATGATGAGTTTTTAAGCAACGTTTAAACAAATTGAACAAGTTTTACACCAATTCTTATCCATCCCATTCCCCTGTAGCCAGCTGAGTTTGGAATTTTTTATAAGTGATGTATCTTCTTTCATGTATGAGGGGTCTTGAATTTTCTGAATCAATATTAAACAATATGAAACAATCTTATACCTCTTTACACTTGCAGCATTGATTCAAGAGGACGATGGGAGATCTTAGTTCTCCATTTATGCACTTTGAAAAGAAAAACCAGATTTCATATAAGAGATGGACAGCAGCTTCTGAGACCAGAAAACAATCTTCAGCACCTCGTTAAGTGGTGAAGTATACAAGGAGGATAAATTTCCAAGGAAAAAATGGATTTGACTGTACAGGATGACAACAAAACTAGTGTAGAGTTTCTTTTAGTTTACAGGGGTTTGAATGTAAAGACTGTTTGTTCTCTGCCTCTGGTCATTAACAATTTCCGCAGGGGGACTTATTGAGAAAGCCAAGGTATTCGAAATTGCAGTACATCATCAACTGCCAGTGCTCGTCGGCACTTCTCCAGTCTGAGTTAAGCATTCAACGAGTAAGCTGCTCCGAAGAGTATCAAGAGAAGTTAACTCCATCATCAAATCTGATTCTACATTGGTTCGCTGAAGGGTAACTGTTTAGCTCCCTGCTCCACAGCATTCCTCCATAGCCTGTACCTTACACCGAGCTTGTCATAGGATACCGGCCAATTCCAGACATTTGCGCCGTTGTTCATGCGCTCTTGCTGTCCAACTACAAGCCGGAGATCCTCATTCAAGACCTGTGTTCGACACCAAGAATGTTAGGATTAAAAATTCAGGAAGTATAGCTGAGCATGATAAACCAGTTGGATTCTTCTGCAGCAGGCTATATTACCAAAGGAGTAAGTGAATTCTCTCTTTACCTGTTCTGCAAAATGCCTCCACAGATATTGCATGAAAGGAATGTGCTTAAGCAGGGGAGCAAAATCCAATGACATTCGATATAGCAATCTTGTTTTCTGCCTCGATGATGGTAAGCACACGTGAAGTTGGTGAAGGTGGGTCGGACACTGCTGGGTACTCTGTCCTCCCAGCTTTCCAGGTTTTGAGATCCCTATCGTTGAAAGCACCATACATGGTGGCCGAAATTCCATATCTATTGGATAAGGGTCCCAATATCCTTGGAGGCCGGATGCAGGTGTCAAAAATTTCACCAAGCTGAAACAACAGGGTAATCAAATTGCTAGCAGTAAGTTTTGACTGTAAGTGTTCAATCAGATATAGGTGTTAACATCAAATTCATCTGATCTTGACTCAAGTAAGAAAGATGTCATATTGATTACATTGAAGTGGGAGTGTTTGAGAATAAATGAAGAACCCATTCTCTCCAGTTTGTTTTCAATCTTCTATCATCTTGAAAGGAAAGATTGAATTGCATACTTGTAATAAGAGGAACTAACCTGGGAACACTCCATCCCTTGGCAAAGGTTGAAGTGTGAGTGAAGGGGGCATGTGCAAGATCCAAAAGATTATCCAAAAGTAGCCCATGTTCCACCGGAAGTTCCATTACGATCTGTCAATGCAAGGATACAAAAGACTTTGAGAATCATCTAAGATTGCTCCATTAATTCTATGATCCTTTCATAGGATCATCTAAGCATGATTCGCATGCTTCATAAATTCAAAGTAATTAGAGATATGAATGTCTGTAGCCATACCTCAGCATGGATTTGGAATCCTGGAGGTGGTTGTAAAGAAGGAAGGGTGGCTGTTGGAGGGTCATTCCCGGGCCAAATCCAGATCATCCCTTCTTGCTCAAAGCAAGGCAATGACTTAATCTTCACATTAAGTAATCGCGTAGATGGCATTTTCTCACATTTTCCATCAGTTGAGTACTCCCATCCTGACACTCGTCCATAAAAGATGTTATTACATGTTTTCATTGTTTTAGTAGCTCATTTTGATGAAGCTTTCAGATGTGACTTATATATTTGCTGGCCTTATAAACTTTAGTTATTTCTCTGATTGTTACTAACCATGGTAGGGGCATTGGATTCGACCCTCATTTACTGAACCAAGGTGAAGAGGACACGCTCTATGTGCACAGGTGTTCTGGACACATCCGGTTTTTCCATCTTTTCCACGAAAGAGAACCCAAGGTTCCTCAAAACAATCAATGGGAAGCTGAAACAGAAAAGTGATAAGGAATTCATTAGATGACATCCACAGAATTATTGGTTGTGGAAAAACAGAGATGATTTACAAGAGGTGGCCCAAAACTTAATCCATTAAAGCACTCTGCATTATTGTGGTGATGATATAATCTATACTGTGACAAACAGGCGTTCCACTGTATTACTCTTATTCACTTCTCACATTAGTAAGCAGCACATAAATGATAAATCACAAAAGTTCTCAAGCTCTAGCTTACCATAGTATCATCCTTCAGATCACTGGAGAAGGCAACAGGATACCAAAAGTTCTTTAAATGGGGATGGTATGATTGAACAGGTCCTGACACGTTCAAGCTCTTACGATGCGACCTTCTCTTTACAACATCAGAAGTTTGTGAGGACGTACTGGGAGATGAGGATGTTTGGTTTGACGATGCTGTATTTCCATCAGATAACAGCCTATCATTCACCAACGATTCCATGTAAGCTAGTTTATCCAAAGCAGTGGCAATTCTTGCTTCAGATATATGAACCTGTTTTTATTCATGAATCAGACATCAAATGAAAACAAAATCAGATTTGGGTATGTACCTTGATAGACATGGACTGAAAAAAAAAAAAAAAGAGAGAAAAAAAAAAAGGCACGAATATAGTTATCAACTAGGATTTCATTATCTCATTCAGTAATAAATTAAACACCTGTTTGTGAGCTTGTGATAGTTCATCTTGCAACTCCGCAAGATCCTTCTTCATTGTGCCAATGGACTTGAAGTCACGAGCTAGAGGATTTAGAACTTCTACAACCTACAACCGAATTTCTGAAAGTAAGAATTACCTCAACAAAAAGTATTATCTAAAAGAAAAACAAAAGGAAGAAAGAAACCCCCTATCAGAACCAAACTCCAAACGCTCAAATTCAGCAATCCCATTAAGGCATGGTTTGCATGGACTCTAACAAGAAAATGAAGAGGTGTCAAAAGAACCTTTTCATGGAGGAGCATGATTGCCAGTACATCTTGTCGAGCTCTCCAGTCACAGTACTGAATATCAAATCTTGCAACTTCCAGAGCTTGGTTTACATCCAAGAATTTCCCTTTGCACTGTGGGACTCTGGACCTCGGATCCTCCACATCAAACAAAGGTCCCCAGGTACTCTTCTTTTCCAACCCTCCTTCCTCTCCAAATACTGCAAAGACCCGAAAACTTGCTCTGGCACCCTGTAATTTAACAAGCCCAAAAGACGCTGAGCTAAACATAAGTCTAATCTACGGTGAACCAGAGACAATATCTTTCAGCCTATTGGGAATTAGAAGCAACTGAAAGCTGATACAACTAAGCAACTTTTCCATCACATTTTAGAGGATGGCCATTAGATTTTTTGGCAGTAAAAACAAATGCAAGATCACAGTTAAGAACACTCAATAAGAACTGACATATTCTAGAAAAGAAAAAACAAGAAACTTTGTACCTTCTTGGCGTTGAGCTTAGATACTCCACCAAGCGAAATCGGCAAGGAGAAAGCCGACGCCGTAGCTACCGTGTTCATGTCTTGGTGTCCGAAGCTGACGGAGTCTCGCCGAGAGAGAGAGAAAGAGAGAGAGAGGAAGAAAGAAACATGCACCAAGTTAGTGAGAGAGCTTTATTCTGAGGATTTTGATGATAAGAGGTTGGTATTTCCCGCGATCTACGTTGTCCTTCCAGAAATTGACACGTGGATACCCGTGGAATCCTTGGTCGGCAACGTGGCGTCCCCTGTATCCACACGCTTTCCCCGGGTCTCACAGGGTCTCTTGGTTTGGTGGGGCCCGATGTCTTGCCAGCTCGGACATCGGGATATCTTTCCCTATCTCTTTCAGCTCTGGTTGGTTTGAACGGTCAGGGTTGTGATCTTATGAGGCGGCTAACTGACCTTTCCATGGGATTGCCGACCATCGTGAAGTCTCATCCGTCCATTCATTTTTGCAGTTTCTAATTCACGATTGACTGTTTGATGCATGGAAAACGAAATGACTGTTTGTGTTCGCAAAGAATCATGGAATATGCTCGCGATTGGTCATTGAACTTAAGCAGATTATTCAGCCAACCTTTTGCTTTCAATTTCTTTTTGTTAACTTCTTTAGAATATTGATTTTTTGGCACGACTTATGTAGTTTCCACTTTATAATAATGTTTTTTAGTTCATTCTATTTGGAATGATATAATTATCCTTTATTCTTCTATTGTTTTTTTTGGATTTTCAAATTTTTGACTTATTTCTCTGAATTACTAAAATAAAATAAAAAAATTTTGTTATTGATGACGGAAAAAATTGACTTCTGTTTGTTTATTGAAATTGAGTTCCTAAAAGTGTAAATGGTTTGGATTCAATATCAACCACTAGTTATTGAATCACGGTTGGTGGAAATTTTGATATTTGAGGGGCACCACGTTGCCAATGCCCACTTGCACCGACTAGTAGCTGGTACTTTTTGGATAATACAATAATGATAATAATAAGTTATAAAACTTCCAATTCTTTTTTTTTTTCTCTTAGAATTTCAATTGAGCCTAACAAGATTTGAACGACGGGGATCTCTCTCTCGTTTTGTGGTTTTATTTCTTTTTTTTTTTTCTTTTATGTTGAGGTTGACTGGAATTGTAACATTTTTATGTACAAAGTCTACGAAAAGGGATATAGAATGAGTTAATGAAAAATAAGAGAGAGACTTGATTAAAAAAGTTGCTAAACGATCTATTTCCTTCTTCAAAATTAACTTGTAAAATAATATAATGCCTTTACATATTAGTATATTATTCATATGGGGTGAATGTTTAAGTGTACATTGCTATAAAAAGGTCTCATGATAGTTGTTTTGGACTAACAATACAACAGGTTAGTTAAGCGAGTATAAGTTGAACTTTTATGTTTTAGACTAATAATACAGGTTAATGGATTGAGCTAGCAAGTAAGAGTCTAACCCGTTTAATTTCCTTGTCGTTGGGTTATCACTCGTTGTATTATTTGATAAAATCTTATTACATATTTATCACGATGTTCTAAATGTGTAACTAATAACATATTTAATTCCTATAAGAAGCTAATACATGTATAAAAAGAACCTTTGGTCCCATTCTTGTCACTTAAATTCTTAAACTCTCTTATCATTCTTTATAAATTTTCTCGTGTTCTTTTCAAAAGTTCTCTCATAAAAGTGATCTTAATTAAAATGTTAACTTAGTTCATCATTAAGACTTGAGTACTAAACAAATTTATCCAAATTTGTTATATGGAACTTATGTGTAACAAATGTCTTTTTCTTAACTTAGTTTCTTAATTAAGTATCAACTTTGTTTCATGATATTAGAGTTCAAGTCTCCTTATCACTCTTATCAAACCATTGTAATATAAGAACATGTTAATGATATAAATGTCGGTCATCTTTAGCCTCTATAAATTTGGATAAGCCTAAAATCTAAGCAACAAAGGCATTATTGCTGAATTGTCCATCTTAACATGTTGACAATGCTAGATTTTCAAACTCAAATTTTTAAGAAATATAAGGAGTGTTCTCATTTTTTTTTACTTAGTTTTAAGTTGAATATGAATTAAATAATAAAAACCCTTTTTAATACATCTCTTATGAAAAAACAACCCAAGAATATTTTATAACATCTCTACAATCTTTAATATAGGGGGTTTCCTAAGTAGTTGTTGAGTCCTTAATTTCTTAAGTTTAATTTATTGTCTGAGAATATTTCCTTTTATTTGGTTTTCCTTAATTGTCTAGGTTCCTAATTTATCTGGGTTTCCATACTTAACAAATTTCTAATTTGTTTAGGAGTCTCTTATTTGTCAGAATTCGTATTTCTTAAGACTTTCTTAATTTTAAAGATTCTTGATTTGTCAAGATCCTTCTAAAACTAGGTTTTAAGGATTCTAATTTACCAAGTTTCTTCTAAGATTTGGTTTAACTACCTATTTAAATAAAGTATTATTTCAGTTGTAAGCAAAATTTTTTTAGAGAATAGAAACTCCAAGGTTGTGTGATCAACTTTTGCATCCTTTATCCAATTCTTGCCAAGGATTGGTAGTGGTCCTTGACTGGTGGCGTTGCCTTTACGTCTTGGAGTTTGTTGGCATCTATCTTTTATTTTTGTTATTCATATTTTCGTTTTTTTTTTTTTTCTCTTTGCCAAACACTCACTTTTTCCACAGAAAATCCAAAAATACCAAAAAAATAATTTTTAATTATTTTCTTAATCCAAACTCGCTCAAGCCCACCGTAACATTTGTATCACTTACCTAAGCATGAAAAAAACTTCTTGAAAAAAAAAAAAAAAAACCAACCTACAAACTAAGGAAGTGAGATATTTCAGGCTTTCTGCACATATACGTGTACTTACAATTGAACACATGCAAAGTTCTAGCATCTGTTAAAGAAAGCACGATTTTTTGTACACATCAACATCAAACCTTACGAAATGAATCGAAAACGTTTAAAGCGAAAACTTGAATTTTTTTGTTTATCTGAAGATTGATAGCTTAGTCCTCTTTTGAAACAATTTTTACGGGGATCTTCGTTGAAATACGCACACAAAATCTTATCGGATGACCGAAAGCGTCGCATCCAGCCGACCACCGTAAATACAATATCACCCCATTGGAGCCATTCAAGCAAACTTGACGCAACAGATGACAGCGAAGCCAATGTTTCTGTTGCTCCTACCGATTGTCCAAAGGGGGTGGGTCTGCATTCAGGGCTGGGTTCTGTACGGGTTTTGGTAGACAACCCGTTACCAAAATCAGTGGAGGAAGCAATTTCTTTCTCACGGTCACGAATTGGATATTTAAATCCTTGAAAGGCTCGGTGTGTCGCTTGGTGGATAGTGAGGTCAGAGAGAGCGAGAAAGGAAGCCATGGCTAGAACAGCGCAAAATGAGAATAATAAGGCTGGGCCTTTCTTCGTGGCCACACTGTTGCTGTGGCTTGTATCGGTTGGGTGCGAAATAGCATTCAACAAGCGCAAGGAGCTGCTGTGTATCATCGCTGGGTGTTGCTTTTTCCAAACGGCCAACTGGGTCATCCGTTCTTTCCTCTCTCGGGACCCTCTCTTCGTCAACACCTCCGTCTCTCTCCTCCACTCCTTCATCACCTCTGCCTCTGGTTCGTTCACTTGGTCATTCTTTCCTGTTGTTGTTTTGTTCCATATCTTCAATTCGTTTTCTTTTTTCTTTTTCTATGGGTGTTATCAGTGCTAGTGATGGGTTATTGTTTTTTCCTGCTTCCGATGTTTATACGCAGTTAGTGAGTGCTTTTTATTGTTGGGTTTGCTGTGGTGGTAACTTGGGTTTCATGGTATGTTCTGTTTAATGGTACGCATGAAAAGCAGTGATAAAGGGTGTTAAGCTCGTAGGGTTTGAATGGGAACTAGAGTTTGTTGTATGTATAATTGTGAAATCTGTTCAGATTGTTTAGCTCTGAGTCCAAGGGCATCATTGTACGGGCACTTCGTACAGACAGGTTTGACCTCATGGTCGTGTGCACTTCAAGTTCAGACGCAGGCACCACGTTGTTGTGCAGCCATGGTCCTGTGTCACTTTTATTTTCTAATATGAGTAGATCTCTTTCCTGGAATGATGCATGTACGGTAGGAATCCATTATGTAATTAATGTAGCATCATGTTTATGTTATTATATCAGGCTTTTATAGGTGTGCAAGTAGCAGAGTTTTTTCTATCATTTAGGATGACGAATGTGTACTTACAGAGAGGACCTTAACGCCTCATTTAAGTTAGTACTAGGTGATTGTAATAATGCGGAGTTGCTTGCTTTGTCAGAATTTCGTGGAATGGTCTGCACTGTGGTTTCTTTCACTTGTTGGTTGAGGGTGACTTTATTTCTTTCATTTGTTTGGCGTTGGTCTTGGAGGCCTTCCAATCTCATCCTGGGATTTTATAGCTTAATTTCCCTCAAGATATAATCTCTTTGTATGAATCCAATATCTCAGCCGACAATGAAGATGATTTGTGGCTAGGAGGGTCTCTTGTCAGTTGTCCGCAGTTGAATTTTGGGCTTCCTTTTCTTTTGTCCCTTATTCAATGACTACTTGAAATTCCTAGCTTGGTCTTTGTTGTGGTGCAAGAGGATTGCCTCTTGTTATCTGAATTGCCCAAAATAGAAGGCTTTGTTCTGGTTGAATAGTGATTAATGTCGTGTTTGCATGGAAAATGGAAGGGCAAGTCACAGCAAGTCCTTGGTCATACTTCTTCAAGCAATCGATAGAAGATTGTGACGACCTGAGGAAGGGATTGACTAATTACTGCATCACGGCCAAAGAATATGTCTGTATCAGCTTTGAGAGAACAGAAAATTCCCATATAGTTCTGTACCAGAAAGGCCATGCGGGATCCTAATAATTCTTTTGTGTATCAATTGTGAAGGGGTCAGAGCATGTCTCTGTAGAGCTTAATATTTGTCAATTGAACTCGATCAAGGTTCAGATGATGAGCTGCTTTGAACTTTTAAAGCATTGAAGTTGGTATGCTTAAAGTTTCAATGACCATGAAGTCCTGCTATCAAGGAAATCAGTAAATGGTGGTTTGTTACTGTAATATTATCTTGATCAATAGGAGATTTTTTAGGACTTTTTGTGGTCTGGAGGTGGTCTTGCCTTCTAAATAAGCTCACCGGTTTCAAGATAAAAATGGAAAACTGATTGAGTGATGTAGAGAACTGTGATTCTTATTTATTCTCTTTTTCTCTCCTAACTGTTTCTTAAATGTATCATTTGGTTGTTTTTGTTACATCAGATACTCACTTATTCTACTGCAAATCGTTTGTGGAGATGTTTTACTAGTTCTGGGTTTTGAGTTTCCGTGTCTTTTATTGTTACTAACTTCAGTCGTTCATTTCCTTTGCAGTAGTATTCATTTTAGTTAATCAGTGGTTACAAAATGGATCAAGTGGAATGTTTGAGCACTCAAAATTGTTTGGGGGTACTTGGCCATGGGCGTATCCTGCTTTGTGTTTCTCATGTGGTTACTTCGCATATGACCAGTGGGATATGCTGCAGTATCGCTTATACAATGGTTGGATCCCTGCCATCTTAGTCCATCATCTGATACTCCTTATTTGTTTTACACTTGCTTTATATCGAAATGTCACCATCAACTACCTCATTCTCACTCTCATTTGCGAGGTATTTTCTTGATCTTCCTAAAAGTTCCCTCATGTCTTTATGTAATTCTTCTTTTCTTCTTTTTGTCCCATCTCCATCCTTAATTTATTTCCAGTTTTCTTGTCTGACTTAGTTCAATGTTAATATAAAGCTTTATTTGGCTGAGGAATAGCTTGTGTATTATCAGCATTATATCTTAAGTGAGAGTCAGATCTGAGATGATGAAGTGTTTAATTAAACAACTTGAAGGACCTTAAAAATTAGAAATTTTGATTGCAGTGGTAATCTAGTATTTGTTTCTGTATAGTCTGTGATGTTCATGACATGCATATCCTTCAGATAGCCAAGCCTTTTGGTAAAATCTGATTTTCGGAGTCCTAAACAAGTTCACATAAGTTATCAACATCGGGATAACAGAGAATGTAGAGGTGGTTTGAACGCTCATGAGAGGCTTTCCTGAACAATGTGAAAGATGCCTTGAGGTCAGAAACCTCAGATCTCTTTCAATGAGACGAGAGGATCGGTCCTAAATTTCTTTGTTTTAGGAATGTTAACGAGGGTTCAACTTGTTTGGAATACAAATCAATCTTGTATATCAGTTTCATAAAATGGCAGACTTGTGCAGTGAAGAAACTTTTGAAACGTGAAAGATAGTGGCCCTAATTGTTTCAATAAAACTAACTCTTTAATTCCTGCTGTGTGATGAGGTATGCCTAAGGATGATATCTGTTTTGCTGCCCTTTCATGATATGACATGGAGGAAATAAGAATCTTCATCCTGCCTATCCTTTTCTTCCATTTGATTTGTAAATACTTCTTGCCCTGCAAAGCTAGTAACTGGAAGTGGTATACCAAATTCTTTGTTTAATCTCTTTCTAGACCAAGGCTTCCAATGTTTTCAAGCCAGGTATTGACATTTTGATACTAATCCTCGACTATATTATGTAACTGAAAATAAAATCTACTTTGATGATACAGCTGCATTCTATATTTCTACACGTGAGGAAAGTGCGACGAATGGCCGGTCTGCGTGATGCCAAGAGCAAGATTGTTAAGTTAGAATGGGTACTTAATTGGGTCACTTTCGTTTTAGCACGGCTTGTATCTCATGTTCTCATCACTGTCAAGCTCCTCAGAGATGCTCATAAGTTTGGATGGGGTGTCGAGCTGCCGCTGGCCTTAACTGGGATGGCTGGAATGAACTTGCTTAACTTTTTTCTTGGCATTGATCTTCTCAGTGCTTTCAAGAGAGAGAGGAATTCCCCGGCAAATGATCGTAGCCATCAAGAATGACAGAACGAAGGCTAAAAGACATTATACTTCATCTTATGTTCTATCATTGGTTGTATCCATTTTGCATAGGAGTTGTCAGTAATGTATGAAATTCATTGAGAAAAAAATTAGTGATGTATATTATGTTACAGATGTGTGAGAAAAGACATGTATTTTCTTTTCAATTCAAGGAAGGATCGGACGGTGAATCTAAAGGATTGCATTGAGTCTCCAGCATCCACGGAATTAGTCCTAACACAACCAATCGAAGAGGAACAAAAGTTCGAAACATCTGCTAAAGGTTCTCTGTTAACTTATAACAGGGCTTATTAAAGACTCATATCGTCCTAAGAATTTAGAATAAAAGGCCATCAAGGCTTTAAGATTCCTGTGGACGTGATTTTGAGTACCAAAGAATGGTTAGCAAGTCGAGCCTGACTGGAGCTAGCTGAAAACAAAGTAAAAGCAAATATATAAATGAGAGGTCCCACCGGGAGTCGAACCCAGGTCGCTGGATTCAAAGTCCAGAGTGCTAACCACTACACCATGGAACCCTTGTTTTCTAGCGCCTTTATGTCTATAATCAAAACAGTCAGTAGCTAGCGAGCGATTTTGAGGCTACGAAGCATGGATAAAAAACTGACATCTTCTGTAAAGTGTAAGGCAAACTTAATGTCTTGTTGTCCCCAATTGTGGAGAGGGTGCCAAACAGTCCCATTAATGCAGAGTAGGTCCATGTGTTGTTCTAACTCTTTTTCCTTTTTTCTTTCTTCCTTCCTTTTTATTCCCCTCTTTGCTTCAGGACAAAAAGTAAAAGCAGCTCTCTGAGTTTGATAGCTAGAAGAACACTTTTCTTCCCTTCATTCTGATCTGAATCCCGCCGGAGAAAAACATTGTCATTTTAAGCTTTAGACGTCCAGTGTCCTTAAGAGCATGTTAAACCCCTGTCCCTTTTTCGGGAAATTGTTCTTAGCAACTTTCCACGCTAGCAAATAGGAAAAAACAAGTCACTCACCATTTTTCATGTCCAGTGCCAGGGAGTATAACCCAGACATAGTTTCATGAGCTGAAAATCTCTGTCTTTGATGAGTTTTTTATCATAATTACTTGTAATGCTTTATAATAAAAATGCAGGACATCACTATCACGAAGGGGTGGTGGCGCAGTTGGCTAGCGCGTAGGTCTCATAGCGTCTGAGATATCCTGAGGTCGAGAGTTCGAGCCTCTCTCACCCCAAATAAGTTTTTCCCATCTTCTCTCAATTTTTTATGCATTATAATGGCAGGGAGAACCAAGTACAGGAAGTTGCCTTACCAATACTTTTCTGTCGTAGACGGATGGGAGTGGCTGAAGAGACATGAGGATTTCTTCTTTTTATTGCCGCTGTCATATGTCCGTTTGGGTTTGGATTTATGAACATCTAAATTAATGGGTTATATTTTTAGTAAATCTGGGTCTTTTAGTACAACCGTTGTAGACTGAGCTCCCAAAGTGTCGGCTGCAAAACATAATCGCCTATTATAGTCTTAAATCAGATAAACTTGAACTTATAGAGACTTAAGTTAATCATATAAACTTGGATGTATGTACTTTAATTAGTTCTTAAACATAATTTTTTCAAAACAATGATTAAGGCACGGAGTACTTTCTCCATGTGAAGCACTTTCTCTCTTCCCATGTGATAGAATGTCAATACTTCCAAATAGGGACAACCTTCTCTGCCAACTTCATTTGATCCAACAAGAAGATTGAAGTCGATATGCCAGGGAAGAATATTGATAGACAAGCAAACGTTCCGAGAGCAATACATGTCAAGAGTTTGGAAAATTTGCTAGAAATTTCAGATTTCATAAACCCTGTTCATGTGAAACAAAATAAATAAACTTTAACGCTGCTGATTATCGGCACGTAATCAGCAGGTTTCAGGTGGGAAAGAATCCTAAAACTCTCAAATCTCTACAACCGAGAAACCAATTACACCTTGTTTTGTATATATCCTCCCTAAATTTCTAGTCGTATCCCACTCTTAGTTCGAGAGAAAAATTTCGCAAACCCATTCCGATTCTTCTCAGAACTGACATGACTTGACAGGGCCGCGGATGAAGCTGATGAAGATGATGAAGATGGTGGTGAATTCTGTTCAACTTTCCTTACTAAAGGACCAGAACTTTCATCCACAACCCTTGAGGACTCCGAACCTCGTTTAGGTGAAAATGTTCCATTAGAATGCAACTTCCACAGTTCTCCATCAGCTTTGGGAATCAGTGATGCGCCTGCAGAAAACTCGGGTAGGCGGGGGGTATCAATCAAGAAGTCTTCCAGTGTTGCTAGAGACTTCAGTTGGTTCCCAAGTGAAGCCATTGTTTTCTGGCACTCCGCAAGTTTTCCAGCAGCTACAGATAGACCCTCCTGATATCAATGAAATCTTCTGATTGTTATATGTAGAAAATGATGCATTTGTCTTTAATAACTCCAGCAAAGAAATCATAGAAGTAAAAGTACGCAATGTATTTGTAGATAAGAAAAGTAAGTGAGGACTGACCTGCTTTATCTTCAGTTCAACATTCGAGCTTGCAGCTTTTTGAAGATCGATTTCCTGGCTTTTCTTTGTCAACTCTTCCTCTAGTTCCCGACACTTGCCTGCAATTTTAGCTGACAAAGCCTTCTCTTTTTGAACCTCCACTTCTAAACTTTCAACTTTGGCAGTCATAGTGCTTGCTTCTGCTTCCATGCTAGAGAGTCTAGAGTCAACAACTTGCTTCTTTTCTTTTGCAATATGTAGCTCTCTTTGCAACTCCTCCAACTTCAGTTCTGCCTCCTTCAGCTGAAGTAGGGAAGTGTTAATGCTGTCTTGACTAGTAATTAGAGCTATCTCCAGTTCATTTTTCTGTGCTTCGGTCTTTTCTAAGTTCTCTTCTAATTCAGCTATCCGACTTCTCATGGTTTCAAGCTCAGTTCTCAGAGAACTTTCTTCATTACTGGTTTGATTGGAAAACTCTGACCCAGGGCAATTGCTTCCCTTATTGGTTTCAGGTAGTGCAGCAAGTCGCTCCATTTCAAGAAAATCATCCATAAGATCAATTTGAGCAGAAGGGGAATGTAGATTTCTTTTAACAGCTTTTTCATTTTTGAATTGATCAAGCTCGGCAATTAGGGCAGATGCCCATGAGTCCAAACAACTAGACTCAGACTTGTTTAGCTCTGAGCAACTCACCTTGCGGGTCTCAGTCTCTCCCAAGCTAAGCCTCTCTCCACTCTCTGATTGACTATCAGTGAGAGATTCGACATAAATTGAGGAGGCAGTTGTCGATTTATGATCATTAACTGGAGATGATTTGTTGGCCATTGATTTTAGCCTCCGGCACTCAGCCTCAAGCTTGGCAACCTTCTTTATGCTCTCCAAATGTTGCTTGCTGGCCGTCTCAGCTGCTTTGGTACTCAAGTCCCTCTCAATCGTCCTGATTTCCAATTCTTCAGATTGGGACTCAAGCTCCAGTTTGAGAGCTGAGTTCTCCTTCTCCAAATATTCAAGTCTACAGAAAATTTCAGGATCAACATTGGCAGCAGAATCAGACTCGGTAGCTTCTGCTTTGCTCTGAAGCTCAACAAGCTGGTTCTCAAGTTTCAGTCTGGTGGTTTCCCATTCACGGGTTTTCTTTGCCACAGCTTCATGGATCTTTTGCTCCTGCTCTTCTCTAGCTTGCCTTAACTGCCGGACAAGCTCCTTGAGAGCCCCATCAAGATGACTCACCCTGTCCTCAAGTACCGTGTTTTCCTGAACTACAGACTCCAGCTGCTGCTTTATAACGATCACTTCATTCTCAGCCTTCTCCCAACCTAGACTTGCATTGAAGAGAAGAAAGATTACAAAGATGTCCTGGGTTTGAAAGACTATTTAGACAAATCAATTGCAACCAAGAGCTGAAAACAAAAATCTTATCACGACTGGTCATTTTGAGGATAAGAAACGGTAGAGATATTCCCGTGAATCATGTATTTGCGTGCTTACCAGCAACTGCTTCTTCTGCAACTTTGGCATGCTGCCTCACCAAGTCATCTTTCGCACTAACATTCACTAGAGCAGCTGATAACTTCTCCATCAGGCTTTTCACATCATCATTAGCATCTTTCTTTGATGAATCATCATCAACATCTTCAGCACTTGCCAGAGTCTTTGATGTGACTTCAGGTGATTGACTATTATCATTGGGAGATGACTTGAATGCCTCCTGATTAAAGAATGTGACATCAGACGAAAGAATGTAAGAATTTGTTGATCTTAGAGCAATAAATCTGCCCCACATGCGGGGCTGCGGCACCTCAAACTCTTGCCAATCAAAGCTTAGGCAGGTTAATCTTAGTCAACATTTAGGCTTTTGAATTACCCTTTGCAACTCCCAATATGAGCTATATTAGTTTCTTTACATGATGAATAGTGGTCCTGATATTTGATTGATGAGCATAACTAGAACTCTGTAAAATCAACCTTGATCTACCAGGGTTGATCAACACATAAAAAATCAACAAGGGATAGCTGCCTAGCGGACAGACTCTACACTGTACAAGATACCCCAAAATGCAATTAAACATTGCATAGCAATGGATTCACCAGGGCCAACAGACTAACTTTGGTTCCAGAGAGTGGCAATCTCATGCATCTTAAAGGAAAGTTAGTTATGCTGCAGCAATTGGGGGGCCGACTTCAAAGATCTTGGACAAGCAGCCAACAGTGCTACGACTGCAAGATGCTCATGTTTTAAATCTCACACCCTAAACCAATCATTTTGGGGTCAGAAACCAACAAAAGACAATATTAGTTTTTAAAAGCGTTCTCAAAAATTTATCATTTAGCAAGTTTACATGGAAAGAAAAGCTTCCTAGTGGTAAAATTAAAGCAGAATCTCAAACTTCTTAAATGTCATCGAAACTGGAAATAAAACCATGCAAGTTTTAGAGTGAACGGAGAAGAATAAGAAGTATCCAACAAAAAGGAACGCAGAGATACAGGTTTTCGTGATATATCGGTTACTTGGTCAGTAAAAGGCTATCAGAACATCTATGAAGCTCTAGAAGTCAAATGTAACAAAAATTAGTGGTAGTGAGGACTCAGCTGCGCACCTGATCATCGGAGTATCTCTCTGAATGCGAAGATATCGAACCTGAACTCTCAGATTCGCCGGGGCTTTTGTCAGTAGATCTCCTCTTCCATAGCCACTTCCTCTTTTCCATTGCGTGGTCCACTTATAACATCAAGAAGCACATGACAAAGGGTTCATCTGCATACACATATAAACCAGTGTTCAACAGGTTACTAAAAGCAATCTTAAAATCAGCCTAAAACTCGAGTAGAACGCAAGGAACACGCAAATGGACAAAATAAAGCAACGCCGCCCTTTTTTGTTAGGCAACAGAACTCCCACCAGAAGAATGCCTTTTAAAAGCAGAAAGACACTTCCTCCAACAAACTCAATGCAATTTTACCGGAAAAGAAACGATGACTTGGCTTATGATTCTCAGAGCTTCGCTTCAAATCCACCACAGTGACCATCCAACCCCAACAACAAAAACATAAGACATTCCAAGAACTAAAATGGGTTCCCTCTTTTAAGTATAAATCACCAAACGTTAATTTAAGAGTACAGGAAAAAACACACAGACATAGATTTAGAAGAAGAAAAAAGTTTCGAGCTTCTATTCAGATTTAACACCTTAAATGGCTCCTGAAACACCCTGAAGCTGCGAAATCGCCAGAAAGACTGTACTTGAATCTCAAAATGATAGTCTCCGGGCTGCTAAAATCCTAATAAAATTTGCCAAGACATGAAGAAGATAATTCAAAATGAATGAAACAGTGGCTGGCAGTAAGCAGAAAAACACGGAATAAGCAAATGACCTTCACAAATATTCTAAACAGGCGTGACCCATCGAAACTAAAATGCAAAAAGCCTTCTGCTTTTGCCAAACACTTAAACGAATCAACCAATAATCTTCATTGATATCCGCATACTAAAAAACTTAAAAAATAACCCATTATAAGGGGCAAGACCCAGATCAAATACCTTTGACTGGGAGACCAAACAACCAAGAGATTAGACAGGACCCAGTCATCAATGAGTGAAACCGAAAGATGGGTTCAGTTCAGGCTTTAAAATGAAGGTTGCAGAAACATAATGGAAGTACTTAATAAGAGTAAAGTAACTGCGAAAATCCTGTGGAATGTCAGTGAGTTTCCAGTTGCATAAAACAAACGAAATGGCAGATAATGGGGTTTCTATTCCTTATTTTTTCGCTTTTTGACCTTTTCTCCTCTTCCTCCCAAATATGAAAAGAGAGAGCATGTGACTCTGGATGTGAAATTCAAGAATTGATAGCCAGATGAGGCCTCAAAATGTCCACTTTTCAGCTTTTCCGAGTTGAAAAATTAATAATGATTTGTTTATTTTTGAAAACTGAGCTGCCCTTATTCCCGCCTTGGATAAGGCCTTCCTGTGGCACGGTTTTTGAATTAATTAGTGCAATTTTCTTTGTTGCAGGAGCTTCTGTCTCATCATGTGGGTCTTCTCACAGCGTCTCCCAAGCTTTTCAAAAAAGTAGTTTTATATTCTGTCTCAGCACGGAGAAGGGATCTATTCTCAAGAGCTGTGCTGATTTCATGATCAGTTGGTGGGGAAGGCGTCAGAGATTATGACCCCTACACAACATGTTACTGGGGAGCTATTTCATTCAAATTTGAAATTAGACAAAAGTCACTATTCTGAGCGTCAACTTCAGGCACTCATTTGCTAGAGATTTTGATGGCTCCAAGTTTCAGAGATAACATTCACTTTTAGATAGTACGCACACTATTAATGGCGGTGGTCCAATGGTTTTCTGCCATTTGCACATTACTGTGGAGGTTTAATTCAATCTCTTGCAGAGCAGCTTCACGTCCCTTGATTACCGGTAGATTTTCATGATTATTACCATGCCATTGTTTGAATTTTTCACTGGGTCTTGGAGGTAGCGTTGTATCAATCATGGATGGTACGTGAACTATTTCTGCACTGAAACACGGTATTCAATTTTTTACCATAAAAAAAGAAGACAAACTTTTTTAATTATGAATGATGGTTTACCTTTTCAATATCATGCATTGGAATATGATTGAAATAGCTTGATGAAATCAATAGTACTGTTTCTAAACTTTTGGTCTTGCATCTTTTATTTTTAACTTTGAAGGGAAGAGATAGCTTGATGAGTTTTATTGGGGCGTGCGCTAAAAGAGAGAGAGAGAGAGAGAGAGAGAGGAGGGAAAGTGAAACAGGGTGGTGATGAAATTTTCTGATGTTCTTATCGGAAGTTAAAAGATAAAAGGGTTTCTTGACACTTTTACCTTTGTTACTTTTTATTAAATTTTATAAAATATAGTTTATATTTAACTTAAAATTCTAATGAATTAAGTAGTGGACTTTCTCTATTTATAAGTAAGATATTTAATATAATTCTTAAAAGTGTAAGACTTATTGATTATATCTTAATAAATAATTAAATAAATAAATTATTATAACATTACACAATTTAATATGCTATTTTACTATAATAGTACAAGTTATACTACGAGGGTAATACACAAGCTCAAATCAACGGAAACCCATAGGTGTCCTAAGGAAAATCTTAACCTTGATATTATATTGAATTTTATAAAATATGATTCGTATTCTATTTAAAATCCTAATATATTAAGTGGAGAAATACATCTCTTTATAACACAAGATATTTAACATATTTCTTAATAATATAAAATCTATTGATCATTTCTTAACAAGTTTATCATTATGATGGTCTAGTAGTTTACCATCATATGCCGCACAGTTCTAAACTTTCTCCTTCTGTGCCTTCTATCTTTGTTAATTGATGGCGTAAATGTATGTCTACTGTGGAAAACTGTGTTGGGGGCATACGGTGAGACTTTTTCTTCTGCAGGAAAGTGCAAGATACAAAGAAGAACCAAACAGAAGAATAGTGTTTTAAATTTAATCAATTGCTTAAAAATTGACAACCTTGCAAGCTCTCGAGATTCTTCTGTAGTCGTTTTCGAAACACTTGGTCGAAATAAATGCCCTTCTCCCATATTGAATAAGAAACTGCATCGAGAAAACACACTGAGAATGACCCATCGGCAGGGGCTGGATCGAACTGTTATTCTCACTGCCTGTATTTGTGGCTGTAATGATATAAGAAAGACACTTCGTCCCAAAGCGAACCCAGCTCTGTACTTTCTGTTACTGCAGAATCACATCGCTTGGCGTACCAGGCTGTGTGGTAAATGCAGCTCGTGGACAGTAAAACCATGCAGCCGTATTGGAAGGAAAAATGACGTTCTGCATTATCTGTGACTTTCAGCCCTCATAACCACTTTGTGTCCCTACAGGATTTGCATAGAGAAGGCTTAAGAGTAGTCATGGCTCATTGCAGGCAACCGACTGTGTCCGTAGTAGCATTTAATGATGGGAGTTCATCTCATTAAATTTACTATGCAAGTAGTTAGATGTTTCACCTTCACAATCTATCAATCCTCTAACATGAATATATGATGATCCACTCAAATGGAAGAATCTATCTCAAAATTTAAAGTAATAAATGAAAAAATATTAATATTTATATGATTAAGGATTTATCATTTCACTTTTAATGTGGAATAACATTTATTTTCAACATTATCGTATAATCTAAATTAATGTCAATATAAAATTAATTAACAAAATGGAATATTTATTATATATAGATTTTAGCACATAATTTTTCTTTTTACTAACATGGATTTGCTTCACATTGAATTTTTTTTAATTATATAATGATTTTTTCAAAAGTATAAATGGAGTATTTCAATAAACTTTTTCATTGTAATGGTTTAACTTAGATCATCTTGTAGTTTTACTTCTATTGTGTAGATTATGAGCTTATTTGAGAATATCAACCTCTCATATTATGTTAAAAATCTCATTTTCACATCAAAGGAGTACACTCAAATTAAACTAAAATCACATATTTATATTTTAGCAATACAAGATTAAACATCTACACTATTAACATGTTTTTTTTTTATCACAATAGTTTGATTTTAACCATGTGTAGTGTCACTTTTTATGTAGACTTTACACTTTTTATATCTATAAAAATGTTAAAAAATTATACATTTATTTAAAGTCAATTTATAAATAAAAAAAAATACCTCAACGTAGAAAGAATACAAAACTAATATGTAGGTAATGTGTAACAAATATTAAATTTCAATTAAACCAATATTAAGTTAGGAACAATCTTTCTCCCATTTTGTGATGTAAGAGTCCCAATAAACAGGAGTGCAAAAGGAGGAGACTTGCCCCTCCAACCATGGCTACCTTTAAGCTTTGACAAGACATGTAGGAGTGCTCGTTGGGCCACAAAAAGGCAGAGCGAGAGCGTCTCCATGTGAGCTGAGATTTGAAAGCTAAAGTTTAGGGGACGTGAAACCAACGTGGTAACACCGTGCAAGCATCACCCACAAGAAAGGCAGAACCATTGTTTACGTAGTTGGAGTGAGTTTTGGGTAACAATGAACACTGTTGCCAGCCCTGTCTCTTCGTCTTCACGTCATTGTCTTCTCTTTCACGAGCACGAGGCACGTGTACACTCCCTTTTAACCCTTTCATGCATGAATGACATTTGTGGTCGAGAGAAGCTCTCTGGTAATCATTGTTTATATGATTCAAGTAAAATCAGAACTCAATAATTGGCTTTCTGAGAAGGGTTTTTCTTTTGCCGTTTTGTTTTACGCCATTTGATTGTTTGGTAAAGGCTTTACTAGAAGTTCCTTTGTAGAAGAAAACAAAAGTATTTGTTACCTTGGTTATATCAAGAGGGACGAGGTTTTGCTTCATTCTTTTTATTTACTTTCACAACAATAATTGATTTTTCATAATTTTAGAGTTTAAATTACTGGGTTTTTCTTCTTTTTGGATATGAGAGAATTGGGTTTTAACAAAAAAAAAATTGAAAATTTTGTCACAATAAATCTAAATATTGATTTTAACTTGTCTACTTTATTTTTGTATAATTTCTGATATCACCAGGGAGCATGTATATCTTAAGACACAAAAGGAGCAAAAAATTGGGCTTGGGTTTTTCTAGGCCTATAATCATTGGACTGGAGCCGAGAATCCAGATAACAATTTTGTGGCTGCAATGCTACACCCATGAAATTCCACTGGGCTTGCGTGATCCAGGCCAGTGCTGGGGTCTGCAAAGGGAATGACCCTTTTCAAATGCCTTTTTCTGCCATGGCCAGAAGAATATCGAAGAACCCACCAGATGGAACAGTGCCTGCCAAGGTGTCCATTTTGCATTTGTCATCTTTGGAGAGTACTTCCACTTTGTACATTTGCAGGGTCGATGTTATCAGCATTTGTGTGATTCTGTGAGGTGCACATCCCCAAGAAACTTGGGGGAATCCTTGATTTCTAACTTGGGAAGATACAAGTGACACCTAAGAGAACATTCCAAGGCTAGTTGTCATTTTGTCAAGATCCTAATTTCGTGAAGAATCTTGCTTATAAAAGGAAAGAATAGGTACCTATTAAAAAGTTTAAAATCAAATTTAAAAAGTGCCAACTAAGTTAATAAGATAATTTTAACAATTAAATATTATTTAATAATTATATATTTTTAATGTAAAACTCTAATATACAAAATATATTTTGAATTTAAGGTTAAACAAAGAAGATTAAATATTCTCTCTCACATCAAATATGTTTAAAAGGTTTAAAGCGAAAGTTAGAATTGATTAACTTGAATTTTGATATGATATTGACAAACATAATGTCTAATATAAAAGTTAATTCATGAGTTAAAAAAAAATTATATTTAAATATTACTAAATAATTATATTCTTTTTAATGTAAAACTTCTAACTTTAACAACTACAAATAAACATTTTGGTTTTCATGTTTTAGTGTGATAACTTATCATGAAGTTGATTTTCCTAAATTTGTGTCTTATTGTTCCTGTTAACCCATAGTTATCTCACTAAACTTGGTGCCATATTAAGTCCACAATTTAGGCTTAATATCTTTATAATTATTATACATATTTTGACTTTTCTTATTAGTTTAGGTTTTGCTATTTATATATGTAATGCAAGCATACTTGTAAATCAACACAGCAATATAGAATTATTCCGTTTACTCACAGGTTTTCTCTCTATTCACCTTTTCTTACAATTCCATTGCTCATAAATCAAAATTTTTTGTGGTATTTTTCATGCTGGGAACGAGGAAAGGTATTAAACATACAAAACATTGAATTGGAACATTGATTTTTGATGGTAAGTACATTGGGCTGACGTTTACATGCCTGACTAGGAAGTCAACTTTTCTTGTCCCTAGTTTTCGAAGGTGAATATCAGAGTTTTTTGTGCTTCAATTTAATGGGTTTGAGCAGGAAACATTATCTCCACAAAATGGCCAAGTACACAGAGACGTGGGCACTCTACTTGCCCGTCATTACCTCTCACACCATATCCACATCTCTCATGATATGTGCATTTCCTAAGACAGACCTCTCCCTCAAACACATTTTGCATTAAAAGAGTGAGCATCGAAGCATTTTCTTGCTTCCCTGTCAGAAGAATCTGAAGTAGAAGCCATGGCTCAAACCATGCTGCTCATGTCTGGTGTTTCTTCCAGCTATGTCGTGGATTTGAAGAGGGATCCTTTACTCAATTTCCAGCTCCAAAAACTGAGGCCCAAATCTTTCTCTCGCTTGTTGCTCCCTTCTGGTACTTCATCTTCATCTTCATCGCAAGCATTCACCACCTTCGCTCTCTTCAAGTCGAAAACTAAAGCCCCTGCAAAAAAGGTTCTGACTTCCTTTCACTAAGCCTTACTTTCAAGGATGATAACAAATGGACCGGAAAGCGTGACTTTCCGATCATGCAAGAGTTCCGCTGACTGGTTTTCTTTTGTTTCCTTAGGTTGAAGAGCCAAAGCCAAAGGTTGAAGACGGTATCTTTGGCACCTCCGGAGGCATTGGTTTCACAAAGCAGAATGAGCTCTTCGTTGGTCGCGTTGCCATGATTGGATTTGCTGTGAGTATGCTGCTTTCTGTTTGAGAAGTATCTGTTTCTTCCACAATCTGAAAATTGTTCCTCCTTTTAAAGGAATTGCAGAGCATTATCATTTCACTCGTAAACTTCTGTACATAGAACTTCCAGTTGATGTTTATGGCAGAGTTAACGATAACTTGGACCCACTTGGCCTCTAGTTTAAATTTCCTGTATAAACATATAAAACTAAATAGCAGCATCCGAAAACTAAAAAATTGAACCTAGTAGAAGAAAAATGAGGAAAAATGCCTGAGATCATGATTTTTCCTTTGCACATATTGCTCAGTTTTTACATCTTTTGATGATTAAGTTGGGTCAAGACTTCGTCACTTTTGTAAACTCGAGAAGGGTTTTTTATTCTCTGCTTGTTAATGTTATGATGAGCCTTTTTGTGCAGGCATCCTTGTTGGGTGAAGCAATTACAGGCAAAGGAATTCTATCACAGTTGAATCTGGAAACCGGAATTCCCATCTACGAAGCCGAGCCTCTTCTTCTCTTCTTCATCCTCTTCACCCTGCTCGGAGCCATAGGTGCTCTGGGTGATCGTGGTAAATTCGTCGACGACCCTCCCTCGGGACTCGAAAAGGCTGTAATTCAGCCAGGCAAAGGCTTCCGATCTGCTCTGGGCCTTAAGGAAGGAGGTAATGATGTTCCACCTTTGGATATTGTTGCTTGAATGTGGATTTCGTGGCTTGACATTTCTGGTGATGGTTTGCAATGCAAGGTCCTCTGTTCGGATTCACAAAGTCGAACGAGCTGTTTGTGGGAAGATTGGCTCAGTTGGGTATTGCCTTCTCTTTAATCGGAGAAATCATTACCGGGAAAGGAGCTTTGGCGCAACTAAACATCGAGACCGGGATTCCCGTCAGTGAAATTGAGCCGCTTGTGTTGTTCAACGTCCTCTTCTTCTTCGTCGCCGCATTGAACCCTGGAACTGGTAAATTCGTGACAGATGAGGAAGACGAATAGGTGCTTCTTATGCTTGTATTAAACTTTCTTCAGTTTATTGGATTGTAAGAAATAACGAGATTTAACATGATCCTTCTCCAACTTGTTTTGCCGGAAAAAAAAAAAAGAGACCAAGTTCACTTATGGGGCATTACCAATATTAAAGATTAATTTTTAAGTATAATGCACATTACAAGATTAATAACATATTACTTCATTTGATCATCCATAATTAATCATGCTCGAGATATATAAAAAATGATGTGCGTCTTGCATTGTTTTAATTTCTTTTGATATTTGTATATAAAAGAATATTATAATAAGATTTAGATAACATAAATCACGTACTATTTTTTTTTTTTCTAATGAGAATGGGACAATGTTCGCATTCATGTGGATTTAGTATCAGTCCCTAGCTTTCTTAACTCAAAAGAAAAAGACACCCATGTCTTTCTCTTGAGTTTGTTGTAAAGTAGTATGAAAACCTTCTCATCATAATCTTATGGGATGAAAAAGTCAGGCGACAGAGCATCGGTTTCACACGGTGATTGACGAGGCAGAGGAACCAAAAACAGAGCCACTCGCGACATCGGGAAAAGAAATGTAAATTCCCGAAGTCGACCAGAAGACATTGTTTGTCATCACCGAATATTATCACAAGAGTTCTGGCTTTATGGATGCTGCATTGACTATAAATTATACTTCAATTACTCAGATTTACCGTCTATTAAACCAAATCACTATTTCTCCTAAGGTTAATTCCAACTAAAACCCAAGCTAACAGGAAGAGTTTTTTACTTTCTCCAATGACGTCTTTTGTTCTCCACAAGAGGTAAAATATTACATTTAATTTAACTGTAATTGGTTTTTAAGGACAAATCAACACGTAAAATTCTCCATGGAGTTATATTAGCGGCTACAATGGAGGATATCGTTGTTGACCAACACCTACATCATCACGGAACTTCCCACGGTATTGCTAATCACGCTTTTATGGAGAAAGCAAGACGATAACGATCAACGTCTTCCCACGTAGCCGCGTGGCCGGTTATCATAAGCTGGCCAGCCATGCATCACACTTTCTTATCGCCGTACCATTGCCAACCAAATCCTGGCCTACTCCCCGCTGCCTTTTCACGTTAACAACTCAAAAAGTGACACGTGTCCACCAAACATCAAACCGTCAAAGATTTGAATGATTAATTAAGACAAGTCATTATTAGCCCTTCATATACGAAACGATATTTATTATTTTAATTATTTTTTATAAAGAGAAAAGAGGCTCAAAATTTAGCCTTTAATGTTATTTAGCTGCCAAATTCCGATTAATAAATTAGAGTCTTCATTTTTTAAATTATTTTTTTGCCCTGTGGGAAATAAAAAATAATGCGATTTAAAACGAAACCTCCTTGTTTCCGTTGTGGACAATGTCAGAGACAAAATCCCAAGGATTCCACTCCGCTCCTTCTTTTGCTCTTTTATCGTCTACTCTTTGTTCTCTCTAGAAACGGCTACGTTTCGAATCCGAGAAGCGGATTCCGGCAGCTGAGGTCACCACGATCAACCTTCGGACGTTCGTCATCGCTGTTTGCTGACGAATCGCGTCTTCGGAGTGGGTTTTCTCGCGTCGGTGTTGGTCTTACCGTCACCGTCACGGCCCGGGATCAGAGCCCTTGTGATGGAGAAGACTAATGGCTATCACCATCAGAATTCCATGTCTTCTTCTTATGCTGCTTCCTCTCTCAGAGACGTCTCTTATAGGTCCGGCCTCTCTCCCTGTCCCCGAATTGCTTGTGCGTTTGCGTAGATTGAATTCGAATTTTTGATCTTTCTCGGTTGTGTGTTTTGTGGCGAAGGTTTTAGCGGTGATCGTATCAGAAATTTGGATTTTGAGTTAGCAAATAATTATTTTGGTTTCGGTTCTTGGAGTTAAAAACGAAAGCAGAAAGGTTTACGGATTGACTTTATTTTGCTATGAACTTATTAAAGTCTCGATTTTCTCATAACAAATGGCCCAACAAAGTTGGTCTTGGTTTTCACCGTGGTTAACTATTACCTACTCTAGAGACTGACTTGTATTGATCGAATTTGTTGGTCGCTGCTAATAAATTTTGTGCTCACTTTCATGCGTCTCTTTTCGAATTAGAAAGTTACCGCAAATCCCACTTTGATTAGTGGGTTTGGAATTTCTCCTGTGATGGGAGGTCCTACATTAAACTGAACGACAAACTTTAGTGAATCAGTGGTAAATTGAATTTGAGTACACAGTATAAAGCTTTTGAGTTAAAATTGGTTTACAAACATGTTATTGTCAATGTTTCTCTTTGGTAGAAAGGTCACTTGTTTTAGGGAGAGTTCAGTTGTTGTGATAGGGGTTTACTGTTGGTGTTCCAAGATGTTGTATTAAGGTTTCACTTGAAAAGTAGTGGGTTTCTTGGTGTTCCATTAATTATGAACTGTTTGTGTCATAATCTTCTGTTTGTGATATAAAGATCTAGGTTTTTTGGCATAGTATTTTCAATTTTTTTTTCTATAGGTTACATAAACAACCAAAGGGAACAGCTTATTGTATAAAGTAGGCGTTTACTAGGTGACATCTACCTGTTATAATTTCCACAGAATTGGATCATCAAGGCTGATGTGGCATAAGAATTATCTTTTGTTTGCGCTTTCTCTTTTATCTTATCCACTTCTAGAAATATGTAATTAAGGAAGGGATTGGATTGAAAAGGTCATGTTGAATACTCTCTGTTTTTCCCCCTTTCGGGCTTAGTGCTTCAACTTGGCCTCTCTCAAGATAGTTTTGAATGCACACATATAACCTTTTCAGTTACTAAAGGGGTTATCAACTGTTACACGGAAATGATTTTGGAGAAAAGGACAAGATAGAATAAAATCATTTTCGGGGATATTTCTCACAATAGAGAAAAGCTATCCTACAGAAAAATTGAAGTATAGCTTATCCCCTGAGTTTATGATATCTTTATCAGTGAACTTGTCTCTACGAAATCATCAAAGCGTTTTGAGTGTCTGATTACTTTGTTTTGACAAATTCACATACTTCTTTTCAAGCTGTGAGGAACTGTTGATTCTTGAGGGTATTTGCTGCTTTTGCATATGTCATATTGTTTTGTATGCCAAAAATGAACACGACGTTGGTTTTTGACATGGCATTGACAAGGCAGTCTTTTCGATGCAGCTGTGGTTCTTGTGGCTATGAGCTAAACCTAAGCTCCTGCAACCGGAATACTTCGACAATTGGCTCTAAATATGGAAAATCTATAAAGAGAGGGATCATATCTTTCTTTGACATCGATGAGAGCAGATTTACTCAGGTGGACGAAATCCAATGCATACCCCATCTTTCTAAGCGTTCTTGGGGTTTAATCCGCCGGAGAACCAAACTTCTTTGCCGCAAGTGTGGTAACAATGTTGGAACTGCTTACAATGATTACATATCATCTCCTCCACTTGTAACAGAGGGATTGGATTCTCCCTCAGCCGATAAAGTTTCAAATCGTAGAAAATATGATGTTAAAATCCGTGCTTTACAGCCTTTGTCTTCTGATGACTCTGGTGTTCCACTTTTCACGTGACATAGTTCTGCAGATATAGTTCAGCAAGATTGTTTTATATGTTGCTGTCCTGCCAAAGTTGATGTCGGCAACAACTGCAGAAATTTTTCTTGGAAGTCTACTTATCTGAAAGATGTTCTCTTTCCGTATTTGTTTGGTGTTTTGCCCCCTCCTATTTGTTTTGTAAGTTGTAAATAACAGTTATTCTCCAAAACTGAACATAAGGAAGATGGTGTTTGAACTGGAGTGGTTTTGGTTGAGAAAAAGTTATGCAAAAAAGTCTCCAGTGTTCCCTAAATTATTATTCTTCAGGGTAAATAAATGTCTTTGTTCGTGTATTGTCTGAGAAACTATTCTATCCCCTTCTCTTATGGGCTGAATCTTCACCTGCTGATGCCGTAATGCCACAGTTTCTTCCAATTATCACTTGAAAATTTGAGAAACTTGACCTGAAGGATTTCCAACTAGGTTTCTGAAGTAGATATTGGCTATATTAGAAGAACAGGTCAGATGATGTGATATAAAATATCTCAGCGATGGTCTTTGTAAAAGGCATGGCAAGATTGTGCTCAATTGGTAAATTTTCATTAATGCAGGCAGGACCACTCTGCATTAGTAATGCAAGAGCGATGGAAAGTCGAAGGGAAGAAGAGCGATGGAAATTTCCTTCAACGCTGTTACTAGAGGAGGCTCGCCTCAGACCATGTGTTTTGTGGGCAACATGGGATCTTATGGGACTGGAGGACAAGTTTGGTGGACACATGAAGCTCTTACAGCTTTGTGAGTGAGACGGGCATCCTGTTATGCATAAGCCACATCAACACGTTAGATGAAGGCGCAGATCGTGGCTTAATTGGAGACCTGGACCTGAAATGTATACTCACAATTGCGTTAAAGGAGGGAAGCAGAACCTAAAATTAAGGTGCAGGAGATCGCATCAGAAAATAAATCATGGCATTGATACCGTGTTAAAGTAAAGAAGTCCATCTTAAAATCCAGAGACAATATGAAGTATATTCCTGTATAATATAAGGATAGGCTCATGTATTTTTTCCTTCGATGTGGAATTAGATCTAAGTATACTCTGACAATTTGAAATACCCTAATCGCCTGGCGTAGAGTAGTCATCAACCGAACCACTCTGCTTAAGCTTGATTAGTTCAACTAGCCATTCACCGGTTGGTGTGTTGCAGCCGAAAACAGAGTAGGGGCTGTTTTGTTGCAGGGGAAAGACTAGTCGCATTTTTAGCAGGGCTTTACTCGGGAAAAATCTCCTACTCTCCACCTACGAGAAAGAGATGATGACACTCGTAGTAGCAGTTCAGAAGTGGTGCTACTACCTTCTAAGACACAAGTCGGTTGTGAAATTGGATCAACAATGTCTCCGGTTTTCATAGGAACAACGGTTGATGAAGTCGGTTCAACACCTGTGGCTTACGATGTTGATGGACTTCGAATTCAGGATGAAGTACACGCTGGGGGCGGCGTACGTTGACAATTTGTTTAGAAAAATCAAACCTGGGGGTGGAGACCATGAGGAAGAAGAAGACAGTGTGCAAGAGCAATTTCCAGAAATGGACCTGGTCTTGTCTGACGGGAGGAAAATATCTTAAATCATCATCAATTGCTAGCATCCTCTAATTTCGGCAGTAATTCAAACGCAGACCCGGTCACAACTGGCAAACAATGTTTCTCCAGTCAACCTCTGCAAGTCATGATCAAGATTAAGATCATTGGTCCGGTTTTTTAATTGTTTTTCATTGAATAATTTTCCCAGATGGGTGATGATTTTTTTTGGATCGGTTTGATTTTCTTAGAAATTAGGGAGTAGAAAAGTAGAAATATTGTGAAAGGTTGTAAAAGGAGGTATTGAATTACAGATTATCTTCAAATTTTGTTACTTCCTTTTAACGACTGGATGGAAAACTTATTCCTAGTTTTCCTATATTGATATTGCGTAGCTATCATAGATCATCTTAGGACGACTTTCTAACAGCTGGATCCGTTATGTACTCCTTCACAACACGTTATAAGAGGATACTTGTCAAAGGCATTAATGGGACTTTGTTCTAGATTGACCACTACATTTCAAAGAGGAACTTGAAAGCAACTTTTTACAAGAGTCTTTCTAGATTACTATATAGGACAGAGGAAGTCGAGCTTTGCTACCATTCTCAATACCACAACTTCATATTTGCATCTTTCTGTGTTTTTCCCAACATGGAGCTCCCGATCACTCTCAACTTTAAAACTAGTTTCTCTTGCTTTTCCATGCTTTTGTTGTGTGCTACCACTCTGAACCCCGTCTTTGCTTCTAAAAATTGTACCTTTCCTGCAATCTTCAACTTCGGAGACTCGAATTCCGATACAGGGGGATTGTCTGCTAGCCTTGAAACGCCGACGCCGCCTTATGGGGAGACATACTTTCACATGCCTGCCGGAAGGTTCTCAGATGGTCGGCTGACAATCGATTTCATGGGTATGTATCTTGACTCACAGCTCCTGTAATGGTAGAAAGTATTGCTTTTCTTTTTCTTTTTCTTTTTCTTTTTCTTTTTTCGTGTAAAACATTGCAGAAATAGACACACAACATAGATTGAACTTGAGCTCCAAGTAGACCGTCCATGGAGATCCAGGGACACCATTTTCTCACTGGTTCATATGTGTATAATGGAACAGCCAAGTGTCCACGACAGAAGCGTCTAAGAGAACCCAGAAGAAAACAAAGGATTCGGACCCAGACCTTTTCCTAACTTCTGTCAAATCCAAACTTTAAGAAGCACTTTGTAACTTAATGAAATGACATTAGGAGGTTTTCTTTTTACCCTTTTTTGTTTGGCTAACGAGAAACGATCGAGTGATGAATGATGTACTTCGTGCAGAGCTGAAACTCCCCTCCGACACGGAGTTGAATAGTCTTTGCCTTTTTTTCTTCGTCTTGAGAGTGGCCTCGTTTCTTCAGAGACTAGTCCTGCACGGCACTTCTGAGGCCAGTGTAGACCCATCTAGTCATCCTTGTCGTCACTTGGCACTATATAATGGCCTTGTTCCCTAGTGCCTAAAATTAAATTCTTTGTATACGAACAGGTTATTTTTAAAGAGAAAAAACTAACATGCTTGTATGATATCATATGAAACTTACAATTTTGTTAAATAACATCCTGCATGGTTGCAGCAAAGAGTCTTGATCTTCCATATCTGAGTGCATATCTTGATTCCTTGGGGACCAACTTCAAGCATGGTGCAAACTTTGCCACGGCTGCATCCACCATCAGGCTGCCGACAAAGATCATACCTAGTGGAGGATTTAGTCCATTCTACCTCAATGTCCAGTACTCACAATTCGTGCAGTTCAAAAACAGATCACAGGCGATAAGGCGAAGAGGTATGTTGTTCAGCTGCTTGTTGCTATTGTTCATGTCTTCCGGTAATTATAAACATCTATAATATCAACTTACCTTTGTGTACTAACATGACCTTCGTTTTCCTTGTAGGAGGAATATATGCAAATTTAATGCCAAAGGGGAATTATTTTCCAAAAGCTTTATACACATTCGATATTGGTCAAAATGATCTCGGTGAGGGATTTTTTTCTGGCAAGACCATTGAGGAAGTCAAAGCTTCAGTCCCCGATATTGTCAATGCATTTTCCATTAATGTTAAGGTAAACTGGACTATGATTACTCATTGATAATGGGTTGGCTTGGGCTCCGCATGTCACTTTTAGGAGAAACATTCACCATTTAAAGTATAATTAAAGTATTTAGCGTAAGAAAAGGTCATCATAGTTGTTTTATGTTGATTCTTATTGTCTAACCAAGTGAATTTCATCATGATGCAGAACATATACGACTTGGGAGCTAGATACTTTTGGATCCACAACACAGGACCAATTGGTTGTCTTCCTTACATCTTGGCTAGTTTTCCATCAGCTCAAAGGGATAGTTATGGTTGTGCAAAGCCACATAATGATGTAGCTCAATATTTTAACCACAAGTTGAAGGAGGCCATAGTCCAACTCAAGATCCATCTTCCTTTAGCTACAATTATCTATGTTGATGTTTATTCTGTCAAGTACTCTCTATTCGTTGATTCAAGGAAATACGGTAAAGTTATAAAACCTTTTAATATCACATGACTAAAAGAAGATTAACAATGATGATTGATTAAATAAATTGTAATGAATAAGTGGTATTAAATGAAGATTTTAAAAAAATATTCTAATTTTTCATGTGTTTTTGGTCAAATATATGCAGGATTTGAACTTCCACTTGTTGCTTGTTGTGGCTATGATGGCAAATACAACTATAACAACAATGCAACATGTGGAAAAACTATCACAGTCAATGGAAGCCAAATACTTGTGGGTTCATGTGAACGCCCCTCAACTAGAGTTAATTGGGATGGAGTTCATTATACCGAGGCTGCTAACAAGTTTATTTTTCAACAAATTTCAACTGGAGCCTTTTCTGATCCACCATTTCCCTTGAAGAAGGCATGTAACAAGTTATAGATCTATAGGCAACATTATAATACAACCTTACTTTGTATGGAAACTGATGTCCTACTATATAAATAAGCAATTGATGCATGGCCCATGCATTATTGGCCTTTCCATTGCAAAATTATAGTAAACAAATTGGAATCACAATTCCAAAGACTTTCATCTAAGTTACCTATTTTGTTATTTTCCTCTCTAATTCTCATTTGTCTTTGAATATATATAGTATAGATAATGAGAATACACAAAGAACAAAAATAATTCATCCTTTGACCATGTTAAAGATCATACGGGACTTCAATAAGGCAAGTTTTAGCAATATTTGACAACACTTTGCTATTAGCAATATTTTTTAAAAGAGTATCATTTAAGAAATTTCTTCATACTCCTATGTTGATGGAAAATCCATCATGCCAATATTGCAAATGATATGATGAGTCTAATAGTTGAAAGTTTACATGAATTAAGAGTTTTCTTCTTCAAGATTGTGATAGATGCATTGAATCTAAAAGATAAGTGCCATGCAAGAAGGTGAGGTTTGGAACCCATGTCAATCCATCGGTATAATGTAGACATCTCAAGACCAATCCAATTTCATAGGATTTTTGGGATGACTTCCCTTTAACTAAGGGGCAAGGAAGAGCATGGAACACATATTTCATATATCCAAGTAAAAAGGTTTTCTCCATGGATAGCCAAGCACACATTATGCTTTTCTTTTTCTAGTAATGCTTTTTTTTATCTCTCTCGTTGATTCAAAAGCAGTGGAAGTCTTAAGAATTGAGGAACCTCACGTGGGCACATCATTCCACAAGCTATTGAGAAGATAAAGTGAGAGAACCGTCGAGAGTAAGCAATACTTTAGGAGGCCCTTGGTATATGAAAGTCCTAAAGGAGTGAGTGATATTATCGATCATCAAATAACTCAACAGTTGAGGGTCTCAACTAAAAAAATATGTAAAATTAAAAAGATAAAAAATTATTATCCAATAGACATAAAGATCACTGCTTTCCAACCAATTAAATCTCAATTATTCTTGTGTATTTGAATGTTATACGATTTCGGAATTCTACAAACATGTTCTTCTAAATATTTTTCAGTTTTTGGTTGAGATATTTTGCAAAAGAAAAAGAAAAGCTTTATCTCCATTCATCCATTAGAGTGATGTTTTGAATACATCGAATAAGAAAAGTACAGAAATATCAACTTTTGCATTCCATATGATTTGTGGAATATCAGAGAAACTTTAGCAAATCGCTGCATCAGGAGGCCTGCTTGATTTTGGGCTCGAGGCCTAAAATTGTTTTTCTTGTACTTCTTAGAAGCACATTAGTCAAGAGCCAGGACAAAACGGTCACGTCCGATTATAGTTAAAAAATGAGAGATTTCCGACTTCGGCCTTAGCGCCGAGTCGAGGATGAATGGCAATGGCACCTTGGACGGCAATCATTCGAGGTCATTTTTGAAGCTTCCTTCTCTTCCATTCCAAACATCAAATCTCTCATTCATTTCTCTCCCAATTTCATCTTTCTATTTCTTTCTCCAAGTATGGAGTCTCCTATCATTCTCAACTGTACAGTTTCTCTCTCGATCTTTTGTATGCTTTTACTGAATGCCAGCACGTTGAACCCTGTATTTGCTTTGGAAAATTGCAACTTTCCCGCAATCTTCAACTTCGGAGATTCAAATTCTGATACCGGGGGATTGTCTGCTACCCTTTTATCCCCGAAACCACCCTATGGAAAGACCTATTTTCACAGGCCTGCAGGCAGGTTCTCAGATGGTCGGCTCATAATCGATTTCACGGGTATGTATCTTGACTTACAGCTACTATAGTAGCCTTCTTTCATCGTTAATGGCAGAAAGATTTCTTTTCCCCCCTCTTTCGCGTAGAATATTGCAGAAAGAGATTGAACTTGAGCTCAAAGTAGGCCGTCCATGGAGACCCAGGGACACTCATTTTCTCACTGGTTCATATGAATATAATGGAACTGCTGAGTCTCCATGGCAAAACCATCTAAGAGAATCCACAAGAAAACAAAGAATTCGGATTCTGACCTTGTCTCCGATATGGAGTTGAATAGCCTTGCCTTTTGCTTCCTTCCATTCTCTCTCTCTCTCTCTTCCTCTTCCTATTTGTTTTGGCGACACTGACGGTGCGGTGGCTATGACGGGCCGAGACAAGCATCTGGTCCTACCCCTCCCGCAAGAGATTAGCCTCGTTTGTTGAGTGGCAAATCCTGCACAGCATTCCAAGGCCAGCGGTGAAGACCTATCGAGTCATACTTGTCGTCACTTGGCACTATATAATGGCCTTGTTCTTCCAGTGCCTAAAATTATTTTATGTTTGTTGCATTTTAACGACTTAGTCTTAAGTTAAATTCTTTGTATCTGAAAAGAACTTTTTCTTTCTTAGATACATTTTAAGGGAAAAAAAAAATAAAAAATAAATCATCCATGATTGCAGCAAAGAGTATTGATCTTCCATATCTGAGTGCGTATCTTGATTCCTTGGGAACCAACTTCAAGCACGGTGCAAACTTTGCCACGGCCTCATCCACCATCAGGCTGCCGACGGAAATTATACCTAGAGGAGGATTTAGTCCATTCTATCTCAATATACAATATTCGCAATTCGAGCAGTTCAAAAACAGATCACAGGCGATAAGGCGAAAAGGTATATCGGTCCCCCATTTGTTGCTCATGTTCTTGTCTTCAGGGTACTTATAAACATATTTAATATCATCTACCTTTGTGCACAAACATGGCCTTCTTTTTTTTTCTTGCAGGAGGAATTTATGCAAATTTAATGCCCAAGAAGAATTATTTTTCAAAAGCTTTATACACATTTGATATCGGTCAAAATGATCTTAGTGAGGGTTTCTTTGCTAGCAAGGTCATTGAGGAAGTTAAAGCTTCTGTCCCCGACATGGTCAATGAGTTCGCCACTAATATTCAGGTAAATTAGACTATGATTACTCATTGATAATGGGTTGGCTTGTGCCCCGCCTGTTACTCTTAGGAGAAACATTCACCATTTAAAACATAATTAAATTTTTTAGTATAAGAAAAGGTAACCATAGTTGTTTTATGTTAATTTTTATTGTCTAATCAAGTGAATTTCATGATGATGTAGAGCATATATGACTTAGGAGCTAGATACTTTTGGATCCACAATACGGGACCAATTGGTTGTCTTCCCTACATCTTGACCAATTTTCCGTCAGCGCAAAGGGACAATTATGGTTGTGCAAAACCACATAATGATGTAGCTCAATATTTCAACCACAAGTTGAAGGAGACCATAGCTCAACTCAGGATCCATCTTCCTTTAGCTACAATTACACATGTTGATGTCTACTCGATTAAGTACTCTCTATTCGTTGATCCAAGTAAATATGGTAAGTTATAAAGCTTCTTAATATCCTATGACCAAAAAAAGTATTAACAATGATGATTGACCTAATAAATTGTTACAAAAAAAAAATCGTTCAAAATGAAGTTGTTACTAAAAGATTCTAATTTTCAAGTGTTTTGGGTAAAAAATATGCAGGATTTAAGCTTCCACTTGTTGCTTGTTGTGGCTACAAAGGAAAATACAACTATAACAATAATGCAACATGTGGAGAAACTATCACAAACAATGGAAGCCAAATGTTCGTGGGTTCATGTGAACATCCCTCAGTTAGCGTTATTTGGGATGGAGGCCACTATACTGAGGCTGCTAATAAGTTTATTTTTGACCAAATTTCAACTGGAGCCTTTTCTGATCCACCAATTCCCTTAACGAAGGCATGTAACAAGTTATAGATATCTAGATATGTAAAAATAATCATCTTATTCTTATGTCTATTACATTGATGCTAATTATTGTGAGACAACCTACTTGGACTAAAGTCATTGTGTTTGTATAAATAAACAACAAAAACAAGCTATCATGCATTATGCTTCTGTTCACTATGAAGTATGAAAAATAAGTTGGATTTTTGTTGGAATTTTTTTTTTTGCGAAGACTTCCCTTTAGCTAAGGGTCAAGGAAAAGTATAGGCACATATTTCATCTATTCAAGTCAAAAGGTTTTAAACCCTAAAACCCATTGCGCCTCAACCCTCAAGAGCTTCTCTCTCCTACCTGTCTTTAGAAACCTTAATTATTTGAAAAACAATTATATCTATATGAGAACATTACGAATTTTACTTTTATCATTTATTTGAGTCTAGACTTAACGAATGTTCCCTCAAGAAAGCTTCATGTTTGATTACTTCGGTGGATTAGATCTTGCTTATTGAACTAGGATTTTGGGAGCCTAATCTTAATACTATCTCTCTAGTTGATATTCTGGTAAAAAAAAAAACACCAAACTTAAAAAATAAAAATTGGTGGGGGTAAAGACATGATTAATTTTGATGGATTCCGAGTTCTTACTTTGATTTTGTAATTTAGTTTATGGATTCAACGGTCCAATAGTTTTCTGGGTTCGCAAGCCTAAAATTGTTTTCTTATACTTGTTAGAGATGCATTATTCAAGAATCAGGACAAACCTTCAGGTTTTATTATAAACAAAAAATAATACATTTCCGACCACGTGCTGATCACTGAGTCAAAGATGAATGGAAAGCTGCCTTTGACAGCAATCAATCCTCCCATTGGTTTTCCAGCTATTGAAATCAATATGGTAGAAGAAAAAAACTGTTTCTTTTCATGTCAAATATTGTAGAAGTAGAAAACGTAGTACAAAGATTGAATGGAACTGCTATCCATGGCAGAATTAGGATTCATAGACTAGCTATTAACCTCCGTTATTAAGGACCTGGGGCCATGCTGAACCAATGGCTTTTGCCAGCTACTGGAGCAAGTCGACTTATGGAGTCATTTCTGTCATCTCTTGGCACCAACGAGTGGCCTCGCATTTGTGGCCGAAAACTACTTCCCATTATTCAATATTCATGCCATGCCTAATAATCAACCCTTGCATCTTAATTGCATGGTTACAGCAAAGAGTTTTGGTCTTCCATGTCTGAGTGCATATCTTGATTCCTTGGGGACCAACTTCAAGCATGGTGCAAACTTTGCAACGTCTGCATCCACAATCAGACTGCCGACACCTATTTTACCTGGAGAAGGAGGATTCAGTCCCTTCGATCTCGATATCCAATACTTTCAATTTGCACAGTTCAAAGTCAGATCACAAAAGACAAGGCAAAAAGGTAGTAACTTCGTAAGACCTACGTATTTAGAGTGCTCATGGACGTTTATGTTATCAAAACCTACGTGCATTAAGCCTGGCCTCTGTTTTTCTATCAGGAGGAATATATGCAAGTTTAATGCCCAAGAAGGGTTATTTTCCATAGGCTTTATACACATTCGACATCGGTCAAAATGATCTCATTGTGGGATTAAATGCTGGCAAGACTATAAAGGAAGTCAATGCGTCTGTCCCGGATATAGTTAACCAGTTCTATGATAATATAAAGGTAAATTAAGCCATGATTAACTTTTGATTTTGAGCTTGATCTTTAACTCATAGGAGAAATATTTGCCTTTAGATCCTATTCAAATGATTTACTGAAAAAAAAACAGGTAATTAGATTTTTTTTTTATAGATTGTTGCCTAATTAAGTGAAATTATAATAATGCAGAATTTATATAAGTTGGGAGCTAGATTCTTTTGGATCCACAATATGGGGCCAATTGGCTGCCAACCCTATTTCTTGGTCAATTTCTCACCGGTTGAAAAGGACAACTATGGTTGCGCGAAGTTGTACAATGATGTATCTCAACATTTCAATCACAAGTTAAAGGGGAGGCCATAATTAAGCTTAGGATCTATCTTCCTTTGGCTGCAATCACATATGTAGACATCTACTCTATCAAGTACTCTCTATTTGTTGAGCTAGAAAAACATGGTAAGTGTCATAAAACTAAGTGATATCATATACCAAAAGAAGTGCTCAAAATGATGATTGGCCTAACAGATTGCAAGAAATGAGAGCTTATAAACATTTATTTCCCCATTAATGTGAAATAAATTGATCTTAAGTGACTAAGAAAATTTCACTAATGGGTACTCATTCTCTGAGCACTTTTTTTTTTCTTGAAAATATGCAGGATTTGAGCTTGCATTTGTCGCTTGTTGTGGTTATGGAGAAAAGTATAACTATAACAATGATGCTACATGTGGAGAAACTGTTACAATCAATGGAAGTCGGATACTTGTAGATTCATGCGAAAGTCCCTCCACTAGGGTAACTTGGGACGGAAATCATTATACTGAGGCAGCTAACAAGTTTGTTTTTGACCAAGTTTCAACTGGAGCTTTTTCAAATCCACCCATTTCCTTGAAGATGGCATGTAACAAGTTATAGATTCTTAGACATGTAAAAATAATCATGTATTGTTGTTGTCTACGTTTGTATTGTTTATCATTCTAAGACAACCTACTTGGATTGAAGTCATTGTTGTATTGTATAAATAGGCAACAAAAACAAGCTGCCATGTATGATGTTTTTGTTCATTACAAAAGTATAAAAAAAAAATTGGAAGTACAATTCTAAAAACTTTTGTCCAAGTGATTTTATGTATATTTCAAGATAGATGAGAATGAAGCTTGACAAACACAGACAACTTGTGTAGAGAATGAAAATATAGATAGAACAAAAATATAAGCAATTTAGTCAATTTTTTTGATCGCGATAGAGATCATCCAAGACGTCAATATGGAAAAAATTGGCAAATATTTGACAAACTTTGGCATTAGTAATGCTTTTATTTCTATTCCTAGTTTTTTGCATTCAAGAAATTTCTTTAAACTTTATATTAAAAAAATCAAAAGATCATTATTCCATAAACATAAAAATTGTAGCTTTTGAGCCAATTAAATGTCAATTATTCTTGCGTATTTGATTATTGTAGATCTTGTAATTCTACAAACATGTTTCAGCTAAAGGCGTTTTTTTTTTCGGTTGAGATATTTTTTTTTTTTTTAAAAAAGATTTCAATCCAGTCATTAGTGTGATAGATGAGAACAATATAGATATATCAACTTTTTTAATGTGACATGATATGGAGATTATGGGAGAAAAATTAGCATATCATTACCCCTTGGAATTTAGGATGTCTCATTTTTTTTTTTCCATTTTCTTATGGTTTGATCTCCATTTGATAAAACTATGAGCATGTTATGTTTTCCCAATCTCTTTTATTTAACTTGAAGATTGTGGATTTCCAAAGTCATTTTTTTCTGATTATTGTACCCAATGGTCAACACATGTTAAAAATTGAAAAGAATAAAAAAAGAGATCTGTCAAAGAACAGTAGAAGAAATTTTATTCCAAAATAAAACCATGTATAATATTAGACTGATGATGATTTATAAAAGAAAATAAAACCAAGAGTTGACTTTCAGGACTAAGAGGCCGAATGGGTAAAGCATTAAGAGCCGACTTGAGTTTGGGCTCAGACTGAAGCCCGTCTCATTGCCCGAGCAACCTTCCATTCAAATTAGGACAGGAACTGTCCGTCTGGTTAAGGATCAGGGCAAATGATCAACATCGATTATAGTAAAAAAAGAAGAGATTTCGGACCACGTGCAAGATCTAGGGTCTGAATCACTCATTTCGATTAGAACACATTTCTGAAGCTTAAGATGAATGAGAGAGATACCCTTGACAGCAATCTTTCGACATCATTGCTGGAAATATACGACAACAGAGGTCACCTTTTCCTTCCTTTCCGAACACCAAATCTTTCGTTGGTTTCTCTCCCATTTCATCTTTCTCTTTCCTTACCCAAATATGGACTTCCCAGTCATTTTCATCTTTGCGGTTTCTCTTTCTTGCTTTTGTGTGCTTTTACTGTATACTGCCATGTTGAATCCTGTTTTTGCTTTGAAAAGTTGCGACTTTCCTGCAATCTTCAACTTTGGTGATTCAAATTCTGATACCGGCGGATTGTCTGCTAGCTTTTCATCACCGAAATCACCTTATGGGGAGACCTATTTTCACAGGCCTGCAGGAAGGTACACAGATGGTCGGGTCATAGTCGATTTCATGGGTATGTATGTTCCTTGACTGTTGACAAATCTCAACTTATTTACGAACTTCTATGGGATTAGATCCTTATACTCGATTGTTATCTGATATTTCTTCATTTGGTAATGTTTAGTGAGGTCTTTCAGCCATTAAAATCATAACCATAGAAGAAAAAAGTTCTGTTTCTTTTCGTGTAGAATATTGCAGAAGTAGAAAACTTATTACATAGACTGAATGGAAATGCGATCTATGGCAGACTTAGGATTCATAGACTAATCTATCAAACCTCCGTTATTAAGGGCCTGGGCCACGCTGAACCCATGGCTCTTATCAGCAACTGGGGCAAGTTCTGTCGAAGTGACAAATGCTGCAGTCTGCACCTATGGAGTCATTTGTGTCATCTATTGGCACCCTTGAGTGGCCACGTATCTTGAGGCCTAAAGCTATTTTCCATTAGTAAATATTCATGCCATGCCTAACAATCAACCCTTGCACCTTAATTGCATGGTTACAGCAAAGAGCTTTGGTCTCCCATATCTGAGTGCATATCTTGATTCCTTGGGGACCAACTTCAAGCACGGTGCAAACTTTGCAACTTCTGCATCCACAATCAGACTGCCGACACATATTTTACCTGGAGAAGGAGGATTCAGTCCCTTCGACCTCAATATCCAATACTTCCAATTTGCACAGTTCAAAGTCAGATCACAAATGATAAGGCAAAAAGGTAGTAACTTGGTAATGCTTATGTATTTAGGGTGCTTATGGACGTCTACATTATCAAATAATCTATGTGCATTGAGCGTGGCCTCTGTTTTTCTTGCAGGAGGAATATATGCAAGTTTAATGCCCGACAAGGATTATTTTCCAAAGGCTTTATACACATTTGATATCGGTCAAAATGATCTTGGTGAGGGATTCTTTACTGGCAAGACTATAGAGGAAGTCAATGCATCTATTCCCGATATAGTCAACCAATTCTCTGATGTTCTTAAGGTAAATTAGACCATGATTAGTCCTTTATTTTGAGTTCAACGTACAACTCCTAGGAGAAAAATTTGTCATTTAGATCCTACTCAAATAATCTACTATAGAAACAAGTAATTGTTTTTTGTTTCCTTTTTTTTTGTCACTTCTTATTGACTAATCAAGTAAATTTATGATGGTGTAGAATATATATAAGTTGGGAGCTAGATTCTTTTGGATCCATAACACGGGACCAATTGGCTGCCTTCCCTATGTCTTGGCCAATTTCTCATCAGCTGAAAGGGACAACTATGGTTGTGCAAAGCCGTACAATGATGTAGCTCAATATTTCAACCAAAAGTTAAAGGAGGCCATAGTTAAGCTGAGGATCCATCTTCCTTTAGCTGCAATCACATACATAGATGTCTACTCCGTTAAGTACTCCCTATTTGTTGAACCTGAGAAACATGGTAAGTGTCATAAAACTATTCAATACCATATAACTAAAAAAAGTTCTTACAATGTTGATTGAGCCAATAGATTGTAAGAAATGGAACAACTTTGTTTTTTCCATTTATGTGAATAAATTGATCTTAAGTGACTATGAAATGTCTTTTCTTGAAAATATGTAGGATTTGAGATTCCACTTGTTGCTTGTTGTGGCTATGGAAGCAAGTACAACTATAGTAGTGGTGCTGATTGTGGGGAAACAATCATAGTCAACGGAAGCCGGATACTTGTAGATTCATGTGAGAGCCCCTTAGTTAGGGTAACATGGGATGGAATTCACTACACAGAGGCAGCTAACAAGTTTATTCTTGATCAAATTTCAACTGGAGCCTTTTCAGATCCACCCACTCCCTTAAAAGAGGCATGTAACAAGTATAGATACATGGACATGTGAAAATAATTGTTTGATGGTTATTATCTATTGTTTATCATTTTCAGAAAACCTTCTTGGATTGAAGTCATTGTCTTATTGTATAAATAATCAATAAATATGCATTATGCTTCTATTCGTTTGCAAAAGTATTTCGGGTTTCAAAAGAAGGAAACTAAACCTCCATAATTGACATTAGACAGTCTATAGACAATACAGGGTTTTCCAGACAAAACAGTATCCCCTCTTGACCTCCCCTGGTGCCACACTCACTCTCCTAATTCATCCTTACGTTTCATGTTATTCCTTCCTGTCCATTTAACCGTTTGCGTGGATTATTTAGCTAGATACTCGGATCTCTTATGCTTCTAGTGCCTTCTCTCTCACTCGTCGTGTGTTTTTATCCAGTCAGCTTCAGACTATTTCTGCTCCAACAAAACAGCCATGCTGGACTTTGGCTTTTCTTCCTGTTATAACACTATCCTAATCAGTTCAATGGAAGAAAAGAGGCACTCTGTTTCTTTTCATGTAAAGCAATGCAGTTCAAACTGCTGACTGACATTATACGTAGAGGAGGATCAGTCCCTCCAGCAGGGGAGGATCAGTCCCTCTGAGCACTGGTTCTCACAATTTGCGCAATTCAAAGCCAGATCACAAGGGCTAAGGCAAAGTGGTAACTTGGTAATATTTATGCGTTTAGGGTGTTTATAAATGTCTACATTATCAACAACCTTTGTGCATTAAGCATGACCTTTATTTTTCTTGTAGGAAGAATATATGAAAATTTAATGTCCAAGAGGGGTCGTAGTGATTTTGGTGAGAGGTTCTTTTCTTTGGCAGGACCATAAAGAAATCTAATGCTGCTATTGTGGATATCGTCTACTAGTTCTCGATCAATGCCACCGTCGTCGAATATGCATATAGCTTTTTGACTTTCTAAAGGCGTTTTCTACGGATACACGAAATGATTTTGGAGAAAAGGACGACTAGCATACATCATTTTCAGGAAGATTTTTGACGATAGACTAAGCTATCCTTTAGAAAAATTGGATTTCAACTTGTCGGCACGAAATCGTTGAAGATTGATCAGTTCTTGAATATCCGTTAACTATGTTTTGACAGACTTGTATACCCATTTTCTTGCTGTGAGGTAACTGTTGATTCTTTCGTGCCTTTTGGTTGCTGTTGGCTGTTTTATTGTGTTAAATTCAGAAAATGAACGTGATGATGGTTCTTGACTTGGTATCGCCAGGCAGTCTCCTTCGTGCTGCCGTGGTTCCTGTAGCTATGAGCTAAACCTAAAAACCTGCAACTGGAACACCCCAACAGTTGGCTCTAGATATGGAAAATCTATGAAGAGAAGGATGGTATCTTTCTTTGACATCGATGAGAGCAGATTTACTCAGGTTGATTAAATTCAACGGGCACGCCATCTTTCTAGGTATTCTTGGTTGCTGTTTGGTGTTTTGCACCCCCTTATTTGCGTTGTGACTTGTAAATTACAGTTATACTCCAAACTGGAATCTTAAGGGAGATGATGTTCGACCTGAAGTGGTTTTGGTTGGGAAAAATTCAGAGAAAGAATCTCTAACGTTCACTGCGTTATTATTCTACTGGGATAAAAAAAAAAAAAAATCTTCTTTCGTGAATTCTAAATTACTCTTCCCATATTTGGAAGCTTTGACTTCCATTTTTTTTAATAGTTTTTATAATTTTAGTGATATTGGAATATACCCTTAAATTTTCTGTATACTAATTTTTATTAATAGAAACTTACTTTTTTACAAAGGAAAAAAAAAAAAGTCTACCTTTTTTCTTATGGCTTGAATCTTCTTCTGCTGATCTTGTAAGCCCACAATTCCATCATAATCTTATTTTAAAACTCAAGAAACTGTAGTTAAAACGCGGATTTCCATCCACGTACCAGAAGTAAAAGTGACATGGATGTTGGTCATATTTAGAAGTAAAGGTCTCACAAAACTCTAGTGTGAGAGAATATATCATAAGAGGTGACTTTTCAAAGGCATTAAATGTAGTAGAAATGAGAACCTTTACTACTATTTTCAACATCACATGGATTGGGGGAGCCCACTCGGATACGAAGGCAGGCCCGTGGCTTTAATGCCTTAAAGAAGGGGAGGCACCGGTTGTCCAATGAATACCATAAAATCTGCATGTAATATCAACTGCCTCTGTGCTCTAACTTGGCCTTCATTTTCCTTGCAGGAGGAATATATGCAGATTTGATGCCTAAGAATAATTATTTTCCAAAAGCTTTATACACATTCGATATTGATCAAAATGATCTTGTCGAGGGATTCTTTTCTGGCAAGACCATTGAGGAAGTCAATGCTTTTGTTCCCAATATAGTCAACAAATTTTCTGCTAATGTTGAGGTAAATTGTACCATGATTACCCACTGGTAACGGGTGGCTTAAGCTCCACTTATTACTCCTAGGAGAAACATTCACACTTTAGAGCACAACGAAGTTATTTAGTATAAGAAGTGGTGATTGAATTTAGTTTTATATTCATGCTTATTGCCTAACCAAGTGAAATTCATGATGGTACAGAACATTTATAACTTGGGAGCTAGATACTTTTGGATCCACAACACAGGACCAGTTGGCTGTCTTCCATACATCTTGACCAATTTTACATAAGCACAAAGGGATAGTTATGGTTGCGACAAAGGCATATAATGATGTAGCTCAATATTTTAACCATAAGTTGAAGGAGGCCATAGCACAACTTAGGATCCATCTTCCTTTAGCTACAATTACATATGTAAATGTTTACTTTGTCAAGTATTCTCTATTTGTGAGTCCAAAGAAATATGGTAAGTTATAAAAATTCTCACATCATATGACTAAAAGAAGTGTTAACACATAAGTGCTTTAAAATGAAGATTTTACTAGTGGGTACTAATTTTATAAGTGTTTTTGGTTACAAATATGCATGATTTGAGCTTCCACTAATTGCTTGTTGTGGCTACGGAGGCAAGTACAACTATAGCAATAGTGCCTTATGTGGAGAAACTATCATAGTCAATGAAAGCCAAATACTTGTAGGTTCATGTGAAAACACTTCAGTTAGAGTCAATTGGGATGGAATTCACTATACTGAGGTAGCTAACAAGTATATTTTCAACCAAATTTTAATTGAAGCCTTTTCTGATCCACCCATTCCCTTAAAGAAGGTATGTAACGAGTTATAGATCTCTAGATATGTGAAAATAATTATCTTACTCTTATGTCTACTACATTGTTGCTTATTATTGTGAGACAACCTACTTGGACTAAAGTCATTGTGTTTTTATAAATAAACAAAAAAAAAAACAAGTTGTAATGCATTATGCTTCTATTCACTACAAAGTACGAAAAATAAGTTGGTACTAAAATTTCAAAAACTTCTAAGTTACCACTTTCATATATATATTTGATGACAATTTCAAAAACTTCTTGAAGATGTCTTTATACAAAAGGGTTTGGTATGGAACTCACTGGTGCTAACCTATATTGATTAATTTTACGTGATGGCTGCTTATGGATTTTGTTTACTCGCTTGATACATATAGTTTGGAATTCAAGAATTTTTTGAAAATTTTATCAACTTGACTCTTATTATCTTCATTAAAGGATATTATGTATTTAATATTATTTGTTTAACTATCTTAGTGATGAAGTATGAAAAATAAATTGAAGTTAAGAGCTCAAAATATTTTATTCAAGTTGTACATGTTATATTTTATTAAAGACAAAAGAGAATTAGAGCTGAAAAAACAACAAAATAAATAATATGCATGAAAGATGTAGATGTAGAAAGTACAAACAGATATAAGTGGTTAAGGTTGTTCTCTTGCCATGAGAGAAACATTCAAAGGTTGTGCTTTAAAGTATTTTTACAAGAAAGTCAATGGAATTTTATTTTATTTTATTTTTGTCTTTGATCCGTTCAAGACATGGGTTATCATACTTGAATATCTCTAGGTAGCATGCGCAACACATAAATATTAGTTATATGAACAATTTGTTTTTAAATTTATAAGTATTCAATGTCTCAATATCTGAAAGGAGTAAAATAAGTCAAGTAGTTAAAAATAAAGACTTCGAAAGCAATGGCCAATCCTAGAGATTGCCTTCGTACAAAGGGTTGAGATTTGGAAATCTTATGTATTGATTTGTCTTGATCGAATTTGCTTGATACATGTCTATTCAAATTAGAAAAGTCACCACTAATTTTATTTTGATAAGTGGGTCTAGTTGCTTTTGTCCTTGTTTTATTGTTGTATACGAGAAAGACGACCATGATTATGGTTCTTGACCTCTAATAGACGAGGCAGTTTCTTTCATGTAGTTGTGATTCTTAGCGCTATGAACTAAACATAAGCTCTTGCAATCGGACCACCTCGGCCAATGGCTCTAAATATATATATATATATATAACATGTAAAAAATGCCATTGGAAATTGACCACGGAAGACTCTTTACAAAGTTGGCTATTCTAAACTTCTGCGAAATGCTCTTGACTCGCTCACTCTCTTCTCGAACTCTTATACTTATAGATCATTGAACGAATCATTTTGCTCTTCTTGAAATTCAGCTAATCTATATTGCCTAAGCGTTGACTTTATGGAGTTTGCATGCCATCCCATCCACTTGAATAAGATGGAACGGATTCCTCCTGGGGTAATGAAGTTTCAAGTCGCAGACGATTCCATATTACCATCCATGCTTTACAGTCGACGGTTTTACTGCACGTCGGATGAGGAAAAACAGTTTCTTCTTTCGCTCTATGGTTGAATCCCACTCATTGCACGTCGAACAAGAACAGGAAAATGAGTATCAGGCTTTGCATTCTCCATGCAAAGAGATCTTTTTTCTTTAGGATTCTCTGGAAGTCTAGTTTCTGTTTAAAAACTTACCAACACTACTGATGCATAATTGTGTGGGGAACCTCACTTTCACAGACGGAGCACCTAAGCGGAAACTGCTGCATGCTGCCCAATATTACCAAATCTGAAACCTCCATCTTCGGTTGCAAGCGATTGTTTGCACATACAGACACGAATATAATCATGGAGGGAGGCATCTATTCCACAAACAAGGGATCCAATTCCGGGATTATTTAACAGTGAGACTTTGTTTGATCTATATATCATGTACAGACACCACTGTTTTCAAAGTTAGGACCAAGCAGAATCAATAAAACCTGTCGCAAGGAGAGAAAATAAACAAAGTCTTCATGGTCCGCGGTAGCTATCCAATTCTTTTTATAGAGAGAGGTGCAGTCATCAATTTTCCGACAAGTGGTTTTAAATGTGAAAAGAACATTTCGGGTGGAGTTGGACACATTAAGAAGCTTTAATTGCTGTATGGTTCTATTAAATTAGGCACGGAGTCTTCTTTCCTTTCTTTGATTACTTTTCTCAAAGCCGGCGTGTAAGGTGAAAGCTTTGTATGCCAACCTAAAACCCATATAAAAGCTGCAGTGATAGTGTTGAAAAGGTTGTCATGTTCTTGATGTACGCGATATATTCCCTTTTTCCTTCTCTCCCTCCCACAAAACAACAACCGAGAAAATACCTAATCAAGCTTAAATATTAAGATTATATTATGCTTTTAGTACTTATATGAGATATGATTATTACATCTAATTTTATTGATATTAATAAAATTTATATTTGATACATATAATTCACATAAATAAAATATCTTGTAAGACCTAAAAACTTATAAAATTCACAAACTAAAATAATGATAAAAATTAAGTAAAATATCTTAAATAAAAAAATAAAAAAATTATCACCATATTGTCTTTTCTTCAAAAATTCTTTTCAAAATTATTACTAATCAAACCAAATTAAGAATAGTATAAAACAGAGGTAAGCTTTCATACCTCTATTTCTCTCTTTCTTCCGTGATTTTCTTTTTCTCTCTTTATTTTTCTTTTTTCTTCTGACAGCAACCTCTTTTTTCTCTCTTCTCCTCTTTTTTCGTCTTGTGCGGCGCCTCCTCTCACCTAATTCACTTTGCCTTTTTATCTTGTCTTAGGCCGCGTGACCTACTTTTTTTTTTTTTTTACTTAATTCACGTTGCCTTTTTCTTTATTTCCTTTCTTCTTCTTTTTGTCTTTTTTCTTCTCTTTTACACGTTGCCTTTCTCTTTTTTTATTTTTATTCCTCACGTGCCTTACTTCTTTTCTTCATGTCTCATTTACTTCTCGTACTCTTTTGAGGTTTGCTCATAAACAATAAATATATAAAAACTTAAATATTATCTCACAAAAATTATATTATTTATATCCTAAAATAGTCAAAATAGTCAAAATAACTTTATAAAAAATAAAGTTATAAAGAATGAAATTCTAAGTGATTAGTTATTACTTGAATAAATTAATGTGCATGTTTGAAATTAATAGGTAGTAACATGTAGTTGATTCTTATAATATATGATCATAAATTAAGTATAGATAGACATATACGATGTTATTTGTGTGACTTTTGGTAATAAGATGATCGAAAGATTTATTATAAACCAGAATTGTTTATAGATCTTAATGCATTTGGTTTATTTCAATTCACATATAGAAATATAGTAAATTAATTAACTAAATATGTTCATTATACCTAGACATAGGATAATAAATGATTTATGAAGTTCTGTCATCACATAGATATTATCATTCTTGTAAGCATAAATTATGAAAATTCATATATAGTAATTATGATAAAATCGGATACTCTAACATGTTTTTTATATTGATTTTTTTTTTACTTGGATTCAATTTTAATTAATTTTAAATTTTTATTTTGAAAGTTTTGAATTTTAATTCATCATCAACTATCTTTTGATTTGTTAGATAAATTTTAGGATTAATTCATTATTAGTAATTAATTAATTTAGTATTCATCAATCTATGAGGGACGATACTTCTCTTGTCATTATATTATTTGTTCGACATGTTCATTTGCATTTAAAATTCATCAAACAATTATGTTTTTTTTTGTACTTAACTTATATATGATTATTACATATAATTTTATTGATATTAATAAAATTTATCAGAGTACCGTTCATGTTTTCTTCCAAAAAAAAAAAAAATCATAGATCATCCCGGGACTACTTTCTAATAGTTGGATATGTTACGCACTCCCTCATAGCATATTATAGGAGGATACTTGTCAAAGGCATTAATGGGACTTTGTTCTTCATAAAAATCACCCTAACACATTGCTCAATTAGCACAAAGTTTCATTAATTGGCGAAGCTTAATCACGACATTCAAAGAGGAACTTGAAAGCAACTTTTTACAACAGTCTTTCTAGACTACTATATAGGACAGAAGAAGTCGAGCTTTGCTACAATTCTCAATACCACAACTTCCTATTTGCATCTTTCTGTGTTTTTCCGAACATGGAGCTCCCGATCACTCTCAACTTTAAAACTAGTTTCTCTTGCTTTTGTACGCTTTTGTTGTATGCTACCACTCTGAACCCCGTCTTTGCTATGAAAATTTGTACCTTTCCTGCAATCTTCAACTTCGGAGACTCCAATTCCGATACAGGGGGATTGTCTGCTAGCCTTAAAACGCCGAAGCCGCCTTATGGGGAGACGTGCTTTCACATGCCTGCCGGAAGGACCTCAGATGGTCGGCTGATAATCGATTTCATGGGTACGTATCTTGACTCACAGCTCCTGTAATGGCCTTCTTTCTCCGTTAGTGGTAGAAAGTATTGCTTTTCTTTTTCTTTTTTCGTGTAAAACATTGCAGAAATAGACACAAAGAACATAGATTGAACTTGAGCACCCAGGAGGCCGTCCATGGAGAGCCAGGTACACTATTTTCTCACTGGTTCATATGTGTATAATGGAACAGCCAAGTGTCCACGACAGAAGCGTCTAAGAGAACCCAGAAGAAAACAAAGGATTCGGACCCAGACCTTTTCCTAACTTCTGTCAAATCCAAGCTTTAAGAAGCACTTTGTAACTTAATGAAATGACATTAGGAGGTTTTCTTTTTCCTCTTTTTTTGTTTGGCTAACGAGAAACGATCGAGTGATGAATGATGTACTTCGTGCAGAACTGAAACTCCCCTCCGACGCGGAGTTGAATACTCTTTGCCTTTTTCTTCGTCTTCCTTCCATTTGTCTATGCCAGGCCAAGGCAAACATCTGGTCCTACACCTCCCGCCTAGAGAGTGGCCTCGTTTCTTCTGAGACTAGTCCTGCACGGCACTTCTGAGGCCAGTGTAGACCCATCTAGTCATCCTTGTTGTCACTTGGCACTATATAATGGCCTTGTTCCCTAGTGCCTAAAATTAAATTCTTTGTATACGAACAGGTTATTTTTAAAGAGAAAAAACTAACATGCTTGTATGATATCATATGAAACTTACAATTTTGTTAAATAACATCCTGCTTGGTTGCAGCAAAGAGTCTTGGTCTTCCATATCTGAGTGCATATCTTGATTCCTTGGGGACCAACTTTAAGCATGGTGCAAACTTTGCCACTTCTGGATCCACCATCAGGCTGCCGACCGATATTATGCCTAGAGGAGGATATAGTCCATTCTACCTCAATGTCCAGTACTCACAATTCGTGCGGTTCAAAAACAGATCACAGGCGTTAAGGCGAAGAGGTATATTGGTCACCCATTTGTTGCTCATGTTCTTGTCTTCAGGGTACTTACAAGCATATTTAATATCATCTACCTTTGTGCACTAACATGGCCTTCTTTTTTCTTGCAGGAGGAATTTATGCAAGTTTAATGCCCAAGAAGAATTATTTTTCAAAAGCTTTATACACATTCGATATTGGTCAAAATGATTTTGGTGAGGCACTCTTTGCTGGCAAGACCATTGAGGAAGTCAATGCTTCGGTCCCTGATATTGTCAATGCATTTTCCATTAATGTTGAGGTAAATTGGAGTATGATTACTCATTGATAATGGGTTGGCTTGGGCTCCACATGTCAATCTTAGGAGAAACATTCACCATTTAAAGTATAATTAAAGCATTTAGCGTAAGAAAAGGTCATCGTAGTTGTTTTGCGTTAATTCTTATTGTCTAACCAAGTGAATTTCATCATGACGCAGGACATATATAACTTGGGAGCTCGATACTTTTGAATCCACAACACAGGACCAATTGGTTGTCTTTCCTACATCTTGGCTGGTTTTCCATCAGCTCAAAGGGATAGTTATGGTTGTGCAAAGCCACACAATGATGTAGCTCAATATTTTAACCACAAGTTAAAGGAGGCCATAGTCCAACTCATGATCCATCTTCCTTTAGTTACAATTACCCATGTTGATGTTTATTCTGTCAAGTACTCTTTATTCGTTGATCCAAGGAAATACGGTAAAGTTATAAAACTTTTTAATATCACATGACCAAAAGAAGTATCAACAATGATGATTGACTAAATAAATTGTAGCAAATAAGTGGTATAAAATGAAGATTTTACCAAAGGATTCTAATTTCCAAGTGTTTTTGGTCAAATATATGCAAGATTTGAACTTCCACTTGTTACTTGTTGTGGCTATGAAGGCAAATACAACTATAATAGTAGTGCACCATGTGGAGAAACTATCACACTCGATGGAAGACAAATACTTGTGGGTTCATGTGAATGCCCCTTAACTAAAGTTAATTGGGATGGAATCCATTATACCGATGCTGCTGACAAGCTTATTTTTCAACAAATTTCAACTGGAGCCTTTTCTAATCTACCAATTCCCTTAAAGAAGGCATGTAACAAGTTATAGATCTATAGGCAACATTATGATACAACCTTACCTTGTATGGAAGCTAGTGTCCTACTACATAAATAAGCAACTTATGCATGCCCCATGCGTTGGCCTCTCCATTGCAAAATTATAGTAAATAAATTGGAATTACAATTCCAAAGACTTTCATCTAAGTTACCTATTTTGTTATTTTTCCCTCTAATTCTCAGTTGTCCTTGAATATATATAGTATAGATAATGAGAATACACAAAGAACAAAAATAATCCATCCTCTGACCATGTTAGAGATCATATGAGACTTCAATAAGGCAAGTTTTAGCAATATTTGACAACACTTTGCTATCAATGATATTTTTTAAAAGTGTCATTGAAGAAATTTCTTCATGCTCCTATGTTGATGGAAAATCCAGCATGCCAATATGACAAATGATATGACGAGTCTAATAGTTAAAAATTTACATGAATTAAGAGTTTTCTTCTCCAAGACTGTGATAGATTCATTGAATCTAAAAGATAAGTGTCACGTAAGAAGGTAAGGTTTGGAACCCATGTCAATCCATTGGTATAATGTAGACATCTCAAGACCAATCCAATTTCGTAGGATTTTTGTGATGACTTCCCTTTAACTAAGGGGCAAGGAAGAGTATGGAACACATATTTCATCTATCCAAGTAAAAAGGTTTTCTCCATGGATAGCCAAGCACACATTATGCTTTTCTTTTTCTAGTAATGCTTTTTTATCTCCCTCGCTGATTCAAAATAAGTGGAAGTCTTAAGAATTAAGGAACCTCACGTGGGCACATCATTCCACAAGCTGTTAAGTAGATAAAGCGAGAGAACCGTCAAGAGTAAGCAATACTTTAGGAGGTCCTTGGTATATGAAAGTCCCAAAATAGTGAATGATATTATGGATCATCAAACAACTAAACAATATGAGGGTCTCAACTAAAAAAATATGTAAAATTAAAAAGATAAAAAATTATTATCCTATAGACATAAAGATCATTGCTTTCCAACCAATTAAATCTCAATTATTCTTGTGTATTTGAATGTTGTCCGATTTCAGAATTCTACAAACATTTTCATCTAAATATTTTGCAAAGGAAAAAGAAAATCTTTATTCCCATTCATCCATTGGAGTGATGTTTTGAATACATTGAATAAGAAAAGTACTGAAATATAAACTTTTGCATTCCATATGATTTGTGGATTATGAGAGAAACTCTAGCAAATCGCTGCATCAGGAGGCCTGCTTGATTTTGGGCTCTGAGGCCTAAAATTGTTTTTCTTGTACTTCTTACAGGCACAGTAGTCAAGAGTCAGGACAAAACGATCACGTTCGATTATAGTTGAAAAATAAGAGATTTTCGACCTCGTACTTAGCGCCGAGTGAGAGATGAATGGGAAAGGTGCCTTGGATGCCTTGGACGGCAATCATTCGAGGTAATTTTTATGAAGCTTCCCTCTCTTCCATTCCAAACATCAAATCTCATTGATTACTCTCCGATTTCATCTCTCTCTTTCTTTCTTCAAGTATGGAGTCTTCAATCATTCTCAACTTTACAGTTTCTCTCTCTCTTTTATATGCTTTTACTGAATGCTGGCACGTTGAACCCTGTATTTGCTTTGGAAAATTGTAACTTTCCCGCAATCTTCAACTTCGGAGATTCAAATTCTGATACCGGCGGATTGTCTGCCACCCTCTTATCCCCGAAACCACCCTCTGGGGAGACCTATTTTCACAGGCCTGTAGGCAGGTTCTCAGATGGCCGGCTCATAATCGATTTCATGGGTATGTAGAGCTATCGAGTCATACTTGTCGTCACTTGGCACTATATAATGGCCTTGTTCTTCTAGTTACTAAAATTATTTTATGTTCGTTGCATTTTAACGGCTTAGTCTTAAGTTAAATTCTTTGTATATGAAAAAAAAAAAACTGTTTCTTTCTTAGACACATTTTAAGGGGAAAAAAAATCATGCATGATTGCAGCAAAGAGTATTGATCTTCCATATCTGAGTGCATATATTGATTCCTTGGGAACCAACTTCAAGCATGGAGCAAACTTTGCCACGCCTGCATCCACCATCAGGCTGCCGAGTGTTTTTATCCAGTATCTCAGTATCTCTCACTCGTCGAGTGTTTTTATCCAGTCAGCTGCAGACTATTTCTGCTCCAACAAAACAGCCATGCTAGACTTTGGCTTTTCTTCTTGTTATAATTATTAGAAATTGAAGGGCCCAACTAAAACACAGAACTGTGCAATAATGAGTTGTTAGCGAAAGCTTATAAGGTCAGGCTCTCCTGTCGCCTTACTCAATGTGAGACTAGATATTTTAATCCTCTAACACTTCTCACAGTCTCACGTTAGGCGCGGTGAGAGGTGAAACCAGTCTAGAGGGACTACACCAAGGTAGGCAGGACACAAGGCTAACTCTGATACTATATTAAAAATTGAAGGGCTCAACTAAAACACAGACCTGTGCAATAGTGGGTTGCTAACGGAAGCTTATAAGGCCAAACTCTCATGTCGCTTTACCCAATGTGGGACTGAATATTTTAATCCTTCAACAATAACACTATCCTAATCAGTTCAATGGAAGAAAAAAGATATTCTGTTTCTTTTCATATAAAACAATGTAGTTCAAACTGCTGACTGATATTATACCTAGAGGAGGATCAGTCCCTTTTGAGTACTGGTTCTCACAATTTGCGCAATTCAAAGCCAGACCACAAAGGCTAAGGCAAAGTGGTAACTTGGTAATATTTATGAGTTTAGGGTGTTTATAAATGTCTACATTATCAACAACCTTTGTGCATTAAGCATGACCTTTATTTTTCTTGTAGGAAGAATATATGAAAATTTAATGTCCAAGAGGGGTCGTAGTGATTTTGGTGAGAGGTTCTTTTTTTTGGCAGGACCATAAAGAAATCTAATGCTGCTATTGTGGATATCGTCTACTGGTTCTCCATCAATGCCACCGCCGTTGAATATGCATATAGCCTCTTGACTTTCTAAAGGCGTTTTCGACGGATACACGAAATGATTTTGGAGAAAAGGACGAATAGCATACAACATTTTCAGGAAGATTTTTCACGATAGATTAAGCTATCCTATAGAAAATTGGATGTCAACTTGTCGGTATGAAATCGTTGAAGATTGATCAGTTTTTAAATATCCGTTAACTATGTTTTGACAGACTTATACACCCATTTTCTGACTGAGGTAAATGTTGATTCTTTCGTGCCTTTTGGTTGCTGTTGGCTGTTTTATTGTGTTAAATTCAAAAAACAAACGTGATGATTGTTCTTGACTTGGTATCGCCAGGCAGTCTCTTGACTTGGTGTTTTGCAGCCCCTTATTTGCGTTGTGACTTGTAAATTAGAGTTATTCTCCAAACTGGAACTTTAAGGGAGATGATGTTCGGACTGGAGTGGTTTTGGTTGAGAAAAATTCAGAGAAAGAATCTCCAATGTTCACTGGGTTATTATTCTACTGGGATAAAAAAAAAAAAAAAGCTTCTTTCGTGAATTTTAAATTACTCTTCACATATTTGGAAGATTTGACTTCTATTTTTTTATTTATAATTTTTTATAAATTTAGTGATATTGGAATATGCCTTTTAAGTTTCTGTATACTAATTTTTATTAATAAAAATTTACTTTTTTATCCAAAAAAAAAAACTTCTCTACCCCTTTTCTTATGGCTTGAATCTTCTTCTGCTGATCTTGCAAGCCCACAAGATGCAGATTTCCATCCACGTACTAGAAGTAAAAGTGACAGGAATCTTGGTCATATTTAGAAGTAAAGGTCTCACGAAAATCTAGTGCGAGAGAATATATCATAAGAGGTTCCTTCTCAAATGCATTGAATGGATTTTGTTCTCAGTCAACGTCAAAATCACATCGCAAATTGCTCTGTTAGGGTGTAGTTTGTAGACTTGCCGTAAGCTTACACTACATTCAAAGAGGAACGAGGAAGCAATCTTTTAAAACAATTCTAGAGATAAACGCATTATATATTAGGCTCGTGGTTCTAAAGGCGCAGAGAATGTGGGACTGATTTCTTTACAAACTCTCCTTGATCTCCTTCTCATTTCCATCTTTCTCTGTGCTTTTCCGAACATGGAGTTTCCGATCACTCTCAACTTTAAAACTTCTCTCTGTTGCTTCTGTATGCTTTTGTTGTATGCTACCACGCTAAACCCCGTCTTTGCTTTGAGAAATTGTTCCTTTCCTGCAATCTTCAACTTCGGAGACTCGAATTCTGATACCGGCGGAATGTCTGCTAGCCTATTATCGCCGACACCGCCTTATGGGGAGACCTACTTTCACATGCCTGCCGGAAGGTTCTCAGATGGCCGGCTTATAATCGATTTCATGGGTACGCATCTTGGCTCACAGCTACTCTAATAGCCTACTCCCATAGTCAATGCTAGATACAACCTTTTTTTGGTGTAAAATATTGCAGAAATAGAAAACACAGAGCATAGATTGAACTTGAGCTCCAAGTAGGCCGTTAAACCCAGGGACACTATTTTCTTAATGGTTAATGGAACAACTGACTATCCATGGCAGAACCGTCTAAGAGAACCCAGAAGAAAACAGAGAATTTCGGATTTAAAGTACCAAACCCAGACTTTTTTTCTAACTTCCTTCAAATCCAAACATTCAGAAGCAATAGTTTGTAAAAAGTTACCTACCATGCTACGTAGGAAAGGACATGGCCAAGTGTCTCGATGAAAGGGTGTTAGAAGTCTCCTTTTCGTGCCGCTAATGAGAAAAGATCGTGTGGTGAAGCGGTAGATTAGGAGGGAATAAATAATGAATGATGTTCTACGTACAGAACTGAAATTCCTTCAATGCGGGGTTGAATAGTCTTGCTTTTTTCCTTCCTTCCTCTTCTCTCTCTCTCTCTCTCTCTCTCTCTCTTCCCACTTGTTTAGGCGAGATTACTTCCAAGACCACCATTATAAACCTATTGAGTCATGCTTATCGTGAACAAGTGTTTGGTTTAATTGTGAACATGTCTTACTTGAGACTTCTTGATCTCAAGTAATTTGACACTCAAGTGTGTAAGGATAAGTCATCCTTATCCTCCCTTGGCACTAACTAATGGATTTGACTACCGATCCCTAACATTAACTTATCTCGATTGCATTGTAACTTCTTATTCTTACATTAAATTTTTCACAATATAAAAATCCATAATTCAATTAAATATTAGCTTACTATAACATATAGTGTATGTGTAAATTGTCTTAGTAATATCATTTATGGAATCTATAACTTTATTATATGTAGTTGCGAGGTAGGGTATTCAAACTTCATTTTATTTATAACTTGTTGCATTATCTATATGTTAATAAGTTATATATTTATAATCTTTCTGAGCAGCAAAGAGTATTAACCTCCCATATTTGAGTGCATATCTTGATTCCTTGGGAACCAACTTCAAGCACGGTGCAAACTTTGCCACGTATGCATCTACGATCAGATTGCCGACGGAAATCATACCTAATGGACATTTTAGTCCCTTCCACCTCAATATCCAATATTCACAATTCCTGCAGTTCAAAGCTAGATCACAGGCGATAAGGCGAAAAGGTATATTTGGCAACCACTTATTGTTTATGTTCATTTCTTCAAGGTATTTCATAAACATCTATAATTTCAACTACCTCTGTGCACTAACTTGGCCTTCATTTTCCTTGCAGGCGGAATATATGCAGATTTGATGCCTAAGAATAATTATTTTCCAAAAGCTTTATACACATTCGATATTGGTCAAAATGATCTTGTCGAGGGATTCTTTTCTGGCAAGACCATTGAGGAAGTCAATGCTTCTGTTCCCGATATAGTCAACAAATTTTCTGCTAATGTTGAGGTAAATTATACCATGATTACCCATTGGTAATGGGTGGCTTAGGCTCCACTTATTACTCCTAGGAGAAAAGTTCGCACTTTGGAGCGCAACAATGTTATTTAGTATAAGAATAGGTGATTGAATTTAGTTTTATATTCATGCTTATTGCCTAACCAAGTGAAATTCATGATGGTACAGAACATTTATAACTTGGGAGCTAGATACTTTTGGATCCACAACACAGGACCGGTTGGCTGTCTTCCTTACATCTTGACCAACTTTACATCAGCACAAAGGGATAGTTATGGTTGCGCAAAGGCATATAACGATGTAGCTCAATATTTTAACCATAAGTTGAAGGAGGCCATAGCTCAACTTAGGATCCATCTTCCTTTAGCTGCAATTACGTATGTAGATGTTTACTCAATCAAGTACTCTTTATTTGTGAATCCAAAGAAATATGGTAAGTTATAAAAATTCTCACATCATATGACTAAAGAAATGTTAACACATAAGTGCTTTAAAATGAAGATTTTACTAGTGGGTACTAATTTTCTAAGTGTTTTTGGTTACAAATATGCAGGATTTAAGCTTCCACTTATTGCTTGTTGTGGCTATGGAGGCAGGTACAACTATAGCAGTAGTGCCTTATGTGGAGAAACTATCATAGTCAATGGAAGCCAAATACTTGTAGGTTCATGTGAAAACTCCTCAATTAGAGTCAATTGGGATGGAATTCACTACACTGAGGCAGCTAACAAGTATATTTTCGACCAAATTTCAATTGGAGCCTTTTCAAATCCACCTATTCCCTTAAAAAAGGCATGTAACAAGTTATAGATATCTAGACATGCAAAAATAATCATCTTACTCTTATGTCTACTACATTGTTGCTTATTATGGTGAGACAACCTACTTGGATTAAAGTCATTGTGTTTGTATACATAAACAACAAAAACAAGTAGTCATGCATTATGCTTCTGTTCACTACAAAGTATGAAAAATAAGTTGGAACTAAAATTCCAAAGACTTCTAAGTTACCACTTTCATATATATATATATATATATGTATTTAATGAAAATTTCAAAAACTCCTTGAAGATGTCTTCATACAAAGGGGTTTGGTATGGAACTCACTTGTGCTGACCTATATTGATTAATTCTATGTGATGGCTGCTTATGGATTTTGTTGACTCGCTTGATACATATAATTTGGAATTCAAGAATTTTTTGAAAATTTTATTTTGATAAGTCTCTTTAGGGTGTCACATGTGCTGTGAAGTCCAACATTGACCTAAACAACAAACTGAGATGAATGATAGAACGCAATTAAATTTAGTCCATACTAAGCTTCTAAGTTAAAATGGTGTCCAAACACGTTATTGTTTCATGCTTTTTGTAAGTAATAATGGGTTCTACTTAAGGAAGAATGTAATCATTGTGATAGTGGTTTCTAAGTAGTGTTTTAGGAAAATGTTTAAGGTTTTCTTTGAAGAGAAATAGCCTTTTAGCTTTAGCATTAACTATAAATATTAATCTTATAATCTTTGAGTTGGGATATATAGATTGTGGTTATTTGGGATAGTATTGTCTAACTATCTCATAGATCACTATGGGAACAAAAATGGAATCATTCATCATTTAGAGAAGTGTTAATTGGGAGACATCTGTCTTGCATAATTTTCACAAAATTGGATTATCTAAGACTGATGTGATTATTATATAGGACACTAATGACATAAGAATTATCTTTGGCATTGCACCCTCATATTGAATGCTCTGGTCTTTTGTCCTTTGTTGGCTTGGTGCTTTAGCTTTCTTCTACTAATGCAAATACAACCAACGTACCATACAAAGCACGGAAGATGAAAAATATTGAGATATAGCTTCTCCCCTGTGGTTATTTTCTATTTACTTGTAAACTTGGATTTGCAATCATCTTGTTAGAGCCAGTCGATCTTTATAGGATAATTACAAGATAAATTGAAAACAAAGAATCAAATCAAATCGATTGGGAAGACAGACTTCCGATGGATTGACCGGCTAGACCTTCGAGAGAGCGACGAACATGATCGTGGATCAGGTTTGGGTCGCGCAGTCAGGTAGCCGGGTTTTGTGGGTTGCGTCAGTATATGTTTTCTAGGGCTGATGTGGCAGTGCAGTGGACGTGGCTGCTGTGCTGAATACTGATGTGGCCGTGCAGGCTGACATGGCATACGTCTACTCTAACACGTCTAAGTTTGATCAGTTTTCAAATCTCTGATAATCTTGTTTTGACTAACTCATAAATTAATTTCCATGCTGTGAGAAACTGTTAATTCTTTTGTTTGATTGGTTGCCACTGTCTTTGTTTTATTGTTGTATATGCAAAAAGCGAACGTGATTATGGTTCCAAAACTGAGCTATAATGGAAGAGGTGTATGAACTGAAGTGGGTTGAGTCGAGATAATCAATAATTAATGTGGAAACATTTCAAAGGCTCAATAAAGCCATCAATATGATGTTTTGATTAAGTTACATGATTGAGATGAGTTTGGTGGAGCACTACCATTAGTTTTACTGCACGTCCGATGAGAACACTGCAGGAATAAAAGCTTGCACGTCCGATAAGAACAATACAGGAATAACAGCTTGCACCTCTGATAAGAACAGTAATTGAGAATGAGCCTTTGCAACACTCTGATTCGTTGGTGGGGTAAGAAACTACAGCAGGTCTCTAATTGATGGGACTTTTCCCCCCTTTGTTATGGTTTGAATTTTCGTCTGCTGAATTGGTGCTTGCAATTTCTTCCCAGTTTTTCTCATTGAATAAGACAATATGAACTTCCGGAGTCATCTTTCTGTGGTTATTTTACTTATGGTCAAAGATGGCAGCTTGTTCATCCAAGCACGGGCAGGAGGCACCCTCCAAGAGCGTACAAGAGATAAAAAGTGACTTGAATATTGAAGAAACTTGGAATTAAAGGTCAGACGAACTTCTAAAGTCAATGATATCAGCAAAGGTTCCTTTTCAAGCATTAAAATAGCACGCTGATGAAAATACCTGTTCAATTTTGGGTGGAACAGATAAGAAACATGAAAAAAAATGAAAAGATGGGAAACGCAAACGAAATGAACTTTTATTTGATACTAATGGGTTCTTCACTAAATACAACACCAAATGTATATAGAAAATTTTGCACAACTTCACACTTATTTGCTACTAATGAACCCTACACCGAATACAATACCGAATATATACTAGAGATTTTACACCATTTCACGTTTATTTGCTTCTGATGAGTTCTAACACCGAATATATACAGAAAATTTTACATGAATTCACAGGGTAGTCGGCATTTATGTTTTTTAATGCTTTCTTTGGAAGCAGCATCTATCTTGCACAGGCAAGCGGTTCCAAGAATGAGGCACAAATGGAGGAGAGAGAGAAAACACGATTTTCAACAATTACATTTCAAGAGTTTGAATGGGGAAGGTAGCTTTGACTACAATCTTTCCAGATAGTTGTATCTATATATTTGACAAGAGAGGCTAATTCTCCTGGATTTGCTTCCCATCTGCATCTCTCTCATCGTTCTCTGAATATGGAGTCTCCTGTCATTCACAACTTCAGTTCTCTCTCGTGCTTTTGTATGCTCTTACTTTATGCTGCCTCGCTGAACCCTGTCTTTGCTTTGAAAAATTGCTATTTTCCCGCAATCTTCAATTTTGGAGACTCAAATTCTGACACCGGTGCAATTTCTGCTACCTCTCTTATAACGAATCCACCACCTTATGGGGAGACCTATTTCCACAGGCCTACTGGAAGGTTCTCAAATGGCCGGGTCATAATCGATTTCATTGGTATGTACCTTGATTGCTAGCATACACCATGGCTTACATGGCAACTATATAGAAATAAGTGTTTTTTGTTGTGTAAGTTTTGCTGCTTGTGAAATCAACCCTTGCATCTTAATTTTGTGGTTACAGCGAAGGATGTGGGTCTTCCATATCTGAGCGCATATCTTAATTCGCTGGGGACCGATTTCAAGCACGGTGCAAACTTTGCCACCGGTGGATCCACAATCGCACTGCCAACAAGTATTTTACCAGCAGGAGGATTTAGTCCCTTTGATCTTGACATCGAGTACTCACGATTTGTGCAGTTCAAAGCTAGATCTCAAACGCTAAGGCGAAGAGGTAATATGGGTTACCCGGTTGTTGATACTGTTATATGTCTTCAGGGATCTTATAAACATATGTAGCATCAAACTACCTTCCGGGCACTGAGCATGGCCTTCGTCTTTGTTGCAGGAGGAATATATGCACTTTTGATGCCCAAGAAGGACTATTTTGCAAAAGCTTTGTACACATTCGATATTGGTCAAAACGATCTTGCTGAGGGATTCTTTACGGGCAAGACCATCGAGGAAGTTAATGCTTCTATCCCCGCTGTAATCAACAAGTTCTCTGTTAACATTAAGGTAAATTAGACTATGATTCGTCGTTGATAATGGCTTCACATGGGTTCAACCTATTACTCCTAGCAAAAACATTATTAAATTGTTGTCTAATCAAGTGAAATTCTTGATGATGTAGAATATATACCGATCGGGAGGTAGATCCTTTTGGATCCACAACACCGGACCACTTGGCTGCCTTCCCTACATCTTGCTCAATTTTCCATCCGAAAAGGACAGCTATGGCTGTGCAAAGTCATATAACGATATAACTCAATATTTTAATGGCAAGTTGAGGGAAGCCGTAGTTCAACTCAGAATGGATCTTCCTTTAGCTGCAATTACATATGTAGACATCTACTCAGTTAAGTATTCTCTGGTCACTTCACCAAAGAAACATGGTAAGCTTTATAACATTATACAATATCGTTTAGACAAAAAAAGAAAATGTTGAAAATGATTATCATCCTGATAAATTGTAGCAAATGGGTGCTTATAAGTGATATGAGTGACCCAAAAATGGCATTTACTTTGTAGGATTTGAGTTTCCGCTTGTTGCTTGTTGTGGCTACGGAGGCAAGTATAACTACAGCAATAGTGTCAGATGCGGTGGAACAATCACAGTCAACGGAAGCCAGATATTTGTTGGTTCTTGTCAACACCCTTCAATTAGAGTAAATTGGGATGGAATCCATTACACTGATGCCGCTAACAAGTTTATTTTTCATCAAATTTCAACTGGAGCCTTTTCAGATCCACCCATACCCTTGAAAATGGCATGTAAGAGGTTATAGATCTTCAAACTTATATGAATAAGAATGTGAAATCAAATCCTGTTACTATGAGTGATACTTACTCTTTTAAGTCTTGTCAACTTGACTCTTATGGTCTTTATTAAAAGATATTGTGTATGTATTGTTAAATACGTTGAAGTATGAAAAATAAATTGAAATTAAGAATCCAAAATGTTTTATTTAAGTTGTATATTTTATATTTATTTAAAGACAAATGATAATTAGAGCTAAAAACAACAAAATAGATGATAGAAATCATTTAAAGGTTGAACTTTTCAAATAAAGTAGTAAGGATGCAATATATCGTATAACGGAAGTTATTTGACAGGAGAGTCAATGCAAACTTTTTATCTTTGATCCATTCAATACATGGTTAACATACTTGGATATTTCTAGTCAACGAGCCAACACATATTCGGTAGTTGAAATCAAAGACTTCGAAAGCAATGCCTAATCCTAGAGATAGCCTTCATACAAAAGGGGTGAGGTCTGAAACTCCCGTGTGTGATCTATCTTGAGTGAATTTACTTGATGACTACACATGAATTTCGGGGACTCGCTTGATAAGTGGAAGATCCTACATAGAGTTGAACAACAAACTTAGGTGGATGACATTATATAGTTGGATTTAAGTCTATAATTTTAATCTTTTAAGTTAGAATGGTGCCCAAAGATGTTATCATCTCATTTTATCTTAAGTAACAAGGAATTTCGCTCGAAAAAGAGTCTAATTGTTGTGATAGAGGCTTATAAGTGGTGTTTTAGAGATTGTATTAAGGCCTCACTTGAAGACCAGTAGGTTTTCAGCATAACATAAACTACAAATAATTTGGTTATAATCTTTTATTTGGAAAATATAAAAGTTGAGGTTATTTGGGGTACTATTGTTTACTTGTTTTATAGATTACTACAAAGAAGATGGTAATCATTCAAAGGAGTATTAACTAGGAGGCATCTATCTTTTATAATTTGCACAAAACTGGATCATCATGACGAATGTGATACGAAGGATGATAACTTTTAAATTATTTTTCAAGCTATGAGGAACTCTTATTTCCTTCGTGGTTCTGGTTGCTTTTGTCCTAGTTTTCTTGTTCTATATGCACACAAAAAAAGACCATAATTATGGTTCTTGATCCCTGACACTTTCACATATTAGAAGTATAATAAGTTAATGCGTTGGCAATGTGTGACATAGACTGAATTTTAATGAAGTCTTTACATTTACAGTGCAATTCAAATGGATTCATTAATTTTACTTGGATAAACAAATATGTTGATTCATACATTGGGTAAGAAAATCTATCAAATGATTATTAACTTGTTGTTCTCTACATTTACAGTGCAGTTCAAACGTATTCATTAATTTTACTTTGATAGGATAGTACGTCGATTCATGGATTGCGTGAGAAAATATGTCAGATCATTAACCCTTTAATTTCTGTACCTTGGAATTGTTAGGATTGGTGGAACAATTAAGTTAAAGGGTATGGTTGTCATTACAATCAGGGGTCTTTATGTAATTGTAGAACTAGGAAATATCTTCTAAATGTAGTGGATTTCCTAGTAGTGTTGGATTAGGATTCTTATCCTTATTCCTAGTAATGTTGGAGTAGGATTCTTATCCTTATCTGGAAGTAGGTTTTCCTAGTAGTATTCAACTAGGATTCCTTCAGGGTTTCTCTATAAATAGGAGAAGTATAGAAAAACCTAGTGGGCAAATTGAGAGAGTCCCCATGGGGGGCTAATTGTTAAAGAAGGCCCCTCTCATGGATTCTAGTTGATAAGAGAATCCATGAGATACCTATTTGAGAAGAGGGAATGTATGAGAAAATCTAATGAGAAGAGACTACAGGGGACGTAGGACATTATGATGTTCCGAACCTCTTAAATCTGTTGTGTTTGGGTGTGTGCGTTCTTATATTTGTGTGTTCAATCTCTATGTGGATGATGCGACTTTGTTGAATTCTCCCAACAAGTGGTATTGGAGCCATGGTTTTGGATCCCGATAAGTGGTATGGGAGACAAGTTTGGTTTCTAACAAGTGATACGGTGAGCGTGGACCGTGGAAGATTGGGACCAAAGATGATAGATCGAACATGGTGAACGCAATTGAAGAAATAGATTGATGTGTTTTAAGGTGAGATTTTCTCTTTCCCTAAATCCAGTTTGATTTTTTGGATGATATTGATGTAGATCAACTGGAATACATTGTTGGAGTTGTGGATTGAGGTTTGCAAAGTGCAGATCTATGTCTCTCTGTCTATATCTGAGCATTTGGCTCAAGTTGTGGCATTAGATGACAGAGAATGATAAAGATATTGATGTTTGAGGGGGAGCACTTTGTTGAAGTTGTTGATGAATTGTTGATTGAGGGGGAGCATGTTATGCTCCTATGTTGACGTGATGCTCCTATGTTGATGTGATGCTCCTATGTTGATGTGATTGATGAAGTTAAAATTTAGGATTTTTCAAGTCTGTCGATATTTAGATGAGGTGTATTGAGACTCCAACGGTTGATTCCGGGGAAGCACCAACAATTCTGGATAGGAGGTGGACTCTTCATTGGGGATTTTGAAGAGTGATCTCAATTGTTGTGGAAGTCCTATGATTTTTACTTTTATTGAGGGCCTCATGGTGGAGGACACATTTAGATGGAAGAAGCCCATGATGATGTGCGAATGCCTGGAAAGAAACATGGCCTAGGAGAGGTGCAACCTAGAAGAGGCTGTAGTGGAAGTGCCTAAGGAGGTATGACCTAAGAAAGGCATGGTTTAAAGAAAAGGCAAGATGGCACAGTTGATGTGGGCTTGTTTTGAAGAGAGTTTTGTTTAATCTTTCTCTATAAAAAAGATTGTGGTTGTAGAAGTTGAAGAGAGTTTTTTTGCAATCTTCTCTTTCAAAAGATTGTGGTTGAAGAGAGTTTACTTAGTCTTTCTCTGTCCAAAGACTATGGCTGTAGAAGTTGAAGAGAGTTTCTCCAATCTTTCTCTTTCCAAAGATTGTGGTTGTGTAGTTAATAATTTGAAGAGATTTTCTATACTTTCCTATGGTGCAGGGATGTTGCACTAAATTGTTCCAAGGGGGAGATTGTTAGGATTGGTGGAACAATTAAGTTAAAGGGTATGGTTGTCATTACAATCAGGGGTCTTTATGTAATTGTGGAACTAGGAAATATCTTCTAAATATAGTGGATTTCCTAGTAGTGTTGGATTAGGATTCTTATCCTTATTCCTAGTAGTGTTGGAGTAGGATTCTTATCCTTATATGGAAGTAGGTTTTCCTAGTAGTATTCAACTAGGATTCCTTCAGGGTTTCTCTATAAATAGGAGAAGTATAGAGAAACCTAGTGGGCAAATTGAGAGAGTCCCCATGGGGGGCTAATTGTTGAAGAAGGCCCCTCTCATGGATTCTAGTTGATGAGAGAATCCATGAGATACCTATTTGAGGAGAGGGAATGTATGAGAAAATCTAATGAGAAGAGACTACAAGGGACGTAGGACATTATGATGTTCCGAACCTCTTAAATCTGTTGTGTTTGGGTGTGTGCGTTCTTATATTTGTGTGTTCAATCTCTATGTGGATGATGCGACTTTGTTGAATTCTCCCAACAGGAATTTCAGGCATGGGACTCTCCCCTTTCTTATGGTTTGATCTTCGTTTGCTGAACCTGAACCATGGAGCTCACAAGTTATAGGTTTCCGAAACCACCTCTTTGTAGTTATTTAAGTTATGGTCAAATGCTCCGGCTTGTGTTCTTCCCCCGCTCCAAGTCGGCAGCTACTGTACCCATAAAGAATAGATTTCGAACCACCTACATGATGTAGAAATCAATATGAATACAAAGAATACTTAGAATGTAAACGTCCCATGAAATTCTGGAGTAGTAGATAAATCTCATAATCCTTTCTCTTTACATGCTCTTTATTAGACGGCATTTTACATTAAAATAACTGATAACTTGCCGTGAAAGAAAAAAGTTCTAGTGTTTGAACTAGAAATGTCAACTAAAGCACATGTCCGAAACCAAATTTTCTCGCAAGCTTATCACTCTTCTCGAAGATGAACATGAAAGATACTTTGAGTACAATCTTTCGAGAGAATTGATATATATGACAAGAGTAGTCACAGCCGGGCCTCAATTTTAAACATCAAATCTCTCCATTGTTTGCTTCCCATTCGCATCTCTTGTTTTGATTGTCCAAATTGGGAGTCTTATGTGATTCTCAACTTTATAGTTATTCAAATGAGAATTAGCACGGAAAACAGAAAAACCTTAACTTGTACACAAGATGGAAATATTAGAAAGAAAACACCAATATAAGTTCCCTAAGCATGTTAAGAATCATTCAAAAGTTGAGCTTTGAAAATATAAAGTGGTGAGGATGAAGACATCGTATTGGTGAAAGTGTTTTGATAAGAAAATCATGAAAATTCTATCTTTGGTTTATTCAATACTTGGATATCCATATTCAATATGTGATAACATACAAATTTTAAAGAAAACTACAATTCTTTTGTCATTCATAACTTAGTGAATTTCTATTCGAAGAGTGTATAACCGCATGGATAAGCTCACACTAACCCTTAGTAACAATAACACATTCCATTTTTAGGGATATTATAAGGTCAATACTTCAAACACATGTTCATGAAAAATCTTTCCCTCCAAGACTTTAAATGCAATAAGGGGTTAGTAATCTTTGTGATAGAGTTTTATAAAGGATGTTTTAATAAATGCATTAAGGTTTGATTTGAAGAGTGATATGCTTTAGCATTGACATTAATTTCAATGATTAATCATATAATCTTTTACTTGGGATAAAAAAAATTGAGGTTAGTTGGACCAATATTGTCTACTCGCATTGTGATAGAGTTTTATAAAGGATGTTTTAAGATATGCATTAAGGTTTGATTTGAAGAGTGATATGCTTTAGCATTGACATTAATTTCAATGATTAATCATATAATCTTTTACTTGGGATAAAAAAATTGAGGTTAGTAGGACCAGTATTGTCTACTCGCATTGTAGATTTCCATAAAAAATAACATAATTGAATGGTTCATCATTTAACGGAACCTTAATTAGGAGATGCTTCAACCTAGCTTATTTCTTAATGCTTCAGCTTGTTTTGACTAAATTATATATTCTTATTCAAGCTGTAGGAACTGTTGTTTCTTCTCTACTTTCTGGTTGCTTTTGTCTTTGTCTTCTTGTTGTATATGTGAAAAATGACCGTGATTATGGCTCTTGACACAGCATTGGCAAGGCAGTACACTTTCAGACAGTTGCGGTTCTTGTCACTATGAATTGACCCTAGGCTCCTGCCACCGGAACACCTCAGATAGGCTCCAACACTACATCAGCCTTTGTAATTGTCATGTGGTTCAAATCTATTCATCACATCTTTAAATTATTCTATTCTAGTAAGATAACCCAACGCTTTGATTCATTGGTTTTGTAAGATCTTTAACTATTGTGACTCTTTCCCCTTTCTTATGGTTTGCGTCTTCATTTCCTAAACGCATACTTACAGTTTCTTCCCAGTTCCTTAATTTAATTAGAAACTGTGGATTTCCGAAACCATCTTGATCTGGTTATTTTAGTTGTGGTCAAACGTAACAGCTTGTGTTTATAACTTGACGGGTGCTATCAGAGGCACCACCACTCCAGGTACGTACAAGATATGCAAAGTGACATGAATACTGGGGAAACTTGGAATATAAAGGTCACGCCAATAGTACCAGGAAAGGTTGCTGTTCAAGCATTTTATGTTAAAATAACAGTGATGAAATACTGTTGATCATTTTATGGCAGCATCGGTCTTTCAAATGCCAGAGTAGAGGGAACTAAAGATTGAATTTCCAGAGCTTGAATGGGTAGGATAACTTTGAAAACAATCATTCGAGATACTTGGTATCTATATATTTGATAAGAGAAGTTAACTCTCCAGGGTATCCTTCCCGTTTGCACCTCTCTTTTTGTTTCTTCAAATATGGATTCTACTACCATTCCCAAATTTATGGGTTCTCTCTCGTGCTTCTGTATGCTTTTACCGTATGCTACCTCGCTGAACCCCGTCCTTGCTTTGAAAAATTGCCACTTTCCTGCAATCTTCAACTTTGGAGACTCAAATTCTGATACCGGTGCAATGCCTGCTACCACCCTTCTAACGACACCACTGCTCTATGGGGAGACCTATTTCCACGAGCCAGCTGGAAGGTTCTCGGATGGCCGACTCATAATCGATTTCATTGGCATGTACGTTAATTGTTAGCATATATGATGGCTTAAATACCAGCTATTATAGAAAGAACTGTTTTCTGTTCTGTAAGTATTGCTGCTTGTGAAATCAACACTTGCATCTTTTTTTTGTGGTTGTAGCGAAGAGTTTCGGTCTTCCATATCTGAGTGCTTGTCTTAATTCGTTGGTGACCAACTTCAAGCACGGTGCAAACTTTGCCACAGCTGGATCCACAATAGCATTGCCAACAGCTATTTTACCAGCAGGGGGATTCTGTCCCTTCGACCTCGATATCGAGTACTCACAATTTTTGCACTTCCAAGCCAAATCCCAAACGTTAAGGCGAAAGGTAATATGGTACCTGCTTTTTGATTCTGTTTTGTGTCTTGAGGGTGCTTCTAAACATCTGTCGTATCAAAATATCTCTTTGTAGTAAGCATGGCCTTCGTTCTTGTTGCAGGAGGAATATATGCACTTTTAATGCCCGAAGACGAATATTTTTCAAAAGATTTGTACACATTCGATATTGGTCAAAACGATCTTGGTGAGGGATTCTTTACTGGCAAGATCATTGCGGAAGTTAATGCTTCCATCCCCTTTGTAGTCAACAAGTTCTCTGTTAATAACAAGGTAAATTAGACAATAATTAATGGCTGAGAACAGGCTAGCATGGGCTTGACCAATTACTCCTAGGAGGAATATTCACCCTTCAAAGCTTAAGTAACAATTTAGCATCGAAACAAGTAACTGGGTTTGCCTCTTCTTAAATTTATTGCTTAATCAAGTAAACTTTATAATGAAATAGAATATTTATCAATCTGGAGCAAGATCATTTTCAGATCCACCCATACCATTGAAAATGGCATGTAACAAGTTATAGATCATCAAATTTATATGAATAAGTATCGTCAAACAAGAACAGGAAAATAAGTATCAGGCTTTGCATTCTCCATGCAGTTCAACCTGATCTATATACTCGTTAAGTTATTCTATTCAACCTGATCTATACACTCATTTAGTTATTTCGTTGGGTATGTAGGAGACTGTAGCAGATCACTAAACAGTTAGCTTTCGGAATTTAAAGACATGGGACTTTTTCCCTTTTCTTATGGTTTGAATCTTCATTCGGATGAACTTGTAAGCTTACAATTTCTTCCCAGTTCCTTTGATTTAGCTTGAAAATTGTGGACTTCCAGAGCCATCTTTTTCTGGTTATTCAACTCTTGGTCCTATGTTCCTGTCCATGTTCATCCTCAGATACAACTCGACGGCTACTAGGAGAGGCACAATTCTAATCAAGGAACAGGACAAATGGTGAACTTCCTTTATACCTCTAAAGGTACGTAAATTACCCGGAACAGGTCAAAGAAGCATACAAGCTGTCCCTGAAAAGATGGGAAACGGAAACAGCTAAAGCACATTTCCTGACACCAAATTTTCCCCTAAGCTTATTACTCATCTGAAAGATGAATGGGAAAGATACTCTTGACAGCAATCTTTGGAGATCATTGCTATTAGCTATGTAAACAGGAAACGTCAACGCTTCCCTTCCATTAGAAACTCCAAATAGTCTTCCTTGTTCCTTCACATTTGCATTTCTCTTTGTTTCTCCATATATGGAGTCTCCTACAATTATCAACTTTGCGAGTTTTCTCCCACGCCTTTTTATGCTTTTATCGTATGCCGCCACGCTCAACCCTGTCTTTGGTTCCCAAAATCGCAACTTCCCCGCAATCTTCAATTTCGGAGACTCAAATTCTGATACCGGTCGATTTTCTGTACCTCTCTTATAACGACAAACCTATTTTCACATGCCTACTGGAAGGGCCTCCGATGGCCGGATCATAATTGACTTTGTCAGTGTGTTCTTTGATTATTAGTCTCAACAGCAGCCTTCTTTTCTGCTTCTCTAATGCTGAGCGAGGTCTTCCGTTGACCTAGTGTAATGGTGGAAAGAAAAATTTTATGTTTAGTAAATATAGCAACAACAGATAACACAGTACATAGATATAACCCGATGGAAAAACAGACGAATATCCAAGGCAGAACTAGGCATTATTCTGCAGAAGAAAATAGAATACCTTTGAGGATTCATGGAGGACAAAACCTTTGCCTGTTATGTATCTTGTCCAATCCGAACTCTAAATCCCTCTGGTTTGAAAAATATGATTTTTCCATACTCTACGCAGGAAGCACATGGCCAACAGCTTTTCGATGTGATCAAAAGATATCAGCTTGTTTGTTATTTTGTGAGAAAAGATCAATTAGTGGGCTGGTAGATTAGCAGAAAAAGTTCTTCACCATAGCTAGACAAAAACAACATCCAGTAAATAGTAAATAATTCAAAACTGTTAACTTCCCCCCAAGCTGAGTTGAACTGTCTTGCTTCTTCTATCAGTATTCTTGAATACACGTGACATGGGTAATAATCAACCCTTGCATCTTAATTGCTTGGTTACAGCGAAGAGTATTGGTCTCCCCTTTCTAAACGCATATCTTAATTCCTCCGTGACCGTCTTCGAGCACGGTGTAAACTTTGCCACAGCTGCATCCACCATCAGATTGCCGCCCAGTGTTTTACCAGCAGGTGGATTTAGTCCCCTCTATCTCGATAACCAGTACTTGCAATATTTGCAGTACAAAGCCAGATCCCAGATGATAAGACGGAAAGGTCAATTGAGTACCCCACTTGAAGACTGCTTATACACATCTACATTGTCAGCCACCTCTGTGTACAAAGCTTAGCCTTTTGTTTTTCTTGTAGGAGGAATAGATGCAAATTTAATGCCAAAGATGGATTATTTTTCAAAAGTCTAGTACACATTCAATATCGGTCAGAATGGTCATACTGGGGGATTCATTACCAACAAAACTATAAAGAAATTCGATGCTTCTGTTTCCGATGTGGTGAACAAGCTTTCTGTTGTTGTTCTAAGGTAAACTAGACCGTGAATAAGCTTTCCGGCTTGGGCTCATCTCATTGCTCCTAAAGATTAACACCCAACTCTTAATACTTGGCTCAAAAACAAAGCATAAAGCATGTAACTGGGTTTTGTGGTATGTAATGCTTATTGCCTGATCAAGTGAAAATTATGATGATACAGAACATGCATCTATCGGGAGCTAGGTCCTTTTGGATCCACAACACCGGACCATTAGGCTGCCTTCCCTTCACTTTGGTCAATTTCCCAACAGCTGAGAGAGATGGCTATAGTTGTGCAAAGCCGCATAACGATGTAGCTCAATATTTTAACCGCAAGCTAAAGGATTCCATAGTTTAACTCAGGATGGATCTCCCTTTAGCTACAATTATATATGTAGACGTTTACTCCGTTAGGTACTACCTATTCAATGAACCAAAAAAGCATGGTAAGTATTGTAACATTATACACTATACTATAAACAAAAATTTTGTTGAAAATGACGATCTGCCAAATAGAATAAAAGAAAAGGGTGCTTATAAATGATTTTAGAAACAAAAAAAAAATGACACTAATTTTGCAAGATTTGAGCTTCCCCTTGTTGCTTGTTGTGGCTACGGTGTGGTAGAACAACCACTGTCACTAGAAGCCAGACATTTGTTGGCTCATATGAAGACCTATTAGTTTAGGCAAGTTGGGATGGAGTTCATTCCACCGAGGCTGTTAACAAGTTTATTTTCAACCAAATTTGAATTGAGGCCTTTCCAGATCCACCCATACCCTTGAAAATGGCATGTGAGAAGTTATAGATCCACAACTATATATGAATAAACATGTGAAAGTAATCCTCTTTTGCTGATTGTTTAATCATTGTAAGTCTCAACGTCATTGTTTCTATTTTGAGATAGCCTGCTTGCATATTAAAAAAGTGCTACTATATTAACAAAAAGGTGTGGAGAACTTTGGAATCATGACTCTAGAATATCTTATTGTAGATGAAAGATAATAAAAGGAAAACACATCAATATGGATGAGTTGTATAGATGATCAAGATAGAAAGGACAGATACGTAAGTGGCTAAGATCATTTTCTGACCACGACATAAATCATCCAAGGCTGAAACTCAATATTTCGGAAACAAAAATCACAACTTTTTTTCCTGCGATATATTCAATACTTGGGTCAATACAGTATCTCTAATCAATATTTGACAATACATCAGTTTAGCGATTTTCTACAAACTTTTTTATTTTCCTTCTGCAGTGATTCCCATGTGCCAATAGTTTAAGAGATATGATGAGCCAAGTAGTTAAAATTCACATGGATGCAAATTTTCGTTCTCCAAGACTTCGAGAGCAGTGCTTAATCCCGGAGATAGCCTCCAGCACAAGAGCGGGCGTTTGGAACTTGTGTCGACCCATTGCATGTGGTGTGGTCACTCCAAGACTCTTCCAACTTTGTGGCATTCCTGTAAAGGCTTATCTCTTCCATCAGGGTAAAAGTGTTTTCTCCATTGACAAACCAAGCATACGCTCTCTTTTTTCTTTCTATGAACACATTTCCTACAAGTAAAAAGGATATGAACCATGATTGAGGAAACGACTAACAAAGGCAAGATAAGAAGGATATAAAGTTGAAAAAGATGTAAAGAGAAGCACACAATGAATAAGAAATGGAGACAGATGAAGAAAAAGGTCGTAAGAGACAAAAAATAGCATTGTGGAAAAAGGAAACGAGAGACCTACAAAGAAAGTTGATTGATCTTAGTAGGTCACCTAACAAGGCGGTCCAATGACTTAGAAAGGAGGCCAAATTGGATGCGAGGAAACCTCAAGAACTTGGTCTGCATACATCTTCAGGGCATTACACAATAATGCCTGAGACTTGTCTTCTCTCATGCTTGCAGGTGGGGAGATGTATCTGTCAGAGTCATGGTCTGAGTTATTAAATTTACTGTTTCCATTAAACTTAGGTTTGAAACACAAGCGATATTTTAATAGGCCCCTGAGGTGAAAAATCATGACACAACATTTTTTTACCGCTCCGTTTGTCAGAGAATGTTGCAGGGATTTTAACAGGATCCTTTCGGTCAAAGAGTCATCATGGACAATCTTCTGTGGGACTCTCTTGCAATCCAGTTGTGTCTCTACTTAGCCACAGTATTGCCTTTGATATCTCTCTTTCTTTGAACCCAGAAAGGGAACCTTTTTCACGCAGCAGGTTCCTGACAAATTTCCATAACAAGCCTAAACATTTCCAAATATTTTCATCGATCTCGTTCGAAGGCCCCCAAAGAAGGATAGGTTAACAGATGAAATTATGCCTTGGAGTTTACCCATGAAGGATAAGAAGTAATTTCACCATGGTATCTTACAAAAACTAATTTAAGTTGTTGGCAGGCAAGTAAAAGATAGTAAATTGACTGTACAAATAGACAGAGAACTCCTGTCATGTGGGCTGTCTCACCTGTAAAGGAACTAAGGGAAAGGAGATGATAAAGTCAGGAAGATAGAAGGAAAGGGAAACTCTACCAAAGTGTCTAGAGTCTTCAGTAACATTGCCAGTCAATCCTTTGGAATTTGCTTTGGTCATCCAGCTATAAAGCTAAAAGTAAATACCCACGTATAGGAATGCAACAGAGTAAATTACAGAAGCAAATCCATCGGACGAGATCTTTCCCCCCCTTCTCGGGCGTGACAAAACAACGTGCCTTCAAAAGTTTGTTTGACCCAGGCTCCCCAAAGAAGTGCTTTATCTTTGAATCAAAGCAACTAAAGCTGCTGTCCTTACCGTTTTCTGACCATGTTCAACCCGGGTTCGGTGGATGAGAGGGTGGCCGGGGCCCTTTCTCCCGCTCCTCTTTCCTTTCCATAAATTCTATCCTTTGTGCACTTTATTCCTTGTATACAGCTTCACATGCTGAGATAAGCCTTAGCCCACTCACACTCACATAATGAAAAAGACACCGACATCTAACATTCGGCATTGATGTGTGAAATATAAATGATGATGGCACAGAGATCCTCCTTCTAGTGACAAGTTAACATTCAATTTTTATTGGATATGCATTGTAATGGAAAAATATTTTTATGTATGTTGTTAATTATTATACATATTATCTTTCTTGTAAATTTGTTTATCTTCCTCTAATGAAACTTTATGACATAGTATCAAAATTGGGTCATATGTGTTTTAGTCTCATTTGTTGACTAAATACGCATGTTTTTCTTATGTTTAAAGCAAAATGACATACTAAAAGCAATAATTACCTTATACTACTAATATTTTGGCAAGATATTTTGTTCTTATATGTTTAGATATTATCTGTCTAGACAATTGATTTTAATTGATAAAACAAGTCTTTTATCATTTAATGTTGATGAGATATTTTTTAAGGATACAACAATCCACTTGTTTCTGTCGCCTTCACCATTGATGAAAATAGCTTGAGCTTGTTGGAAACGATATCTTAACCACAAAAAATTCTTGATTTTGTGTCTTTCTCCTTGACAAATGCAACAAAACATGAAAATATCAAGCTTCAAGAGAAGAGGAGAGTACCTATTTCATTTAAACTTCACTATAAAAACATTCTTTAATAATGTAATATTGAATATTCACATTTGTGTTGTCAAGTAAATATGGTAATACAATATAAAGAACCTACAGCTGTTTGATAGAATCATGAAACCCACCCCCCCACCCCCAAAAAAGAACAGAAAAGAATCTAAATTTGCACTACGTAACAAATGGACCAGATGCTTAACCAATGCTCTTCCTAAGGGTTGTTGATGAAGATTGATGAAGATTCGTTTTCCGCCATTTTCACCCCACCTTATGAAGCTTTTCTAACGTCCATTCCGGTGCCGGGACAAATCAATGGTCCCATGGCTACAGCTAGAGCCAGCGTTCGGGACAAACTGACTTAGTGAAGACCAGTACAAACAAGTTATGCACATGCTCGATGGCTTACAAAATGGAGAATCTTCGGGTCCACGATGAGCATTTTTAATCCTCCAAACGTATTACGAAAGCTAATGCATTTGAAATGGCTCTATGCAACCTCCATTCCCAGTGTTCCTCATCGAAGGAGCAAGATATTCTCCCTCCAAGACAGCTATAAGACAAGACAGAGCCCCGTGCATATGGGCCCTCGTGCTCCGTGTGGGAACGAACGTGAAAATGGTTTTCTATTAGGTATGTACTGATACACCATTGTTGAGGACTTCAACGTTTCTTTTACAGTCTGTGCTTTCATGACAGTGGGAAAAGTGAGGATAGAAAGTACAAGAACCCCAGGATTTCAAACCAAGTGAAGCACTTTTCAGAGGTAATAAAGCCCTGTTGACTTCACCGACTCCATAAAATTTGTAGCTTTGCAGTCACGTTGAGCCCCAACTCGCCAAATTGAAACGATAATGGAAAAGACATGTCTCGCTTTCTGTACAGCAGCTTTATTCGGCGGTCTTCCTACTTGTAAGCGTCCTTATCCAGCCCTTCCTCACCTTCACTCCCTCCACCTTTCCCCCCACATGGCACACATTGCCCTTGTTGGATCTCTTCCATCTGATGAGCTGAAACAGGTGGCCAATCCGCTTCCGCCACCTGAGCGACGGCCGCTGTTTCCCACGTTCTACTACCGTCTTAGTCTCCTTGGCCTCCTTGCTCAAGCCCTGATTCCATGGTGCCTTGCTTTTCTCCACTTTGCTTACCTTTGCCGCCGTGTTCTTCTCCCAGGAGGCTACTCCGTTGCCCTCGAACTTGATCGATATAAAAGAGTCTTCAAAAGCTAAATTGGGAGGGTGGAAATGGGTGCCGGAGACGGCCAAAACAAGACAAGATTTACAGTCAAGACTATATGGATAACAAAAATGTATAATTATTGTAAAAGAATGCAAAATAAGCCTAAAATCTAACAGAAAAAATGTTTTATGCAGAAAACTCACTGTACGCAAACAATGCATCTACTGTTTATTCTGTCGGTATTGGCTAAGGACTTCGTTTTTGTTTCTTTGTTTTCTTCCCTGAGACATGCATTACTCTCAAGGAGTTGGTGTACCGGAAATCATATCTATGGGATTCGCGAGATCCACAGGGTCCCCCTTAGATCTCATTGTACGACTGCCTCTGATCTACCTATAGTAAAACTGGTTTTTTGTCATTGTAACTATGAAGATGCTGTAGCTTCTGCATCATTTTGTCCACAAGATTCAACATTTTTGCCAAACTTGTTCACTACCCTGATTCCTTCACTGTTTGGCATGGTAGATATCACCATCTAGTTGGATCATAAGTTAGTCTTCGCAGTGAAAGCACAACATGTCATGGTTCAACAAACAAGAAAACATATCCCTTATCTCTGGACAGATATACTTAGACCGCAATTTTGTCCTCACACAAAATAATTTTGCGTAAGCCGACACACCGGAAGATGTGATGTTTAGACTGTCTTAAACAAATGAGAAATTTATCACCAAGAGGAAAATATAATTTCTGATAATCAACAACTTGTTCCCAAGAATAATTTCTAGACGTCGAGTGGAGTGGTAGGCTATACCTTCTTGGCTGGTGGAGGCATCGTGGTCGGCGGTCTCGGATTTCCAATGCCGGAACTCGAGGCGGCTGAGGAAAGAACCGAGAGCAAAGATCTTCGGGAGAGTGATGGGTGGCTTTCTGCCCGTGGAACTTTGAGCTCTGCGGGAACTGCTTCTGGCTGAGGAAAGGTGGCCTTGATTTGAGGCCAGGATGAGGAGCCTCTCATTTAAGCACAGTGGGCAGACCCCGACAACCACTTCTTTGGGATGGAAATAGCAGAATGAGTTTTCTTCTCTGCACCCATTCATGTTATTCTTGAGGAAGAGTGAAGGAGAAAGCACTGCTGAGAAAGAAAATGTCAATGAGGAGGAGGAGAACAGGTTCTGAAAATTTACTTGGTGGAAGTCATATATAGTGTGGAAGATGTAAATAATAAGCATGGCCCACAAAACGTATCTATCTGAATAGTGGAGTGCAGTGGAGGGGAGGGCTACAGACATTGAGATACTTTCTTTTCAAGTCATTTCCAGAATTTCAACTGCGAGCTTTATTTCAATGTACTTGTGAACTTTTTCTATTGTCTAAATACTCGAGATAATCATAAACAGCCCCCAATTTTCATTGGGATATGTGTTAATAAGGCGGAAAAAAGGAGGTAAAATGCTTCTACTTGATCAACTTCTCTCCAATCATAATGCTTTTCCATTGGGCAAACCAAGATTTACTTATGGTTCGAGTGCTTATCATCTGAAAACTGAAAAGCTTGCATGTGATTTTGCCTAGTGGGGAACAAGTGGTTCTCCGGGAGAAGAGGGGAGAGGTGGGCAGTGTCCATGATTTTTAGACAGAGAAAGCAATGATCAAGGTTTAGTGGATAGTGGAGATCACTCTTATAGTCGATTTAGCTGATTTGAAATTCGTTTATGCCACTGTCAAGTCTTGGGCGCCTCATACCATGCAGAAGTCAGTCCTCTTTAGGGCTATGGAAGTGGTTGATTGGCATGAGGCTTAGGTCAAAATTTTCGACTCCCACTTGATTAAAAGACGAAAAAGAAAGGCTAAAAGAGAAGGCTAAAGGCAGCTGAACCGAGTTAGCGGCTGTTTAGGCAGGCTGCTTGGCATGAGTCTTGGAACTTGGAAGGATGGGGGATTTTAAAATTATGCCCTAAAGCACATCTTGTGTTCTTCGTTTGCTAATTCCAAAAAAGCTTGGGATTGAACCGGAGCTTTTCCCAAGAAAAGAAGAAAGCTTTTCCATGCAATGACAGGAACTGCTGCCAGATATTAGCAGTCCTTCAACTCATGTATGATTCTTTGCTTGTTATCTTTAATAAACAAAGGAGCTTCGGAGTGGCAATTAAACTCGGAAATTCCACAGGCTTCACTCAAGGTGGGTGATAGGACACGCACTTAATCACGGGGGGGCACACTAATTCTGTACGTGTGAGCTTGAGAGAGAAATGAATGAAAAATTCGCATAAAGAAAGAGGGAAAGGCAATGGGGCGAGGAGGGGCGTCCGAGAAAGGTCTTTTAGAAAGGACTAAAGTTAAGGGAACCGAGAAAAGGCTACGGCACATGGGGAAGGCTGTGGGGCACCTCCGAATGGTTGCCTTCAAGTTGGCCTCACATCATGGACCAAAAGTTGGAAGTGGGTCACCTAATTATGGAGTCTTTCTCCAAACTCAAGCCTTTTTTCTCCCAATCATCCCTACCCTTGGAAGACTCCTTTTCCCCGTGTAACCTTAACGTTCGTTTCCTTAAGCTTTTTAGGTGCTGATTATGCCAATAATATCAGACAATTAAAACAATTAGCTAACCAATGGGGAGCTGCTGGGACCAATTGGGTCAATCGAAATGAGTGGAGTTGTTGTGTGTCGCCACCTTGGCTGTTAGCTGATTATAATTTGCAACCTAGAAAATAAGGGAGATGAATTAAGAGAAATGGTGAAATAACATACACTGCAGAAGATAATGTTGGAAAGGATAATACATGTAAAGTCGACAAGTGAAATACAGACAAAGGGAGTTCCGTTATCTGCAGTTTGCATATGCTGCAGGTCAATAGCAATGGTCCAGAGGATCGAAAAGGTTAATGGGATGTTGGCATAGACATAGATACAATGTAAACAATAGCTAGAGTTCATGACAGTATAGGCTAACAACTTTGGCTTTGAATTGTGAGAAAAAAGGAAAACAGCTGTAAAACATTGTCATGCCTCGAAGTTCCGGCTAATATTTCAAAATACGAAGTTTTACATGTCGGAATAAGCAAGACACTCTTTGTACTCTCCTTTCAGTAATTCCCAGGACGAATCATAACATGAAAAACAAGGGAATAGCATTCGAATCTTGTAGTCCCCCCCACTCCGCCCAAAAGAGAAAAAAAACCTGTCCCTGTTTTATCCATCTATTATCATGAAGCATATAACTTAGAGAGGTCTTCAGAGAAAATCTTCTTTATAACATCTCTCTTAATCTTGAAAGCTGCCGTGACTAGGCCAGATTCAGGAGTCCACGGTTCGGAAAGCAACTTGATTTTTGCTGGAGTCTCAAACTTCTCCAATCGTGCTCTCTTTGCTTCCTGCGAACGGTAAAAGTGGAATGAAAAAATGCAAGCAGAGATGAAGCAACTTGAAAAAGTACACATAGAGATTTTTTGTTGTGGGGGGCTGGGAGTGTGCCAATTTATGAAGTGACATTAAGCGTGTTCCCGGCCCACTTTTAGTTGAGACCAAACCCAGATTTTTGTAATCACCCAAAACCTATTTTTACTTGAGATAAACTCAAAATTTATGATCACCCACAAACGCCAGAGGTGGAGTAAGGCCAAGGAGAGTCGTAAATCTGGTTCCTAAACTAGAGCTTTGACTACACAACATCGGTACCATCTCTTTGATTCTTAAACCAAAAAAGGGGTAATGTCCAATATTTCAACTCTCAATTTCCCATACTGGAGTTAAATGTTCCCTTCTGAAGGTTGTTTGAAGAATGGAACCTTAAACGTAGAAATTAGAAGGAAGGTCATAATAACTATACGAGGGTGCCCGCTTCAGAGCTTGAAGTAAAACTCCGAACATTAAGCTAAGGTTTCAAGGTCATAGCGTGTTGATCTACCATAGATACCTTTTGGATTGATGAAAGAACTTCCTTCTTTGTCACTTCTTTCTCACACAAGTCTGCAAAGTCGGTAAAAGAAATTCCTTGCTTACAAGCCCAATCTTCCACTGCATGCTGGGAAGCAACCACAAGCGCCACACAGTAGCTGTAGAAGGGATCAGCATGCAACATGATATTGTCAACATAGGAGCAAACAAGGAGAGCAGCTTCAACCTGTAAGAAGAATATTAGTCCCTGGAGGAGATGTAATGAAGATCTAAACCTCATCTGCAATATACATACCTTGCCCAGGGAGACATACTCTCCATGCTGAAGTTTGACAATGTCCTTTTTACGGTCAATTATCTCAAGGCAACCATCAGCATGAAACTGCCCTATGTCACCTGTATAAAACCACCTCATTCCTCTCTCGTCAACCTTTCATGACAAAAACGAGAAAGAAAAAAGACAGCATAATTAACAAGACTCCAAACTACATTTATGATTGACGAAAGACAGGAAACTTTACAACTCTTACCTTGTATGATTCTTTTGTTTTCTCTTCATTTTTGAAATATCCCGCTGTAACACTGGGACCACCAACGACAATTTCCCCACGAGGCATTGGTGAATCACTTATTAGATATCCACCTTCAGTCCAATCAATTAACTGAGATAGAAATGGCCAACTGTTAATACAACTACATTGAGTAAATCGTTTGACTGGATGTGATAATCATATGAAACAATACTACGTAAAGGACATTTGAAATCATTAACCTGACTAGTTTAACACCAACAGTGGATGAGAGACAGAGTCATTGCACCATGAGAAATGCTAGTATTAGAATCAAGATAAAATTTCTGAGAACTCGCCTCATCATATGAGGTATTGGCTCTGCATTTCAATAGTCGGCTGCTGTCAATTCTTTATGTTGTTTAATTATTCATAGCGTTGGATCAACCTTGAACATGAAACTATTAAGCAATGATACTGTCAAACTAGATAGCAGGACTGCAAGGGCAGGGACATAAGATCCAAAAGACAAATTGACAAATCTGGAAAAGAAGAAAATGGGGAGAAATTATATGAATTTGGACTGTCGGCAACTGCCCATCTATGTTATAGACGCTTCATGCTTTTGAGCAATAACAATCTTCCTCCTGTATGGCAGGTTATTTCAAGAGGTGTTTCCCCACAATTCTCAGGGCATGTACTACTCTGCAGGTTTAGAACGTTTATTCTGCTCCTCTGTACATCTATGTGATAGGTAAATCCCAATGAAATGGGGGCACCTCTTTGCAGCTTATGATCAGAGTTAACGGTTAAAGAGTGTCTTGGGGAAAAGTCATAATGGATCTCATCTTGCTCCTCAACCTTAAGAAAATGTGGGGTTCTATAATTGTAAAGTTTTGTTCTCCAAACATTTCGAGAAAGTAGACAAGCTAATAACATTTGATTGAATTCCCTAGTTCACCCATATATGCAGGGAAAGATTGACTGCACTCGAACCATGAAATTAATCTATCTGAAGGTTTACCTCATGCCTTGAGGATCATGTCTCAGAATCTTTAGTGGCAAAACTTCTTTCCTTGTGCATTGGCTTTAAGAAAGACGAAAAGTGGACAAAGTGATAAGGGACAGAAATTACTATCTATGACATATCTGGTAGCCACAGATGGAATCAAGAGAAACTATTGAAAAAGGTATATGTCACTCCAAAATGCGTCATTTTTGGCAGATTACATAAGTACTTCAGCTATTCATTACCTTGATGAATGAGCAAGGAAGTGGAGCTCCAACTCGACCAACTGATGTATCATCAACCTCAGAGAATGTTGCACCAGCAGAAGTCTCGGTAAGGCCATAACCTTGACCTATTGGAGCACTAGAGAAAGGCATCCAATCAAAACGTGATATTTAAGACAAAAAGATAGATGGTAACATGTAAACCTAGATTTTCAGAGTTCCCTCATAAGAAATAGACTTGGGGATGGGGAGATGCAGAAAAAAACTTTGTGAAGTCATACTTTTCAAAACGAAGAATAAAAAGCCCTGAAACAGCTATTCACAAGTATGCATAAGGAGGGACAGGAAACAATCTTTCATCAGCTCGTGTGTCTGGACAGCCAATTTACATGTTATCTAGCTTGCTAGTAATAGACAATACCAATCTTCCCATAGAAAATCGCAGTTCAGTGATCACTATGACCATAGAGAGAAGTTTTAGCTAATAAAAGAACTGAGCCCAAATATCTTCAAGCCTGGCAATTTGCTAAAGAAATTTTTCATCTTCTTTCTTGCGCATCCTTTTCTTTTCTTTTTTAATGCACACACCAGGAAGGGGGTAGGGGACTCGAACCCATGATCAGTGGGACTGTCGGTCAGGGTTTGGTTTTTTTTTCTTGCGCATCTTGACTTAATGGTCATTTTACACAACTCCAAACTTGTGGTTGATGGAATAATTCCAATTCATACAGAAACTATATGTTCTTCCAGTAGCTTTAAGTAACAACAAGAAAATCCACAACTATGCATTAACATGTCAGACTTATCTTAGCATCAGATAGAAATTTTAAAACTACATGCTATTCTTCATCTAACTCTAGAGTTAATATTTTGTTTCAAGAGCTCAATCTCTTTTGTTAACTACATGCTGTTCTTCATCTAACTCTAGAGTAAATAAAAGTGTACGGATCAAGATCTAGGTTGCTAGATGATTAAACAATTTCATGCTTGGGAGCTAGAAGGAACATTTACTTATGCTTATGAGAAATGCCCTTCTATGACTATGTGTTGTGGATGAAAGGAAGCACTTAGAAGAATAAACTGAAAAGATGAAGCAACTACAGCAAATGAGTTACCAGAAAAAGTTTCGCCTACATTTCTTTCTTTCTTTCTTTCTTTCTTTTTCCTCTAACTACAAGTTTCCAACCAGCAGTAGGACCACACACATTTGATAAGCTATTGGTACAATTCGCCAAGATACTTACTCCATACAAATGTTGATGAATCTTTGAGTATCACCAGAGAGTGGAGCACCTCCAGAGAGCACAAAACGGATACGACCTCCCAGAATTGCTCGGACCTTTCTAAACACAAGGAAGTCCCAAAGAGCCTTTTCCAGGCCCCAGGCCCCAAGCCAATTGCCATTAACTGCAGACAGTCTACGAGCATATGCAAAGTTAAACAAATGCTTCGCCAATCCACCCTTTGCATTCACCTGAAGTATTAAGAGATCAGTAGCAGTGGAATTTGCCTAATATTTGGAAAATTATCACATTTTACATGCATTTAATTGTGCATATGTATGTATCAACATAGGCAAGATATGCAGATAAAATTTGACAAACCTTCTTAAGCACCCCATCACGAACACGATCAAGAACTACTGGGACAGCTGTCATTAAAGTAGGTGACAGGACAGATGCATCCCCCTTTGTTCCCTTCTTTATCTTGCTCGATGTATCTGTAAGTGTTAAAGGGGATCCATACCCTATAGCACTTCCAACAGCAGCAAATACGTTCTACACCATAAAGAGAGAAAGTAGTTCACAGGCACAATAAAAAAACAACATTAAGAACCATAAACTGTAATTAGAATTTGATACAGGATGCCTCTAAGCAAGTGTAGTCATCAACAGAACCAGTTTGCAGATCCTACATACCTCAGCTGCTAATTCAAGGATATGAGCCATGGGTAGGTATGCCAGATAAATATCCTTGGTTCCAAGGTTAGGAACTATTGTCATTACAGCAGAAACTGTAGCTAGGACATTGGCATGCGTCATCATTACACCCTGTATAAAGTGGAAAACCCCGAGATGAATAAGTCCTAGATAAAACTCGGATTACCCTTGATTAATCATTTTTTTAAAAAATGAATAGGTAACTGCCACATTAATATTTGTTTCTGAACATCAGTAAGTCTAAGATAAGGTATCTGTTGTGAGTAAAATTATTTAGGAGACACAAAGAAGTGCAATAAAGTAAACGAGAATTACGTATGCAACACCATTAACAAAACATCCAGAATTAAAAAGAACTTAAAAGGAAAGAAAAGAAAAGAAATAGAAAATGCCAAACGTCAAAAAAGCTTAGAGGAATATAAGGAGAAGAATAACCATCCACAGATACAAGAACCACAAATACAGCTTTTTGAGTTCTTTGTTTAAGAGAGAAATCTTCGATCTCAACTAAGCCAAACCAGGGTCAGCCCAAATGATCACCTGCATTTCGAACCAATACTACATGCACACCCACAGGGCCACCACTGCCCCTCTATTATCTAAGAATAGATATTCCAGCACTATGGTGAGCTAGCCATTTGAATCATGAAAACTGGAAACCTAACTGAGATTCATTGGCTGTACCACCAGTCTAGAGACATATGACTGTTTTATATATTAAAGCATTAAAAAAAATTTTGAAAACACATCATTCAGAATCTATTTAGCGTTTCTTTGCTTCTTCACTGAACTGCTACTAGTGGTATGAGGGGCTATGTCATTGATATAAACAACAGTTCAAACAAGCTAACAATGAACTGGCAGCACTTGCTGTTGCTTTCTCATCACAGAATATGTATAAATCATAACAATGAAAAACTCCTAAGCCCCCTCTCTCCCATAGACAGATAGATGGTCATATACACATATCTATTTATACACACACGCATACATATAGGTAGAGAGAGAGAGAGAGAGAGAGCATGGATCAAAGCAATTGGCAAAGAACAATGTTGACATAAATGCCCCATAATGCCCAATATCCAGTTGACAATTCAGAAACCATATGAGATAATTAATCAGGTATAGAGGTGAATGACCCTTTCAGAAACTACAACAATTATGACACACTTAGATGCTTCTGACCTTAGGCATTCCGGTACTCCCACTTGTGTACATTATAACAGCAATATCAGCTGAAAGAGGTAGGTCAGGCTCGAGAGGATTTTCTCTGCCAAGTCTCTCCACATCCGCAAATGAATCAATTGCCCAGCCCCTGGTCTGCTTAACATATGATGCATTGGCTGGGATCTCATCATCCATACATATCACGTTTTTCACTGTGTCAAGTTGTCCACTTATTTCAATGATTTTCTTCAGTTCTTTGTGCCCACATATCACAGTAGTAACCTCTGTCTGGAATAAAGGAAGAAGACATAGAAACAACCAATAGAGTTACAATGGAAGCTGAGTCAGGAACTGGAAGGTGAACAGGAACATTAACCCTTCTAACATTTATTCCAAAAGTAGAATGCAACATTGTGGGTCAGGTATTGGAAATTACCAACCATATGAAATTGGGACATTAATTAATTAGTAAGTAACTAGTAGTCCATCCCATCTTCTGAGCCATTGATTACAAACTTCAGCACTATTTTACCTAGGTAAGCGTATGAGAAAGCTACAACTTGAATAAGGGATTGCTATCACCAAAGGACCTAATGATCACATTTCATTAACACTTCCTGGCTTCTTCCTGAGAACACAGCAATACCACCTTCATATATGTATTTAACAGCAGGTTTCTCTGATGCTCAATAATTTGACACATAAAGTAAAAGGCCCCTTTTTCTTCTATTTTCTTTTCCTTTTTTCTCATTTTTAGGGGTATGAATCAGAAGGACAAATTAGTATCTGAAGTTCCCCCGTTTTGCTAGAAGTCAAACTACTCAACTTAAAATCAAAAGATAATTATACATGGTACATGTGAAGAGATGATATTTAATCTTAAAAAAGTAATAAGGCTCTAATACTAGAGTCATCATTTTATGAGGCATAAAAGATAACACATGTAGCTTATATGTGGGGGGGAGAGAGAGAGAACCTCATTTAATGAGTGGCATAAAGCCTCTTCTCCCAAAGATGCGTATATCGTCACAACAGGGACATTGCGCCTAAAGCAAGCCTGACATAAAAAACTGCATCAGCTATATAATACAACTCTAAAAGGCATCGCCAAAGTATAATACATAACTGTCAATGCTTATATCAAATTTGACACTGCCAACATCCGTGGATACACTCTGACTAAACAGCTCACTTCTTAAAAGATGTAACATGGGAAAATTTATTTAACAAATAAATAAATAACAATGCATGCAATACAACAAAGTTTTAAGATGAAATAGAAGCCCTTAGCATAAAGATTATAAGAAAGTACCTGCAATGCGATGAACCATTCTTCTCTTGTGTCAGCAAAGATTGCCACACGTTCCCCCTTTTTGTGCCCAATTACAGCTAAGCCAGAAGCAAAATTGCACACAATTTCAAATGCTCTCCCATACGTTAGCCACTCATACTCTCCCAAATGAAGTTTTTCAAAGGACCTTCCATCTTCAGTCACTTCAGTCTCCCTGGAAATCAACTCCCTAGTTCCAAGAAAGCATTGATCCCAGTGCTCCTTACACGACTGCTCAAAAAGTTCTGCAAGAGTTGAAATACCTTCCCATGCTGTCTCCACTGGAGAATTGAAACGACAGTTTCGGACGGCATACCCAGGTTCCCCACCAACATCGAGAAGCAACCCCCTTTTCTTCGACTTCTTGGAGTTCCTAAGTAAAAGAGTAACTACAAGAGGAACAAGGACGCCAACAAGATAGGCACTCATCGCTCAGCAACCGAATGGGCCCAACAGAGTCCGGCAATTTATATCCTGAAGCAGGGATACGCCAAATAAATAAGGTCTCCAACAAACATAAAACGGAATCTCTGAAAGAAATACTCAGATCAAAATGAAAGGCTGATAGGAATGTCACTAACGAAAATCCTGCAACTTTACTACCAAGCGTCTATGTCACATTTAGCGAGTACCATTCAGAGACTTTGACGCAAAAATAGTTAGCATTTACTTTCAGAGACGCCAAATCATGTCGAACTAATTGAGTTCAGTACCCCAAACCATTCTTAAAAGGTTTCTTGAACCTCATAGCCAATTCATACTAGCTGACTTGTTCAGCAACTTGCAAGATGGTGATGTTCCCGTGGCTAAACACAAATCAACGAACCATGCAAATAATTCTTCAACTCGTCATCAACTAAGCAACTAAAGAGAGTATGGACACAAACAGAAAATTAACTCCAATGCCGCAACTGCTAAAGTGAAAAAAACATACATTTCCATGGAGCACTACGGTGACGCACATCAAAAACCTAATTTGAGGAAGAGTAAAGCACAGGGAAAACCTATTCTAGAAAACGGGTTAATGAGCAAGAAAGTACCTTACGCTATGGACTCCTGAAGCACAAGAGCTGAAAACAAAAACGGAGTTTTCAAGAGACCAGCATTATAGGAAAGCAAGTATTGAACTGGATATAAGACTCTTTGGGACTATAAAAAGGCAGAGGATCCAAAATGGCGACGTCCAGGGGTCCGTGGCGGTTTGTTAAGGCGGAGATACCGAGAAGGAGGAGGTTGGAATATCAGAATGACTTTCTGTACTCCTTGCGACCGATATAGGCAGCGGGCGATTAAGGCGTAGTGGCAAAATCTGTAATTGCTTAGTTTTTTCGAGGATGTGTACGCGCTCTGCGTTTGTAGATCCGAACCGCCCGTTCTTGGTGCCTGTGGCCCAGATGCTTTCCTACGACGTTGGACTGCCAGATCGTAGCCGTTCAAAACGTATGTCTATAAAGTGCTAGAAGCTTTTGTCTTAAGTGCAACAAACCCAAAAACGCTAGCTTCCACGTGGCAGTTCATTAATTGTTCGGTCTTTAAGGTTAACTTTTAAGAAATTAATTGTCGCTTAATTTTTAACTAATACATGCATTTCAATCTACCAAGTAGGTTTGAAGTTTTGATTTTTCTAAAAAAAAAAAAAAAAAAAAAGTTCTCGCCCTCTATGTGAAGTTGGGGTTTGTCTTTCTCTTGTCTGCCAAAAAGAGAAACAAATCTGTATTTTGCAGTGGTTAAGCAATTTCCAAAAAAAAAGAAAATCCATATGGTCAAAATGATGCTTTTTTTTTATTGTACTAATTAATTAAGCACCTAAAGAAGTAGTAAGTTCTTTACAAGCATAAAAGTCTATATGATCAAAACATGATTTCCTCTCCCTCCTTTTTAAGGAAAAATTTTTTTTCACAAGGTCAATGAAAAATATAGCCAAAAGAATTCAAATCCAAAATATTTATCTTTTAAAATCTCTCAAATAAACCTTCCTTGAGACAATTTATTGTCTCAAGAGACATCTAAGCATTGTTGATAGCATTCTTTCTTGAGCAGGGCTAAAAAAACATTTCAGAACTAAACTCCGTACCCCAAAAAATAATGAAGGGCAAATATATAATTCAATCTCCTACTGTGAAAGGTTGATAACTGTCTACTATTCAATGAATATTGTGAAAGTTGAAAGAAAATGCAGCAAAAAGTTTGGGGGAAAAGGAAGACAAATGATACAGATGCTGTGAGATTTATACAGTTCTGTGATGCTCGAATATTTTAGCTTGGTGATGGTCTTCCGTTTGTAGTATCTTGCGGATTACGATGGGATCCTGACCCTGTGAACATCTCCATCACAGATCTCAACGCTCCTGTAAGCTCCTCGGGCATTTGGTCTCCAAAATTCAAGTTGATGTTCCCTCCTATCCTTATTTCAGGTTCATCAGCTCCATTAGCATTACCATCTTCTCCATGTCCGCTTTGAGAATTCTGCCCCTGGTGCGCGTTGGCAGCATTGGCAGCATTTGCAGCCATGTTCATAAACATGCTTGCAAAATCATTAGGCAGCCCAGCTGCGTGAAATGGCATAGAAGTAAATGGAGGCGGTGTAGCATTACTTGGCCCGCCACTCGACCGGTTTCGGGATTCTTGATCACTACCTCCATTCTGTGTTGGATAAGAGAAAAGGTAAGTTCTCAGCTGACAAATTATCGGATGACAAAACGAAACATTGATTAGAAGAAAAATAATTTATGAACTTGAAAGCTCCAAACAATAGCTATTAATTATTGGAACGTATTCTGATATTTGCATGACATGGGAAGGAGCATAACAAAAGCTTGGATCAGTTTAGAAACACATTTCAAGAGAATCCAATAAGAACTCTTTTATCAAATGTTGTCACAAGCTCAGGGAAGCGGGATCATTTCATTTAGTGTTAAGGACGGAATACCTTAAAAATTTTAGACTTTATAATCCCAACAATAATATCACAAGAAAAGAATAAAAGATCATATTTAATTTGGACCTCAAGCGCTTAATTACTTGTAATGAAACGGTTAGCAGGCCTTGTGCCAATGATTAACGAAGACCTTCTAAAGTTAGTCATTCGCAACTGTCACGTACTCAAGACCAAATAATACAAATCTCTGTTATCCATGTAAATATAATTTCTCATGCTGCCAGAACATTAAAAGAGTTCAGTAAGAGGTAAAGAATTCAACGTATATGCAGAATTTCAGCTTCTCAGTTTTAAGTAAAATGGGGCAAAAACTCCACGGATTTTTTTTGGGGGGGCCGGGAGAAGAAAAAAAAAAACTGTTAGAAAGAGGGATAAGTAAATTGTCATATCCTAGGTCAGAAAAAGCTTAATGAATCATGATTTTAAGGTAGCGTAAAGTTTTTTTTATTTTTTTATTTTATCAAACTAAAGAAGTAATCATCTCAAACAAATTGAAGTCTGCTGCCAGCTAGCACCAACCCCACAATTCTTTCTTAAGATGAGACTGAAGACATACCCAATGTTCTCTGCGTTGTTGCTCCTCCCTCAATTTTTGCTCAGCAACCTGATAACACGACAGCATCATGAAGTTGAAGAAGAAAACGAAGAAGAGTAAGGCGCAGAAGAACATACCCGAATATTTTCTTTCACAGATTCATTGTTTGGATCCAATAGCAAGGCTGCATTGGTAAATCTCAAAATTAGAGATAAAAAATGTTTACTACTGCTCTTATTTCATAACAGTTCAAAAACTACGTTTCCAAACCAAACATGGACCAGTAGCATTTCCAAGGACATTATTGTAGAGACTGACTGACAGCTATGAAGCAAAAGATCAGCACCCTTAAACCACACTTTGGCGGAACTTAAATCAAATGCACCCCAAGGACAATAAAATTAAGAACTTAAAACAGTTTTTTTTTTCACAAAAAAGAAAAGGGGGAAAAAGAAAAAAGGGGCCTAGTGTTTCATAGTAAATATGTAATGAAATCAACTTTTAGAACCAACATGGGACATAAGTCATTCGCTATCTCAATCAAATTATGGAAATTGCAACCATTACAGCTTCTAGTTCATTTGAACAGCTTGGATTTGTAAACAATCCCAGTTTTCAATGCAAGGAGTCCACAACTTGCCCACCAATACAGTTTCTAGTTCATTTGAACAGATTGGATTTGTAAACGATTCTAGCGTTGAATGCAAGGAGTCAACACCCAATAGTGAATTATCCCTTGACCAATAACCCCAAGATCTTACTTATATGGCTGGCGGATTACGATAGATAAAGACAATCTTCCAACTGTGGTTAACATACTATAAGCAGCAGATATCTATCAGTTATGATTTAGGCTGGAAAAAGAGGGAAACCCCCCCCAAAAAAAAATGTGAATGTTTAGAATTCAAAACAGCAAAAGAGGTTGATGGTTGTGAGATGACTCACTAAATAATTATAAATGATGCTTTTCCATGTTCCAGAGTTCAACAAACTCCTCTAACCAGGTGCCCCCTCCCAGGCAAAAGCTGTGAGGTTCTGTTGGAGTCATACCATAGACCAATATTCAAATCCCCCGGGAATTGGAACATCTTCACCAACTGATACAGCCGTATGCATGCATATAAATGTCTCAAGTATCAAAGAAAATTTAAATTTTCTTCCAATGTAGATGCAAACCATTAACAAAAACATAATATGCGTCAATTTGTACAAATAAGCACTAGTATGGGCAATTAGGAATTAACCGTGACTCACCTTTCTTAAATCCTTCATCAATGGCATCACTGTAATTCCCTTGTGCATAGTAAGCTAAGCCCAGACGACTGTATGCCTTGCTGTAAGTTGGGTTAATTTCGATGGATTTCTGGCAGTCCCTGATTGCTTGAGTATAGTTGTGTCTCTGAGTGTAAGCAGCTGCCCTGAATTACAACAAATTACCCTCTCAGGGATATGAAGATGTCATGCTCAATGTCATTAAACTGAATAGCAAATCCCTTTACTTTTCTTCTCATTCCTTAGAAGGGAAACAAGATACGAAATGCAATTTGGCCCCGAAGAGTGCTTTGTTCATGTGTGTGTGTGTGTGATTCCCACAGGGAAAGGGTATGAAGACTTGGTAACTTTTTGCTGCCCTGGCATAGAAGGTTGGTTTCAGGATTCTAATTAATATTTAGACCTTCCATTTTATCACCATTTGCTGAGGATGTTGGGAACAATAATACCATCATTTGGCATTGTATATAATCTCCACCATGACACATTCAGCCCCCAGCCCAACAATTTCCCACAACCTGAGATGATTTAGTCAACCTTTCACTGTTTGGTATGGCACCAAAACACTGCATATACCTAGTTTTATTAAATATAATCTTTTATTTCAAGCTTTAAAAATAAAATAGCCCAATGCGCTTATAAAAAGGCGAAGGACAGATTCCCTGCCAATGATCATTAGAGCATCACCCAGAATCATAAGTGGAACAATAATTCATACAAGTAAAAGAGATAAAAGATTAGCAAAACGTATGCAGCAGTAGAGCACCTGTTACAATAGTAAACAGCATTGTTTTCACAAAGGGCAATAGCACAATTGTACAACTCAATTGCATCATCATATCGCTTTGATTGCACAGCCCTGTTACCTAAATGCAAAGAAAATTTTACATAATAAAGTGGGCCAGAGCATAGCTTTACAAGAGAACAGAGATATTGTTAAGAACATATTAATTGAGGAGCAATACCTTTTGGACCTCATAAATAGGATCCAATATATTCACATACTAGGGCAAATAACAGTATTCAAAAAGTGTAAATTTTTTCATATCATACATTTTATTGAGAAGACAAGTAATTATTAATCCCAAAGGTCGTATCAAGGCAATGAGGAACATAAAATCCAGATCTTTTTCATACTCTATTACAAACTTAAAGATACCTTGTGATTTAAATGTCTCAGTCAGGTTGCCTATGTTAATTGTTTGGCATCCAGATCTTTCCAACTCCTAGCACACCATAGAAAATTGTTACTGTCAAGAAAGGATTGTAGAGGGAAAAATAATATAAATAAGTTACAAATAAACAAATAAATGACTAAGATCCAAAGTTATAGTAAACCAGAGGCTGCAGAGAACCACAACATTTATGTCACAGACCAGTATAGGATAATAACCAAGATGCGGGTCAAATTGGAAGGGATCAGCATTGAACCAAAGATGAATTCACAGGAATGGCTTGGAAGACCACCAACCCCAGTCATCAATGTCTTCATCTAGATATCTTGGATATGATACTACACGAAAGAATGAGAGGGCTTGTATTGTACTAATATTCTCAGAGGGAAAATTTGTAATTTTTCTAACTCTGCTTAACAACACACGCTGGGGTTGTACAACTGGATTTAGCTAGAAGCTGGGTTTCTCTAAAGAAGCTTCCCTCAAACATTTTCATTCAAAATATTGGACCTCCCCCCTTACATCTTTTGAATCTCTAAAGAGAGGACAAGCAGAATAGTTCATATGAACAGCTCATTTTATGTGCTTCAACCGTGTTGTTTTTTAATGCAGTAAAATTTTACTTTTCATTAGCATGTTCAAAGCTTGGATATTTCCAGGAGAGGCTACATGAGGCAAGCAGATGACCAAATATTAGGTTAACGAAATCTGCAAAACTGAAACTGTATGCATGAGAAAAACAAGTTCAATGATATTCTCATGCAATATTTTCTCATGAAGCCAACTATACAAGTTCATCTACATATTTACAGCACAATAAGTCATACAGTTAGAGCATCATGAAATAATCGTGTTGCTCTCTCCGATTGGACCATGTCATCATCTTCATCAGGCATGGTTCTGAAAAACTGAATCCTCTCAAGTGCAGCAAAGAATTGTCCAAAAAGTTCATCTTTAGACACTCCTGGCAACATGGTTAACAAAGAAAGAATTAAAAAAAATAAAAATAAAAATAAAAATTAGCTCAAAAATATCTGATATCCCAGGAGAATGCTAAATGAATCCCAGTGCAATTAATTGCAGAATAAAGTCCTAATAATTTTTCTTCATCTCCACAAAGTATTCCTTTTTTAAAACATTAGGTGATTCCTCATTTGTCAATGTCCATTTTGAGATTTCTGTCCATTTCCTTACAGGTATATAATACTCACCTTCATTCTGGGATTGAACCCATGACAACAGCCTAATCCCTTGTTCATGTAGGGAGAAGGACACACCATATGGTTGCAAAACAAGGGACTCAAAAAAAAAAAACTTTAATTGACAGGACTTCTTCCCATAGTTATGAATTTTACTGGACCCAGAAATTATAGACTGGAAGAATCATTCGTTTCCAATTCCTCAGAATACTGTTTATCCAAGAACCCTAGCAATCCTTAATGACAGAGACTAATTTAGTAATTTCTCTAGCTCATGATAACCTCTACATGGTAACATCATCATCTCTATTCCATTCCAATCCATTTTAACATTCTAAGTGTAAAGGTACCCTAATCCTCAAGGAAATAATGGGGAAAAAAATCAATTTGGGATACTTTTCAAGACATTAGATATCATTAGGTTTTCCACATTTAACTAAACTGAAAATCCACACATCTGTAAATTTTATTCTAAAATGAGACGAGTAGCTGAAATATCAAAAAAAAAAAAAAATTGCTTTTGCCCCCACTTGTGCTGGAACATCTCAGTGTCATATTGATAGTTTTCCTCCTAGATTTCACCTAATCCCTACTAGTTTCCACAAGTTTGCATTACTAATATCAAGACCACATATTTGATTACCCAAAAAACCCTACATAATGGAATTTCTCTTTTGTAATCATTTGTTTCTCCTTGCTCAAAGTCAAAGCCTTATATGCAGAAATATTTCATATTAAAACACACAAAAAATGGTCTCCACAATCCTACCAACACGAATTACCCAAAAAAATGAGTTCCCCATAGCTCATCAAAGCTACACTGTTCACAAAAACTAATAGATGCAACACTGTTTTCTTCACAAAACCAGGAAAATTTTGCATTTATTTCCTCAAGGAAGTCATGGCTCAGAAAATGATACAATCAAAAGGAGACACAGTAAGAAAAATATGAACCTGAAAGAAATAGCTTCAGCCCAGAACAAGAAAAACATTACCCTACCTGATTCATGAGGTTTTCCCACCCAATCCTCGACCTGCTTAAGTTGGCAAACATGAAAACAAGCCACAACTAACTTCAAGAACCATAACATATAATAGTCTCAACACAATACTTCAAAATGGAAGCTAGTTTGATGCATCAGCAGTATGTTGCACGTGTGTGTATATGCAATTGAGGGAGAACAAACCATGGAATGTGATGGCTCCGAAAGCTTAGCATCGGCAGCATTTTGAGCAGAGGATGAACTGGGAGCATTATCTGAGATGACTACATGATCCAAGCCGGTTCTAGCTTCCGTATGCTCATTTTGCTCCAATGAACGAAATATGTCAACAAGCAAATTGGGCTTTATCTGATCCTGATCGATAGAAGACGAACCAAGTTTAAATGCCTCTGCCAAACATTCCCTGGCAACTTCAAGACCTTCGATATCAGCACCAGGACCAGGTTTGACTGTACTAGAAGCAACATACCACGATCAAAAAGGTAATCCAAAAAAGAAAAATTTCTTATCCTTACTGAACAAATTTTACCCATAACGTAATTGCTCCTGATAAACTGAACGTAAAATCTCCTTGTCCATGGAACCCATTCAAGAACAAAAGCATTTTGCATCGGGAATTCCCTTCAACTTACAAATAAATTTGGCAATTGAAAAAGATATATATCTCCGAAAACATCCATCATGAAGCAAACTAAAAAAAATCAAATAGAAGCACAGAAAATCCTGTAGATAGTTCTTCTACGTAGAAATCAACAACGTCATAAAAAAGTTTCAACCCAAATGTCTAGTTGCAAGAAGATCATATAAATGAAAACAATAAAGCAGCAGTCTAGATGCACATTTTAATAGTCCAAAGCAATAATGCCACTCTCTCTAATTGATCGAAGGGATGATAGAGTTTAAGATGAGCTAGAATTGGCACCATATTCACATAAATTAAGTTAATCAAGAAAAATCCAGAGGCTGGCACTGAAAGCAAATAAATTCATAACCAGAGAGTGCGAATTCCATCACATAAGCAGCAAAACCATGTACCTAAGATATTTACAGTAAGAGCATACGATAAATAAGTCGAAAATGAGAGAGAGAGAGAGAGAGAGAGAGAGAGAACCAGAGTGGAGGAAGTCCAAGAAGGCACGGACAATGCGACGAGAGATTGGCGAATCTGTACTCAAGTTCAAGTCAGCCATGAGAGTGGGAGAGAGGGGCAACTGCGCATTGCAGAGGGCGTGATCGTCACTGGGCGAATATGAGCGTTTCGGACTCTTACGGAGACCGAAAGGAAGAAATCATTCGCTTTTCCTAGCGGACTCGGTGTTTGGTTGCGCGAAGATGAAGGTCTTCGCTCGGGAATGCGGTGGGTTCTGGGCCTGAACGGCACCCTGTCCCTGGGCCCTTTTTGATGTTGAGGGGTTTTCTTATTCTAATTTAAGTAACATAATTGTATTTTATTTTATTTTTTACTTTTCTTTAAATTGCTAGGACGATTATCATCAGTCGTTCTCAAAAGTAAAATAAGAAACAAATAAATTCAATTAGTGTTTCAAGTTACTATAAATGACTTAACTTTTCCTTTTAAAATAAGTCATTGAGAAAAAATATTGATGATATAAAATAACCAATATTTTTAACATGTTATTTAGCCCAAAAGAAAAATAATCAGCAGTAATAGTTACCTAGTTTGGTCTACAGCATAATTTGTGGATGTCTAATATCTCCAAAATGCTGGTGATTTTGAAGTTTTCTTAGTTACTTGTAATTAGTTCAAGAAGGAAGCAAGGCATCCTGCTGCACCGTTGATCAAGTAACTTATCAAACTGACTCTAGACCGTCCCAAACTCGTATGTACCACTTAGATTTTATTAATCAAAAATCGTTAAGTAAAATAGGAAGAACATCAAAAGAAGAAATAAAACTAGAGGAACATCGATAAATCAAATGGATAAAACTATGGAATTTAAGCTCACTGGTCCTGCATTTACAGCATTTTGTTTCGAAAGTGGTAACTCAACGTTTATATACAAATCTACATTTGGAGATAATGTTAAAGGGAGACCAAGGGAGAATTCTTTGGGGTTACTTGTTAGACAGCTCTAATCAGGACATTAGGCTGCTGAGAGTCCTCATCAGTAATTCGACTGCTCAACTTCTCATGACATTGACTAACAGGATTCATTATTTCTGTGCACTGCAGGAAATTCTTGTTCTCGGAAAGTATGAAGGATTATGTTTTCTTCCTCTTACTTCTTCTGAGAACCTGAAATAAACAAAGAAAATATCAAACACAACCACGATGTATTTTCTTTTGCAGTAAGATACCCCAATAGGAAAACTCAAAACATAAAGATCCGAAACTTTGAACTCTATGTTGCATGCTTCTGACATTAAAAGAGAGAGAAAGAGACAGAAGGAAAAAAAAAATAGTAAGCACAATAAGGAGTAAGATTTGATATACTTCTTTCCAACCCTAACTTCAAAAACTACTGTGCTTTAGAATCTATTTACAAATTTCCATGGATGTGCAAAAAAATAAATACTATATGTAGTATGACAAAATTTAAATAAATAAAAAAAGCCCCATATACAATTCTTTGGATATTTTCTTCGTCTTTTAAAATGGAAGTAACGACAACATGGATCACAACAACATCGACAATATTAACTTTCAATCATAAGTTTATGCCTAATGCACAGACTTCTTGTCTTTTCTTTTCCTTCTTCCTCTCTCTCTCCCTCTTTTTTTTTTTTAACCCCATGTTCCATGACATTTTGCACTAAGAGGGTGAAAGACAAGCACTGACGCTCAAAATGGCCCACCAAGATAGCATTTTAAGTTATAAATTAGCGTCATCAACCTCACGGAAGCTGAAAGTACTTCCCAACAGACCCTAGTATGTTTGGAACTCTTGAGATTATCATGCTCCGAATGCAATTCCCTTTCTCACTGAGCTGCCTTTTAGATTATTTTGAACATTTAATACTCGGTCTTGATTCTTCATTTATGCCCCATATATTTTATTCCTTCCAGAAGACAATTCTATAGTGAAAAACATGGGACTCCCATGTATAAGTTCCTAACCAAAGTGGATATGTCAGTATAGTTCTCATTAAAAGGTCAAATATTGAAAGAATGTGCCTTCCAAATCTGTTTTGGGCATTGATTGTTATGAAATATATAATTCGCAACATAAAAGGAAAAGAAGAAGAAGGCTTACAGTTTTGTCATTCAGATTTACAACTTCTGATGTATCATTAGAAGCTTTGCGTCCCTTCTTTGCCTTTGCTGCACTCGGTTGATAGACAATTTATTGACAAACAAAATGTACCAACAGTTTGAAGGATTTGGAGTGCAACTTCTGATGCTTACAAAAACACACACCCACACATACACACACAAAGGCACAATATCTACCCATTTGATAATTGCTCTGTACTTGATATCTAACAGAAAATGCAAGGGATATTTTGATAAATTGGACATGACCAAGGGAGAAGATACAAGAAAAAAGAGATGATATTAGAATGACAAAAGCAGACTAAAATAGAATTGAAGAAGCATACAGCGGAAAAAATAAAAACTTGAAATCACAAGTATACTACTTTGGATTCAATCCAATCATATGAAAATTTTAGATGCGGCAGGAATATAACATAAGTGATAATAATGTGTAAGTAAAGAAAAAAATGGAACAAGAACTTCCAATTTATACTAGAAAAATCACTAAACGTTACCAGGAGGAAGAATAGTTCTGCCAGACAAAATTTGACATTCCTTAACCGGAGATACTTTTTGCTGACGGGTGGCAACATCTCCAATTGCATCAACAGCTTTCTTTTGACTGCTGAGGCAAAAATGTTTCCTGCTACCACTGCAACAAAGCAGGAGTCAGCTCATACTAAACCAAATAGAGGCAATGACATATAAGCTTCACAGATCTATCTGGTCAAGTGTTAACGGCTTTCTTCTCCGTACTTTACATATAAGCCTCATAAGAAATAAGCATGCATAATAATAGACATTACCCTAAATGCAAAAAAATCTGCAGTATCACATGCATAAATTAGCTAATTAAATATTTGTTGTATGCGGAACTCAATGACCTCATTAAGACCTTTTATCCCTTTTCTTTCTTCTTTTCATTAAGTAGATTCAAACAAAATTTATGCTACCTGGTAGCCAACAATCACAAACAAAAATCAAGGAAAACTCGTTAAAGTATTGCTCTAGTACTCTTGGAAGGTCAATGCAAGAATGAGATAAACTCCCCACATTAGGATGCATAGCTTACAAGCCCAAAATGGTATTCAAAAGGATGCGCCAAAGAATAGTGTGACATACACGTCGTTACCATAACAGGATAAGACAACCTTTATTTAAAACTCACCGTGGCTGCAACTGAAAGGTCTTTGATTCCTCTGACAAGACATTCTCCTTGAAGGAAAAGTCACCATAAGAATCCGTAGCGCATATTGCAAGTAGAAACAATATTTAGGATAAAATGTAACATTGGAGACAATTTGATAGAAAAAAGTGGAATTGTCAAAAGCTGTATGAATGCAGATATCTTGAATGATAAAAAAGAACAATAAGATTTGTGTTCTGATTCATCTGAACAACTCAATAAACGTTTTTCTTTTACATTAGTACAATGAGATATTTCCATCTCCAGCTTTTTAGGAGATTGAATTTCAGCATAGACTGGAAAATAGTAAGTGCAAAGAATGTGCATTGTACAATCCATGGACATAGGACAATCTAAAAGAACTAGGCTTCTACATTATACCAAGTCAGTGATCTGGCTAATGAAGAAAAGGGCCATTACCATCTAGCTTAGGAGATTAAATTTCAGCAGACTATTCCCCTAACTAATTATCCTAAAAAATAATGACTTGTTCAGTGTATGATACTCCAAAGAGGCGTGAGTACTTTGAGTCAGAAGATCCAACCAAATTCAATTATTTAGGTACTATTTATCCCTATTAGCTTTTGAATCTTTTCAGAGACTCAGGCATATTGAAACCTAAGTTGTTGCCCGGCCCTGAAATACAGTCCAAGAAGTTCTATCTCAGACTAAATTTCATGAAGTTGGAAAGAGAAATGTTCACCTAAATACGCTTGAACTCTAAAATCCTGGAACAACACTGTATCTCCTATTTGGAAGGCCCAAGTGCATGTTTGCAAGACTATCAAGGACTTATGACTTCGTTCTTACCTTTTCCACTAACAAACCATCGCCTGCTGTCTCGCAGCTCTCACTTTCCAAGCATAATACTTCAGCCTCACTACTATCAGAGATGATCTAACAGTAAAACGAAATCATTAGGCACAGCAACTTGTGTCAAGTGGAAAATGGGAGAAAAGATGGTAAAAGGTAACTCAAGTGACGTATACAGATGTACATATGAATCAGCTGCTAATGCACTCATGATAGATAGAAGGAACAGTAGGATAAGTACCATAGGCAGTTCAATTAACTCTCACAATCAGAATTGTATCACGTGGGAATCAACCATTTGTATGATTTCTTTATAAAAACAAATTATTCAAAAACAACATAATACTTAGTCATACAATGTATCTGTCAAACAGAAAAGAATAAATTATTGAGAAATGGATAATGGGATAAATAACAGAAAAGGTAACCACGAGCAGTTGACAATGGAGGTACACTTTTCTGGAAGGATATGTGTAATCCGCTTTTTGATACTTTGATTGAGATTTTTTTTTTGGGAAATACAGAAGGAATCAAGATACCGCTCTGTTGGAATAGTTTGTCCATCATACCAATGAAATGGTTATTTACAACAAGATTTAGAGTTCAAGCTCCTTTTTTCTTTTCCCTTTTTCCTTTAGAATATCTCAAATTAGACCAGTCTGCTTCTTTGGCTTCTTGCAATAGGGAATATACTTCTTCGGAGTGGTAAAATGGTAGGTTTAGGACTAGAGAAGCCTTCCCAAATTTGGACCTGCTACAAATATGCATCAGAAGGTTGATTAGATTTTAGGACGTTTATTCCAAACCTTTTCCTGCTTATAGTTGGGCACAAACTTGTCATAGACCTGACAACTCAATAGCTCTCTTTGTAGAAACATTGTATTCTTATCAGTCTTTACACTTGTGCCATCAAAACATTTATACTTCCATGTAAAACCACATTCAGTGAAGCTTCACAATGCCCCCCACCAACAAGGTAGCTTCAACATACTGTCATAAGTATCAACCACATTTCTCAGGTAAAATCTTCTCTTCTTTTGTAGAGAGAAGAATTTCTCTCCCTTAACTGAAATCATCAGTCTATCAATTTGAGATCACAATTAGATATGCTGCCCAGTTAAATACTCACACACTTGATAAGAGTTGTAACAAAATTACTTAGGATGCTTATCAACAATATGGTTAGATGCTAATCCAGACAAGACAATGAATTTCAACGTTCATTCTAGATTCAGTCCTCACTTACATTTAAGGGGTCCTTGAGCTTCACTCCAAGATAATTGGAAGTTTCAGCAACGATGCTGCTACTGTCCCTGACTTTTTCCCTATAGGAAGGTGAATTTCTTTCTAGAACTTGAATTGAGAGATTTGATTCAGCAACAGAGGGTAGCGGAGTTACAGAATCACTAGAAGAAAGTAGCTCTTTCTCTAGATTTGTCGCAGATTCTTTAGATGCTCCGTGTAGGTGATTGATACTAGAACACTCACGCAATCCAACTGAATCAGAAGCAGCAACAGAGACTACCTGCTTTCGCCTATGTCCTACAACCACATCCTGCCTCACATTTTTTTGCGTCTCTGTTCCAGTAGTGGACAAATCAAGTTGCATGCCATGTGCCAAGTTCAGTGTGTCTTTCTTAAAGATCTTTGACTGTGTGTTATACTCTTGGGACTTCTTACCATATTTAGGAAGAGAGCTAACTGGCTGAAACATGATCACAAGAAGTTCAACCCCAAAGTTATGGAAAAGTCGAACATATAACAATAACAGTAGAAGCTGCCTTTTTGATACTTACCAGAGAGACACAAGATTTAAACATGTGAACAATCTTCTTAAGAAAACAGTCATCAAAAGAGGACTGGGTGGGACATCCTGAATTTACCTGCATAAAGTAACTACATCAGAACATGATATAGGGGTTTACATCACCTAAGACCTCATAAAAACATTAAGAACCACGCCTTCTGACTCTCCCAACAGAACTCACTCGATATAATGACGATGGCAGTAAGATCAGTGCAGGGGCATGTGATGAGAAGACACCATTATGATTTAATGCACTTACAAAGGAGAACCCAATGTCTGCTAAAATGTGCAGCTTCTGCATTTCAAAGAACACTATTTATCAATATTAGTCAAAAATACAGAAAGGTCAAAGAGGAAGAGATATCCTCTAATACCAGTTCCTCTTTGAGAAGTAGTAATACGAACAATTTACAATAAAACCTGCACTACAGATGTATACAACTGAAAACCTGTGCTACACAATTTCTTACTGTAGTTTTTTGAGTATCAACAACATCCTCAGCTTTCTTAATAGCACGAAAGATACTGAGCAGAAGTAAAGGAGCATCATTAACAAGATCCCTATTCCCATTTTCTGTAGCCCTGACTAGAGTCTCCAGTAAATGTAAAAGTGGACTGCAAACATAACAACACAAAGCAGCAACACCATTATTAACTGTATTCTGGTACACTACTTGGTACAACTGTTCTAAAAGAAATATTAGATGCAGCAATCACTTTCTTTTTTTTTTCTTTCTTTGGAGGATTGTTGTTGACTAAAGAACAACTTACCTACAAAATTGGGCATATGCTTTTTCGTCCCTACAGTTTTCATCAGGGAAGCCAGTGTCATGGGCAAGAAGATATGTCAAGAATACCACTATGTATGCTGGATGATCAGTGATCACTCCTTGCACAGCAGAAGCTTGACGGATTTGAACGTCTCTACTATATCCCTTGACAAATTCTGCCATGTATTTGAATGACTGAAATGGACAGAGTTAGCAAATATCTGATACTTTACAGCACATCAGAAATATAAGAACCATATGCATGTGAGAAAATAGCATACAATATCTTGCAGATCTTTGAGGCAATCTGATGTGGCCAATGCAAAAGCACATGCATATCTGGTAGCTATAGCACGTCCCTTCAGTAGCTTGTGTGTCTTATCAAGAAATAGTCTGCGAATGAAAGAAGAGGAGTCCTGGAATTTGAAAGAAGAAAACAAATCTCACCAAAAAGATAAATAGCACAGGATGAATTTAGATAAATAATTGAACTAGATAGAGAAAAGCTGGAGCTAAAAGGTGCAGAATTTTTATTTTTCAGGGAAGAAGAAACAGTTTAGGACCAGTAGCTTCGCCTGATGGGTGACAACAGTTAATTATACATTTGGATCCCATTCATAAAATACTTTTTCAAAGAACCTTTGAATGCATTATTTCATTGAGCAGAAAAATTAATGTTTTAAGAATGTATTCCAATATTTTAAAGGGACTGAGGATGGTGGTGGTAATAATATAATGACAGGTCAAATGCTACAGGTGGAAAGCATAAAACTTAATGTTTTAAAAGGCAAGATTTGGAGGTGAAACTTCTTCATCTCCCATGTGAAGGGTAAGTCTCCAACTAGAGCTAGTACAACATATGGTTTAAAAAAAAAAAAATTTAGACAGTACAGAAAATGCAGAAATTACTGATAACGCCATTCAAGTAAGGGCACTTTAAGTGGAGTGTGCGTCCAATGACCTATAGTCTCCAGGAACACAGATAAGTACCATATGTTGAAAGGATAAATTAACATGTTAGATTTGAATACTGTAGCAAATAAAGAAATCTAACCCTAAAAGGTAAGAAAGTGCCAGAATTGCTTTGAGAGTTGTCTGCAAAATCAATTTCTTTGAAATTTTGCTTCCAGAGCCAACAAGGAACAAAACTCGAAAAACATAAACTCTAGAAATCAGAAAGAAAATGAGGTAGAGTTACAGACTCATGTTAAACTTCTCGTTAATTGTGAATTCAAATTACATCTGAAAGCCTTTGAAAACTAGGTTTGAAAAGAATTCTGTTTTCAGTATCTGCCTGAGGCCCACAAACCTTTGCCATTAAAATTGTAGAGCAGAAAGTCTCTGGTGAAATATGCAAATCCCATCTTTTGGAAAGCCGAAGAACAGACTTTGCAGCAGCTAATCTGATGTAAGCCTTATCACTGTCACTGAATTACATAATAAGCAACGAGTCAATGAGCATATAAAAAGCCCATTATATATAAGACAAGCAAGTTTATAAAAGATTCTGACCCAGCAACACGAATAGTGATATTGAAAAGCCACAAACAAGAATATGGAAAATTGCGGCCTTGTTTAGATGGTCATATACTGATGATCTTTACTACTGATATTCTAAAATAACAAGCAACAATCACAGTGAGAGGCAACGGACAAAAGCAATATTAGATCTCTACCCCGTTTACACAACAGGAGCCTCAAGGAACAAGAGATCAATCATAACTGTGTGACTACAGGACAGTCAAAATATAAATTCTAAGACTAGCACCACATGGAAGAAAGGGAAAAGAAAAAGAAGGCCCTTTTCGGTTTATGAAGAAGAAGAAATCAATCTGAAGAGAAGAAGTTATTAAGCCTTAGGTGGAGTTACCAGAAACGTCATAAGCATTAGAAAAAGTTTATTCTTTTATGACCTTCTTTAAATGAGTCATGGAAAAATGACATCAACTCTTTGGTGATAAATGGGATATTACTTAGCAGATTTCTTTTGAGAAACTAACTTACCAAAGAAGACAAAGCATATGAAATGCAAATGATTCTTTAAAGACAAACAGCAAGCAAGCATGAACACTAACAAGAAAGAAAATTCATGACTTTGAAAAGTAGATAAATCAACTCCAACAAGGGATGCATAAAGATGTTCCAGAAACAGTTTTTTTTTTTTTTTTATACTTATAATCCAACACCTCATATATGTGTATGCCTCTATTATTATGTTATTTGGAATGAGAGATATAATAATATTTTTAGAAATACTGCTGGCTCTAAATAGACCTCTCTTAAGCCGTCAAAAGACTTATAGGAGATAGAAGACATTGTATAAAAAGGTTCACAAAACAATTGAAAACTTATATATTCAACATGTCTAGAGACTTGAAAAAATCATATTCGATCCAATGTGATGTTCTGAATAGTCTTATATTAGGGGTATGTCACCAATTTTATTTTGTATAGATAAACATTATAAATATAAATTTTACTTAACAAAAAAAAAAAAAGGATTTAGTTTTGGTCTAGGAGATCTTAATTGGTTTTTCAAAAGAAGGCATGAATTAAGATTCAGGTGTTGACATATTAATAGTGAATATCTAAATATATTTATGTGGTCATTAAGTCAATGATAATTGTAAGGAGGGAAATGACACATTGATGTTAACACATTTGAAATAGCTATAATTTTATTTCTCATACCACGAGATGATACCATCAAAAGCACCACCATTTTGAAGAATTTTTGTTAGAATGTCTAACACTTCAGTAATTTTCCTTCTGACATGAGTTGCTTGATGCGGCAAAAAACTCTTGACAAGTGTTTTCAGCCCATAAATCTGCAAATGACATGAAAATTAAACATGAGTCGTAAACAAAAATATAAAATCTGCAGACCATTATCAGAAGTTTGAAATTCAAGACTACATGCTTAGAAAAGTCTAGAAGGTTTAACCCATCTCTAATATGAGCCACCTAAGGTTTTATTTTCTCAGAATTTAGCTTCTTCCTAGTGCAAGGTTAAATTGAATCTAGTCTTTTCTTCTACCATGGTAGTAATAATTTTGGCTACCCATCAATCAAGAATCCTACAAACGATGAGATGTCAGAAAGCAACAACCTTAGACCAAAGCATTAAACCAAATACCTACATACGGTGACTGAAAAAACAACTCAAAAATAGGTCAACAATACCCAGCAGGGAATAAATTTTTCCCAGCAAGTGATGCTTCTCAAACACAGCGAGCGTCAACAATATATGACAACCTATTTATAAGTCCTCCAATATTTCCATCTCACCAATCTTCCAAGCCAAATAGGTCAATAACGCCAGGCTGAATCCAAAATTTAGTTCATTTCATCATTAGACACTTCATCCTTTGTTTCATGGACACTTAGTAACAAGTCCCAAAAATGCATTGCAAGAACCAACTACAAATGAAAAGAAGTTGTTGCTTTAACAACAGAAACTAAACCCAAGGATTCAAATAAAGTTTCGCTTCTCCAATTCCTACCTTCAATTTGCAAGAATTACTACAACAAGAAGTATCGTCAAGTGAATTCAGGTTATCTGATGCATCCGCCTACAAAAATAAAATAAAATAAAATTTGTACTACTCAGCAAACAGTTTATTATAAGTACATGAAGTAGATGGGACAGGACTACTAAACACATTACACTTCAGTAAATTACTTGAAATATTTTCTCATAAATATATGAGGTGATCTCTCCCTCTTGAGACTCAAATGTCGAAACAGAGTATTGTGCAATGCAGCTTAAAGACTGCAAAACTGTCGGAATGTTTCGCCCACTTTGCAGGGAATGCATGAGTTCCTGCACAGGTAAACAGAACAAAGGTTGATTGTCACAATTGAGATGCTGTTTCTATCATCAGGAAAAATCAAAATAACTGATGGCTAGAAACTTGGTGATATGAAACAGATACAAAAGTCGTTATGGCTTCTGTTTTGAATTAGGATCATGTACTTCAGATTTAAAAACGTCAACTTACAATAGTTATACACAATAAGAAGAATATCTTCGTGCACGAAAAAAAACCATGAAAGAAGCGTTTAGGAGGAGAAAAGATGGAGGAAGCATATGAACTTCTCCTTTGAACCTGAATAATGATCAAAAAAACTTTCCATGTCCCTCAATATCTTTCATCAATGAAAGCAATAACTTTAACTTTCAGGCTAAATAGTCAAGAGTAGAAAGGGCAAGTCATTTTCATATGAGGTTATTTCAGAAGTGAGGAAGATCTTGACTTTGGGCTATCCTCAAAAAAGGGGTACAATCATGGATTGATTTTTTGCATGCATAGGGAAGCAGGAAAACAGCAGGACACCTTTTACTTTACTGCTAGTGGCAATGAAGTTTTCAGTCACTGCTTTTTCTTTTTTCGTGGAGGACCTCAAAGACAGTTGTGTAACTTTAAACTTATTGGTCAGAAAAGTTCTATGAGTTGTAAAATGTGAATCTCCGTTCACTTTTGTTTTATATAGATAATTCAGAGATAGTCACTCCTGGAAGGGTTAAAATGCATTGAATTCTTGTAGGTCTCTATTCTGAGAAGTTTATCTGACTTAGGTAGTATTGAAGCCAAGTATTTCATAAATTGTAAGATCTTTCAGATTTACTCCCTGCATACTTGAGAATTCTCCTCTGTTTAATAAAATGACCATAAACCCATCAAGCAAACAATAATACAAAAAAAGAAACAGAATAATATACATATAGATTAATCCAAAAAAATGAGATAAATATACCTTCCATAACACTGAAAAGAAGGATTGCTCAGAAACACTAGCTAATGCTGCCATTGCAGCAACAGCAAATTTGGCCTGCAGGCGACTTCCCTCGAGACATATTCTCTTCAAGATAGGATATATATCACTAAACAGGCAACAACATTGTGAACACACCAGTTAAAACCCAACTGAAACAGAAACAATACCAAACCAATAAATTCCCTAGACTTTAAAGGTAAAAACTGAGTAATAAATATACAAATAAAATAAAACATTAAAGATGAAGTCCCTCAATAACCTTAGGAAAACAATTGCAGTGACTCATAGAAATATGTCAAAATATACATCCCTAGCAATATCAGACTATCAGTCACAGTTGAGTTAAACCAGAACTAAAACAGAGCACCAGAGCAAATATTAATTACGAGTTGGAAATGTCTTAATTACAGGAACTGTATGCCAGCATGCACAATATACATAGAAGAGATGAAGAGGAAAGAAGCCTTCTAGAACTTCACAACATCACTTTTGTCAAAGAAATAATTACTTCAGTAAGCCTCACATCCATAATAATTGAAGCTCGGAAGGGGAAGGGGCTTTTAAGAAAGTCACTCAGTTATTATCTCCATAACCAGATCAAATTGACCATATGCACTGAGTTAACATCAGATAAAGGCTTAGCTCCAAAAAAAAAAGGTTAAGTAAAAAACTCTCCCTTTTTCCTAACATCTCACATTGTGAATCTCTTTTCATACTTTCAAATGGAGTCTCCAAAATGTTCCAGAGACTGGGAAGGAGCTGAGCCAATTAAAGACTAATCAATTTAAGGCATGTCTGAATTTAGAATCACATATATGCAGGAACCAAAAAAAAATCCTTCCAGTATAATCTTCTTAGTCATTAATTCATCATTTACAGAATATCACCACAAACATAAAGCTATGAACAGAATTACCTGAATTCGACAGATATATGAGGACCTGCTTTTGCCAACACTTCAATCAGCTTGACAGTGACTTGGTTATCCCTTTTTATCAACTCTTGAAGTTTTTTCTCCGAACCTCTCAGGAGAGAGGGAAAAATGCTAATGATAGCCTAATTAATGTAAAATGGCAGCAGTCTAAGTAAATTGAATAGACAATAAACAATTCTATATTTGACCTAGCATTAATTAAGATTGCAAACTTATCCAATTAAACATGAAACTATCCAACCCAGATTGCAAAATTCAATCGTAAAACTTTTTCCCATCCACTGCTTTCCACCATTTTTTGATATCAACAACCCCCCCCCCCCCCCCCCCCCCCCCCTCTCCTCTTTTTTTGTCCGTTTTCCCTCCCTCCCTGATAGGCCCTTTTTCCTTCACCCTTTTTTTCTTCTATATTTTAGGCACTGAAAAAAAATTGAGGTGAAATTCTTAAAGCCCAATAAAGTTTTGCTAAACAACCACTTACGGAGTACCTCAACTTCTTATTTAGGTTGTTTTGTGAGCCACACTAAAAATCAATTTAAGTTGATCAAGTTAATGCCCCCAATATGCCACAAAAGCTGTGCCCACAACTACAAAATGTGAAGCACAGGGATAATTCCTTAAGTCAGAGCCTCATGTGACCAGGCCCAGACCAACAATGTGGGACAATTCTAAATCAGACATTTACAAAAGTTGTGCCAACAGCAACATAATGTGAAGCACAAGGATAATTGCTCAAGGAACTATGGAGATAAACCTGTACGTTTGATGACTGTTATCCTTACTGTAGCCTGCTATCACTCATTGAGCAGTCAGACTTCTCTGATTTAAGTTCTCATTTTTGACGGTTTCACTTATTTGAAGAGTGTGGATTCTAGATGAATTGTTTGTGTGATCAGGCCGTGGAGTACAACCACTTCATTGCTCTATCCATTTGTCAGTCTCCAAGATAACCATCCTTTGCACCCAAAAAAAAAGCAATTTGTTCATACCTACTAAGCAACAATATTTTCTTACCAGAAGAAGGTTGGCAGAAGAAGCCTCCAACTCCTTTTCTCCAGAAGCCTCCGACTCCTTTTCTCCAGAAGCCTCCGACTCCTTTTCTCCAGAAGCCTCCAACTTCTCTTCTCCAGACCCGGTTGGGGAAAGGTAATCAAGAATACATCGAATGTGCTCTGAACCAAATATGTTGCACGAGCATTTAGAGGAGAGTGAACAGAAAAACTCAAACTGTGGGTGTCTGTCGCCTATTGTTTTCAAAAATTTATCCTGAAAAAAGAAAATGCGTAAGTAAAGAGAATTTGAACAAAAATCAAAGTTGGATTACTGATTAACTCTTCCAAAAAGAAGATATTTGAGCAACTTCACGTATCAAATTTGTAGAAGATACAGATGAAAATTCCTCTTTCCTATTTTCTTTGCAAGAAGCAGAAGAAAAATAGGTCAACCATTAAGGGCAGATCATGAGTAGTTAAATCAAAATATAAATATTCCTTAAAAACATTAAACAACTTCCCACCACAACTGCCAAGAATAATATGCTTAGAAAACAAAAGAACTGAAAACAAGGGTTTATCAAATAAGCATAAGCAAACAAAGAATTGGTTGCTTTTATAGACCTTAAAAGACTGTCAGTTATCATGGCTCCATTTGCATGGGATGAAAAGCAATACATGAAGGAAACCAACTCCATGATCATCCAACCAAAGACAATTCGTGGTATTATACATTCATAGAAGTTCCACAAGCATGCAATGCAACAGAAGACACACAGCTAGCAGGACTTCCAGATGCAGAAACTTCTGGCTTCACAAATACATTTTCTACGCAAAGATTCTGTGCATGAATCCATATTTGTCAGGACATAATTTTCTTCTCATCAATTAGAGCTTTTCCAGAGAGGTTACTTTGCTAGATAGATTATTACTCACTGGGCCAGAGATCATTGAATATAAATAAACAGTTATTCCAAAAGTGTTTCCCCAAATCCTCCCTAAGAGTTTCTGTAAATCCAATCCTGTGAAACAATAAAGTCTTGTTCCTACAATTTAAGTCACTCAACCAGATAAAAAGAAAAAAGAAAAAAGAAAAGAGGAGCAAATGTTCCACTTTTTTTTTTCCCGTAATTTCTACAGGCCAGATCATTTGATATATTTTAGGAAATTTTCTTTAACTTCCAAAGCTCCATGGCAAGAGTAACAAATCACATGGTGATCCAAAGATTAATCTTGTTTCATACTTCAAATACACAGGATGAAGAAGGATTTTCTGCATCAAATTACAAAGTTTCAATATATTCTTTCCTGAAAACTGAAGGCAAGCAAAATAAACAAGTTCAATAGAGATACCTTATAACAACAATATAACGCATTATTTTAAGAACAGAATGGACCTAGCGGTTGGACCAATTAAGAGCGACTGCTGCTTACAATGATGTAGTCAACCCCAAAAATCCTACTGCTCAAATGACCACCCAAACTCACAAGACCAAAGGTCCAAACACTTGTCAGATGGCATGCTATTTTACATTAACATAAAAAGAAATATCTCAGTGGTGATGTAAGTCTGTCTTTGTGCATTGAGTCTACGTATCTTCTTTCTTCCCCATTTCCCTCTTTTCCTATTTCTGTCTGTTCACCGCATTTGTTAGATTTGTACAGCATCAAGGTTTCCAAAAGTACATAATTGCCGTGTACCTAAACACCAACACCTTTTATCAATTTTTGCTAACTTTTACAAATGAAATCTGATTGTTCTGATTTTATCCTTTCTTATTCTGTTAAAGTCTGATTATGACAACCAAAAATCAGGCCCTTTGATGTTGAATCTCACTTTTCTGGTTTCCCCAGCAGTCTGAAATTTAGATTATTGACAGAAGATGCAACAGATGAAGATAACCCAAAATAACACCAACAAACTAAGATATCAGTAACTTAGCCAAAACAACAGAAAGATTTAAACATCCAATTCAACAATCTTTAATGCACCCCGAAGACAAAAAAAAATAAAGAAGTACAAGAAAGCAGAAATGTGATAAATGGCATGTTCACTAGAATTAAGGCACAAAAGAAACTCACTCTAATGGTCTGAGCATCTCTAATTGTGAGTTCATCCAATAATACTTGCAGAGAGTTGAAAGTATTATTATCTTTCATTTGGTTCAATTTATGAAGAGACTCTTCCGCTTTGGAAGGATCTGGAAAAAATGCTGCCATTTTCAAAATTGAAGCCTTGATCTTCTTCTGTATCTCTTCTGAACTACTTTCCTGCAAATATTCCAAACGCTTCAGTATATTATAAACAAAAAGCATAAAGTTGCATTTCAAATAGTCTGACACCACACTGATTCTAGTGCAACTAAATCCATTTTTTAATTCAAAAGGATAAGGAAAGAGGAACTAAACAATAACTTCTGAAAATCAGAACCATACAATGAAATGTTTAGCACGTCCAAAACCAATGCTTGCGTGCAGAATTAATCAAATGGATAATGACATGCACCAAAAGACACTGTAGTTTGGTCTATCAATGTGGCTGTACAAAAAATGTTAACAAAATATATGATAATTTGGGAAAATAAAAACTTCAGAATCAAATACAGCCACATTGGTCAGATTCTACAACATCACCATATCAAACATCAAATCTACATACAAAAATTCGGTACTAAACAAATCCAAAGCATTTATGCCTTAAGTTGCAAATTAGAGCAAGGTTTAAGAAGTAAGACATTTGATGAACTACTTGCAAATCATTTCATTGATGAATTCTGAGCTACAATTAGTAATTTGAACACCAATGAACTGTACCTTTTCTGTCTTTCGTAGTGCCAAGTAAATTTGCAACTCTGTTTGCAACCTGAAAACATAAAGACCTTGTGAACGGTTTCATTCTTCAGTAAGAACCAGTGGCAAGTAGTAGTAATACCTTCTCTTCTGGTATAAGATAGAGTTAAACGCCTTTAAATGAAGCGAATTGAACAGAGAAAACAAGTGGATCCAATGTATTGTCCTCTCCTCAACTGAAAGAAGTGCTGGAAAGAGATCCCTTGCAAGAATAAGCTCCATGTTTTGGTACCTGAAAAATATCAAAAACTGTTACACTGAACAAAAAATATATATCAGGTTCAACCAGCCATAGGGTCTAAACATACCTGAACTCCTTACAATCTTTATCATAGCACAGCATCAAAATATTAGATGGAATCTGTTCAAAGGGCTCACTTATTGTCGTGTGGTCTTTAGAACATTCATCACAGTAATTTTGATATACTTTCATCAACTTATGTAAGGCCTTCTTTCTTACAGATATCTGAACAGAGAAAAAGCATTATGTGAGTGGGTAACTGTTTTCAAGTACAAAAGAAAGGGAGAAAAGAAAAGGCTTTCCAGAGAAGAAGTACCTTCTTATCCCGAAGTCTTTCAGTAACTTTAGATATTAATTTGAGGGGAACAAGTTTAATGTTAGATTGGGCAAGATCACAGGCAACAATTACTGCCTCTATTCTCACTCTATCATCAAAATCTAACAATCGATCTTCAAGGGCAGCTGCTCAGTTAATAAGCATTCAACAAAGAAAACGTGTGTGTTATATTACAAAGACTGCATAATCAGGGAACATACAACAAAAAAGTACAAGTTTGACTGCTCATAACTTACTTAGAACTTTCTCTGTTTCATTCCCCGAAGGATTGCCCATGTAGAAAGCCTTAACACATTGTAGAGCAGTAACTCTAACTTCCACAGATTTATCAGAGAATCTTTTCAAGAATTCAGCCAAAAGACCAGGGTAATGTTGGGCAACATGCTGTCCGGGAAGTGCAAAAATTTTTCCAATTAAATTAACAGCTTTGATTCGGACATCAACCTGATCAGTCTACAAAAGTAACCAAGTGGTTGATAAGTATAAAAGGATAAAAGTAGAAGGCATGATTGCATAATAATCTCACCATCTGGACAAAAACAGAAAAGACTAGTGGCCCAGCATAGAGGAAGAGAGAAACATCATACCAGTAATTCCTGTGTCAAGTTTGGAATGACAGCAAGAAGCATCTGAGGAGCAAACTTGAAAAGTTCAAAAATAATTTCATGGTAAAATTCTTTGAGCTCATTCTCTACAGCGTCTCTATCCAGGATGCAAGTTGTTAAAAACCCACAAACAAGAGGCTCAAGCTTGTCTGCACAACGTTGGATGACAGAAACAGCAAGCTTATGAGAAGCAGAAGCTTCACCCTGTAAAACATTAAGATGGAAATGAAGCTTTAAAATCCAACACATACATGAAAGCATATACATGTACACATTAACAAAGCCAAGATGCTGTGACAGAGCAAGCAGCTGTTTCAGCTAAGGAAAAAATAAACAAAACTGTCAAGTAATATGTTAATAACAGAAATTCCACAGAGAATGTGACAAGACGGATCCCCATTCAATTTACTTGGACAATTTATCTTGAACACGAATACAATCTATCTGACAAGTAAACTTGACAAATAAAAATTGTGCCATACAAATGAAAGAGTACTTAGCCAACCAAATATCATGGTGCAGTGTAATATTTTAGTTAGCTGAAAAGGAGTGAAAGTATTCTTTCAGCCATTCTACAGCTGTTTCTTTACGAAGTGCAGCAAAACAAAATAGGTGACTTTTATAGTCCTTCAATGGCCTCTTTACTGAACTAAAATCACTATGTGCATCTCTCACGCTGCAAAGTGTTCCTTTACAATGCTTCAACTAGAATTCTGACACATTGGAGCATTAACTTTTTCAAAGAAAGAAAAGAAGACCTCACATATTTGATGATGAAAACCATTCATCAGACACATCTACAAACAGCAAGATCACATACTTAAAACACCATAAACTAAGGTTCCTTTTCCACTGCAACTGAACCCGCCAATTAATTATATTGATAGAAACAGGCAGATGAGTATTGCGCAAAGCACACTTTGACTTGATCCAAGAATGCATCACTACCAAAATAATCAGACTGCCAAGGAAAATACTTCTTATGGAGCTGTCTAAAGTTTAATATCAAAGAATCCAAGTTTTATATGCAAAACATAATAAACCCAGAACAGGGATATGAAAGAAATAAGATCCACTTACCTTTTCCTCCTTCACAAGATTTTGCAAAATCACATCCAAAACTGTCTGGGAAGTTTCCTCATTTAGTATATGTGTCATAATAGAGATAATATTAGTATTCAAACTTGGTGGGTGATTTTCCCTACATTTAAAAAATGCAATGTGTCAAAAGTAATATTACCCAAATTAAGCCAAAGAATAATAAATTGGAGCTTAACTACTTTTCCTTTCGCAGTTAATATAAAAGATATGAAAGAAATATCCACCAAATCTATCCTGACCTCCATAGTGTATTAGGCAGGTTCTTTATGCTTGACCTGTGTGACAAGACTCGCAATAAAAATTTAATACAAGGAAGTTCATATTTCCATGGTATTCCGTAGTTGAGTGACTTCTAATTCTTTTAAAGCTATCAATGAAGTAAAAGACCAAGCTGTCAAAAAAGCACATAGACACAAACAAATGTATATCTACGTAGATATGTATGAGGCCAAACAAGTACTTCATAAATGGACAAAATATCCAATCCAAGAATTGAAGAGAGAGAGAGAGAGAGAGAGAGAACGGATCTTGACCTCACAACTGAGAAAAAAATCCTGAACATCTGAAGAACTAGATCATTGCAGTCAACATCCAGCATTATAACACAACATTTACAGCCTGCAACCGTCTCTAATATTTTAACTCTTCTTGAAAAGAACGGGCTTGTGGTATCATCTAGCTCAGCAAAAGTGCTGATCATAAGCTCAAAAATGTCCTGAAATGAATAAATAGAGGTAACTTGCCTTAATCAGCGGACAGGAAGTGAAATCTCATCGTGTTATTACACCAGCACAAAATACACATGTTGGGACTAAAGAAATTGAAAATTGCAAGATATATATTTGTGGATTAAATACTTCTTACCCTAAGATTTTTGTCTTCAAAAGGAAGTTCAGGTGCTGTGACCCGAAATATTTCACTGATGCAGATAGCCACTAGAAGTCTAACTTCCTTATCTTTATGCTGAAGGAGGCCCTGCACAATTGCTTTCTTCAGGGGCTTTATAGCGACTTCTAACCTTTTGGTAGCTTCTAAATTTTTGTCACCTTGTAACGAAGGCAGTTCTATTTCTGAAAATGCATTCGCAACTTGCTGCAGAGAAAAACATACCAAAAAAAGAAGCAAATAATAAAACATCTTTCAGCCAGGAAACATTCACCAATACTCAAATGGAAAAAGAAAATGCATCTAATACACCCTAAGCTAAAAAGAGCCGGGGCATGTAGCTTAAGTGTAGAGAATGATCCCTGTAACCACCACTCTGCCTAGCCAGCAAAAATAAAACAGAAGCAAATCGATAAGCCCACAGTGTGGCCTTCGAATATTACATTTAAAGAGGACCACTGACACAACTCAAACTCCTCGCACGTTTGTGAGAAAGAGAAAGCTGAAACAGAATAACCTCCAGGATCAGGCAAAGAAAATGTCGCTCACAAGCCAATTAAACACAGTGGGAAGACTAAATACAACAAAACAAAGCAATGGTAAATGCATATCATAATAACATCCATATTCCTTTTATTTGCGTAATTGTAATTGCAAAACACTCGCTGATCTCCTGTATCTATGGCTTGCTTACAACTCAAGACGATTCCCAACCCTTACGCACATTCAAGCATCACAACAGACTTCACTCGCCTTATCGTAGCCTCCTATCTGACAGAGATGCAGTCAGACTCGGGCCACTTTAAAGAAGCTTCAAGTTATGGTTAGCCAACAAGACATTTTTCAACATATGAAATGCCGTTCACTTACAAAGTGGAAATTATTTTCTTGCTTCTAAAACCAAAACCACCGTAAGAAATATCGTTTGAGGAATCAAACGAAGACAGGGTCAAGTAACGAACAGTACGCGGTAGTCCAATTCCAACTCACTCCGTGTTGGTTCAATCCCAACTCACACCGTGCAATTCATGATCATCATACGCATCGCACACCTTCACACAATTATAATTGCTTACTTTGAGCGATTTGAGTATGGAATCCTTCCCGGAGCGGGTTCGGCGGCAGAGTTGGGCACCGATTTCGGCGACGAGTTGCAGGGTGGACTCAGCCATTGAGATGGATCAAGTTGCGAAATCCCTTGTTCCGTGATGGCTCAAGAGCAGAGAGAGTGGAGGTTTTAGTACTTCCGACAGTTAATTTCGCTCCAACGCGAGAAGTACTCTGAGATTCTGATGCTGCACAAACGGGCTTCGATTTCGAGGGGGCGGGCATGAAGTTCCCGCTCGCTATGCACGTGAAGGGCACGCGCCCCTTTGCCAATTGCTGGGCCCAACCCAATTAACAAGATGAAGCCCAGTACCAACTCGACTACCTTAAAACACAGCAGTCGGGCAATCGGAGCGGTTTGCAACGCGGGGGACCAAGATGGAGTTTGCGAACAGAGTGGTGAGCGCGGCGATTAAGGCGTCGAACAACAACACGGTGGTCAACGTGTTTTTGGTGGGTTCGTTTGTGGCGCTGGGCGTGAGATCGGTGAAGCAGCAGAGGGACATCGAGGCCCTGGAGGCTCAGAAGGACTCGCTTATACAGTCCAATAAGGCTATGAAGAAGACCATGTGGGACTGGAAGCAACAGCTCTTCGCTGAAGCCTCCTCCGCTGGCTCTGCTCTTGTACCGCTCGCCAGACTCAAAGCCATCTACGGGGAAGCCCCCGAGTCTCAAATTGGTACTCTCTCTCTCTCTCTTAACAACTGCGTGTGCTTGTCTTCACTGTTGATGTTCGTGTTGCTACAATCCTTAGTTTCGTTTTGAGTAATTTATAGGTGTTCTTTGATTCTGAACCTGCGATTCTCCCCGCATTAGTTATTAAGACTTGCACAGTAGGTGTCTGCGTCTTTGATCTGGGTCATTTGGGACGGTGTAATGGGGAAGATAGAGAAGGGCAGTGGGTGGCAAATGGTCGAGTTTTGCATTATATTTGATATTCTTTTCTCTATTTCTAATGCTCATTGCGGGGTTAAAACAAGTTCCTGAACTTGCAATAGGATTTTCTTTGGTCTTGTGAGGGGATAAGCTTGGAGGTAAGCTCTCTGATTGAGGTGGAAGAATAGTGATCAGAACCGCTTTATGTGATAGTGACTAAGTAAATTTAGATGGACAATCACGCTTGTTAACTGCATTTACCTTCATGAATGCGCCAGTGGCTGCATTGAAGGAAGATGCAAAATCGCCTGCCTCCAAACTTGTAATCTGAAGCTGTGTATGCCAGTTCTTAACGATGCAACGTTTCAAACACGTGGATTGCTGGTTGGCGAAGCTGTAGCTGGGAGCTGAAAGCTAATTGATTTTGCATTGTTCCTCTTTTAAGTGGGATGTGGACCAGAACACTGACTAGTTCCGAGCTATCCTTGAAAAAAAATCTATGATTATTTATGTAAAATCCTTCACTTCAGAAGGAAAGCTTAATAAACAAGCTGCTGAGCTTTGATTTTTGTAAACCTCATTAGTCATGTTACAAGACGAAGGGTTACTGAACCTTTGTTTGTTGAGACTGATACTGTTACCTTCCTACCATTATTCTAGATCTTCAACCTTTTGTGCGGATGTAGACCTGATTGCTAAAACATGTAATTATGTCCTCAGAGAGCTTATCTTTTACATGCTTAAACAGAAACTTGATTGGTAAGGTAGCTGAACTGGATGAAATGCATTAGACAATCTGACGAAGGAAAAGAATCCAAAGAACATAAAATGGTGCTGCGTGCTGAGTGGGATTTTCTTGGAACTGCAAAATGTAGCAATTTGAATGCTTTTGTCATTTTCAAGAGCGGCGGAATATGAACGAGTGAAGTGCAAAGAGCACACCTGAACCCAGTTCATTCCAACCGCTCGATAAACTTAGCGTCAAAGCAACAAGGAGACCTGCTCATAAAGAGTTACATAACTTATTAAAGTATCAATGAACAAGACAAAAGAACAGTTTTTATCATGTATAAATAATAACAGGTCCTACAAGAATCTGATTTTTTCTGTGTTTTTTTACACAGTAATAACCGGCACCAAAATGGCCGATAGTGGCCAGTAAAGTAGAATAATGGTACAACAATTCTCAAATTGATTAGCTACATGAGCCCTTTTTACACGTACATGCCACCCCTGCTGTGAAAAACATAAAAGCAAGTAAATTGCTTAAATATAAAGTTGCATTTCTCACACACAATCAGCAGCACTTCGGCCCTGTCCATAACACAGCAACTCCTGCGTCTGAGCATTGGAGGGAAGAATGGTTATGGATGATCCAGAGCGGCCAGTACCCTAAGATTAAGCCACCCGGTCCAGTAAAGCCCCTTTAGCTCTCTAGTGTCAAGTCATTATCGTCCTCCGGATTCTCAGGAGAGGTTGTCTCTGGGAAGACTTCTTCATGGGGATACATCTTTTGAAATAGCTGCAGAATAACAGAACCACCACTGAGTTCTAGTTAACAACACAAAATGCAGAAATAGAAATGGGAGAGAGCACAAAAAGATGCTCCATACAAGTTGAAACAAAATGTTGAACTTTACGAAGGTTAAGCAAAAAATGAAATACCTTCAAAGTTGCATCTAATAAATCATTAAAATTAAGATTTCCATCTGGCATCGGAGTGTATGTGATCGACTCAAATTGATCCTGGAATAAACAACAAACTTTCTCAGATAGCTACCCATGTCAACCATAATGTCGTGCACACAGAAACCATGTCCACCTGTTGGGTTTAACAAAGAATGTCCAAATATATGAACTCTGAAGAGAACTTAGACCAACAAGAACTAAGTCTCATCCAAAAGTTAACAGGAATACTCTGTCCATTTGCTTACCTTTCATTAGTAATTTACTAAGCACAGTCAATAAATTTTGAACCTTAATTCTCTAACACCTTCTCATGAGACAAGGAAAACGCCATTGAGCTTGAGCTCATTGGCTAATCATACCCACATGTTCAGCATATTAGTTTCGTTCCAGTGCTTATTTTGAGAGGAAAATATGATTTCTCTAACCTTAAACAATCCGTAAGCCCAAATATAGTGATAAATGTTAAAATATAATCTCCCAAAAAGAAAGGCACCCTCTGTGCAGAACTGTAGCATGATTATATGAAAAAGAAGTCTGGAAACAGAAACATCTGATGAGAAGCATACCACGGTAAGTTCCTGAATGTACAATGCTTTCCAAAGTAAGGTGGGCTTTGCTTCCGCTGCAATGTCACTTTGAACTGCAGTATTACTTCCAGAATGTCCAGACTCAGGTAGTTCGAGAATAGCATCCATTGCCGCATTTAATAACTTCTTCCCTTGATCAGCATCATGGCACAAGGTTGAAAAATATAATAGAAACCTGAAGAAGAGAAAGGAATAGTGTCAACTCATGTTTCAAAAGTTGCTCCAAGGAGGAAAGGGTATTAAATTATTTTTACAAGGCAAAATGAATCCACATATGAACATAGTAATCTCAAATCACATGACCATGATGAAAAAGAATTAAATAAATCAATCGCCAAGCTAGATAGCATACATCCGTATACATTTGGCATCAAGTATTCCACCAACACCACAAACGAAAAGGCAGAAATTGCGTGAAAATCTCCATTCTTTCTGGCCACAAATTAGTTCCACAAACAGCACATCTGAGGAATAATATGGCTTTCTTCTCTCTCTGTTTTTGTCATTTTCCTTTTAATTCTTTTTCCTTAATGTCAAATCTGGAAAAGAACAGCGTATTCCAAATTGCTCCCAGAGTCTGAGGACAACATTTTGCCACCCACTTTAGGATCTGAGGACCAACTCATGCTGATCATAGGCAAAATTATACACGCTTCACAATGCAAAAGGCACAACTTCCTTGCCAGGCACAAACACAATGCTTCCAGGTTGTTATGCACAAGTTGAAGAACTTAATGTCAATAACTTGATGTTAACATACCAAAACCAGAAGAGATAGGTAAAATATGATTAAAAAAAACATGAACTTACATGCCTGAAGGACAAACTGCTAACTCGCTTCCTATTTGAAGAGCTCGAATTGATGTAACCTGTTCAGGGCACAAAGCTAGGAGAGAGAAAAGAAATCATCAGTTTCTCTCCTGTAATTCTATTCTTGCATTCTCTCTTTCTTTTTTCAACCTTTTGTTTTCTCTCTTATTTTGTTCAATAAAGTAACATAATAGCACCAGAATAAGATCTTACATCTAGGAGGATAAACCACCAGAAAGGTTGACATATCTGGCCTCAGCGAGCTCCTTGTAACGCATATTCCCCTTGCCACTTTCCTTTTAACTCCTCTCAGAGGATCTGATGGAGATGCAGCTAATGGCAACTGAACTGTGAAGGATGGATCCAGGACTAGCTGATGGCAAAATAAGTCCTGACCGGAAGATAATCTCACTCCTTTATAATGCCCAGCAGACTGCAAAGTTTTCAACAAATGACAAAATGAATCTTACACAGGTAGCTCATATATCACGTTAGCATTCATAAAAGAGCATAAATAAAAAGAGATAGTTATGCACCTTGTCCATTAACAGAGCAATCACAGGCATTCTGAGAACCTGTTAGCAGTTTCAGATGCACATAATCAGAGCATGATACAGTGAACACAGCTTTTTTTCCTTTCTCTTTCTTCTCTATATGTAGGAAGAAAAATAGCAAGCAATATAATCAAAATGCAGGCATTGGATAGTTGAATATTAACAAGAACAAAACGAGGTAAGTCTAACAATCCAACAGCCACAGATAGGTAGTATCCAGAGCCGGAAATCAACTGCTGCCATTATCCACATGCCAATCATCAATAAGGTCTCATTTATAGTTGAATAGAGCCAAAGCTCATCTTCTAACCAACCTTATGAATTGTCATTTCTAGATTTCACAACTACTTGCCCCATACCTTCAATTCCCACAAAATGCAAAAATGGAAGACAATTGACCCCCAAAGGCATCAAGCACATAGGTTGATTCTTTCTTGACTAATGCATCCCAAAGAAACTTAAATTTTAAAATAACAATAACAATAAAAAGCTAAGGAAAAAAAAAGAACTTCAAATCTGAAGTCAGACAAGCATGAACAAACACATATCTATTTATATGAAAGTGCTCTCATAAGCATAATTCACAACAGGTTAACAAGTTTTCAGCAGCATGTAGGTACGGTAAGGAACTAACAGATGATGTTGCTCCAAAAATAAAAATAAAAAGGTGTACATCCCCTTGACTGGAACTTACATGAATGCAGCCTTTGACAGCAGCACGACGGCAAAAGGCTTGTGGTAGTTCCCCTTGGCCATAAATCGGATAAATCAAAGCTCCAAGTGCATTTGAGAACCTGATAGCAACAAAGACTGCAAAGTAAATACTTTTGGAATTTTTTTTCTCCAAATAAAAATCCAGCACAACATTATTGAATCAATGATGGAATATAAGGGACAAAATGTTTTCCAGTATTAGATGCAAGACCTCAGAACCCAACGCAACCTATTATCCATAGAAGGAAGTACTAGCACCAAGAATGCCCTACTTCATAGGATCCATACACAAAATAACACTATCACTTTCAAGTATGAAACATAGAGAGGACAAGAACTAACCTGCCAACCGACGAGTTGTAGAGAGCCAAACGATCTATACCATCTTTCGTCATGAGTACATCTTCACAAACCTCCATGTTCTCCTGATCATAATCAGCTAAAGCTATAGCGTAGAGAATAATCCTAAGAAGCAACAAAACAAAACTGACTCTGAAAGATGAACCACAGAAACAAAAGGTGAAAAAAAAGGGGGTAACTGAAAACAACTATACATGCCCCCGCCCTGCAATAACAAGAGTCCTAGCACCCAATCACACACGCACGCATATCCATCAGTAACCACGAAAAAGAAAAAGGATAAATTCAACAAATCTCTAAAAACATAACAATTATGGATATAAGGAAATCTCACTAGCGTTAGCAGATAGAGAAGAGCAAAATGTGAAGCGTTACGATTTAATCTTGGGCGGAAACCGCATTTTTGTCAAGAACTCCACAAACGGACTGTTCAGATCCTCCTCCGAAATCCTTGAATTCTCACCGCCATCACCAGCCAAGTGCTGCTGAACCAGCTTGAAGAACCTCATCAGCTGGTTCTTTTCCGTGAGCCCCAAGCTCTTGTCCTTGAATATTGCCGCACGAGAGTCAGGCACGCTCACCAATCTCCGCCCACTCACATCGAACACAAAGCTCGCTTCGATGCTCTTGAACTCCATGTACTGGCTCGCCCCGGAATGGAGCATGAGATCAATGGACTTATCAGCGCAGAACAAGACCCTCGGCCCGCACAAGTCGATATTGAACTTTCTGGAATGCTCTTCTGTGAGGACCTCAGGGGCGTCACTGGAGATGCCGACGAGGGAGAAGAGAGGCCGTTGGATGAGGGACACAGCAGTGTAATCACTACTGTCGCATACAGCGGCCGCCGGAGGAGCAAAATGGGGATCAAGGAACGACGAGACGTCATGGAGTTGGAGCGAGGCGAAGTGTGATCCGTAGAAGGAGTTGGGATCCACATGGAGGACGGTTTTGCCGATGGTAGAAGCCGCAGCGGCAATCACAGATGCCGATAACCCCGTGCCTAGGACGATCAAATCGAAGGTGTTTGGCTCGATTAGAGGGTATGAGGATAAGTCTCCACTCATGGCAGCCCACAGAATTCACGCACCGAAGAGGTAGTGGTGGTGGCCGCAACGGTGATTTATGTAAGATTTAATTGCAACCTAATTAAAACAAGTACTCAATTCAGCACAATAACATGAAAAGATGCCATTATTCCTCACCTATGCAAAGTGACTAGCATTACTCATCATTTTTCTTCACTGCTATTTTGGCGTAAGAAAACAGAAGATTATAATGTCAACTCTGGTTAACTTATTTTCTTTTCCTTCTCTTGAATTCAGGGAGAATTAAAGAAGAAAAAAAATTTCTGCGGTGCAGTAAAATCAGGTGGAAAGGCATACGCGTCGAAGAAGATCTGAAGGCGGGCATCAAAGCTCCGATCAGAAATCTGCTGCCAGAAGTCGTGGAGCTCTTCTTTTATTTATCTTTCCAACCTTCTGCCTCACCGCCCGTCGCCTGTCGGCGATCGTCCTTCCCTAGTTCTTACGCCAATGATTTTTGGACGAGAGAAGAGTGGCCTATGCTTGCTCGATGGGGCTTCTCAAGAAATCAAACGGCGTCGTTTGATTTACTGCAGCGAAAAATGGCATGGACCGCACTGTTTGTATGGGCCAAACCTCGGTTAAGGCGTGGACTAAATCTTGCTTGGGTTGAAGTGTAATGAAATGCCATTCACTTACAAAGAAGAAAAATACCTTTATAAACTCGGTAGATAGAATAAAACCAATTAAACCACAAAAACCTTCTTCTTTTTTTAATATAAACTCATCTAAAGAAGGTTCCATTCCTCCTCAATATTCTTTTTATTTTCTCACTATAAACGAGAAAAAGAAAACACTTTGTGTACCATTTAAATATGACTCCTAAGAAATGTACCTTGGTCTTAATTTTAAGTTTATATATTTTTTATGAATATGTAAATATATTCATAATGTTAAAAGTACAAAAACTTACAAGGAATTTCCAAATATTATACAACTCATCTATGCATGTGAGAAACAAGGTTGGAAGCCTCAAACTATTGCTTGACAAAATATTTGTATAAAAGGATTTAATGTTTCTAAATAAAGATTTTCTCTTTTATACAACTTTTTTTTATTTTTGTCAATGAAATCGAGACATCAATTGCCTTGTTTTGGAAGGTTTTGTAGTTATATTCAATCTATATATAATAAACACATGGTAAGAAGAATATCTTGAGAAGTCTCACAATCAAATTTTTGTCCTTTGTTACTTTGATCATTCATTTTAGTTTAGTGTTCTAACCCCCAATAAGTTGGCAAAAACCATGTTGTATAAGGATACTATGTCATATCTATCATGTTCAAGTACGCCCAAAGAATAAGTAAGTCTTGTTCTTTGCATTAGTCTTGCAAAGATTACAATATAAGCTAACCAAAGGAAGCCATCTAAACAAAATTTCTATCATAAGAAGTCTATCTCTATAAATAAATTAGCCACTGAAATTGTGCTTGTAGATATCATCAATCCAAATCAAATCATATCATATCATATCATATAAACATATAAATCATTTTGGCTAGTTCCTTGTTTGTCTCTTTATAACAATAATTCAGTTTAGAAAATGTCAATATCAAAGTAAGTATACCTTTGTTGTCAAGATGCATTACTAGAGTTTTCATTTAGTACTTTGCATTTATTTGCTCCATAAAAAAAAAACATATGTGATAATAAGATTCCAAAGCATGCAACCCGGACAACATCTTATTCCATAACTCAAGATCCAACAACCCTATTCCTCTTTTCCTCTTAGTTAAGTAAACTACCCATCAAGTAATTTTGTAAATTTTATGATCTTTAATAGCATCTCATCATAAAATGCATTTGATGTCAATTAATACTAAGCTTAATTCATATAACTTATTTTAATTGCCAAGTTTACCAATGAATCCCACCAAGTTCAATATATAAGTGCCTCAATAGGCAAGATTAATCAAAACCCAAATCAACAAAACACATTTATGGCCAACATGGGGAGACAAAATTTTGTTTTCACATGTAAAAAATAATTCAATTTCCTTTATAAATAAGGAGTTTATAGTGTTTCACAAAAGGATCATATGAGAGCATATGGTCTATTGCTTAAACAACATTATAGAAACTAATAACTACAATGCAAAATGTCTACAAATCATTCATACGTGCCAAAAACTATTCAATATGACATAAAATTTATTATCCTTACGGAAGCCAATTTCTCACATATCGAAGGTTCATATTTCAAATACTATCTCAAATATGATGTACCTTAATCACACATCTCCACTCTAGCAAGACAAGAGAGAAGAAATATCATAAAATATTTTTAAACACATAAGACAAAGATTTCCCGCTAGGCCATATTCGCTTCATCAGAGACGAAAGTCACCCGCTATTACCCACAAGAAGTCAGCACAAACTCAGCTAATTCGATTCGTCATCGTTCTCATTATCCTCAAGTGATCTCCCATTGGTTTCAGGCGTGAAAAAAAAATGACACCACCGCTCCCACAGCAGAGACTCCAGCCAGTATTAAAAATGCCGATTCAAATGCTTCGGGAAAAACATCCTTGCTTTTACATTTACGCAAAGCCCACAAAAATCCGATTGAACCAATAATTGCCCCCATCTTCCCTGCAGCCCGAGAAATGCCGTGACATGTTGATATAAATCTTGCAGGAAAAAGCTCAGCTGGTACTATAAACGGAGTGGTGTTTGGACCAAAATTTGAGAAGAAAAAGTTAAGGCCGTAAAGGATCGTAAATCCGACGTCCGTGTATTTTTTTCAGTATCTATTAAACGGTAATCCCATCGCTAAATACACCATTGTCAATAAGATAAAACCCATTGTTTGGATTCTGAATCTTCCAATCCGACCAATGAATATGACGGTCAACCAATAGGCTGGAATTGTGAACGAGGCAGCGATGATTGCTTGGAATTTGGCAACCTCAAAAGATTCTTCAAAGGCATTTGTTCCTGTCTTTTGTTTGTAAGAATACAATGTCAACAAGGAACCAGCAGAAAGCACAAGAGAATAAATCACGACTATGACGACGAAAGAATTGCTTTGAGAAGAGGGGATATTGTGGTGCATTTGGTGGCAGCGGTGTTTCTTTCACAAGCTCACCCAATGAAAGGTCCGGCAATTTCTCCACGTCCCTAGCCACATGGAAGACATCTCCCCTCACCAAAGCTGTATATCTTGAAGCAAAGTTACATAAAGACAATTATATTAAGAAAGTACATGTAACTTCGGAAGAGCCAGAGATCCCTATTAGAAAATATGGCCTTAAAAGAGCCTCTTTTACAAGATTAAAGCACCAATATGGAGAAAACGAATGGATTTCATAAAATACACAAAACATTTCTAAAAACATACCATTATTCACCGTTTCCTAAGCTGCAAAATGTAATTAAGTCTTTTCCTTTATTCTCTCCTAAAATTGACTTGATGAGACAATCAAAAACTTGTTGCCAAAAAAAAAAAAAAAAAAAAGTTGACAAAACGATGACAACGTAAAAGCTCTCTATCTCTACCCACATAAATAAAGTTATTTTTATGTGTACATAATGTCTTTTGTGAGTAAGTGTACTTGGTATTTTACAAGAGAGAGAGGCATAGTGGGTGATGTGACAAAAAGGCCCTAAAGGGCATTTTCCCATAGCCAATGCAGTAAAAGTAATCAACATCATTATCTGCAAATTTTTTCCTACTCCAAGGTATGGCGTACACAAATGGAGAGCTAAAGAGAAGAGTTAGCTAATTAGTGAAGTATTTATACAAATTGTCCCACTCATCAAAGTCTATAAGATAGACAAAATGGTCACACTAACTAGTATCATATATGCAATAAGAGAAATATGTGTATAACATGTGTACAATTAAAATGGGCCAACATAATTACATTGCATTATCACAATAGAGAATATTAGTTTATGCATCATTGATGTAAGCCCACATTACATAAGTTCATACAATAAGCCAACATACTAATTATCCCAAGGGTCCTCACATTCCTTTAAGTTAGCAACTTGTGTTTCTCATTAAATGCTTTAGCGTTTAAAGACCACGAAGCCTAGTTCTTAGTCTAATTTGTTGGAAAAGTAAATATGATGAATGCAATAATACAAAACATGATTATTCTAATTAGATATAGGTTAATTTAAAACTCCAATCAAGATTCTCCTTGATATGAAAAAGAAAAAAAAAGTCCAAAGATAAAAGACCTAAAATAATAAAAGAACACTTAGCAAACGCAATTACCTAGCAGTTTCGGGCACCATCATACGCCAATAAAAGGTTAACGCAATTGGGATTGCACCCAACATCAATATCAACCTCCAGGCAATATCAACCTCCTTAGGCGTCGGCTTCATTCCCGATGGGTGCCATTGTGCTTCAAATATCTTGTACACAGCCATCGTCATCATTGAAGCAACTAAGATCCCAAGTCCTTGCATGCTGAAAACAGTAGCGATGAAAGCTCCTAGTGTCTTCTTGTTACCAATTTCTAACATGATCGTGGCCGACAAGGGACCTTCTTTACCAATCTTGAGCCTTAACAGAAATATAACCTGAAGAGCCCTAGACTCACCAAAACGCAATTTGGAGTTGTATGCATTGAAAAACCAAATCCTATGAAGCTCAACACCATGATCAACAATGCCACTCCATATATGTGATGCCTCCTAATTATATTGCAGAACCTAACATGTTAGCTTATTTTGTAAGCTCATGTAATGTGGGCTTTATCAATGAGCATAAATAGTTCTCTTATGAAGGTGTATTAATGTAATTAATATTAGTTCAGTTAATTACATAAATTTTGACCTTATTACAAGTATGGTGCTAGCCAGTGTGGGCCTTAGTGCACTTTATAGAACTGTGATAAGTTAGGACTATTTAGTAAGCACGTTTTATGATATATATATATAGGCTAAATCCCCCCTTTAGCTTAAATTATGTGCATTGGGCTCAATATATGGAATCAATGTTTGTGGTAGGGGTATAATGGTCATTTCATAGTGATCACTGTGCATGTACTATTCATGTATTGTGCATATACTATTCACAAACACTATTCACAGTATCCGTTTAAAAGAGAAATTCTATTCTCGTTTCTGTAATTCGAACTCTTCCCCAACCACGTTTTCTTGTTCTGATTCCATTTTTGACTCTGGCTTCTCATCGGCTAGCACAGCTAAGAAATAGAGGATAAGATCTTAGTCACGATCATTCTATAAAGATGTAGTCACCTTCAGGTATGTCTTTCTCATTATATTTATTCTAGTTTAATTCATTATCAACCTATAATTGATGTTAGATCCTAGTTTGAGTCTTGTTTGAGACATATTAGATACCTACAATTAGTATCAGAGCACTTAGTTTCCGGGACTAGCCATCCTTTTCATGATCAGGGGTCCTCACGTTGTGAGCTGTGTCGAAGCAATGGCTCCTACCTTGACATGGCCCGTGCAGTTGCATGCCTCGAGAGGGGGTGCGTAAAATCTACTCTAAGGGACTCTGTTTGGGACACCTTTGCCATTGTGCATAAGCCTTACAATTGGTATCGGAGTCATTAGCATCAATTTGGGTTGAAAAATGAATTCTAAAAATGAGTTTTTCAAAATTTATTTAGATTGGAAATTTCAAATTTTGATCTAGAACAATCCAGTTGTTATTTTTCAAAACAAACACCGAATATGTGTTCCTCAGACTCTCAGGAATCCGTTGATATCTTATTTGGCCACCTTTAGTGACATTTTTGACCTCATGGGTACTGTTCATCAATACTATTCATTCTTGGCCGAAGAGAGAAATCAAGATCTCTCTCTTGTTGGATGGATTTTTGTATAAAATCTGGTATCCATAGATTTGTAGTGGCTCGATCTATGTTTTAGTAACTTTAGTGTTACTGGAAACGACCAAGAAATGGTCCAAATCAGCGAAAACCCGTCGAAAAGAGAAACGAGTCTGTAATGACCCATTTCAAGAAAGAAGATGACATTATTCATTACTGTTGAAGTATTGTTTAACTACTGTATATAAGTACTGTTTAGGAACTATTTGAAGTACTATTTAGTACTATTTGAAATAATGTTAAAGTATTGTTCACGGTTATTATACGTTTGGTACTATTGACGGTACTGTTCATTGTATACATGGTACTGTTCATAAATACTGTTCACGAGTATTGTTTAACCGTTGACCAAATATGATTTTATTTGAATTTTATTGTTTTATGCAATAAATTTATATGTGTGATGTGCATTTTTGTTTCACACATTTGGTATGATAATTTTATTATATGCATTATGATTTAGCACAAATTATACCATAAAGAATTGCATACTATTTAATTACGCACATATTTTTGAATAAATAATATGTTATTTGTGCAACACTTGATTGTTGTTATTTTGTGCAATTCAATGATGAATGCCCCTCATTGATTTATGATTTGAATTACATATTTTTAAAATGAGTAATTTTTTAAATTAAATCCGCAGTACAAGTGAGTCTCGTGATTTAGTTAGGTTGTGACTACCAAAGTAGCACAACTTGATTGAGTTATGAATTTCTATTTTGTACTGAAATAGGATTTCTTCGATTCTAGTATATAGTTATATTCTCAAAGAAAGTGACTATGTATTGAAATTTGAAGAGTAACATAGTTTGTATGTGTGAGTTTTGCTGATCTAAGTAGTCTATACACCCAAAGGTGGTGGACTATGAAGATGTGGTATTGGCTCATGACTACTACTATGTTGAGAGTGTTACAATTTTGTATCATTCATTCAGCCCAAAGGTGTTTGAATGATGATGTAAGCTCTCATTTGATTTACTCATTAGATGCTAATTTTTGCATCGTTTTTGTCAGTCATCTTCTCTATAAACAATGGTCAAGTTACTGTTGAGGTTTTTATTGGTGCAAATTATAAGAAGTGAAAGGAAGATATTTTATTTGCTATAGAAGCAGTAGATATTGAAAGTGCTCTCAAGATAGATAAGCCTGCTAATTTGACTCTAGAGAGTACTGAGGAGCAAAAGCTTCACTATGCTAAATGGGAAAAATGTAATAAGTTTTGCCTTCTGACTATAAAGAGGACTATCCAAGAACACCTTAAGTGTGATTATCTTGAGGAATGCACAGCTAAAGAATTTTTTAAGATTGTTTCACAACGCAATAGAGTGTCTTCTCGTGCTGAGATAAGTTCTTTGATACAAGTTCATTTTAGCATAAGGTATAATATAATTAAAAATATCTGAGATTATATTATGAGGATGGTACAGTATCAGATGAGGCTTAAGGCTTTAGGAATGGTATTTTCTGAGCAGAGTATTGTGCATCAAGCTTTAATTAGCTTTCCTGCTGAGTATACCATTATCAAGACAACTTATAACAATAGTTAGTAGGATTGGACTGTTGATGATCTTATAGAGAAGCTAATAACTGAAGACAATAAGTTAAAGAATGAAAAGTCTCATTCAGTTTTATTTTTTTAAGCTTTTAGTTCTAATAAAGGAAAGAGACACTTCAATCAGCCTCAAAGATAGCAAAAGGCTACTCATTCTAATAACAAGGTCCCAGGATCTTCTAGTAACAGGTTGGTAGTGAACATGAGAAATATTCAATATTTATTTTGTAAGAAAATAGAACATATATGGAAAAATTGCCTTAAGTTTAAGAAATGGTTAGCTAACCGTCAGGGTAAAAGGGTTCAAAAACATGAGGAAGTCAAACCTTGATGAAAAGTACATTTATATTGGAAACAACTTATAAGTAGAAGTAGATTTTGTTGGATATGTCATCTTTCTTTTGGATAATGGCTTTAGGATGATTTTGTGTAAAAAATTTTTATGTACCATTGTTTAGACAAAATTTGGTTTTATTTTATGTACTTGATAGTTCTGGATATGTATTTGAATTTAAGAACATAGTTGTGACAATATTTTATAATTTAAATTTGATTGAGAATTGTGTTATGTCCAATGGCTTGTACAAATTGATTTTATCTTCACATGAAATTTATGTTACTTTTATTGTTGATAAAAATGTTTCCAAAAGACTTTTGACTAAGGACTTGTCTTATACTTTATGACACAAGAACCTTGGCCATATCTCTAGAGATAGAATGGACAAGTTGTTCAGATCCAATATTTTACCTGTTTTTAATGATGATCTGGATATTTGTGTAGACTATTGTAAACATTAAGGCAGCTCTTAATTCTAAGTTATTAGAAGTGATTCACACTGATATTAGTGGTCTCTATAAAGTAACTTTGTGTGGTAATGCATATTTCATTATATTTATTGATGGTTTTTCTCGTTATGGATATGTTTACTTGATTAAGGAAAAATCTGAATCACTTGAGAAATTCAAAGTGTTTAGAGCTGAGATTGAAAAGTAGTCAGGGAAAAGTATAAAGATTGTTAGATTTGATCAAGGTGATGAATATTATGGTAGACATGATGATGTAGGCTAGATTATGGGTTCATTTGCTCATTACTTATAGAGTTTTGAGATAGTTGGATAGTTTACTATGCCCAGAAGCCCCGAACAAAACGGTATAGCTGAGAGGCGAAACTATACCCTCATGGAGATAGTTACATGTATGATGAGTATACCTAATCTACTTATTTTTTTATGGGAAAAAGCTTTAAGAATTGTTATGTATATTCTCAATCGTGTTCCTACTAAGGTTGTGCCATTAACTCTTTTTGAATTATTTATGGAACGCAAACCTAGCCTGAATTATCTAAAGGTTTGGGGATGCCCTACAGAGGTCCGATTATATAATCCAACCTTAGGCAAGTTGGATTCTAGAACAATCAAATGTTATTTTGTGTCTTACCCAAAGTATTCCAAAGGGTATTGGTTTTATAACCTTACTCGAGGTGCTAGAATTGTTGACTCCTTAACAGCTAAGTTTCTGGAACTTGATGTTGCAGAAGTAATACTATTTCTCAAGTTATAGAGAATAACAATGATGTTGATATGAGTATACGGTATCCTCTATCTATTCAGTTAGATGTAGTTGTGCAAGAACATATTGCTAGTACAACTTTTGTAGAGGTTCCACTTGTTTAAATTTAGGATACAGAGATTCCTACTCTTAGGAGATCTAATAGGAAGAATAGACCTATTATTTATCCTGATTATTTGGTTTATCTTGGATTGCATGACTATGACATTGGTGTTGTTAAGGAGTCAATGACTTATACTCAAGCTGTTTTTAGCCTTCAGTTTGATTTTTGGAAAGATGTCATGAGAGATGAAAGACATATTTAATATGCAAGATTACAAACCTGGCAATGTTCTCGTTCTTAAGGGTGAAAAGTTACACTTAATGCAATGTCCTAAAAATAATGTTAAGAAAGAATTGATGAAAAATGTACCATATGCTTCAGCAGTTGACAATTTTATGTATGTACAGGTTTGTACAAGACCTGATATTGCCTTTGTTATAAGACTTCTTGGTAGATTTTAGTCTAACCCAGGTCATGATCATTGGGTTACTGCCAAGAAGGTTATAAGGTACTTGAAAAGGACAAGAGATTATATGCTCATATACAGACATGTAGACAACTTACAATTAGTGGATTATTCAGATTCAGATTATGCAGGTTGTTCTGATGTTTTGAAGTCTACATTTGGTTAAGCTTTCATAATGGCTAGTGGTGCAATTTCATGGAAAAGTTCTAAACATACTATGATCACTTTTTTCACTATGCACATTGTGTTATAAAGAACCTCATAAGTCAAATGATCTGACTATTATGGAGCAAGTTAAGAATGGTGACATTATTGTATAGCTAATTAGCACAGATGCTATGTTAGTTGACCCATTCACTAAAGGATTTATTCCTTATGTGTTTTCTAGACATGTTATAAACATAGGACTGGTAGCATCTTTGGATGCTTTTGTTTAGTGGGAGTTATTGTTTATGGAGTAATTTTTGTTTTACTCATGCCACCTGTTATATGTTGTTATCATAGAACATGTGTTTCTATAAGACAGGTATGAAAAGACTTAAGGCATGTACAACCTTAAGCATTTGACTAGGACATTTATTAATAAGCCATATTTTGATGTCTTGTAGTACTTAAATTTATACTCAAGTATTACAAACAAGACATATTGGTTCATTAAAACTTTTATATAGTTCTCTGATGACTGTATGTCAATGACTATGTATGTCGATTTTAAGGAGAACTAGGACTGACAAGAAAAATAACACATAAGGTTATTTACCTAGTGTTATTTGTTTGCCACACTACCATACTCAATCCATGTTAGTAGAGTGGATAGCCCTTATGACTATGGTTGGGGTTGTGTCTTTTATTGGCATAATTACTGTTATGATTTGAGGGTTTTGAAGCTTTATTGGACCGAATTTGCAATAAGAAACTGTCGTTGGACCAATATAAAACCTTTTTGAAATTATTTTCATATATAACTTATATTAATATTATATTTGTTTTATGCACATTGATACGCCCAAGTGGGAGATTATTAGCTTATTTTGTAAGTTCATGTAATGTGGGCTTTATCAATGAGCATAAATAGTTCTCTTATGAAGGTATATTAATGTAATTAATATTGGTTCAGTTAATTAGATAGATTTTAACTTTATTGCGAATATGATGCTAGTCAGTATGGGCCTTAGTACACTTTATAGAACTGTGATGAGTCAAGACTATTTAGTGAGCATGTTTTATGATATATATATATATATATAGGTTAAGTCCCCCCTCTAACTTAAATTATGTGCATTGGGCTCAGTATATGGAATCAATGTTTGTGGTAGGGGTATAATGGTCATTTCATAGTGATCATTATGCATGTACTGTTCATGTATTGTGCATATACTGTTCACGGACACTGTTCATAGTATCTGTTTAAAAGAGAAACTCTATTCTCGTTTCTGTAATTCGAACTCTTCCCCAACCACGTTTTCTTGTTCTGATTCAATTTTTGACTCCAACTTCTCATCGGCTAGCACAACTAAAAAATAAAAGATAAGATCTTAGCCACGATCCTTCTATAAAGATGTAGTCACCTTCAGGTACGTCTTTCTCGTTATATTTATTTTAGTTTAATTCATTATCAACCTATAATTGATGTTAGATCCTAGTTTGAGTCTCGTTTGAGACATATTAGATACCTACATAACAAACATGAGTTGACCGATCGTAGTGCCCAAAAAAGCAACAACCAGCATGATAGATTGCAACAAGATTGGAAGATTGTACTCCTCGTAGTACACTCGTTCTATGAGTATTGTGATTGGAATCATACAAAAGAAGTCGTAGGTGTCGGTGAAGAGTCCCATGCCGGCTACGATGATGACCTTGAAATGGTATAACCGAGTTTTTGCGGTATCAAGCGCAATTACGAGTTTTTGCAACAAGATTGGAATAACTACATTGCGGAGCCTAACAAAAACAATTTGACCGATCGTATTGCCCAGAAAAGCAACAGACAAGATGATAAATTGTAACAAGATTGGAAAAATGTAATCCTCGTAGTACACTCGTCCTATGAGTATCGTGATTGGAATGATACAAAAGAAGTCGTAGGCGTCGGTGAAAAGTCCCTTACTGGCTACGACGATGACCTTGAAAAGTCCCATGCAGGCTACGATGATGACCTTGAAAAGTCCCATGCTGGCTACGATGATAACCTTCAGCGGCAATGTTTAAAAATTGTATCAGGTTAAACTATCGAGTCTACACACAATGTGAGACAGGAATGCTTGAGCTTCTTCTTTATATACTTGTTGTCTTCATCCTAGGGAGATTCGAATATTCCTGCAAGTAATTTCGTTGATGCAGTGCAATGATTTGTCCAACGATCCATCCCATGATCAAATGAAGATCATAACATAAAACTTTTAAAAACAATGTTTTGGGCGGAGGGATCACGCCTTACTTTGGTTCTCTCTATTCTTTTGTGGATTGGACTTTTAGAGAGATGGTATTTTGGAGGGCTTTCATTTCTTGGAAGATTCTTGTATGGGACAAGTTGACGTTTCATTTTGGTAACAATGAGGACATAGTGTAAATTTGATCGGGAGGGTAACAACCGTGGGGGCTACGGCTTATGAGAGAACCCAAGAAAATTTGGAGATTCACGAGCCCCCAAGAGAGTCAAATAAAGACACTCGGAAAACCTGTCCTCGAAAAGACCGCAAGGTTTTCTCATGACTACGGAAACACACTTTACATTGGTGACCGAGTATATTAAAGTGTGTTTTTTTTTTCATTTGAAACTAGTTTTACGAAAAACAAATATTTGGATTGCTTTTGGTGGGACAAAAGTGTTATTATGAATTTTTAAATTGAATAGATACTAAATATATATATGATATTCTTATTTTTTAAGTATAGAAATAGATATTCAATTCGAAAAAGAAACTCACTCTTGGCAGCAACAGCAACTCAATGTGAGGCCCTCTCTCTCGGCTTGATCTTGGCTATTTAACAAGCAACTATTACGCTCAACGTCCACGCAATGGCAAGAACTTGATTGGATAACATAGGCACTATTAGAGCACCACGCATGAACTCTAATTTAAAAACTTTGTATTCTTTTAAAATACTTTCAGTTTGATCTCTCCTAATCGTGTTTGTGTTTGTCACATTTAAATTTACACAATTTTGAAGAATTTAATTTGAATTCTAATAGGAATAGTGATTGGAGTATATTCAAAGCCTTCAATCTCTCATTAGAGATGAATGATGGAAAATTTAAATTAAAAAATGACATTTCAATTAATGAGTTAGATTTTGGATTGAACAATTTGATTTTTTAATATGATATCAAAATTAAAATTTCATTTTATTTCAAACTCATTATTTCTTGGTGTTAACACTATTAGGACAACCTTTCAATGTGCAATGACTATTAGGAACCATAAGTCCCATATCAAGGAAGAAAAATCTTGAGTTAAAGTTTAAATGAAAAAAAAAATTATTCATAAACTAATTTTTGAGTTAATCTTCTGAACCTTTTAATATAGTATAATTATAGAAATCTAAAAATAAAAAATATTAAATTAATTTTTGGGTTAAACTTTAATTGTAATAATCTTAGGATAAAAAAAATGAAAAAGAAAATTATAAGCTCAATAAATAAAATAAAATCAATTTAACCACAAAAACCACTCTTTCCTTCTCACCTGACGCTGATTTGAAAAAGGCAAAAAGATTAGGTAAATTAACAAGTGGATGCAATTCCAAGATCCCATCCACCAGATTGTGATGTTCGGTCCCCTTCAACTCTCACGTTCCACCTTCTCTCAATTGCTGGAAGGAAACCGCGAAGCTAATGGTGGGTATGCATGATTCCATGTGCTACCAACAGCAACGCGGCGCCCAACATGAAAGAGATACGTAATGCGACCTCAACTTGTCTTCCCTGTTAATTGGTCCTCTAACATGGACACCCATTGCGGGGTTGCCAGAGCGACATCATTCCAAACGTTGTTTCCCTTTCAATTTGTGCCTAATTTTCTCTTACAATAGTCGGAATACGTCACAGGTTACATTAAAATTAAACTCCCGTCCCAAATTCGAATTATGGAATAAGCAACATAATGTCTAAATAACTATAAGGTTAAGCAAATGTATTATCCAATGTATTTTATACTTTCATTTTAAATTTTTATGTCAGTTTAATGTGTGTGATATTTTGACTTTTCTAAAAATTAAGCTTATATTCTATCTTGTTGAAAAAATTCAACCAAATCGCATTATCCACAAAGAAATGAAACATATAAATATAATAACGAACACACTCAAATACAGTAAATTTAAGAGGTTCAGAATATCATAATGTCTTTTATTCTTTGTAGTCTCTTATGTGACTTAATTGAACTCTCTTAATATATTCTTGAAATTATTTGATATATAATTATTATGTCTAATCTTATTACTATTAATAAAATTTGTTTGTGTATCATTTATGTTTCTTTAAAATAAATATAAATAAATAAATAGAACATAAACACCACAAGGAGTAAACAAGCATGGAAGATCGGCCGGACCCCGGAAGAGGGTGGAACCAGATGGGTCTGTTTAAGGGCATGGCTAGCATCAGCGTTTACTCTAATAGACTACAATATTAAAGGGTTAGAAGAAGACCAATTTATTCGCTTGGAAAATTAGAGAAGGGTTCCACCGGGTTGGCAGTTTAATCCTATGTTTATCAAGCATACTCATAATTAATCTGCTGAACGGTGCGAACCCTGAAAACTAATATATGATGTAGAAGTCACCTAGTGTGTCAGCGGATTGAGACCAGTTTGGCAAGAAAGCGTCGTTTCGTGATTGGAGCACATGACCAGAAGGGCAATGGGTTTTGCTGAATATTCCGCGTGCTGTGGAGCGAGACAAATAGGGACGGACAGCAAGTTGGTAGACTGTATAAAAATATATATTTTTTCAATTAATTTTTTAAAGAAGAGACGTATTTTGTTTTAAAAATTATTTTTGAGTGCAATTTAATCTATACAAGACACCTCACGCCAATGTTTATACAGTCCATTATAACCAGCATAAGTTAAGGGTTTTGTTAAAAGAGCAATACATTATCTCTCAAACAGCTTTGAGTTACAATTTGCACGGTCCTCTCTTAAACTTGAGTTTAGTATAATATATAAAAATTAATTAATTTTTTAACAATGACATGTTATCGGGAGTATGGAAAGAAAATATTAATTCAGGTTTTGATTACTCATTATTATGTTTTCTAGATAATTAAGTTTTACTTTGTTATTTTCCTTAAATAAGACTTCGAGTTTAAATGATCAAAACCTAATAGTTTCGAAAACCCAATTGTGTTGGGATAGGAATTAAGGCTATTTAATAGGAAACTTAAAAATTAGGAAAGAGTCCCATTGGAAGGGAAGTCATAATTGACCAAATAAAAAGAATCAACGACAAAACCAACCCAATAACTAAGTCAAACATCTAAAACTAGGATCTATTGTCAACAAATTAATTACTTTTTGTGGCTTAGTCACTTAATTCAATGGTGAAGCAGTACACACTCTAACCATAAATTTTAGAATTTGATGCCTCATGAACATGAACATGCATATGTTGTAATATAGAAAAAAAAAGAATTATAAAATATGAATGACTTTAACTAGTCGTAACCACGAGTAAAGGACTTTTCAAACATCATGCTTAACTATGTATTTTCCATTTACTAATAGTTAAGTTTATACTATATTTTGTGCACTTATCTAAGGCATGATTACTTTACCTAATTTTATTGTTTTTAATTTTTTTTTTTTTAAAAAAAAAAACTTAAACCCGTAGGACAAGTTAGACCTAAAATCCGGTTTGCAGCCCTGTAAAAGTTTGGTTGTTGCCCCCTCCGACAATCAATGATGGTAGTTTCCTGTAATGAGCTATTACCCGTGAAGACCGGTGTGAAAGTCAACTAGGTATGGTTGTATTGCATTCGAGACCGTGGATTTTTCCATGCTTCTTCCTTTCTTCGTTCCCTTTTCAAATCAGGAAGTCAAGTACGAACCCTCTTCAGGCCGTAACCTCGCCAAAAAAGGCACCACATCCTTCCCTTGAAAGACTCTACACACTTTGGTCCATCCATGGTTAACTTCTCCGTGACTCCTCTTCACGATCTATCTCCATTTGTCTAGCCTATCGTGCTGCGTAATCAAACAGGTGGCACGTTTTTCTCCCTCACTGACATGTTCGTTCCACGTCAAGTGGCTTTTTTACAATAGTGAAACAAGCAACACGTCATTTTAAAAAAATTTTTGTTTCGCGTTTACTAAATATGGGACGTGTCGCGTGCTCGAAACGACAATTGATAAAATCGTAAAACGGTTAACGGCCAGGGTGGGTTCGGCACGGCCAAACAGATTCTTTTGGCATATTATTTATGCTGTCGTTAGTTTTAGACTGTAGTAGATCCCGGGGGTAGGCTATAATCAAGAAGCGTCGACCCCAGCATAAATATCTTGTCCTCACATGTTTGTAGGTGAAAATTTGTGAAGTTTCAACGCCATGGATTGTGCCGAAATTAAATGGGAACGGTCGGGATTTAATGATGGCTATCACTGGTGGAGCTGGAGTCATTGCGATGCACGTTAGGTAATCAATTTAGGCCGTAGATCAACCGCTGTGTGATGATGGCCGAGATAAAGTACGAATGTTCAAGATGCAATTAATCAACATTGAATTCCGGTCTCCGAGCCGTAGCCATGGTCAAACAAAGGTTTGATCGTCGAGCGTGTTCATTGTACGGCTGCGATTTTCTAAACCAAGTGGATCCGGGAGAGCCACCTGGATGAAAAGGCAGACTCTATGTGGGTCCCGTTTCCTTACAGTGGGCAATAAAGAAATAATTTCCTAGGCCTTAAAGACCGAGCAAGCGAAAGGGCAAAGAAAAAAAGCCGTTTAGAATTTTCCATAAAACAGGAGAGAGAGGATACGTAGAGATACATACACAAATCTCACATGGGAGGAGTACAAGAGCTACCTCCACCGTTACAGCCTCCCTCACAGTTGTAGGTTAGGAGGAGGAGGAGATTAAATTGGTGGAATTCTCTCGGACGCTCTCTGTGTGTGGCCCTAGCTGTGTGAGGGGGACTCTGGGCTTTGGGGATTTCTCTGCTGATCGGGGTCTTCGGGGGGGGCGAGAGAGTGATGGAGGAGTCTAAGTTGTGGAACGGGGGCGTCTTTAGATCTCTGCTCGCAATTCTCCAATGGTGGGCTTTCAACGTCACTGTTATCATCATGAACAAGTGGATCTTCCAGGTCCCTTCCCTTCACTTCCCTTCAATTTTGTTCTATTCCATTTCTCTCGATTGGGTTTGCCTTCTTCTTGCTCATGCTGCGAACTCTGTTTTCATTTACGGATGTTTGGGAATATTTTGTACTTTTCTCATTTTTTGTTTTGTTTTAGATGTGTTTGTCTTTGATTCGAACAGTGAGACTGTTGTTTGCTTGCGGGCAGGGCTACTTTTAATGTCTCTCCTTTACCTTCTGCTTTTATCTGGAATCCGCCGTCTCAGGACTTTCTATTTGGGCAGTGCGAAATATGATAGAATTTTGAAAGTATATGTACTGCATAATACATGTCGTGTTGTGGGCTTTACATTAACACTATCCTGCCGAGACATTGTTTTCTTTAACTCGTTAAAGTCCCTCGAGGAGGGGGAGGAAGTTGGTTGAATTGCAGGGTGCAGTGAGCTGATGAGTGTTGTATTCGTTATCGTTATCATTTGTTGTTCTTGTTGGTGGCATCGAGCTTCTTTGCCCACGACATCACCTGCCTTTGTGTTTAACGAGCAAGACAGCTTATGGCAAAGGCTGTTAGTTTTGTTTTCCTTTGAGCCTCTGACTCTCTGTGGGCCTGAGTGTAGTAAGAGAACAGATCTACAATTTTTTTAGGATGTGTGGACAGATCTGTGTATAAGATTCGTGTATTAAGTTACTATAGGTAAAGTATTTATGCTTACACACAATGGGCGAAGTCAAGTGAGAGGAAAGTAACTAGAGAGATGACATCCTTAAGATACCATTGTAGCACTTTGCAGTTTTCCTTCATAGTTGAAAGTTCTGAGATTTGTAGCAAGTTTCACAATACGTCTGGCGTTGATTTCCATTGCACGTCATGGAGAGATGGTTGATATTATTAGAACCTCGAAAGTTTTGGCTTGTAATTTTGTGGTGTTCGTACTCTTCCCTCAATCTTTAGACTGGCGAGCCACTTCGGGTATAATCATGGCTCTAAATTCTTTCCCACTGACACTCTTTTTCAATATTGATAAAATTTTTAGATCTCAACAGTTAAGGCATAAAACAAATTATTGTTAGGAGCTGTTGAATATAATTATATTCTCTTATCTGATAACACGATGGGTCAATTTGCATGCTCTGCTTGTTCCTTCTAGATACGAAATGAAATTTAATAACCAAAAGGCCTTCTTTCCATTTAATTCAGCTTCATTTTCAGCTTGGAAATATTCTGAAATCGACATTCTGAAGGCATTTGGATCAGTTGTTGGTACATGCTATTGTGGTAGAAAATGATTATAATCTTAATCAAAGTTTTTTGGTCGTTGTGGATGAACTTATGAATTAATTTTATTGTTGGTTTCCTTTGAGACCTTTTCATGGTTTTCTTCCTAAGGTTTCTTCAGAAGTTGTACAAAGTAACTTGCAAAGGAAATAGGTTTTGCTGGGGCAGAATCTTATGTGAATCATAATAACTCAGTTTGAGCGCCTGCAAATTTGCTATATGGCAGGCAGGCCTGCTTTTCCTTTCTATTTTTGTCAACACTGTGGTTAAACTGATTATGGGACTGACTGGCGAATTATAATTCATTTTGGACCAGAGTATGATGGTACATGCAATTCCTTTTCTTTAGTGCTTTATAGACAAGTGGAACAGTGGTCAAACTGATTATTATTGTTCTTATTATAATTTGTGTCAAAGCTAGTGTATGTTTAAAAGAAATAGGATTATGGGGGTCGAATTTTGAAATGAGATAGGTGCCGCTATGAACAAGCAAAACTAATGAATTATTGTTGTGACTAAACAAGTGGGACGCTTTTACAGTTGATGTATTTTGCCACGTTTCTGACAATATCAACTGAAGGAATCTGTAATGGTCTGACTGGTGTCACCGTGGTATTCAGAATTTAAAATGGGTTGTTAAAATCGTATACTGATTCATCATTTACCTCTTATTTTCTTGTTAATAATCACATATAAATACATGTAGTTGGAGAAAAGGTTTGCCTTATCCTTGCTATTTTTGTGAGTTTCTTGGTTATCCCATTTCTGATGTGATGTGAACTGATTTACAGAAACTGGATTTTAAGTTTCCTCTCTCAGTATCATGTGTTCATTTCATTTGCTCGGCTATTGGAGCATACCTTGTGATTAAGGTGCTGAAGCTGAAGCCACTGATAGCAGTTGATGCTGAAGATCGCTGGAGAAGAATTTTTCCCATGTCATTTGTGTTTTGTATCAACATTGTGCTAGGAAATGTGAGCTTACGTTACATCCCAGTTTCGTTTATGCAAACAATAAAGTCATTCACTCCTGCTACCACAGGTGAGGTTCAAGTATGGATACCGTAAATGAAAAGCTGTGTCCTCACTTTATAGAATGGTTCTCAAAACTGTAGTATTACTATGTGTCTGATGTAGACGCTCTGAACAGTTGTCTTGCAGTGGCTTGTTTGGAGAAAAAGCTTTGACTGGAGAATTTGGGCTTCTTTGGTACCTATTGTTGGAGGAATTCTCCTTACATCAGTTACAGAGCTTAGTTTTAATATGTTTGGATTCTGTGCTGCCTTATTTGGTTGTCTTGCTACTTCCACCAAAACTATCCTCGCAGAATCTTTGTTGCACGGATACAAGTTTGACAGGTAATGTCTCTGTGCTTCTTTCTGTTTTCTCTTCCTTATCTTCTTGCTTTTTTTCATTTATTTTTCTGGAAGAATCTCCCATCAAACTTCTTTTCTCTTCACCGTTTCATTAGTTCCTTGTTTATCTATTATTTTCAGTACAAGATATTCTAATATGCATGACCTGTGAAGTATAACTCATCGTGTCATTGAACTATGCAGTTGTACTTCTTTAGAATGTTCTTTCCTTGTGCAGTCAATGTAGCGAAGTCTTTTCATTCTTTTCTTTACCGTTGAGTTCAAGATTAGGTGCAGCCTCATGTAGTACACCACTTGTTGCCTGACTCCTGTTCAGAGAAAAACAGCCTATAGTAAGCTCGGTAGCAAATGTTGGAGAATTTTGGTCTGGTGATAAATAAGTTCAAAACTAACTGGAAGAGAATATACAGTTTGCTTTGTTGAAACTTTGCTGATATATTAGTGAGAATGTTATCTTTGATAGATAATGTGGAAGTATGATTTGTGGTATAACTTTGCAAAGGACATGCCTTACAGGTTGTGTCCTAGCCTAGGCATTCTATTTAGTACCTTACCCACGCAGGGACTGATAATGAGGGTGGGTATATGCGAAATGTCCGGCCCTTTTTTGTAGTCTTGTTGCATGAATTGGGTCCTCTGTTTCTTGCTGTTTTTAAGTTAAAGTTAGATGGCTTTCCCTTTCTTTTTTTCTTTGCTCTTCCGCAAATCTCCTTTGTTAACTTGTTGAAGCATTGCGAGATTTGATCAGTCATCAATGATGGCTTGATTTTGCTTATGAATGCTATGAAGACAGATCCGTGTTACTTGGTGTAATGCTTTTATATCAGACTATGCATTTCCATTATCCATTCGGTTCGGAAATTTTCATGCTTAGACGTAACTCAGTATAAGAATTTTAGGTGATGTTTTGTTTATTTAGATTTCTTAACACAACATGTCTTCGGTTTGTCCTTCCCTTTTCCTTTTCCAATGTCTTACAAGATAAAGTTGTCCTTGAAAAAAGTGCCAAGGAGTAAAGAATGAGTTTCTAGTAAAGGATACTGGATCCTGGAATACTTAAACAGTTATTGGTATATGGGCTGGGTTGCTCTTTCTAATTATATTCTGTATTGGTTCAGACCTAGGCTTACTTGGTGATTTCATAACTAAGGTGGAGGGTTTGTCACTCCATACCAACCTGTGACAAAATTTTCGACTTCTATTATTACTCCTTTCATTTTTGCAATTTAGTGCATTATAAGCTTTTATTTAATTGATGTTCTTGCTATGATTATTTTTATTTGCAACCCTGCTGTCCAATCTAGCCGCTTGAGTGGTAATACCATTGGTCTTCTCCACTTTTGCTAGCTTACTCAAGTCAATGAGTTTAATTTAAGAGTGTGAGACTGGGTCTTAATCTCTCTCTTGTGCTTTTCTGTGCATGCATTTTTGTTTGTGTTCGTGCATCTGTGAGTTAGATTTATGTTCAATTATCTAACTATAACTTCAATCTTTTTTTTGGTTGGACTGTAGCATAAATACGGTGTACTACATGGCTCCTTTTGCAACCATGATCTTGGCAGTACCTGCATTGCTGCTCGAGGGTGGTGGGGTCTTGGAATGGCTTCACACCCACCAGTCAGTTGCTTCGTCCCTGATTATTATCTTCAGCTCTGGGGTTATGGCCTTCTGTCTTAATTTCTCCATCTTTTATGTGATTCATTCCACAACTGCGGTCACATTCAATGTTGCTGGAAACCTTAAGGTGAGTTCAATTTAGCTGACTCAAAATTTGAACTGTCGAGTATACATCCTCACAATAATTGATGTCATTGTTCTCATTGTACATTGCCACTTTGTGTTTTATTTATTCTCGACTCTAGAAGTATGTTTCAGTCCAATCAGACAAGACGTTCTTCTGCAATGTGAAATTGTTCAAGAATGCCATGTCTCTCATATGCAATACATCCCTCATTCATTTGAATCCTTTAATTTTTTGTGAACTCGGTTTCACTCAGAACTTCTCTTCTTTCCTTCATGTTCCACATCAATTCACTAATTGATTCAATTGTTGCTGCTGATCGTATAATGCTATCAGTATGCTTAATTCATTTCTTCCATTTCCTTTGTTAAATCTTGATATGTATGTCATGTTTGGTATTGAACAGGTTGCAGTTGCTGTCCTCATCTCGTGGTTGATATTCAGGAACCCAATTTCAGGGTTGAATGCCGTTGGATGCGCTGTGACACTGGGTGGATGTACATTCTACGGATATGTGAGACACCTGCTCTCACAGCAGCCGCCCCCCGGAACCCCTCGGACACCAAGGAATCGGATGGAGCTGCTTCCCCTTGTAAATGATAAATTAGATGATAAAGTCTGATTTTTTTATAGAGTGATATGCAAGGATCCAGGCAGAGTTTGATAGGATTAAAAGGGTAAAGAAAAGAAGTGAACTCCATGTCGATGCTATATAAACTTGCAGTTGTTCTCTCCACATTTTCAGTACTTGCGTCTGTCAGGATTATTACAAATTCTTCATGTTCTTATATATAGTGTCTTATTCTTCACCTGATTTATCGAGTTAATGTGCTTCCACATTTATAATTGCAAACAGGACTTTTGCTGTATTCACTTCCAGCATTAGGAGGACTGCTCATGGATTTAGTCATCACAAAATATTAGCAAAAATATTAAGGGGAAACAATAGAGCTACCAAGAAAGTTCATTTCCTTCTTATGTTTCACTTAAAAATGATTAAAAATCTAATAATTCTTGTAGAAAGTTTAATTCTGATGTTATTGTACAAATAACGTGCAGTATAATGTTATTCCAAATGTCTGAATTACCAGATGCACAACTGCCTTGGAAAGTTGGAAAGTTCTTCATGATATAATGTACATTGTTGGAAGGCTTAAAAGCGAAACTCAAGAATTATCATAAGTTAATTTGAGACTCGACCCTAAACCCTAAAACCTAACCATAATGCAACTTAAACTTATATCATGTTAAAAAAAAATACAAGCATCTAATTCAAAAGTCAACTCTGAATGATCCGGTATGAAACCATTATCTCCAATAGCTGAACTTCATCTTGGGCAAGCTATGCAGCTCTTGGTTCAAGAAACAATGCATGTCGTACTCCGGCCCAACTTCCAGTCCTCTCCCATTTCTCCGCAGTGCAATTTTAGTCAGTTTTTATCTTTTCGGACACAAAACACAAGGAAGAAACGGCATTAGCTTTCTTCAAATGATATACTTATTTTATGTCACCCCGGGAATTACGAGAAAGTGAAGCTGCAAGAATTAGCCATATTATAAAATTTTCCTTTCAGCAATGAGCCCAAGGCGTAATTTTATTGGTCATCAAACCCAGTAAAGTAAGGCAAAAAGATTGGTCCTCTAGATCTAGAGACAGCTAAGAGGGTGCTGCTTTTATTTAGAGACAGAACACAGAGAGAGACATAGTTAGGACTAAGTAGTTACAGAGCTTCAGCCTCAAGCTGAGAAGCTCCTTTTTCTTGTTACAAGCGTTAAGCTAAGAAGCTAAATCGACAATATCTTCACGTATATGTATGTCATAATGAGTAGGATTCAAGGCCTAAGCCAAGAGCCAGAAATTCTTCTGCCATCTGCTGCTGATTAGGTAGCCCCCCATGCCACGTCTCTGCTTCCTCACCCCAAAAGTAAAGCACTCCGCGTTGTTTATGCACTTCTCCACGAATTCCTCTGTGCTGCTGCTCCCTCGTAAGCTGCACAAACCCCACCATTATTAAGTCACAGAGAAGTCAAGATCTTTCTAAGTTTGGGACCAGTGGGTGGGAAAGGGAGATCAGAGGACTAGATTTGACCCACCAGCTGAAGATTGAAGATGGCTTCTTTTGTCCCAGCACCAGCACAGACACTTCCAGCTTCTTAACTTGACTCAAGACCGTAGATAGTCTTGGCCCTTGAATAACCAGTGCTTCGACTTCCACCTGTTCAGTCACAGAAAATTTATAGGCCATCTCTCTCTGTGAGGAAAAGAGGAGGGTATTTTCCAGCTAGAAGGAAAAGAAAATAAGGGATCTAAAAAAGTCTGTAGCTTCAAAAGAAAAAGAAAAACTCTAGCTATCAAAGAGGGGGGAGAGAGGTTTTCTAATTGTTAAAGGATACTGGAAAAAGAAATGGAAAAGGAAATAGAAAGAGAAAAACATATAAAACTGAAGATGTTTCTCTCTTTGGAAAGGAATTGGAAGGTAAAAGAGGATGGCCAACTTAGGATCTATGAATAGCGGCCTATCAAAAGCAGAAAGAAAAGGCAATCCAAACACACTTGAAGCAGCTTGGGATCTTAAGACTGTCACACCCAAGGGTCAAAAATAGGAAGAAAACAACACTGAACTCACTAGATCTTCACTGTCAAACACGTACCTCAGGTCGACAAGCCCTGCAAAGCGACGCAAGAGAGCTTGCCAGGGAAGGAGAAGACTCGGACGAATTTTCAGAGCCTGTAATGGAAGCAGGAATGATCTGAAGGAGAGTGAGCAAATCACTCTTGTTAGCTACATGAGTGAGTGCCCACATCATCGCTTGCTTGGAATGTGCGGTGTCATCCACCATCACCATCACTCTCTTCCTCATCGCCATCCCGCCATTGTCTCCTCCATACATGTTAAGCCCTTCCATCTGCTGCAAACCTCCCTCGCAACCACGGTTTCCGTTCCTACTCCACCTCCTGGACGCTGATTTCCAACCCTCCCTTTCGCTCAGTTGCCTTAAAAATGAAACTGACCCAAGCATCGTCCTTGGCTTATGATGCCCAACGTGTGTCAACAGGATCGGCCTACGAGTAGAACCCTAGAGAGAGAGAAAGTGAGCGAGAGAGAGAGAGAGAGAGAGAGAGAGAGAGAGAGAGAGAGTGTGTCTGTGCATAGGGGTTGTGCATAAGAGAAAGCGGGAAAGGCAATAACTGATGATGCAAAGCCGTATACTTCGTCTTTATGCAGGTTAAAGCTTCACGGGAATCGCTGCCTGATTATGGCTTCAGTCTGCATGGATCTGATAAACAATCACTACGGCCTGTCATGATGATGAAACAGACGATTATTTGCACTGCAACCTTGCAGGCCTTTCAGATTCTTTTCTGGATTTTTTTAAAGCTTTCTCGTGATCTGTTTTGAATTCTGGGAAATACCTTGTGATGAACCCAAATAAGATATCATATCATCCATGACAATGCGTTACTGCTTGCCGGTCGGTGCACATGCTGCATACTGGTCCTTCTTTGGACGGACTTATGTAAGCCTTCACAATGCATTACGTTACTAGATAGCTCTCGTATCCCTTGTTAACATCCTTTTTGAAAATTATCTTTGTCTTTATCTTTGTCCTTGTCCTTGTCCTTGCATAATTTAACATTCTTCATGGTGGATAATGCATTGTATTGCAGTCTCGTCTCTGTCTTTATCAAGATCTAAGTTTTGTCCAATCGCTTTCGGTCCACGATTTATTGGGACCAGCAGATGGAGATTAAATGGATAGCATATAACAGATGCAAGTTTGGTTATCTAATCTTATCAAAAAATTTGATTTAATAACAAAAATGTGTAATTTTTATGAATAAAATTTTTGAACATAATCTATTTAATTCTTATTATTTTTAAATATTAACATGTGTTGAATCCCATACATATGATTGAGATCCTAATTGATTCACTAAGTTAGCTAGGTTAAGCAATTTTGAACATAATTTAGAAAATAAAATTTTTTTTATATAATTCTGGTTTGTAGGCTTATAGCTTAAATTGATAACCTATATTGTTTTAAAATTAAAAATTCTCACGGTTTTTTTTTTAAAAAAAAAAAAAACTCTGTAAGCAAGTCATGTAAGAATTTTATAATTCAGGTTAAGAGTGGTCCAGTTGCACATTTATATCCAACAAAGTCAATGACTCCCCAACAGTTAATTCTATCTCATAAAACCTTAAGAAAAATTCGACCACAATAACTGCAATAGACCAATTATTATAACCAGGCCTATGCACATGAAGAGTACGAAGTATTAAAAACAGAAACTATATATATCTGAATTCAGTCTGCTAACATTTTAAGGAATATTGATCTCGAGATCCTAAAAAATGTGCATTTTTTGTCTTGAAGGAAACCTAAAGTTGAGTATGAAAATCAATTTTCTGTTGGCTGCTGCCGAAGCTAATAGTGTACTCTACTGAGTCCGACCACGGAAGAACAAGTATTTCAGTGGATCCTTTTCTTTTCCGACCCGTCGGTATCATTCTTCTTTTTCCAGTCCTCAGTGGTTCTTTCTTCTGCCTGTGGGGAAGAACCTCAGAACATGGAAAATATGTTTAATACACTTTTTTTCTTTTGACCACATATAAAAAAGATTAAAAAATTAATTAATTTTTTATCTATCTCAAAAGTAAAATTCAGAGTTAAAATGAATACTCTTCGAGTACTAAAAATATTAATATCTTAATATGTTTGGGTATTATATAAAAATGTACGAAAGCAACGTAACGGAGCAACGTGTTTGAAACAAACACGAAATTTGTTTTTGCTTGTGATTCAATCCCTGCAGAGGTCAGAAGGACAGTAAAAGAGGAGTTAAAAAGTAAAAAAAAAAAAATTGAATAGAGATGTCAGAGATGTGCCTCGTGAATTGTGATCCTCTTCATGACCTCTGACGTCGTACTCCGAAATTATCGCTCCCGCTTAACTCGCCGACTGCACTTTGAACTCCCACCATGTCTTTTCCTCTTGCTTTTCCATATTTCTTTTTCTCTGGTTCTACCTGACATGAAAATTTTTTATCTATTTCTGATATGACTAATCCTTATAACAGTAATCATGAATTAATCCTTCTTTACTTTAGATCTCTAATAGAATATTTCCCATTCCAGGCTAAAGACAAGCGAAGCGTTTCTTGTCGTGACATAAAAAAAAAAAAAGACTCTGTGTGACACAGTGTTTGGGAAGGTTGCGTGCAACCCACAATGATTCGAGTGCAAGTGGTGAACAGTAGTGCATAGTTGAATGCACCATAAGGCGTCACAGGCGAAGATCTTCTTATACCATTGCCCATCCAGAAAAAGGGTATCATCAGAATGCCTTTTTTGGAACTCAGTGCACGGGGAATTGGACTTCGCTCAAGAGAAGCAATGGAGAAACAGTCTTCGCTCTGATAGAATACGGACGAATTAGCATTCAGCACCAGTTGTCTTGCATCTCGTGAAAGCCCTTATTATGTTATGGAGAGGAGGAGACTAGTAAGACAAAGAATTTAATCTGCTGTAGCCAACCACACGGGCCAGAATGACCTGAGGACACAGTAAATACTTAATTAAAAAACTGGTTTTAAGCAAATTGACAATAATAACCTTGGGCCAACTTCTTAACATCCCTGGAGAACTTACAGGAGGCTGACCTGACCTGAACTTCCTGCTGATAAGCAGTGCCGAGTACTTCCCAGTGGCGTAGTTTAAACCAAGGCTTTTGCATACAACAGACACTTGAGAAGAATATGGATCATGTTTGAGTACTACTGGACAATCAGTTGAGAAAATTTGGCGTCACTTTATTTTACTGACTTTCAATTCGGTAGCCACAGTCAATACAATCGAATCAATATGCGCTATACAATGAAGGAAATTTAAATTTGGGACTCTGGGTATTGAAAGTTAATGGGCTGCGTCTTGTCACACCAACCACCATAAATGCTGAGGCTCACATTCGTGCTTAATATTTCATTGAGTGAAGGGGACCATAGCCACTTACCCTACATCGAATTATGTCAAATTCTTTATAACTTTATCTACCTAGCCAACAAACCTAACGTGGTATGGGTGAAAGAGGTTATACCATCGATTCTGTTAGTTTGCCTAGTTGTGTAATTCTATCTAAAACTATCATCAACTTTGGAAAGAATTCTTCTCAGAAAAATTTGGTTGATCGAGCAACAATATGTCGTCGGGTGACAACATTAATGAACCAGTGCACAAGTAGTGTCGAGCAGCCCGTCCCCTGCATTGAAATACCACAAAACTAACTGAGCAACTATTTCCAAGGATGATGAGCCACCATTTACGGGGCATTGTGAACACATACCTCCGTCTTCTGGTCTTGTAAATGCCTTCAGACAGACGGGAAGCTTCTGCTCTTGAAATGTGCCGCAGTGAAGAGATATACTCACATAATGCAACATCTCTCACGTTCAAGTATGATCTTGCTGGAATTATGGAGTGGATAATATCAAAAGGACTTGACTTGATTTCGCTGCATTGGAGAATAAACTGTTTCTGTTACTAAAAGTGAAGCCATATCGAAACATGCTTGAATGAGTCATAAGACAGATTGATAAGAGAGCCAATTTGAAGACAGCTACTAGTTTGAATGGATCAAATAACCGACTGATTGAAAATAGACAAAAACATTGCTTAAAGATATGTAACTCGCACAAGGTCATGTTCAAACCTCAGATCTGCACTAGTTATTTTATAGCTTAATAGCGGCATGGTCCATGGTATGGCATTAGCATTTATGATTACAAAATTCCTACATGGTTGTTACAATTATTCTCTCCCAAATCTATGAATTGAAAAAATGATTAGCTCTTCACCACTTTGCACAAGAAGCTAACAAGATAACTCAGTGGTAAGTTAGGAGCGCTAAAACCTCTCAATCTTGGGGGATTCAAGTGTGTGAGTTTAGATGCATATGAATAGAAGAAAATAAAATTAAAATAAAAAAAAAACCTTGCACAAAGCCAAAATGCAAATAGGTTATAAAAGCAAAAGGGAAGGAATGATGAAGATCAAGAAGGAACTGGTCCCTGGCTAGAAGAAAAGCCCAAAGTAGAAAATCATAGTATTAAAAATTTCTATTCCAAGAAATAAAAAAATTTAAGGTTATAAATTTCACTAGGGTTAGCGTGTAGAACCACCGTAAGATTTTTGGCAATTTGTAAAAGCAGTATGACACATTACTATGAACAAATAGCTGCAATGGTATATATAGATGCTATTCGAATGTTATATATGGTTAAATCATCATAGTCTCAAAAGTTGAAAATGAAGAAAGGTTGAATAGAAATGTTTAGCTAACAGTTCAACACTCCCCTTATGTGTAGGCTAAGACTGTCCTTCAACAAATACGATGCCAACATATGGAATAATAAATGAACACAAATCTCAAATCAGAATTCAAATTCAGCATGTTGGCTTTGATACTATATTAAATTATCCATTGTCCCAAGGGCATAAAGTAATAGAATAAACTGAATTGAATCATTCTATTAATATTTTAACAATAAGAAAACGACTAAAGAAAGTGAATTCAAGTTGATACCTATTTGCGCAATCATTTTTGGGTGCACTTGTCTCTGAACACCTTGCTCCGTGCAAAGTCCTACTTCCTCTCATATCCTGTGCAGCTAATTTACCCAATGCCATCATATTACTCGTGGAGGCCAACATCTCCGCAGCTAAATCGACACTGCTCTCACAAGCAATCTTTGATCCCACAGCGGCTATGTCCTTTGCATAAAAGCAAAAACCATGCTGTGCAATTGTCGATGTCATCTGTATTTGCTCATCACACCAGTTGAATGTTTCTGATCCCTCAGAAGGAACCTTAGATGGTTCCAAAGACCCCTGCAAAATATCTAATCCCCATAACGAACTACACATGCAAAATAAGAAGATAGGTTCATATCTTCAAACTTGAAAGTAATGACCCACTTACTACTAATGGGCAGGAAGAAAGTAACACATCAGCTTCTGAGATCAGACTGCTCATGCCATAAGCAAGTTTGATACCTTCAATTGCATTGTGTTGTCCTGCAGCAACATAAGGCCTTAAATTTGTTCGGCAGCTGCGAATTTTTATCCATGACTCTTGTACTAAATTAGGCACCATCATTGAGCTAAGCTTCTCTACAAATTTGTGGGGCCTATCAAAATCCATGCGACTGCACTCATCCATCACTTGATAACCTCTTGTGCCATCAACGTTTACATCTTGAGAATCTTCCTCTGCCTCTATATGAGAAATTTCGGGATTCATATCACAGTTATTTTCCCATCTGTGTATTGACTTGTCAAGATTGTCTTCTTCAACTGGTAATATGGCGCGGATTGAATCATTACTCACAGAAAGTTCTATGGTATTACTAACATGGCCACAGGACACCGTTCTAGAAAGCAGCTCTGTTACATCACCTATCACCGTTTCAGGAACAAATGATGACTCTGGCACACATGATACATCAAGAGATTGGCATGTTTCATCAATTTGCATATAATTTTGCCTCAAAAATTGATAACCTCTTTCCTCTAAACTTTCCACCCTAGAAAGTATCTTTTCAGTTAAAGGATTGAAGCACTTTTCTTTTAATGGAAGACCAGAGGGGAAGTTATTGTTGACTCCTAGGGATGTGTCATTATCAATATTTTTGTCCAAAACTACAGGACATCCAATACTCAAATACTCATCTTCAGAATCAGAAGACAATACTACAGATTTCCTACTTCGCCTAGATAAGCGTATGGGAGTGCCTGAAGAATTGGTTAATTCATCAAATGGAGCAGTGAATTCATCGCAGTCTTCAACAGAGCCATTCATCTTCAACATTGCTAACTTCTTGGTCTCTACACTTTGTTTTTCATTATGATTTGTATCCAAACCCTTCTGCATTAAATTTTTGTCAAGTTCCTTCTCTACCATCCCCAATAAACCAGAACTTTCGTCCATCATGGATAATGACCTAGTCATTTCCTCCTCTATCAGCTCAGATAACTGAGAAGGGAATTCCCAGGGGATAATCTTTGGTAGTATCTGATGGGCAGCCTCAACATCAAATAGCAATGAACCATATGTTTTCTGCAATTCCTTCTCTGGACAGTCAAAAAATCTTGTAAAAAGTCTAACAAAAGATCATGCCTAGAAACGAAACAAAATCCAAATCAAAAGGCTTAAGCGGAGGCTCCAATTCATGTACCAAGCAGGAATATCAACATGTAAGAAAAGAGAATTCATTCTTATAAATGATTTAAGGCATAATTTCCTGCCAAACATTTTTTAAAAAATAAATAAATAAAAATATTTTCCATCAAATTAAAGGCACCTATGAGGCTGTGCTAAAGGAGTGCAGAGGTACTCACAGAAAGAAATAGCAAGAAAAAGGGGATGAAAACAGGCAAAAGATTTAGTGGACAATGCAACAATGACAACTTTTGCAAGATTTTTTAAAATTATTATCGCCACCAGCAAGAACTAGATAAAATCTGCATACAAGGCCGTGCACTCATTCATCATAGTAACTGACCTTTACTAAATCTTTTACCCTGGCACCAGAATTGAAGATGCATAATGATTTTTCGAATATCTCCATGGCAAGACACAACTAATCGTTCTAGTAAATTAGGATGGATGCTGAATCCTTCTGCAGCACAAACCTGCGTGTATCATGAAATGAACTCAGAGGAACATCAAGATCCACATGCCAAAGATGACAGTAAATGAAATGTTGGAAGAGCATACCATATATGCGTGCCGAAGAAGCTCTTTAGATGATGGCAATGTGAAACAAACCTGAAGCCTGTCCAAATTGTCAGGCAGGAGAGGATCGTTACCTACAATTATCAGCATACAAGTAAAAACAAAGAACTTAACTCAAAACCGATAATGTTTCAAGTGATAATAAGACTATCTCTATCAGCAAGTGCTCTTACTATTGCTGGTCAGTATCAAGGGTCCCTTTGCTGTTTCAGCAATTTGTTGTATTGCAGCAACAAAACCACGATCCTCAAGAAATGTGATATCCACATCCTCAAAGAGAATCAAAGGTTTAACTTCACCTTGATAACAGGCAACTCCATTCACCTTGTTGACAAATTGTGCTGGGGTTCGTAACCTATCATGGGAAGCTTCCTCATCTGGTAAGGATATCACTTCAACCACATGGTTTTCAAACTCTTCCTCACCTTTGGGAATGGCCAGCGGAGAGTTTACTATGTCTTTTTTTGACAATTCCCCAATATGTCCTGATGGCCTGAAAAAAAAAATGCCATATATTGTAGGATACATGATCATAGAAACATACTTGGTAAGTACTGTCAAATACACTAAATCGAGATCAAGAAAGTTGGCAGATTAAATATGCAGCCAGTATTACAAACTATAAACTAACAAACCTTTTGAGCCAGCGAGATTCTAGGGCCTCTCCAAACCTCTGCTTCACAAGAGCTCCATTCCGACAGTCTGATGCACTTAGCTAGTGAAACAAGCAACACCTCTTCAGCTTTCACTTGAAAGGCTATTCTTTATTTATTCTAGTAACTTTAACTATCAAAATCTAAAACAAAAGGCACTTGAATTGAATTTTAAGCAAAAGTTGTGATAGGAAAATTTGTTAACAACAGTATGGGTTATACCCCTTACTATAAATGAAGAAAATAAATCTGTTCTATTTTTAGTCCGGACTCATTTTTTAAGATTGGGTAATACAAAGCATTAATACAGAATGACAAAGGTAAAAGCAAACCAGCTACTTTTTCCATCTGTGGCGTGAAGGTAAAACAAACAATTTCTCATAGAACTTCTGTAGAACAAGTGGACTAAGCGAAAGCTTTCATGGCTTGGCTACTTTAGCCACAAAAGGATGCGGGAGCTGGTACAGTTTTTCCAATGAAAGCCTTGTCCGCATTTACCACCAATTGGCACTATTCACAATCTTAGGCCATAATCCCTGCGACCCACCAACACCTTCTTGGACCTACATGCAACAAAGTATTGCATGGTCCACAAGAAGATACATGGTTTGGTGGAAATTGTAAGAAGAAGCATTGATGCACAAGCTTTTTTTCCTTTGCAAATAAATACTTATTGAAAGTGCAGGACCTTGAGGGCATGGGAAAGTCACAAAAGAAATTCTTAAAAGTTTGTGACCTAAGATTTAATAGCCAAATCATATTTATTAAACGGAAGGATAAAAGGATTGTCCGCAAAACAATAATCCAGACAAAGTGCATCCTAGGAACCATAAGTTAAGTCAATTCCAGAACAACCTCAAAAACGGGCTACCACTTTCCCATTACATATTCCACGCATTACTTGATAAGTGCACATGAACTTATGTTAACCATATGCAGAACCAGGGATCCAGCATCTTGACTGTCCTCTTTGTGGTATATTCATAATAGGAATTTTAATATCATTATGCAGAACTGTAAAAGTTGTTATTGCCAAAAAATTCAACAACTCCATCAAATAATTTCGGAAATACCTCCAAAACCTCAAATCCTTGCTCTTGTGCGCATGCATAGATAGCAGCAGATTTCCCACTCTGCAACGCAAAGAACACACCTCTTAGTCACCAGCATAAGTCTAAAGTATTTGCAGAGAAAAAGTATTGAGTTGGACAACATTTATGCAATAGTCAACAATGATATAGCACCTTCTGACCATCACAAGGAGCTATATTAGTTAAATAAGTAATTTAGAAGAAACTACAAGCTTAACTTTCAAATTTATCAACAGATTTTGCTAAATCAAAGAAACCAGAAGATAATGAACCTCGTATATGACGCATGTTGACACAGGTATTATAAAAAAACTCCTGACCATGGACAGGAGACTGCAAACTGACTTGAAAGTACCATTTCTGATTCCCTACCTAACTGTATTTACCTCTGAGGACAATCAGTTAACAGTTATAGTATAGCCTCCCTTCCAATGATTCTAAAAGAAGAAAACAGAACAACACATGCAGTGGCTTCCATTAAAGTCAAAGTCCTCATAACAATATACGTCAAAATACTAAACATCAGACCTGAAAAGTAGTCATTATATCCCCAAGATAGACATCTTTACTACCAAAGAAGCACTGGTAAGGTCACAACTACTGCATTGAAAGACTATTGAGAGGGGGAAGAAGCAACATAGCCTATCTCCTCAAAATTCTCCCACGTTAACGAAATCTTTTCAGAAATATGGTGTGAAAATAAATTTTACGAAAGCTTTTAAGTAGCAATGAATATGAGTATTCTCCATCAACCAAGACTCTCCTAAGCAAGGTTCAGACTATCTGTAATAACATGTGACCATTCCTATGGCTCTACTGTATTCATAAGGGAACCAGGTACATAGAATGCGACAAAAACTTAAGCTGGCTGTCAATCTACCATGGCCTTTGACCTTTATTAGGGTTTAATATAGCCAACCCCAGGAAAGACAAGGACTCAGCTGAGTTGAATTGAGACCTTTTGTTTCAAGATCGCCAGCTTCATAGCATTTCTTTGAATTCATACACATCTCCACAAAATAATAATAAAAGTAAACCAGAAAAATTCAAGATAAAGCAAAATTTTAAGTTGAGATAAAAATATTAGTACATACCCCAACTGGTCCAGTAACTAAGAGAACATTCTTTAGGGTAGCATCTTTGTCCATTTCTTCTGAATCAGAGTTGTTCTGAGAACAGTAATAGTCATCATCTCGCACATTACATTGACCACCACCAGCCTGGTCTTTGCTGGGATGGAATACTTTTGCACGCCAAAGACATAGCCAATCACTCAAAAACTTCACAGCTTCTTCATTACCACATACCTGCAACACAAAAATATATTATAAAAAAGTAGAAGTATATCATCCCTGTTGAAAAAGCAGAGAAGTGGAAAGAGATGTCAAATCTGATCACTGCCATAAAAAACTGAAACACAACTTCAAAATGAATGAGAGACTGGCTCAAGCTATCTGACCTCCACGGCCTTCTTTGGCTTATACTTATATGTCCACAAGTTGTCCTTGAGCTGATTACCAGGATCAGCATTACATGACATCATCCCGCAATTACTGCAGTAGAGATACCGAATTTCAATTTTTAGCAATTCCAGCTGTGAACCATCCATAAATGATTGAAAGACTAATAAACATGTCTAAAAGTATATGTATAACTGGGAAAGGCAGCAGATAAGACACTTTTACAGCCTAATTTTAAGAAAGATAGCAGTAATTTTTGTTTAAACAAAACCCTATTCCATGTTTACACAACACCGGTTGTGTGGGAGAAACTGTCAAAAAGTCAATCAATAACTTGGTGAAACCAATTTCTATCATGCCTCAATAAATGAATCTCCAAATTTCATGTGACAACAACAACATTGCTTCCCAACCAGATAGATTAAGTGCAGAGATGGATAAGAAAACGAGTCAATCACATCATGCAGTAATTTTCTAGAATCATTAAACTTCATTTAAGATGTGATTCTCTAAATGCACTCCAAAACTGCTAGGGATACAACTTACTCAATATTTGCTTCCATCTCACCATGTACAAAGGCTAACAACAGTTTCCTACTTAACTTTTGAACGATAAGAATCTTAAGCTATAGTTATAATGGTATCGACGGTTTTTGAGCATTTAGTTTTTGCAAATAAGTCTCAAAGGAATCTTTGGTAGTGAGTTGCCAATGCAAAGACAGGAATCAAGGAAAAGCAGTCTCAATAATTTACTTAGCAAGTGAAAATGGAAACTAAAGTTTGTAAATATAAAAGAGAAGGATAAAGCCCTCAAAGACATGAGCAGAGGACAATACTGATTTCATGCCTCCTTGAAGTTGAGTGAATTCGAGCGGAGCACTATATATATAGTTATGATGGAAAAACTAAAAGAACCATAACAAACTGCAGCAGACTCGACAATAATCAAAAAACTTAATATTCAACAAATTGCTGAATAACAAGCAAGACACAGATAAATGGAGATTAACTCTTGTGAATATATATTGACAATTTGAGTAAAAGATTTTTGAAGATTTTTGACCTTTCCTGAAGAAATCTACATTGCTCCTTGATATCTAACTTCCTTGGGGTGCTGGTATGCCCAGAAGATAGCCCCAATTTATCCAACTCATAGTCCTGTCAGTAATTGATATAGATGGCAGTAAAACCATTACATTATAGGTAAAGACCTGAACAAACAACTCAGTACAAAGGTAAGAAACAACTTTCCAGGGATCAAAGGGACGTAAAAGGAAGAATAGGCCTAATAAGACGAATAATGCGGTACGTACCAGTTCAGGTGAATGATCTAGTTGACTATGATGCAGATCCAAAGTCACTTCGTTGTGTAAGGTTGACACATCACAGGGATATGAAACGATAGGAAGCTTATCAATGAGCAAAGGCCCAACAAAGCTTTTGTGAACTAATAATGATGTATTTTCCACAAAGGACCCATCACAGAATGTCCAGTTTTTCCAGTCAAGAGATGCTGTGTTGTCCTGCATACCCGAAATTTAATGTTTAACTATAGTTAGATAGATAGATAGAGATACTTGGGTTTGATTAGTCATGAGGCCATTAAATTGAAGCTAACTGGGAAATCCATACTTGAGCCACTTCAAATACATGTATCGGGCCACAAGTAATCCCTTTACCCCCTCCCTCAACCATGCACCAACTACCCTCAGCTTCAGTAGCATCCTGATTTTTCTTGCCCACTTTCCACGATGAGAAAAAGGGATGTATTTGCTTCCCAGCAAACATCCGCGAATTTTCCTGATTAAACACAAAAGAAAGACACTTAGAACTACGTATTGCATATTACAGTGCACATACGTGAAGCGGGTAAGCCCAAGTATAAACAATTTTAAGATTGAAGCCAAATTTTCATGCATCCGAAAAATCCAAAAGCAACACCAAATCACCAAAAGGTACGAGTACATAAAGTCATTTGCAGTTTTTTTTTTTCCCTGTTTGTCGATAACTAATTCATTAGTACTGATACCACGAGGAAGCAATAACCAACCATTGACATGTATATCCGATAATTAAACTTCAGCACTTCGTGCTGAATCCGCCTATAACAAAATTTCGGAGAACACCAATAACTAAAACCGGCATGATACATCGTGACTGACCTCCGCTGACATCTTTGCCTCTAGCCGCAAGTCAGGAATTGGTGGCGACGCAGATTCACACTTCACTGAATTAGTCAGTGTTTTCTTCGGTGTAGTATTCACCGGTCGCTTCTCCTTCGACTATTAAGAAAACAATTTGAATTAGTGGCAGTCTCTCTATTTCTGTTATTTTCCAAAATTTTCTTTGTGAACACGCACAACTACCAACTCTAACGCTTAATCTACGACAATTACCAGAAGTAAGCCAAGTAAGCATCAAAATTCTCACGTAATTCACCTTCTTAGAAGCTCTGGTTTGAGGCATTGTCTTTCCCTTGGGCTTCCTCTTGTTCCTACTCTGACTCCGACAGAAGTCCTCGTCCTCACCGTCCTCATCCTTGCCATAAATCCTATCATCCTTCTGATCGCCGTTCTCTTCGCTCCCCGGGGGTTTTTGCACGAAAAGGGTGGACTGAACCAATCTCCGGTGAACACGACGCCGCACCGGCGACCGGGGATCTTTGGTTCTAAGCTCCGTCGCTGGCACGGGCTCGTCTCCTTCCTCCACTTTGTCCATCGAATTAGGGTTCTGAATTCCAAAATCAGAGTTAACGAGAGAAAAAAAAAATTGATGTAACGAATTGAAAATAATTCGGAGAGAAATTCGGAGGGAAATCGAAGTTCGTTCCCGCCTTGGAGCAGAGAGCCGAAGTGAGCAGCGGGCGAGTGATGGTTACGGTTCACCTGGAAAGTCAGGTTTCGTTGGAGTGATAATTACATGAATTTAATAAAGGGATTGTGCCGGCTTCAACTGGTGGGACCAGTGGCCAGTAATCTCCGGTTTTTTTTTTATTATTATTTTCGAACGCTGACCCGTGGACTCGCGGGTCAGGAATCCTGACCCAGACTCCGGTACCTTGCTTACGGATCGTATGCGAAAGTAACAAATGTTCGTGTTGTCGCGTAGAATACTGCAGACTAACATCCTTTATGTTATTGTAATTGGCTCGCAAAGCAAAGTTTGAGAGCCTATTTGGCATACCAGGGCTTAACAAAAGCCTTACACAATGGTTATCTGTTTATCTATTTAGGTAAAAACACAATCTTCTTTAAAATCCATTGAAAAGTATTGATATTTTTTTTATTATAATGTTGATTTTAGATAATATTTTGATACTATAAAATTTATGCCACCCAATTTCAACACATTAAGAAAATTCTTCTAATTCTCTCTCAATTTTTCTATAGTCTTCAGTTTTTAAACTAATATCAAATAAAATAAGTTAAAATATATCCATTGATTACTTGTAACATAAATATAATAGTTAGTTCACATATTTGTCACTATTTTCACATGATAACTAACAAACATCTTACTAATTTTCATTCTAAACTTCTAACAATTTTATTTTATAGTTTATTTACAAATAAAATGATGTCACACTTGAACTAAGTTTTAATACCATGTTAAATCTTTGCTTGCTAGTAAATGAAGGTAACATTTTAACCCAAGCTCCAATATAACACACTACACTAAACTTAATCACGTACAAAAAACAGCTAAAGAACATAGATTTTTTTATGAATTTAATTCTTATATAATATTTATGTAATGTAAAATTAATGTTATGTCATTTTCATTAATCTAACGTTATTAATATTTTTTTTTACTTTTTTAATTTATGAGAATGTATTCCTCCCTTAATCATCCTTTTTCAGGTGAAAAAAGTAAACATTTTTAGCATTCACCATATGTATATCTTATACTCTTTCTCTCAATCAATCGTGCTTCCAATTATTAAAAAAAAAACATCATAACAAAGACGACAAAGAAAATGATGGTTGAACAGTGCTACACAAATCAGTGAATGTAACAGGAACATTTTTCTATTTGACATCGAAAATCAAGACATGTCATCGTAAGATGCATATTGTTTATTCGACACACCCATCAAGATTAAAAGTTACCGCTTTGCTTGCACACCTTCTTTAGAAGAAGAAATTACCACTGTTAATCACCGCCCAGTGATTCGAATCATGATGCGCGTGGAAACAATCGCGTCCAGCGACCTCAGAGGCGGACGTTACGCTCCCTAATGTAGCGTGGGAATTTCACTTACCTCCCAACAGCAAGAAAACCAGAAATTCTTGCCCGCATGCCTGAAAAGCAAAAAAGGTGTATCCGGGAATCCTTTAACGTGGGGCTTCTTTGGAACCTGGAATTACCAAATCATTCATACCCAACGATGGTTCAGGTGCATTTTGGAAAGGGCAAATTAGTCCGAGGGGAAAGTAAAGTTCGGACTCCAAGCTCGAGGATCTGACTAGTGTCTGGTTCACTCGAAGCTGTACATTTTGTCCACTCCCGAGAGCTACTTCCTCCCAAAACTTTCCCTTCCCCAACCCAACTTACTGTGTTTCCAGGAGGATGAGAGGCAAAATCTCAAACCCTAGGAACCCAGAAACCCAGCACGAGCTCTGATGCAGCATTGGAGCTAGAGAGAGAGAAAAAGAAACCATCTTTTTTAGGTGAGCAAAGTTGTACCAATCTTCTACCGGTCTATCTGGATTCCTTGTTTGGTTGGGGAAGAAGGTAGAGGAAGCAAGACCATAGTGCCAAACACCCCCAAGCCAGGGGAAGAGCATGTGCGCTTAGAGGCCTCTGTGTAAGAAAGGCAGAAGAACCCTGTTTTAGTTTCCAGAAGGGAAAGAATGAGGCACCAAAAGCCTATCCTGAACAGCTCCTTGTTCTTGCTTCTTTTGGTCCTCGTGTTGGCGAAAGCTGGTGTTGTGAGCTCAAAATCCACCATAGAGCCCTGCCTGAACGCCAACAATTGCAATGCCTTGCTGGGCTACAGTCTCTACACCGACCTGAAGGTTTCCGAGTTGGCCTCCCTCTTCCAGGTCGACCCCATTGCAATTCTCACCGCCAATGCCATTGATATCTCCTACCCGGACGTCGAGAACCACATCCTTCCTGCCGAGCTCTTCCTCAAAGTCCCCATCACCTGCTCCTGCGTCGACGGCATACGCAAATCGCTTTCCACCAAGTACAAAACTCGCCCCTCAGACACACTTGCTTCCATTGCCGATTCCATATACTCGGGTTTGGTCTCGGCTGACCAGATTAAGGAGGCCAATTCGATATCGGACCCCTCAGTTCTCGACGTGGGGCAGACTCTTGTGGTGCCACTCCCGTGTACCTGCTTCAATGGGACCGATAACTCGCTGCCCGCTATCTATTTGTCATACGTGGTCAAGCCTGTGGATTCCTTGGCTGGGATTGCAGCACGTTATTCGACTACTGTTACTGATTTGATGAATGTGAATGCCATGGGGAGTACAGCTATCAAGGCTGGCGACATCCTTTCTGTTCCATTACCAGGTCTAATTGCGGTTTTCCTTTATCTATATGTGTTTGGTTTCTGTACGAAGCATTATATGACTTTCCATGCCTTTGTTGGTTATGATTCGTCCCAATTTTATAGCGGGTTTCATGGACTTTGCGTTTCAAGCTAGCATTTCGTTCTAATCATGTCATTTCCTGATTTTCAAAAGTTAGCATAGTGTTGCTTATCTCTCGTTGTTTCACTTAATGGTGATTGGCCGATTGCGTGAAATTTGTGTTAAACACTCCCTGTTGTTGTAACTTATCCATCAATTCATCTTATCGCACGGATGATGAATTTGTGTGGTCTGGCCTCAAAGAAAATGACATAGTTTAATTTATTCTCCAGTTGTTTCAAAATTTATAGGGTCTATTGTTTTCCGGTAGAATTTGTGTTGTTGTTTCTATAGCAAATGGCCATTCTGGTAAGGTGTTCAGTTCGTTTCTTGTGTTACAGCATGTGCTTCGAATTTTCCAAGATATTCTTCGGATTATGGCTTGATTGTGCCAAATGGGAGCTATGCCATTACAGCAAGTCACTGCGTGCAATGCAGTTGTGGGCCGGGGAACCTCAAGTAATTGTGCAACTCTTTCCACATTTTGATTCTTTTGTTGGTATTGACTTTGATCTTTTTGATGATATAAGTTTTTTAAATTCTAGTGCTAATTAGCTTTCCTATTTGTATAACAGGTTGTATTGCATGCCTGCTTCATTAGCTGTTTCTTGTTCGAGCATGCAATGTCGAAGCAGTAACCTTATTGTCGGAAATACTACAGTGCAGCAAACTGGTGGCGGTTGCAATGTTACTTCTTGTACTTATGGTGGTTACGTCAATGGAACAATAATCTCTAGGTATGCTTGTCCTTTATGATTGTATGACTCTCACTTTTCTTATCTTGCTACCATATTGAAATGTAACATCTTCAATGGAGCTTTGTTTGATGGGTAGGCTGATTTAGTATTGTTTGTTTTGCAGCTTGTCCACATCTCTCCAACCTCGATGCCCTGGTAAAAGTTTTTCACTGTCTACTCATAGAGCACTGATCTATAAACAGCATGTAATATCTATTTGTTGAATTGTTCCGCCTTTTCATCCGGATAAAATAGTCGTTGCTGTATTTGAGAAAAGCTACTTAACAGAGTGGAATTTTTCAGTTTTGGTAGAAAGTCAAACTGCTTGGATTTTAAAGCATTTATGCAGATCGAACTGATTGTTCTTAAGAATGCCATATTAGGAAATTAACGTATGGTTGGCAATTTCTTTTACATTATGAACATGATTAAAAAATTCGGCTGACATCAAAAATCTCATTACTATTGATGACTATTGATATCTGATTATTCACAGGAAGCTTCATTGTGGGCTTCTTTCTGCAACTCTTAATTCTTTTTTTTTTAAAAAAAAAATGATGCAGCGGCCCAGCAATTTCCTCCACTTATAGCACCGCCTTCTTCAGTAACCCATGATTCAATGTTTGCGCCTGCACCTGCACCTGAATCTGATGGTTCTGGAACAGCAAGTCCAAAGTCTTCAGTTCAGCCAACAACAACTGGAACAGCTTCACAACTTTCCCCTACAGGCAGTCCCGTTGCAACTGTATCTTCTGATGCTCGCTCCTTGGTGAATCCATTAGCCACTTTTCCATCAGCGCTTCTCATATTTTTGCTTGTCAAGTTCATAATGCCTAGGTCATTTTAATTTTTCAGATTAACGTTATGCCTTGATGGTGGGGTTTTGTTCGTTGTGGTTATGTTTTTGATTGGTCCCACTTGTCTGATGTACTTAACTCTTAATTTATTTGTTCTTCTGTCAAAACTGATTTGTGGATTCAATGAATCTTTGGTTTTCTAAATTCTCCGTCTTGTTCAATGAACAAGTGTTCAATCATTCTGTGCTCGACACCTTTACTTTCTGCAATCTATACTTGCTATAATTAACAGTGTTAAAAGACTCGTTTAGTGGACTCCAAGGCCTTGGAGAATCGCTTGTATGATTGTGGCTGCTGCATCTTCAATCGTCTACCTATTCTTTTGTTCTACCCTGAAAAAAAAAAAGAAAAAAAGCTTTATCGGCCATCTGGTTTGTAGGAATGCCAAATATCTTAATTTTAAGCATGATCTGTTCTTTAAGCGGTCTTTTCAAGGAATCTCTGTAAGATGCTGCAGTACTTAGTCTAAACCGCTTACTTAAGCTCCTCTTTTGTGGGAAAGGATGCTATTATAATGGTTGGAATTCAGATTTTTTTGACTGACTAGCTTGGGTTGCAGGGACTAATCCCATTTGCTGCAGAGGATGCTGTTACATGATTGGATTTCAGCAACGTCAAACTCAAAACAATTAAATTTTATTAGCAATGTAGTGTACAGAAAACAAATCAAGCACCTGGGCAAAATTCAAAAAACTGTTTTGTACTAGTATCTGTGGAGGCTCTTCTCTGCTGTTTCTTTGTGCAGTAGAGGAAGTAACTTTGACGTGTTTGACTCATCTATGGGGTTTCCTCTAGTTCGTCAAGTAAAGAAAATTTCCCTCACAATTTGGTCTTAAAAAACATTTGGGTCGTTGACAAACTACTGAAACGTTATTGATACACTAAAGGAAAACAGACTGAGATAAAGCAACTACAGCTGGTTACATGTGGTCGGAATAAAGGCCACGGTTTCCTTCGTAAGATCGTGGACAACCAACATGTTCTGCTGTTGGAAGTTGCCAAATATTGAGAGGGCACCGGACGGTGCTATTGCCAAGCAGGTGACTCCCATGGTCCGGTCCACTAACATATAGTTCTCCAGTGGCAGCGCCAAATCCAAGCCCTGAAAATGGAAAGTCAGCGCAGGGACGCCGGTGACACCAGCATCATTGTTTGGCAATGAAAAGCAGGTATCCAAACCCAGCATCCCCCTCCTCGAAGGCGTTAGCCTCGTCTGCAGGACAAACTCTCGCTTCAGAACATTATATGCATCCTCCTGTAGACTGGTGATGGTGGTTCCTGAATCGATGATCACACCACCCATTCCGTTGACTAATTGGAACGCATCTCTGGGAATGTTCAAGTGGGTACTGCCAACTGAGATGCCCAAAAGAGATACGTAATACAACGCTGGTTCCGTTGGATTCCTCACCAATGGGGTGGTCTTGACGCTACTGTATGGGGTCTTTAATTGCGGCAGAGCTCCGAGGAAAAGGGTGCTTCTACTTGTGTCGTTGACCGACGTTAGACAGTAGGAGAACGTCGGGACTTTGAGTTGTGTAATTAAGGACGAAGGTCCACGGCCGATTCCTACTATCCCGGCGGCATGGTCCAACCCTATGCCCTCGTTGTCCACTCCGCAACCAAACCCGATATTTGGCACAGAAGCTTTGTCCGCCGAGTCTGGAAACCGAAAGGTCTCCGTTGCTAAGTAACCCTGTGAGGAGGAGTCGTCCCCGTAAAGAGTGGAATACTGGCAGCCATTCGAACACTTGTTGTTAGGATATGTCTTACAGAACGCATTGTCGCATGCAACCTTGCTGAAGGAAGACGATAGCGCCGGGTCGAAAATTGGAGTCGGTTGTCTGAAACAGGTGGTGCATGGTTTGCATTGCGTCCATATCAAGTCACTACCCGTGTCCACCAGGGCGTGGAAAGGCACCGGCGGAGTCCCTAACTGTAAGTTCATGAAGAACGCCCCATCCCCTGCTAAAATCGGCGTCCTAAACGAGCTGTCTGCTGCTTTCGACACTAACAAAGCACTTAACCTGTCGGTCCGGGCTCTCGCCCGTTGGACGTCTCGTTGGATCAATTGCATACCGGAGAGATTTTTGCCATGATCCACGCGTGTTAGGGGTATCCGGAAGGTCGGGAACTCAAGGGCGATCACGTTTGACACCAAAGGCAAGATTACCAGCATCACAAATTGCAGGCTGGTTCTGTGAAAAAGTGCCATTTTTGCATGAAAGTTCAGGGAGACCTACCCAACAAGAGAAATGGCAGAGAGACTTTATAGAGGCCCATCTATGTTCTGAACGCCCCGGTGGTATGAATCTCCTCGTGGATGGGAGCATGATCCGGAGAAGTTGTGTCAAAGGTTCAATGCTCGGTCTGGCCTCGGCAATGAACCAGTCAGACCTTGCCCAAATTAGCAAAATATCTTCCATCATCCAATCGGCTTCGGTGTTGTAATGAAGTCTCAGTTGAAGCCTTGCGAAACATGTTCTTGAGGTCCAACCTTCGCGCTGTTCCATGGCCATGGAAGTCGGGCCTTCGTGTTCTCGCGTCGCTTCCTCGCATCAATGGGTGGAGGGTTGACAAGTAGGATCGTTGAATGGTCAATCACAGTCAAGTTTTATAAGAAACTTATTTATTTTCTTCCTTATCTGATATTTTTACTACTACATAAGTCTAGAGTATTTAAAATAAAATTTATAAAGAATTTTGTAATTTGCTGTAATGTTATATGTTAAACTGTCATTTGCGTAGGGCAACAATAAACAACATTTATAAGTCAAAATTTATCACATGACCGTCCTTTAACAATATGGAATTGTTCAATGTTGATTGTTACAAAGTCCAATTCTTTGGCAAAAGCTAACTTAAAGAAAAATAGACATTTATTATATTTAAAACCACTTCATAAGTTTTATTGCTTGTTGATATAAGGCAATTCTATGCTAGTTTTGACATGCTTATTAACCTCTTTGACCATACTACGACGCAACTTATATTGCATAAATTTTGATTCATATCCACTTAGGCACTTTGGTGTTAAGAATTAATTGAGCTGATATTATATTATAGAATTTAATCATTCAACAAAAGATAGAAATGAAACTAGAATCATTTATTACATACATTACTTATCTTAACAATGTACAACAACTCCATTAATTTTAACAAGTTTTATCGTCACAATGATACAACCTAAATCATATTACGATGCCAAGTAACACAATCTAATCAATCTACAAAAGTTGGGTTAATACGAGGGAAGAATTTACTATGCATAACTATTGGCATTGAATAACTTACAAACATTCAAAAGTTTAGAGCAAAAATGAAGCACCATAAAACTTATAGGGAAAAACTAGATTATATGCTTTCTACTTTTTTCATACAATATGTTATTCTTTCTTTTATCATTGTCATCCCCATTATTGTTGTTTCATAACGTCTTCGTTAGTCTCTTTCTTTATATTCTTTGGTTTTCTCTACAAATTCATGTACATGTATCTTCTTCCCTTAATTTTTAATCGTTTATTTTTTCTTTTCTAATACATGTATTACTTTACTTTTTTAACTATTTCCAATAAAAAATATCATGTATAGCAAAATTTCAAAAGTAATACATGATGCATAAAGAAAGTAACTTCCCATGATTAATCCACAAAATTCAGTTAAAATTAGGCCATTGATGCATGCAGAAGCTTCCTTCTTCCTTATTCGAGAATTCCGATTTTATTATGAGGTATTTTACTCAACTGGAAAGAACGACGCCCGCGTTTGTTCTTCGACCGGTACTCTCTGCAGTTCAGACATTCATCATAACGGGAAAGAAACAAACCGCAGGAGTGAGTAAAGGACTGTGGTGCTCGGGAGCTTAAGGAGGTGTTCGATCCTGAACAACTCCAGAGAAACTCGACAGGAACGCATAAGCATTTAAATTTCATGGCCTCTGCACCTTCGAAGCTCTATGCAGGTTCAACCTTCTCTTTCTCTACTTCCATTTTTTTTTTCTTTATCTTATTCTTTGTTTGTTGTTGGATTGCGTTGTGGCAGACGATGTCAGCCTCCTGGTGGTTTTGCTGGACACAAACCCTTTCTTCTGGAGCTCCTTCTCTTTCCCTTTCTCCAAGTTCCTCTCTCACGTACTCTCTCACGACTCCGAACCCTAAGTATCCAGTTGATCTAAACTGAAGTTTATGCTGCATTTTTCTGGCGAGGGTAATAGTGGTCAATTGGGTTTTGGATTCTCTGATTCTGAGTTTTTGCTTCAGGTACTCTCGTTTCTGAACTCGATCCTAGTTCTTAACCAACTCAATCAAGTAGTGGTGATTGCCACCGGGTGCAATTCCTGCGCCTACATCTACGACTCGTCTACGGCGACGAGCCCCAGTGCCGAGGGCGGAAGAATGCCCGCTCTCTGCTCTGACTTATTGCAGAAGTTGGAAGATTTTGTGGCCAGGGATGAGCACGTGGGCAAGCAAGAATCTTTAGGACGCACCTCGTCTTCTCTGCTATCAGGCTCCTTGTCTATGGCTCTTTGTTGTATCCTTTTTATGGTAAATTTTCACTGGCCCTTGAAGCTTAAGCTGATGGAAAAGAATGAGTTTAATCACCTTATCAAAATACAAAGAGAATGAAAGGCTCTGTTGTGCAGCATGGAGATTATTTGGGGTTCAATTGGATTTCACTGCTATAGATTTTGATGCCCAGTGTAACAGCATGAATCAATCACAAATGTGGAATTTGTACATTTAGAAATGTACGAGGTTCAATGCATCCGTTGATATTTCTCGGATCCCTGAAGTTTGTTTTACTTTTACTTGATCCAATGACTAGATATACAGAGGATTTTTCGTTCGGGACCACTCCATCCACAACCTCGGGTGAGTACTTATGGCCTTATTTAAAGTTATTTGATGAATCACATTAGCTAGACTGCTAATAATATGTTGTTTGAGTTATGCCCCTGGATTTGAACACGGTAGTGCTTGATGCCTTGTTAATTCTTTCTACTAGGATCAAATAGGCTCACATATTTTTACCATTCCGCAATCATAGTCATTTTACTTGCAAATTTCGAACATGTAAAGGTGTTCTTTAAGTGCAGTGAATCATGTTTAGGGGAGTGATGTTGATATTCGGAATACGTGAGATACTGATATCATGCCATGATGATATGTGGATTAGCTACTATAGTCTTCTGTGGTTTGTAGTACCTATAGCTGTCCAAAAATTGATATGTTAGTTCTTATTGTCTTGTCAAAATTATACAAGAAGTTGCTAGTTATTGGTGCCCTCAAAAGGGTAATTATAGGCAATGAATTTGGAGCATGAATTAGATTATATTGCCATCAAACGAGGTGAAATTTTATTCTACAACCTTATGTATTGGGGAAACTCCAGTATAATCAAGCACCAGTTAGGCTTTCAGATATCTCTACCTTGTTTGTACAAATTCCTGTGGATAACCTGTGGTGTTGTTTCCTATTGTATATTGATTGGGGAGCTCCCAATATCATTCAAAGTTTGCATATATTTTACTGAACTCTTGTTACTCATCATACATGTTGTGTGTAATTGGTCTAATTATTGCAGTATGCATGGCCGATTTGTAGAATGTAAATACGAGATTGTGCTTGTTTTTTGAAGCCCACTTTTTATTGGTTTGTTTCTAGTTCTTTTTTTCTCTCTGTTTTCTGGTTTATCACCTTATCACATAAACATAGATTTTTAGAACTTAAGTGGGAATGTTTCTGGTAAAGTTACTGACATATGGGGGCAGATTTTATGCTTGCAGGGATCCTCAGACGGACCGGAACAGTATGTTCTTTATAATCTTTGGCAGTATCATATTCTTCTCTTCTTCTGATTATTATTGTCATTAGGGGTTGTAGAAGCAGTTTACTCTTATTACTACTACTTCATATACTTCTACGCTGAGCTTTTAGCCTGAAGTTTTTCTCTGTCTGCAGATATGTTGCAATAATGAATGCAATATTTTCAGCACAGCGCTCTATGGTATGTGGTAAATGTTTCTGTATGTGTTGTCCTATGAATAATCTGTATAACAAAATACTTTTTCACTGGTAAATGGCTGGTTCAGTTTTTGGAATAGTACAATATTTTACATTTTATTCTCTCCAATCCAATAAAGGATGGGGTAGGCATGTTAGTTTGATATCTAATTATGAAAACTTGCAGTATAATTAGCCATCGTTGTGGGTGTTAAAACAGAGTTGGCTATTATATGTGGAGCATAGCTTTATACAATTAAAATGGAGCTTTAGATTGGAGGGAGATGACTTTAACTCATATATCCTTTTCTAAACTAATTTGAACTGACTAAATATATTTAAATTGGCTGACTGCAAATTTGAGATGAAGTCCTAGGATGAGTTGAGTATGTGAAATATATGGTTTCCAAGGCCTTTCATGCAAAATGCCGAGACCCTTAAATATGTTCTTAGTAGAAATTTATGGTGTCTATGTACGCCATTTATGTTTGTTTTATTTAGCTTCTTTGAACTTATGCATATGAGTGCCATATTGGTTATTGTCTTTTTAAGTGCTTGTGGAGCGTGCAAGTGGTTCTCTAATAAGATTCATGATCGTTTTCCTCTTCTGGTCATGGTTATGCTTATTGTTTCGTTTTGCATTTAAAGAAGTTTCTTACGTATAATCAATTTTCCTATTGTGCAGGTTCCTATAGATTCTTGTTATATAGGTTCTAACAATTCTGCCTTCCTCCAGCAGGTAACTTGTCTTTTGTAGTGTAAGCTTAGTGAATTTTATTACAACAAATGATATGCTATTGGCTTCAGTGATTGCACCTACTGTGTTTGAATAACAGGCCTCTTACATAACTGGTGGTGTGTATCAGAAACCCCAGCAACTGGATGGTTTATTTCAATATCTCTCGGTAGGTTGTCCACAATAGATTCGCTAAGCAATCTAAGTTTCTAGTCTTCTGTCTTTGCTGTCTGCTAATTGAGCTTGCATATAGTGTGTCATATCATAACATTTTTAAAATTTTATGATCGGCATGTCCAAATTTAAAGCTTTAGGGCATCTAGGATGAAATTTCATGAAGTGTTTGTATGCTGATATGAATATTGTTGAGAGTACTACAAGAGAACCATTGCATTGTCAGAGTGACACCTAGTGCCATGAAGTGTGAATTCCAGTACTGCAGGCATGTGTTCTCTCTCTGCCATCACTAGTGTATACTAAGCTCAGGCTTTGAAGAACTGTGAAGCTCAGGGTGACAAAAGTTAGACATGGTTTGTGGGTTATGGTTCAAAATAGGCATTGCTTAGGCAAGAGATCTTGTAGTTTGTTGTTGAAGGAAAAAAATGGTTGACATTGCAGGATAGTTGGATAGTTAATGGGTTGTATGACAGTGTTTTCTTTTAGTTTGTTGTCAAACCTTTGAAAATTTGTTATTAGGAAATGATGAAAAGTTCATTCTTTTATGTATCGATTTTATCAACAGATGTCGTTTTCAGTAACAATATGTTAGCTAGTTCATGGTGCTAATAGGTTAGGTACTTCATTTATCAAACAAATACCCTTACTGTATGAGAAAATTTGAATAAATGTTCTTGCACTGCTGCAATGCTAAAGTGGAGTTGCTTCTGATCCAATCAATCTGTTAGAGTTCAAAGGTGGGAAGATGAGGATTGAGTTCAACGTTGCATTCCAAGAATGCAATACATAGAGATCTGTCATGAGCTTATGTGTTAATCAAGCCTCAGTTTTCCTTTGTGTCAATGATATTCTTGTGTTTAGTATGATAACTTATTAACTTCTTTTTCCTGCCTCGTCAGTTTTGGGATCAGAAACTTTCAGTAGTTGTCAGGGTTACTGAAGAACACTTTTTTGATCGACTTGGTTTCAACCTAAAAATCTAGAAGAACTTGTTGAACCTTTAAAAAATTTCAGCTTTTCCCCTTCTGAATACTGAATTTGCAAGAAACTAATTGTAGAAGCTAGTTATGAAGCTGGTATTCTTTTTTCATGTGGAAGATCCACTATTACATGATGGATGTATTTTTGTAACTTTTGTTTATTGTATGAATCACTATCTTTGATTTATCATGTATACGAGACTTTTTCTCTGTTCCAACACGTCTATGTCCAGAAGCCCTTTGTTACATGTATTTCAACTTGCTGATACTAATAAAATCTCGTGCTTTCATGTAGATGGTCTTTGCAACTGATTTGCATTCTCGCACCTTCTTACAGCTTCCTAAGTCTGTTGGTGTTGACTTCCGTGCCTCGTAAGCTAAATCTGTTATGGCCATCTTCATTTTCTATATGCTATCGTTTATAAACCATTTGTTCTGGTTTTTCATTATGAGATGCTAAGATTGATGTCCAAAATTGTTATTGTGCAAGTGCAATTTATACTGGCGAAAGAGTTGGATCATTTACTTTTTCTTGGGAAATATGATTATCTTTTTAATGTTCTGCTTGCATTAGATCACCCTTAATTAAAAAAATCTAGAAAAAAAGTTGGAAATAAATTTTTATATGGCAATGAATTGATTATCCATGTTCACTGTTAAATGAAAGTTACAAACTGGATGGTAGGTCTCAATTTTTCTCCTGGACCCAGATTAAGGAGCTTGTCTGGATGCTTTTGGTAATAGCAGATACGGCAAACTTGCTAGAATCAAATCTAAAGTGATATACACTTAGAAGTCTTTTCACTACTCACAATTACCAATATTTGTCACGTTTGACTGTCTTCCTAACCAAAGAGACGAATTTGATCTTCTCTCTTGCTTGGATTTATTGTTTGCGTAGATCTTCAAGTATATGTAATTGTCCAATCATGCAGCAAAAACCAAATATGTTTCTTGCATTTAACTATCAGAAGATATGCAAGGAAAGAAAAGGAGAAAACTATCCTATATAGTGTTTTTTATTTTTATTTTTATTTTTTGTTGTATTCCATGAATGCATGCTTGAGTACACGTATCCGTGTGAATTTACAGGCATTTGTTCTTAGGTATGTTCCCAGGCATGCTTTAATTTCATGCAACTCGTTGTATCTTTCAAACTTGCAGGTGCTTTTGCCATAAAAAGACAATTGACATGGGCTATATATGTTCCGTATGCTTGTCCATATTCTGTAAGCATCACAAGAAATGTTCAACCTGTGGGTGAGTGGATTTATTTTTTTGGATTTACGTTATGCTGTTTAAAGAATGCTGTTTCCGGTTGTTTCAGGGTCTTGATTCTTCAACTCAAAGTAACACTATAGGGAATAAATGACTAAAAGTTCAAATCAATAAAGGAGGTAGTTTAGCATTTCTGCTCAAATGTTTTATGACGGTTTGTCCAAATTTCATATGGGAATAGCCTTAACGTGGTAGAAAAGGTTAATAAAGGGTCTTGAATCATCAGCCTTCCAGGTTTTGTGTAGCGTGAAAACGTTGCACCTTTCTGCATTAGATTTGTTAGCAGTAGCTGGATGGAAAAGGTCTGCTTATGATAATCTTATATATATATATATATATATTTAACTCAAAGTTAGGTGTTCCATTACTGGAAGATAGAGTAATTAAGGTTGGCAGTAACATCAATTGCAAGAGGTCCACATCTTCATGGAAGGAAATTATCCTTCAGAACCATATAAATTAAAAATCAGTCAGTGGCTGCTTTCATGGGACGAACTTAGGCAAATTTGTCTGTTAAGTGAAGGCCCAGAAAACTTTGTTACTTCACATTTCTGACCTCAATTTCCAAATAACTGAGTTTCATAATGTTTTATTAGGAGAAGACAATGATGCACTGCGTTTCTGAGATGTTGGTTTGTGTCATCAGTTTTACCTCTCTTGATATTGTTTGTGGCTTTGAAATCATGCAGGTCTGTATTTGGTCAGGCTCAATCAGATGTTGGCTCCGCTTCTAGTCTTAAGAGAAAGACTCCAGAAACATAATCTTACAGAGCAATATACATATTGTTGTGTTATTGAAATAGTGTGTCTGATTTGCACTTCCTAGCAACAGGTTCCGTCAACCTTATCGTCTTCAGCCGCTTGCGGATCAGAAATATGTTTTCCGAGGACATTTTTGGTCTACACCAATTTTGCACCTTTCAGCCTTGGAGTAGCTCATCTAAAGTTTTTATTTTTTATTTTTTTTGGCCCCTGGTGAGCATTGTTGCAAGCAATAATATGTTCTAAAAGAGAGTATTTGTACAAAGAGATTCTTGACAATTTTGGATCTTGCGGATTATTTTTTTGTCGGCAAAGCGTGTTGCTTCCATATAGAAATTCTTCTTTTGAAGATATCAGAGTTCATCTTGCTCAGTTATCGGCAATCATATTGATATGGCATTGCTAACATCAATGTAAATTACTTGTACCAACACCAATGTTTTTGGAAGTAAAACCCTTATTATTGTGCTCACAAAGACACATGGAAGAAATAAGATAAAGTCGGATGAACTTAAGTTAGAATTTAGAATGTAGCAGCGAATAGTGAGCTCGATTGGAGCAGGAGAAGAGCTAAGCTGGTCTCTTACTGCATTCTTACTAGCCATTGGAAAGGCATCAATCAATAGAAAGACAGTATTACTTGCCAAGGAATTGATGTCATTGAGACAAGATCAATCAATACAATCAGTCATTACAGATGAAGAACAATCTCCAAAGCCATAGTTATTTACAACTTTGTACAAGAATTAAATAGTTTTCTTGGTCTGTACACAGGCACGAGTGCAGTAAGTTCCCTGCGTTGACATTGATCATGGCAGTGGAATTACCTTAAAGAGCCCTGAGAATAACTTTACTGGTAGTGTGCACACCGGTTGCCGCAAGTTTCAGTACCGTTCGGCTCCTATACAACCTGTGACGCAAAACCCATGTCAGAGTTTAAAAGATAAACCGAAATATGTAATGCTCGGAGGATAACCTGTGATGCATAACCCATGTAATTCTTGGCACACAAGCACAAAACCTGAGGCCTAAGAAAAACTGAATGCTATGAATACCAATAGTTTACCTAGGTCCCAGTTTGGCATCTCAATTGCCTCAAAGCCAATGCCTGTGGGCGTTAACATGATGCCAGTTATCAAAACTCCTAATACAGACAAAGTGCTAACGACCAAACTGTAAGAGTATTATATATCCAGGTAACTCAAACAAGTTTACTCAGACAGAATTGTACACCATGTGCTGAAGTAGCTCAAGTTAAGGGGAAGAAAATGATAACAAAGCAGACACGTATTGAAATACTGTATGTCTCTATGTCAAAGAAACCATTCATCCCTGGAAAAATTGATTTGTGGATCATACAACCTAGTTAAAAAGGTCTAGCATTTAAAAACTTACCCTGCTAGAGCAAGTCCCCAGGTGGACAGAGCATAAAATAGCTTCCCAGCATGCCAAATATCTAGCACCTTCTCCAGTTTGCTGACATTACCTAATGCTTTCGCCAAAGCTGCAAGATTGTAATGTTTCAGAGGTAAGAGATGTAGGCAATCACGCCGAGTCAAAAGACAACATGCCACAGGAAGAAGATAGAGCGAGGCTGAACATCATTGCATCCATATGAGAGACGTCAAATTTCCCAAGATATCAGAGAAATAAATATTATCACCAAGCATGACAATTGGAAGTAGATATCTTGTCCATAGGCAAAACTATTAGCAACAAACACTAACAAGGAAATAAGGACGGTCAGAATGTGAATTTGGCGTGCAAACCATGTGCAAAATTTTAGTTTCATCCTCGAATCACCATCTATGTCAATTTAGCACCTGATCTTCTGCTAAGATTTCAATAATACTTTGCCTCTCTCATGGTCACCATTCAATGTATTGCCGATAGCAAAACTTTTCAGTCTACATGTCCTTGTATTGCTGATAATATTATCCGTCAAGCCATAGAAAGATTCAATGATCAAGTAATATGATGCCATATAACATGCACCTGAGGCCACAGTAAAAACAGCCCTGAGCAAGTCACATTCACGTCAGAAGGTGCCAACTACTTCCCTCACTTCGAGAGCTTGGCTATTGACTATTGTGACACGTGTAATACAAGGACATGGGAGATATTGAAAAATGTGTTGCATTAGAAAGTGCATCTGCATCGTGACAACACCTTAAACCAAGATAAGATCAAGGGCCGATGACTCCTCGAAGAAAGTTCAAATGTGAGGCATAAGTTGGGTCCAGAAGTCAAATTTCAACAAGAAAGAAAGCCTTACGAACTCCCTATACGACACTAAGACATTATGTTTAAATTAAATCAAAAACAAAGAATACAATCTTTATGACCTTTTGGGAACAAAAATTGTTAGGGAGAAGGCATTTTCAAATGAGTTGATGGCAAACTTACTTTTTTGCAGCTCCGCTGGAGTCATATTCTGCAGTTTCAAGGTAGCGAATCATATTAGATGCAAAGACACGAGACTGTTAAGTGGAAATAGAGTTTCGATAACCGCATACCCTTGCTTTTGGGTTTGTTATAATGCATTTAGCCATAAAGTTGGCAACCCCATCCACCACATGCTCCTCAGTAACGACCACATAATTTTCTTTATCAATTCCACTCCTTTCTTCAACATTACTTGGGACCATTTCATCTGTTACCCATACCCACCAGCTGGGTTCTTCACCATCGACTTTGATTAGAATTTCAGCCGATTGCAAATCATCATCTAACAAGCCGAAAAATCCAAAAGAAGATCAAAGGTATGAATCTTAATAATAGGAAAGATGTCTGATTGGATAATATGCAAAACCCCATGAAGTAAGGTAAAAAACCTGTGGCCTCCCTGAAAGGAAACTCATAACCAGTGCCATTGCCTGACCCCTGCTGAAGGGATTTGAGCCGAGTCAAGAACTGTTCAGAATCCACCGTTGCCACAAGTCGAGAATACAACTAAATTACATAACCAATACCCCACGTCAATATAAACTCGTTTACTTTGGTACACCAGATATAAAAATCGTAGGTAAAGGTTACGCGTAAATTGCTCAAAGAATCTAGTTTCTTAAGAAATTAACAATCCCCCTTTTCTTCCGCATTAGCAAAATTCAACAGCAAATGATAAAATTCCTCTAAACTTCATCAAGCTCCTTTCTACAGAAACCAAAAAACTTAAAAATAGACGAACAAGAAGAACAATTAGGAACAAAACTAACAACGCACATCGGGGGGGCAATCGTCGAACGAAGAAGGCGATTCCGATAGGTCCTGAAGGAGCTTCAGATTCTGCTCAAGCAAGTTCCTAAGACGCTGATTCTCCAATCGCAGAGCCTCCACCACGTCCTCGGAGGACGCGTGCTTGCTCTCCGTGGCGCCCTCCTCCTCGTGGCTCTTCCTGTGGTGATGGTGGTGCCCGTATTCCATGGCGGTCCATGCCACATCTGCCACCTCCAGAACCGTCTTGGCCACCTCTATCGCACCCTGACCTTTCATAGCTTTCCACAAATCTCGGGTCTCGCTTCTGAAATTCGGGGATCGGGGAAAGGAACCCTAAAGGCTTGAGCTTCCGTTTGGGGAACCTTTCTCGGAAATCTGAAAGCTTTTGTTTTCCAAACGTTTAAAATAATTTTTCCTTTTGAAAATTATTAGACAAAAGAAAGTTGGTTAAGCGATCATATCAAGCCCGTGGGGCCTGATTTAAATCATATAATATTTAGAGCTTTTGGTTTTATGAAATCTGGAAAAATAATTACAATCTAAAATGCTATTTACGAGAATATCCTAAGAATTCGAAAGATTTCCGGTTGTACGAGGATGTCACGTGGCTATCCGTGGATAATGACGAGGCATTACGTCGGGGTTTGACTAAAATTTGAATTACTGAGAAAGACTCATCCAACGGCCCAGATTTAGAATAAACCGCGGCACTCGTACGGTAGAGTATACCCGACTGCTATATCAGTATATACACACTAACATTTTCTCTCCACGGGCGGACTCCATAGTCAGGTGGACAGAGAAAGAGAGACAGATAGACGGAGAGAGAGAGAGAGAGAGAGAGTAGAGACCGGAGGGAGGCAGAGTGACAAAAATGGCGGAGGAGGCGCTAGAAAGCGAGAGCCCGACGGAGGCGGCGCACGATATCGAGTCGCAAATTAAAGGCGCAATGCACTCGCGCATCTCTCACTTCAAAGAACAAGCAGAGTACTTTTTCTCACTATTTCTCTTGTGCCCTAATCAATTGGCACTTGGTGACACAGAAGCAGTAGTTAGGTCTTTAATTCGATGTTTAAGGCTGATATTAAGAGTCCCGGGGCTTATGGAGGGTAGTTTTTGCCGCATAATCAAGTATAAGGAGTTTTTGGAGAGCATAGCATTTCTCATGTTATACATAATTATGCAGTGGTTTCATTCGTTTTCGTAGTGTTACCTCTCTGTTTCTGTGAGTTCTGTTTCTTGTTATGGTTTTGAGAAGTGTTTAGTAAGCTTTTTACAGAGTCGCACATAATCTTGTTTTTTGCTTGCTTATTGTTATTGAGCCATCTTGTTTCCTGCGTTTTTATTTTCCTAGTTTTTGAAATTTGTTTTCACTGGCTATGATTTGTGGCCACTAATACCACACATATATTTATGTCTAAATTTTACTTTGTTTGCAAAGGCAGTGGAGATAGCAAGACACCAAGAAAAGAATAGTTGTATACATCTTTCTATCCTGTTTGCTCTCAGGAAAGTACATTACGATTAGAAAATTATTTGCAATTTTTGGGGTCCGTTGCATGCACCACTCAAGATAAATGAGTTTCCTACAAATCAAAGTTTACAATTACATTTGCTTTCTTTTTTGTTAAAATGATTTTTTTTTGGTTATGCTCATTCTCAGACGTCAATAATTTACTGATTGAGTGAGTGGTGATATTTTAAATGCAATTATTGTTATATATTGTTCATTGGGTTTCTCGCTTCATTTGTGGCGTACAACTGGGACCAATTTATTTGCTTTAACTGTGCCAAAAAGGCAAACCGGTGTATCATACCTGCCTAATGCTACCTTTGCAACCTCTATCAACTGAGTTATCAATTAGGAAGAGTCTTGATGGCTCGGGAAGGCACTTCTGAGAGACAAATTATGTCATAACTTACCCAGTCCTGCCAAACCTCCAGTAACACCAAGGAAGGGTTTTGTGGCCTGAGCTTGGGACATAACCACCCTCTTGGGCTTTAGAATAACCTATAAATGGGGCCTCTGGTGGCATGGAGCCACAGGGTTTGATGCTTGCTTTATAATTTCTCATGGGTACACTAGTAGAAATTGTTGGCCTTGAACCTTTCATGGGTCATTGAAGGTTAAACTATTAATATCACTGTCTTTTGAATGCAGTTCTTTGACATTTGAGGGGGTACGGAGATTGTTAGAGAAGGACTTGGAATTGGAGGCGTATGCTTTGGATGTGCATAAGAGACTTATAAAGCAATGTTTGCTGGAGGTACCTCTTTGATCAAGGAACTCTTCATCCACTTACAACGTGAATATGCTTTTGTAGAAGTAGAACATTCTACAATATGCTTCTTTTTGAGTTTGAATGTTGTCTTCATGGGTAAGTAGTTTTTATTATACGATATCTGCCCTTGTAACAACATAAGGGCAAAGGAAAAGTAAAGGTACAGTTTGGAAAACTAGAAGAAAAGATAGAGTAGATAAAGAGAGCTGATTAGATGCTGTGAGGTTCTCCTACTGCTTTTTCTTGCTTTTGACGAAAAAGCTTCAATGTTGTTTGTTGTAACGTAAAGCTTTAGACAATGGAGTGTAGGGCTGCAAAAATCTTATTACTCTGAACTCTTCTTACTAGTACATATTTTCCGTTTGTAGAGCCGATTGAAGGGCAATTTCAGCAGTGCCTTTGCAGTTGTAAACACAGAGAATAGGTGCTCGCAACAGTGGAATATTGAGGCAAAAAATGAATAGAACATGCTACTTGTGATATTGCCCTATCCCTTCTTTTTTTTGGCTCATATAGTCTCAGTTAGGCATTAAATGTTTAAAATCTTCTAGAAAAGAAAAGAACGTATTATTTGACATTCAATTGGAATAATACAATTTTCATTGGATCTAAGATTCCATATGAGATGCCAAAAGTCCCTTTCTCCATTGTTACCGAGAGAAAGGCGGAGAATATCAGAGTGTTTAAATTAAATGAGACAACTTGTTATTTCTGATACTATTCTGCATTGTCACATTGATCGGGCTTCATATTTTTAGGATGGTGGCATAGAATTCATGCAAACTTCTAAGTTTCCTAGCATGTCTCATTGTGGAACAAAACTAAACAATCTTGTCTACTTTCACATGTCAATTCTGAATATAGGTTCACCAATGGGACATCAGTGAACGCTAACCCACTTAAGCCTCGGTTTAAAATTGAATTGTCTCTTGAAACCTGTCATGAAAGCTTTCAGAAATCCAACTTTGTTAAGATTCTCTAGAGACGAGTAATAACTGGCTTCCTAAGATCGTCGTCACTCCTGATTCATGTGGGAAATGTAGGCTTATACTTTTATTATAGTAGTTATGGTAATACTAACTTTGCTATTCAATGGTATTTACTGTTATCATTGTAATTTTTATAAGTGATTATGGCTACAGTTACCAGCATACTAGCCTCTGTCTTGAATAAAAAATTTTAAGCTTCACCTCAATCATATCTTCGTCATTGTGCTGTGACTGTTATTAGTGATTATGGCTACAGTTACTACTTGTATTTAGTACTTCATCTATGGTCATGCATGGCCTTGAAAGATTAGATAATGCTCATACCCAAACTTTACTCTTTACCAAATAAGCAGGATAATTAAAGACTAATCATCGGGTAGCAAATTCTAGTGGACTAATGGACCTGTTTTGTTTTGTACCTGTGAGTGCCTTCCCTGGTAAATAGTCCAATGGATTGGATTTTAGATGCTGATAAACAGTGTTGTTTGAAAATTCTATCAATTTTGTCTGAATTCTAGTTGTCGATAAGGGGTGCATGAAAATTTATCGTCTATTATAAAATAAATGTGTTGTACTGTTATCAATGCTAGTGCTTAGAAGGTGCTGATGGTGACAATGCCTCAAAAACTTCCGGGGAGATGGGGGGAAAAAGCTTCCCAAGAGGAGAAGTGGCAGAGGCATCTGATGGACATCACCTAAAGAAAGATGTGAATGATTCTGAAGACTCTCCGGTTATGGGCCTTCTGACTGGACATAAAACATCAAAATCAGGAACTGGGGAAAATGAAGTCAGTGGAGATAAAGAAGCTCCTACTGAGGGTACAATAAAGAAAGCCATTGGAAAAAGAGCTTCTTATATCAAAGCTAATTCAGCGTATGTTATTTCATTCTGCAAATTTGTTACATTTTTTTGGTTTCTTCACATTAACAAGTTTTGTTATAGATCATATCCTTAGTTGCCCACCTTCCACTCTTCTTCTTGTCTTTTCAGGAAAGTTACAATGGCTGGACTTCGTCGACTTTTGGAGGGAGACCTAAAACTTGAGAAATATACTCTTGATCCCTATAAGAAATTTATAAGTCAGCAATTAGATGAGGTAGGTGAAAATCTGTTCTGGTGTCAAAAAGTTCTTAGTCTGACATAAAGTCTAATTTTCTTTTTAATTTACCATGTAACAGGTATTACAAGCTCATGAAGTTTCTGAAGACAAACCAACTGTTAATGTTAAGAAAACTTCTCGTGGCAAAGCAGCCAAAAAGGTGAGTAGAGAAGAGAGTTCTGAATCCTCTGATGGCAAAGGTGATAATGATGATGATGATGAGGATGGGGAGGAAGAAGAAGAAGATGAAGTAAAAGAAGAAGTTGAAGCAAAAGAAGAAGATGAAGTAAAAGAAGAAGTTGAAGCAAAAGAAGAAGATGAAGATGAAGAGGAGGAGGAGGAGGAGGAGGAGGAAGAAGAAGAGGAGGAAGAAGAAGAAGAAGAAGTGAAACCTAGAAAGAAAAGCATTCCAAAAGGAAAGATGCAGAAGTCTGATGTTACGAAACGGAAAAAACCTGCAAAGGAGATCACTGCATCTAACAAGAAACGGAGGAAGGACCGAGAAACAATATCAGAGGGTAATAGTGATGCCGAAGATGCTGGACATGTGTCTGAAGATGTTCACTCCCAATCATCTCCTGAGAAACCAGCAAAGGTCATCTTTTTTTCTTTTACCTCCATTTCCTAAACAAATTTTATATTATAAATCCTTGTTGAATTGATTTTTTTTCTTGAAACACAGAAGAAAGAAGTTTCAAATCTTGTGTATGGGAAACGTGTGGAGCACCTGAAATCAATTATCAAATCTTGTGGAATGAGGTTTTTACCTCTTTTACTTGCTTGTTATGAGAGTTTTTTATCAAGTTTATATCTTAACTTTGTTGACTTCTTTCACAGCGTTCCCCCATCAATTTACAAGAAAGTAAAGCAGGTACCTGAGAACAAACGTGAGGCCCAGCTGATAAAGGAGTTGGAGGAGATACTAGCTAAAGAAGGACTGTCCGCAAATCCTTCAGAAAAAGGTTTGAATTTTGATTCAGCTTTTGATGCCCTTGATCTTTGACTGTGAATAATCATTATGCTTATTGAGTTCATGGGTCTGCTTCTGAAACATGCTTTAGACATTCTGTAGAAGAAGGAAGAAGATGGTCTAGACTGTTGCATATACTTTATTCTAGTCTTCCTCAATAATAGGTTGTATATGTTTTCATCATGTCCTCTCACCTGAGCCCAAATGATGGAAAAAGAAGTAATTTTGTTTGCGGTTATTGGTATCTCGTGGTCCCACAGAAAAAGTTATTCCAAACCATTTTTGTTCCAAATACCATTAGATGGTAATCCGGTCTTGCTACTATTCTATCTTAACTTTGTCTTGAGTCCTTACTTCGAGGCAATTTCTTATGGCGTTGTATTGGGCTGTATGCACTAGCACACCTGAATGTGCCCAACTGCAGGCACTTAGATTCAGTAGATTGACACAAGAATTTTATTTTATGCTCAGAAATCAAGATAATCAAAAAGAAGAAGGAAAGAGCTAAAGAACTAGAGGGCATTGATATGAGTAATATTGTACAAAGTTCACGCAGAAGATCCACAAGGAGTTTTGTAGCTCCCCCAAAGCCAAAAACACCAGTTGAAAGCGAAGGTGATGATGCTGAAGGAACTGACAAAGACAATGATGATGAAGAAAATGATGACGAAGAAGAAGAAGAAGAAGATGATGATGATGGTGAAGAGGATGATGATGACAGCCAAAGTGAAGAGTTTAATGAAGGTAAGTTATTAAGAATCATGTAAAAGTTCCTCTTTATCTCAATGTTGGTGACATAAGAAGCTACCAAATAGAGACAGCCTGAAGGGTTATGGGGATGTGGGTTCTGTAGTTGCTACTGGTGCTGTGATGATGGGGGTGAAGCACCACAGTTAATACGATCCACTTTGTACTAAGAATTTTTGTATTGTGCCTAACTAGTACAAATATTCAACTTAAATATTTTGAGTAGTTATATACATTCTTATACTTAAATTTGGTTTTTGCGGTCCTTAAGAGGAAGCATGTGTTGGTAGCTTCATACATGACCTTTACCGCCAATAAACATTGGTAATCTGAGAGCTAAGGCACTGGACTAAAGTGCTGTAGTGAGGAAAATGAAGTAGGTGAGAAAGAATAGGGAAACTTGGTATGTGTATTGAGTGGATTTTGTAGAGAGATACAGGATTCATTCACTGATTCTTAATGCCCGGGAAGTGCATCAGAAGGTGATTTGTTTACTTTTTTTATTTTTGCTTATAAATATGAGATTGTGTCGGATCTTGGTAATTGAAATTTGCCATAAAATCCATGTTTTTGCGGAAGTACTGACGTGTAGGTTTTTTAGTTGCACCTTCTTATACTGTTTTCCCAGTACTTTAACTTTATCTTTATCCTTTATATGCAGATGCCGATGAAGATAGTGATTAGGTGTTCTTCACAAGAGGACTTGGTAACTGATAGCAGGAGGTGAACAGCTAAAGAGTAGAAGAATGTACGGTGAAATTTAGCTTCATATATATATATTTTTCTATAATTTCTCGAGTATGGCAGCAGTAGTCAGCGGCAGCCTTTGATGGAAAATTTGCATTTAGGTTTGCCAATTAGTGTTTTTAACTTCAACTGTATCATTGGCTCATAAGATATATCCTTTGGTCAGTGAAAATAGTCTAGTTGTGAAGGCAGTATCGGTAAGTATTGTATGTTAGATATATTACACTTGCTATTGCTTGTAGTAGGCCTGTTTTCTTTTCTTGAGTCTCATCACCCAAAATAGCTCCTTACATGTTTCTCGGTTACACTGATGTTGGTCCTTTTGAGGCCAATAAGGATTGGACAACCCATATTGAGCCTTGTTTGAACGGCTCTCCACAAGAGTTACACGGCTTCTGGGTTAAATGGACAAGGTCCAACAAGGTGGGAAGAAAATATTCTTTTGCTGTTATGAGTTCCATTTCTTCTTTTTGGGTATTATTACCTGAATGCTTCTGCTTCTGTAGGGTTCAATTTGGATTTATTCTTTCAAATTGAGAAGCTTGCTTTGTTGAAATTTATCTATTTGTTTTCATACTAAGAAATTAATGAATTTAAAGTGCTTGAATGTAAGGCTCCAAATTCAAACTCTTTGGTGTTCTATGCTTTGCATGACCTGACCTGAAGGGCCTAGAATGGTGTGAACTGTCAGACTGCCACATACAACAATAATCGTGATTTTAGCAATGCAAATGCATCAATTACTGGATTCTACATAAGTATTTGGTGAAAGAACGAAGCCATGTGAAACAAAAAATTGAGTTCTACAGAACGATTTCAAGGCATCAAAGGCACGTATGACTGCCAGCCTATACGCTTCTGCTCCAATTTCATGTTTCTCGGGCCCTAATGGAACATCGTTTAATGGCAGAGGGCATTATTAGCTGAAAAAGGGCCCTTAAAAGTACTTAGTATCTTTATTCTTTTTTTTTTTTTTTGGTCCTTACGAAGTTGAATAATGTATAGTATGTTTCAAGAGATAATCCTGAGGACTCCTTTAATTCATAAGAACCTTTGGCAAATTTCTGAGGATATCACGAAGCAGTTGAATCCCCCTGGGAAACGATGCGCTTCACTTCATTTGCAAGATCCATCACATGCTTGTCTTCGCATCCTATCCCAAAGAAGGAACGTTAAGATATCAAGGAAAAAAGAGCGACTTTCCTAAGCTAAAGAGAAGAGGTAATATGATCAGAAATTGATGAATCTGAAGGTCATTGCGAACTTACCCATTTGAAGAAGGGCCTTTTCAAGTTGAAAAAGGTAATCCCTGTTAGGTCCTGAAGGGCCGTCAGCTTGAATGATTTGCCTGCACAATGAGTAAAGGATGCTTTCAGAATTAAAGAAAAGCATTACTAATGATGCTCTCATTTGGTTCACTATTGGCAAGATCCACAGTTATCAAACAAATGAGGGATCGCCCAACTAGAAGAATATTAACGGTAGAACATATTTATGGTGTGAAAAAGCAACATGAATAAAATAAAGACAACTGATGCAGGGATTTGGAAAAGAGTTTGTAAAAGGAACGATTGTCTAAAAAGGTAGAGGGGTATTCAATTGCAACAATAACGTTATTGAAAGCAAAGGACTAAAATGAATCATGTTCTACTTTGTCAGTTACAGATTGAAAATAGGGAGCTTCATAAGTTTAGGTGGGACTATATACTTGGATTCAGGACTTTGGTCACGAGGTTTCCTTCAATAGCAAATCCAGAACTAAAGTGCATATAGCAAAGATGCATACTTGGCAATGTCTTCAAAAGAAGCAGGGCCCAAGTAATTCGTGTTGGACTTCTTGTCTGGAGATGCAATATACCTAAAAGGTGAAAGTTAAGTGTTAATCTAGTTGTCTGATGGCAATCTGACCTGTATAGAATACGCATATCCATAGCTCTAGGTGGTTTTGCCACTTACACCATTATCCCTGAAATAGTGGGAGTTGTAGCTGTAGGTTCCTAAGACAGATTTTCAGTTTGTTAACTCATGTAACATATAAGTTCGTTGCAGTAGTGACAGCAAATACTAGCATTTAGAACTTACAGTGAAGAAATCAACATAGGCCTTCTTGTCGTACTGCTTCTCCCTCACCTCTAAATACTGCATACTTACAAAAGAAAAAGAAAAAAACTTCTAAATACTTTATGCTATGAGATCATCAAAAGGAATTCTATTACAAAGTGGTAATTCGTGGTCAGCAGAAAAAATTTCATATTGAAAAGTCAGGTTCCAGAACATTGTAATCATATCTTCACAAGCTCACAATTTGAGTAGCAGAATGATAATTAAGGACTGGTTGGTAACTAGTTGAAAGACTTTCAAGCAGGTTACAAGAGATGTTCAAGCATGCATATTTGCAATGATGATGAGATGTATAACGTTTCAAAAGACAACAAAACGCTGCCCATAACAACTCTTTGGGATGATCAACTGAGTGTCTTCTAAATTGGACTAACTATGGAGTAGACCTAAATGGACCCCTCTCTGCCACACACAATGTGTGCTTGGGATTTCATGTCCTTGGGAAAAGAAGGTTTAGAGAAAGAAAAAGAAAAACAGAGAAATGTCCTATATGGTGCTACTGCCCTAATAACAGGCTATGGCTAACCTTCTTAAGAGCAGAAGTAGTTTTTGTGTGTTCCACATCAAGTGCAGAAAGTAATAGTTATGCCCTCAATTGGCTAATGAAATCTGCTTTCATGGCTTGAATCCCAAGGGAGTAGCTTAATGTTCAGTTTTATCATTCTTGTAAAGACGATGGAGAATTTTATTAACTTTGCACATGGTCAGACTGCAACTAATGCTAGTCCTACCTGTATGTTCATACTCAGTTAATCATATTGAACTTCTTTTCTTCTAAGCTTCCCAGTAGATTACAGTCTGTATGCATTGCAGGGACAAATAATATTTATACCAATCCTAAGAGTGAGGAATTTTTTGCCACGCATTAGTTATAATAGAGAATAACATTAACCATGAGAAGAGTAACTTCGAGATTAAGCTGAAACATATCTTCTCAAGTATCTAAAGAGAAAACAGGGTGATGGCCACTAACAGAAGGAAGAACAGAAGTAAGAAAAGTTAAAGATTTATCAGTAGCACAAATCAGGTGAAAGTTCAAACACATTTACATTTCAAGAACCTTACCGTTAGTGCAACTTCTTCATCTTCCTTCTTAGAGATCTTGTAGGCAACTCCCCACTAGACCTCGCAAAATCGCAATTCATCTACTTCAAATATTTGTCCCACTTGATAATTTGAAATTCATCACAAAGAACATAACCATGTGAACTAAAGAACTAGACAGGGGTTTGGCATGCATATATGTTGAAAGTGGCAGATCTATATCTTCTGTCCACCATTGATGAACGCAAGAGGCCATTTCTTTTCTTTGACAACACAGCCTAGGACTAACAAGGTGTCTTCATTTTCATGAAAAAATAAAAAATGATACAGTGAACATCAATTTTCTCAAGACAATTACTTGATATTATCAGTATATTGTTTTCCCCAATATAACTCAAATTATTATTCTTTCTGTTAAGTTAACAGAAACACAAATGGCACGGAAAAAACAAATAGCCAGAGAAAAATGGAAAATAAGTAAGAAAACTACTGCATCAACATCATGAAAGGGACTTGCCTTCACCTGCGCACCAACAATAAAACATCTAGCAATTTAGCAAGTCTTGCTCTGTCAATGCCACAAACAGAAAAACTTCATATGGCGGGAGTTACCAGAAAAATCCAGTATACAAACCTCAGTAATTAGTTCCTAGATACACAACCAACACTCAAAATTGATCACGGGAAACTTGCACATTATTCACTAAATTGGGGGTGAAGAACTTAACATTTTATGTCATAATGCACCTCTTAAGTTACATTCATTTCTTATAATTGTCTCGTTCTGTTAAATACAAGCATGCCCAAAACAAGTAAGTGGATTGTGAATTTCATTCCATTAATCAAACAGTGTATCATGTGTTTGCCGTTTCAAAGGTCATAGCTTTGAAATTACAATTCAATGATCCGCTCGAGTAACAGATCGGCAGGGAAATGATAAGTGAAAAACTGGGAAGCGGGCGTCAATGTGTGTACAGAAAAACTCACGCAGACTTCTCCTTCTGCAGGCTCCAACGTCACTGTTCTTCCTGGATACTCCGGCGTCCCCCTGTGGTCCGTACTACCTAAATCGTAATGACCCACCAAACAAAACATGAACAAGACAGAAAGAAGATACGATACACGCAACGCAGAAACGCACATGCGGAAGAGAACCTTGGTAGAAGACACGACGATAGTCCTTGATGAAACCAACGAGGCGCTCATCGTAGTTAAAGCCAGCTTTCCAAATCAGAGAACCATACCCGAATACCCACATCACCATCTCTCTCCCACCTGTTGCTCTTTCGTTTCTCTCCAAGTAGAATCTCCGGCCCTCCGCTTTCCCTCTCCACAAAATGATAGCCGACGAAAGTCAAGAGGAAGACAGGGAGAGAATCTACGTCTCAAGTGGGTTCAGTAGCCCAAGGCTTCGAAGGACACAGGCTTTGCAACCAACATAGTTGGGGCCAATGAGGTTAGGCCGGCTCCACCAGGAACTCCCCGACAGCACATGCCATACTGATTTTCCTTTTTCTTTTTGAAATATTTTTTTAATTACATAAAAATATATTATTAACGGACTCACATGTTTATCAACAAAAAATTTGAAGTAATTATTTTGAACATCTTATACGACTAATATTCATATACTAATATCCATATACTTCGGCTCTAAGGTTATTAATATATGTTTAATTTACAATTAAAGACCCCTCAAAGGTTTTGAAAACCTAGTGCGTTTCACATTTAGTACCCAAAAAATTTGAACTCAGATGATTCTATACAATGATTGCTAGACAACTGCATTTAAAAAGAATCTGACTTGGGATTACAATGAGTATGGATATGTATCTTGGAAATAAAGTAGGAAAGGGACACTTCTTTTAGTAATCCACAAAGAATGAAGAAGCAAGATTTTTTGGGTGATATTTCTCTCCGGAGATCTTTTATTTATAATTTTTTTAATTTTTCTCTTACAACTTACACACATGGAGAAGAAGAGAGGATTTAAACCCTTAATCGGATGAACTCGCTAGTCAAGGGTCTTGACCCAACTACCACTTGGAAGAATCCCTCTCAGGAGATCTTTAAAGTGAAGAAGGGGAAAAAAGAAATGCCTTAGTATAAGCATCATGTCCCTCTCAACTTCCTCCCATACACTTATTGAAATAAGACGGGTATCAAAAGGTCAGGCGGCTGTCTATTAATGGCGAGTGGGATTTGGGAATAAATAAGGAAGATATCACACCGAGTTGCTTTGAAGTGGAGGACATGAATGGTTGACGACAACTATGAGAGAATAGATCGTCTATTCATAGGGTGGAATTGGGAGCTACTTGCGTGAAGAAGGAAAGCTGAGAGTAGTTGCCAACAAGGAAAAGCAAGGGACCATGGCAACAATTTGACAAGAATTTAAAGGAGAAAGACATGAGTTTACGTGCATATATTCTTGGTTCATATATGGCAAAATTTGAGTTTGAGTGTTAACCAATCTCCCCTTTTTCACAATTCCATCATAATTTCAACAACACAAACACCTATTCTCTACACTTCACCGGCACACGAACAAAACAAGAAAAATCAATGTTAAAATAAGGTTTTACTATTTATTTTTAGATAAATAGGGTTTAAGAGTATAAGGAGATGAACCCATAATTTAAGTTTTAGGCAATAGTTAATAGTATTTTTATAAGTAAAAAGGATTCAAGGCGTTGAATGCAATAGTCGATTATTCAATTATTAGCTTATTGATTATAGTTTAAGAAAGTAGCCCCATCCTCCAAACAGAAGGATTCTTCAGGTCCTAACCTTGTAGGCTAGTGATTCGTTATGCAGAGTGGACGCTAACTCATCAAACACAGAAAAGTTTAGGGTTTTGAGAATATGGGGATGATGTAAGCGGTTTCATTTCAAATTTGGTGCAGATTCTGATTCCTCTTTAGTTCATACTCATCACAATTCCAATATTAATCAAAGGATATTCGAGGCACCAAAATAAACATGCAAAATGTCCAACACCTTTTTCCATTCTTGATCTAAGCTTTTTCTTACAAGTAGCGGGACAGAGAACTTAAAAAAAGCACAGAAGTGGGAGACGAAGAAAATGGAGGATATGATATAGATTATACCGTACGTTACAACGACGTAGCAAAAGATAATCAATCAGTGATTACTTATTCATGTAGCTCACAATGAACTCGATCTCCACGAAAGTCAAAAAGTTAAAAAGATAACGCACTTAAAGCAGAAGCACTAGCTTGGATAGAGTGTGTGTATGATCTTTCACAACCCTAGACTGTTGCCAGGTTCTTCGACAATCCGACGGCCACATCGCTGTTGCTGTCGGGGTTGGTTGATTTGGTTGTGGTTGTGATCGGTAACTCTTGGGTTCCGGCTTTTTCATCGGCAGGTATCACTTCTGAGTTTGGAGGATCTTTGCTTTTACCCCATACAACGGTGTAAAGGCCGAAGACGATGAAAATGGCTCCGATGATGCTGAAGTATAGCGGAACAAACGTGTAAGGAATCGGAACAAAAGGGATTTGTCAAAGGCTTGTGTTGAATTGAAAAGGATTCCTATGAAATCAGCATAGTACCTGCCGAGGTGAACTTTCTCGGCCAAAATAAGGGCGCCAAGAGCTGCAGTGATGATCATGCATAATGGACTAAAGGATGTTACGAACACGGGGCCGCGTTGCCTGATCACAAGTCCTTGTACATAATATGCGACTCCGGAGCAAACGATCCCCTGTTAACATATTTGAGTGGAATTAAAAGGGTTACGATTAAAAATATTTTATATTATATAAATCGAATGAACTTTCTTAATATGATATTACAATCTAAATGCATGACATGATATTTCCGACAGATGTAAAAGACATTTTGTGATATTTAAGTCTTGTTTAAAAAGTTTATTTAGAATTAAATGTGTGATTATCTTTAACATCTAGTTTAAAAAAGAATAAACTTTCTTAACTTGCGTTTGATACATGTTGGCTACTTTTAGTACAATCGTGTAGCTGCAAAAGAAGGCAAAGATTTGCAAGTATCGGATGCTGCTTACAGAATAAACAGCTGCAAGAAGCCTGGAGTCCCAGCCAATGACCCAAGCGCTGAGGTCGCGTTCCACCACAAGCTGCACGATCGAACCTTCCACCATGCCAAGTACGCACACCCAAGCTGTGAGAGAGAGCTCCGCAGGGTACATCTTCAATGTATAGGACTGTTCCAGGAATACCAAAGTTTAGAAACAGCCATAGAAAGTCATGAATAATGAATAGTAAGTTTGTAAATTCTCGTCAATATGTCAGTAGTTTAGTGAAAAATAAGAGTATAAACTCACTTGAAGAATAAAGAAACCAGCCCAGCCGAAGCAACTTGCTAGGAGCATTAACGTGCCCGCAACCCAATGCTGTTCCCCAGACTCGGTGGTGGCTGTTTGGTGGCTTTGCCCTCCACCATGAATGAAATCAATGATAGGCCCTTTGTACAAGGTCATGACCATGGCTCCCATGACAGTAATCACTGTTCCCACGACCTTGGCTACACTCTGTAACTTCCTAAAATTCACCTTCTCTAACCTGAGAAATAAGATAGTGATTGGGGAAATTATACAACTGGATATGTATTTCTCTTTTTGTAAGAAGTTTTGAACGTATAAAAGGTATTTGTTTCTTTTGTCAGTTTTAAGTTTTGATCCTTTTATTTTGCAGTACGCAACAGCTTTACGTCACATCGAAGTTCAGCATGGATATTCCAGGAAATCTGTAACACCTGATACTAGTTTTCTTTCCTAAAGAAAAGAACAATATTTTTTTAAAAAGATCGTCAGATATTGCAGGGTGATGACTATCGCACTTTCTGGGCCATAACAGCTGGTATCTAGTTGATGGCCGCTAAAGCTACTTGTAACTTTTCATATGCATAAGTGAATGATGATGACATAATCTGAAACCTGTACCTGAAAATGATTGCCATTACAAAAGTTACAGCGGGAAGCATGTTGACGGAGGCGGATGCAAATGTCGCGGAGGTGTTCTTCATCCCCAAATAATAGAGGTTCTGATCAAGCACCGGCCTGGAAAAGCATAACTCTTATCAGTTTCTTTAACAAGAAGAAGAATCAAGACATGTTTTCGTTTCTAATTTGAAAGTCAGCTAGATTCACTCTGTTTGGAGAAAAGAAAAGTTCTTTTTTCTCTGGAGAATAGAATATTCGTAGATAGATAGTTCCAACAGGTCACCTCTTTAAGGTATAGACATATTCTAACCAGATAGCTATGGCGGCTTTTCACATGCAGAAGTCCACTCAGAATACGAATACCTTTCAGGGATATCATGTCAATGGAATATCAGAATCCCATCCAAAGGAAGGAAGATATCTGGGTCCAAAAAACAGAAACAGTGTAAAGAAAGATTGGCCGTGATCGGCCGGCGAAGTGAAGGCTGATAAGAGCAGGCCAGGCCGTGCAAGTTGGTGTTCCCCGGAAGAAGAAAGAGTCCGTTTCTGTACATATGCCTATATATACGTTCGATCACGTATATATGTACAGTGACGAATACCACACATGCAACCAGACATGTGTCATCCGTGATGCGTCGTGAAGATTTATGTGTATGTATGCAAGCATGCATGCAGAAGCATCCAAGCATATGCGTAAAGAATAGGTGTTTAGAGTATTACTCCAGGAAACCAAGCACGCAGAGTCTTAGGAAGACCGGAAGAGTCATCTTCGGTCTTATCTTCCTGTAAGAAGAACAAAACAGGGTATTAAAGCAAAGTCGAACGGAATCTGAATCAACTGGTGGGAGTGAAAGAGAAAGATAAAGAGAAAGGGACCTTTCAAGAACAATCGCAAAGGGAGCGATGACAAGCGTGGCAACGACATGACGGTAGATAGCGAGAACAAAGTGGCTCATGCCGCGCTTCAAAGAGACCATGGAGATGATATACATTCCGGCGTAGCCGAACTGCAAAGAGACAATTGCCAAGTAAGGTTTAATCTGATTAAACTTTTGGAGAGACATTTTCGCAATGGCCCTTTGTCTCCCAACTCTCTCTCTCTCTCTCTCTCTCTCTCTCGCTTGCTTCTCTGTGATGCCAGAATGCCAAATGAGAAAGGGCCTTCTTATAGGCAAGCAAAGCAGAAATAAAGAGAACCCATAATGCACAAACACTAACTCGTGTCGAAGGCATTTTTCCTGTCTCATTCTCTCTTAAGATTCCCTTATCCATCGAGCAAATACGTACGCATGCCTTTTTCTTTTTTTTTTTTTGAGCCCCATGTTTAAAGCAACTAGAAACATCTCCACGGTGATACCATCAACAAAATGAGCGAAGCGTTTGTGTGATTTTATGATAATAATGCTGCCTTTTTACTTGTTTTTAGTTTTAATGGAAAGTGGGGATACGATTCATTGACCACCAAATAGAAAGTAGGTTTAGTGCGCTTGGGGAGGCATGTGGGGTTTTGTAATGTTTTCAGAGTAGGTGCAACGAAGAGTGGACACCATTTTCCAAAAGATGGTCTGAGTGAGTTCGCTTATTGGAGGATTTACTCTAATTAATGCCGATTTCATCTCAGTCAAGAAAATGATAGTGCATATGACGTGGTTGTAATTTTCCAAACTCACGCATCCAGAAAAGGACTTCTCTTCAACTTCTCTACTTTGCTTGCGTCCCATTCCCTCTAAAGCATGATGAGATTTACTGTCCAAATCGACTTCTTTCCATTTTGACTTTTTGTTAGCAACTACAACGGCCAAAATTAGTCCCAGCAAATCAAGCATTTCGATTTGCATCTATGAATTTCTAGGTGTTTTCGAATCTTCATCATTTAAGTAGGAATCCTCTAGTAATTTTACTTGAATTATGAGGCAGGTGACAAAATATATTATACAGTTTACAAAACTCGACGTAATTCAAAATGACTTTCGTGTTATGGTTTCGTCTAGATTGCCTAATCCTAACAGATCTTTCATAAGATAATCCTAGTAGATCTTTTATAAGATAATCTTAGCAGATCTTTCATAAGATAATCCTAATGAACAATCCTCTGCTTTTTATTTTGTTCTTTTTACTGTGAGATGCTTATCAATAAAGATATAACATCACTCCTTTAGTTGTCAAAATGGAACGTCCGGTACTGTTATTTTTAACTCTTTTTATTCATAAAATGGCTTTCATGCTATAGCTTCGTTTTAGGTTATCCCTCATCTTAATGAACAATTCTCTACTTTTCACTTTATGGTGCTTACCTATGTGGATGTAACATCACTCTTTTAGCTGTCAATTAAGGTAATTACGCGCATTTGTTACCTTTTTACTATAAATAAGTAACCATTATAAGATAAGAGTTGAAAATCTGCTTATTGCATTCATTGAATCAACGGAGGATATTGACTTTGCAGGGGGGTTTCACTAATTGTGTTTTCCCAATCATGCAAGGCATTGGGAGACAAAGTTTCAGAATAAAAGTTGGTGCTTTCGTGTTTGGATTCCATCGAAAATCAGGTTGGTGGAATCCCACATCACAAAATGGGATGCACTAGATAGAGGTGTTAAGTATGGCGTAATCCGTCCAGAGCCATATAAAACAACGATTTTGGTTCACTGTTTATAATGGAGAGATGTGGCCAAGAATCGTCTCTCAGATTAGAATAAGAAAATACGAGATATTCTCATCTCAATTGCATGCCGACACAGCATAGAACATCCCTTGCACTGCATTAAGCCTAAAGTCATCCAGGAATAGAGCTCAGTAAACTCCTCAGGCTCCTTTAACATAATAAGATAGAAACAAAGAATCGTAAACGTTGTTGTCCTATTATTTTTTATCTTGCAAGCAACCTCGTATATTTTTATTTTTAATACAAGATATACATGTGTAGTCCACCAATCCATTCAAAATGGCAATTGGTTGCGAACTCAACATCCGTTACAGTGCCTTTCTAGTCACTGATTAGCATACTTAACTCATTTCTAGCCATTAAGTTATTAATTCAAGTTCTCATCGGAGTTTAGATAACCACAGAGTTATTGGTTTATTGACAACTTTGAACCCACTGTTGATGTAACAGTAAGATTAAACTGGCTTTTCCTCTATCTTGCCTCTTCTTCTTAATCATTCAAAGGAGGACTTAATCCAACGCCTATCTAACACCAAATCCACCTTTTAATCAGTGCAATATGCACTTCTTGGGGGTGACACCTCGATAAGTAGTAGAAAGGCCGAAAGATTTCTGCTTCTTGATTTCTCGAAAAGCAACTTTCTGATCACTTACGTCATGCCAACCTGACCTGATTGTACACTTGCCATGCATGCATTAAGCTTTGTCTATGGCTGGTTCTTGGGAAGGCTGCAAATGCAAAAAGACAAGGCTGGAAATGCTGGCAGGTGAGCCCGAGCGATTCCGAATGGATTGGCGTATCTTATCTTTCCAGGTGATCCGGTTCCTAAAGGGGAAGCTACCAATATTCCGCTCGTTCAGGACCCAATAGTTTTGTTCGCCATTACTGTGATTGGCAAGGTGTTACCTCTTGAAGAAGGTAAGAGCCTAGTTGAAAATGCTTTGTTCGACAACCTTTAGGAGCCTGCTTATAGGGTTCCCTTTAGAATGCACATTTGGCGTTTCTCATAGTGGAGTGAAACAACGCTACATGAAAAGATGTCCTTCAGGAGTCCTTTTCTATCCTAGCTTTCCAATGTTAATGCTGCGCCTGTTGAAGCTTTAATCCCAGTTAGTCGAAGGTTAAGAGTAGCAAACAACTACCTTGATTAGAACGTGTTCTAGTCAATTTGTCTTCTCAAGTTAACAAGCCAATAACCCAAATTGTCTAGAATTTAGATTTGGGTGGGAAACTCCAAATCCTAGACCCTCTTTACTGAATAAAATAAAATAAAACGTCCTCTCAAACTACAGTCATACACTAAAACGAGTCCAAATTCCATCATATCTAACTTGAGCACTCATCATGATAATGGTAAAATAGATAAGCTCCCAACTACACACCCACGCCTTCAAATAGCTTTAAAAAAAAGTTGCAGGTATTTCAATGCATGCATCTTTCAGTCAAAGAACAACCCCAATTGTCAGCTGTACCTTTCTTCTTATTGGTAACAACCACACCTGTCCCCTGTTCTTTTCTTCTTATTGGTGTGTGATAGTTATTCTTACATACAGATCATTGTGTACTTCTTTTTTTTCCCAAAAGGGATTCAAGACTTTATCTGAGACAATTTTCAGCAGATCTTTGTCACCAAGCTTCTTTAGACAAAGGAAATTTCCAGTTCTTAGCAACTGGACTCGGTAACTGCTTCGATGCACCTGAGTTTAAGTGTTCAAAATGAAGATCTATCAGTGGCTAACGTCGAGAGAGAAGAACCATTGGAATTGATAGGACAGTGCTCGGCAGTGCCCTAAATGGAGCTGCATGAACATCAGTGCGTCTCAGGAACGTGCGGACTGTCCTTTCTGACAGTGACATTGGTACCATCCAAGTGTCTGGCCAAGAAAAATATGACTATCACAGATATGTGACGAAAACTCTCCTAAAACTTGGCAGATGACACTTCTGACAGGTTGAGCAATGAGTCACGTCGCCGTTTCGTACGTACCCAATTCCCTGATAGAAAAGACGTGCACAAGATCTATTTTGCTATACTTAATAAGCAGGAAGATCATTTTATGGCAGACAACAGGGGCGAGGTATATGTCGGTTTACATTAAGCTTGACATGGGAATTAAGGCCATTAACCACATGCTTGATAACTGTCTGTTTTTACACGTTATTAGTTACGTCTAACCAAGATTGGTTATCCCTCTAGTTTCACTATTATTCGGTCTCAGCAATAGCGCCAATTTGCCACTTTCAAACGTTAAAGAGGAGCTAAGGAAGCTCCTGATGGCTTTCAAACCATCTCTTGCTGATCACTATTTTCAGGGACAATACCACTTTAGTGCAACAATTCATGCCTTTTCCTTTACGCAACATACTAAAGTCTGCTAATTATTATTATTATTTTTTAAATTATTATAACATACACACTCAACTTAAACATACGAAATATTGAACCTCACAAACCTCACAATTAGGCTCTTTACTAGCTCACCATTTGAGTTAGCTAGCTAATAAGAAAAATTCAATGCTTAATAGAGCCTCTAATTACATTAATAGAAAATTAGAAAGAATATGTCCATGAAGAGAGGAAATAAATCAACAATAAAACTAATGCTTAAAGTTGATGACTTTTCTTAAATGGTTTGCCTAGGGGTTTAAATAACTACACCGAAGGAGTCGCGTATTAGAAGGAAGATACCGACGGAAAGCCTAAAGAAGACATAACCCAACAAAAAAGAATTGAAAAGAGAAAAAATCAATGCTTAAAGATGATGATATTGCTTAAACAACTTGCCAACTTGGTACCTTTTCAATGTCACACTTCCATAATGTCTCCACGGAGGATGTAGCGCATCAAAGCACCCTAGGAATCAGTTTGTCTCCATCTAGAATGCTTTGAGGTGGTGGGTTACAAAGAATCGATTATTGAAACTTATCGAACTTTCTTAATGTTCGTTAACACATCTTATCTTACCAATTGATTCGCATATTAAAATTCAGTGAATAACAGGTCTCTTAACTTTTATCAGATGCTCCAAGAGGAACAATATTGTGAGAAAGGAGATTGCAGGAGATCACATAGTAAAAGCCACAGAAATTAGTTCCTTAAACAAATTCTATATTCTAAATGACGTCTACAGGTTAATGCAACGTGTAACATGACGATATCTTTAGGTCCTAATCAACATTATTGGGGTTAGGCAAAAAGAGAAAAAGGAAGAAGAAGAACAAGCAAAGTTCACCGTCCAAGGTGGAGTTTCTTGGCTAAGATGGAAGAACCCAGTTCGGCGACGAGGACAACGCAAGAAAGGTAAAGACCGTGAAGAGAACCAAGCGTCTTTCTTTCATAATCAGGACTGGCACATATCATGTCGTTCACGGAATATAGCCTTTTGGAAACAGGAGCTGTTCTGAGTTTCAAAACTTCATGAATCGCCTATTACCATCACGGTTTCTGTCCAAAAGAAGCACTGGGTTAAACTAGTCTCAGAAGCACCTGATTACGTCATTGATGTCACGTTTTTAAACTTATATACAACAAACCCACTACTCTATTTAAAAATTAATGATACTATAAGATGAAATAACTTAATTTTTCCTAAAAAAAGTGTTGGGTATGGCAAGTTGGAGACATGCACAGTCAGCTGCCAACCATATCGACAGGAGTGGTTCGAGCCAGTCGACCAAGACTTGGGTGGTGAGGCTCTACCAGGGTTCCAGTTTTTGGGCGCAGGCTGTATGAAGAAAGTGGACCAGGTCACACACAATCTTTGAGGGTAAAAAAATGTCTGGTAAACCATTTCTGGTTGACCGGATGTTGCATCTTTGGTGAACAAAACTACGTCAAACGGGGCCTCTCTACAATGTCACGATCAAAGAACCTACAAAGGTAATCAGGTTCTTGTTGAAAATAATAGTTGCTTCACATTATTAATATCTTAAATTGATATGATTCTTGTATATTTATATTTATACTTCTCTTAATGATCAATTTTAAAGAAAAAAAAGTCTCTTTTGGCAAAATATATAATTCCAATTTCAAATGTAACAGTTCATCATTTGTACAAGGGATTCTCTTTATTCATTCTATCAACTCATAATTATCACTTATGGACTGAGTTAATGTGTTGATCAAGAGAATGTGTTGAAAACAACTGTTATTCTACATTATTAATATCTTAACATGATATCGTCTTGGCTTGACCTTGTACTTCTTTAATCTTCACGCACTATCACTGGTTTTTAAGACAAACCCATGTTAACATGCAATTGCAATTCCTTGCATAAGGAGGAAATCCTTGGAAAGAACCGAGGTACTAAGAGACTGAAAACATTGTGGGCTTGCAGTACAGGTGCTCTCATTTTCCAGTTCCAGTCCGAAAATTCGGTATTTCCACAAATGATGGAGTTTTCAGCCAAAAGGAGCCTGCCGAACTTGAATTCCTATCCGGATTCTGCAGGATAAGCTTTGACATGGACTGACAGGATGAGCTGAACCATTGGCATAAGTAACTCTATGCCTAATTTAACCTTTAGGATATCCTTTTTGTTTAGAATTGAAACTTTAATGGAAGATGACTTGACCATGAATGATACAGCCTTGTTTGTTTTGCTTTACAGTCCATATAATTACACGCTTGCAAGATTAACTTCATAGATTTGGTTTCTAAATCGCACAAAAATTGCCATTTCTTATGGAAAATAGGATATTTTTTCAATTATATCTTTGGGGGACACAGAAAACCCATCAAGGATTCGACACAAAAAAAAATAAAAAAATCAACTGTCACATCAATAATCTCCCTTACGAAACTGATGAATATGATCTACACGGTCATCATCACAACGAATATCATTATTACAGTTATTAAGGACGGGTTAAATAAACCTAGTCTTGAAATTTTTGTGCATGATAGATGTATGGGGGTGACATTATATTCTATGAATCCCATGCCATTATCTGTATCAAGTTAGAATGTCTTCTTTGTCCTGGTCTTCCTATTAAGAAAGTGACTGAGAAAAGCAGAAAAAGTAGAGTTCCATCCCGATCGGGAGTATGTCAGTGACGTTGACGATACTCCTGATCGTTATCTGCATATTCATAATGCATCATCCTTGTTTAGTCCCACATTTTGATCAGTTTGGAATTTAGAGAAAAATAAATTTATGCAGAAATATTTTATGAAACATAAATATATGCTGTGAAATTTTGTTTATGCAAGAAGAATGTAAGGCAATCATTAATTGATAAGGTTTGAACTTGTTCAAAAGCATACCTAGTCTTTCCACTTGATGTTTAATCTCTCGTGATCTCTTTTATGTATGGGAAAGGGAGACACTGTTTCGAATTAGTGACTAAAGCATGAGACCACCTTCTTATAAACAGTAAAAGCAAGAGATAAAGGAAAATCCACTAATGCTTGCTTCGGTCATTACTCATTTTACTGTGTATTCGTGAGTCTTTTTCTTTTTTTTTTTCCAAGGCTTTTTCCTTTTATTATAAGTGAGAACTTGAAGGATCTGATCAACTATATTAATACTAACATTACAATTCACTAAATATAAGTTGCATTTTTCTTGGAAACACCTTTCATTCTTCATCACTTAACTCCAGCAATGAATTTGTATCAGCTATAGTAGATCTTTCACAAGTCCAATTTACTGGTGATTTCTAAACAAGCACAAGACCTCCAAAATGATGGTGGATTTTTTCAGTATGATGCTTGGGTGATGATGTATGGAATCTTTTCCATGCCATTATGATTAAAGTGGAGCTGACTCAGATTTTAACCTACAATCAACTTTACTTTAAATTAATCAAGAGTTGATAGGGGTCGTGATTGCAAAACATTTTACCTACACTTACTTTTCAGCTTAGTACTTTGACGTTTCAAATTGTTTAATATTTTCCTCACTTTATGTTATTGTTTTTATGCAAGTGGTAACTGTTCACGTTGCAGATATATATTTTTTTCTTTATGCATTTTCCTAACAATGCATTGGTTATTAAGGTTCCATTTGAAATTACTTATTTTGATCAAAGTATAACCTTTTTTTAGTGTCATGTTAATTTTTAATGTTTATACTAATTGACAAGGCATTCAAAACTTGTAATTATGCTCAAGATCTGATTGTAATGACTCTAGTTAGAAATCACCTTCCCTTACTCCCCTCAACCCACCCAAAAAGGGAAAAAAATGCTTGTATGCCTTTTTTCTGATAGGTGAAAGAGAATCTAATCAAAATATGGAATTAGGAGGGCAATAATAACCTTGCCTCCCTAACTATAAGAACATTCCAAGCGTTTGGGAAAGGTAGGGGTTGGTCGGGCCAGCCCCTACCTCCGCCCCTTTATGTCTTGATCAACAACACATAATTCTAAGCAAAACCCATTTTCCCATTGTCTTTGGGCAATGACTTTTACTTGTCACTTTTCTCAAAGCAAAAAGCTTTCTTGTTTGTCTTAAAGATGCACAAGTTGGCTCCTAATGGAAATTTGGAATCTCAAGTGAGCGACTAAAGATTCCAAATGCAAACCGCAACAGAAGACAAAGGATAGCTCTGATAAAGAACTTCGCCAAAGCAAGAAATATCAAGATGGACAACTTTTGATTGTTCAAGTGATTTATGTCTTAATCGGTCAATGTTTGATTAAAGAAATATCAACAATATTGACCACCTTTATCTATTTAAATGCTTTGCTTTATGACTTGATTAAACAATCTTTCTGTTCAACCTCCATGTTTGGTTGGATAGATCATAAACTTTAGGTGACTCTCTCCCCTTTATGTTTTTGGTTGAAATGATCATGGGAGATCATTTTTCGGAACACGACTGTAATTCCATTACCCTTTATGATTCTGCGATTTTGATGGGTACTCAAGGCTTGGTATCATAACTTTCTTTCTTCTTCTTTCTTTAATAAAAAAAGATAAAAATTTATGGAGAATTTGGGTGTTGAACTTAGGACTTATTTCATCTAAAGCAACATAAGCTTTAATTGAATCACATGCTTACTGACTTAATTTCATTCCTTTGTCCATCGCATGTAGCAAGGATGTGATTTTAAGACAAGGTGAAAGCATCAATCTCATCTCTCAATTATACCAAATCTTGAACATAAAAAAATTATAAAGGTGGTAAAAGATACATTGATCATAAGCTGCACAGAGCCAAGTAATCTGATCGACAAGTAAGTCACTCTAGAGAAGATTCCAATACAGAATCATGTACAAGAAAGACATATTATGCTAAAAACAAGATACCTACAATGCATTATGAAAAGGGACATGGATTCAGACATTGAGAGAACTTTATTATCTCTTTAAGATTGATTGCATTTCAAAAGAGAGAAGATGCTTTTCCTGTGTATTATAAAATTGGCAAGAAACAAGGAAACTTGGAACTTAGGTCATTGCATGCAATTCATCATATTTTTTGTGTCAAAATGTGGAAAGATCTAAAAAGCCAAAAGTGAAACGATTTTTCACAAAAAAAGTGATTAGTATATCACCAACTGAAATTTTGTAGGATATCAACGAAGCATAGCTTTTGCATATCTTGCACAAAAGTTTCAATGGAAATATTGTTAGGATCCAAGTCCTATACAAGCAAGCAATCAATGAATACAAAAATCTCATTTAAAGGAATACCTTGTATTATTTACTTCAATCAAATTCTAATAACATATAATAATTAAAAGCTTTAACAACAATCCCAATCCAAACTCAATTTCAACAAACAAACAGCAATCAAACTAATGAATAATACGACCTACAAAATTACTAATAAATTACTCTTATCGTAAGCTATAAGAATGCCAAGACTTGAGTTAATAAAAACTACTAGCCCGCTACTGCAAGCCGCCACGCAGGGAGCCACCATTGGCTATCTACGTTAGTGACTGCCACGTGGCATGTCATGATTGGGTATACATATTTTGGTAGCGGAAACAATGTTCATGCTTTAGTTTGAATTTAATCTTTAAATTCATTGCCACACATGGGTATGTATAGTTACGGCTCTACAATAGATTTTGAATTTAGACACTAAATTCAATGTCTGACATATAGGTCTACATGTTTTGGGTTGGGTTATGTGCGGAATGTGTGGCCGACAATTATGGATTGTTAGTGAATAAAGGATTGGTGGACCGCTGATTTGGGCAGGGGTCCATTTGCCTTTAAGTAAAGAGCCTTGCGACGCAAGGGTTAGAATTCTTGGTTGGCATGATTTTATGAAAGTGATGGCTATTAACATCATAGTAGTACGTGTAACATGTGATATATTGATGTGGGTACACTGGTACGTGTAGACAGTGATGTATCACTGGAGATGTGGGTACACCGGTACGTATGATATAATGTGAGTTGTCAATTGTAATAAAAGTTGGGCATGGTACAAAGCATTATGTTTGTACGAGATGTATATATATGGATATGTATGTATATTATATGTGTGGGATTTATATATAGCGATGGGCCGATGTGTCTAGGCCCATGATTTATTGAGTCACACGGACCCAATTGTGTACTTTGGTTTGTTAATGGACTTAGTGATGTTACATGTGCGTCAACGCACACATTGACAGAATGAATGTGTTTTTGTTGAAGTTATTCCGGATATGTTTCGATACTATTTGGTTTGTTTGTTTCGAGTATGGAAACCGTTGCATCAACGAGTGTTTATTAGATTCAAGTGTGCTTTGCACGTTGAATTCAAACATGTATTCAAGATTCACAGCTAATGATAATGAGATGATGTTTGCATGTTGTATTTCTACTACGTTCAAAATTGATGACTAATAATAAAGGGGTTTCCATATTATTTCATCAACATAATATTTTTCAAAAACCCGACTGAAAGTCCAGGGGATTACAAACTTGAGCATAGTCTCATAAGAGCAAACATTTAGTGCAGAAATGTTTCTTAGTAATCTACATTCGACTAAGGTCGAAGCAAATACAATCTCGTTCCCTGCATAGGTTGCAGGTCTTTTTGCCTTGACATAAATTGTCCACCTTGAAGTCGGAGAGCAACTCTTGTGCAATAGTTTGCTTTGAGAACATATAATATCCATGGATTGGGAGAACCCGCATCAATCACTCCAGTTATGTTGAATGGTTTTAGAGGAATGGAGTAGATAGCCAAACCTTTCTCCTCCAACGACGCTTGGTTCATCGTCGTCCCATCCTCCGTGGATGTGGCAGTCATGGAGTGCCACAATCTTGCATGGGCACTGTCTCGTGAATGTGTAGAGGGTGAGGAGGCGTATCGCTGATGGTTGAATGCAGCGTTTCTTCGCCGCTCCATGGATTGTTGTTTGTGGTGAGGGGGATGATGGAGATGTGGACGTCAACGAAAATTGCATTTTTTGCAGTCCAGGATGCTAATCCGTGGTTCTCTGGCTTGGCCAGATGGGTTTTATAACTTGTGTCATCCCCTGGATTACATAGTACAATCACGGGTATCCCACTTTTAATTATGCGTGGGCACGCATATTTGATATTTGAAATCCAATCTTGTTACGCGCCAATCAGGTCATTCTAGTAAAGTAACTTTCCAGGTGGAAAGTCATTGAGCACATTGTACAAGGCATCGTCCTTGTATGATTTAAAGTCTAGGTATCCTTTGTAGTAATTATGTAGGCTAAGTGATTTGGCCCATGATGTTTTGCCAATACAAGATGGGCCTTCAGTTATAATTGAAGTGGGTCGGTCAGGTCTTATTGGGTCGTCAAGTGGCTTGACAAAAGCTGCGGCCCAATCGGTGAGTATCTTTGGCACATTAATGAATTCTGTGTACTTTGGTCGGAATTCTTCCTCCGGCGGTTTTTGAATAAGCTGGAGATTTGAGAGGATTTTGTCGTAATGGATTACGAAGTCTCTCGATGCTCCACTCTTGATTATCTTGAGGGTTGAATCCATATCTGTTGTTGAAAGCGTAGCACCATATATTTCATTTGGATCATTTGCGATCTTGAATGATTTGAACTCTCCGAGATCTACGAAATCGTTATACTTCGATATATAGTCGAGAATGGCATTCTCGTCTCTGGCGCCTTGAATGTTTGGATGGTAGGCATGATGGGTAGTTGCAGAGCTTCGAATGTCAAAGAAACTTTGTTTGGTATTTGGAATTTTCTCTAGAATTAGACGAGGATGTGTAGATGCAGTTCACCATCTTTGTCGGTTTCTTGAGCAACGCAAATGAATGTTGGGTCTTTGTCGAGTAAAAGCTCTTTGATTTTGTCCAGTGTGACTTCTTTCTGAATGGGACATTTGGGGTAGGTGAGGAAAATGTTTTTCGTGTATATGCAAAAACTAAGAGGGTTTCAAGGCATGTTTGCATTATGGAAGGTACGTGTAGTGCACTGTTTTTAAAGAAGTTGTGAGGAGAGTCCGTAATCACACCATACCGTACACTCACATTGGTCCATACCCCGTGAAAACTTTCTATATATGTTAGTGTTAGTGTGACTTGTGACATGTCATGTATAGTAGCGGGCTATATAATATTACTAGCCTGCTACTGCGAGCCACCACGCAGCGAGCTGCCATTGGCTATCTATGTTAATGACTGCCATGTGGCATGTCATGATTGGGTATACATATTTTGGTGGCAGGAACAATGTTCACGCTTCAGTTTGAATTTAATCTTTAAATTCATTGGTGCACATGGGTTTTAATTTAATCTTTAAAACCCGATGAAGAGAACTTTATTATCTCTTTAAGATTTATTGCATTTTGAAAGAGAGAAGATGCTTTTCCTGTGTATTATAAAATTGGCAAGAAACAAGGAAACTTGGAACTTAGGTCATTGCATGCAATTCATCATACTTTTTGTGTCAAAATGTGGAAAGATCTAAAAAACCAAAAGTGAAACAATTTTTCAGCAAAAAAAAGGGATTAGTATATCACCAACTGAAATTTTGCGGGATATCAACGAAGCATAGCTTTTGCATATCTTGCACAGAAGTTTCAATGGAAATATTGTTAGGATCCAAGTCCTACACAAGCAAGCAATCAATGAATACAAAATCTCAGTTAAAGGAATACCTTGCATTATTTACTTCAATCAAATTCTAATAACATATAATAATTAAAAGCTTTAACAACAATCCCAATCCAAGCTCAATTTCAACAAACAAACAACAATCAAACTAATGAATAATACGACCTACAAAATTACTAATAAATTGCTCTTATCATAAGCTATAAGAATGCCAAGACTTGAGTTAATAAAAACTACTAAGGATAGAATAAAGTTTTATTTGATGTTCGCCACTTTTTGAAGGCTAAGAATGCCTTATATAAGCTTTTAGCTTGTTGCCCTAGGTTATTTCGATAAGTAGTCATCCTTGAGTCATATTGAACCAGGCTAGGTTCTAATAATCTCACTCCATCAAATAATCATTGTCCTAAGAGGCATTATTGAATACAGCAATCTCCCTCTTATTGATGATAAAGTACTATGAAAAAAGCTGAGTTGAGATGAAATGTTTCAATATGTCAGTGCACTTTTCTGTTGTCATGTATCAAACAATGGCAATTAGGAAAAGGGAAGACCAATAGAAGTAGCTGACTGGTGGTGTACGTAGCTTTTTTCCCCTTTTCCCTTTCTTTTGAGAAAGAATATTCAATTCAACTTGACAATCAGTGACTCAATTTGGTAAAGTTGCAGATGAACATAAAAGTTTGGGTTACACATCCTGATGGCCTGAACAGGGACATGTTTCCATGAAGCGTCTTATCTCAAGATTAGAAAAATTCTCTCCCAAAGTCACACGCTTTTTCCCACCTGAAGTGTGAGGTAACTCAATTTGACACAGCAGAACTTGAAAGCAATTTTGTTTTCTGTAGAGAAGAATTTAGCCGTGTTCTGGAGCGATATTATATACAGAGAATCTTGACACTTAGCTTTTTTTATGATAAATGTTTGGAGCTCCGTTTAATTTGATGTTTTCTTGGATCAAGGTCCTAATCCTCTTAAGACTGTTTGAAGGCAGTTTGGTTTTGTTCTTTTACTTTGAGCAGAATGATATTAGGAAAAACAGGGGAGACATCACCATGTCTTACGGAACTATCCTGGTCAAGTAGAAGACTGTTCATGGGTGAAGATCAAAAGATTGATGCTGTTATGGCCGACAGCAGCTGGCCTAAAATAAATCGTCGATGGCAGCTTCCGTCGTCGTCTTTTGGCTGCCATTTTTCACAATTATAATACATATGGAGGAAAGTTCATAGTTTAAAAGCTGCATTGCATGAAAGGAAGAAAGAGGTGGGTGCTAGCTGCATACGACAGCCAAAGACAGGGAGTGGCCTGCTTGTCTTTTCCAATCATGGACTAATGTTGTAGTAAAAAGCATGAATCACGAACCATCATCAACCACTTTCCGTGGCCCGTAATGGACTCGTCCACAGAAAGGAAAAACAGCCATCAAGCTTAATGTTACGACTGAAAAGTGGGAAATGTACAAAACAACTCACAGAAGAACAGAATGCCTGAGTTAATCAATGATATAGAAATTCCTGCTCATACATTCAGTCTAGGTTGGAATTCAGGTCCAAAACTACGATACAAACAACCTCCTTGCTTAAGATCTTTATATGAAAGTCGCAGGATGCCTGAACGAACCTTAAAGCCTCCTCATTCTTTCAAAGCAGCTGCTATCTTCTTTTGGGTGAGCTCCGCTCCAAGACGTGGGAATTATCTAGGTAGGATTTCCTGAAACAGAGATTGATGTTTCTATGAGATATGACCTTCAGAAAGTGATGTATAGGCAAGCATTATCAGTGCAGAATTATTTCACACGTGCTTACAAGGCAAGCTTCCACCTCTAGCAAGTGTTTCAGTGAGGAAAACATCTAGGCTTATGTTGGCCAATTCATTAATATTATAACGCGTCTTTAAAAAAGATAGCCGTGATATGACTAGCAACAGCAATCCCCACCCATCATCTAAAGGAAATTATTGGATGATAAGAATTTAGCTGCCCTAATGCAAACAACCAACTTTAAACCTAGAAACTTGATCCCATATTAAGTTAGTGCAGGTTTGACACAATCCAAGAAGATTAGCATCAGTGTGAATCAGGTGTATACAAGCGCAGATAGACCTTTTGGATTAGCACCAGCAGCCAGCAGCCAGCAGCCAGCTAAAAAGAAAAATCAAAACACAGAGTAAAAGATGAACTGTAGTAGACAATGATACCAATAGAAACAGGTGAAAAATGTCAAGTATGGGTGAGATTGAAAAATGTCAACAAAGAGTGCTTTACTGCCATGTCAAGTATGGGTGAGATTGAACATAATATTTTTTTAAAAAAAAATGGTCACATTATCCGAAGTTTTAGCATCAAAACAAAATCAACATTGAATGGTACAGAAGTCATCAAAGATGGCTACTTTTCCATCAAGAACTATAGCCTTTCCCAACTTGGATCAACATAGCAAAAGATAAGTTCTTTACGGTCATACAACGGGTAAATTATTGCACGTCGGGTTGACTAGTTGTTTAGATGGACTTCACAATAGAAACAAGAGCAATTTAATCAGATAATCATCTCTGAAAAACTATAAGATCAGCAGTAGATAGAAACAATTTATAGCAATTAATATAAATTGAGGAACAACATTAATGATGCATTAGGAACACCTGCAGCAACTATGAAATGCCATACTTGCTGATAGGCCGACCATGTAATAATATAGTCAAGAAAGCCTTTTGTCTCACCTATCCTAGGTAGCTTACTTTTCTGCCAATTTAAAAGAAGAAAAAAGCTGTAAGTGGCAGCTAATTAAGTTCTAAGACTTTTAAACTCTGGGCCAATGCAACACGCAACCACTTCTTTTGGTGAGAAGTCTATCATTTTCTAGAGGAATCAATTTGGAGGATGCATAAAACTCATTGGCAAGAACCTTTAGAGTTGCATAACTTAGATCCAACGCTATTATTATCTAATTCCTGATAGATGCACAATTTATGCGCCATAGATTTATCTTGAACAGGAACATCGATGGACATCCAAATGCCAATCTGCATCTAGTATCATGATGTTCATCAAAATTCATGTGAAACAAACCCTGACTATTGGAAAAGCATCATTCCCTTAACCAGCATCTTCCTTTTTCCCTCTAACTTCCCACAATCCATTATCTATCACTTTCCGCAGCATGCAACCGAGTTGTCCACAAAAAGGAAAAGGAAAAGCAGAAAATGGTATTTGTTGATGCAAATCACAGCATTGGCCTTTATGCTTAATTTTGCCCAAAAGAAACACAGTAAATGTACAAAACAACTTACAGGAGAAACAGAATACCTAATTTAATAATGTCTAGATATTCTTCCTCATAAATTCAGTCCAAGTTGGAACCCGGGTCCAAAACAATGATACAGTTAGCCTCCATAAGCTAAGATCTTTACAAGATATTTGAATGAACCTTAAAGCCACCTTATTCTTTCAAAGCAGCCGCTATCTTCTTTTGGATGAGCTCCACTCCAAGACGTGGAGACAATCTAGGTAGGATTTCCTGAAACAGAGATCGATATTGGTTTGAGAACTATGTTCAGAAAGTGATGTACACAAAAGCATTACAAATACTGAATAATTTTTCATTTTTTATTTTCACACTTATGCCTGCAGGCTGAACGTGCACCTTTCTTAACACGTCTTTCAGGAAGAAAAATGTCTAGGCTTATGGAACTAGTGGCCAATCCATTAACATTTTAAGAAATATTTAGAAAACAAGGCCATGTTTTGACTAGCAACAGAGATCCCCACTCACCTTTTAAAGAAAATGATTAGATGACAAGAATTTAGCTGACCAAATGCAAACAACAAACTTTAACTCTAGAAACTTAATCCTGAAATCAAGCCTGACCTAAGAGATATAGCTGGTTGACACAATCCAAAATGATTAGCATCACTGTGAATCACGTGTATAGGAATGTACGTGGAATCTATTGGAGTTCCACCGACTGCCGGCAAAATTGAAAACCAAAAGAATAAAAGATGAACTGGACTTGACAGTGATATCAAAACTGAACAATGAAAAAAGTGGGTGCTCTACTTATATGTCAAGAATGGGTAGAGGATAAACAAAATATTAAAAGATGGTAACATAATCCAGAGTTTGAAAAGTAAACAAATGAACTTAAATCGGTAGAAAATTTATTAAACATTGCAGCTTTTCCATTGGGAATTATAGGCTTTGCTGATATGGATCAACTTAGCAAAGGGTAACTTCTTTAAGATCATGCCATGGGTAAAATTTTGTATATCAGTTTAATTAGTTGTTTCATCGGAACTCATTATAAGTTAAGTCTAATATTCATCTCCAAAAACAGTAAGATCTAAAGTAGATGGAAACAATTCATATGAAAATATAAGTTAAAGAACAACATAAAGGATGCATTAGTAACATCTGCAGCACCAATAACATGCTGTACTAGCGGATAGGTCAATCATCCAATTATGTCGTCAAGAAAGCCTTTTGTCTCACTTATACTAGGTAGCTTATTGTAAAAATTTCTAACAATTTTGTTAATAGAAAGAAAAACTATAAGTGGCAGCTCTTTAAGCTATAAGATTGTCAAACTCCAAAATGACAAAGGCCCATGAAAAACTCTTCCACTTCTTTTAGTGAGAAGTCCATTATGTCAGACATGACTTTCTACAAGCATCACTTTGTCGATGTACAACTTACGGGCCTTAAGACTTGTCTCAAATAGGAACATCTATGTACACCTAAATACCAAATAAGCATCAAGTATCATCATGACAATCAATTTCAACTAAATACAAGTCCTCTTGTAGCAAATTGATGACTTTTCGTATTTCCAATGGAAGGTTGATGACAGATCAAAGTTTTTAATGACAGGTGGTTCTAAAAATTGTGCATGAAGCACAGTTTAACATGTTACACAACAAAGAGCAGCAAGCATATGAATGGGAGAAATGCTAAGACACTATTGGCAGTTGAAAAAAGGGGGGCCTACAAATTCAAGTCCTTCCAATGCTGAATAGCTTGCAAGTATAGTGTATGCAAAGAGAGAGGATACATATCATCCTGAATTTCCCTTTTAACCAAACAGTATTAAAGATTTAAGGAGACTGAAAGAAACTGGAGCAAGTAAGACTTACCTTTAAAAAATTAGAAAACAATTTGACAGCCATTCCTCAATAACATTTGAGTGCTCTCTTTTCAAAAAGGCATTCCTAGTATGAAAATCAATTTGCCTTTCACCATCTTGTATGGTTTCAGCTCACTGGAACAACGCTTTTAGTTTTAGCTTTAAATCAACATGGTCAGCCCCCTCAGATTATAAGAGTCCTGACAACTTCATTTTAGGTCAGTTTCACTAACTTGCAATTTTAAATTCTTTACTAAATTTTATTTAAAACTTGTACGGTCACAAGCCTACCTAATTTTTCTCTAGGTCATGTTCTTTTCAAAGTAAGACTACCTAAAAGTTTATGCAAGGCGTTAGTATTTTGCTCTCATGAAAGCAGGTCTCTGTGTGAATGCTTGAAGGCCAAGTGAGATTAAAAAATTTCCCAACTCTTTCATCATCATGATCCACTACAATTAGAAAAAGAAAGAAGAAAGAAAGAGAAAATATCAGCACTTCACAAATAATATTGAGTCATTTCAATCCGTAGAAGGTTACACTCTTAAAACCATAAAGCACAATCATGAATTTCCTACCCATTCCCCACCATCAAACCCAGTCTTGCATCAACAAAGTTGCTTAAGAGTTGATGTCCAGAAGATACTTGCAACCGTTCATTCTTGATTTCAAACTAAGAAAATAATTTATTCAACTCCAGAATATAAAGCTTCTCTACACCTATGTTGATCAGAGAATCCACATCTCGGTGGCTTTCTAGATAGCAATAGAGTCAACACAAGTCTTTTCAGGATTGATTCTATTATAGAGAGCTTATATACGTTAGATTTCAGGGAAACAAAAGGATTCAATGGGGATGAAAAGGTAAGAATAGAAGGATATGGGAAGATTTTTCTTATCATGAAAACAATGATGATGAAAAAAAGCCCTTCATTTAGCAACAGCAAGAACATTTCTTTTCACAAACAAGGATCACTGATGACGACAAACTTCATCATGGCAGTGTTTATGTAACATAGTACTGATAGCATGTTTGGCCATGAAATTAGAGAGAGAAGAAGAGCAGAGTAATTTAACAGGTTCTGCAGAGATCAGAAGATGAATTTATGGAAGTTATTTTTCTCTCTTGCTCTTTCATTCCTTCTTTTGGTGGCTATGAAAGTTATTGATGTGCTGAAACAATGGATCCGTAGAAGGGTTTCCTTGGTCTACTCGTAGAATACCATGGCTACAATGCTGCCGCACCCCCATACCCTTTCCAACTGAATGGCAAACCAGTGAATCATGCATGGCACATGTCATAACAAAATGATGCATACTTGCAGATGCTATAACCAGCTAACAAAGCTTATATGGTAAATTTTCTAACCTTCATTTAGACTACACCCAAATACGAAGGTATAACATAATGGCAACCACCATTGGCGGCCTCTTATTTAGAACCTAGATTTATATGAAGTGGCAAACATGTTTGCAGACATTTCCTAACATCTAATGACAGTTTTCAGTTTTCCCTTGATGCCACTTCAAAATTATCAGTGCTGAGGCAAACAATATATTCCGTAGAGGCGAGGAGATTATCAAGACAATTAGCCTAAAAAATGGAACTGACCTCAGTGCCATCGGAGAGTACTTTGGCCAACACGGGTATCTCATACTGATAAGCACTTTCCCACTGAGGATTGCTGGTGATATCCCTTATCTGACAAAAGCCCACCAACACATTCACAATATAAGCACATACACGGAAACACATAAGCACAAACACACCGAAAGAGAGAGAGACCTGCAAATCAACGTCGTGGAGGGAATCAAGACCGGAGATTAAGAATGCAGCCTGGAGTTTTTCTTTGAGTCCGTCACACAAACAGCAACCGGGCTTGGAGTAGAGAACGAGCTTTCTTGAAGAATAAGAGGAAGAAGAAGGCGACGACGTTGAAAAGAATGATGAAGAAGCCAATGGGGTGAAGACCGACCTAGCTCTGGGCCTTTGTCTTGTTAGCAATACAATTGTGGACGGTCTTGCCATCGCTGCCATGGCCATTCTTCCAGTACTCCCCACTCGATAGCTTCACCAGTTTGAGGTTGCCAACGTTCGGCTATCGCACCAACAACACGTAACTAGTTTGGGAATGCCATGGGCCGATGTTTCTGGCTCAAATATTATTAGTCTGCTCAATAAAACGGCATCGTTTGTATATATGAATATACTATAATCTTTCATATACCGTTTTATTCAATGTTGGAAACGACACCGCGTTTTCGTGTCATCAGAAAACTTGATAAAAGAAAATTTCGCGAATTTATTCAACCATGCATGTAAGAATTTTCACCAGAACCTTGAGATATACCACCTTAAATTACACTTCCCTTTTCTTGTGCATGCTTGAATTTCAATTTTTGGCGATATTTATTTTCATTCAAAGCATTAAGGAAAACCCAAATAAATAAATATCAACACTCTCCCATTATCAACCATGTTGGTATACCAGAAGGTTGTTATTATCACTCCACATTGCTTGTACATAAGTTAAACCCCATCCTGATTCGGAATCTGTGCTTGTTCCAGCAAATGACAAATAAAACGCTTTCCTCCGTTGACAAGTACTTTGAAATTCCCCATTTTCAAGAGAATTAGTCAGAGAGAAGCACTTCAAGATCATCAATGACATTATCTACTAGTATCTTGCCTTGGCAGAGGGCAGAAACATGGACATTTCGGAAACAAAACCATGATTGCCATTCAACAAGATTCTTCTTTTCTCTTTTCTTTTCCTCCTTTTTCCTTTTCCGGCGCAAATAACCTCATGAAGAGGAAAAGTACATAACACAATTAGGGAGGAAAGGCTGAGCAGGAATTTCAGTTTCAAAGGGCACAAAAACAGAGCTTTTCTGTGATATGAATCTTACAGCTACAGCTTATACTCTTGCAACATATAGATGCATCTTCTTGCTCTACCCAAAGATAGAATGGAAAAATCCATGCTGCCCACTATTGTAAAAGAATAGAAACTCCCTTTCCTCCCCCCTCTCTAACAAAAGAAACCGTGAAAAGAGAAAAAGTCACAGTAAAGAAGAGACTAAAACAGCAACTATGGTACAACAAGGATACAAGACTCTTGATTTCTCCACTATTAAGTAAATGCAGATTTGCATCAGAAAATCAGTAGAAGAGTAAGAATTATATGAGCTTTTTCTTTTGGAAGTAGCGCTTCAAGTGCCACAACTGCAAAACTGACACCAGAACGCAGACTCCAAGGGACATGATACTGAGCCATGCGACTTTAGAATTGGTTGATTCACTGACTTCCCTCATCTCTGATTCCCTGTGTAGTTCGCAAAATAAGAAAAAAAAGAAAAAAAAAAAAAAGGAGTTATGTCGTAGCATTAAAATCAACAGTTCAAGTAATCATACTCATCTCTGATCTGTTATAATGTGCTTGTTCACCCTTAGAACAAAGAACAAAAGAAAGATTATAAATCTTTCCCTTGTTCTAATATTTAGCCTGCTAAGTGGAGAGAAAAGAGAAGAAAGAGTGAGGAGAATATGTCAGCACTTTCCCCTCTAGTCCACCAATCGATCCCTTGTATGGAGATGAAGTCAGTCGTTAGGAGGGTGAAAAGACAGTAGAACTTCATTTTCTTTCGTTCACTTCCTCTCCAATCTTTACTAATTTTCCCTTGTATATTAGAATAATTAGAACATCAAGTGCTAATATCATCCAGACTCGTCATTTGAATTTTTTGCACCATGCTTCCACAACCTTCCCCCTCCCACAGGAAGAAAGAAAAAAAGGGGGGAGAAAATTGAAGTAATAAAGTCTTGATAACCTCCTCTAGAAGCCAACATCACAAACACCTCTCACCTTTTCCTTACATTTATCACATACTTAATAAAATTATCTCATCTCAAATATTGTTCAAGCACAACAAAGGGCTCGTAAATCTTAGCAACAACAATACAAGGAGAAGCACTTCCGCACGAGGGGATCATGATCAATAGCCGTAGCAAATTCAAAAAAACGAAATGCTGCCAGTGAGCTTTAACTCGAGCATTACTCTGTTCACCATAACAATGGTGTAAAGGAGAAGGTTGAGCATTCAGCGTGAGCTGGGTGCATGCAAAACCAACCAACAACTTTGATGTCAATAAAAGGTTAAAAAGAAGTACCTGTTCTTGAGATAAATGAGATTGTCATGAATGGCTTGTACAGCTCCCTCGAGTTTTAGCAGCTCAAGTTCAACACCCTATATTTAAAAGCGTAGTAAGAAAAATAAAGGAAACACAATTGGGAAGATATCTAAGCATCATTTGAGAAATTCCAGTAATAGAGCTTTCAGTGAAGTTACCTCTATTTTTTCTTTTCTTGCAACTGACGCCCAATCCTTAGCGGCAATTCCAGTTCTCCAGTCAAGGCTAATGCTTGCACCTGGACCCTCTCTATGTTGGCCATCTAGCCAGAAACAAGCCAAGTAGTTCCCACTCTCGGAGGTTGTAAATGCGAACTGACCGTGGGTCACATTTTCTTGGTGGTAAAGATTGTTACCAAAAGGAGATGTTACCTACAGACAAAAGTCCTACTTAAGGATCCAAAATAATGCAGAGAAACCACTCGAATTTCGTAGTGTGTTAATAACATAAGGGATACTCCTCAAAGATCAAAATACTGCTGATCCTAGGGAAACACTGAACCCATATCACATTAAATAGAAAATTCTGAATCCCATTATATAATTATGAGCATAACACTCTCTTCTTGTATGATCTATGTTGTTGATAAAGTTGCCAGGTCAGTCCCCAAACATCACTAATCCTACGAAGTTATGAATTTAATCCTATCGCTCTCTTCTCGTGTGGATTCAATGCGTGTATAGAGCGATTTAAGGTTCAAACTCAGTTTGTTCCTCAACCATCACTAATCCTAGGGAAAAGTTGTAGCCAGTTTTTACTTAATAAATTTTGAACTGATCGCATCCTCAGTATTCTAAGACCCGTTCTATGTGGATCCAGTGCATAGATCAAAATAATAAAGGTTAAATTCAGATCACTTGCGCTAATAACATACTCTGATGGCAAGTTAAAATCACTTAAACTCATTGGAAAAGGCGAACTCAATCGTTTAAAGATCACAAACCAAACGACAGAGAACCTAGGCATCCATAATCCAAAAGACAGCAAATTAGAACGGAAACCAAGGGTTTTCTCTTGCAATCTGTACCTAAGGGCTACATAGCTGTATCTCTGCTACGCCATAAGTTAATATACATGATCTAATCCCTCATTAAAGTCTTATCCAGAAACTTCATAGGATCGTATTATCTTATTCAGAAGCAGAAAACAAAAACTGATATCTAAATCGAGCATCATAACCGACAAATCTTAGAAAAAAGAAGTACGAAATTGAGGGAGAACACCGTTGGAATTTATACCCGGACGGAGATAGTGGAAGTGTGGGTGGCTTCAGTGGACTCTTCGACGACGTAGTAATCGGCCAGTACGACGACGTGGTTCTGTATGTCCTCGGACACGCACTTCGTGCCCGAGCTCGGAACGTTTAGCCATATCGCTTCCGATAGAGGGACGAATGGACTCGTCAGGCACAGCAGCAGGAAGAAGAGAGCGAATACTCGAGCGCGTGAGGTTGTGATCAGTGCCATAGATGAGAATGAATCAGCACGAAGCAGGGGATGTGAGTTTCAGATCTGGGAGCGCTTTCGATTCTCGTTAAGTTCCGTGGAGGTTTAACTGAGTTCTTGTACAAGTCGTTGGTTGAAGGAATGGAATACTGCCACGCGCTACGATGCTGAGGACAGAGTTATGGAGGCGCGTCGCAACGTCCGCCGCGAGTTGGTCTACAATTGCGAGTGACGCTTCCCTTGACTTGTGACGAAATGATGGTTTCGATTCCCCAATCAGATTTCATATGGGCGGGCCACGAAGGACGGGGCAGGTTAATCAAGATATGAAGCCACGCGCTAGCACTGTCCGTTGATTTCCAATACAAAATTACAGAAAAAAAAAAAAAGGAAAATTATGAGTTTTAATTGAATGTTTCCGTACTACCACTGTACTCCTCCTCCCTCAGCCATGGCCCAAATGCTTCAGTCGCTACTCTTACTCACAGTCTCGGCTTTGATTTTCTGCCTTCTGGCGTTGGCGGAGGAGGAGCATCAATCGGACACTCCAATCGGTCGCTTCCAAAGCTACCTCAGGATCAAAACCGCCCATCCAAACCCGGATTACGCCTCCGCAATTTCCTTCCTCAAAGTCCAAGCTGAATCCATCGGCCTCCAATCCCGAACACTCGAGTTCAGTCCTGGTAAGCCCATTCTCCTCCTGACCTGGCCTGGCTCCGACCCTTCCCTCCCCTCTCTACTTCTCAACTCCCACCTCGACTCCGTCCCTGCCGAGCCTTCCAAGTGGACCCACCCCCCCTTCTCCGCCGTCCGATCCTCTGACGGTAAGATCTTCGCCCGCGGCGCCCAGGACGACAAATGCATCGGCGTCCAGTACCTCGAGGCCATCCGGAACCTGAAGGCGAAGGGCTTCGCGCCCACACGCACCGTCCACGTGTCATACGTGCCCGATGAGGAGATCGGCGGGTTAACGGGGGCAGCCAAGTTTGTCTCCTCGAAAGTGTTCGAGGAATTGCGCGTCGGGTTCGCTTTGGACGAGGGGCAGGCTTCCCCCGGCGACGAGTTCAGAGTTTTCTACGCCGACAGGACGCCGTGGAACCTGGTGATCAAGGCCAAGGCCGCGCCCGGGCACGGGTCGAGAATGTACGATAATAGCGCGATGGAGAACTTGATGAAGAGCGTTGAGATTATCTCTAGGTTTAGGGAGAGCCAGTTCGACGTAGTTAAGGCTGGGGAAGCCGCCAATTCGGAAGTTATTTCCGTTAATCCTGTTTATGTCAAAGCTGGGATTCCGTCCGCCGATGTAAGTGCACATAACGTGTGAGTTCAAAGTGAGATGTGTGTGTGTGCGAGAGAGAGATGGGAGTTGACGGCGTATTTGTGCAGGGGTTTGTGATGAACGTGCAGCCTTCTGAGGCAGAAGCAGGGTTCGATATTAGATTGCCGCCTACGGCGGACCCAGACTTTATGAGGTGGAGAATTTCTGAAGAATGGGCACCGGCTACGAGGAACATAACTTACGAGGTGAATGACCTCATTTTGACTTCTTTCATTTCGTTTATTGGGACCGTAAAAAGATAAGGTCTTTAACTTAGTATGACGTAATTTTTCGGTCATATAACTCAAATTTCCAAACTACCCCACTAACTTGGAGCTAATTTGCATATGATCAACATATGTTCACCATAAGGCTTCTTAGGTTCTTGGTAGATGTCCTCTATAGTGATAAACTATGTGTTTAACGCTAGTAATGCGTGTTAATTTGCCATATATTTGAACAACTAATGGTTCAATCCCCATGAAAAGTCAGGTTGGTTTCTTTTTTGCCTGTGGAGGTCTTTGGTCTGGCAGGATGGCTATTGACATTTTTGCGAGAATTGAAACGTATATCACATGCACATTATTAGAAAAAAGGATGGGGAAACAATTTCTTATGTTTTAAGTCATGATACGTATTCCTGATTAACTGACTCCGTATGATGACTACAAATTGTTGCTTAGTTGACAAAAAGCTTTTGACTGTATGGTAGAGGTCCTAGTTGCTAGTACTGCCCGCAAGTGCAGGCTTGCCTCAAGCCTTTGTACAAATGTCCGTAAAATCGGTTCATCCTTGTTGACATTATAAATGTAATATCATAGGGGATTCCTACAGGTTATATAAAATTCAGAATTATTGAAGAAATATCTTCCAGTAGTTTGTAAGTAACAATATCTATGGTCATTACTGATTTCGTTCTCTGTTTTCAACTTGTCAGCTGCCTTTTCTGAATATCTTGCATTACGTAGAGCTCCATTCCATATTAGATACTGCGAAGTAGTCTTTATTGTATGCTCGTTAGTTATCTTACATTTTTTCTGGGCTGATATTTCTTCCATATCCCAGTTTTAAATATTGCTTTTAAAAAATTTGCCAAGCATTCTCGATTTCTTAATCTCCATAATGTTTAAACCCTTGGCATGTTCTGTTCTTAACACTTTCATTAGAAATGCTCAAAAATAATATGGCATTTTTTTTGGCAAATATTTATCGTATGGTCGTTTTCTCAAGCTGTGATTTCTCAGTTGTCAAGGTTGAAGTATTGGACTTGATTCGATGCCTAGGCAGTTGGCATGTTAGGATGAGTACCTCTATTCTACTAGGCTGGTAATTTAATGCATAAAACCTAAAAAAAAAAAAGTTGGAATATCTTTTGTTACAAAGGGTGTTCATAGTGATAAATTTTTGGGCATCTTTTGGCCATGAAATATAAGCCAATCACATTGACTGCCAAATTTGAAATGGAGCCCTTCACATATGGTCTTTTCAGTTATGAAATCAAAGTTTAATGTATGCTGAATCTAGGGGTGGGTGAACAACCAACCATCCAACTTCTAACCTGGCCCCAAACCAATTCCAATCCGAGTGGATTGGCTTTTGATGAGGGTAGATTGGATGTCAAGAGTTTTTTTCTCTGTTTTGATATAATTCAGATTGGAAATTTGAAGCCAAGAGATTTTTTGGCATTTTCTGACAGACCTTGCTGTTTTTTTATTTTAAAGAACTCAAATACAAGGGTGACGTTTTTCTGACTTTAGTTCTTCTTTTTCTGTCATTTAGAAAAACTGTAAATTTTTTCTTTCCCTGAAATCTTAGTTGCATTATATGTGTTTTACTTTCACCTCACTGCCTTGAGCCTTTCTGCTGCACCTTTAGTATTGCTGGATGAAGATTTTGCCAATTCTTTGCCATGAACTGTTCATGGAAGGTGAAGAAATTTTCATCGAACGAGGAACTTCTGTTCTTTCTCAAGCCTGATCCAACTCCTACTATTTAACCTATTCTGATTTTGGTTTTTCGTAGAAGCAAGCTTGACAATCACCTTTGCTGGGGGTGTTTTTTGACTGTTAATAGTTTCCCGGCAAAAGATGTAGGCATTTTGCAGTCTTAGTTTGAACCATTGGGTTTGAAATAACAAGGCTAGGCGTACCTTCATTCACAAGTACAATAATGATGTTATTTGGATTTTGATATTTTTAATTAGAACTTCTCCAATCTCTAAAATGATATTACTTTAGAAGAAATGTATGTACTTTTGCTCTCATTTTTCTTTCAAATAACGTCTCAGTTACATAGAAGAAGAGGAAGACCCTTGACAAGTATTATGTCACAGGAATTTTCTGTCAATTTTGGTAGAGAAGGTGTTTCTTGGGGAACTGGTTTCTCTGACTCTTACTCTCACTCTGACTCTGACTCTGGCTCTGCTTTCTTTGTAAAATAAATAATAGAGTTTTCAGATTGTAACTGTAATGGGTACTCATGAGTTGTCTCTAGGAAAGCGGGTTTAAATGCATTTCTGGACATAAGTATACAACCTTTTCTTCTATAGAATAAGCTAAATTCTTGGTTTCTTCTACAGAAAGTTTAGTGATGAATGCTCACATTATTGGTCCTTGAAAAAGCCCATGCTGCTAAAATGGCTTTATATCCATTTGTTCCATGTAACTAAGGAAAGGAAGCGCTTTGTACTTCTGTATATGACAAGTACAAAGTCAAGTAAGTCAAGAAGATCATGTTTATGATTGCGGAAATTTTCTTTTTTAGGGGAGAAGTGTATCAGATCCAGATAAAAAATGCTGTGATCTAAGTTGTTCTCAAGTTTGCTGCCCAAAGTTGTTGAGAAATTATCTATGGTCAAACAAGCTAAGAGTAGACTGCATGTTAGGCAACCAGTAAACTGCCATCTTGATGTCAAAAGAGGACTTGGTGCCCCTGTATATAGGATCCTTTCTGGATTTGCGATCTTTCTCAATTACTTAAGACTAAATTCGTGAAATGTGCAAAATATTTGCAAATTAAGTAACTGAAATCCAGTTTAGTGTGTTTCATCTTTTCATGCTCATTGATGCTCCACTTTTGATCTGTAATGCAGCCAAACTCTTAGTTCTAATGAGAATCTGAACCACTGGGTTTAAGATTTTAAATTTTATTATAACCGTGACATGGTCAACTAAGTTCAGAATTTTACATTTCTTTTCTGTCTTCTCGGCAACGAGATGGCTGAAACTTTCTCTATTTGGCAGATCACTGAGAAAGGACCCCTAAGAGACTACATGGGACGGCCTATAATGACAGCAACCAATGATTCCAATCCATGGTGGTCTATCTTCAAGCAAGCCATCGCTGCAGTTGGAGGAAAACTCTCAAAGCCCGAAATCTTGGCTTCAACTACTGATGCACGATATGTTAGACAGCTGGGCATTCCTGTTCTTGGTTTCTCACCAATGACCAATACTCCCATCTTACTGCATGACCATAATGAGGTTTGACAAGTTTGCATATTTGGCTTTTTTACTGTTTTTCATACATTTAGTGCCAAGCTTTCGTAACTCTTAAACACTGTCAAGAACTGTATGCATTCACATATCCTCCCAAATATGCACGGTCTTTACTTACGTTTTATGCTGTTCTTATTCTTACTTCGTTTTATTCTGTCTTGCAGTTCCTGAAAGACACTGTATATCTGAAAGGAATAGAGGTATACGAATCCATAATCGGTTCTTTAAGCTCATTTGGAAAAGCATCACAGTAGGCACTCGAATGATGGTTAAAGTGGAGGATGATGATCGTACATAAAACTTGCTGTAGAGGCAACGCTATGATGGTATGATTGGGGTGCCATTGTTGTAGCAAGGACTGTCTGTAAAAAGATTTTCATTCAGTCCTGAACTGTAAAACGTATGGAATAGCCTCGGAATTTGATATATACATGTTCATTGGAAATAAATAAATCTCTTGGAAAATGATTTATGAGGCAAAATATTACTGATTGATGGAAATGACTGTCATTTCCAGCACCTGCAGTAGGTTCGTCGCAAGTTGCATAAAGTGAACGACAGAAAGTGACCACTAGAACGTGGATCCTTGCAGCTTTGGAGGTTTAATGGTCTGCCAAAAGACCGACCCACTGAATCTTTGAAATGAATCGTCCTTGAGTTCTGAACGCTTAATTAAGGCCTGGAAAACTGGTATACGTTTCCTCCAGGGTTGAAACCTGAAACCCGTAAAGATTGTAGCTTCGAATTTGTTCAGGGATTGTGCAAGATAATGGCCTCCGATGACACTCTTTGGAAAAAAAGGCTTGAAGAGTCTCCTGGTTCTCCAAGTTAAAAAGACTAACTTGTGTGGTATAGAAAAACCAGTTTAAAGAGTGTCATAATTCATAAACATTACAGTTAAGCAGCCACTTCAAGTGGAACTTTGTATGCCCCAGTGACTTCAGTCTTGGCGTTGAAAGTTCAAACACAAAGCAAAGTCTTGATGTCCCGCGCCAATGAAAGGGATTGAAAGAAGTACGCAAGGAAAGCTCGTCCACTTTTGCTGCCAGACAAGATGTCTCTGAAATGCATTATTTCTATTAGATTTCCCTTCCAACCCGGAATTTACTAAACCAGAAGAACAGTAGATTATTCATGGACGGCTGACATTTGATGTTTTCCCCTGAGTCTAAAACCAAAAAAATAAACCGACCTTGTGGGTCAACAAGTTCGTCTGCAATCATTTATTGTATGGGAAACAGCTTTCACCCTCTGGATATGGTTGTTGAAGCTCCCATGAACATTTTCCTGGAAGCTTCACTCTTTAAGTTTAAAAAAGCTGTGCTTTCATTTTCTAGCATCCAGCGGAGCTCTGCCCACATGGATCTTGCCTCTTCGTCTTCCAACATCCCCTTACTTTGAAGCCTTCCCAGCACCTTCGCCCATCCTCCCAACCCAATCTCCTTCCCTGTTCAGTTCTGTCCCTCCAAGTGGTCCTACTTCCCTCTGGCTCTCCAACCTTCTCACACGGATTCATTATTGCATTTGCTTTCATAAATAAGCGAGGTACGGAATGTCATGTCATGGGTACGGGCCAGTTAAGAGAGAGACAACGAGCTTCGCAGGTGCATGCATGCGTGATTAGAATATGGGGTGGAAGCAGCATGAATCTTCATACGATCATCCAGTTTCAGATATTGTTGTTTTCCCACCTAACACAAAAATGTTTCTTTTTCCCATTATCCTTGAGACCCAGTTGAGATAGAGACGAGGAAATTTTAAAAAACAAGAAGAAGCGTTGAGGATGAATGAGGTCACGCACAGGAAGGAGATAACACGGGGCGATTTGACGTTCTTAATAATGAATGAAATCTCAAAGTTGATATCAAATATGAATGAAATCTACTTGTTACAATTCCTGATTAATCTTGAGTTTTTAAGAAAAAGTATTAAAGACAAATGTCACAAATTTGAATTTCATTTTAAAATGTCAACCCAAGGAAGAGAGTTTCTAGCCTATTTTATATGAATTAGAAACTCCTACTTGCCTTTCTCATATGAGTTTACATTATCCTTGATGTAGGTGGGATTCATTGCTTATCCAAGCAATCGCAAGCCACCAAGTTGAATATTAATTGGGTTCTAATGTCACTATAACATGCATGAGTTTTATTTCAAAATGTCAACTTAATTGAATGAGTAATTAAGGGGTCATGATACAGATATTTTATATTAAAAATATACAATTATTGAATAATATTTAGATATAAATAATGTCTCCTTACTTTTGACCAATTTCCAGTTCAGTTATTATCATATTTATATTCATGTTTACCCCATATTGTGGGTAATAATTCTTACTCTTCTGGCTTTATCTTTCTTTTTACTAGATATTTGGATGATAATGCATAGAACACTCTAGGTTCTTCCCGTTGGTCTAGATTACAAGGTTTCTTTTTGTGTCATATATTTTTTATTTGAATCATACATAAATTAATAGGTGTTGCATAAGAGTTTTACTGAAGAATTAGAATTTGTAAAGTTTAACAAAATTGATTTATAAAATTCGCAAATATTTTTTAGAAGTATATACGAAAAAGATGATAAAGAAAGAAGAAAGAATTAAAACACATTAACCTTCATGTTAAGATGATCATGTGATTACCCATCAAGTTTCTTACACATCTATTTGATTCTATTAAATTCGATGTACAACTACTTTTTTTCTCCTTTTATCGAAGGATCATGTGATTACCCCTTCTAACACTATTGACTGCGTGACTATTGAGAATCGTTATGTAACTATCGTTTTTATATAGGATAAATTTCGTAATTATTATGATTGCCTTTATTTTACCTATATTTGTGAGCAGCATCATGGTCTGAGTTATGAGTTTCACGTCTAGCAAGAAACTTGACAGCTACTGTAACTTTGACATTAGTTTAAAGTAATTAAGCAAGGATTAGATCCCAACCTTGGGAAGGTCAATAAACTTAAGCTAATGGGAAAATCGAAATTTCCTCGGAGGTTCCCACGAAACAAACAGCAGCTTGAATCCCGCATTTCCGAGAGATTTAATATAAAGAATGATGGGACATGTGGGATTCATTCAAAAATCAGAATTGCTTATCGGAAATCGTTCTGTCAGCCACCTGAGGGAATACGAATATATTGTGATTAATACGAATAAATTGGCATTAATCCAGGGAGTTTAGTTATTTTAATAAAAAAAAGATGCTTCAATTAAGGGAAGAGGAAGGAGGGAGGAGGGAGACGAGTCGTACGGATTGACGACACTAATCTTTTCACACATGCAATGTTCTTGGGGAGTGCAACGATGCGTACAATGCTCTCTCTTTCCCGGCCACCCAAAGAGAAGACAGCTCTTACTACTTCCTTTTTCTTCAATTTGTTTAAGTTTTTAGTCGGCATAAAGGACAAATTATTTAGAATGGGATCTGAAATGGGACGAGCTGCAAACACAAATATTTGAAATTCATTATGTGTTTTAGGTTACTAATATAATTACATGCTATGTTTCAAATAAGAAAATATATTTTACTACATTGCAGGTAAATTTTGAGGGAGGGAACAATTACTTTAATATAATATTAAAACCTTAATTCTAAGTAAAATATCCCATTACAAATACATTGCATTGTCCCAAGATGTGTTTTTTCAAATTTGAAACAACTAAATGTATTGAAGGTGGGTGTTGTCTCCACATTAGAAATAAAATGATGAGTTTATAATCTTACAAGTAATATGAATTTTTTACTTAATGTCTTAATAAATTATTACGCTTTAATATGATATTAGAGTTAAAGATGAACTTTTGCTTTATAAATCTCTATACTTCGAAGTTAAGGTTCATCTCAAGCATATCTTTAAAGTTACAACTTATCATATTTTTTAAACCAAATGAATATAAGAAAATTCATTTTCTAAATGTCATTTTTAAGCTTAGATTATAGATGATTGATTGAACGATCTATAGTTGGCATGATACTCCGGACAACAACCTCTCCTATTTTGTGTTGATGATTTTACAAGAGGCTAAATTGCGTCTTATGACGTAGGCGTTGGATTTGGTATGCTTTCTATGAGAGATGGGGCTGTATAGTTTTTTTGTGGTTTACATTGCAGTTCCAGTTTGAGTTGACGGCATTGCATGGAAGATGATGTCAGGGAAGTGAAACAACAGCGGCTGAGCCCATTTGCAGTATGGTCACATGCCTTTATCCTATCCTGCAGTCTGTTCAAACGTTCTTTCTACGGTGTTCTAGGCCGACCAGTCTCAGCCATGCCAGGGAAGGCAAGAATTGACGAGAGATACGCAATGTGCCTGGAGCAACACGCTAAGTTGAAAACTCAGACTGAAAAACCCGAGCCTGAAAATTTGCCTTGGGGACAACCCCTTCACATTCAGGGCGATTGACATTTTACAGCAGTTGCGCTGGAAAGTTGACAAAATACCTGTAAACTGCAAGCAGCAAAGCTTCGGAAAGCTAACATGTTTCTTTGACTCATTCTACGTGTGAATAGGTCGTTCCTCCCACGGTTTTGCTCCATCCATGTGTGCTGGCATTGTTACCGAGGTCGAAAAGCACCCGGCTGGTAATACCATCGTCAAAGGGAATCCCATCAAGATCTTGGTACCATTATTCAAACAAAGAGCAGTTGGCCTTCTCTGCCGCCATGGATCAAACACCTTAAGAGCTTTTAAGGCTGTGAAAACTACGGAAGGAGCAAAAGTCAATTCCCGCAGGCGTCAGCACCCAGAGCCGTAAATATTAAAATATGTTGGTGCTTTGAAAGTGAAAGGTCGAAGGGTTTGGTATTTGCATGAGGCCCATGACGCGGTTTCGGAGCTGCATGCCAGAGAAGCAACAGCTGGTGATATCCAAAGCCAAGAAAGAGACTGCGCGTATCGAGCATGGCCTTCCCAATATTTTCATATTTTTTCCTTTGTTTTTGTGCATCACAGCCAGCTTCAAAAGCTTGCAAGCATCAAAACCTGCAGATCCTGGAAGTTGCCTATGACAGAATCCTATGTTTCTCTTTCTCTCTCTCCCTTTATCCAGCATTATTCTACTAATTTGAACATAAGATATGCTCGCCGTAAAGAGATAGTGATATATAGTAACATCTTTTGTATATAATATATTGAATCTTGTTGATGAGATTACCAATATGCCTGCAGACTGAGTTTTTTTATTATGGTTTTGCTGGGCGTCAACTTGGGATGGGTGACTTCCAGGGCAAGTCAGCAAATTCAAGAATAAACAGTAATTTATCACGCTTTCCTGGTACGTCTGTAAGGGGTTTTACTTTTTATTGTTGGTCAGACAAGTCACTGGCAAGCAAGTCTCCTGGCAAGTTTAGTCGTGCAATTAACCATCTTGTATATTGCATGACAACTGCTCGGTGAAAGGCTCCGCTCCATATTTGGGGTCATTTTTCTTCGACATTTTGAGGTTTGTTGACAAATCGTATGCTTGAACGATTCAAAGCTCTTCAAAACCGACCCTTAACTTCCAACTAAACGTGCATAACCTAGTTGGACAATAAATTAAAGTAGTTGTTTTAGTGCTTGTTGAGTGTGCTCCATTGTTGTTGACAATTAATCATTCGATACTAAATAAAAACATGTTTTAATTCTCTGTCATTTATTCACTTTTGTTTTTCACGTTGGGTAGAATGTCATCTGGTAGCAAATTTAACTTGAAGGGGCTCATAGTCATTTCAGTAATATTTAATTCGTGATCTTGACTTAAAATACTAGAAAATACCTGTCACCCATTTCATTTCCATATGTAGAGAACCCTATTGTTCTTTGACTGAGGTGGATTTTCCATCTAAAGACTCAAACCCTCATCTATAAATCACAACTTGCCTTCCACACATTCACTCCCATCTTGTTGCATCCTTCACTTCCACAACAAGGAAAAAAGAAAACCACCCAGAGAAAAACACCGGGGCTAGTTCTTCACCTCACAGTTTCTCCACCAAAGTATTGATCTTTGCAGCTCTCAAGCAATGGTGAAGACGGAGCAGAAGACTCATCAAGAGCCGCCGAAGGCAATGGCGTCAAGATCGCCATCGCCATCAGCATTAGCACTCAAGAAGAAGTACAAGGGAGTGAGAATGAGGAGCTGGGGTTCCTGGGTATCTGAGATAAGGGCACCAAATCAGAAAACAAGAATATGGCTAGGCTCTTATTCCACACCAGAAGCAGCGGCAAGAGCCTATGATGCTGCACTTCTGTGCCTCAAAGGCTCTTCAGCCAATCTCAACTTCCCAAGCTCTTCCTCCGATTATCACAATATCCCTCACGACACCATTATGTCTCCCAAATCCATCCAAAGAGTGGCTGCGGCCGCTGCCAATAGCTTCATTGCCAATCCCACCACCCCACCATCTCCTGCTCCTCCCTCTTCCTCATCTTCAGTCTCATCTCCGTCGATGTCCTCGCCGTCCGACCAACTCGAAGACGATGCCTCATTAATACCCTTGTTTGAAGTCAGTGAACCCTTGCCCGTGATGGAGTCCTGGTACAACTTTGACGACCTGCAGTCGCCAAAATTTATCGATCAAATGCTCAATGGTGCCTTGTTTGCTCCATCTGTGATCGACGATCTGTACGAAGAAAGCGATATTAGTCTGTGGAGCTTCTGCTGAAGAAAAGATCAATCCAGATTAAGCCCACCCATGTCATTCTTTACTCCATTCACATTCGTTGATGATCTTCTCTAATTTTCTGAAGACATCGCTGACAGTGACCTAAAATTCGTTTCTTAGTGTATTTTTATTTAGGAGAAGAAAATTTCATGGGAGATGAGACATTTTTTGGCCTTCCCCCTGTGTTTTCCTACATATTAAGAATCTGTATGAATCATGCAAAGTATGTCATATCCATATTATTTGTGGTTTATATCGTAGTGAATAATAGGTAGAAAATTTATTTCACCAGTGTCTCTTGTCATTTGCTTTGGCTCTTTCCTTTCTTCTTCCTCTCCTATTTAGTTTCAAATCCTTAATATAATAATAAGCTACTCTATGCAAAAACGACACTTCCACGCGACAGAGAGATGTCAGAAGTGCCTCTCTCACTCGGAACAAATTGCAGGCTTGTGGAAACTCGAAAACATCTGAGGGTGTGCTTTTCATGGAGTTCACACCAGTTGGAAGTCACGGGTTGTTGTAATTTTCGAAGTCTCCAAATCTTCATATCCTTATACTCTTTTGGTGTTCCAATATCTAGATGTTAGTACATGATATGCTAGATTCTTGAGATTTTAGATTTTACTTTTTTTCAGTTTGCTTTCAAGGAAGTAATCATCATCATACTTCTTCTTAGGGAAAATTGTACTTAATCAGCCTTCAGAATGGTAGTTACAAATAAAGATCGATGTGGGTGAAAGACTCACATCAGGCAACTAAGGAGATATTCTTGGGCTTATAAGGCGTTGGTTTCTTTATCTCACACGTCGGTTTTTTGGAATGAGTTCTCTAACCCTTAAATGCATCAAAGATAGTCGATCAATATGGTATTGTGATTTAGTCAAATTAACTCTACTTTACCCTATGTGACCTTCAATTTACTAATGTTTAATATGTTGAGAAATGTATAAGATAAAAGTTGTATAGTGGAAGGTAAAAATGTAAGATCTTGAAAACGAAGTTTAAATAAAAGAAATAATCTTTTAACCCTTAAACTAACATTTAGGTTGGACTTTTAGGAACATATCATATGCAAAAGATACAATAATGTGTGCATTTGCCGTATGAGGAATCAAGGAATTTGACACTTTCTAGCCAAACTCTGGGCATCGTCAGGTGTCTGAACACAACCACTTCTGCTGTTGGTTAGGGGGATGGGATTCCATCATCGTTTGTCTCCACTCCATTGCATTTGGTCTGTTCCAAGCGTTCTTCAGAAGCCAGGCTACCATTGGAGGAAGTGTTCAAAGAGAGTAAGTGGGAAGGAGACTGAGGGACCCCGCTTGGATTGGAAAGCGGAAACCAGGGTACGCTACGATGGCCCCAGAACATGCTACTGTCTGGCCTACATCGGAATGTGGTCCCACATCGAACATGTTCCCGAAGTTGATCACATGTAACAAATCTAATGCGACAGATTGAGGACACGTCATGTGTCATCGGAGCATCAATCCATCTGAGATTTCGCAATTCCGACTCTATTATTGCTCTAATTTTGTTCGCATTAACATGTTCTATCCCTTTCCAAGTTGATGGTCCGGACCAACTTTGCTGCATTCCTGCACATGTAGTAGCATCCTTTTGAGACTTTGCGATCTTAATTTGTTTCTTATATATATATAGTTTACTCTTTTATAAAATTAGTTGTAAATTTTTTAATATGATATTAAAATTTAAATTTTGACTAAAGTGTTCTGATACGTTTAAGAATATGAAGTATATCGAAATACAGATGTATATCTCATATTATCTATGTATTGTCATTTTTTGCTCTTTATAAGTCGAATTTTAAAAAAATAAAGCTTTTAATATTACCAATATTATTTCTCTATTCTCCTTTTGGAAGGATGTTCTTACTATTGTCGTATACTCTTTCGCAATAGCATTTGCCAAGGGCTAAGAAGGATTAATTTCTTTTTTAACCCATACTTAAAATAATGTCAATAAGAGTAACTCATAGACAGAAAAGGTCAACAAAAGCCTAAGATACTTTGGTCCTAGTTTGACATTGATCTTGAGTGAATTAAGTAAAAAAAATAAAAAATGAACACAAAGGTCCTAAAAGCAAAAGAAAAAAAAAAAGGGTAATGTCATTGTATATCTTTTCTTTTCAAGTGGAGAGAGAGGCTGGAGATGGTCATGTGCAAATGCTTCATTTTTCGAAGGACAATTATGATAGAGAATGACAACCATCAAATTGAATAATAATAACATGATAGAATTCTGATCCGATACCCTGCATGACTTTAGTGAGCCATGCTTGGCCTTATTAAGACATGAGCAAGGAAGATTTACAGAATATTAATCACTTGGCATACCTACCTTTCCGTAACCCAAGCTTTGGTGGGTGCTTAACTAGTCTAAGTGCTGTAACATGGCCAGTTGGGCCGAATCCTTTTGGGCTGGGTTTTAATTTTTTCCCCGAGTATTTCAGATTTTGTTTATTATCATTTTTTAATTAAGAAAAAGAAAAAAAAAAGTTCTTAATTTTATCATCATATATTCATCTTTATATTTTGTTATTTTTTAGTCGTTTTATATGATTGGACATGTCATGGATATGAAAATTTTAATGAGTTTATTATTAATTTGAAAATTTAAGGTGGAATGTTACAGATATTTGGAACGTTGAAAACCATACTAATCAATTAGTTAACGAACAAAATTTGATTTTATCACATAACTTGAAGTCCAACGGCGTCGTATCAGTAGTCGAAACCGCGATTTTGCGTTTCTCTTGTTTGCTTCTATCGCAAACACTGCTTTTCGCCGATCCAGGGCCGCTTCTTTCCTCGCAAGCTCGCACGCGACGAGCGGAACCAAATCATGGGTTATTCCAAGAACCAGTTGCTAGCACGCTTACAGGTTCTTTTCCCAGTACCCCATTTAGTTTTTTCTTGCCGAAGTTAAGTTTTCTTGAGTTATGTTGATCTGGGTGTTGTCTATTTGGCTTTGGAACCCAATTCTCATGGTCATTTGGTAGTGTGCAATCCTTGTTACGTGTGTATGATTGGGTTTGAGAATAAGTAACCTCTTGTTGTTACGTAATTGACCTTATTTTGCTTGATTTGTTGAAGTAAAATGAGATATTGTTTAGTGCTATGTGGAGTAGGGAAGTTTCTAATACATGGATTGCGATAGAAACTGATTTTGTTGGAGCATTCTAGTACTCATCTGGATGCTTATTCTCCTAGTTGGAACTGTTACTAGTTTTTCTGAGGTTTAGGAGCTAGGATTTTAGTTTCATTTTCCAACTTCGTGATTTTACAAACTTGTGAGTCTATGCGAGTTGGGATAATGTTATGCTCTTTGGGAAATGGCATCTTCTTCTTTCTATTGGTAACGGTGGAGTATCAGTCACTCTGCAATCCCCTATGTGCGTGTGAGTAATATTTACCTATCAAGAAAAGAAAACAGGAAAAAGTAGATCTTGAATTACACATGTCGCTGGAGGTGCTTTGGTTTTACTTTCAATGGTTTTGTTTTGTTTTTTTTTTACCCTTGTTTTCTAGTCATTAATTGATGAGCTTGATCTTGTAGGAGCTTCAAATTGAATTTTCCAAGTATGAACATCCTATTGTTTTGACGGTCGAAGCTCAGGTAAGCAACACGGGAAAAAAGATTATATTTCTCCTTGACATATAGACGTGCCTAAAGCAAGATTTTGTTTTTTTGTAGGCAAAATACGTTGGAAATGTTGAGGGTGGACTGAGTAAAAATTTATTCTTGAAGGTATGGTATTTTGAGACTTAAAAAGTACACCTTCAGCAGTATTATGGTTACTCTTAGGTTTTATTTTTCCCTCTCGTTCACATTGTCTCTGGCCGAACACCTGAACTTGTTTGTACATGCAGGACAAGAAAAATAGATTCTATATTGTTTCTGCTCTGGCAGATACTAAAGTAGATCTGAAAGGTATATCTACGGTAAACGTTTACTCAATGTCTCGCATCTTTATTGCATAAAGGCATGTAGATAACGGAGAGACTTTTTTTACTGTATTTGCTTGTCATGGTGAATTGATTTTGCCCTCATTTATTGACGACTTCAAAACTGAGCAGTTCTATCACAAAGGCTTGGTTTGGGGAAAGGAGGTCTGAGAATGGCTCCTGAAGAAGCGTTGGGTGAAATACTTCAGGTTGGTACGTGCATATAGGCTCACTTTGTGCTTCTCTGCCTGGTATGTGCCTATAATAAAACCATGTGTAACCGAGCTGTTTCCCTTTTCTTTTACCTTTCCTTTTAACTATGGAGCCAATGCTATCCCTTACGTCTCTTCATTTGGCTTCAATTTCTGACTGGAAATTGCTATTTATAGAGATAGATTATTAGATAATCTTGTCAGATGGATTCTTGATTAATATCTTCCTTAGTGTGTATTTAACATTCTTGTAGAGATATGTTGGATGATGACTCCTAAGGTACATAGGGCAGAATATTACCTTGGTTGTATTCTGTAAATGTTCTAATATCTTGGAAGGCACATTTTACCAATCGTCACTGTTGTGAGACATGGTACTTTTGCATAACATTTTTCCATAATTAAGCTTTAAGAAGGTGGAGGCTGAGCCCGACTGTTGATTGGACCACATTTTCTGATTGACCACTTGGAAAGCCTGTGTGATTGACCACTTGCGTTTTTTGTTATCTGGCCAGTGTGGCCAAAATTGTGTCATGTACTAAGAAGAATGACCATCATGTCATATCATTGTTAGATGAATAAATTCAAGTAGATGTCTCTGTTTTGACAAGCTGAACCATGTATTTTCAACTTTATGTTAATCTGCTCTCTGATGCCTTTATTATGTTTTTTCTTTCTAATTCTGCAAGGTACCTTTGGGCTGTGTCACTCCATTTGCACTTGTAAATGATTCAGCACGGTATGCAGTAATCTTTGTTGATCTTGATATTCACCTTCTTCTTTGTTTATGCTCTCAAATTTTGAGGTTATATAATTGATTTTCAAATTCTGTGTTAATTACTTCTTTTCCTTGCTGGTATTGTATTGGGGCATTTATCATTGTCATTTAAAAATCATATTTTGCCTCAAGAAGGGAAATTCGGGCATTATTCTATCTAGTAAAATCTTTCCTATATATTTGTGGAAACCTTTCTATAGTTAGTAAGTTGGTTTCATCCATTTTAGATTTCGTAGGTCTTCTGGATTTTTGTTTGAAATTCTTAGGTGAAGTTTCTCTACATTTTTTCTTATAACCATAAGTAATATCACTTATTACTTAAAAAGAGGAGAGAAAAAAAAGGATTTCTACTAGCCGTAGAGCACTACTTCTGCGAGTGTGTCGATCAACATGGGAGGATGCATTCCAGGTGCATATAGGTATTCTAGTTATTTCAAATTGGTGCCCCATATGATATCCACACACATATATACCATGATAGGATTCTTGAGTGAGTTTTGAAGAAGCTTCTTGTTCTTGTTTACCTGCATACATGTGCTGTTGCCTAGTGATGCGGCCTTCTGAGTAGATTTGACTTGAAGCTAAAACTGTAGAGGATAAATTTCTAGGTTTAAGAGATCGAGGATTCTACCAAATCTAAACTTCAGGTTACTGGCAGTTGCTCTTAGTAGGCTAGATCTACTAACCTTTAAAAACCTTAAGATCTTTGCCCCTACAGCACACATGTATCAATCTAAGAGTAACAACCTCAACTCCCAAAAGTTTTGTGCTTGTCAGGTTTTTTTAGAAGATTAGGGCATTGCAAAAATAGTAGTGAATGAGACATAGGACATATGTAAACACAAAATCAACGCTGGTGTCATGGTAGCTGCTGGAAGCTTTGAGTGGACTACCAGAACTCTTTGGCTGTGGAAGGCTTCTTTAAATTCTCAAATATCACTTCCGTAGATGCACGCAATATTTCAAAAACTGAAATCGGAATAAGGGAAGAGGAAAGGTGGCCAGTTCAACCCCCATTTAATTATTTAATCCTAGCTACATTGATATGAATAAACATTCTAAAAATATTGCTAATATATTTTTACAACATTAATTCATATTCTTGATGCCAATTTTATGTTTGTACTGAATTATGATTAGATTAAGTCTTACCAAAATAAGATATCCTTTTTGTGCCATATGTGCTTTTTCTTCGCTTTTTTCTCCTTTATCTTCCCAGTCCAACATTTGCTCTCGAGCAAGAGTGACTTCTTATTAATGTAGATGGATAAGGTAGTCCAAGGAGTTTTTTCTTTGTGGAGGTTTCACATCACTTTGGTCATTACATTCCTTCTGCATAACCTAGAAACTAAGGAAAAGAAGTACCTTTCATTTTCATGAAAAGTTCACTGGCTTGATAAAGTTTTTGTTTCCCCGGTTTAATCACTGGCTTAATCCAATTCAACTGGTGAACTGGTGGCCTGATCCAGTTCTGCTAAATAAGTGGTTTAAAGGGTGAATTCAGTTGAAAATGAGGACATCCATAGTCTCACCTCGTTTTTAACTGGCTGAGCCCTGTTCAGTTTTCAAAACACTAGTGCACTTATGCATCAAACTTTGTTTTGTGATACATTTTGTTGTGGTTATGTATTGCATGATTGACCTGAGTGTTAGTGTTCTTCTTCTTCTTCTTCCTCTTTTTTTTTTTTCAACTTATGGTAGCGTTACTAGTAAATTATCAGGATGCATTTTTTGTTCTTTAGTTTGAGAATAATGCGCAACTTATTTGTGATGCAATGATGTACAGTAAATCCAGGAAAATTAGAATTCGTGCTGATATTCTGTAATTTTGTGCTGTCCTTTTCTCTCTTCCTCTCCGGTCCTTTTCTTTGCAATGTCATTGTAAATCCTCAGTTTCATGCTTACACTACATCTTTGCTTTGTGAAGACATGTAGCCTTGTTGTTGGATCAAGGGTTCAAAGGCCAGGAGCGCTGCTTGTTTCATCCACTCTCAAATGACATAACAATATGTAAGTGAGGAAGGGCTTTAATTTAAGAAGGCTCTGGACTTATTGTGGGTTATCCTATTTCCCATGTATCTTATTATCTTGTGAACTCGAGCAAAAGATATAGTAGAAACTATATAGTACAAGATCTGAAGCATGAAATTGATTGCCCTCCATGATTACTGCTATGCATGCCTGTGAAACTATTTTGGTTAAATATTTTCCCAAGTTGGCCGACTCAGCAACATGTGTAATTCATAATCAGAAGATTTATAAGAATGATACAGCCATGTATACTTGCCAAACTATTTTGGTTAAATATTTTCCAGAGTGGGCCAACTTGGCAAGATGTGCAATTCATAATCAGATGATTCATGAAAATGGTATGTATCAATTTTTTCACCAAGTCATTGTTGTGTCAGAAAACTGAGCTGACTTATTTTAGAAAGCATAGGTAATAATTGGATATGAAATTGAAATTTTGGTAACTTTTGAGTAGCCAAAAATAAAAAATAAAAAATAAAGTCTCATGATCGACCCAAGAACAATGATCAACTATGTACAATTTCCTATTGGAGATGTATGCAATGTGTGACAAATTGATAGTTAACCCAAGTGTTTCTGTATATGAACTCTGTACGGACGGACTCTCTGTGAGGATAGCATTGCTGGAAGGGGGTCGAGCTTATTCTCAACTGATACCTATACCTTACTTGACAACATTACAGTTGCTCACTTTCCTGATGTACAGTATATAATGATCCATTATATTGTGAGAGACTGCACTAGTCAATGAGTTTTACAGAATGAACGAAGGTGTATTGTTTTCAAGTTAGCTCCTGATCCCTGAGCTTCTGCTTTCAGCTGTAAATGTGAGCGAGCTTGACAAATTTCTAAGATCAATTGGCAGAGAACCTTCATATGTTGACCTAGAGGTAAATATAGAACAAGATTGTTATGCAGGTCCACTAAAGAATCCTTTATCAGTTTCTTTGATCTTGTTGTTATTCATCTTGGTTTCTACATTTGCAGGCTAACCCTCTGGTAGGAAAAGATAATCCTCCTGATCTAGCTGCTCTTGTTCCATCTGATTCTGTAGTTTTGCCTGATTCTACAGAAAAAGCATCTTCACTGCAAGGTCCTGCGAAAGATCAAGTTGTTTCAGACAAGAAGTCCACGGAAGTTGCAGGTACTTTTGGCCAAGATACAATATTGCTTCTGAATCATGTGCTTGAACAAAGATGAGGATATAAATTGCTTATGTAGTATATATTTTCTCAACTTTTACGACCTACAATCCCATATGTATCCAAGGGGGAAAGCCTTGCAGTTATTGAGAAATGATCTTTCAGTCTTGTTTTTCATGGCATTCATTCTATTTGGTGATTTATGCATAATCAGAAATCAGCCTATTCTCCAGACTGCATATTATTGTCTTTAGACTTTTGATGAAAGCCCATTAGCAGCTTCTCTATTAAATTCCTGAGATAAATCTTATGCCCTTTGATCATTCTTAAGATGAAGGTGCTGGACCCTACAAAAACATTTGTGTTGGATATGTGCTATAAATTTCCTTTATAGCCAAAAGGGCTGTCAGCGGACACATGTCCTCTTCAGTTGGACACGGATTTATTAGCAAACGGTCTTTTCAGAGCTACTTGTGTTATGCCCGGAAGCAAGCATCTCAGTCAACTATGGACAATTATAACTTGTTTGTATGCTATTTCTTTGCCGGGATGAATTGGGATCCCAGCCAAATTAAGAGCTTTCATCTTAGGTTTCTTACTGTCATTATTAAACTTGCACGTAGTGATGGAAATATTAGTTTCATTTAGAATCCATTCTTTAATCTCTCTAAGACGGAGAACTTTGGTGGACTAGTTGAAATAATTGACATTTCAAGCTAAACTGGTTTACACAATCTTTTAGATCAGTAAAGATCTACTCAGTAGATATCAAATTAAGATGTTAGTTGTGATATGGGGAATGTTGATTCATCATCTTTGATAATTTTTGTAGTTCATCCTGAGTGTACTTAAATGTAAATTTGATTGTCCTTTCAAATGTACTTTACAACTCGTGTGCCATGATTCTTTCACATGCCAAAGTATATATATATATATTCTCTGGTTTCTTAATTCCTTTTTTTTCTGGGTAATTTTGATCATCTCTAAACCCTCTGTGATTCTAGAGTCTAATTCATATTAGAATGATTAGTTCTTAATCATGGTAAACCAATATTCTAACTCTTTATGTTGCAGCAAAAGCCAGTGAGCCATCCAGAAAAGTGAAAGCTATAAAGGAAAAAGCTGCCAGCAACGTGCAATCATCAAGCTCCTTCAAAGATGCTGCGCAAATTGTGGACGAAATACTGGATAAAACATCAGCACTATTACTTTCAGAGGCAAGCATATATTATTCGATTCACGTTAATCCTGTTGTTAACAGTTGGGGGTTTTGCTAAAGAAATCAATGCATACAGATAACTGAGGATGCTATTCAGCGACATGGAGACCAGCTTGGAGCTGTGCTATCAAATTGTATCAGAGAGCGTCTTAGTGCAGAGTTGAAGGCAGATACTGTGAGTATTTAGTTACAGTAGTTGAATTTTTACCTTCTCAAATATCTTTGTTTATCGGAAAAGCGAGACTTGGTTGCTGTTTGCTTACATTTAGAGGTATGGATTCTTCATTTGACTGTCGGTTGTGTGATACAATACTGAGTGATAACCCTAATTGCAGAGGTCGTACTTACACACAGCATACACAGAAGGGTTTAGTGCTGCTCGCATGATGTTCCAGAACACAGTTGCTCATAATCAGTTCAGGTGTTTATGAAGTGCATTACTGTCCTCGGGGAGATTAAAGAACTAAATTGGCCCATATTCCTTGCAAAAGTTTTGATTTTGTAACGTTATACTTTGATTTACACATTATACAAGATCTCTACTTAAAAGTAAACTGTCTTGGGCATTTTGGACTCGATCTTTTGTTTTCGTTGGTGTGTCTCCATGCCGAAGAATTGGCATTTCAGATAACCCTTTTTGGAGCGAGGGTCCCTCTACTTATTCCCAGAAAACACCATAGCGAGGTTTGCTAATGAGAGCCAATAATGGCGCTTGTTGGGTGTGTTTCCAAGGAACGCTGCAAGGCAATCATATGGTTTTTGGAGTTTCATTTGCCTCTTCATTTGCATGAAAATTACGGTCAGCAAATAAGGCTGCTGTTAGTCTGTGGGAGCATAATGAAGCTTTGGTATGTTCACTAGAGAGAACTTAATCTTGTTTAGTCAACAAACTAGTACTCTAGTGATTTGTTATTAGCCGTTCAGAACTTAAATCTTGAGTTTGATACTTTGTACTTCCAAACTTTTTTTAACCTAATAAAAAAAATAAACTTAAACCCTAAAAAAAAAAAACAATTAGTTTTGATTTTGGGATTAATAAATCCCATGTTGGGGTAGGATTATTTAGTTCGAATCCCACCTCTCAATATAAAGACGGAGTAAGTTGCATATATGTAGAACAATTAATATCTAAAGTAACTGAGCTGCACGAATTAACTTATAACGATCTTTCAGCTCATCTCAGGTTTATATTTGAGAAAATGCAAAGAATGAAGCCCAAATGCACACGTGTTAAGATTATGTTCAATGGGTTTCATTCCCTTTTTTTCTTCCGTTGAAATTATTTATTAAAAGAAACATTATTGGATGAAGATAGTATGAACTTACATTTAGATAAACAAACTTCATTTACATGGTATAGGCATTACTTCCCCAATAACACCCCCCTCATATGCAGTTGCAACTTCATGGTCAATAATATACAATCCCTGTGAAATGGAATTGATCTACTACCCACTTCATTTTTTCCCATGTCAAGGGCCGAGCTTCAGGCAATCTCTGTATCCAACTGCTGGAAGTTTTTGTAATCTACGAAAGCCATCTTATTCCTGCAGAGAAGAAAGTCATACAACTTTATTAATCCAGGCAATCGATCAGAATCGTGTGAGGATGCAAACTTCCATGGAAGCATGACTAAATGTGAACTTAAAATAGAAGAGAAGCTGAATGGAAGGCCCTCTGATAATGGGTCTTTGATAGCCATTTCGTTCATCTCTAACCTAACGAGAATATAAAGGAGTTTTCAGATACATCACAGAAGGTTTTGTGAAATCTAAATGCAATTTGACAGATCTAATGAGCAAGAAGCTGAATCCCTTTGGATTAATGCCCATGTACCTGAGAGATGTACGGTTCGGGAACTAGTTCACTTCGATTCTCTGTGAGGTTCACCTTGCTTCAAACTAGTCGTTCTTGAAGAAGTCATTGGCTCACAACTTAGGACTCATTGTAATCCTTCCCAAAATGTTGTTTAATTCTAAGAAGGTCTACTTTGTGTTCTTTCTTTAGGTGGAAGTGTATAACGATGCTCGTAACAAGTTAAGTCTGCAACTTGCAACTTAATACAAAGAAGATGGATTTACAAATTGTCCACATTCACGGAGAGTATCTTCTCTTGATGCACCCTCCATTGGTTTGGAAACTTAAATTCCTAGAGAAAGAAAGGCCAACCATAAAGTCCACATCCAGTATGACCAGCAACACTTACGTGCTACAGAATAGAGCAAGAATGCCGCCTTGAGTTGACTGCTGAAACGAAAAGGATGAAGGCGGGAAGGAGGGATATTAGAATCGATACTACAATCCCATCAATGGAGTGTTCTAATTTATGTATAGGACCCACTTCCTAGAGTTCAAGATTTATAAATTTGATATATATATATTTTTCTATATTTACTTTTATTACTTATTTAGTTTATTATTAAAAATTTCAAAGGTTCAATTTAATAGTTAATTCGAGGATTATATGATCCTTTTTATTGAAACTTCACATTAAAAATCTTAGCCTTTGATGTATCCAAAATTCATCAGCTAAAAAAATTAGCTTCACTCTAAAAGGTTGTTCATATATATTAATAGAGATGTTTCACAAGATATTCAACCACCTATGAAGCTATGGCATGGTGTGTACTGAAAATAGAGCAGGATATGATTCTTACCACTTCGGGACGTACCGACGTTGCCATCACTAGGTAGATTTAATGGTCGGTATCTTGCACGGAAGGGCCACAAAGATGACAATTGGCTCCACCTCAAGCATCTCAAGCACCGGCGTCGGCTGCCCTCTTCGACATGATTATCAGAAGAGTCGTCTCGTGCTGCAACGTGTTGACAAGGCGCCGGCAGCTCGTGCCGGCAAACGGGACAAGAATTGTGAAGCCGCAGCCAAGGAACAATACAGTCGGAATGGTATATATGCTTGCAAGGCAATTCTCTGGCTTCCCCACCAACCTTGAACTCCTCCTTGCAGACGGGGCAATCGGAGTCGTTGGCCAAATGGTCTTTGGTGATTTTCACGGTTGGTATTGTGTTGATAGCCGACTCCGGTAAGGGAGGAGGCCCCGGTCGGTCGTTCTGAGTCAGTTCCTCGATCAAACGGTCAAGGCCTGACCCGAGAAAGAAGTTTCTAGGATCAACCCCAGGCGGTATTGGATTTGCAGGGTCCACAATGGGTCTGAAAGGGTCAGAAAGAGCAAAAGGAGGTCCGATAATAATCCTTGTCCGGGGCTGGCCCCGAATTCCAGCTTCTGCCTCCGGGTTCTCCCTCCCATCAGAACTGCGATACCGACGCCGTGTACGCCACGGGACTCTGGTTTCAGCTTCGAGGTCATCTATGGCAGACATACGACGGTCTCCCCCGCGGAACCGGGGACGGCCTCGAAGTTCATTTCCCGGGTCATAGACACCCCGATCGAAGCCCCTGATTGGAGCGTCAAATAGGAGAGAAAGGGCCTCGAGTAAACGGGCCTGTGGGGAAGGATCATAACCGGTGAAATCGACGATAAACCTAGGCCTGAGAACGTCGACCTCACAGATGAACTGCCCGAAACAACGCGGGCAAGCAATCTCGGACGGATTGGTGGAGGCCACCCTGACCATTTGGTGACACTGGTAGCACCAATATAGCGGGTAGCTCCTCGGAGTGCCATTGCCGTTTGTGGCTCCAGGACGGCTCCCTGACATGATCAACGCAGTCGTAAAGCTTCAAATTCCAATTGAATTTTGACGTTTGCTTTCTTGGTACGCGTTTATATTGACGAAACCAAGTCCCGGGAACAAGCAAGAATTGGACAAACGGAGCAAAGAATGGCTTTACAGGGTTGCAGAAAGCAATTCTCTCTGTAGGAAGGAATTATAATCGGTCTTGTAGCGCCGGCAGAGCCACTGTTTCGTTCTCAGAAAGGAAGGCATGCGTGGGACGTGTTCCAAAATAGGTTTTTCTTGGGGAGAGGTTCTTCAACATTCGAATTGGGAGGGATCGGTAACGGCTACCTTGCCCGGGAAGAGACTGTAGAATCTTTTCTCCTCGACAAAATTGCTTTCACGAGTAATTATATTATTCTAATAAGATTAAAAGTTAATAATTCCACCAATTAACTATTCAAAAAATATTAAATCTTCTCCTAAAGAAGTGAAAAATTTCTTACTAAAAAATCATATAAGAAAATCATGTAATAATATGTTAATCTAATTGGTGATTCCATTAGTCATGAATTCAAATTCTCTCTTATTTTTCAGGTATATGTTAAAAAATTTTTAAAAAATAATAATATGAATTAATTTATTATTATATACAAATTATTTTTAATATATTCTTTAATAATATAAAATTATTGTCTACATTAACACACATGCTTAACTATAAATCCTAATAAATCCTAAAAATCCTTGATTATATCCACCTCGATAGGCCGAAATGGTAATGGGGGCTCTCAGATCGGAGAGGCTCAAATTGGTTGAATAAGGAATGGAAGGCCCATAATCATTAGGTCTGTATTTGGGCGGCCAGAATGAAAAGGCTTAAGCCCATATTCATAGATCCGAAATGGAAGGCCGAGAGGTGAGCCCATAGTGGGAGGCCCAAATATGTAATATGCCCAAACTAAATGGGCCGGACCAGGCCCATAATTTGTCGTTCCAGGTTAGATAAGATATATAAAGGACTATCATGGTATAAAGAATATAAAATGTCGAAGCTAGGTCCTAGGTGGCACTAAGCCTTTGAGCGATCCTTTTGTTTGCATGGTTGTTTTTTGAAAAGCAACTTCCTCTTTGCTTCCCCAGTTTGCCTTCACGATAGGAAAGCAACATTTGCTTTTCCAACTCTCATCATTAAACAACATTTGTGGGAGTTACGATGAAGTTTTACCAAAACATGTTCCAAAATGGTTCTATGGCTGTTAAAAGATCTAATAAAAAATATAAAATTTAAGAAAAACATTTAAAAAGAATTTTTTTTTTTACTATATCTTAAACTTTTAACTTTTTAAGGAAAAACAAAAAAAAAAACAGATGCATTACAATGTAGTATAGACAACAGTGAGAATAGTTGAAAAGATGAAAAAAAGAAAAAAAAAAAAAAGAATCGTGCATATGACCTCTCAGTTTGAGCTTGATTCTCAAATAAAGTAAGACTCAATGACAACTACCTTTTGTAAAAGGCTGGGAATGGTTGTAGAGACTTTTGGCTTTATTATCCATAGAGTTAGTGGATATGATATTCTATTTAGACTAGAATGCAGTTCTCCATTGCTTACCATAAATCTTAATTATGATTAATAGTGTACCGTACCAATGACAAGACAACTATCCTTGACATCCGAGTCCGTTTTCATTCAACTTTATTCAAAATGATTAAATTAGTACTGATTCTAAAAATGTGCAATGATGGAAAGCATGAATTTAATCAATTTCTTGATGCTCAAGTCCTCTTCATTATGAGAAATCTATGTTACCGAAATTATAAATTTATAAAAAAAAAAAAGAAGCTATACTCTAGAGAGAGGGAGAGAGAGAGAGAGAGAGAGAGAAGCAATTATTTTGGATTGGTTTCGATTCCTTTTGGAACATGCCCAACTTCCTCAATACGTGAACAGAAAATATGCTTGTCACGATCCTCTGCCCCCTATCTAAGGATCTAGTCTCTGGACCAAATTATAAAAATTATAAGGTGAGAGTGACAATATGAGCCTCTCACATCAATCATAGTATCACCAATTTCGCCCCCCAAAACAAGTACTAAACATAGAAAAATCCCAATAGTGATGATTTCGAGTAATAGAATAAAACAAAAGAAAATTAATTTACATTAATAAAATGTTGCATTTTAACCTAAATTTTGATACCATGAGAAGATATATCCTTAGGCAATATTTAATTATATCACTCTAAATTAGACTAAAGCACAATTATCTAAACTCCTATGATTCTTTCACATGCCAACCATACGACATTAGCTAAATTTAAATAGCCACCAGCAAAAGGAACTATGATAGCACGAAGCTTCAGGACAAGTTATGGAAGTGGATTTTTCTTGGGCAACGAGTCTTTGCTACAAATCAACTCTACAAATCTATGCCAAGATGTTCTCCCATAAGGAAGGTCCTACACACATAATGTTGTTACTTTTGTCCCATCCATGGCCTTGCCTGCACCAACGTATACTCTAAGGCACCCAAGAGTGCTGGACAGGAGAGATTGAACGATTCTAAGCATGGACCAGGGAACCCATTAGCATGTGTAAAAGTGATGCATCTGGGTATTGAGTAGGGAGGACCCTCAAGGCAATCTATTTCAATCCCACTAAACGTTGAAAAGTCACACATAATAAACACTTGAAGCACTTAGGCGGCAGAGGCGGAGGAATTATTTGAACAGTCAAAGGGAAAAAGATGCAAAGACCTTTTCGTGTACTCTTTAAGTCTATGTTTTCAGCTCTCTAGTTCATTAAATTCCCTTAGACAAAAGGAAAAGGATCGACCACTTGGTCATCTTCGACGACTTTCAGTTCTGTCTTGTTCTTTTGAAAAAACAGCAATGCTTGACGAAAAGGTTGTTCATATACAGTTGCACTGTTCATGATGTTTATGGTTTTAACCGATCCTAGAAGGAAACGTGATACCTGTGGATTTAATTATTGTTTGTAGTCTTGAGTCCGCCGTCTCAAAGACTAATTCCACAAGGCTCTTGAAAACCATACCAAGCTTATAATGCATAAAAATGGAGGGTTATGAAGAAAAACCAGTCTTTGCTACTACAGTATCTTTAGATAAGAAATTGGACCAAATTTATATCATCCTACGAAATTATCATGCTTTAATTTATCTACTTAGAATATCTCTCACAAGCTGCATCATTACTTATGTAAGTATCAAAATTTTAACTAATAGACCAATAGTCTAGTAGTTGATTCTTACTTATTTAGAACTTGAGTTTAAGTTCTATACTCCCAAACTCTTTTTAACTAGCCAAAAAAAAAAAAGTATTTCTAGAAATAATTAGTACATGTTTGAGATATCTCAAATTTTGATTGATCATGAAACCAATGTAATATTCTCCCTAGACAAATTTATAGTTGAATGCTAAGAATGCCAGATCATTAAAAAAAAAAGCCAAGATTAAACTATTCTTAGAAAGAGGAAGAAGGAGAAGAAGAAGAAGAAGAAGAAGAAGAAGAAGAAGAAGAAGAAGAAGAGACTCTTTCCGACTAACACCATTAACAATATCCAACTAAGCCGGTGTTAAGGTCAAGACTGAAATCATAGCACCAGACGGCAGTTTATTTTGAATTCAAAAGCGTGATGAACAATAGACATCTAAACTTGGAGGTACGGCAAAAGGAAGGTGCATCATATGATTACCCAGATTAATTTGACTATATCTTTATTCACTTTGTTACTTCTCTTTGATGATATTATATTCAATTCTTGCTGTCTTGACCAACTTGGTATCTAAAAAAGATTATGTTGTTACATCATTCCACATTGTTTAGTCAGGTCAAAAGCTGAAACCTCTATAGGAGCACCATTTATTATCTTATTACCAATAGAAAATCTAATCACTTCCTGAAATCATGTTTTCATATATAAAAAACCTAGTTATAAGACCCAACAATAATCAAACCCATGATTCTACTCACTCTTTAAAGATAAACCCATCTGGGATCTTTCCAATGTTCAATAATAAACAAAGAATTAAAGACGGAAAGAACAATGTTCTTGTTGTCCAAGAAACCATATAGAACAGGTCACGATTTTGCATCGGCAAGAGCCAGCTGGTGCAGGAGCTTCAATGGCGACGTGTTTGTGTATTGTACAGAATCCTGTTTTGATATTAAAGTCAAAGAATGGGGATTTTGACGTTAACGGTAATAAATTTTAGTGTTTAAAGATATGGGTTGGAGGAGCCTGCAGAGACTATTTCACACCCATCAACCAAACCTCACGTTTTCTACAGCGATATTTCCAGAAAGTCAATAAAGAGGGTCGGATTAGGTGACTTAACGCCCCCATGGCTAACTTTCTAATTAATAATGGAGAACACCACGACTAGGCGATAGCCTTGTTTACATTCAAAGTCCCAAATCATCATTGACTTGGAGATCATATCCTGCTTGATGTTGTCAACAAGGATGAGTTCGATAAGGAAGAAACAGGAAAGGAGAGTTCATATTTTGACTGTCAAACCGTGTATTTATTTGGTTGGGACCGCTTAGGCACTTGATAAAGAAGGCCATAGAATTTTGTGCTTGTACTTATTGCTAAAAATAGTATGATCTAAATTTTGTATTCAAAGAAAGACTTGTTACATAACTCAACTTTATCTAATATCTTCGTCTCGACTTTTATTTTTTCATATGAAAACTTCAATAAGAATTTCTATCTTGTGATGCCAAGTGAAGTATGTGTGCTCACACCTAAAAAGTCTTAAAAGTTGCTTATTTAAAAATTTATTTCAACTTTCCTCCTTTGTGGTTTTGTCAGCAAAACCTGTGTGCTAGATGCCTAATAAAGCCTTGCATTTCATTATTGTCAAGAAAGGAGATTATCCCATACAAAAGTTATTTATATTGTGATAAGTGTTTTGAGTCATAAGCTAAATTGATTTATCAAAATGAAATACTTCCTATTCACGAGAAGTTCATTAAAATATGTCACATAATCAACCATATCAACATTAATCTTAGTATTCCATCCATTATTCGTATTTTTTTGCAAGTTTTTTCATACAAGCTATATGAAATTGCACATATGTTTCCCAAAATATGTAAGAAAGTATGACTGACAGAAGAGAGACAACAACGGACTACGGCATGTGGGTGCCGGCACCCAACTCACCCACCTACTTCCCTGTTGTTGGTGGGGCTCACCCACAATCCTCTGTCCTTCTTTTCACGTTTCCCCTTTTACTATCCTTGTATTTTTTTTTCAATTAAATATATTTAAGAAAGGGTCAAACCAAATCGTACAAAAGTAATTATAAAAAACAAATATAACGAATATTTTATTCCAACCTAAAGCCCAAAAATAAAAGCTGAACATATTTCTTCATTTTACTAATAAAGTTGATAATCTTATATCCTTGAATACACTTTTTTTAATCATTTTTTTAGATAAAAGACATTACATTTAGAACCTAGATCTTAGATAGCCAATTATTAAATGAACGAGTTTCATATTACAGATGAAAGTAATTGTAATGTATTTTACAAGCTAGATTTGGGCTTTTTATATGATATTAAAGTATGTATTATTATTTTTTTAGATAACTTAAAACCCTACTAAGTTTTGCTTGATTGGTTAGTAAGGTTTATCCTAAAGCATGTTTAGCTTAATTAAGAATGTAACACAGAAAATTTAGAACCTACGATATTTACTATACAAAATTTCTCATACGAGACCAAAGTTAATATTTCTTGACTCTTTATTTGTATCGTTATCGTATAAAAGTATAAAAAAAGTGAACTTGAATTATGGGAAAATATTAGATAAAATGATGGCACTTTTGGAGAAAAAATGGATTTGAATTTTTCACACTAATAGTTAATTAGTGGGTTACTACCCTATTAATTACAATATTATTTGTTGATGCGATGAGCTTAAAATAAGAAATATAGGAACCGTTTCGCATGAAACTTTATGCTAGAAATGCACTTTTCTCAACAGCGGATCAAAATCCAGAGTAGTAAGTGATAAATTTATTGCTCTTCCGGGAATCAGTTCACTGCAGATACTGTTGCCGTATTCAGGAACTCACTCTGTAGCTGCGTCGCTGTTTTGATAGTAACAGCAGCAGGAAAAGATGATATGTGCCATGTGGCTGTCCATGATTGTTACTGCTTGATAATTATAGAGGCTCTAGGGAAGCATAATGGTAGATGAACCGCATTCAAGATTCTGTCTCTTGCTTGCAATCTAATCAACCCATCATGTAACTTTGGATCTCTGGTTTTATAGAGACGTTTAGGGTGTCTATTGGCCGTCTCGGACTACCAAACCCCATGTATTCTGGGTGTTTGGTGATGACCTTTTTAAATCCCACGTTGAGAACTTGGATTTGGATTATGTTTTCTACATGAAATTTCCATCAATGTCTTGAGCATTCGTGTTGCAAAGACAATGATGAAATGATTGACAGAACGTAACAGAACAGGCTTAAAAAAGGAAACACGGAAAACATTGATGGGAAGAAAAGACCAGGAGATGTTTAGTGATGGTGAATCATAAATGCATGCAGTAGACATCGCGTCTCATTACTCTGTACAGTCTTTAAGGTCCAAAATTTCCAAATAAAAGGTCCTATAAATCATCAAAACTCCAAGTTGCTTCTTTTCTTCTCAAAGAGATTTGAACTTCTAGAGCAATTTGCAGGTTACCATTCTTAGTTGGAAGTGCCATCTGCAGCAAGCATTTAAAAAAAACCTTCCGTTGCAGCTTTATTTTTTTACCATTATCGTGTTGCAGCTTGGATCTCGCCAAAGATTTTTGGGATTCTCTAAGAAGTTTGACCAGATCTCAGGTTCATGTACGAAACCAACAGCATCAATAAATTTTCTAGTGTAAGTACCTCTGAGGGCGGTCGGAAAGCGAGCTCTCCCAAGTTAACCGAAGGAAGAAGAACAGCTTGAAATTATGGAACCACATCGGAACCAGTAATGTATTAATATTATCTCAGTGGATGTCGAGTGCAGCAGTGGGAAGAACATGCTACGAGACATTGTGCAAAAAACAAGACCAGTGCAGTATTAAATTTGATAATTGGATGAGCATGTTGAGAACAGATTTCGCCAGAGCAGAGGGCGGTTCCTTTCAGCTGGACTTTTGTGAAATGCATGTGGAGTAGTTGCGTTTTTTAATCAGAGAGGGATTTGAATCAAGGCTGTAATTAAGTAAAATAGAATCAAACTAACACTGGCTTTTGATAATGAAAAGTAGAGGAAAGAGAAGAGGCTTTTTTTGTGCATCTAGCATGCATGAAAGCTAGATGTACTTGTTCTTTATTCTTCTTGTTTATTTACCAACACAGAAGCCCCACCCACGACCATCATTTCATGTGCCATGCGTGAAAATAATGACAAATCTCAAACATATCTCATACGAGTAAGGTACATGGCTTCCAATCTTCAGATTAAGGGAAACTCTACTGGTTCAGCAGTTTGCTCATTTGGGAAATATTTTAGAAGACAAGATCTATCATCTGTGTGCCATTTGGTATAGAAAAGGTCAAGGCATACAAAAATGGGAAAGTTTTGGTTCTAGGATTTCTAGTATCTTCCCTTGTTACTTATGTCCAAAGCTTGTGCATTGGCATGGATTTCGAGCTCATATTCACGTGCATTGGGAAATGAAAAAGTAGTAAATTTTCATTTTACTTTATTAACATATTTCTAAATTTAATAGTTTCTTATTAATCAAGACTTAAATCATATCATGTCAATAATTAAACAAGACTTTAAGTCTTGTCATATTAATAATTTAATAGTTAATTGTTAGTTAACATTTTAATTTCTAGTTTGATATTCATGTTAATATATATGCCAGTAGCCCACTAATTATTTATCAATGAAAATTTAAATTTTGTCATAACTTTAATCTTGAAATTGGTATCCACATATCGCATTTACTTTAAAAAAAACAAAAAAGGTTTTAATCTCCCAGGCGGATTTGTTGGTTGTTGTCGTCCTGTTCGTTACGATGATGCTAGACAAGTTGGGCCATTAATCTTAATTTAAAAAAAAAAAAAATTGTTGTTATCTCCATTAATCATAATTCGAAGTGCCCAAAACTTTAGATAAGGCTCTGGTTTGATTGTTGTCGTCCTTGTTCGTTATGATGATGATAGACAAGCTGGGGCATGAGCCCTACGATTCATTATTGCTGTGGAGCAGACAATAATGGAGCTTGATACATGAAGTACCCCACAAGATCACTAAGTCTAGGAAGAACGGGAGAAAAGGAAAGAAAACAAAACAAAAAGTAAAGACCAGACAATTTCATCTTCAGAAGTCATCTTCCATTGATTACTTGGTGTATTTACAAGTTATATCATGGTCGAGAAAACCTCAAACATAACTCTCTCTCAACCTCCGCTGAGCTTTTGCTCAAAGGGGTGACATCTTCCAAAGACTAAAAATTAGTAAACTTTACACTTTGAAGCAACACACATTATCTTAGACAATTGTGTCGCAAAACTTTCCATCTATTCGGTTCTGAACGGCTTTGACCGCCGCAACTCGGGCGGCGGTGGCGGCTCTGTTTGCCGCCATGACTGCCTTGTTCACCTGGTCATCCAATCGGGGAAGATTGATTGCATTCTCCGCTGTTTTTCTCGCAGCCTGTGAATTCAAAAACCAGAAAGTGACGAGGGTTAATAACCAGGAAGATGGTGGAAATCAATGAGAAATCAATGCCAATAAATACCTGAACTGCTCGGAGGACAACATCCGTGAGTGGGGGTAATGGGTGTTTAAGAGTTCCGGTGTCCCATTCCCCACATCTTGTCTCGCCATTTCGGAAAGTGTACATCCCGTAGCCTTGCTTCCGACCTTCATGCCACGAACCCTCGTAGCAGTGGCCATTGGCGAAGTGATAGACCCCAAATCCATGAATCTTATCCCCGAAATATTCCCCGGCATACCTATCTCCGTTTCTGCAACACAATCATGTTCAATGTAACTTTTGGATTCTTCTGATAAATCAACTAACTTGTTCTACAGCCATTCATATACCAGATCTAAAAGGAAACAATATCATTTTTATAAAGAAATCGTTTCTCCATCTCAGGGTCTAAAGAATACTGAAACTTGCAGAAATTCAAAATTCGAAACAACGTAAACCAGGCAAAATAGGACACCAAACTGTTCGAACTCTATAAATCTCAAGACAGAGAATTCGAAGGCGATATTCAAGCATATATTTCAGTAGCCTGATCTATCGGGTCGCTGCAGAATTCAAGGACCTTGAGTCAAATTCGAGAAACAGAGCCAGGATTTCGGCCATATTTTCCGGAAGACCAAAATTACCAACAAATAATTCATAAAATGTTCGATAGTCGATCCATGAGTAGCAGCCGGGAAATCAATCGCACAAATCAAGAACATAAATTCCACTGTTCTATTAATCACAAACCAGTTCAAATCTAGCAAAACCCACAAACAGAACGTCGAGATAACAATCAATCACGAAAATCAGATAAGCTAAGATACCGCTAAAAATCCCCAACTCCAACCCAAGAGTTTCAGACAGAACTCCAGAAAAGAAAAATCGACAGAAACTCACCGGAAGTGGTAGCAACCGAGGCCGTGCTTGACTCCACACTTGAACTCTCCGACATAGCAGCTGCCATCGGAGCAGGTCTGCACTCCAAACCCATGGCTCTGCCCATTATACCATTCCCCTGCATATGTGTCCCCGGTATAGAACCTGTAAACCCCGTAACCATGCCTCAGGCCCTGCCTATACTGGCCCTTGTACCGGCTCCCTCTGGCCCAGCTCTCAATCCCATACCCGTCGTACCTCCCGTCGATCCAGTCACCCTCGTACCTCCCATTCACGAAATAGTTGTACACTCCACTCCCATTGCACCTCCCCTTGTGGAACTCCCCCTCGTAGAAATCCCCATTGCTGTAGAACTCCACTCCTTCCCGTATGATCTTGTGGCTTTTTGGTCGCGCTTTTGGCACGCTCGGCTCGCCGATAAACCATTGCACGGGTTTCGAGGGGCTTCTTGAGAGCCCGAGTCGCTTCGCGTTCTCGTCCCACAAGTGCTTGAGGATAAGCACCCTTTGATGGATCAGACCCTTGTGCTTGGTCGCGAAGAACAACGTCAGGGCGATGAAAATAAGAGCCAGGAGGAGGTTCTCCGAGGTGAGTGACTCTTCACTTCTCACATAGAACATGTAGAAGAAGAATAGCACGGAGAAGAGTGTGAAGACACAGAAGGTAGCCATGGCGAGGACCGGGCAGGGGAACCGGGTCGACCCGGTTCTCGGGGTAGACCCAGATTTCCTTGGCTTCTTCACCATCTTCTCTTCCTCTGAGTCCTCATGAGGCGTCATAGCGTCTTCCTCGGTGACCGAAGAGAGACTGTGAATGGACGATCGGATGGTCGGAGACGACCGGAGGAGCGAGGATTGTGTTCTCGTGAGCTTCGCTTGGCTTTTCTGGCCGTCCATCTCGTCCCAGTGGGTCCCCAGTAGATTCGTACCCTCAATCCCCACCGCCTGATCTTTTCTCTTCCTTGGTTGCTTTCTTATCCCCTAGTGGGCCCTCCTGCACGGGAAACTTCTTATCACCAGGGTTGCTCGATGCCGCCGGCGACATCTCACGACGGCCTACGACTCTCACCGTCACCCACGGCAGCGCAAGCGAGCAGAGCAACTCACAAGCCGGCTTAGCACAGAGAAACAATATACAAGCTCGAGAGGTCAGACTCCCAGCTAGAGTGTGAATGGGAGAGCCCTTGGACGAGGTTCTGTCGCATTTATAGTCGTCCCAGAGCGAGAGGGAGGAAGATTCAACGTGGACCGTCAGATGGGAATCTAAAGGGTCCGAATTTCGTGTACGTTTTGAGCCGTGCGATTTGGGACGTCCTACCTTGACGAGGGACCCGATTCCGCCACTTTTCGCTTTACCATGGCAGGCCGGCACGTGCCGCTTCTGTCAAAAATTACAACCGGCCTGAGGTGAAAAATCACCTCATCGCATCACCGTTGGCCACCGCATCATGATGTGGACATTCAGTGGCCCGCTGTTCGACGGTTAGGATCAATTGGGATGGATTAGTTGTCCATCTGCCTTTTCTTGAAGTTTGCCTTTTCACGGTAAGATTCAACCCCCTCGTTCAAATGAATGCAAAAATGACGTGGAAGACGGACAACGGTCCTGGGCAAATGGAAATTTCTCAAGGCCGTCCTGTTTTTCTTGTTGACAAAGTAACCTGCTTCTCCTTTTGACACAAATAGGCTTGTCCATTCGATAAAGTAGCCTTTAATTCCAAAATTAATGCTACATTTAAGTGAAAATTGAAAATTGTATTTTCAGAGAATATTATACCAAAAATTTTACTATAAAAAAAAATAAACATTTATAATATGTCTGATAAACTTAAAATTAAAATTGGAGCTAGAGCTCTTATAATTTTTGATACAATAACGACATTAAGGGTCCCAAAGTGCCTTTAGGGGTCAAGTCATTTTCTTAAACGAGGTAAAGCTTCTAGAGAACCCACTTTATCATAATTTGAAAATTGTCACCTGGCTAATCGCATGTTAGCCAATAGCCATCGCTTGGACGATTGGGTACCGAGTGGGGGATCACCAGCCACCCTCCAGTAATTTACAGATACCACCATAAAAACTAGTATAACGGTAGAGCTATGATTAGGAGACAGCAAACCGTTTTAGTTAGGCTTTCTACGTTGCAATTATGTAGCAAATATATCACTCATTTTGCTTTTGGTGGTTTGTAATGAGCTCTTAGTCCCTAATTCTGACAAGATTAATCAAAGAAACGAAAACGCCAAACGAATAGACAAAGGAAGCAACCTTAGTTCTCGTAAAAATCATCGGCTATGTTGCTCTTTAACCTCTTGTGGCAGATGATCGCTTTCAGCATCTGTGTATTAGTTTCACTTTGGTACATCAATGTCAAGTAGATAGTTTCACGCTTTGAAATTGAGAATTTACCGTACTATCTTATTGCTGTTGTCAAGAGGATCTGGCAAGACATCACTTTCGGAAGAGGAAGTCTAGATGTGATGTGGATTATGTAATAACTTAAAATTATCAAGGCATATGACCATAATGTCTTGTCATATGGGGCCATTGTTATTATAATAATGTTTTGCAGAACAATTTGGTTAGATATTAGTATCTTTTTTCTAAGATGATAACTAAAGATACAATTAAGAAGTTCTTTATTCAACTTAGAAATTAATTCAAAAGTTGATAAGATTTTTTATTATGTAAATATGATTCTTAATATAATTCTTAGCAATATAAAATTTATTGACTATATTTTAACATGTACTTCACCATTATAGTCAAATTGTTAGATTATGATGATGTCGCATTATGTGAGCAATGTGTGAACCCAAGTCTATGAAAGTCCATAGGAATGCTAAGGAAGATTTTAATTATGATATAATGTTAAAATGTCCATAAGTTAGTGAAGCATGTTATTATATAAGTGAGATTCTTAATTTATTTTTTAATAATATGAGGCTTATAAATCACATCTTAATAAATGTTGCACATAGTTGGAACTAATAAACATTATTAAGATTATAGTTATTTCTATATTCTTGTGTTCTTACTTTACAAAATTGATATTTACGGCCTAAGTTTTATGTGTTTGCCAAAATTACTTATTTCAAGAAATTTTCCCGATGCTTTGACTCCTTTTTCTTGTGCCATATAACACTAGAATCTCACTAGGCATCACCATTTAACCCTTTATGAAAATTAATTATTTCAACAAATTTTCCCGATACTTCACGGAGGTTGGCTTTGTGAAAGAGCACGCAGGCTTTCCTTACTAGTTATCATGAAGGTTTCATGCCTTCTTGCATAGTCCACAATTCCATAAGCCTTCTTCACAAAGGCAGTACCTTTGACCTCTCATAAAAGCATTACTTTTACAACCATTTATGAAGGCCTTATCTTAATTGATGCTTTAATGAACTTCACCTTTTTGATGATCTACATGTCATTGGATGAGAGCTATCCATTATAATTATTTTTTAACTTTAGAAGCCTTTTAACTAAATGGTATAATTGAAGTTTATGATACCAATTAAGACATTGAATATTGATTAGTAAGTGATGATAATGCATAATGTAGAAGGTCGTATACTATACACTTAACATAATCTTATAGGAGTTAACATAGTCGTTGCTTGTTATTGACAACATGATCAAGGGCCAAAGCAAAGTTTGCAGCCAAAAAAAGTGCTAAGCAATGAAGGTAGGAACCAGTTTCATGTAATCCACCCAGTTCTATTAACTCTGATTCCAAATTACAGTTCATGTATTAGACCACAAAAGTATTCCTTATCTCCAAACAATGATGAACAAAATTCAGCCGATCTTACAAGTGAGAAAAAGTAGATAAACAAAACTGCCTCTATTGTACCTATTCTAGCAATGGATAAACTAAAGTTCTATAATGATCCTAAACAATTTGAGTTGGAGCCCTGTTGGACTGCTGTTCTCCCTCTTCTTCTTCATCCTCCCTTGACATCTCTTCTAGCGATTTTCCCTTCGACTCCGGCACCAGAAACGTGAACATCAGCCCGAGTACGTTTATCCCCGCGAGTACAAGGAGAGAATTTCTCATACCAATTCCTGGTGGGTAACCTGCATCAGTCTTTGACCTGTCTTGGCTCTGTGATGCATACAAGAAGCCAAAAGCTCCCACGATTGCCCCGGCCTTGCCGAAAGCCGCCGAAATGCCGTGGCAGGTTGATCGGAGCCTTGCAGGGAAAATCTCCGCAGGCACGATGAATGTAGTGCTATTGGGTCCGAAATTAGCGAAGAAGAAGGTCAGGGCATACATGGCCACAAAGCCGATGTGGTTCTCTTTCTGTGTCCAGTGGTGATAAGGAAGTGCCAAAGCAAGCATGAAAATTGTCATAAAGAGGAAGCCAATGACCTGAATGGCAAACCGTCCGATGTGGTCGATGAGAAGGACGGTGACCCAGTAGCCAGGAACTGTGCCGCAGAGAGCAATCAGGGTTTGAGCCCTTGCAATCTTGTAAAGCTCGTCAAGGGCGCTCATTTTTTGAGCCGGAGGGATCCAACCAACAGCACTGAAAATGTCCTTCTGGAACAGATTCTGGCTGTAATAAGCAATATCCAGCAGGAACCAAGTGGTCGCCGTCCCCAGCAAGTGAAGACCATGCCGACGGGCGAATTCTCGAGAGAATAACCCGAAAGAATTTCTCCTTTTAATCGTTACCACCTCCTCTTTCACCTCCTTCACTTCTTCGACTTCAACGTGTAAAATCTTTGACATGTCCTCGCAAGCTTTCTTGTGATCGTTGGCAACAAGTGCAGTGTAGCGAGGAGTCTCCGGCATCTTCATGCGCGTGTAGTAAGTCGCAGCCGCGGGCAGTGCTCCGAGCATGAGAATGATCCGCCAGACGAAGTCTGCCTGGGGGACAGTGGAACCAGTCGGATCTTTGATGTAAGACGCTGCAGGAAATAAAGCCCGAAAGATGGAGGAGACTACTACAGCCACCGTGCCACCACAAAGAATTCCAAATCCTTGCATGGCGAAAACCGCCGCAATGAAAGCCCCGCGAGATTTCTTGTTAGAGTACTCGGCCATGATCGTGGCGGAGAGTGGGTAATCTCCGCCGATGCCGAACCCGAGCCAAAACCTGAAAAAGCAGAGAGTAGTTATCACCGACGTCGGCGTGCTTCCAAAGGAAAGGCCGGAAGCGATGGAGCACATAACCATAAGAAAGAGGGTTATGCCATAGACTCGCTTCCGTCCCAACTTGTCGCCGAGCCACCCGAAGAAGAGCTGGCCGATTAGGGTTCCACAAAACGCGACCCCATTGACTGCGGCCGCTACATTAGGAGGCAGACTGCCGGGCTTCGACGAGCCTTCGACTTGGTAATATATGCGGCCTAGGAGCTTGGTGACGAGGGAGATGCAGAAGAGATCGTAGGAATCGGTGAAGAACCCCATTCCTGCGATCACCACCGCGGTGAAGTGGTATAGTTGAGTCTTGGCTCGGTCGAGCACGCCAAGGACCTCAACTTGATCATTGGCCATGGTGGTTTCCTGGGTGTCGCTGCAAGTTCTCGAGCTTCTTGAATCGAATCCTCTAAGAACTTCTTGAAGAACTTACAACGAATCGTTAAGATAGATTGAAGTCTCTGGACGCTCTTTTATAGAACTTTCGGCGAGTACGAGTAAATCTAGGAGTTATATAAAATATGCTCGAGTACGAGTAAATGTAGGAGTTATACTTATTCTCAATCTCTAGAGGTACATCATCAAAGACTTTTTTATTTTATCATAATCTTAACCCTAATTTTCTTACAATCATTTATTTTTTTATTTTTATTTTTTATTGTTAAATATTACAACTCACACATTTATAATATAAAATCTTAAATCTCATAATTGAAGTCCCCACTAACTCACTATCGAACTAAATAATTGATAAACAATAATATTTTTATAATCATATCCAATATTAAACTTATGACCTTGTGATCCCAAATCTTACCTACTTAATACAAAGTCAATAGGTAATTGATAAATTATCATCCTTTTTTAAAATTTTTTTTAGTATAACAAGAAGAATCTCCGTTACAACAATGGGCACAATTTAAAGGACTAGAAGTAGCAAATCACCAGTAATCACACGAAATTATCCCCTGCTTTTTATCTTGAGCCTACAAAGTCTAACTATTACGCTTTTGCTCAAGTGATCTTATTAAGTTGTCAGTCGAGAAAATCATCTTCGCTTGGCAAAAAAAAAAAAGATAACTTCAAGTTCAAGTTCTCAAGATTATAGGAAGCTTATTATCCATCCTAAAGCACCAATGACTTCATTTTCTCATCAACCTTTCCTTCATCCTCTCAACTGCAGCCTTCAGGGTCTCCTCATCCTTGCAGAAAGTAAACCGCACGAGATTCTTCCCATCTTCAGGATTCAAGTAAAACACGCTGGTTGGAATTGCTACAACCCCAACTTCCTTGATCAGATACTCGCAAAAAGCAACATCATTTTCCAGGCCAAAAGGGGTGTGATCTACAATCACAAAGTAGGTTCCACTTGAGGGAAATACCTTGAAACCAACAGCCTTCAATCCCCCCACTAAAATTGCCTTCTTTGCCATATAATCTCTCTTTAGATCCACATAGTAGGAATCTGGGGCTCTTAGTGCCACTGACGTTGCCCACTGCATTGGAGTGGAGGTAGCAAAGGTGAGGAAAGAATGCGCCTGTCGCACGCCCCATGTCAAATGTTGGGGAGCTATTGCCCACCCAATTTTCCAGCCTGTTAAGGAGAATGTCTTCCCCAAGGAATTCATAGTAACTGTGCGCTCATACATTCCAGGAAGAGATGCTATCGAAATGTGGTCCATCTCAAATGACAACTTATCATAAACTTCATCAGAGAAAACCAGCACATCATTCTCAATGCAAAGAGATGCGATTGTGTCGAGTTCCTCTCTGGTAAACATCTTTCCTGTCGGGTTGTGTGGAGTATTCATAAGAATTGCACGTGTATTCTTTGAGATGGTGGCCTTGAGCTCATCGATGGGGATGGCAAAATCTGGCGGCCGCAGGGTTACACATTTGACATTGGCACCATACATGGAAAGTGTCGCTTCATATGAATCATAAAAAGGAGCAAAGAGGATCACCTCATCACCAGGATTTATCAACCCTAACACAGTAGCAGCAATTGCTTCAGTGCAACCAGAGGTAACAGTAACTTCCTTCTCAGGATCCACTGTAAGTCCAGTATCTTTCAGGAACCGTTCGGCAATGGCATTGTTTAAGTCTGGAACTCCGTATCCACGAGCATATTGATTTTTTCCATCCCTAATGGCCTGGATTGCTGCTTCCTTTACAAAGTCAGGACCATCAAAGTTGGGAAAGCCTTGGCCGAGGTTTATTGCCCCATGCTTAATTGCAAGACTACTCATTTGTGTGAAAATTGTAGTTTTGAACTTCTCCAAGCGCTTTGCCACCTGACAAAGAAATGCCAATCCACTAAAGCACAAAACGGTAGAAACAGCACAAATAATGATGCACCATTTATGTTTGGAGAGGAGAGAAAATGGTACGGGAGATTAGGCCATAAACAAGGTGCTAATTAAAAAAAGAAATAAAAGAGAGAAGGGAAAGGAAATTCAGAAGAAGGGCAATGCAGCAATTGGGTCAGGCTACAGGATTTTCAACAGGATAAACCAAATTCAAACCCAAATTGACACGTGCCTCAATTATTGCATGCAAATGAACTATTTGTGAGTATGCATTTATTTCTCTGTGATTGTTGCTTTTGTTCCTAATTTTAAGTATGCACCGTAGTACCTACATTGTAAAAGTCTATAAATGTATGTGTTATGTACAAACACATTCAGGTGAATCAGAGATGAACGATTAATGAGGCACACTAAAAAGTGACTGGAATGGAGACTCAGATTGGGGGCGGGACGAGGCTAACACCTACCAACTTCAAATCTCTAATTTGGAACCACAACTGTCAACAGCTTGTGGAAGGCATACAATGGGAATGTAAAAAACTTCTAATGACGAGAGACTTGAGCCCTCACAGAATATGAAAGGCTTCAAACAATGGAAAAGTAATTAGAAAATGAAAAAGAAGACACAAACCAACAGATAGTTGCAGAACAGCATAATTCTTTGTAATTGAACACAGATAGAGCTACAGAAGTTGCAGAAATTCCATGGGCTTTCTAAAATCTGTTACCATTAATTGCATTCACCTCCTCTGAAAATCCAAGCATCTAATTTACAAAGGAAGTAGGAACAGATATGGATTATTTCGGAAGACTTAAATTGTTCACAATCTGATACATTTCGGCTTCATCAGGTTTCAATTAATGTACTGAGTATAGTGTGGAAGACCCTTAGTCTCACTGTTTATATCCTCCATATACAAAGCATGCCTAGTTAAAATATTGCCAACTCGTTGCCTTTCATACGAAGAAAATCATAAAAATTTAGATGTTTGATATCAAATTCCTTTAAGAATTCAGTTAAAAATGAAAAAAAACATAAAGCGTCCATGAAACAAAAAGAAACAATCCTCAAGAAACATGTTGTCTCCTTCCAGAAGGTTGACATCCCAGTATAACTCGAAGATGCAAATTCTGCAGTAGCCAAACCACGCCGACTACGAGAAAACCACACTGCTTTCTGTTCCAATATAGTCAGCCCGAAAGCACGCCTCCGATTAGCCCCAACCAAAATAATAGCACTTAATAAAGTGGATAATAATCCAGTCCAAACCCGATAAATTCCAGACACCAAGAGGGAAAATAGAAAAGAAACACCCTAAACCAATAAAATACAAGCCCAACCAATTTTTACACCAAACAGAAAGAGACGCTTGCAATTGACAAAGAAAAGAAATTATTTTTACATCACATAAATTGAATCAATGGCATGAGGAGGAAACCCATTTCATTTAGAACCAGATGCAAAAAAACTGAGCCAAAGTCTTGCAGAAATCGAATTGGGGTAATACCTGCGAAGGCCGGGGGGCTTTCTGGGTCGATCCGGGAGTAGCCGAAATGGCATCTTTCTCAGTCGAAACAGTCGACATGGTAGCTGCAAAAGATTGGCAACCGCTGCTCCACCTTCCCCTTCCTCTCCTGACAATATCGCCGCAGGTTTCACTCAAATGCTTTGAAAAGGAGAGCAGTGTGGACTGCCTAAAACGCATTTCAGAGCATGTCCAGGTGCACTGGACCTGCATGACAGCTTTCAAGTCCTAAGATACAGGATGATCTGCTTTAAGACTTAGACTGTAGCCAACAAGGACCTCCAGATTAAACTTAGTGTTCCGATTCGCGAGCTGCCGACCATGGGCATGGTTCGCGCCGGCTGGAGTTTAACATCAAACCTCGACTGTTGGATGAGTTCATTGGGTGAGCATCAAGGGCTCTGATCTGGCATAAAGCATGGCCTGGGTCACGCCTCCAAAGCTTCCTTCTACCAACAGAGGAGGTCCAAAAATATTCATGGGTAGTGTCATTTTGTATAAAGTGGTTCTGTGACATAGTTCGTCCCTTCTTTGTACATTTGGGCTTCAGTTTGGCAACAAATAATAATGGGCCAAGCATATGATATCCTGCAATCCATGAAAATAATTACCTTTAAAAATTTGTTGTTAATTGCTAGTGAAGATATAAGCTTACAATAAATTCTAGAACTCAGGATTGGGAGAAGATTTGATCGTATTTGAGCACAAAATTTTTCTTGAGTTGTGAAGAGGTGTTCTAACTCTCCTTATAGCAGTTCTTCCGTGTAGAATCAGCTGATTCAACATTCAAGTTCTCAATTTCAAATGAAAGCTACGAATTTTACTGTTACTCACGGTAAATTTGTAGGCTGAAGGTACCTAGAGAGATGCTCCCCCTTTCTAAATTTGTCTTATTGTTTGTGTTAAATGAAATTGTAAATTTTTAAAAAAGTTTATAGTGGATGTTTAATGTCAAAGCATTAAAGTTATTCCTTTTTCCTTTTCTATATTTTTGACACTTGGGTTGTCTCTCCATGACTATATATAACAATACACCAACTTTTGCATACCTCATGCTTTGACGTGTGTCACTCCGAGCAAACCATTAGGCAATTGAACTTATAACTCACCAGGTCAATGGTTGCAGGCCTCGAACATACCGAGAGCGTAGAGTCAACTCAAAACTTGTGTATCGTAAACGGTTCTTTGATACCTTCCACTTCCACTTCTTGTTTCCTTTTTTCTGTGTGTTGAGATCGTTACGAACTGTCACTCTCCATGGATTTTCTTCTCCAATAAAGTTTTAATGATCGAGTTCAACTTTATTTTCTTCTTCACTATTCAAACATAAAGAAACATCTTTAATTTTCTGTCAATGTAATTGTTAGCAAGTAATTAGATTGAATTTAATTTAGTACAGATTGAATTTGATTTGGTTTTGTATAGATTAGATATGATTTGGTTTTATAAATTGTTTTTAATTGTAACCCTTTTTGTTTATATGTAGATGTAAAAATCTATCTCTGTAATTATTTAAAAAATTGATTTTTATTTTTTTTACTTTTTATTTTCTCTTTCTCTTTCTCTTCTCTTTCTTTTCTTTGGTGAACCCAATTCTAGTCATCAATTCTCTTTGTTCTTGCATGGTATTGGAGCTACTAGCTAACGCCCCATTGCCGGATCCCGATGTCTTCTTCCCCACCCGACTCTCAAAACCCACCCACCGCTAACCCAGCATTCAGGATTGTGCCTCCACCGTTCAACTAACAGGTCATTGGTGCTGCCGAGCCCAAGTCGCTTCTGAAAGGATCTCCTTTGTCTGTTGCCGCCGGCAAGTTCGTGGGTGATCTAGACAGCGCTTCCGACAGTTTTTCTATTCTTGTGGTTGTGCAGAAAGAGGAACTTGACTTCTTTCTCCATTTCAAAGTGGCACAAAATTGGAGATCAACGGCTTCATATTTTGGACCAAAACTATGTATTATTGCTTCTGTAACCTTCAATCTTCCCCAAAGAATGAGAGACTTGGAAGGTCATAAGATATTGTCAACGACTTTTTTGTTGGAGCGATTACTTGATAAGGTTTTCATAAAAGTATAGGAGGATTGGAGGGTCATAAGATATTGTCAACGACTTTTTTATTGGAGCGATTACTTGATAAGGTTTTCATAAAAGTGTAGGAGGATTGCAGGTAAAGGGGTGCGTCGAAAGTTGATGTTATATCTTTTTTAACTTGTTATTATTCTTCTATCCTTGGTTAGCTATTATTCTATTAACTTAACCCAAAATAAAACATCTACACTATCACAAAATCCTCATTTTGCTTTTGATCTTTGTTTAAGAGAAGCTGAAGGTAATGGAAATTATATATCAGTTAAAGATAAGATTAAAAAATATAAGCAAAGAGGACGAGATTCTCCAGAATAGTCCAGCCTAAACTCATCCAAAACATATCATTATCAATACTCTCATAATGTGTATTACATTGGCTAGTCATCTTTAGATCAGTTCATTGTGTATAGATAAGCAAATCTTTGAATTTTATTGTTTGTGTTAAATAAAATTTTAAATCTTTAACAAAGTTCTAGTAGACGTTTAACATCAAAGTGATTAGCATTAAAGTTATTCTATATTTTTTTTCCATTTGGGTTGTCTCTCCATGATTATCCATAATAGTAGACCAACTTTTGCATTCCTCTTGCTTTCATGAGCATATTCTATGCAAATGATTAGGTAGTTGAATTTAAAACTCATCACGTATTAATTTCAAAATAGTACATAATTAACTTAAAGATTTAAAATATTAAATAGAGATATTCATCTCTTTATAAATTATATTTTTATTTTTGATGTTTTCCATAAGAAAAGATATCCATTTGTTCTAAGTGTAAGATGATATTTGTAATAAGAATCTTTATCTACAAGTAAAGAGATAGAAAATTGAACTTAGATTTTTAATGAACTTCTTGATAATGTAAATTGGACATTCATACTACAATACGTCTCCTCGTTACAATGTAAGTTTAGATATACAAATTGTAGTATCACTTTTTGTATGAATTTAACTTGTTCAAATTTGTAGAGGTGTTAAGAGTGAATTTGGATTTTGATATCATGTTAGATTTTATAAATAAAAAAATTATATTAATTTAAAACTTTAAGACATTATTAGATAGAGATATTTACTTCTTTATAAATTACATTTTAATTTTCTATGTTTTCCATGCGAAACTTGACACCACGTCAGGGCCCTGAACATACTGAGAGAATAGAGTCAAACTCAAACCTTTACATTCTAAACGGTGACTTTGCCCCCAGCTTCTGTCCCTCTTTTCTGCGGTTATTTGATAGCTTCCACTTCGACGACTTCTTGTGTCCTTTTTCTGTGTTTTGAGGTCGGCATGAACTGTCATTCTCCATATTTTCTTTTCTCCACTGAAGTTATATCAATCGGGATCAATTCCATCTTCTTTCTATCTATTCAAACATGGAGAATCATCTTTTATTTTCTGTCAACGTACCCTAAGGAAACTCTTCCAATCAAAGTATGCAGCATCGTGCCTCCGCCGTAAAACGACAGGTCACTGTGCTGCCGAGTCCAAGTCGCTTCTGAACTCTACTCAAATAATTCGAGATCTCCTTTGTCTGTTGCCGCCGGGCAAGTTCGTGAGTGATCTGGACAAATCTCTGCCAAATTTTCTATTCTAGTGGGCAAGAAGAAAGAGGAAGTTGACTTCCTTCTCCATTTCCAAGTGGCTTCAAAGTGTTGATCTAATCCACGTTTCACATACCTTCTGCGTAGCTTTAGAAATGCATGTAATGCCATCAACTGCATCATATGTTGGACCAAGAATGCATGAACATCATATACTACATCATGTTTTGGACCCAAAACTATTTTTATATCTCTTTAACCTTCAATCTTCCTCAAAGAATGAGAAACTTAGAAGGGCATGAGATATGGTCAACTCTTTTTTTATTGGAGTGATTACTTGGTAAATTTTCTTAAGAATATATGATGGTTACGCATAAATGGGTGCGTTGAAAGTTGACGTTACATCCTTCTATTCTTGTTATTATTCTTCTATCGTTGATAGCTATTACCTTATCCACAAATTAAACAACTACACTGTCACAAAATCCTCACCTTGCTTTCCATCTGTGTTTGGGAGAAGCTAAACGTGAAGCCTCTTGATTCCAAGACCATCAACTTCTTGCTAAAATGTGATGAAGAATATAAAGGAGGATTACATTAAATTTTTTTGAAGCCCTATCCTCGAGATAAACCAGGATATAGTTCTTTTTTTCTATTTTAACAATTAAATAATTGATATGGCGGACATCATATTTAAATAGAGTACACTAAAATTGTTTGGTGAAGTTTTGAAATTGTTGCCACTATGATGGTGATCTAACGCGTCAATATGGTTGCCATGATGTTATCGACCAGTGGATCAAATGATCAAAGCAATAAATTAAGAAGCCACCAAATGGCCCTTGTGACCATGACACCACTATCACTAGGTAGGTTGATAGTCCTATAAACCATCACAAAACTGCAATATAGATTCAGTAACCACCATTGCAAGGTCATTTATACAAATTTGGCAGCTATTCCAAACAAATTGACGGAAATTGCTCCATGCAAATTATCCTTTCCCAATCTTTAATACGTATGAAAATATGAGCAAAGGTTTTTTTGTTTTTTTTTTTAGGCGAAGTAATACGTGACAAACATTTTCAATGAATTAATCACTAACTCAACTCAAGTGATGAAGAGAATTCTGTGACTATATAAGGTTAGGCGAATGATCATGGAATTGCATCTGTCTCTTTCGATCAGTTTATTTACTGAATTTGTTTATTTGTTCATACTTTGTGGTCCTCTAGATACCAGTGCAAGGCAGGCCATTACAATCATGGAAGGGTCAGTTCCAGTTCCACAAGTACAAACTTGCCTTTTTTTAAATTCTTCATGGCGCCGAGCTCACCCCGAGTTTCGTGGCTGCTACATCGGTGCTCGGAAGGGGCAACACATGTTGCGAGCTACGCGGCAGCCCACCTTAAGGTTTCGCAACAACTCAATAATTTCGGTAGAAGGGAAGTAAAAAAATGTCGGAGCTAAAGCCCAGACACCGACTCCATATTCTATTCCCCACAGACTGGGAGACACGGCCTTGAAACAAGAACACCATTTCGTTTTAGTTAATAAAAAATGGAACCGAAAGGGTGATTGTTACGCTGTTGTGTTTTCTCACCAATTTCATAATGAACGATTGATTGATTGATCAACACACTTATTTAAGCAGTTCCATATGCATGGTTGGAGATATGAAGGGTGGAAGAGACAAAGCGGTCCTTGATTATCCTAAGTAATCACGTAATAAACCAGGATAGCTATAAAAGAAATGTAGTTGTTTTAGCCTGATTGGGCACATTCCAAGGATCTTCCTGTCCCTGTAATTCTCGCCAAACTATGCCCGCCGTACGCGTGACAGAGATGGATTATCCCTACTTCTAACAACTCCCTCTCTCTCTTCTAGGTGTCTCTTGGCTAGAGGCAATATGCAAATGCAACGTTCAAAATTGTCTTTTTTTTTTTTTTTTAAGGTATAGAGGCTGTGGTGAATTGAACTAGAATGTCAGGTTTTCTACCAATAACTTTGATATTTAGCTACTGGCTTGAGTTCAAAACATATAAGATATGACATGTGACATTCGTACGCAACATATATCGAGTGTGGCACATACAACTCCATTTGAGTCACGGTTGCTATCCAAACCCTAATACGAGAACCAACTAAATTCTTGAGTTCAAATATTGCATCTAGTATTGAACCAATTGAAAATGAACCATATTAATCTAAATCAGGAGTTCTTGAAGAGCTACTTGTGAGAACTAATATCCTATCTCATTCACAAAAAGGAGAACAATAGAACTATTAAATTACTTACCAACACCAAGGAGTACTATTAATTGATAACTTGAAGTAAAAGATTCAAAAAAGAAAAAAGAAGGGAAGCCAAATTGAGCAGGTAGAGGATTGCTTTGATGATAATGAGCACAAAATAGATTCAAAATTTTTCTTGAAACTTATCCAATCTAAATACCCATAAAATTGGGTCAAATTTCAGCTAAGATGATAATGAAGCTATCCTGCATCCAAGTTGGTTGAAAAATGTACTGGGATTTTCCTTTCATTTTGTGATGGCCCCCAAACATTGAGTTTAACCGAGTGTTGTTGAAGCAGGAGTGATAACCGGAACAGAAGCTTGATTACAATAGTGGAGGCGGAAGAACATTTGGTACTGAACAGGGAATCAATAAACAACGGATTGTAACTTCAAGAGGAAGAAACAAGGCATATGAAAAATGTACTGGGATTTTCCTTTCATTTTGTGATGGCCCCCAAACATTGAGTTTAACCGAGTGTTGTTGAAGCAGGAGTGATAACCGGAACAGAAGCTTGATTACAATAGTGGAGGCGGAAGAACATTTGGTACTGAACAGGGAATCAATAAACAACGGATTGTAACTTCAAGAGGAAGAAACAAGGCATATGGAGTACATTCCAAACAGCTTACACAATGTACGACCTCTGCGGTAATACTAGCATGCCAGATTACCAAAGCTTCAACCAATGACGGAAATATGATTGCAGGAAAGTTACAGTTGGCAAAATCAGTCCTGATTTTCACATGTACATTTTGGATGCAAGTTTTCTTATTGTCAAAACAAACAATTTATGAGATTGAGAAAAAGATTAAGAACTTTCTTTGGGCAGGTAATGCAGATATACGACACTCTCATAAAGTAGTGTGGCAAATAGTTTATTCACTCAAGAAGGAAGGAGGATTAGGATTACCAAATCTTAAACTTTGGAATAAAGTTCTTTTGAGACGTATGCTTTGGAACCTTATAAATCTTCCGGATACTTTTCTATGGAGTAAATGGATCCACAGTACCAAATGTAAATGAACTTCAGTAATGCAACTTGATATCAAAGGTTCCATAGCATGGAGTTGGAGAGGTCTTCTCAAATTAAGGCCTGCACTTACCTCGATTCTTACTCGATCTACTTATTGTTGCAAAGAAATTTATGAGCACCTTCGACCAGTAAATAAAAAAGTGAATTGATATAATCTCATTTGGATTGGTGGCATCAGTAAATATAATTTCATTAGATAGCTAGTGTATCAAGATCGACTTTCTACAACAGAAGGCATGGTATGATGACTCCCTTTAATTAACTTATATTGTGATTTTTGTCAGTTCTATGTTGAAAATAGGAATCATTTTTTTTTTTAAATGTCCATGGACAATGAGAGTTTGGAAAACTATCCTTGTTCAAAATGGAATTAGACGTGATATTGGAAGATGGAATGAAAAATTGCAATGGATGATCAGAGCAACTAAAGGAAAGGATTTGGCTGCCAAACTTCTTAAGCTATCTTTTTTAGCTTGCATTTATTATATATGGACAGAACATAATAAAAGACGATTTCAAAGCAAAATAGTAGACATTCCAGTCATGCTAGCTAAAGTTAGGAAAATTGTACGAGAGAGAGCTTCTTTGTTTAAAAATATTAAATCCTCACAGGAAAATGTCATTTTAAGTGAGATTTGGAGACTTTCAACCTCTATATTTTCGTAATTCTTGTAATTTTTGGATATGCTCCTATGCTTTTATACACTACTTCTTATTAATGCACACTTATATTTTCACCAAAAAAAAAAATTAGGTATGATTGTGAGTCAGAATCATCTTTAAGAAAGTTTTAGTGACAGGAGGAAACATAAAGTATCACTTCTAGAATGTCGATTTGATCTGCGGCAGACTTAAAGCATATTTCTTATGCGCCTCATAACCTCAAGACAACGGTGAAATGTAAAGTAAGACCACCGAAAGAGAGCTCTAAAATACTTCTATTTCTTGGTCTGAAATCAAACTGAATACAGTGGAAAGGGAGAGCTTGAGTTTAGGGAGCTACATTATCTTGAAAACAACATTGATAAAGCCGAGTTACGAGCATTGGCCCTTGGAAATTTTGTCCCATAAACTTAAAGGAGAAGCTTCAAAGCCCACAAATGGGTGTCAGATAAAGAGCTAGAAAGCAAATTGAAAAGCACAGAAATTGATGGAAAGCCAGGTTAGAACTTAGAGTTCGGAAGCATCCAAATAGAAGCGGACAGCAAACGCCGAGATTTCCACCCCAAAGCAATCTTATTGTTGGCCAGCTCCTCCACTCTATAGCCGTCGTTGAAGAGGCCTAACAGTAGCTTCGCTTGACAATGGTTGGCAAAGCTTATGGGCAGAGGCCTGAGTCCTTCGGCAGCCAACCATTCCCCCAAGGAGTAACTGTCGTTTTCCCCATGGGCACGGTAGATCCGTGCCAACGACGAGGCTATTCGGGGCCCGAAGAACACCCGCTCCACCAAAGCCCTTGTCCGGCTTTGTATGGGCATCCCGGCCTCCAGCGAGTCGTACACCGCTGAGTAGTGGTGCAAGGTGTCTATGAACCGGCCCACCAAGTCGCCTTCACTGACGGTCCCCATCTCCTCCTCCACTAGGGTCACAATCCTCGGGTTGAGGGTCTTCGCTCCTGACAAAAACGAGGCCACAGAGTCGGGTGCACGGTGGTTGAAGTGGGGGAGGTGTAGCATGCAATTGATGACAAGGGCCTCCCCTTTAACCAGCTTCAAAACCGACTGCCGGAACGTCTCATCTGAGTCCAACCTACACTGGTGGAATGAGAAGGGTTGACCGATCGATGCCGCAAACGCGGTCAAGCGTCGACCAGTCTCCTGGACGGTGGAGATCGATTTTCTTTGGTTGCCGGACCCTCTGGTTCGGGAGATAGCGGTGATTCTAAGATGTGGAGCCGGTGGTCCGTCCTTGCGGGACACCAGAGCTTGCATGAAGGAGGCCCACTGGATGCCTTCCATGATGTCGTAGTCGACGATGTGGACGCGGCGATCGTGTGCCACTGCCTCGAGGATGGCTTGGTTTGCCGTGAAATGGCCGAACTTGACGTATGGTGACATGTCTTGGAGGAGCTGGAAAGCGGCTAGCACATCCGACTGATGGTGGTGATCGTCGCGGTGGTGACCCTTGGTGATAAGGTGCTTGGGATGGACACCGCCGGTGCCCTCTAGCAGGGCTTGTAGAGCCTCCGTGAAATACGCCGCCAGTCTTTCCATGTTCGTTCCATCTGTGGGAGTGATCATCTCCTTGAGCCGAACCAATATCACCCGGGCCAGGTCACGGCTCTTGTTAGAACCCATGAGCGCTTCAGCAGCCGCCATCAGGAGGTGGACCAGTCGGAGCCCCTTGCTGTCATCGCCGACGGTTTCCTCCTCCACGGCCATCACCTCGTTGGAGGTAGACTCAGAGCGAGGAGACCCATCTTCGACGGACTCAGTGGGAGCCATGTTGTAGAGGAGTCCTCCATCATCCAGCATGGACTCAATGAGGTCTCTGAAGTCATTTTGGCCTTCAAGAGCCTCCCAGTCCACTACTGGATGCCAGTTTTCCCACTTGCAGGCATGCTCGTATTCCATACCAGTGGTGTTGGTTGCAGTGGAGTTATTGGAGCTCAAGGGTGACCATGGCTATGGCAGAACCGACCAAGCTCATACAGCAGAAAAGGTTGGTGTATCAGTTGGGCTTTGGGCGTATGAGAGAGTGTATATTAGGTTAAGCAAGAGACAGCGAAGCTTCCAAGTTGCTCCTGCTTTCCTTCGAGCTTTTTTGACACCAGACTTTGGATGTGCTGCGGATTGCAAGGAGCGCCTTTATACAGCATCCAGGGCCTGCGTCTTAACCAGGCTTTGTTAAAAAACAAGACTGTTAGCAAATATTTCACTTAAAAACAGGAAAATAGTTAAATGACTTCAAATTTCTTCAGTGAGATTTTTTTTTTTAAAGAAGTCAAAATTACTAATTGATGCTGAAACCTACATTTCGAACCATCATTCCCCATCGATTTTCTATTTCCAATAAAGTTACAGCAATCGAGTTCAACTCTATTTTCTTTATCTCTATTCAACCATGGAGAAGCATCTTTTATTTTCTGTCATCGTACCCCAAAAACCCTTCAAATTAGGGGATGCAGCATGGTGCCTCCGTCGCACAAGATCGTGGGTGATCGAGACAGCCCTTCTGCCAACTTTTCTACTCCTAACGTCGTGCGGATAAAGGAGGTTGACTTCTTCCCCCATCTCCAAGTGGCACCAAGGTGGAGATCAACTGCATTGTATTTTGGACCAAAACTATGTGTTAGTAACCTTCAATCTTCCTCAAAGAATAAGGGATTTTGAAGGTTAAGAGAAACTGTCAACGATTTTTTTATTGAACTAATTACTTCGTATTTTTTCTTAAGAGTTTAGGAAGGTTGCATATAAAGGGGCACGTTGAAAGTTGATGTATCCTTCTATTCTTGTTATTCTTCTATCCTGGGTTAGCTATTACCTTACCCAAAAATACAAGCATCCACACTATCACAAAATTTTAGATTGGGCTAGGTAGGTTCCATTCAAAAAGACTAGTTTGTTCCTTATAGTGCGACTCCACACTACAATGTTAGCTAGTCCCAAGGCATTCAAAGCCATGTCATCAGTGGGCAAATACAATGGGTTCGAATAGTCGGTTATTTGAGAAATTGAACCATTGTGGGTTTCATTTGCTTGTGCAGTGTTCAGGATTGCATGCGCAATGGTGTGCGGGGATGACGGTCTCTTCTGCCATTTCAAGTGTAGGGTATTATGTATGGGTTCTACCCAAACAATTGCTTCAAGCAGGGAAGCTTGGAAGTTAAAACAGAGGTCACCTTTGGCCAAAACACCCAACGCTTTAAGGTAACTTGCGATTTAGGTGGGAAATCATGGATACGGATTCGAACCCACTCTGATGCATGGGAAATCTAAAGCTAGAATGTTTGGATTGAAGAACAATAATTGGCTAAAGCCTTTTTATTAAACCAAGCAAAGCATTGTTACAAGAAGGAAGAAGAAGACTCGATTTATAAAAATAAAGCAGCACTGTTTCAGCCTCCCACCGGTGATTTCCAACGACTCTCTATTCATTTTCACCAAAGGGGCTGCTTTCTCTAGTCAAAAGCTGGCTTACTATGTGGAGCAAGCCAGCATGAAGTCTTCTGAGGCTGATTCCCCCTTGAGCACCAATTGTTGACCATCCACCATGGCTGCCACGTCCTCTATTTGAACATGCTAAAATGTGATGAAGAACATAGAAGGAGGATTACGTTAAAAATAATTTTAAGCTTTATCTCTGAGATAAACCAGGATAAAGTTCTTTTTATTTTAACAATTAAATAATTGACATGGCGGACATTATACTTAAATAGAGTCCACTAATATTGTTTGGTGAAGTTTTGAAAATGTTGCCACTATGATAGTGATCTAAAGCATCAATATGGTTGCCATGATGTGATCGACAAGTAGATCAAACGATCAAAGCAATGACCTAAGAAGCCATCAAATGGCCCTTCTGACCATCACACCACTATCGCTAGATGGGTTGATAGTCCTATCAACCATCACAAAACCGCAACATAGATTTAGTGACTACCATTGCAAGGCCATTTAGACAAATTTGGCAGCTACTCCAGACAAATTGACGGACGATGCTACCTGCAAACGATCATTTCCCAATCTTTAATATGTATGAAAATATGAGCAATTTTTTTTTTTTTGTGTGTGTGTGTTGGGGGGGGGGGGGGGGGTTCTTTTGTTATTTTTTTTTACCAAGTAGTACTTCAGAAAAAGTTTCTAAAAATTAGAAAAGGTGTTGGCATTTTTGCAATTTTTCTCCCATTGGATTTTCCAATTGTAGTACACTTGAACTCATCAATTGAATTTAAGACGCTAACTCCGGGTCCATCACATCCGAAAACTCTGTTTGATTAGCTCATTTGAAGATGGTTTTTATCGTTTGAGAATAGATAATGATTTCATAAGAATCACCAAACAAAACTTTTACCTATTGTAAGATGAAAACTCAAATATTTAATTTTCATGTTAACAAAACTTTTATGGATTTTTATGACAATGTACCAGAAAAGAAATTATTGTAACCTATTCTTTTAGGAGAGGTGAAGAAAGAAAACCAACCATATCAGTAAACACTGAGGAAATCCAAAAACTAAACACCAACTCAACTAATGAAGAGAATCTTGTGATTAGACAAGGTTAGGCAACCCTTTCCAACGATCATCAATAGCTTTAATCAAGTTTTTTTCCTTCTTTTCTCTTGTGGGGATGGGGATTGCAGCTGTCTCCCTCGACCAGTTTATTTAGTGGATTTGTTTATTTGTTCATACCTTGTGGTCCTGTGGATAGCAGTGCAAGGCAGGCCATTATAATCATGAAAGGCCAGCTCCGATTCCAAAAGTAGAAACCTGCCTTTATTTATTCTTCATGGCGTCGAGCTTGCCCGAGTTTCATGGCTACTAGATCGGTGTTCGGAAGGGGCAACACATGCTGCGGGGTAACACGGCAATCCAACGTAAGATTTCACAACAACTCCATATTGTCAGTAAAACGGAAGTCAAAATCTGGGGGCTAAACCCCGTAACCGAGTCCATATTTTATTCCTCACAGGCTGAGACACGGCTTGTACACCGACACCATTTTATCAATACAAAATCGAACCAAAAGGTGACTGATTTCTCAGTGATTGACTGATTAACGGACACTTTTTTTTAGGCAGTCTGATAAGAATGCCCGGAGATATGAACATGGGAAGAGACAAAGCGGTCCTTAATTATCCTAAATAATCACGTAACAAGCTCGGATAGCTCTAGAAGACATAGTTGTTAAAGCCTGATTGGGTACATTCTAAGGAATCTTCCACTGTCACTGTGATTCTTGCCCCAAGTATGGCAGCCTTACGTATGACCGAGATGGATATGCCAACCTCCAATAACTCTCTGTCTCCCTAGGTGTCTGTTGGTTTACGGCAGTGTGCAAGTGCAACGTCCAAAATTTAACTAATAGGGAAGGCTGTTTATTGGAAATGAGTTGAGGTACTTGTGCTATCCCATTCCCAAAAAGAAGAATAATAGTACTAATAAATTACTTACAGTGACAAGGAATAGTGTTAATCGATAACTTCAAGCAAAAGAAGAAAAAGGGAAAGAAAGGAGGAGGGGTGGGGGGAGAAAACAAAATAGATTTGAAGTTTTTCTTGAAATTTTGCGGATCTAGATATCCACAAAATTGGATCAAACTTCATGAATTGCATGAGTTACTTTGATTTTGCTTTATAACTAGGTTTATGACCTTCGGAATTTGGACTTGCCACATACAGAACACACAACTTTAAGCTTATTACATTCAGGATGGGACTTGTGCCGTTTTAGATTCTACAAGCAATTCCTTGTTTTAAAGTTATGCTTATGAGTTGACATACATCACATGAAATAGTCACTCCATTTTCAAAAACACATAACTGATAAGGCAGAACAAAATTCAAATTACTTTTTCTTCTTGAAGAAACTCTATGCTTGCTTTTGCTGGACTACTATATTATTGCACGCTAAAAGCTTCCTTAATTTTCAAGCAAAAGTCGTATTGAAACTACTGATTCCCTGTTCTTCATCATTTACCAGTTAATTTGCCACGGTTGTTCTATTATAAGGCCTCTGTTACCACTCATAAGATGTCATTACTTACAATTCTTTATAGTTTTCATGCAATATTGATGGTAAGAGCTTGTTGAAAATCTTTTCTTGCATACAACGTTTAAATTTTACTTGTAGTTGTACTATTTATCAGTCTTACCATCCCAGAGAAAAATGTGACGCCGCCGTCGATGAGTGTTGGTAAAGCAAGAGAGAAAATGGGAACAGGAGCTGGATTACAAGAGTGAAGAAGGAAGAATATTTGCTACTGAATAGGAAGTCAATAGACAATGAATTGTAAATCTTCCAAAGGAAGAAACAAGGAAAATAGAGTACATGCCAAACAGCTTACATAATGTAGGACCTCTGCGATAATAATTGCTAGCCAGATTATCATAATCAAGCTTCAACCAACGAACGGAAACATGATTGAAATTAGGTAAGATAGCAAGTCAGAATTATCTGTAAGAAAGTTTTAGTAACAGAAGGAAACATCAGTGCAGAAGTATAACTTCTAAAGTGTCGATCTGATCTGCAGCAGACCTGAAAGCGTAATTCTTATTCGCTTCACAAGCTCAAGACAATGATAATATTTAGGCTAAGACCACAGAAAGAGAGGTCTCAAATACTTTTATTTCTTGGTCTGAAATTCAAAAGGAATACAACGGAAAGGGAGAGCTCGAATTTAGAGAGCTACATTATCTTGAAACCTACGGTTACAAAGCTGAGTTAAGATCACTGACCCTTGCACATTGTGTCACAGAAACTCAAAGGAAAAGGTTCAAAGCCCACAAATGGGTGTTAGACAAAGAAAACAAAGAGCTGGAAAGCAAATCATGGAAGCAAATTGAAAAGCACAGAAATTGATAAAAAGCCAAGTTAGAAGTCAGAGTCCGGAGGCGTCCAAACAGAAGCGGACAGCAAACGCCGAGATTTCCACCCCAAAGCAATCTTATTATTGGCCAGCTCCTCCACCCTATAGCCGTCGTTGAAGAGGCCCAGCAGTAGCTTCGCTTGACAATGGTTGGCAAAGCTTATGGGCAGAGGCCTGAGTCCTTCGGTAGCCAACCATTCCCCCAAGGAGCAACTGTCGTTTTCCCCATGGGCACGGTAGATCCGTGCCAACGACGAGGCTATTCGGGGCCCGAAGAACACCCGCTCCACCAAAGCCCTTGTCCGGCTTTGTATGGGCATCCCGGCCTCCAGCGAGTCGTACACCGCTGAGTAGTGGTGCAAGGTGTCTACGAACCGGCCCACAAAGTCACCTTCTCTGACGGTCCCCATCTCCTCCTCCACCAGGGTCACAATCCTCGGGTTGAGGGTCTTCGCTCCTGACAAAAACGAGGCCACAGAGTCGGGTGCACGGTGGTTGAAGTGGGGGAGGTGGAGCATGCAATTAATGACAAGGGCCTCCCCTCTAACTAGCTTCAAACCCGACGGTCGGAACGTCTCATCCGAGTCCAATCTGCACTGGTGGAATGAGAAGGGTTGACCGATCGATGCCGCAAACGCGGTCAAGCGTCGACCGGTCTCCTGGACGGTGGAGATCGATTTTCTTCCGTTGCCGGACCCTCCGGTCCGGGAGATGGCAGTGATTCTAAGGTGTGGTGTCGGGGGTCCGTCCTTGCGGGACACCAGAGCTTGCATGAAGGAGGCCCACTGGATGCCTTCCATGATGTCGTAATCGACGATGTGGACACGGCGATCGTGTGCCACTGTCTCGAGGATGGCTTGGTTTGCCGTGAAATGGCCGAACTTGACGTATGGTGACATGTCTTGGAGGAGCTGGAAAGCGGCTAGCACATCCGACTGATGGTGGTGGTCGTCGCGGTGGTGACCGTTGCTGATGAGGTGCTTGGGATGGCCACTGCTGGCGCCTTCTAGCAGGGCCTGCAGGGCCTCCGTGAAATACGCCGCCAGTCTTTCCATGTTCGTTCCCTCTGTAGGGGAGACCATCTCCTTGAGCCGAACCAATATCACCCGGGCCAGATCACGGCTCTTGTTAGCACCCATGAGAGCGTCAGCCGCAGCCATCAGGAGGTGGACCAGTCGGAGCCCCTTGCTGTCATCTCCGGCGGTCTCCTCCTCCACGGCCATCACCTCGTTGGAGGTACTCTCGGAGCTGGGAGACCCCTCTTCGACGGACTCGGTTGGAGCCATGTTGTAGAGGAGTCCTCCATCATCCATCATGGACTCAATGAGATCTCTGAAGTCATTTTGGCCTTCAAGAGCCTCCCAGTCCACCACTGGATGCCAGTTGTCCCAGTTACAGCCATGGTCGTATTCCAAACCGGTGCCGTTGGTTGCAGTGGGGTTATTGCTAAAGCCAGAATAGTGGAGCTCAAGGGTGGCCATGGCTATGGCAGAGCCGGCTAAGCTCACAACAGAAAAGATTGGTGTATCAGTTGGGCTTTGGACGTGTGAGAGAGAAAAGGGGGATTTAAGGCTGAGGAAGAGGCAGCAAAGGCTTGCAAGTTGCTTCTGCTTTCGTTCAAGCGTTTTTTCCTTAATACCTTAGATGTGGTTCAGATTACAAGAAGCACCTTTATAAAGCACTCAGCGCCCGGGTCTTAATCAGGCTTAGTTTAAAAACAGGCCTAGTTAATAATGCCTCTAAAAAGCAAGTGCCGCCGTCACTGTTCAAGATATATTTAAATGAATCAAATGCCTCTTTTGCGTTTTAATCCTCTACCTTTCCTTCCTCAATTTATTTCCTTCCACTATCACTAGGCCCCAGGGTGCACAGTCTCTCCCCCCCTATTTAGAGCCCTAACAACCAGCCACCACGCCGATTCTTTAATGTGCAAAATGTTACTTTTTGAGCCATGAAGGGCTAGTTCTTACTGCAGTTGCATCTGCAACTTGGCATTCATGGGTTCAAATTTGCTTGGGTCTTTTGTCTAAACTATGTTCTACGGTTTGTTCCTAGCTAGAAGTCAGAATCAGTAATAAAAATTGGAATTGAATTAACAGAAACACATTGTCTTCTGTCTATTTTGTAAACATAATGGGGTATCTCACTATTTGAGTTTTTGAATTTTTATGTTGCGTTCAAAGGGCACAATTTCACTCATTGTATCATAAATTACGGCTTATTACTCAAAAAAATAATACTTTTTGGTTATTCCTTGCTTCCTTGAAACAGATTGAGTGCCATAAAATACCTTCAGTTTACAAAAAGACAGTGAGTGTGGACCATAATTATGTTTGTTTCCTAAGTAGAAATACTTAGATCTCAGAGGTCTAGATGGGCAAAGCTGCAAAACTAGATAACTTTTGGTAGTAACGAAGGAGAGTGACCACAGATTCTTCGTTGTTATCATCGAAAGGAAAGCTCTGTTGGGAAAAAAAGCTCTTTTAAAAGATAGATTTAGGTGGCTATACCTTCCACTTTATTGTTTTCGACAAGTTAATTGAGACAAAAAACTTTGAACTTCTGTGAAACCTAACAAAAAGAAAAACAAAATGGACCCAATATTCAAACAATGGACTTATAATGTTACATACCAAATGTTTTCCCTCTATCCTCGAAGTTGTAGAGGATCCAACATACATTTTTAACAAAATGGTTCTAAAGAACTGATCTTCAAGTACTTAAATCCATCTCGCATTTGGTGAAGGTGACCTCATTTTCAAGTTTTAAAACCTCAGAATTGTTTTCAGAACCGAAGGACAAACAGGTTGAGCCTCTAATGTCGGACACCGTTAGGCTTTACAAATTCATTACCAGCAGAGCTCTTTTGACTGTTCTGACCTGATGAACTCGTCAGCTGCTCTGCCATTGGAGTATCGCCGTTCCCACTGGTAGAATTCAGCCTCTTCACCTGTCAGCACACAGTAAGTTCGCTTTCTTTCACTTTCGGTCGGTCTAGGAATGTCTAATATTGTACGGGTTTGGTGTACACCAAGGGCTCCACCACCTAGGGATATTTCAGGTCAAAACGAAACGATTGGCAGAGAAAACCATGTAGTGTTTGGTGGGAGCTGCTTGAGGAGTTTTTAAAGATGGTGATTCTACATTTCTAATAAAATGAAGAGCTTTTAGTTGATTGACGAGTTTCCGGTTAATCGAAGAGTTGTTTTGAATTTTTATGACAATTACGTCTTCGTAAAACCGGGACGGAAGGAGGGACAGGTCATCAACGCTCCATGGAAACTCTTGTTTTATGGAGGACACATAGATTTTACGTGGACAGCTAAGTATGAATGGGAGAGCTAAGAAACATTGACATCTTAACAGCATACAAGGAAAAAAGAAGAAGGAAATAATACGATTTGTTTAAAATTAAAAAAACCAATATACCTTAATTTTTTCCAGCATTTATCATATATATTTTCCTATTTTACAGTTTATGTTTCAATTTATTATATTCTAAGAGTCCTTTGATTTTCCCCTTATACGTTATTTATACTCTTCATTGAAAAAATTAATCTTAGATGAACTTGCTAGAAAATAAAAATTTAAATACAATAAGTTATTGTAATTGCTTCCTAGTTTAAAGTATCAAATAAAGTTTGATAGGGATTACAAGTCATCAAAAAAGAAAAAAAGAATTTGTTATAGTTAGAAACCAAGTATATATAAGTAATTATATATCATGCCTTTTCCCTTCCTATTTAAGAAAGAGACACTGAATTTATTCCTTTGATACAGAAGGTTCCATATAATCTCTTCCTTATTGAACACCCCAAAAGAACTTATTCATCCATTTTTAAAGTTCCACTTTGCAATGAGCTAGCCTATCATTTCGATTATCCATCTTTTAAGTCATATGTTATACTTTACATCCTTCTTAAAGGTGACTATGTGAATATTCTTCCTTAGGTCATTTTTCGATACTTGGGTTTACCTTTTTCTTGTATCAATTTTTATTTGGACTGTACACCACTTACTACCTCGAAGGAATTTAACTATCTCCTTCATCTTTACATCAGTCTTTCCTTTTGTTACCAGTCTTTACACTTGTCCGACCCATTCTTTTATGCCTCGAAGGAATTTAACTATCTCCTTCATCTTGACATCAGTCTTTCCTTTTGTTACCAGTCCTTACACTTGTCCTACCCATTCTTTTCATAAAGAAACATATCTTAACCTTTTCACCCATACCATTTTAACTATTTAATACTTACCATTCTACTTTCTCTTTCATAAACTATCACACCTTTATGATTGTTAGTCCTTTTCTTGTTGTGGCGCACTTATCCTCTCACAAACCCTACTACTGTTAATCATCTTCTAAAAAAAGGAAAACTAGTTTTGAAAGATCACTTTTTATTAAAAAATATATTTACTACAAATGCTTTCTTTCAAAAAATATGTAGAAATATACTCAACCTTATATGCAAGCATTTTTCATCTAAATTTGAAGTCACTCTTTCAAGTTTTGAACAATTTAGGTCCTTATGATTGTGCATCTTGAATATTCCATGAAGTGTTAGCCAAATTGACATGAATGAAAAAGGTGAGCACATTATGAGTATATTCAAGTGCCAAAAGAAAATGCATTTATGAGTCACTTAGTCTTGCATAAATTAGTAACCTACTCTTTTGTATCATATAATTCCAACATATACTTAAACTATTTTCTCTTTCATATCAAGTCCAAGTTCAAGCTAAAAGTAAGGTAGGTTTTAATCCAAACTGTTCTTCTTACGCATTGCTGAGGCATCTATCTATTTGACGGCTTTTTTCTTTTTTCTTTTTTCTTTTTTCTTTTTTCTTTTTTCTTTTTTCTTTTTTCTTTTTTCTTTTTTCTTTTTTCTTTTTTCTTTTTTCTTTTTTCTTTTTCTTTTTTCTTTTTCTTTTTTCTTTTTCTTTTTTCTTTTTCTTTTTTTTGGGTGGGATTGATGGAGACTTTTAGGGTATTTATTTGCGGAGGGACCAATCCCCACTACTCAAGTAATAATCTCCCTAAATGCCACTGAGTTTTGGGGACTTAAACTACAGGTTTTGTTTGAAATAGTGGAACCAGGCAACAAGGAATGGAAATTCGAAAACAGTTTTTAAGTCATTGTTATTTAAATCTACATTTTTTCTTATTCTTTTAGATATTTACAATAAAAAATGATGAAGTGAGGAAAGTCAAGCAAGCATTAAATCTTTTTTATATCCACCATGTTTTGATCATTCTCCTTCATTATTTTCTTATCTTGCTTATTGATTATCTAAATTACAGCTAAATGAGAAATTAATCACCTGTAAATTCTCAAACTTGATTTTCCTGCTAAATCTAGCATTACGAGAACTTGGTCTTGGAAGACCATTTATTTTCCAAGGCTACCCTATTTCTTTGTACCAATTGAAAATTAGCAGCACCTCTTCTTTCTTTGAAACTTTGCTGTACAAATTTTACAAAACGCAGCTTCACATTTACACCGGCATACAATTGGTAAATTTATAAATCCTTCAATTTTAAAAATATTAAGTATTATATTTGTCATTAGTACACAACATATAAAACATATCACTTATAACACATACAATTTGATTTGAGGCACAATTGCTATCCAACCCCCAATACAAGAGCGAAGTAAATTCATGGGTTCAAAATTTTTTTTATATAAATATGTAAGTTTATTCATTGAAAAATAAGAGAATACAAAAGTTTAGAAACATACCCTAACATTATAATTTATCTAAAAGAAAATAGAATTTTGAATTCTCCAACTATGACGCTCATAGGTTCAAATTTTGCATATAATATTGAATCAATTGAAAATGAACCATATACCTAAATTAGGTTGCTTCAAAGCTTAGGATAAATGACAACCACTGGACATCCCAAGTCAAATGTTGAAAGATTAGGGTTTGTATTATGTTGGAAACATAAAAATTAATTGGTTTGATTCAGTTTCCAAACATATGTGAATAAAGAAAAAACAAATTAAGTCAAAAGTCCAAGTTCATGCCACAAGTTCATCCCCAAAAAATTTAAAAAATAAAATAAAATAAAATATAGAAAAGAAAAGAAAATCATAAAACCTTTGGACAAATGGATGCCTTAACTATGGGTATGAAGAACAATTTGGACAAAAACCTACTTTGATTTTGGTGTGAAATTGGACTTCATATGAGTCAAATTAATCTAATTGGATCTCAACTTAACTCAATAAATATGTATTTTTGAAATCATGGGATATATTAAAAGATGGTTTTACATCTTTCTTAGAGGTTAATGTCTCTTCTTCTTTTTAACATCAAGGGTCGGAATGGGAGGATTTAGGAGATTTATTCAGAAAGAAGGAAGCTCAAGCCATGACCTTGATAGAGCCCACAAATACTACTTAGTTGCCAATGCTCGAGCAAGCTAATGTCTCTTTTAGGCTTCGAGTTCATGAACATAACTTAAGCTTGTTTTTTTCTCCATAATCTTTTCACTACTAAGAAGACCTAATCAGAGTTTTTTTTTTTTTTGTGATAGGTAATTGCATTGTGTTTCGTGCAAAATGTTTGTGATCTATGAACACTTCCTACCCAAAAGAAAAAAAAAAAATTCTAGGCAACTGCGTGTCTTTAACAGGTTGGATTGTGAGGGAAAGAAGGACAACATATAATAGTGCATAAAGAAAAGTAAGGATCAGAGGCATGATGGTAATAGATAGCTTGAGTGATTGATTGCATGATGAGATCCTTGTTATTTAGTACTCTAATGGTCCTCATGTTCATGTTTCAAAATGCGAGGCAACACCTTTCTGTGGAGCACGTTCTCCATGACGAGTTTGGAGGACGTGGAAACATCAACAGCAAATACGACTTTCAACTAGAGACCACTTCCAGCGCTGTTGGTTCTCCTAAGATTCAATTCAAAACCTGATAAAGCTGCCACTACGGTCATTTGAATAGGATTTTAAACTTATTCTTTAATAAAATGAAAACAATTATCTATACTTCAACAAGTTCTTTCATTATGATGGTTCATGTTCCAAATCAACTATGGTACCACTTAACTTGATAAACTCATCTTCTAATCTAATCAGAGAAATAAGGAAGAATTTAAACTTTGATATCATATTAAGAAATTCATTATTCAATTTAAAATTTGACTTTAAAATTAATAAAAACTCTTTTTATGTAATTAGAATTCCAAACCCATTCTTTAACAATATGAAAATAATTGTCCACATTTCAATCGGTACAAGTTTGTATAAGGAACCGTTGAGCCTAAAGGTTATCTTGACATGGGAATACTTTTGAAGCTAACGACTAGAAAGAAACTAATATTTTATGCTTTCTTTTTAAATTAATTGATACCATTTTATTCAATAAAGTTCATGTGCACCTCGAGATCAGATATATCGAGGGAAGATCGTGATGGTGAAACCTTAACAGCAGCTGAGACAGACCTCTATGAAGATGCTGGAGCTAAAAGGTACATTTTGTCCACGGATGGGGGGTTGGCACAAGTTTGTCCATGATATCAAGAGAAGGAGGGACGTGTTGGATGAATAACTTTCTGATTTCATGAACAAGGATTTGACTAAACCTCGTCTGTTTCTTAACCATTCATGCAAGGAAGAAGACATTGGGTTTCATGCTCTCTCTCTCTCTCTCTCTCTCTCTCTCGCTCTCCCCTTTCACTATAGACTATTGATGTTCAACGTGAAGACTTTCGCCCGTTAATGATGATATTACCAAGCAATCATCTTTTTGTTTGCGGTCAAGGCAGAAGCCGCAGAAATCCTCTCCCTTCTCCGACCTATCCTTGCCTAGGGGCACCTAGGTTCAGCCAGTGGGTTTTGAGCGGCATCCCATGTTTCTTTATATGTTCCATGATCGTTGAATTGAATAAATTTTACCAATCAAATGATAGCTTTTGATATAACAAATCCAGATAAGTTATAAAACATTGCATCTCAACCATTTTCGGTAAACTATCAGCACCATCTGCGTTCAAAAAGGTAGCATCTCTTCACCCCAAATAAAATAATTGGAAAACTTTCTGTCATGCAAAATTAAATTATTAATTCCGTACGGATGAATGAGTTGTATTTCCTTAAAATAAAATTTTATGTATATAAAAAAATATGCGTATGTATTAAATTCCAGTAGGCTATGTTCAAAAAAGATTCCCTTAGCCAATAGGCGATGTTATAAATATAACATCTCAACCATTTTCGATAAACCATTAACTCCAACTGTGTTCACAAATAAAATAATAGGAAAAACTTTCTGTCGTGTAAAATTAAATTATCATTCGTCTATTTCCTTAAAATAAGATGTTATGTATAGAAGTATACATTAAATTTCAGTAACTTTTGCATGATTTCATTTAATTAGTTTTCAAATTTGCATAAAGATGTCAACTCCTTGGACAAGTCATTAAAATATCTCCACTCGTATATACTTAGGAAGGGATGAGATTCCATGACATCCATGGAAAGGAAGAGGCGAGATTCTTTTGTCTGTTCCAAAAGACCCGAAGATTCCCTTACATGTTGTCTGCCAAGGAAACCGTCTATCTAAACGAGCTTATAAAAATAAATCCAACCCAATCTGGGAAATAACCCCGCCGGCTCAGCGTCAGAGTTTGAGTGTTTACATATTTCCATTTATTCTATTGGATTCCCATATGCATCTTAATGAATGGGTAGAATATCATTCTTTTTATATGCTTTGGTCGGCTTTAATTGATACTTGACACCTAAATGATAGTCTCGAAAATAAACAACCTGTCCAACCTTCTTGACAGAGCTATTGCGAGAACTTTGCTGGTTACAAAGTTCATTCTAACCTAAATATTGACTCAAGAGAAATAAGTTTTTCTTGGTTGTAAAGAATTTTTAGAAGCAAAATCTAAGCAATACGGGATGTATGTATTTTCGCAATTTGCCAAATCTCATCTTCACCTATAAATCAATACATAATTATAAGGATGTACACATCCAAACACAACAAAATTAAGGATATAAAATATAATATTGGTTTGAACCTTCTTAAATTTACTATTTTTTGGTATATATATTCAATAAATTTCTCAACAATATGCCATACCATTTTCAAAACAGTTCCTCATCTCAAGCAAAAGAAAGCGTTTTGGGCAAGAATCTTTATCATGAGTGAAGAAATACCTCATCAAACCTGACTCCAATATTATGTTAGTAAACTTGTTATATTAAAAAGTTGACCCAAGAATAATGGGACTCCTTTTTTGTAAAGAATATTTTTAAGTACGACAGAAGTAACATAAAACTCACATTTTCAAGAAGGCCATGAAGAAGATAATAAAAGCTTCAATTTTGTTAGTTGGAAAAGAATTCCAAAAAACTAGAATTACCCCTGTCGACCCGACATGTACGGATACACTTGAAGGTTGAGATGATTACACCCATCCTACATCCAGCAGAAATCTCATGTGCATTAGAGTCGCGCTTGGGAGCGTGTGTATGCCTGGCTGCATGGAGCGCGGGCGACATGTTGGCTTTTCCAAAACATTGCCGGACAGCATGTGTACCGGGAGTTGCCAACGTCTTACCACTCAAGCCCTAAAGTGCGTGTGGCGCGTGTAGTCAACCAGTTGACTTGGACCTGAACTTTAGTTGAGACGCATCCCAAGCGCCCTACTGGTTTTGGATTAAACCACTTTAGAGAATTTGAATGCTCCCTTTAAGCAAGGTTTTAGGGAACATGAATAATTTAACATGCTTTTCGAGGACCTAACGTTCATAATTTTGCACCAAACATGCTTTTAGGATAGTTTAGTGTCGTGTGAGCTTAACGGATATGCATGCTCTCCTTATTATAAGCTTTTTCATATGAGACATTAATTTTGATACCCTTAGAATCATAGACGCCTTGCACTTGTATTGCAAATATATTGATGGAAATACTATTGTTGCAATTGTACACATTCATAGACATTTTTGTCCATTTTGAAGTTATACCACATCTTTTAAATTTGTCATACACTTCTTTGTGCCTTAAAGAAAGGCATTGCATGTGCTAATTCGAATAGTGGCTTGTTGTAATTGAGGATGTGTTGGTTTAGGAGGACACATTTTAATGACACATTTATGGATATTTGTCTATGTTCTAGTTAAATACTTTTGAAGTTCTAGCATTGCATCTTTTATATTTTTATGCACAAACTCTTTGCTCCTAAAAGAAGGATAGAGCACGTAGTAACAAAAAGTAACCCTAATTTTTTCTAAGGAGACTGTAATTTGTTCCCTCCAATTGTTTAGTTAGATAAAATTAACCCTAAGTGGCCTGTGCTTGACCTACCATACCCATACCCTAAGCGGCCGTCTGAGATTTCTTAACTATTGTACCCATAATCGAAGATATAAAATACTATTTCATATCTTGTGTAAAAATTAAAATCACGTGCCCATGGCCACGACAAATCCCTTTGACGAGAGATTCAAGTCTCCTTTAGTCACAGAAACCCATAATCTAGCCATGAGACAACACAATTAGATACTTTGAATGAGAATAACATTTGTAAGTTGTGAATCAAGGAGCGAAAGTAAATTCTTGTTTCTCACATAGTGGTAGCATCGGTGTTTGTCAAGCACAGTTCCGGCTTGGGACCAAAGATTAAAGTCAAAGTGTCTTTTGAAACAATAAATAGAAAGTAAGAATTACCGATTAATGCGGTATATGTTTTGCATTGGATTTCTTGTGGGACTCAAATGGATTGGCATCTTTCTTGGGCAAATCTTATGGACCACCTCTACTGGGGTTTTGAAAAATTACTCTTAGGGACAAAAGGCAAATTAGCGTTGAGATGGCTTAACCACTTGTTTCTTCTTCTTTTTTCCCCTTTTTTTTTTTTTTTGGGTTTGGAGTGAGGTAAAAGGGTGTCGGGAATTCAAATGTCAAATTTTTAGTTTTAAGTGGCATGAACTTCAATTGAGTCACATGCTTGCCTACGACCACTTATTATCTTAAGCTACTAATGGTCTAAGGCCTCTTTTGTCTAAAAGGTCTCAAGTATGGCACTCATTTCCCATACTTTCTTTGCCTAACTGAAAAAAAAAAATAATTTTCCCTATTTTTAACATATTCGTTTAGGTTTTGGATTTATGATGATATCTAATGACCAGGATGCATTATAAACAAATATATATATTGGAAATTTAGAAGTTGTTCCGTGCTCCCTTTCAGTTCTCACTTTCAACAAAGATAAGGTTTTGATATTTGATGATCATATTTAAAGCTCAATAATGATAAAGACAACAATATCTTAAATCTCTCTCTACTTACTACCTTTTGTTCATAGATAAATCTTACTCAGGCTGGACAACTTATCATCAAGACTTCTACCTATTTGTTCTTTTGTCAAACTTAGATTAGTTTAAAACAACTAGTAGTATAAAAAATTTAGAGGAGCTCTGACAAGGAAAAACAAAACGCTTAACTTTCCCTCCACACTTTTCCTGGATTATTTTTAATTACACGTTAGTATAGCATTAGCTGTTTTGATAAGTGACTCCCTACGTACCCGCTCCCGCTTGGGCCAAACTTGACCAATAATGTTCTTTTTTCACTACATGGGGAGATACGATCTGCGTAAATGCGGAATGAATCGATTCGAAAAAGGAAAAAGTAGTCCTATTTTATGCCCGTTGCTACTGACGAGGAACGCCACTAACTCCATACGTGCTTTTGGTATTTATAATCATCTCAAAATAAAGAACTCGCACCATAGTATATAAGGCAATGATCGAGTTTTTAACACAGCATTCTATTTTCAGTCATATAGAAGGTTGTTTTTAGCGTACTTCGATATTGAGAGGAATCCCTAAGTGGTAAAGTCATGATAATTACTTGGTTAATAAAAAATAGAGAATAGAGAACTTTACGGATCAGTAAGGTCTCTAGTGGGAGATGATACGAATAGGTGATATAGATGTGAGGTTTTATATGAGCTTGATCTTGATGAAGACGGAAAGTTTTGATTGAATTTCTTGTAATCTGCAAACAATTACGATGAAGTCGTTCAAAACGTTATTGTGACATTTGTAATGTTTAGTAAATTTGTTACTCATATGATTCCTTCAAACTAGGAGCTGATGATTGTCCCCTCAAACTAGGTTGTTGGGTGTACGACCGGTTCCCACTGTGGGAACCGGCAGCGTCCTGACTTGCACACGAAGAGCAAGTCAGAGGTGAACTTTCGCTGTCCTCCCTACGCGTGGGCTGGTTAATGAGATGCTCAGTACATAGCGTGTAGCATGTTGTCTCCTTCCTTACGATTGTATATAATCGCTAGGGTTACATCCTCTGTTCTGAAGCTCTTACATGGGGATTTATCTTCTCTCCTTACATATGTAATGCACGGTTTACTTGTCAATGAACAAGTTTATCCGAAAATTGGTATTATTTCTCACTAATAATTCTTAAGTTTGAAGTCATGGAAAACCCAGTTTGTGCTTTCGTTTGTTTTTCACTTGAAGAGAGATGTCAATAATCTGCAACATTTTTCTCCCTCCCAGATCGTGGGGACCTTGACTTCCTCGAAACTGCAAAACTTGACACATTACGAGGGCCCAGTTGAGGAAATAGCCAGCATGAGGAGGAGGAAAATTTGAGGGACGACGTTTCGAAGCCTGTAGCTTTCTTGTTTTATTATTCTCGAGCCTTGACATTGGCTGAGCACTCAGCAGGCGTGAGTATTAAACTTCTTAATGATTACATAATTTAAGTGATTAACAATCGGACTCTATCGAATTTCGAAAAATCTTCAATATTTAAGGTTGCAACTTGGCTTTGTCGCACTATTTTTCGTGTAGTGTACCTTAAACAAAACATACTTGAACAACCTCGGCTTTTACTTGAACAACCTTGGCCTCGCTGCCGATAACCTTTTCACTAATGTTCTTAATTCACTCCACTACCTCGGTGGTGCCCTTTCTTTTCGCGCACTCGTATTAAATATACACCCTGTGAAAAAGGTAGCAAAAAATAAAGGAAGTGATTCAGATCGATGGATCTTCTTTCCGGGAGAACAGGATCGATGCACATAATAAATCCTGTTGGAGTTTGCATTTTCTGATATTTATTAATTAAGCTGACACTTGCTCCTTTCGTTTTTCTAATTTCTCTTTGCTTTTTCCAAACGAGCTTGAAGTTCGCCAGAGCTGCCGGGTGCCAACTAACTCTATGATAGTTTTGAGTAGAACGTGTTTCTTGACGAGTTTGTTCGTGCCATAAACAAGTTATGGTCAAGTACATAACAATTATTGAGATCAAGAAGAGAACGCCAACACTATTCCTTTTGTTTCTTGAGGCCATCTGAGTCCAATTTTCTGCGTCTTGGACAAATCAATTCGTTGTGCTTCCTGTTCACATCCGAGCTTAACTTAGTCTCATATTTCCACACGGTTGAAAATGTAAGCGAGCCCCCGCGCGGCCGGGCGGAGGGGAAGTGGGTTGGGTTGTGTGTTTGTGTTTGTGTAAGTCGCAGTTATGACAGGTCCCTTTCCACATAAATATTTATTCGAGAATGCAAAAGCCCAAACCTTTTTTCTTTTTCTCTTTCTTTAACAAACCATTTGTGAACTCCACTCACCATACAACGTAGATTCCTTCTGAGGCAATAAACAAAATATATATATATATAAAAGATCCATTAGGCTTAAAGGAAAAGTTTGTCCGTAACCATGCTGAACATTTTGTCAACTCCACTAACTATACTATGTTGGAGATTCCTTTTGAGACAATAAACAAAAAAAGTCGTTTATGAAAAAAATATTAAGGAATAAAATATTTTAACTATTCAGGAAGGTTATATTTGACAAAATCAATCCTAATTTTCACATTATATAATTTGGGTGTAAGTATTTCTACTATCAAAACAAAAAATTTATGAGATTGAAAAAAAGATTTGAAACTTTTTATGAGAGATAGTACAAATACACAGTGTTCTCACAAAATAACTTAAAAAATAATTTGCTCACTAAAAAAGGAAAGAGGATTGAGTTATCAAATCTTAAATTTTAGAATATAGTTTTTTTAACTATTTGTGAACTCCACTAACCATACAACATTGGAGATTCCTTTTGGGGCAATAAAAAATATAAATAAAAAGTTGTTTATAAAAAAAATCCATTAGGCTTAAAGGAAAAGTTTGTCTATAATCATGTTGAACTTTTTGTGAACACAACTAACTATACTATGTTGGAGATTCCTTTTGAGACAATAAACAAAAAAAGTTGTTTATGAAAAGATCCACTAGAAGGTTGAGGAATAAAATATTTTAGCCATTTAGGAAGGTTACATTAGGCAAAATCAATCTTAATTTCCACATCTATACTTTGGGTGCAAGTATTTCTACTACCAAAATAAAAAATTTATAAGATTGAAAAAATGATTCGAAGCTTTTTATGAGCAGATAATACAAATACACAACTTTCTCATAAAGTAGCTTGGCAAATAATTTGCCCACTAAAGAAGGAAAAGGGATTGGGTTATCAAATATTAAACTTTGGAATAAAGTTCTTTTAACTATTTGTGAACTCCACTAACCATACAACATTGGAGATTCCTTCTAAGGCAATAAACAAGAAAAAAGTTTATTTATAAAAAGATCCATTAGGCTTAAAGGAAAAGTTTGTCCGTAATCATGCTGAAATTTTTGTCAACTCCACTAACTATACTATGTTGGAGATTCCTTTTGAAACAATAAACAAAAAAAGTTGTTTATGAAAAGATCCACTAGAAGGTTGAGGAATAAAATATTTTAGCTATTTAGGAAGGTTACATTAGGCAAAATCAATCTTAATTTCCACATCTATACTTTGGGTGCAAGTATTTCTACTACCAAAATAAAAAATTTATAAGATTGAAAAAATGATTCGAAACTTTTTATGGGCAGATAATACAAATACACAACTTTCTCACAAAGTAACTTGGCAAATAATTTGCCCACTAAAGAAGGAAAAAGGATTGGGTTATCAAATATTAAACTTTGGAATAAAGTTCTTTTAACTATTTGTGAACTCCACTAACCATACAACATTGGAGATTCCTTCTAAGGCAATAAACAAAAAAAAATTATTTATAAAAAGATCCATTAGGCTTAAAGGAAAAGTTTGTCCGTAATCATACTGAAATTTTTGTCAACTCCACTAACTATACTACATTGGAGATTCCTTTTAAGATAATAAACAAAAAAAAAGTTGTTTATAAAAAGTTCCACTAGTAGGTTGAGCAATAAAATATTTTAACTATTCAAGAAGGTTATATTTGACAAAATTAGTCTTAATTTCCACATCTATACTTTAGGTACAAGTATTTCTACTACCAAAATAAAAAATTTATACAATTGAAAAATATTCAAATTTTTTATAGGCAAATAGTACAAATACACAGCATTCTCACAAAATAGCTTAACAAATAATTTGCTTGCTAAAGAAGAAAAGGGGATTGGGCTATCAAATCTTAAACTTTGTAATAAAGTTATTGTAACTATTTGTGAACTCCACTAACCATACATTGTTGGAGATTCCTTCTAAGGCAATAAACAAACAAAAAAAAGTTGTTTATAAAATGTTCCATTAGGCTTAAAGGAAAAGTTTTCTGTAATCATGTTGAACTTTTTGTGAACTCCACTAACTATATTAAGTTAGAGATTCCTTTTGAGACAATAAACAAAAAAAGTTGCTTATGAAAATATCAACTAGAAGGTTAAGGAATAAAATATTTTAGCTATTCAGGAAGGCTACATTTGGCAAAATCAATCCTAATTTTCACCTCTATACTTTGGGTGCAAGTATCTCTACTACCAAAAAAAATAATATATAAGATTGAAAAAAAGATCCGAAACTTTTTTATGGGTGGATAGTACAAATATACAGCATTCTCACAACGTAACTTGACAAATAATTTGCTCACTAAAGAAGGAAAGGGGATTGGGTTATCAAATCTTAAACATTGGAATAAAGTTCTTTTAAGACATATGATTTAATATCTCATTGATCTCTTAGACTCTTCCTCATGAAATAATTAGATTTACAATACAAAATGTTAAAAAACTCTAGTAATATAGCTTGATACAAAAAAATTTCATGATATGCAATTGGAAAGTTCTTCTCAAACTAAGGTTGCTCTTAACTTAGTATTTTATAGGTCTATCTATTTCTGTAAAGAAATTTACAAGGACCTTTGATTGGTTAATGAAAAAGTGGATGGATATTATCTAATTTTGATTAGTAACATCAACAAACATAATTTCATTAAATAGCTAGTTTATTAATATCGACTTTCTATAATAGAAAAAAAAAATTGTACAATGGCTCCCTTCAATTAACTTATATTGTCATTTATGTTAGTCCTAAGTCAAAAATAAGCTTTTTTTTTAATATATATAGATAAGGATGATTTGAAAGACTATTCTAACTTAAAATGGGGTCTAATGTCATATTGAAAGATGAAATAAAGAATTGTAATAGATGATCAAAGAAACTAAATGAAAATATTTAGTTGTAAAACTTCTTAAAATACCTTGTTTTATTTGCATTTACTATATATGAGCTAAACATAATAGAAAATGATTTTAGAACTTAAAAAAAAATGAAAGAAAATATCCACCAGGCTTAAACGACAAGATTGTATGTAATCATGCTAAATTTTATCTCATACATAATGCTTGAACTAAGTATGTCTTTATGTTTGCATAGACATATTTAAGTTCAAAATAAGGTCATAAGATCTATTATTATTTATTTAACTTACATGTGTGAAATAACCCATCTTGTTGCGTATTTACGTTCTCCCATGAAAGCCCATGTTTAATTGGTTTTGCATAGTACGTTTTGGATGAGGGAGTTAAGTGGTATAATGCCAAGCGAAGTAAAATAAAACAAAAACAATGGTGAAATGAAAATTATAAGTTGATATCTACGTAAGCAAAAGGAAAAAGAAAAGATATTGCATTGCACATAGCACAGTAAAAAATATGTGGGGGGTGGCGATGGCGAGTTCTAGAAGGTGATGTGAGTAATTAAGAGAAGGAAAAGGTAGAAAAAGGTGAATGGGGAAAGGCTTTCAAGCCGGCAAAATACAAGAGCTGAGAAATTTGAAAGGAACTGACACTGAAAGTAGGAGATAGAGACGAAGGAACGTGAGTTGAAGTTTTTTATGTTGAATATATTTCGAGTGTACGTCAATTGGGTATACGAGTTATCCTTTATTTAAGCTATAGTGGAGACTTTATTATAATAACACGATAGTGATAGGTTTCTTAATAATAAAAGGGTTATCTATATTAAAAAGATTCTCAATAATGGGTGGATGGAACCCAATTGTAGTTTGCAGACCAATTTGTGAAACGGTCCTCATAAGCGACTTTTGGTGAAAAGATTAGTAGAGGAAATGAGAATAAATAAAGATTAACGCGTGAAAGGTGTGAATTCTATCCATAACCATTGAAAGTATTTTGGCTCTCTCGCAATAACCCAAGTTCACCAAATGAATGCCAACACTATTACCAAAGTGCTAAGAATGCAAAAAATTAAAAAATTAAAAAATTCATATGAAAGGGGACGACCCCTTGAAAGTAAGAAAACATCTCATCCCATAAATAATGAAAGGAGAAGGTGATAAACATAGATTGCTAAAGGTGTGTGTTAGAGATTGTCTCATATCGGTTTCCTATGGTGTGTGTTAGAGATTGTCTCTTTACAAGGCCTTTTGAGGATTTAGATCCGCTTCTTATATGGTATTGGAGTAGGTTTGGTGGGTTGTGCCATGTGAATTGGTCATCCTTGTTTGGTTGGTCCCCATCATGATTACCGTCCAAATGTGGTGTATCTCCACGTTTGTTCCTGACATGCTGCACATGCATAGGAGTGTTGGAGAGTGTCCCACATTGGGACTATCTCCAATAATGTGTGTCATCTTATGTCAATAACATGAAGATGAGTTTTTAGTTTTATAAATAGTGAGAATATTGTTCAGTGAAATTTAAATGCAAGTGAACATGTCGAACAAGTAATATAATGATAAGAAAGATATCGTCCCACAAAGATTGGTGATTATTAGACTAACTAATTACTAATAGTAAATAACTCCTAGGATTTATCTAACAAATCCAAATGATAAATGATAAATTAACTAATTAAATATAAGAAAATTAAATACACAAAATATGTTAGAGCATATGATATCATTATAATTACTAGGTATTAATATTGATTATTTATGCTTGCAAAAGAAATAATATTTATATGATAGCGAAACTTCTTAATTTATTCACTATCCTATGTCTAGATATAATGAACTTATTTAGTTCATTAATTCATTATATCTCTACATATGAATTAAAACAAACTAAATGCATTAAGATCTATAAACATTTTCAGTTTACACCAAAAGCCACACAAAAAATATGGTATATATCTATCCATATTTAATTTATAGTTACATATTACAAAAAGCAACTGCATATCATCTCATGTCAATCTCAAACATGCAAATCAGATCATTTAAATGGTAGCTAATCACTTAAAAGCATTAAACACTGTAACATGTAACTTTACAAAAATAAAATATCTTGCAAAACATAAATAATCATAAGATTCATATCATCATAATTAGGTTACATCGTAATTCTAACAAAAATAAACTAAAACATAAAGAAATAATGAGGAAGAACAATAATAGAAAATAAATAAGGCATCTTGAATCCAAGAACAAGAAGTATGTCACCATTTTTGTCTTCTCTTCAAAAAACCTTGAATTTTTGGCCTTTCTCTTGAGTTATGCTCAATTTCCTCCTCCTCCTTTCTTTTGCCTCTTCTCTTCTCTTAAATAGGATTTAGGTTTAGACTTATCTCCTATCCCAGTAGAACTAGGTTTTAGAGACCTAAAACAATTGGGTTTTAAACTCCTAAATTAATTGAGATTTGAATTCCTTACATGACTGGATTTCTATTTATTTAGAAAACCTAACAACAACATAAAATCTAATAACAATCATCCAAAGCCCAAGCCCATCTTGACTCTCTTGATCTTGATATTACGATTTTGCCACACAATAAGCATCAGGTTCTCCAATTATCATCTCTTTTCTCCTTGCCTCCTTGTGCTACATAAACAAAATAAATTTATGTAAATAAAGATGAGTTCAAATGTTTTCTCACATTTATTAAAGTTATTTATAACCTAAAATAGGTAAAATAACTCTATAAAATAGAGTTATCAAATACCATATTCAGGTGTAAGAGCTCATCTTAACAAAAATTGCTAACAAGTGAGAAAACTTCATTACTTATAAATCTTAAGGTTATCTTCACATCACCAATATGAAACAACACTCACTTTTAATATAAAATTTTATTCCCAGGTCATAATTATGTTGCATGGTAGTTGAGTGAGGATTCATCTTAATTTATTTATGACATAATTATGATTATATTATCTTGAATTTGATAATTTATCTATATATGTATATGTATGTATGTATGTATTTCTATAGTTTCAAGTTGGAATTTAGAAGTGTTGAGTTGAACTAACTATAGTCTCTCCTTCCCACCTACAAGGCTGACATAATATTCTTGCTCCAGTCTCTTATGTTTTTAGTATTCTCTTCCTGATCATATCAATCTAAGTTTTTGTAAACACGTTCATGTTGATCCGAGGTAGTGGAGGTGTAACCAAAGAAAGCAAAACCTTTTTAAGAAAAAAGGGAAAGCGACCTGGGCAAAAGTTATCCCAAGTCGTGAAGGCTTATCTCGCCAATATATAAACTTGCTTGTGACTTCGCCGTACTATCTTCACTGTCTTCCACGAGAAGCACGAGGAGCGACAGTCTTATGATTTTTTTCTAACAACTGCGCCGAACTTAGTTGGTGCCAGATATTGTCCAGATCATGTCCTTAATATTTTAATAAATAAATAAATAAAAACCAAGCATTAGCAAGTCTTCAATATTCTGCTTTAGACCCATTGCTCAATAATTAGAGTTTCCTTTCACGAGACTTAGTATAAAAGGGAAGTAATGCCGCTTTGCTAGCTGCTTAGTTGTCTTGTTTTAGGCGCAATTAGTGGCACTCAAAACATTATGGGGTATTTTTTTATGATACAAGACAATGAAGATATGCTTAAAGAAAAAGCAAATAGGAGCATAAAAAGATTACATACCTAGTGCGAGGTTGTTGATGTTATTGTCCTCTTTCTCTTATGATAACTTAGATCTTGGAACACTTTTTGGTCGTATATTGCATCGATTCGATTTGCTCTTTTACAATTTTCAAGGTTTAGATCCAAATCAGGGTTATTGTGGAAGGTTCTTACAGTGGTTAAACTAATTATGACGGCGTTACTTCTCAAGTGACAATATACGACCAAAACTTAGTTGTAAAACTTAGTTGTTCCTTCCGAGGTAAAGTTGTTAACTTGTCGCTTCTAATAAATCAATGTCCAAATCTCGAAAACATGGTCTAGTTTGTTATATACAGTACCTGCAGCTGTAAAATTCCACACTTCACAAACAATTGTTGTTGTTTGTATTCTTTATGGTGAAAACAAACTCTCCTACATAAATAAAGACTAAGTTAGTACAAAAGAGAAAACACTCATTATTGTGATGCTTCCATTCTGTAACACAGTCCACCTATGAAGCATTCCCACAGGAAGGAGGAGACGCTAAACGAGTGAAGCAAGTTGAACCACGTAGTAGCTTAGGAAAGTGCGCAATTCTTCAAATATGGGACAGGGGAGAACTTTACTGGACATGGAATTATTTTGTTGGGGAAAGTGGAATAGTTATTGAAAGTGGAGTAGTGGGATACCAAGTAGCAGTTAGTGGTCTTAGGCCAATTAATAACTAGTATTTAAAGGATCGGTAGTGGAATAAAAACTCTCATGTTATTATACAATTCAGTTACTTATTTAGTATTTCATTTATGAGGTGTTATTCAACTTTATACTAAAGGTTGAAGGTATCGGATCATACTTTGTTTAGATATCGATCCAATAGTCCAACCTAGATCTCCTCTGACTCATTCTCATGGTCAAACACTTAGTGACCCATTTAGACCCCTAAAGAGGTTTGGTCCTCCACCGTGTCAGCCGTCCGCACTTCAGGCCATCATGGGTCTAGCTGCCACCAACCCATCCTAGAAGGTGGCAAAGCACTCGAGCATTTTCAACTCAATTGTAGTTAATGTGTAAAGTTTCGGACTCAGACCAATGACGCCTTTGGTTGAGGCAGAATATTGGGCTTGGTTGGGCTAGCTGAGCTTTTGGGTCACCACTATTCAACTCCAATTGGACTAGGCTGGAGAAGAAACGGTCTAGCACTGACCCTCCGTGCCAACATCCCATAGATGTAGGCCATTTTCAGATTACAAGCTTCAGGCACCTAAAAATCTGCCCTGAGCTTGGTCTGTCACGGGCTCACCCAAAAGCTGGAGAATGGGGTAGGGACAAGAATTATGTCCATTATACTCGGCAAAAATTGACTTGTGCAGATGATTCTTTGGACCTCTCTCCTATGGGAGAATATGCACTTCAACAAAAGTGAGTCAGATAGTTTCTTTTTTATTTAGGTAAAGGGGAATTTTGGAGGTGAGAGGTGTAAACTTTGGACCCCTTGCCTAGCAACTGAGCTAAGTGAGCCAGACAGTGATCTAGAGAGAGAAAGGAAAGTAAAGGGAATAAATATTATGATGCAAAAGGGTGACTTAATTTTCAAGACTCCTTGATAAAAAGATGGTTTTGTACACTACTGAAACTAACATAAACACATCTAAAACATCTTTTAAATTTGCTTTTCAGAATCCTTGACAATGATATGACTAGTACTATCTGGAATTTTTACTGCCACATGGTTCTTGCTTTTGGTTCAAATCCAGATGGATAGCCTTGGCTGATGCTACAGCAGAGTCTCGTCTCTCAACTGTTTTTTTCAGCTCTCCGACCTTCTCTGACAGCAATCTGACATTGGAGTTGGTAGACTGGACCAGTTTGTTTGCAGTTTCCAGTGCGGAGCATAACTACTAGAAGGAAAAAGATTTTATTAAAAATAAAAAGGTAGGTAAGGTTAGCAAGATGCTCAAAATAAAGAAAAAGGCCTTTGTAAATGAAATGGCCTTTTTAAAACAGCTTGAGGGAGAAGGGAGAGGCAACATCTCAAGTTTCCCGCAGTGGAACACATTCTTGTGGGAATTGTGTGAATGTGTGAAAAGTTCTCAATTGTGAAACGGCTACTAGTATTCAGTCTAAAACTTAAATCAGCGTCCAAAGCAAAGATGGAACTAGGAATTAATTCAGAGGGGCTACCATTGATAAAGACAAAATTGTCCTAGGCCACAAGGCGTAATACAACAATAATATTATTAAGAGAGTGATATGTGATGGATCCAATGATAAAATTGTAAAGACCATATTATGCATACTGGCATAGAATAGTTTAACACATACTACCCTTCAGTACACGTGAACTATACCTTTAGGGTTAGAGCTGTCCACGAGTGGTCTGAACCAGAAAATGCATCGTCTAAGCGGTCATAGTCTTCCTGAAGCAGAAATAAATAGAATTAGGTTCTTCCTGCTGTAGAATGGACATCGACTGGACATTAAAAGTTGGGAAGAAAGGACTATTTCTGGCAGATTTGAAACTCTTTATCCGCAATCACTAAGATTACCCTTACTTCAGAACCGAAGTCCAAAAAGGAAAAATTTACAGGATCAAACCTAAGTCTACACTGGAGCTCCAAGTCATTCATGCAACACACTCTCCTATATATTTTGCATCCAGAAATATGGTGCTCTTCAAATTGGCTTTTACGACCCAATACTTTGAGTACGTAAATATTTCAGTTTTTCATTGTTATATATTCTCAGTGGCTGGAATGGAATTAAGAATGTAAGCCTTAAATTAGCTAGGCCCATACTCCAAGATAAGATAACGGTGGGCAATGGCCAAACAGAAGTTATCTTACAGGCCACAGTCGGTCCACTTTTTTGAAGACAATGTGCCCTTGAAGGAAATTATTTGCAAAGAGGTTAAACCTTTCAGTTCCAATGCTTATTGCAAGGCGCACCATTTTGGATTGAAGTCTTCATGAATGCCAAAAGGGTCTTCAAGGTAGCAAAATTTGAACAAAACATGAAAAACGCACGTTCAAGATGGACTGGTAATGAATAACAATGATGAACAACTTTCCACATAAGGAGGGGAAAGATCATTCAACTTGGAGACTCACGGCGAAGAGTGGAAGGCTAGAAAAGGTGAGTTGAGAGTGAGAGAAAAATGGCCTACAAATAAACCAAAGATAAGGGTCCACATAAAGCTAATGGGAAATAAGATGACATTACACTAGTGGTTGAAAATAAGAATTAACTTGTGTATAGAATTTAGAATCAGAAGAAATCCAGAAAATCACACCATTACACTTGGTATTCTGTTTTCCATTTACATGGACAGGATATTAACACCTGATAAAATTAATGAAGATAAAATTGGCCTCTTCTCAGTGGCCAAAAGATAAGAAGACTCAAAATCACCACAAGACATAGAGGTGATATGACATGGATACAGCAATATGAAAATTTTTGAAAAACATACAGTACCAATCCATATAAATCAATCACTCGATGAATATACATCTATAAGTGTCACATAGTATCTCAAAAGTATCCAACTTCAAATTTGTAAATCTCCTATGACGGATGCAAATTAGACATGCATCCAAGTGTGTCCAAGCTACACCCACCATAGAAACAGGTCAGACATAAAATACTTCAGCCTTTTGAAGTAACCCTGCTTCCTAAGCCAAAAGATTTCAGCGCATGGATCAACATCAATTTTCGAGATTTAATGTTCTACCAACTAATAACCCGGACGAAATGTGCCATCCTACCAGTTCAGTTTAGCTAATGCAACAGATGACACACGAAATTTTACTCAATGAGACCTTTTCACAGCTCCATGTCAGAGGTTGATACAGCTTCCCATAATACGACTTAGCATCTGTGTATATATATAAGATCTATAGCGCAATTTGACCACAAACTACGAACCCCGTATCATCAAGCTCAGAATGCAACCTCAAATTCCAGCCATTACTCATCAATTTATCATTATAAACCTTGAAAGTTCCTTACCTGCTAACCAATATTTTGAATCATCGTTATAACCTTCTAATTGTATACAATTAGCGTACAACACATTTCTTTCTACTTGAACAATTGGTTCAAGTGCCCCAATGCGAACTCCCCAAGATCTAGTATAATCATAGAAGAATCCACCTTTAACAATACATAGGGGACGGATAAATTCCACCAGAAATTCGGAACTGAACGAACGACAAAGCGAACCTGGAAGAGCTTGGTGAGGTCCAAGTCCTGCGCTTGAGGGGTGTCAATGGGTCCAGAAATGGAAGAGGAAGACGACGAGATAGGTGTTTCAGGGTGGCTGGGAGGAGCAGCACCGTCTGATTCGCCAAGATCGCTGAGCAGATCGCCAATGCATAGAAGCGGACCTCCAATTCCTTTCATCTTCCGTTATTAGCAATCAAGCTTTCCTTTCCCTGCCAGTGTATAGGTTAGCTTAACTAAGCTGGGCTTCGCTGTCCACAAGGCCAATGCATTGGGCTTGGCCATGGCGGTGCGGACGAGTTCACTTCTTCATAGTAAAGCCCATCCATTGTTTCAAGATTCTTACGCAAGTGGTTTTTTAACTTAACTAATACACAAAAGCTTTTGATCACCACTTGCTCTGTTTTGCTTTGTTTTCTGTTCTCAATTGCTCCAAAGAAAAAGAACAGATAATTACACACAAAAAAAAAGAGAATAAAAATTTTTAAACATTTCTAACTTTTTTACCTTAAAACTGATTATTGAATAAAAATTATAAAGAGAATCTCATTATAAAATATTTTAATACATTAACTTATTTTAATTATGTGATGATTCTCAATACATGCAAGCAAGTAGATGTTGTTTTGTCAAACCCTAACAGGTAGTCCCTTTGGTCGTGGGTTCGAGTCCCCTCCCCTTCATTGGATGTGTGTGTAAAAAAAATAAAAATAAGTAAATATTATTTTTTAGGTCAGTCTTTATAATTAAGTAAAACATAACTTATTTTTTGTTAATGGGTTAATAATTTTTATTTATTTATTTATTTAATAAATGCACACATGCAAAGAGGGAGAGGGAGGTGTCAATCAAGATTATTAACTTCTCAAGATTTAAGTTTTGGTTCGACATCTTATATTCTTAAATTCTCTTTTACCTAAAAAAGTTCCTCGGCTTTGAGGTAAAAATAAATAAATACTTGCCCATAAAGATTATGATTGAGGGTCCATGATATGGAACGGGAACCGGAACCGGGTCCGGGTTGGAAGTTGGACAGGGCCGCCTGATCACATTTTCTCAGCAGAGTGTGCTGCCTCCTGTGTCTTCTCCGAAAGGGTTTTGATAAGGCGAGCTTTGAACGTTGGATTTCATCGCAGGTGTAAAGGGGATTTCAAATATCTACCTCGGCTTTCGCAGGTTTGGGGGTTTGGCCTTCTGGGTATTAACAGAGTTCACATGTACTATACAGTTTCATGATTGGGATTAATCACAGCGAAGAGTGGAACAGGTTGACGAGCGGGAATGGGAAGCGAAGAGAATGTCAAGCATCTTGAAGACTGCTCAGTCTCCAAGTCGGTATCTTTTTCTCTCTTTTTTTCGCCTTTTATCTTGTCATCGATCTTTGTCCCGTCAAGGTTTATGATTATTGTGATCAATGTTTATTTGATGATTACTATCAATCACATTGCTTCTTGTTTCAATTGCTTGCCATGGTCGCATCTCAAGCTTCTCTTTGAAGTAATAGTAGTCTTGCTTGTCGTTTGCTGGAGTCGGGTCTTTGCTATAATTTAGCTACATAATCCTTGATTTACCCAGTAATGTGAGTGCGTTACTGAATTTCAAATTCTGCAGTGCACTGGGCACATGGGTTTTCTCAGTGGCGGGGGCTTTGCTAGCAATTCCAGTGGGTATAAAAAGGAAATCTCTAGCTCCGTTGGTGTTCTTTGGCACAACGGGAACCATGCTGGATATTATAATGGGAATCACTGCTTGTGAAAGAGAACATGCAGAACGCCAGATGAAGCTATTAGAAGCTCAGAATTCTGCAGCTGAAGCTTCTCTTGCCGAGACACAAGCCGATTCCTGATCCGAAGCTTATCTTTTCATATGGCTCGTGTTAGATCCCTTTAGTTTTCTTTTGTTTTGCATTATAAATGTTCACTGGTTCATCTCTTCAACTATCTCTCTGCGGCTGCTGCTTGTTTAACTCCAACTAGTGATCAGCCAAAAAACTATCATCAGTTAATAAAAAACTTGTTGATTTTTCATTGATTTCTTTGGATATTGGGAGATACGGCCTGGTTTGTTCAGTTGAAGATATGCTTCTAAAGGTTCTTCCTAGAAATGTTGAAATGTGTTCAGACAAAAAGATCATTTTCATTTGCTCATCAGAGTGATTGTGTATCTTAGTTGAAGATCACCAACACTTCACCTTGTTCAGATTTTGATATGTAAGACTACATAATCAAAAAGAATATTTGAGATCAAACTTAAAAGTAAACTTGTAAAGCTCAACTTATTAATAATTCTACCTTCACGGCAACATTTTAGGGACAGATCTCCCATGAGAAGATGTTAGTGTGAAATGTACATTGGATCATCCTCTTCTGAAGCATGGCAGTGACATAGAAACCATTTCAAACCTTCCGTTCTCCGCATCTAGGCTGGCATTCACAGTAACTTCAAATTTCAAAGGGCGGTTCCTTTCTTGTTGCAGCAACAATTTCAGAATAATTAACCAAATCAAATGGAAGTTCATCTTGTTACTGCAACAGTGCTTTTCCTTCCATTCAAGACTCTTATGTGCATTTGATGAACCAGAATCTAGAAATCCAGAAGCAGCATTTTGATGATTAGAGATAATAGCCGGAAAATGATTATCCCTGTCAACATCGTCTTGATCTGAGCTCTGGTCATGATTTTCCCCTCTATAGCATAAGTAGACTCTCTCGGCCCTTATGTTTCCAAACAAGACTTCTGCAGCCTTATTCTTGACGAGGATCGGCAAGTATCCTGATCCATCCCACACATATAGCTGCACTTGAAGGCAAAGAATAGCAGTAAGCAGAGTGAATGCCGAGGATAACATGCCAAAATAAACAAGATTATCACAGTTGCTAATCCATGCACATTATTGGCAACAAAGGAGCATCTAAAACAAAGTTATTATGATAAATTGATTCAGATGTCTGAAGCAGGTTTAGGCCGTTTCTTGAAGAGAAGAGAGGGAGGAGGTCTGCAACGAAAGAATTGGCAGAGCATGAACCATTCAAATATAACGAACTAAGGAGCTAAACAGGATAAATCTCTAATCCAGCCTCTTTAATCTGTAATGCAATGCCTATTACCACTAGCATGATATTAAAAGTCCATACAAAGATTCCTTTCTGAAGGTATAATAAATGTAAATCTGAGAGAAACACTATCCAAATGAGAATCTCCATCCTTCGAATCCAAATTAAAGGCACAAGGGAAATAATGAACCGAACAAAGCATCATATATGCCCACTTTCAAAATGAAAGATTAACAGAAAAAGGAAAAATGCTAGTTAAACCTACTTCAAAGGCCAACGAGTCTGTACAGCACATAGAGGTAAAATCTCTTTTTAAAAATCGGTGAATATTATTCAAGTATGCAATTAATTCTTGGGGAAACTATTCCTGATAAATGATTAATTAGGTTCCTTTCAATATTCTTAAAAAATGTGCCACACCATTAGGGTCCATATCAACGGAAGCAAGCGCTTTCTAAATCACCATACCACGAGATATCAATGCCCTGTTTCTAGACCAGGAAGTAGTGAAAAAATAACTTTGGAGAACATATCTAATAAGGTGCACAATGTCATAACCACAGCAGGATTTATTATCCTTAAACCAGAAATTCCACCTGCAACACTACGTCTCTCAAATCATCCTAATTCCCTTGTAGCAATATAGGATGCTTTCTCTTGTCTATTGATTAAAATGTTGCTAGTCCACTTGAATGAAAGGTTCTCCGGAAGCTTGCGGGTTTAAAAGACATTTATCTTCATACCCCTGATCCTTTCTGATTGTGTCTATTTCAAGAATCGGAGTATCGCTTCAAGAAATAATTCCTCCAGTTGTTGCAACTTATGTATTCTGCAGTTCACCGTACTAAGAACTTTTAGTTAATATCAATCTTGTCCAGATCTACTGATAATCTAAAATACTTAGTACTTTCCTTCCATTGATTCATTTAGAGAATAGAAATCACTTGCAAATGATTTTTTTAAATGCAAAGTAACAAGATTCTGTGAGGTCACATGGAGAGTTCAATTCACTGCATGGAATAAACGTGGAGATAACTTCAGTGAACACAGGGTTTTCCTTCGAGAGAAAAAGGTTGTGTTACTCTCACTATATTTACAGGGAACATAAAATCAGGCCAATCACAAATGAAAGAACAAATCCATACCATAAAGGGTCTATAAATCCAGCTTACTACATGAAGGTGGCTGGAACTTTTTGAGCAATAAAGTGGAGCGGTGTTTCCCTCAAATGTGGACCTGCATCATTTAAAAGCAGAAGTCATTCAATGCCGCTGCAGATTATTGGAACAGAGGAGAAAACATAATCTTCCATACCTGTACTCCAAATTCAGTGGAGAGCCACACAGCTGGCAGCCAGTGCAAATAAGATCGTCTACTAATCTGTCATCTCCAGTTCTATATATTCTCCGGCTGAGAAACATGTTTTCATTCTCAGAATGAACAAGAGCTTTCTGGACAAATGGCAGAAAAATTTCACCAACTGATGCATGGAAAAAGGCCTTGCAGGAGTTGGTTAGAGATGATACTTCTGAAAGGGAAACACAATCCTGAGATTTTCTATCTTCTATCACCTTCCAGTTTCTCCAAAAATGGCTCTTTTTCTGTCAAGTTGTACAGTAACTCGTTTAAAGATTTAGAATGATGCAGTCATACATGAAGGCCAGATATAAGAATTGAGGAAGCAAATACAATTGAAGCAAATAAATAGTCTACATGAAATAGAAAAGTGGATAAGCTTTCTCATCGACATTCCAAACAACTCAAGGTTTTGAATTTATAAGCATTTAATATGATGGCATGATCCCCCAAATGAAACCAGTAGCTGTCAATTGTAGAGATGACACTGACAGCATGCAGAATGTTTCCCTTAAATGCTAACAGAAAGCTATTTCTAATGGAGGAAGTTGCATTGCTAGAAAATGGGGGCGTGTTTCGATAGTAAGACATGATAAAGACATATTATACGACCAGAAATTAAACATGAATTCAAGAAGCAAAGACCAAAACTGAAACTATACCGACTCCGCATACTGTAATAGTTAAGTGAAGTGAATACTAGGAAAAGGAGACAAGCATAGAAAACAGAACCACAAAACAAGCAAGCATATACAGAAATTAAACCAGAAATGATGGGCATATTTACAAGTATGCAATAGAAATCAGTTGCATGCAGCCCAACAAATATTCATAATCAAAAAAAAGAGTAAGTTGCATCTACGCCCAACTGCAACAGTTAGACATTATCAGACCATGATATAAGAGTACAATAAGTTGGAAAGTTAGAAACTTTAGGAGCGTAAAGAGATTACTTGATAACCGTGCGCATCAATATTGTAAAGAGCGGATCTAGTATGCTGCACCCATTCTATCACCTTCCTAAGCTTTTCCTTTGTTCTTATCCCAACTCTACAATTTGCTACTAAGTCACCAACATACAAATATGTAAACATATTACCTTAGATCCCCTTCATTTTAACTCAATAAACTTCATACAAACAACGAACGCCTGTGCCTAGGTGCGAAAATTCAATATTAGTTAAATTTTAGGCAGGTGGCTTAAGTAGAATGATGCATTACACTCATTATATCAAATCGTCTCAAAAAGGTAAATAGCAAGCAATTTGTGTGGAACCTTCCAAAATCTCTAAGCAAGTAAAACTAAATGATATACCATTTGAGAAAAGTGGTTCATGAGGGTGGATTAAACATTGTAACGTTGAGCACTGAACGGTTCTTGCCTCCACAATAACTCCAAATTTTGTAATCTTGACATCTGTTGAACAAAAAGATCTTGAAAGCCAAAATTTAATAACATTAAGAGATTTATAACGGTAGAACAATTCAGAAATCACTTTCAAACTAAAATACCCTTAACAAAGATAGATGAAGAGAACAAGTCCAACAAAATGGAAATTTTAATGTGGATTCGATACCAGGCTACAATTTGCAGAATAAGATCCATAAACACAGTACAATGAAGACACCATAGAACCTGAAGCTCTAGGAAACTTCAAAGCCTTATGCTCATCCACACTGAAAGGAGAGGAACTTGAAACGAGATTTCCAGCCGAAAGATGTAATTAAATGCAAAGCAATGAGTCTTCTATGTATTATGGAAAAATAGTCAATCCAGAATCAAATAGCCATAAACATAAAAATTGTTGCATATGTAAACGCAGTAGGTTAAAAGAATCTGGAGGCTACAAAACTCCAGCATATGAAAAATAAACCAAACTATACTAGAACAGATAAAGCCCCTCCAAAACTATCATTGAAGAACACCAATACTCCATCAGTGTAACCCTTTTATGTTTTTCCTTTATTGTAAAAGGTGCAAACTCCATCAATGTCACGCTACATTATTATCAACAACCACACGGGAGCAAATGAGGCCATGGGTTACTGCTTGCGCCAAATACAGGAAAATGCCCACCTACAGCTGAAGTTCATAGCTTTCATAACTCTAGATATGTACTGCAAAAGCTTCAAATGTCTTCATACGGTCATGCAAGTGTTAGTAACATGAACTTGTTAGAGAAAGATCCAAGCTTTGAATCATTGACAGCATACATACCAGCTTCTTCACTAGAACTCGCCACCTCCAACGTCACTTGCCTTCTCACCACATGCACAAGCCATGAGCCAGCCACGTATGGATACATTTGATGACCTTGAAAAACGTGCCAAGCCAAAGATGTATCATGCCAACCTTATCTTTATGTTATCTTGTACATTAGGAAGCATGCCAACTCTTCCTATAAATAGGGTCTAAACACCCTGCTACATCTTTATATAAAATGCAGCATATTCATACAATGACTGTTTTTGAATGATTGTACAAGAGTATCTTAGGTCCTATTTATAGGAAGAGTTGGCATACTTCCTAATGTAACAAGATAACATAAAGATAAGGTCGACATGATACATCTTTGGCTTGGCACGTTTTTTAAGGTCATCAAATTTATCCATACATGGCTGGCTCATGGCTTGTGCATGGGTGAGAAGGCGAGTGAGATTGGAGGTGGCAAGCTCTAGTAAATAAGCTGGTATGTGTGCTGTCAAGGATTCAAAGCTTGATCTTTCTCTAACAAGCTTTGAATCCTTGACAGCACACAACGTTAGAGAAAGATCCAAGCTTTGAATCCTTGACAACACACATACCATGAGGAAAATCAGAGTTTGTTGCATTGTTCAACATCGCAGCAGAGTTTAATTTGAGTTTATGACCTTCTGTAGTTTAGACAAAACTGAACCAAAGAAGCAATATGCCTATAGCATAAGATATAAAAGAGATAATACTAGAGCGAAAACATAAGCAAGAGAAATAGATTTAGTATAAATAACTTAAATATAAATAAGTATAAAGCAAACATAATGACATCATAGGTAGTTTGGAAATCATAATCACAGGGTCTAAACACCCTGCTACATCTTTATACAAAATGCAGAATACTCATACAACGATTGTTTTTGAATGATTGTACAGGAGTGTCTTAGGTCCTATTTATAAGAAGAGTGGGCACACTTCCTAATGTAACAAGATAACATAAAGATAAGGTCGGCATGATACATCTTTGGCTTGGCACGCTTTTCAAGGTCATCAAATGTATCCGTACGTGGCTGGCTCGTGGCTTGTGCATGCGGTGAGAAGGCAAATGAGGTTGGAGGTGTGGCGAGTTCTAGTGGAGAAGCTGGTATGTGTGCTGTCAAGGATTCAAAGCTTGGATCTTTCTCTAACATAACTCACCGAAAATGTGTTCTGTGGCACCTCTCATCTGTATCATCAATATCAGTTCGAATTATCAAATCTGTTAAACCCTTACTCATGTGAAATATACTGTTTGCATACGCTTTGTGCACACCTCTCACCTGTATCATTTGTATCACGTCCAATTAGCGGATCATAACAAGAAATGGGCAAAATATTTTCATTGCACACGAGCTGCGACGGTTCGGACGAGTCTTAAGGGTTTAAAAAAAAATTGAAAGGGGGGCTCACTTTGCAAAAGTATAATTCCACCAGCAACTGCCATCGATGCCATTTGCTTCTGCCATAAGGACACCGAAAAAAATGTTCGCGTGTTATCACCGACTTGAATGTCCGTCCTTACTACCTCTCCGCCATTCGACAGCTTATACTGCACAAAACAATCGATTACGATTAGGGAGAAAAAAAAATCCTTTGACAAATCAAAACACATACACACGGATAATGAGAGACCTGAACAGGCGTGGACCGGTGGACGAAAACCAGAAGCTGAGCGAAATCATCGACGTGAACAGCCGCGTCGCAGAGGTCGATGAGAGGCCCGTACCAACCGATCGCCGATGTCATCGCTCCACGATTGGACGGTTGTTTGTTCTTTCATCTTTTTGGCGCGGAAACAATCGATTAGGTTTTGAGACGGAGCGCTTCAAGACGGGCTGGCTGTAGACAGGGCCCAAGCCTATCTTGCAAGGGAAGTTGATGGCCTGCGGATAAACTAGCCGTTGTACTGAAGTAGTAGATCAACACTTCAAACGTGTAGCGGTTAAAGCAAAGGGTAAGAAGAGTACGCCTAGGGCCTCCTTGCGTATGGCACACCATTTAGAAACTTCCAATTTGAAGCTTGATATCATGTTTTCTTAGACGAAAATTTAAATTTCCCAAATTTAAAATTAAGAGATCTTAGATAATACTTGCTGGTAGAATTAATTGAGCACGAAGGAAAGCCATGAAACACTTCATAAGAGAATTAAACTTCATTTCACTGTCACGAAAAACAAGCATGTTATTTCAATTGGGTACAACAGTACAAGATACACAAATGCAGCATACCAGATCGAGTAATTCTAAACCTTGCCACCCAAAATCAAAAATCTATTGGGTTGCAGTCGACAGGGCAAATAGAGAAGTAGGGCAATTAGCTTTGAAGCCCAAAGATCTAGACGACGGCTGGTGGTAACCACGAAATATTCGAATGGGAACTGGCCTACAAAAACAAGGGCCTATTCCAGCGAGCAGCCTCTGTACAAAAAAGCCACCAACAAGACCTCCACCGTCATCTTCACCTACCACCAGATGTTTTAGCATTATATTATTCATAGGGCACAAAAGGGACTTAAAACCATGATATTTTCCCTTCTAGAACTCTATTTGAACTATACACTACTTTCGTATCTACAACAGAGCTTGCCTATGCCATACAAAGCTCTGTTATCTTCATCCCGTGTACGTCTCCTCAAGTTTCAATATTCGGTCCGGAGCTTCTAAACACCCAACCAAATCACTTCAAGTATGAGCTCATGTACAGCTTCACCGTAATTTCAATGGGGCCATCATCGCCACCCACTGCATGAAGGGATACGGGAATTGATGAAAGGGCACGCAGAGTAAGAGGGAAAACGCCAGGATCAACTTCAGTATTTATAACATCAGATTTGCAGACGGGATCCAGATTCTGAGAAACAAAACCAGCATCTCCTACTTGTTCATTGGAATTTCCTCCAAACACCTCCAGTCCAACGTCCAAATCATGTGGACTTACAACAAATGCAACATCTTCAAGTGCCTTTCTGCCAGGGCTACTCCTTCTGGCTGAGCGTTTGTTAGGACACAAACTAAGCACCAATGTGGACGTTGCCTCAAGCCATTCTACAGCCAAGCTTTCAACTTCATCATAATATAGCCGCCTCTCTATCTGAAAGCATGAAGGCATAATCATAAGAAATAGATGCAAAGCACAAAACTAAAAAGGGGGAGGAAGAAAGAGATATGAATAGATGTGTTGTGTAGACGGGGGAGGAAAAAGAGAGAGTGGTTTCATTCCATAAACGCATTGGAAATTAGGAGTCACTTACAGCTAGCTTTTCAATATAAACGGACATGAATTTTGGCCCAATACGCAATACTCTTGCTTCTGAAAATAAAATCTGCAGAACAATAGATAGGCCAAACATGATCACAAATCATAAAAATATTAAAGCATGAACAGAGCAAAGGGAGCTATTTTCCAAGTCAGTACATAACTAACTCAACTTTTCAGACAGCTTATTTCTGTTCAATTCATATTAACTTCTATTCAATAACTTCAAATCTGGAACCTAACTTCACCACGATAACTCTAAAGTCCAGTATAAGACTCATAAAGTGATTTAAGGCTATAAACATTACAAAATAAGGATGCCTAATTGTAGCACTCCCGTCAATGATTAGAATCTACATCATGTTGGAATTTAATTTATAGATAAGAAACACCACAATTTGAGTATATAATATGATGTCTGTAGTATACAGAGTCTATATGACAGCAGGATCCATGGACAAGCTAAGCTGAAAGGCAGAAGGCAGAAGGCAAAAGGCAAAAGCAGACACAGAGAACACATCACAAAACAACATGCTCTGGCCAGGAAAATCTAACTAAAATTTTGACGGCAAATACAATACATCAGTTAGTAAAAGGATTAAAAAGGTTGCAAAACACAAGCCAAAGCAGGTATAACAGATACCTCTCTTTTCTTTAGCATCACCCACATGCAGAGTTTATCACAGGCATCTTTGACATTTCTACTTGCCAACTTTCTCTTATTGCAATAAGCAGCAACATCTGAAAGTAACTTAGCACTGGGGACTCCATGCTTCTGTGCTGCAACCGAAAATGCTTCCTTACCTTCCAGGGACTCAGCAACCACTCTATCAAACCGAATGCCACTGAAACATCCTTTTGCCACTTCCTTTTCCCTGCTAAGTATTTGCGATCCTTCTTGATATTTCAAATACAACTCCTCAGCTTCCATGACTGCAGCCAGTGTCCGGTGTACAACAATATCAGGATAGCGGCGCAGTGGTGAAGTAAAATGGGTGTAGAAAGGAATAGCCAGTGCATAATGACCCCAATCCTTTTCACTGTCTTTTATATCTCCGCTACAAAAGTATGTAGCCAACTGCATTGGCCTTAAAGCATTCGAGATAAGAATATCAAACCGCACAGTATCATCCTTTAGCTTTTCCTTGATCTGCTGTAGCGACTGATTGAACCGGCCAGAAGAAGAAGCATCCAATTCCAGACCATATTTGGAACAAAATGCTTCAAACTCTCTGAGCTTCCGCTTGTTAGGTTCAGGATGCCTCCGCAGCAATGCACTATCAGGGAAAGCTCTAGAAATAATTTCAGCAGCTGTCCTATTTGCCAAAACCATGAGCTCCTCAATCAGAAAGTTTGACTCCTTCCTTCCACAAAGCAGAATATCATGCGGATTACCATAATCATCAAATTGAAAAACACCTTTGCCGTTTTCCATCCATAAAGCCCCATCACTAAATCTCTTCTCCTTCAAAATTTTGGAAATTTCATAGAGGCTTTGGACAGATCTAATTACATCAGACCACTTGAAATGGCCATGCAACTGGGGATAGCCATTTTCAGAAATATTAGAAATATCTGCATTCAGCAGTCCATCAATAATGTCCTGAGCTTGTTCATATGAAAGTTTGCAACAAGAGTGGATCACAGTACGACCTATCCAGCGATCTACCACATCCCCATCACAGTTTATGTCCAAGAAAATAGAAAATGCAAGTCTATCTACTCCAGGATTGAGTGAAGCTAGATTCTCAGAAAGAAGTGGCGGCAACATTGGTAATTTAAGGTTCAACATGTAGACACTTCTTGAACGAATCTGAGCTTCTACGTCTAAAGCTGTGTCAGGTAAAACAAAATATGACACATCAGCAATGTGGACTCCTACTCTGAAACTGTCATTGGACAATTTTTCAACAGAGATAGCATCATCGAGATCGGTTGCAGTGGAAGGGTCGATAGTAAATACACACAAATTTCTAAGATCTTGTCTACTTTGCAGTTCATCAGGTGGCAACTCCCAAGGAAACTGTGGAATGCTTGACAGAAGTTCAGGTGCAAATTCAGATGAACGGATTGCATTTTCAAATAAAATTGCATTTCTTTGGGGCTCTAATTCACTGCCCCGTCCAAAACTATACAGTATACGTGCTTGTGGAAGAGGACTTCCTTCATCCCAATCATCAAATTGTGCAGCTACCAACTCCATTTCAACAGTCGAATCACCCTTCTCCAATCTTTCCCTGATACAATCTGGCAACCCCTTGACCAAGACAATCATTTTAGGAAATTTTGGGTCAGTTGGTGTCAAGTGAATATATTCACAATCTGATACTGATAATGAAGTCTTGTTCTTCTTTGCATCTTTTCTGCAGAACTCCCGGTAAGAAAACCACGGTTTAACATTAAGATAACCAACAATAGCATTTCGACGAGGAGACCTCTCAATTATGGCAACAATTTTGCCAGTAGGGCGTTTTGATGGGAATGAACTAATCAAACCACACATTCTCCCCACTGCACTGATAACTTCATTTTGCCCACTGGAAGAATCTACATGCAAAGAATCTGAAACAGGAGGGCAATTTCCATCAACCATATTACAAATAGGGTCACATTGAACATTTTCATCCATAAAAGAATCATCCCCACCAGACAATTCCTTCTCAGCTATGTCACAACTTGTCTTATGTAAATACTCACAATCCGCATCTATCTTACTTTTATTCTTATAGCTATCATCAGCAATATCACTATCTTCCAGGAGCAAGCTACCATCTTCCAATAGTTGAGGATTGCTGCCTACATCAGTTGACCCTTTCATCCTGGTCCACAATGACAAAGGTTCGACCTTAACTACAACAATGTCTCCTTCAACCTACACAAAAAAAAAAAAAAAAAACTATGTCAGAGCAGTTATATTCGTTATGGTCCAGCTAAAAAAGTAATGAACGAGGGAAAAACACTTGAGAGGACGTTTTATCTTAGTCTAGCAGCAGTTACATTCAATAAGAGTGCTATTTCACACAACTTGCAGGACTATGCTTGTTTCCAAATAGAACAAAAGCATATCAACAACCTCCCTTCAAAAAGCATGTAGCATAAGAATATGATTGGAATATGGTAAAACCAATATCCAATTGCTTCATTATAGTCAAGTTGGGGAAGGATCAATGGGCGAGGACTGAAAGGGAGACGGAGACATCATAGCATAAAATGCACAATCCAGACTTACAGCTCTATTCTGGGAAGGAATTCCACTTATTAGAAGATCCGTTGGTACCCCATCAATTTTGCAATAACCCTACAAGTAAAACAACAAAGCATTGCACATCATTATTGAGGAATCATATATACAAGACAACTCAAAGAAAACTTAAAATCATATTTTTTCTTCAAGAACAATGTAACAAACCTCAAATTTATTGTAAGCATTGACTCGAAACAAAGCTTTGAAAGCATCCCCTTTCTGAAACAGCAAATAACAAATGAGACAACATTTTTCCATTCCCCAGCAACACATTAGCAAATGTTCAGACATAAATTAGACATCAAGAAACGTTTTCAGACTGACCTTTAATGCCCGATTAACAGCCTCCAAGGACCAGTGTGGATCAAAATATTTTTTTTGAGAGGCCTCAACACGAGGCAAAGGAAACAGATCCTTGTTTGTAAGCAATCCTCCACTAGCAAGTGGCTCAGGACAAGATTGTGAAATCACTCTTCCACCAAAATCAGATACATTCTGGTGTAAGGTTTTTTGTGGGTCTACGGAATCCACTTGTTCACAAATATGCATTGTGGGCATTGAATGGAAACCAACGGCTGGTACTTCACTTACTCCATGATCATTTGAATGACATATGAAATCTCCCTGCTGCTTTGATGACGAACTACTCAAGGACGCAGTTACATGAGTAAACGTTCTACCATCCCCCACATACTCTAATGCTTCCCCACGCATTCCATTCACTGTACCCCAAGAAGCTAAAAGATAAGGACAAAATGCAAGAATATGACAGTCAATGCAGAGAGGTTGAATATTTTATCACAACCTCATGTAGGAGCAGAGATAGAATCCTATTTGAAAAGAGCATCCTAACATCCACTCAAGTCATTGTTGTCAGGTGGATCCAAAAAATAGGGCTTCTGGTTGTAACCCAGAAATAATTCATATATATATTTCACAGAAACATGAAAAAGTAGATAATAAATAAGCAGCAAGGTGCCAAAATACGGATATTGCTTCCAAAATTTTGCCTAGACAAGATATGCCTATTGCACAGGGTGATAATCAGAGCATAAAAAGTAACTTGAGTTAAACCACACTAAGCAGGGATTAATGTGGTATGAAGTGGCATAAGATAGAAGTACATTAGGATGCTAATTGCTTAGCAAAAGCTACAAGGCTATATATTTAAGGCTTGAAGGAAACCAGCTAACCAACTATGAAAGTCTCTTAGAATTGCTCCACACTAGAACATTAGGGAAATATCATGCATGTCGTTGGGAGACACATATTCACAGCTTCAAGGAAACCAATCAATGTCATGTTAAAGTGTTGACAGTCGTACAATAGACCTGGGATTGAACCTCATCTTCAACTATAAAGACTATGTTTACAAATGGAAAGAGCTGTTTAGCGCAGGTTTTAAATAATAATAAGGGAAACTTACACTATACCCGCCTGGGTTTGTTGAGATCAAATTTTCAATCCATATTTTAAAAAATTTCACCCTACCCACCTGAGTTGTAACTGTACTATCTTTTAGTACATGAGTTTAGTTCATACACATTGTAATGAGCATGCTAAGGTGTTTTTGAGCTTTCATTTCCAACTACATGTCTTACAAATTTTAACATTTTTGAGATGATAAAATATAAAAATGATGTGACGTCAATAAATCATATGCTTGCACATTTAACTTGATGAAAGACATAGATGACTAAAGAATAATTAATCCTTTTTATTCTACAATAAAAATGCAATTAAATTTTCCAATTTTGACAAAACCCAAAACTTAAATGTCAAAAGAAAAGTATATCCGTAATCATGGCAAGAACATGCAACTTGTTTAAATCAAAGCATCTCTGAAATCTTTGACACTCGCGAAATTTCCCAAAATTCTACCTAAGACAATCATCACAATCCCAGTAATAAAGCTCAAACCGCATTAACAGTACAGGAAAGTAAAAACCTTTCAACCAGAAGCGAATCTCAGAGCGGAAACCTCAAAATCCAGTTATAAATTAGCCAAAATACAAGAAACAAAAATTTAAAATAAAAAAATAAATAACCTGGACAGGGCGGGGTTTGCTTGGATCGGCGACCGGATCGACGCTTCTTCTTCTTGTCCTTGTCGCCATCACAATTCGCAGCAGATGTTTCAACCACAGGTTGCTGAACGACGCCCCTCATAATTTAACGATACAATCAATTTGCCCAACTCCAAAAAAAACAAAAAAACAAAAAAAAGCCTAACGAATAAAACGAATGAGAAAATGAAAAATTCGAAAGCCTAAATAGATCAGAAAAAACAGAGATAAAATCCGGGCATCCTCCGATTGTTTAAAAAATATACCGGAAGAAACCAATAGTACAAGAACTAACAAAGAGAATACGAATAGAAAGAGAAGAAAGGTCAAGAAGCAAACGAAGAAGAAAAAGAAGGAGGCGAAGAAAAAAAAAAAAAAGGAAACAGAGGAAGAGAAAGAACGACGATTTTATATACTGTGAAGGGGCAAGATAAAGTAGTGGCGGTAGAGGTGGTGGTGGAGGACAAAGACGTGTTGATTGGTCGGCGCAGAGATTGGCACCGACTCTCGATTCCTTTTGTCCGACTCTGACCCTCCCCAACCCTGCTTTACTTCCCTTTTTTCTTTCGCAACCCTTTCCTTGTCCCCCTTCTTTTCTTTTCCCTTCTTTTTCTTTTTTTCTTTTTCTTTCCCAATCAATGAGTCGCAGACTTGGCACCTGGGTTCGGTTGCTGGATCTTCCGCCACGTGGCATCCGTCTCTAGACTTCCCATAATTTTCTTAAAGCCCTATTACGATATTTTATATCATAATTGTCTTTTAAATTACACCAAAGGAAATGATTAAGGCTCAAGCAATCAAGTTTCGGTGTTGGTTATAAGACTAACGTGGGATGTAAGAAATGGTAAAATGAAGAAAAAAGATGTCAATAATGACTGTGGTCCACGATGGGCCTGACTTGTTCGTTGGTTTGCGGTGACATTATTCATCTGCCACTTCTTTTCCGCCGGTAAACTCGAGCGTTTCATTAAAAACAAAAAGCATGACACGACACGTGAAAAGTCCTAACCAGCTCTCGTGAAATGGACTTCCTAAATGTCGTTACTTGCGTCATGCCTCAGTGTCACGGACTGATTCGCTCCGTGCGGCATCTAACACCGTCTACAGCGAGCCACGTCAGTTTTAGGGCGTGGACTAATCCCAGGAAAAGAGGAAAAGAGGTTAGCTTTGGTAAAACACCGGAGTTCGACTTGTGTTGTTACAATCAGAAAAAGATAAGTCACATTGGATGAGATTAGGACATGCATGAAAGATAATAATACAAAGATCCCAACTAATGTTGCCATCGTGCCCAATGTCTCTTTTCCAACGGTCCCGCACGCCTAATGGTCAAAAATGGCAACGGTCGGCTCCTCCCGTGGTCTCCTGGACGCAACATGTTGGCTTCCAGTGTCTATCGGGTTTGCTCGCTGCGGCCCTTGAAGTCCAGTCCACAACATTGGTCCATACCAAGTCACGTCGAGAGGTGACAAATACAATTTTTAAAATTGACTCATATGAGATAAAAATATCCTTACATATAAAGATATCTTTATTATACCATCATCATATTGATAATATGATATATATATATATATACACACACGTATTGTTTTAAAGCAAATTAATGTCTTGGACCTGAGTTTCATCTCAAAGGTTCAACCCTAATCAAATGAGTAATTAAGTGTTGTTATATGATCAAATTATTTCGTTTAACCTTCTAATATAAGATAATGAAATATGTTATATTCTCTCACACTCAAATTTATATTGTTATTGTTATAAAGAGGACCTCTGACTCTCCTATACTAACAATTCACCCACTATCTACCATTTGGTCATATCACAATTTGACTCCAATACTACTTATTGTTAACTTAGATTTTATTTCAAAAAGTCAATTTTAATAAGAATAATAGTTAAATCTTTTTATGTGTTTATATTATTTTACTTACTTTTTTGATATGAGAGAATTAGGTCTATTATATAAGTTGGGAATAATTTCCCCTACCTTGTTTCTTAATCTTTTATTCCCATAGAGAGCTGTGGAAAAATAAAAATAAAAAGAAATTTTACTCAAGTACAAATTCGTGTGGACCGTCAGCGCCGTTACAAGCCCGTGTGAAATCAGAATTTGGGCTTTAAACACCAATGCAGACCAGTTGTCTTAGGCTAAGCCCAAAGAGTACAAGTTTGGCAGGTTCAGTTTGCGTTGTGTATGACGAAAAATTATTTGGTGGCAAAAATACCATCAAGAAATGAAGTAAAAGACCAACTAAAAATAAAGATAATAAAGAATAAAAATATATGAGATATGCACTTTTTTAATTATGAAAATGCTTAATTATTATAAATATAAGCTAAATAACATGTAAAGATCACATAACTTTGAAATCAATATATTAGTGCTTATATACTTAGAAGATGTTTTTATCCCTTTAAGTGTTGGCATTTTTTATTTCCTAAGAGATTTAAAAAAAAATCATTAATTATCTTTTTGCGTAGTTAGGCCTCCCATTATATGAAAGTTTAAGAGGTTTAACTTTTAGACTTATTTAGGTTATTTAGTACAACCTCAAAGATCAATCACCAAATCAATTACATTTGTTTATGACAAGATAACTCTAAACTATATTACAAAATATTAAGAACCATCTCTTTATCATTGTGAAAGATTGAAAAATAAAAGAAGGGATAGAATCATGTCTCCATTCTTTTCTAAAAGGGATACATAGAAGTCAACCTTCTATATGTTAGTTTCCATGGAGCTTTGATTTGTGCCTTTAAACACATTTTTCATTGGTTTTTTAATTTTGAAGATGCAATTTCAAAATGTTATAGCAATAAAGATGAAATGATTTTTCTAAAAGCATTTAATATTTTTGCACGAGTTTTAACTTTTTTTTTATATTTTATTTTGCTAAATGAATCCTTAAAAGCATTTTATATGGAGTTTTTATCTATTGAAATACCATAGGGAGAGATGTCTACAATGATTAAATAAATAAATAAATAAAAAGGTTGAGAAAGATGTTGTAATGTTAGGCTAATCAGTCTTTTGCTGGAGTGAAAATAAGCATTTTGTCAATGAATGGCTTGTTAAAAAATTTACTTTGACCTTCCATCTCCTCAAATTTGTTAAAGATTTTTTTTTAGGATTTAACCTTTACCATATCAATTAATGAATTGTCATTAATAATTGTAATTAATTATGTTAATACACCCAAACTCATACTTGAACCTCATACTTTACATTTGAGATTCTTATTAACTCACCACCGAAGTAGTTGACTAAGCCATCTTATACCATTATATCATTATTATATATATATATATATATATATATATATATTTATTTAACAATTAATTTTAAAAGAGGAAGCCGTATATTGTTGACATTGTCAAAGTCTAAATTCAAATGTAATATCTTATTATCATAGTTTTAGTTCACATGATATCTCCTCATCACTTATAATCATAATTTATACCAAGTCTTTGTGTATTATATATGTCATGTGCAAATTGGTGTTTTTACACTTAAGATACATTCTCTTTTAAATACATTTTCTTTTAGAGGTAAACTTTTGAACTAGATTATTCACTTTCACTCTTGGCAATATATTCTCCATATATTAACAATTGATTTTAAATAATAAAATTAAACTATTTCTAACGAATTTAAATGAGAATCGTTTGGAAATATTTAATTATCAATCATTCATAGATGCAGACAGTTCCAAAGTCTAATTCAGCTTGGCGTATCAGGCCAATATAACACTGATCATTAACATCGTTTTCGTTCTTCATTTGACGCCGCTAAAGCCGCCGGCAGGCAACGCGTTTGTCGCGTTGACAATTTGGCGTCCTTATCTTTCCTCTTGCCCATAGGATTAAAGAGCGCCGCCTGACGTAAATTTCGGTAGCCGGAAACCATAATCCACGTCCATTTTAGCAATTTTTAATTGGATGCCAGCCGGAACGTGGTACATTAGCATCGTGCGCTTCTGGAAAGTAAACGGAACCAAATGGTGGCTTGGTCACTAGGATTCGGTTCACGTCATCCGCATGGTGGCCATACGAGCCCCCGTGATGCACCGCATCATGGATGAGCTGGACTGGCTGAGTTAATACTAATCTAATAACACGATTATCTGGTGTAGGCAGGTGGGACCCACCGGGTTCCTTGACAGCTGTGGGTTTTCCTGACACCCGGTGGTAACGGCGTGAGGGAATGGAATGACTTAGAGTTGACTTTTTAACGGACTGACGTGAAGGAGGCCTGTTTGGATATAGAGATTGTGAAGTTGGACGGAAGAAAGAAAGTTACCACAATGATTTAATTTGACCGTGGTTGTGTTGTTTTGGAATTTGAATTTGGGGGGAAAAAACGGTACATTTTAACTGTTTGACCGAGTTGGGGAAGTGAAACGACGGGCGAAGGAGGATGAGCTTCGGTGCGATCGATCATCTCCTTCTCCGATTGAGATTTCATCCCTCAAGTGCAAACCCTTGTCCTTCTCCGCGTCTACATTCACTCCCTTTCTTCAACCACAGACCTCCAATCAGTTCTCGGCGCCCAAGTTTTGGGCGAGTCTACTCGACCTCGCCGTTGCCGCGGAAGTCCATAAACAATCCCTTCGTTTCTGAGCTACTAGTACTCTTGGCGTTTTCTGCGCTACTTCTTTGCCTACGGGTCTTCTCGAATGTCATTCTGCCGAAGTCAGAACCAGTTCCTATCCTTGGCATGTGTGGCAAGCGATTGTCGCTTACGAGGACCATCGATTCTTCAGGCATCTTGGGATTGACCCAGTCTGAACTGCTCGTGCGGTGATGTCGTTTTCAGCTCTCGGGGGTGGTAGCACCATTACCCAGCAGGTGTGGTCTGTAACTACTTGAATTGTTTATTGTGCAGAAAATGTGTTTGATGGTTTCTTTCAACATGTGATTTTGTTTAATTTTATTATTTTCGGAATTTTTATTTATTTATTTATTTATCAAATTTTCCGACATCATCGAAATTATTGGTGTCTAAAGAGAAGTTTTATTTACTTTTGGTGGTTCGGTCATAGCTCAGATGGTAAAGCCGCATGGTGGAGGTGGGCTAGGCACTAAGTTGAATTTCCTCCTCCCAAAGACAAATATGAAAAATAAAAAAGAAAAATGAGAAGGGTACTTGATAGATTAATATTAAGGGGACAGAATATGAATTAAGGAAGTTACAAACAGCAGTAGTTCACTGAGTCAGTTTGCGGTTTAGAATAAGGAATAAATGGCTAGGACTAAGTGGCATTATTGGTGTCATTTAAGGAAGCAGTCGTGCGTGGAGCATTTTATGAAATCAAGATAGTTTTAGGCAATAAAACAGGGGGAGAAAGGGTGTTACTGCGTTGAAAGCCAATCTTCTTGGAATGAGGTGTGCACCCATGTTTGACCAGCACTTGTAGTTATTATTTCTTACTTGTGTGGCTAATGTCAGCGTTGAATTAAATATAATCTTTGGGCACCAAATAGAATCAATTTGGTGGAGAGAGTTTCATAGTCAACCAATCTGGAATTGGGAGGTAACAAATGGAGGAAACTAAAGCAAACCATCTTCACCCTCACCATTACGCTTTGCATCAAACCCTCCCCTTACTTTTCTTTCCTCTTCATTCCATCAAACCTCTGTATGGGATATTTCTCGTTCTTCTCAACCATCTTTCTAGTCTTTCCTCTTGTCTCCGGCCTTCCATCCTCAGAGTTCATACATCCAAATTTCACTGTATCAGAATATCAAGTTATTGACAACCAAGGTGCTTTCTTGTCCTCTCGTAATGGAACATTCATGGCTGCTATCACCAGTCCTGTTCCTCAAAAAACCAACTTCTACCTGTGTGTCATTCATGTGGCATCTAGCGCAATCATTTGGTCTGCTAACCGTGATGCTCCCATCTCAGCGTCTGGTACAGTCTCTCTTACCTCCTCAGGAATTACAATAGCTGATCAAAATGGGAATCGCAGATGGTCAACTCCAGCTTTTCAGTCATCGGTATATGGATTGCTGTTGACAGAGATGGGTAATCTTATCTTACTTGATAAATCCAATGGTTCTCTTTGGGAGAGTTTCCACCATCCCACTGATACCATTGTGATTGGGCAACAATTACCTGTGGGGGCATATCTATCTAGTGCTGTATCAGAGATGGACTTATCATCTGGTGACTACAGGCTCACAATAAGTACTTCTGATGCCTTACTGCAATGGTACCAGCAGACATACTGGAAACTGTCAATGAACACACAAGCTTTTACCAACTCCAATTATGCTGTGGAATACATGGTGATAAACAGAACAGGTCTTTATCTCTTGGCACATAATGGATCAACGGTTGTTATCCAGGTCTTCTTCGAGCCAGCAGCCTTCCGAATTGCCAAGTTGGGTATATCAGGGAAGTTTCATGTCAAAAGATATTCTCGTTCCAACTGGGTGGAAGAACTTTTGGGGCCTGATGATGATTGCAAACTTCCATTCATTTGTGGCCAAGTTGGATTGTGTACCAGCAATACAGGGTCCAGTAACCCAATTTGTTCATGTCCATTGGGTTTCCGTGCAGGTTCACAAAACATGACTGGCTGTGTGCCCAGTGATGATTCTTACTCTCTGCCATTTGCTTGTAACACAACTAATAATGACAGTCGGTTAAACTCATCACAGGTTTCATATTTGTGGCTTGGCAAGGGTACAGAGTATTTCTCCACCAGCTTCTCTGACCCCCTAAAGTATGGCGTGGACTTGTCAGTTTGTGAAGATCTCTGCTCAAGGGACTGTTCTTGCTTGGGGATTTTCTATGGGAACTCTTCTGGTTCTTGCTATGCACTTGAAAATAAGCTGGGGTCCATAATTTCAAGCAGTGACGGTGGAATTGGCCTGCAGGGCTACGTCAAAACTCTTGGTGTTAGGGCCAGTACAACAAATTCCAATGGTACAAACAGCTCTAGTAATGCAAGACAAAAAGTTCCTGTAGCTGCTGTGGTGCTTTTACCTTTCACTGGGTTCTTTCTGTTAGTGGTACTGGGTTTTCTCTGGTGGAGGAGATGGGGACTCTCCATGAGCAACGACATAAAGTTACACCGCAGCAACTCACATACTTCTGAAGACCTGGATTTTTTTTGCATCCCGGGCTTACCTAAAAGGTTTTACTATGAGGAGCTTGATGCTGCAACTGATCACTTTACGACTCAGGTTGGATCAGGTGGGTTTGGTGCTGTATACAAGGGTACACTGCCTGATAAAACTGTTGTGGCCATAAAGAAGTTAACCAACTTAGGTGTTCAGGGGAGAAAAGATTTCTGCACCGAGATCGCAATTATTGGAAATATTCACCATGTTAATTTGGTTAGACTGAAGGGGTTCTGTGCCCAAGGCAGACAACGCCTACTGGTCTACGAATATATGAATCTAGGTTCACTGGACCGGACTCTGTTTGGCAGTGGAGCAGTCTTGGAATGGCAAGAGAGGTTTGATATTGCGCTTGGAACAGCACGTGGGCTTGCATATTTGCATAGTGGATGTCAACACAAGATCATCCATTGTGATGTCAAACCGGAGAACATTCTCTTGGACGATCATCTTCAAGCAAAAATCTCTGATTTTGGGCTCTCAAAGCTTTTGAGCCCGGAGCAGTCCGGCCTGTTCACAACCATGAGAGGCACTCGTGGCTATCTTGCGCCAGAATGGCTAACTAACTCCTCAATTTCTGAAAAAACTGATGTCTATAGTTTTGGAATGGTTTTACTTGAACTTGTGAGTGGAAGGAAAAATTGCTCACCACGGTCCCAAAGTCATAGTGATGATGGTAGTAATAGCAATGGTGGCCACTCTTCATCATCATCAGGGTCAGCACTTGTTTATTTTCCTTTACTTGCGTTAGAGATGCATGAAGAAGGGAAGTACTTGGAACTTGCTGACCCAAGGCTACAAGGGCGGGTGAGAAGGGAAGAGGTGGAGAAATTAGTGCGCATCGCTTTGTGTTGTCTTCATGAGGATCCAGTGCTTAGGCCAAATATGGTTAGTGTTGTTGGAATGTTGGAAGGTGGGATTCCTTTGGTTCATCCAGTAATGGAATCTCTAAACTTCTTGCGCTTTTATGGGCGTAGGTTTACTGAGGCTTCCACAATAATGGAGCCAAATCGTTCTATGCTGTATCCATTAGCAAATGCTTCTTCGAGCACAGCTAGTGGCATTGGTACTGGTTTTTCATATATCTCTTCCCAGCAGATCTCTGGCCCTAGATAGTGTTGAATGCCTAAGATTTTTGCCACTTCCATATAGGTCTCTGTAAACGATCATGTAACGTATGTTACTAGGGATCCTAGTTATCGAGTTCTCTTAAAATTGGAAGGTACCGTACTATTCTTACATTGTGCCACAAGTCTCAAAATCGATTTTGCGACTGTGAATTCTCCCATTTGTGTAAAGGGTTCTTCTCATGTATTACATTATATGTAAACAAAAGATTGGTTCAGTCATTGTATTTTACCTTATGAGTGTCTTTATGTTGTTATTTCTAATCATAAAGATTGGTGGTATGGGAATATGCTCGACTTTCTAGACTTATTTTTGAGTGTTTAATGCAATGCAGAATGCGAGTCGGTCATTATTTGTTTCCTTTATAACTACAGGGTCCTTTTTTGCAACCTAATCACCATAACTATTTTCCTTCATTATTGCATAGGTACTCTGTATGTTTGACATCTATTTGTAATATCTCTATTTTTATTTTCTTGTCCGGGATGTTTGATCAGTACGAGTACTCGAGCGGTTTCAGCTTGTCAAAGTACAACTGGTAGTCACATTAAGGTGCCAGAATTTTGATCAGTTCTATGAAAATTGGCTTGGTCAGTAAGGCAGTTGTCGTAGCCAGGAGCTACAAGCCTCCATAAGGTCACTATTGTTTGGCTTATGTTTGCCATTTGGTCGACCTAATTAGGCCACAGCTCTGCCATCGTTTTCATTCACTGTCATCCCAGGGATGTTTGACTCCTTAAAGTTCCCCAATTAGCTCACTTGGGCATAGTTGACAAAAATGCTTGGCCATCTTGGTTTGTCATTTCAATTTTGTTGTAGATCTAAAAGCTTGATATACTTCATGAGATTAGCTAAAAGTTAACCACAAGTCTTTGATTCCTCAGTTGAGCTATTCATTTGTTAGATTCAAGCAGGCTGCCATTGGTGATGATGTAGAAGCTGATGAGTTTTTTTTTTATGCTGTACCGAAAATTGCTTCTGAACATAGTAGTAGTAGTTTGTTAGAAGCCTACATTTACAAGTTTGTGCGGAGGTCTCATTGGCTGTCTTACCAAAGGCCTGCAAAGTAAAAAAAAAAAAAAAGAACTTGGACGAGGGGAACATTTGTTCTTTCTTGGCCAGTGCACGATAATATTTTGTGAAGCAGTGCACTCCCATCAAGGGTTAATGGAGGGTGATGACATATTTATCTCTTTATGTGATATTTAAGTAATTGACATAAAGGATAGAAGCCAATGCCTGGCCATGATAATACTCAAACAAAGTCTCTTTCCTGTAGTTGCTTTTCACAATTTAGGATCTTGAATATAACTTGAACGTGCTTATTTTGACATAACACTTTTATCCAAGAGGAAACATTTGATTGCTTCACTATTTATAAGGGACTTTTTCCTCTCGCTCTTCCTTTTAGGTCTTAAGCCCTAGCCCTAAATAGTTGTTCTGTGATTTAATCATCCTGTGCCTTTGAAACCCTTGACTTGAGATCAAATATGATGCTTGTTTTCTGATTATCTTCTTTTAACTGCTTTGAAGACTCTGCCTTTGGATTTATGCCAGTTGTTTTCTTACTGCCTTACATCACAGCTTGTCAAAAACACCTTTCTAAAGAATGAACGCACTTTGCCAAGAAAAATAGTTGAGATGGTGTTGGCGCTAGCATTGGAGAGGACAATGTCAAAAAGAAGAATTCTGAGCTGTTATGTGAATAAGGTTTGATAAACTATCCTTTTATAAATCCTATTTATTAGGCAATGCTATATTTTCTATCTGCCATTTGTATAGTTTGTGTTAGGAAAGCGGATAATGGGAGGGGGAAGGTGGGATGCTTATTGATTTTCTTGTAAGATCATGTTTTTAAATGAGCTTATTTCTGCACCAAACGGTTTTTAAGAGAAGATGTTATAAGTATTTCCTGTCTTTATCATTACATCCACTCGCGGATGGAGCTTATTACTTGGAAACATTGGAGATGTTATGTTTTCATTTTATTTCTTGAAGATGTTATAAGTAATTTCTTGATCCCGTTCTTCCTATACTTCTGTAATGGAACTGATATTTCGGTTTTGTTAGTGGCAGCGTTTTTTATTCTTACAGTGTTTTTTATGTAGTCCCTCTTGTACTTTAAACTCTTTGAAGCTGACAGTGAATGCTTTCACTAGTTCATGCACTCAGTATTGAAGGACTCAATATGACTACTCTACCTTTGCTCACCTATTTTCGTGCAATTCTTATTGGGTAAGTTTGTAATAGAGATAAGACAAAATTGCAGATTTACTGGGGACATGGTATTTATGACATTAAATCAGCATCAATCTTCTATTTTGGGAAGCATCCATCTCTTCTTAGTTTAGGGGAGTCTGCAATGCTTGCGGGGATTATACCTGCCCCAGAACTTCGATCACCACTCAAGGATCTTAGCAGGTTAGTGTGCTATTCATGGATTTATCTTAGTTTGGTAGTCCGTCCCTTACTGCAATCAACGAATTTTGCACTTTTTGTCCCTCTTCCCTTACCAAAATCTGAATCCTTGCTTTCTACGTAGGGGAAAGACCTTCCAAGTTAGAGTCTTAAGGAGGATGGTGGAAGTTGGCTCTCTTGATATCGAAACAGCAGTTTTGGTGAAGAAACAATCTATTCAACTGCGTGTTGAAATGTCAAAATTTGCTGATATGCTGCTGCATCCGTTAGCTTTTTGCAACGAGGTAATCCCTTTTTGACTGTTTTTGATGTCAGTTTCCTTCCAAGTACAAGAAAGCCTCTGCCATAGCAATTTTAGTGACATTGATAATGAATTACATTAAAGAAACAAAGAAAAACATTTTTGGTTGTGCATTAATAAGACGTGGAATATCTATAGCAGTAATTATCATCAGTACAAGTTCATAAGTAAGTTTACCACTGTCCTCCAATTTGTAAATGCATATGCAGTTGATCCTATGTGGCTTTGCACCATAATGAGCCGGATCTGATTATTGTTTTATCACTTTATTCTTTCTTTTCTTCCTCGTCTTAAAACCATGCTATACAAAGATGTGAACAGAATCAATTTATATTCACTCCTCGTACCCCCCTCACTACAAACAAACTGGTTCCTTTCTTTCCCCTCTTTTTCTCTGCATTTTCTTTTCTCCTTTTTTCCTTAAATGATTTCTCTGCGTTTATATATCTTGGGCTCGTAGGAGAACAAAGGAAAAAGGTGCTTCCGGCCCTGTCTAGATGTTTTCCGAAAGTTCAATTAATCATATCTGACTTGCATATAAGTTGGGAAAAATCTCATACCTATGAGCAGGATAGCTGAGGACTGGCATACATTACAATGTCTGATTGGGGAAAGACAAAATCAAAACACGATATTCTATTAATTCTTTAGAGTGATGCTATCTTGTCATTTATAGTGGCCTCCAACTCTTTTATTGGTCATCCTATTCAAGCTGATGAATATGTACTCTGCAGAATGCTAAAAAAAGAGAAGAAAAGAAAAGAAAAAGAAGAAAAAGGAAAAAGAAATGATGCAATCTCAAGTTGCATACTCTTGATAATTTTCTTTCTTCCTTCTTATTCTTTGGTGTCGCATTATCTTAAGAAACTATACTAGATTGTACTTTTTTTCTGAGCCTTTTCCATGCTGATTTGATAGTAACCTGTCCAAGATTTTGATTGATTTTCACACTAGAAACTTGATGCGTCCAACAAACTTGAACAAGTAACGGCCACAACTTTAAAGGACATATGGGACTGGGAAAAGGAGAGCAGGGCACGTGAAACATGCGAAAATATGGAAACATGTGCCATTAAGGTGCGGTTGATTGACCATGGAACTTCAGCAAAAGATTCTGGTTGCAGTGAAAAACGGATGTTTCCTAGGTAGTAAATAGTATCGATTGTTTTTTAATTTTTATTATCGCACTTTTTTAATCCAATCTCTATATGAACCTGATATCCTCACCAGCAGTATGCAAATTCCATCAGGCCTTCCTTTACCGTTTTAAGAGGCATTAAACCATAGTATTTCTGCTTCTGTGCATTGTCTTAAGTTTTCTGTGATATTTTTTATGATATGGCTAATGTTAAGCCAGGTCCTTCTTGAAGCGGCTTCGGGGATAATAAGAAAAATATCATTGATTTTGGTTTGTAAAAGTATTAAATTTATGTAAATGTATTACCTTTTTTTTTTTTCCCTCAAATTTGCTATTTTATCCTGCTGTCCTTCAAAACATTCATAAAACTTTTACAACATAATGTATAAAATGCGTGAGGCAAGAACAAAAAAATTGTTAAATTTTTATTTTTTGATCAAATCGACCTATTTGTTAATCAAGAAAAATAAACAAAGAAAAACTAAAGTTAAAAAAAAAGAAGCAAATAATGAGAAAAATATAATGTTTAACTATTGAAAGGAGAGCTTTATTTTGAAAAGGTCGTTTCGCTCCAACTTGCCTTGACGAGTAGGTTAGGTTGTATGACTGATAAATTTAATTACTAACATTGCTTTTAATTTTTTCTAATATGTTTTTTTTCGTTCTTTTGTTTTAAAAGATAAGGTACAAATGTTATGTACTAAAATATGATAGGTTTATGTAGAGTCTTATCAAATTTTTCCACAAACATACTAATGTAGTAGGTTATATTCTCATATATTAGAAAGACAAATGGAGTGATGTAGCCATATAAGGGGTTTGACTACTTTGTTCATTAAGTTGATTTTTTGGATTGAAACCTAAGTTTATGACAAGTGGTGTTAGAGTTAAATTGTTGTCATCTCTTAGTGTAGGAGTAAGTAATGGGTCTATCCAATGGCGCTTGTGACAACTACTAATGTTAAGTAGTCAGCCTACCCAATGGCATTAAAGCCTCAATTCCTATGATTGAAATAGATATTCAAGACAGATATAAGAAAATAAGACAGATATTGCAATAATGAGGAGAGTTAGAAGCAAGATAATTGTGAGAAAATAACAACAATAACAGAGAGAATAAAAGAAGCAAGTACGAAGAAACTTAAGAAAGCTCGTGGTTGCTTTCTTCTAGATTATATCCTACTATGCCATTATATAGGCGGCTGAGTTACAAAAGACAAAAGTGCAAGTTGCTCGGTAACAGATGCAACTTGCGGAAAACTTGTCTTCTACACAAGTGGTTCTGCAAAACCATAAGCGTGAGTCCTTTCAACAAGAGGGCCCGCACTCCTCTAGCTTTTCAGAACACCCCTCTAGCTTTTCATCCCGATGTGCTGAACCCACTGAGTATTTCTTCAAGATCAACGTCGGCTCCTACACCATAGGTTTTTGTGTCTAGATGCTCGTTGCCTTCCAAATCCAGCCAAGAGAGAGCAGCCGCATCTTCATAATTTTAATTTTAATTTTTTTTTTACAAACTTATCAGTGGTGAGGTTCATTTCTTGGGCAGCATATAAAGGGAAGTCCTCTTCCATTTCAAAGTGGATAGTCAGTTAGCTCAACGTTGAAGTCTTGGACTTGGAGCGGTCTAGGGGGCAATGGCTCTTCTTTCACTTGAACATGTGATTGTATCATAGGCAGTAACTCTGGAAACACATCGGGACTGAAATCAACCTGCTCATGTTGCATGGCTGGTTCCTGCACTAAACGTGTTGATGACTCAAATCTCAAAGGCCTTGAACACCCAACTTTTGCGTGAAATGCTTCTTTCTCTTCCGCGTAATAGGACTGGACAATATTAAGATAACTGTCTGGTGGACAAGGGAGGTGAGGTCCCGGTGTAGAAACATCAAAAGGTGAACATGACCATTCAAACCATGGTAATTGATAACTCTATTTTTATAGAGTTATTTTACCTATTTTTTAGGCAATAAATAATACAATGCTTATGAGAAAATATTTGAACTCCTCTTATTTATTTGAATTTGTCTTGTTTTTGTAGCACAAGGAGGCAAGGAGAAAATGGATGAACATGGAGAACCTGATGCTTATTGTGTGACAAAATTGTAATATCAAGATCAAAAGAGTCAAGATGGGCTTGAGCTTTGGATAATTGTTATTAGATTTTCTATTGTTATTGGATTTTCTATTTAAATAGAAAACCCAGTCATGTTAGAAATTTAAGTCTCAATTAATTTAGGAGTTCAAAACCTAATTATTTTAGATCTCTAAAACCTAATTGTTTTAGGTTTCTAAAACCTAATTCTACTAGGATAGGAGATAGGTCTAAACCTAAACCCTATTTAAGAGAAGAGAAGAGGCAAAAGAAGAGAGAGGGGGAAATTGAGCACAACTCAAGAAAGAAGCCAAGAATTCAAAGTTTTCTTGAAGAGAAGACAAAAAGGGTGACAAACTTCTTGTTCTTGGATTCAAGATGCCTTCTTTATTTCTTATTACCATTCTTCCTCATTATTTCTTTATGTTTTAGTTTATTTTTGTTAGAGCTACGATGTAACCTAATTATGATGGTATGAATCTTATGATTATTATGTTTTGCAAGATATTTTATTTATGTGAAGTTACATATTACGGAGTTTAATACTTTTAGGTGATTAGCTACCACTTAGATAACTTGATTTGCATGTTAAAGACCGACAGGAAATAGCATGCAGTTGCTTCTTGTAATATGTAACCATAAATTAAATATGGATAGACATATACCATATTGTTTGTGTGACTTTTGGTGTAAACTGAGAATATTCATAGATCCTAATGCATTTGGTTTGTTTCAATTCACATATAGAGATATAGTGAATTAATAAACTAAGTAGGTTTGCTATACCTAGACATAGGATAGTAAATAAATTAGAAAATTCCGCCATCACATAGATATTATCTCTCTTGCAAGCATAAATAATCAATATTAGTACCTAGTAATTATGGTGAAGTCATATGCTCTAACATATTTCTTTTATTAAGTTTTCTTAGACTTAGTTAATCTATCATTCATCAATTTGGTTTGCTAGATAAATTCTAGGAGTTATTCACCGTTAGTAATTAATTGGTCTAGTAATCATCAATCTCTGTGGGACAATATCTTTCTTATCATTATATTACTTGTTCGACATGTTCACTTGTATTTAGATTTCACCGAACAGTAATCATCTTGTGGAAGATACCTTGGAGTTATTTCTTGAGATGAAGTATCATCAATGGTGGTACATAATCCTGAGTCCTCAAAGGAGGTAGTAACTCCATAAGAGACAAATGAATATGTTGTTAAAATGCCAATATTGCTAATTGTTGAAGTCCCACATCGGATGCAAAAGAGGACCTGGGCTGCATATATGTGGGGTGATACCACCAACAATTGCCGTCTGATTTTGGTTAGGATAGAGTCGCTTTTCAACACTAATTGTGTACAAGTAACCTACCACCCCCTTCATAGAATAGGCTCAATTTGTCCCTACTGAACCAGTGGCCAGCCACAGTAGGGAAAGAATGCCCGGAGGCACTCAAAAGGTCGGCTGGAATGTGTAAAGATAGATCTAGGGTATACAAAACCGAAGCTGGCCTTCCCTTAGCCACCTCACCGCAAGGCCACCTAGGCGTTGTTGGTGGTATGTCTGAAGTCAACAACTAAATTGAATGGCCTTCATACAAGTAGATCGGCTTCCTCCGATCTTGTCTACGGCTGGAGTCGAGTGGTTTGCCGCTGGGCAGCTTTGATCGGAGAAAGAATGGGGAAACAAGTGGCTGTTTTTTGAACTAATGCTTTCTGATTTGGGTCCCTTTGGATGGGGAGCCTCCTCCTCTATTGATAGAATTCTGGTAGGCTAAAGTGTTAAGTTTCTACTAAATTAGTAAAGATAAATATATAAATTAACTATTATGTTCATGTTGTTGATGGTTAATAGGTTTTCTTATTAGTTCGTAAAGTTCCCTTGGTGTTAGTATAAAAAAAATGCTATGAAAAAAACCAAGTTATGAGAATGAAAGTAAGGGTAAAACACAAAACAGTTTTTATTTGTGAGTTAACTAATTTTGTGTATATTGTAATTCTCTTTCATCATAGTTAAGAATTGTTTCTTAAGTTGAGAATGTGAGAATATTTTGAATTTTATAATTTTTATATGTATTTTCTTAATTGATATTTTCTTTATATGTGTAATGAGATTCTAACAATTTTATGAACTTGAGAATCATAGATTTTTAACATAAAGGTAACGGTGAAAGGCAAGTTAGCCTTCTTTTCAACTTTTTCGTTTATACCTGTATTTTTTTTCTCTTTGAGGAAATCTCACATATTTCTTAAAGTTTAACCCTGAAATAACTATGCATGGTCTTTTAGGCATTTTTATATTTTGGTCAAACCCTTGCACAACTCTGTTTGACCGTGGCTTTGGAGACCTTTCCAACAGTCAAAATGTGAGTGAGGTGTATATTTTATTGAGCACGGCAAGTTGGTTGCACGATTCCCACTGCATTCATCAATTGTGGCTTTGGTCAACTCTTGCGTCTCTTGGAGCCCTTTCCACTTGATGATTGTCTTTGATACCAAATATTAGGTACATATTTTATAGAGCACGGCCAGTTGGTTTCACGACAGCCACTGCATTCGTCAAGACCGATGAACAAAATAAGCCCGATCTGATTATTTGCCACTTTCTTCTTTCTCTTTTCCTCCTCTCTCCAAACCATGGTATGCAACGATGTGAACCGAATCAATTTAGATTCACTCCCTAAACAAACTGTTTCCTTTCCTTTTCTTTATTTTTCTTTTCTTCTTTTGTTAGAGTTTGTCTCACATCAGTCTCAGATGTTAAGTTCCTCGATTTTATTAGTAGTGTTATTCTTACCCTTTACAAGGTTTTTTAAGAGGATTAAGCCTGCTTCTTATATGATATGTGTGGGTATATCTTCACGTTTGTCCTTGGCAGGCTGCATTAGGTTCGCTTCTTATATCCTTTGTCCTTCTTAAATTGATTTTATTATGTAAAGAAACTACTAAATTGCACTCTTTTTCTTAGCCTTTTCCTTACTGTACTTGACTTAAAAATAGTCTGTCGAATATTTTGTTTGACTTTCACCTTAGGAACTTGAGGCGTCCAACAAACTCAACCAAGGAACGGCCTCAATTTTGAAGGACGTACGGGACTGGGAAAAAGAGAGCCGGAGGCGTGAAGCATGGGAAGATATGGAAACCTGGTCGATTAAGGTGATTGTACATTCTGGTTGCAGGGGAAAAAGATGTTTCCAAGGTAGTATAGATTTTATAGATTGTCTTTTAATTTTTGAGATCCTACGTTATTAAACTAAATTCTATATGACCCGGATATCCTCATCATAAATATGCTCATTCAGGTATTTATTCTTCTTTACTATTTTACCATTTTAACAGGCATCAAACCTTAGTATTTCTTCTTTCGTGCATCGTCTTAAGTTTTCAGTAACATCATGTTGTCAAATAGCAAAAACATTTTTAATAGGCTACTGGGCATTGAATTCGAATCGAATTTATCAGTTTGTTGTCACATCTGATCCGTTGATCCGGAAGTTGACCTGTCATCCACATGCCGAAGATCATTGAAGATCATTGAAGATCATTGGTGAGCTTTTTTGTCAAACACTGTGTCAGAAGCCATGTGCTCCAACTTGGAGCATTTCCAGATCCCAAGGTTGCTGCGTCCGCAATCTAAATATTTTAAGATTTCAACGTCGAGGAATTACATATTTAATTTACAAAAGACAAGAATATATTTATATATAAAGGATAGGAGAAAACAGCGTTCTTTTTAAATGTGAGAAAACATTGATTACATTGATTGAGAACGCGTACCTGCCTCAGATGAGACAAGATTTTATCGAAGCCAATCAACTAACACGCTATATTTTATATTTGGCATTGAATTCTGCACCAACCACTAGTACCCCAGATGAAATCTGATTTTATTCTCAAAGGTACCAATCATTAGTAAGTACCTCACGTAAAACATGATTCTGGAAGCCACTCGACTATACAATCTACCTATTATGTTTGGCTTGAGTTCTCCACCAACCATTAGTGATTGGAGCCAAGAAACAGGTTAACACCACGGTGAATCTAAATATTTAAGATTTCATGAAGCAATTATTTAACGTTTTAGAGTGAAAATTAATAAGGCTATATTAGCCTACTTAGATTATCTTAAATATATTTTAAGTATATCTTATGAATATTTTAAAATTAATCCTTTATGTATTAATAAATATTCCTAGTAGTTGTTTGTTAGAATTCTTAACAGGACTTAGTTAAGATTTTTTTTTATGTTAGTTTAAAAAGAAAAAATCATTAAAAAACCTAGAGGGTTGAAAAGAGGACTGCACCTTTTGAGGAACGGCAACCATAAAGTATTACTTTGTATAATAGCCGCTAGTTAGGAGAAAATTCATATATCCATACTAAAGATGCAACCTTATGAGGGAGCTGTTATGAGTATTAAGAACCATTGTAAGAGAGCTGTGAAATCGGTCTTGTAGTTAGAATTTTTGTATTCTCTTGCAGAACTGTCACAAAATGAGAAAAGGCTAGTAACTAAGCTAATTATGATAGATGTAAGACATTGCATTGATCTAAATCACTTTAAATTTTGATACAGCTCCTAATGCTTTTTACCACAACAAGAGAGTTTGACTGCGGCTTCGATGGAGAAAAATAATTGATATGGTAGTCATTTGTGAGTAAGCACTCAATAATATCATTTAAAATCCAGCGACAAAAACAAAACAGGAGGACTTGGTGGAGTCACGGCCAGCGGGTTCTACGTGACCGACCGCATTTATTATGAATCAAATACTGAAATTATAATCAAACGTCACTGCAAGGCGACATTGGAGCTCGAGAAACTTGTATCACTGTGGGAGCTTATTAAATTTACGGTAGCGAAACTCCCCATAGGTTTTTGTTGAATATTTGGCTGGATTTTGATCGTCCGTAAGCGCTGGAACTGGCCCTATGGTGGTCTCCTGTGGGGGTACAACAAATACCGCCCATGACATGCGAGTACGTTCCTTGTTCACCAAACTCCTGTGAAGAACACTCTTGTATTTACCGTTGCTCAGCACCTGCAACAAAAATCTAGTGAGTGGGACGACAAAGGAATAAACCAGAACTGTGTTGCTAACTCCTGTTGTTTCTTGCAATAACGTTTTCGTATACAACAGTAGTACTACGTCAGTCTGGGCAAGAAAGGGAGTATATTTACCTCGATCTGATCACCAACATGGACGAAAAGTGCATCTTGCAAATAGTTGACAGCAACCCAATCACCGTCTCTGGAAACCTCAAGGCCTGGGACGTCGTTGGGAACGAGTAATGTGAGGGCGGACATGTCAGTATGAGGTCCAACTCCTAGAGCCATTTCAGGTTGTGGGCAAGGTGGGTAAAAGTTTATTTTCATCTCCAGCTCTATATCCTCGTCTCCTAAACTGGACTTCAAAGCCTTCCCTTCCAAACCTAGCGCCTCCGAAAGCAGCTGCAATAGCTTGTCTGTTACTCTTAACATCTCTTTGTTATATTCTTCAGTGATTTCCCTATTCAAGTATGGATGATATCAGTTATTATATCAGCAAATAATCGCATGCCTGCGGTACATCTTTCGGATACGAAAAAAAAAGAGCAAAAATGGGACATCAAAGTAAGAGATCTCAAAGGTATCGATGTTGTATTTTCGCATAGACTTTGTGAGGAGAAGGGCAGTGAGAAGGGTCAACAGATACCTGTAAGCAGGAGGATTTTTGGGCCATACGTCGAGATTGACCTTGTGAGGAGGAGCCATCATGTGGAAGAAATAGTCTATCCACTCTAGTTTTTCCTCGAGGTTTTTCGTCATCTTTGTGCCATACCCTTCGAATTTTCCACTCGCAGCGTCGTTGGCATAGGCCTCCTTTTCCTTTTGTGGGAGGCCAAAGAACTCCTGCCCTACGTCCTGCAGCTGTTGGATCAAAGATGGTGATATGCCGTGATCGGTAAGGAGGAAGAACCCCCAATCATGGCAGGCCTTGTCCACTTCTTTCACGAGGACATCATGCGGCTGGGAGAGTGAGATGACAGGCACTTCGACCCCCTGCACGGCCTTGGTGTTCTCCGGGCGCTCGTGGGCTGGTCGGATGAACTGCTCAGGCAGTTCTTTGAGCCCGCCAAAAGCCAAGGCCTGCACTCTCTCAATATCCATTGTGTTCCTTTGTGAAAAATATAGCTCAGGGCGTTGCTCGAAGCCAATTTGAGTATCACCATGTTCCGTGGTTGCATATTTATTCTTGGTTCCTCCTAATGGTAGGTTTATCTACCTGAGGCTGCATCTTTTCCTTGAGATGCATCTACCATTCAACCGTTGAATAGGAGGGAAGGATTGAGAAACCACATGACTTTTCTGGGAGAAAATTTGATTCTATAACAATGTGAACTATTTCACAATAGAAAATAATAACAAGCTGGATTAATCTCAATAGAAACAATGAAGGAACTGAAAGAATAAGATTTCTCGGTAATTTCAATAACCTTAAACAATACTAGAGAACAATGAAAACATTCGGATGGGGGACCTGAAATCTTTTTCGGCCTTATGGGGGCCCGTCCAACAAACTCAACTTTAACGAAAATATGGGACAGGGAAAAAAAGACCTGGGACACGTGAAGCATGGACCATTAAGGTGAAGTTAATTGGCCATGGCTCTTCAGCAAAACATTCCGGTTGTAGTGAAAAATGGATGTTTCCTAGGTAGTGCATTGTAAGGATTGTCTTTTAATTTTTATTATTGCACTTTGTAAAACCAATCTCTTTATAAACCACATGTCCCCACCAACAGTATGCTAATTCCACCAAGTCTTTCTTTACCATTTTAATGGGTGTTAAACCATAGTATTTCTGCTTCATTGCATCGTCTTTTCTGTGATATTTTCTATGATATGGCTATTGTTAAACCATGTCTTAGTTGAAGCGGCTTCGGGGATAATAAGAATAAATATCATTTGGTTATGGTTTGTAAAAGCATTAAATTTGATGTAGATATTTTTTCTTTTTCTTTTTCTCAAATTTTGTATTTTATTCTGCTATCCTTCAAAAACATTCATAAAACTTTTAAAACATAGAATCATAAAATGTGTATTAGCAACCCCCCCCCCCCCCCCAAAAAAAAAAAAAAAGAAAATTATTTAGTGTGCACTTTTATCATATCAACCTATTTTGTTAATCAAGAAAAACTAAAGTTGAAAAAATAAAAAATAAAACAGATAATGAGAAAATTATGTGTTGAAAGGAGAGCTTTATTTTCAAAACATTATTTTGAAAATTATGTGTTTCCTTGCAACTTGCTTGACAAGAACTTTGGGTTGCATGATTGATTAATATAGATAGTCATCCATTACGTTTTCTTTTTTTGCTACTAACATTCCTTTTAATTTTTTCTAATATGTTTTTGCTCGGTCAATTGTTTTAACATATAAGGTACAAATGTTATGTACTAAAATACCATCGTTTATATGAAGAATCTCATCAGTTTTTTTTCACAAATACACTAGACTATATGACAAAAGTTAGAAATATACGAAGAACTCCGGCCCTACCTCCTGCAGTCATTGGATCAAGTGGGTGATATGCCGAATCATGACTGGCCTTGTCCATTTCTTTGACGAGTACATCAAGATATTCTATTTTTTCGATTTTATATTAATTCATAAATACATCAAGATATTTTATTTATTTAATTTTGTATTAATTCATCAATGTATCAAGATATTTTATTTATTCACTGCGCTTTCAATTCGAGCCGAATCTAGCAGTGAAGTGACATTACCTGTCATCCACATCCCGAAGATCTTTTGAAGATCATTAGTAAGCATTTTGTATAACTAAATTAATATATATATATACATACATATTTTTTTAATAAAAATCATCAGGTTTCCACCGATTGGATCAGTATTTTGGAATTGAATAGGTCACTGGGCATTGAATTCGAACCGGACCCGGCAGTTTCAAGTGACATATGACGTGTCATCCACATCCCGAACATCATTGAAGATCACAGGTAAAAGCATTTTTGACAAAGAAAGTGTCAGAAGGCAGGCGCCCCAACGTTTATCTTCAATTGTTTTATTAATTATTGTGTGGTCTATTTGTATGAGACATATTGGATCCATTATTGTTGAATATGAGACTGGCTAGTGTAGGCTAGTGCTTGCTGTATAGAACAGTGATGAGTTGGACTATATTGACAGCACACTTTGTATATGGCTAAGATCCCTCCTTTGCCTCTCACTATGTGCACTATGAGTCTACATGTTGAGAAGATCATGTTGGTGGATTAAGAGGTGTTATATATATATGACCTTATTATTATATCATGAATAATAACACATCTTTATAAATATTGTGCACAGTACTATGAATAGTGACTGGTGCATAGTAACTCAATTTTTATATAATGAACACACGGATGGACGAAAAAAATGGTGGTGATAACTTTCTGTTGTGCAACGAACACCTTCCCACGATCTTGTAGACAGAGGCTCCTCATCAGCTAGTGAAACTGAGAGAACAAGGGAGTAAATCCGGCCATTATCTTTGATAAAATGAATTATCCAGTGGCCAGAACGAATCCCAGAACAGGTATGTTCATTTTCCCTCTTAAACGTTGTGTTCTAAGATGAGAAGCAAGATCTTGATTTTGAGCTCGTTTGAGCTCGGTTTTTCCAACAGTAAGTACCTCATGTGAGACAAGATTTTATCGACGCCACTCGATGCGCAAGCTACCTTTTACGTTTGGCTTGAGTCTCCACCGACAATTAGTGATTGGAACCAAGAAGCAGGTTAGCACCGTCGTGAATGTAAATATCTCAAGATTTTAACGTGGATGAAGCAATTATTTAATGTTAAGTAAGAATTAGTGAGGTTAAATTATTTTATTTAAGATATATCCTAAATGTATTTTAGGTATATTATAAGAATATATTAAAAATTATTCTCTTTTATATTACTAAATATTCCTAAGAATATCCAAGTAGAATTCCTAATAGTATTAAGCTATGGTTCTCTTTGTGTTAGTCTAAAAAGAAAAGAGTATAAGAAAACCTAAGGGGTTGAAAAGAGAGTTGTACTTTTTGAAAGTGGCAATGGAAGAATGTTGCTTTTAATAATAGTCACTGTTCAAGAAAGAATCAAGTATATAGATATTGAAGACAAAAACTTTACGAGGAAGTTGTTATAAGTAAGAAGAACAATGGTATGAGAATTATGAGTGACTCTTGTAATCAATATTTTTAGATTTTGTTGAGAAAACTTAATAAAAGGATAAGGACTTGATAGTTTCTTCAATCACGGTAAAGATAGGATATTTAATTAGTCTAAATTACTTTAATCTTGTATCTCTTGTGTATTTACAACTTGATATATACATCATATATTCATGCAATACGTTATTTATGACTTGATTTATACATGATATATTCATGCAATGGGTTGTCTTCCGCGGCATTCAATAAGTTTTTGACCTTCATTTGAAGAAAAAAAAAAAAGGATAACAGTGATTATCCGGGTAGTGCTTTTTACCTCGACAAGAGAGGTTAACTACGGTCTTCATTCAAAAAACTAAATGATATGGTATTTATTCAAGGAAGCACTCAACAATATTATTTAGAATCTAGTGGTAAAAGGAGAGTAGGAAAATTAGGTGGGCCTCGGCTAGTTGGTTACACATGACCGAAGACAATTATTATTATTTTTATTTTATGTATATGTGACCAGATGCAATTATTCCAAATACAAATACTAAAATTATAATCAAACATCATTCCTACGAGCTCGTGAAACTCGTATCGCTGTGGGAGCTTATTGAATTTACGATACCGATACTTGAAGAACAACTTCCAAATAAGCAAACAATTATCAAGTCCATCACACAACTGCTTTGCCACGTCCTGTGCCAGCTTAACATATCTTGTTAACTGTAATGTGTGAGAGGGAAGAAGGCCCCGGCTAGATAATTTGAGGTCACCAAGGGGCCTTAGCTTGCATCTGCCAGTAGAATAGTGCATGTCAGTAGCTGCCACAGTTATTCCATTCCAGAAGTTTCGTTATGTCATTCTCTCTGTTAAGGAGGTTAGAATAAATTTTATGTGTTTTCCTTTTATGCCCCATCTGTCGAGGAGAAGGGTAAAATATCTTCGTGTTTAGTGTGGGAAGGGGTAACCCATTTCTGTATAAATATCCCCCCATGTAATTGAATAAGGCAGCGAAGATTTTCAGACTTTTCCTTGTGTTAGATGTGCTTTCCTTCTTTCCATATTTTGCTCTTTCAAAATAGGAAGGAAACGAAACATGCAACGTTGGTGGGAGGAGGACTACCCACTGCTGTATAATCACCCCATCACCCGTTCTCTCTCACTATCACGCTCCAAAGTGGTATCGAAGCCAGCTTCAATGGCTGAGCAACGCCAAGATCGTGGAGATGACGTCAATCAAAAATTGACTATGTTGATGGATCAGATGCAGCAGCTACAAAATATGTTCGTCAGCCTCAACAATAAGGTCGATGGAATGTGAATGGGAAGGACACCTCGGATAATCGTCCAGGAGGTAGTCGAACTAACAGTTCGTCTATGGTTTCGGGGAATCACTTTATGTCAAAGCTAGATTTTTTGAAATTTGATGGGAGTGAGGATCTAGCAGGTTGGATTAGCAAGACAACTTAGTATTTTGAGTACCACCAGACCCTCATGATGACAAAGTGATGTTAACTTATTGGAATTTTGAGAAAGATGCATTGATCTGGTACCAACTACTGAAGGAGGAGAATGAAGGCATGCATGTTACTTGGGATTTACTGGTACATGAGATAACTAACAGATTCAGACCTTCTTTATACCAGGATAGCTTTGCAGAAATGGTAAAACTGAGGCAAGAAGGCTCGGTTGAGGAGTACCAACTCCAGTTTTCCCGCTTGTTGCTGAAATTAGGCAAACTAACACCCACACAACAGATTAGCTGTTTTATAAGTGGGCTTAAGAAGGCCTTGTGAGTGGATGTGCAAGCTAATAAACCAATAACTCTATCGTTAGCAATGAGTCTTGCCAAACTTTTTGAGTCCAGACACGGAGGACCTCCAACTCGAAAAATTAGGTTATCCATAAGCCGAACAACTTCGGTAACCACTCCGGGACCCATTTCTACGGCACCAGGGAAACCTCCCATGCCTGTTCGTAAACTTTCTCAAACGAAACTTATGGATTGCAGGGCAAAGGGATTATGCTTCAATTGTGATGAAAAATTTGTTCCAAGGCATCGTTGCAAGAAACTTTTTCTCTTGGAAGCTATTGAGAATGAAGAATCAAAAGGTGATCAAGGGTGGGATAAGGTTTTGGAAGAGTTCAATGAAGGTCTTGTTATCTCAATCAATGCCTTATATGGAATACCTATTCCATAAACAATGAAGGTGATGAGGAAATGTGGGAGTAAAAAGTTTGATGTATGTTTCTTGGTGGATTTCGATAGTACTCATAATTTTGTGAGCACTATTGTTGCCGAGAAACTCGACATCTCCATCCAATCTGGAAGCTTGCTGAATGTGGGAGTAGCAAATGGATAGAAAATCCATAGCTCGGGCTTATGTCAACAAGTGGAAATTAAATTTCCTAATGTTGTATTTTTCACTGATGTGTATGTCTTAGACATGGCAGGAACTGAGGCTGTCCTAGGGCTAGCTTGGCTCCTTTCATTGGGAAAAATCTTGTGGGACTTTACAAATTTTACCATGGTTTTCAAACTCAATGGCAAGAGAGTTGAATTAAATGGAGTAAAAGCCCCACCTCCCAAGATAATTTTTGATAATCAAGTGGGGAAAATCTTGGAAAAAGCTAGTTTGGGATTACTACTTCAAATGAAGTTGGTTACAGATGATGATGAAGATTCCACAGAGGACCTACAACCTGACGATAGATTGGACAAGATCTTGGAAGAATTTTCAGGCCTTTTTCAAGAACCCACGGGTTTACCTCCACAAAGATCGATGGATCACGACATTCAACTTAAAGATGACAAGTGGAAGGAGGGCATTATCCGACCAAGTTCTAGCCTCTTTTCCTCTCTCATGCTTCTAGTAAAAAAGTAAGATGGAAGCTAGAGATTATGTGTTGATTATCAGACTTTAAATCAACAAACTATTAAAAATAAATTTCCCATACCTACGGTGGAAGAGCTTTTAGATGAACTTAATGGAGCAAAATATTTCACTAAACTTGATCTCAGATCAGGTTATTATCAAGTTCGGATGAAGCTTAAGGATATTGAAAAAATAACTTTTCAGGCCCATAATGGTCATTATGAATTTTTGGTAATGTCATTCGGCCTTTCCAATGCTCCATCAACATTTTCAAGCCATCATGAATTTTGTTTTCAGGGAACAATTAAGGAGGTGCCATTTAGGTGCAAGTTTATATGCTCTTACACGGCCATTACCCCTATGGGTGGATTCCATTAAGTCGGAAACAGAAGAATCTCTAGAACTTTTGGAGATGATGGAGAAGATAAGGCAAGGGGAAGCTAGCTTATAGTGGACATGTAGGGATGGGATTTTGCTTTTCAAAGACAAAATTTATTTGAAGGCTGATTCAGAACTTATCCTTACAATAATTCAAGAAATGCACTCTGAGACCCATGAGGGAGTGCATAAAACCAGCGAGAGAATCCATCGGGTATTCTTTTGGAATAAAATGGACCAAAAAATCCAAGGATGGATCAGGCAGTGCAAGATTTGTCTGTTGAACAAATGGGAGAATAAACATCCTGTTGGTTTACTTCAACCCTTACCAATTCCCGAGATACATGGACTGATTTGTCCATGGATTTTGTAGATGGACTTCTGATGGTTAAGGGAAAAAGCTCTGTTCTCATAGTGGTTGACCGTCTCTAAAAATGGCCCACTTTACGACTATTAATCACCCATACATAGCTACTTCAGTGGCTCATATATTCTTTGATCAAGTTCTTAAACTCTATGGGATGCCAACATCAATAGTGTGTGATTGAGACAAGGTTTTTACTAGCACCTTTTGGAAGGAATTGTTACATTTGCAAGGAACTCGGTTCAACTACTCCACTGCATACCATCCCTAAACGGATGGTCAAATAGAGGTGGTAAATAGGTCCCTAGAGATGTACCTACGTTATTTCTCCAGAGACCACCCAAAGAACTGGACTTATTGGCTGACCTGGGCAGAATACTGTTACAATACGAGTAAGCACTCTTCAATTGGTTTAAGCTCGTATGAAATGGTATATGGGAAAGCACCTCCTTCACTCTTGACTTATGTGTGGGGAACGGCTAGAGTAGAAGCAGTGGATCGAGAGTTAAAGGAAAGGGACCAAATGATAAAAAAAAATGCAATATCGTTTGCAAGAAATGCAACACTGAATGAAGTTGAACTATGATAAGCATTGATCGGAGGCTCAGTATGAGGTAGGAGAATATGTTTATCTATGCCTCCAGCCGTATAGAAATCTTTTAGTGACCTTGTGTCGAGATCTCAAGCTGGCTCCTCAATTTTATGGCCCTTTTGAAATCATTAAGAAGGTAGGTGCAGTTGCGTATAAGCTACGACTCCCTGAAACTTCTCAAATTCATTGCACTTTTCATGTCTCCTGTCTAAAATGGTGCATTGGAAAAGACGTGGAAACCCAAAAGGAGTTACCTGTGTACATCGAGGAAGTGGACCAACTTTTACCAAAACCGTTGGCGGTATTGGAGTCACGCACCCACAGGAAAATTCTGGAGGTACTTATACATTGGTCTGAACTCTCACCTGCGGAGGCCACTTGGGAAGCTTGTCATGACATGCTACTCTATTTTCCCGACTTTGACCTTGGGGACAAGGTCCCCTTGGGAATGTAACGTGTGAGAAGGAAGAGGGCCCCAACTAGATAATTTGAGGTCACCAAGGGGCCTTAGCCTGTATTTGCCAGCAAAATAGTGCACGTCAGTAGCTACCATAGTTATTCCATTCCAGAAGTTTTGTTGTTGCGTCATTCTCTCCGTTAAGGAGGTTAGAATAAATTTTATGTGTTTTCCTTTTATGCCCCATCCGTTGAGGAGAAAGGTAAAATATCTCTGTGTTTAGCGTGGGAAGGGGTAACCCATTTATGTATAAATATCCCCCCATGTAATTGAATAAGGCAGCAAAGATTTTCAGACTTTTCCTTGTGTCAGATGTGCTTTCCTTCTCTCCATATTTTGCTCTTTCAAAATAGGAAAGAAACGAAACACGTAATGTTGGTGGGAGGAGGACTACCCACTGCCATCTAATCGCCCCATCACCCGTTCTCTCTCACTATCACACTCCATTAACTCGACTGTTTTAATAGTTTGGAAGTTTGATAGTTTTATCCATTATACGAACCTTCTTGATTTACCGCTGATATATTTTATTAAACAGTTTAGCTTATTGTAATTCATGTGTACTATATAAGGACTCCACGATCATTGTAAGCATTATTGTGATCAATACGATTCTCAAACTTTAGTAGAGTAATCTATTTATCTTCTCGCTTTTCCTTAATTCTTTTTGGTATCAAAGTAGGCCTTCTGCTCTACTTACTTTTGCCGGAATCCATGGAAGACAAGCCTACTTACCCCTTTCCCAATGGTATCACATCATTAATTTTGCCTCATTAAAGTTGGTTGAAGACAATTACATCTTGTGAGTCAGATAGAAAAGGGTCTTTTTCGAACCTAGCGGATGATTAGTTTTCTCACTTGAAAATACCCCCTCCACTTGCCAAAATCACTCTGGATGGTAATAAGGCAACCAATCTTCTTCTTGAACTATGGGAATAGAGTGACAATCTCACTTGTTCCTAGCTCATCAATAGCCTTTCAAAGGAGGTTGTTGGGTTGGTGTTTGAGTTGTATCATTAAATAGATGTGTGATGCATAATTACCAATTATTTTGCAAAATAGATTGAAGTTCATGGATATGAAATTTAGCCAAAGCTCCATCATCTTCAAAAATATAACAAACCTTTGCATACTTACCTTTTTGAGTTTCAAGCGTTGTGCAATCAATTAAACATAATTGGTAAGCCACTTTTCAATTTTGATAATATCTTCAAATTCATATAAGGACTCAAAAAAGAGTATGAATCCTTCTTGGTGGCCATGATCAGGCCATTAATTTCCTTCAATCAAGCTCAATGAGGAATATGTAAAGATGATCACGTGCAATGCAATTGGATTCGGTAGCAATTACACCAAACTCCCATCTCAATGAAGAAGTCCTTCAGGCCAACCAAAGAACAAGCGAAGGTGGTTGATGGCTTATCTCACAAATCCCCCCAAGGCTCCTTCATCCAAGGACCTCATGTTAAGCTCATTGAATATGGTCTTAACTATTCTTTGAAGTTCCTAACTCTTTTACTACACATTGGTAATTTTAGGCATGGGTTAGCAACAATATCATCAATAGGATTGGTAAAACTAGTTGTCAAAGGATTTGGAGGAGTTATAGCCTTCCGTGAGATGGGGGAGGAAACAATAAGTATAAGCACATAATGGGTTAATGGTGTAATCCTGGAGGTCATGCTTGCAACCATTGCCAAGGAAGGGCTTAGGAACTTAAAAAAAATTGGTGGAACGAGTGTGAAAAGGCTGAATCATACCTACGTGAGGCACAAAGGGAGCTTGAGTGGGAAGTTTCGTTCCTCTTCCAAGGGATCATAGATGAAAGGACCAAAAGAATTTAGGAAAAGATGGGCACAACAATAATGACTAAGGTTGCCTACATGTTATTGTAGGAGTATAACAACAAGAAGGGAGGGTTTGGGTCTTAAAGCCTTAGCACCATCAGATATAACATGAATAGCCTAATCAAAGTGGGTAAGGAAAGGTACTACATAGATTCATATGGGCATAAGGTCACTAAGAGTAGTTCAAAATCCATGGTGCACTTTTGGAGCACAAACTTTAAGGCAAGGTTATATGCAAAAAGGAAGTGTTGTTATGTGCATGACAACATATGTTAGAAGAAACCCTTTTGGGTCACTAACTCCTTGCTAGCAGTAGGCTTTGACATAGAATTTTGCTAGAATTGACTTAAATTGGCTTAAATGTAATTGTAATAAGGGATAGGGAAGAAAAGGTTGCATATGTAGTTGAATAACTAAGGAAGAGCACCTTGTACTGGCAGAGTAGGTTAGGGAAGTTCTTATAAAGAATTAGAAGTGTAAAAGATATAAAGAGCTAGAAGTGTAAAAGAAAACTCAACCTTTGAAATCTACAAACAATAGTTTGTTTTCCCTTCTAAAAATAAAGTTTTAGTGTTCTTCTAATGACACTAAGATTCTATTTTATCCAAAACAACCACAATCCACCACAAATGATTGAAAATCCATTCGTTAATGACCTTATTAGAGCATAACATTACTCTTGCTTTTACAAAATTGCATGGAGTTTGTTTATTGATAATTTCAAGTAGAACCTAATTAAAGAGTGCACTCCTCCCCTTTCTTTTGCTTGCATAAATTCCTTTTGATACCTCTACATGCTCAAACTTTATGGCCCATGAGTAACCTGGAACACAACTATAAGCATTACTTTTATATACAAAATTAAAATCAAAGTCTTCATTACACATCTTGATCTAATGATGAGATTGTTGCAATCTATACCATCAACTTTAAGACTATGAGCACTTGGTTTATTTCTTTATCTTCCAACTTGTGATACTTTTGTTGCAAGTGATGAGCAATGGGAAGTACAAGAGTTTATTTCTTTATCTATGAAAAAAATTCTCTCAAGGAAAGTTATTTTAAGTGAGATTTGAAAGTTTCAAATTTTTATCTTTTTATAGATATAATGACTTTTGTAATGTTGGGATATGCCCCATGCTTTTGTATTTTAAAATTTATTATTACAATTTACCCTTCCATAAAATAAAAAAAAAGAAAAAGAGAATGAACAAGCATGTCATGGGTAGTGTTTGTTATGCCTCCATAAGAGACCACCATTGGACCACTTCTGGTGCTTTTGGATGATCAAAACTTGGCCAAGTATTCAACCAAGACTTTTAAGGATATTGGCACTACAAGTAATAAACCTTAGGGGAGCTTGGCACTACAAATGGTGATACGAGTTCCACATGATTTGAGGGTTGCCTAAAATTATGTCTAGTAGGAAGATTTGTAATAAAGTGGTTGGTCATGTGGAGCTATCTGGCCAAATTGAACATTTATTTTGTTTTTATCCCTAGAAGCTGAATTACATTATTGAGTGATCCCTTTAAAATATGTTGTCTTAGCTCTAGCTTTTCTCAATCAAAACAACATTTAAACTTTCTCGTTACCCATTCGAGATAACTAAATCATCTTGTATATGTTATTTTAAAAAGAATTTCAAAACAAGATAAAAGAACTAACAATTAATGGATGGCTTACCCCAAAAAGCAATCCAAAAAAATACCAAACATTAATAATAGCTTGTTGGAGATGAATAGCTTTGAGATTTTGTTGTAATATTAATATTATCAAAAAAATTGTTCTTCCTACACACTATGACTCACATGGTTACACCTTTCCTCGAAAGGCCTAGATCCACCTTTCCTCGAAAGGCCTAATTGAGGAAAATGGTTATCTAAACTTATAAGATTTATTACAAGTATCTTTTCTCTCTAATGTGAGATTTGTATCTAATGTGAGACTTTGTTATATAATAATATAACTAGATTACATGATGCCTTTAATAAGCTACAAGCAAATTTCCAAATTGCACTCTTTTCCCATGTTAAAGCCCACAAACACCTTTTTCATTAGGCCCTTTCATATAGGCCCATTGAAAATGCCAAGTAGGGGGTTGACATGCTTGTCATCTAACTTTCACAATTGCATGATATCCTTGTGAAAGAAGTGGACAAAGGCCTCCATTTCTTCAATTGATATTTGCTCTCCAACCTGAGTGAGAAAAAGTAGATTTAATGGAGGTAGATAAAGATGGAATTACAATTGTTGTTGTAAAGGTATATTTTAAGTTTAGTTGTCATTTGAGGTGAATATTATAGTAAGGATTCTTGAATGTTGATGTTTGGAAAGTGTGTAAAAGATATAGATTTTACAAAAAATAAAGGAATTGAAGGCTAGAAGTGTTGTCTTTAAAGGTTTGAAAGTTGAAAGGAAACTATATACTAGATGTAAAGCCATTCGGTGCATTAATGTAATGTAACAAATGATTTGAAGTTGTCAAGGCAATGTTTGGTTTAGTATGATGTTCTAAATGTTTTGTAATTGCTAATGTAAGTTCAAGTTCAGTAGACTTTTTTGTTGTAATTGTAATGGTTGAAATGGTAGTAAGTGAATTTAGCTAATTAGATAAGTTAAAAGGGAAATTTAATGGTGTTGTAGATAAAATTGGATCATTGATGAAGTTTCACACATTTTATGGTTGAAAGGTACAAATTGGTGATGTTTTAAATGGAGATGGACCATGGACAGAATTTCCTACCAGCAAGATGACATCCTATTGCTACAAAGAGGAAGATATATTGGTAGACGAAACTGCTACTAACTGTGAAATTTATGTGTCTAGAAAATCTAGATAAATGCCTAGTGTAACAATAGGGGTTGTGCAACTTGATATAGATGTTATAGTTTCTTGTGTCTTAAAGAGAAAAGTTTCTTCATCAAATAGAACATGTCTAGATATGTATACATTGCCTAAAAAAACACGAAGGCAGCAATACCCTTTACGAGCATCATTATAGCTTAGGAAGACACATTGTAGAGGATGTTCTTTAAGCATATTTGCGGCATAATCTCTTAGGTAAGGAAAACAACTACATATGAAAATTCTATAATGAAGATAATTTGGTTCCTATTTGTACACTAGTAAGAAAGGAAATGCTTAATTCAAAAATGGTAAAGGAAGCCTATTTATGAGTAAGTAGATGTAGCAAAGGCTTTAAACTAGTAGTTTTTTTTTTCCAAACTTCTGCTTGCATGAGACTAGGTGTTGTATTCCATGAGCAAACAAATAATTTTATAGATTTTTGCTTATGAATTCCCCTCCACCATCAAGTTGAATTTTTTTAATACAAATATCAAATTGCTTTTGCGAACTTCATTAACACTGCAAACAAATCTAATTTATGCTTTGAAGGAAAGATCTAAGTGTAATGTGTATTGTCATTTTGTACACTACTTTTTATTAATGCACATTTATATTTTCACAAAAAAAAATGTGTATTGTCATCTACAAACAAAATATAAAATCTAGAACCTTGATGAAAGGCAATTAGTGAAAGCCCCCAAAGGTCATAATGAACCTTTTCTAATGGTCGAGATGCCTTATGTTGTGAAACAAGAAATGGTAAATGGTTACTTTTTGTTAAATGACATAAATTATAGAAAATATGGGAATCGCTGGAACTAGGTGTAATCTTCTTTTACTATTGCAATGTTTTAAGAACAACATCTCCCCTATGCCCTAGTCTTTTGTGGTAGGTTGCAAGGCCAACCTTTTATTGTCTAGTAGAGAAGAAGATCTAATAATGATTGTCAGGCAACACATATATTCCTCTTCATTGATGTCCTTTAGCTAAAGCCTTGTGTATTCTTAGGTCATTTATGTAGAATATGTTTTTAGAAAAGACAAAATAACAGGGAAAGTTAGCAATAAGTCATGAAATTGACAATAAATTATGATGAACTTAAGGTGCAACTAAAACATTGTTTAGAGAAATCTTTGTATTTGGAAGTACACCAAATGCCATGTGAGAAATGTCAAGAAATTACCATTCCTTACTTGTATATGATCTAGATTGTACCAAAGTAAGGAATATAATGCAGTAATTTACCTATTATAGCAACAACATAAGGATTAGCTCCTAGTTTGGTATCCATTCCTTATTTCCAGTGGAGAATCATTCAAATGTAAAGTTGTTAATGACTAAGGAAAACCTAAAGATTGGAAAGTAGTTTAAAATGCTTGAAACATTCCAAAGCTGTTTGGCCCTTTTGAGCACAAATTTCACAAACAGGAAACTTATTGTTGCTTGGTTTCAAGATATTAGTGTTGCTATCATTCCATCAAGTTGATGTTTGACTATTATGTATAATAAGGGGAAAACCATAACCATGAGATGGAAAAAGACTAGAGGAGTTAAAAGAACCTCTTCCATGACCTTCTAATCCACTTGTTTATTGTTGCATTATGTGCAGAAAACTGTTGAATGTTTGATTGAAGGACTATAACACACATGTCCAGCATCAAATGCCAACAACGATGCCACTACATCAGAATTGTGAATCTTTCTAATCGCTTAATGCTGGATGGAAAACAAGTTGAGTTAGGTTGCTTTATTAAGAAGTATAAAAAATACCTCTTGGTCTAACTCTGAGTCTAGAAATGACGTGTATCATGCAGCTCACTAATTCCTAAACCTTACAAGCCTCTTTCCCTATCATCTTTTTCTTTTTTCTTTTTTCCTTCTCACAACACAACTACCATATTTATCTAACACCCTCCAACTACTTGCTTTTGTAGTAACACTATCTTTTTTTTTTCTTCTTCTTCTTCTTTTGTGTATCCATCACTATCTTTGCCCCCCTTGACAGCACCTCCTTTTTTGGTTTTCTTTTCCTTTCTTTTTTTCTCTCCTTTCTTTTATCCTATGTTGACTTGAGATAAAAACAAAGCCATTCGGACTTTCCTTTATTGGTCCTCCTTCCTAGTTTCCTTGGGTGTTGTAGAGTGACGTGTAGATGTTACTTATCTAGAGATAACATTGAGGTCATGATTGAATTTGATAATAGTTTGGCTCAAGCCTCATCCAACAATCCAAGGATGAAAAACCTGGCTTTGATACCATTATTACATCCATAAATTTGAAAACATGCAATAGGGGCCAAAGGGAAGCCATTTGGACAGCCATTTGGATAACTATTTGGATTATTTGGGTGAACATTTAGACTTGTTTGAGTCTTAAACTTCATCTTTACGATGTGAAGGATAAAAATAGAGGCATCTTGGTTCTGGGTTTACTTTTTGCCTACCTTTCCATTTAATTCATTGACCTTTTAATAGACACTTTACAAATGAGAGGGGAGTAGCATGCCTTACCAAGGATGCTTAAGCCTACATGGGCATGTTCATAACCTAACCAGACTGGTAAAACTTCCACATAAGAACTCATTATATTGCCATTGTTTTATTTGTTAAAGTTGGAAGGATGTGATTTCTTGAAAACTGTTTCTCTCTCTCTCCTTTAAGCGTGTCCTATTGGGCCTTTTCTTACTTGTCTTGCCTATAAATTATTTCAAGTTAAGGACCCGCCAGTGTCAAATTATCAAAATTTTGGAGTTATGTATGGAACAGAAAAGATGAGTCTCAAAAGTAAATACACTTGTCGGCTGTGTTTAATATATCACAAATGGATGTTGGTGATCATGCTATGTCATCGGCCTTTATTAGACGCTAAAAAATGCTTGAAAGATAATACCATTGGCATTTCCTTAGAAAAAAAAAATTATTAGAAGTATATATCCTACATCGTCAAAATATTAATGTGGATCAATATTATGAAAATATAGGAAAATGAATATATAGAGCACCTCAACTCTTGGTGGATAATGAGTCCCTAAGTGTACCATAACTGTCGCAAGAAACATCGAGTTTGAGGACCCTTTACATAGAGATGCCAGCTTCGAGCACCTTTTTTTTTCAAATATTTGCGTTAACGATGGCGTTGTTTTGCTCGATGGTGTTTTAACTCCTTATTCACGCAAGAGTTTCATGTTTCTTCATGTTAAGGATGCTTGGTTTGAAAATAAAAATACGTGAGTTTGACTTTATATTAAATAGAAATATTCTTTCTTGCATCTATAAATTTTAAGATAAACATTTTTACTTTAACATGGTAATAGAGTCCGATGTCCCATTTCTAATGTGATCTCCTCCACACTTTAATTATTTTCCATAGTGCATTCACTTCACTGTTGCCACCAATACTAGCACCAGTCCTACAGCCAATGCTAGAGTCCGATGTCCCATTCCTAATGTGATCTCCTTCACACTTTAATTATTTTCCATAATGCATTCACTTCATTATTGCCACCAATACTAGCACCGGTCCTGCAGCCAATGCTTCACTGTCACCACCAATACTAGCGCCAGTCCTACAGCCAACTGTCATCTATCCCATAATTTGTCCAAGCGTTTATCAAGAGAACAAGGAAAACATGGAGTGAATATAATTTATTTTAGTTGATGCCACGAGTTAATGGACATCCTAGGCATTGAAAGCCTATCAATGTCAAGTAATTAAAGTGCTTAATGACTCGGCATATCCAAGTCACATAGCACCTACTCTCCCTATAAATGAGTAATGGGAAGGAAGAAATAAAGAGGTGATGATTTTGTAGAACTTGTGACAAAGGAAGAAATAAGTGGGGGAATTTTATGAAGAAGTTGACAATAAAGAGGTGATGCCTTTTTTTTTTTTTTAGTGGAAATGTAAGTGTGCATTAATAAAAAGTAGTGTACAAAAGCATAGGGGCATACCTCAAAATTACAAGGATTACGAAAATATAAAGGTTGGAAACTTCCAAATCTCACTCAAAATAACATTTTCCTATGAGGATTTAATATTTTTAAACAAAGAAGATCTCCCTCGTATAATTTTCCTTACTTTAGCTATCATAATTGGAATGTCTACTATTTTTCTTTGAAATCATCTTCTATTACGTTCTGCCCATATACAATAAATGCAAGCTAAAAAAGATAACTTAAGAAGTTTGGCAGCCAAATCCTTTCATTTACTAGGGTTGTAATGTAAACCTGTGAATTCAGCAAATTCCTCCAAAGATTCTATAAGACAGAGTACTGAAGCTATATCACCATGAGAGAAAAGGAACAAATCATCAACAAAACACAAATGAGTGATTTTCCTAAGCTTACATCGCCAATGGAACTTAAAAGTTGATGATGAGATCTTTGCAATAATAATTCTATTTAGTATCTCCATAACCAATACAAATAAATATGGGGATAATGGATCCCTTTGTCTCAGTTCATTGGTACCTTCAAAGTAACTTGCATGCTCTCCATTGAAATTTATTGAAAATCTTGGTGTAGTAATACACTCACCAACAAGATCAATTAGATACTGAAGAGTATTGATAGCTTTCAAGACTTTTAATATTGCTTCCCACTTGACCATATCATATGCTTTCATGAGATTAATTTTTATAGCCACACGTTTACCTTTATCACCCTTGTGATAGTTGTGAAGTAGTTCTTGGCAAAATAGAATATTCTCAGAAATCTGACATCCCTTAATGAAAGCAGTTTGATTTTGGCTTACCACTACAGGGAGAATAACATTCAATTTTTCAACCAACATCTTGGAAATGATTTTGTAGAGAACATTGCAACATGCTATTAGTATGTAGTCTTTATTGCAACAAGGATTGGGGATCTTAGGAACTAATGATAACAATATAGAGTTTATAGCCTTCAATAGCTTCCTAGAGGAGAAAAATTCTAGTACAACATCCTCTATATCTCTTCCAATGATAGGTCAAGCTCTCTTATAAAATAAGCTATTATATCCATCTGGACTAGGGGCTTTAAAATCATGAATTTCCTAAAGAGCTTTAATAACATCTGAACACTCAAAACTTATGAGATTAAGAAGTGCACTTACATCATCATGAATTAGAGAAGCGTACCTTTCAAAGTTGGTGAAGCTATTTCTAGATTAACCAAGAATAGACTGATAATATGAAATAATAGCAGTTCTCAAGTCATCTTCTTCTGTGATTACTGAGCTATCTTCCAATACTAGCTTACTGATCCTATTCTGCACTCTCTTCCGCATCAATGATGCAAAGAAGATCTTACTATTATTATCCTCTTCTTTCAACCAAAGGTTTCTGGATTTTTGTTTGAGTAGAATTTCTTTATGTTTACTCATTGCAAGTAGTAACTCTAGTTAAATCTTTTCCTCAGAATGGGTATCAGGACAATGAGGGTTAAGTTCTAATATGTATTGCACTTGTTGTAAATTTTCTCTAGCATCCTTTATCTTTTGATGTAGGTCACCAAATTGAGTTACATTAAGCTTCTTGAGAGGAAGTTTCAGAGCTTTTAGTTTTTGCACCACGTGAAACATTTTTGAACCTACTATTTCTTGTTGCCATATTAAACTAACTATATCCATGAAATCTGAGCAATCAACCCAAAAATTAAAAAACTTGAATGAAGAATTCTTCTTGCGTGTGGTATTACCAAACTTAACCAGACATGGAGAGTGATCTCATACATTAGGGAGTAAAAATTCAATAGCAAAATTTTCAAATTTGAGAATCCATTCTCCATTGGTAAGAACTTTATCAATTTTACTTGCTCTAAGACTAGTACCCGAACCTTTATTTGTCCATGTAAATGATGGGCCAAAATAAGGAGGTTCAATTAATGCTATAGTCTCAATCATTTCATTCAAGTCTTCCATTTCTTGTGTCCATCTAACATTAGGGCTAATGCGTTCACTTGTATTCCGTATTTCATTGAAATCTCCTATAATTAACCAAGGAACATCATTAACATTAAGATTAGAGAAGCTAGTAAGGTTGGCCCACAATTCTCTACGCTCAATCTCTAAGTTACTAGCATAAACAACTGATAACAAATATGAGTGCATACGTGGCTTTTCAATTAAGCAATGGATAACTTGAGAAGAAGACTCTTTAACTATAAGTTGAATATCAGAAGCTTTCCAAACGATCCATATTCTACCAATACTACTAAACCTATAATTATGGATATAATTTCAACTTGCGAACCCATTCTTTACAATCATATCAGCATTTTCTGCTTTGACTCTATGTTCAAGCAAAATAATAACTTGGGGGTCATGGATTAAAACAAACTCAGCTATTTTCCTTAATTTAGGACTTTTATTTAAGCCCCTAACATTCTATGATAGTACTTTCATTTATTAGGAGGTTTATTTTCTGCTACTGTTATCCCAATCTCTACAATAGAATCAATGAATGAGTTTTCCTCTAATACTGCAAACTTATTCTCAACTATGAATGAGGTGATGCTTTAATAGAGGATGGTATTTTATTATATTTTTAATCATATAATATACTTTTTACATTGCAAATTTTGTTGTGGAAGTAATATGTCTCATTTCATATAAACGGTTGTTACCTCCTAAACATAAAACATGACATCATATAAAGCATTGAATATATGAGAAATTGACTGTAGAATTAGTATGACAAATTCAAGAGATTTTATTTATTCAAAGGTATATATTAATTCATCAATACAAGTTATACTCATTCTTCAGTTTCTCATTTATTGCAATTTTTTCAGTCACTATATCTTGTGGGCAATGTTGTTTCGTTCGATGGAGTTTCAGACCTCGTTTCACGCAGCAGTTAAGAGGGTTCTGCAGACAAATGAAAATCCGGGAAGGCAGCATTTTAAGTGGGATTATTTCTACGAAGTAACAGCGAAATCATGTGAAGAATTTGGAAAATCTTAGAAAGTCAAGCTTAGACAAAGAATAATTCTTTATGTGCCGCCCAAGAGAAACATTAGCTTCGATGTTCTGCGAAGGGGGAGCTGCATCTTGTCTTCTGCCATTGTCCCATCTTGCCGCCTACACATGGAGATAAGGTCTCAGGCGCCCACCACGTGAAGCTGTCAACGTAGCCGGCCATTACGGACTTTCTGCCGTGGCAGACTCCGCACCACATCCTAAAATTTCATGGACCGTGCAGGTCATGGATTGGCAGGAAGGACAGATTTTCGATGATATTATACTGCTAATAATAAGTTGTCGAAGCTATTCTCAGCCGACAAGTTACTTCTAGTGTTTGGCTTCTTTCCTTTTCCACTATTTGTTAGCTCTCTTGGATTGTATGGAAAGTCCTCCTGGGGTAACTTATCGGGATGGGTCCATTCTCTCGTGCTGGCTAAGGGATGATGTCACCATTCTTGACATGACAAGTGATTGGGGCCAAGAAACTGTTAAACGGCCACTGAAATCTGGATATTTTAAGACTTGACGCACCTTTTATAAAAAGAGAAGGAAAAATGTATAGATTTGGAGGTTATTAATTTTTATCTTTTTATAATTTTAATAATATTTATAATGTTAAGATATATTTTTATATTTTTAAATATTATTTTTTATTAATATAAACTTACATTTATATGAAAAATGGAGATGTATAATAATTATTGGGAACACAATGATAATTGAATAAGTTTTTTGTTTAACTTGCACCCAAATGAAATTTAAATTATTATTATTTTATAAAAAATATAACTTTGATTAATAAAAATTAGTATACAAAAATATATGAACATACCATAATATTATAAAAGTTATAAAAGTTATGAAAACATGAAAGTTCAAAAGCTTTAAATTTTACTTAAAATGATATTTTATTAAAAATTATATTTCGAAACAAAAAAACTCTATTCCTATAATTTTTCTTATATTTATCAACTTGATTAGAATGTCAATTTTTTGTTATAAAATCATCTTTAATTTCATTCAGCCCATATATAATATATGCATTTATATTACAAATTATTAATATGTTATATTTTTATATGTAATTTTTTGTATAGATATATTCTGAGAATAATAAATTTTATAACCAAAATCATCATATCCCACATGGGATGAACATTATGGAATTGATTAGGTTACTTAGTATAGGTCACCAGGTGACAACGTATGACCTGTCATCCAGATCCCAAGGTGAAAGCTAAATGATTTTGACAAAGTGTGCGCGTGCACCAACTTGGAGCATTTACAAACGTATATGCTATAAACGATGAGGTTGCTGCATTTGCAATCTAAATGTTTTAAGCTTTCAACGTCGATGAATTAATTATTTAATCTACAAAAGACAAGAATATATCTATGTATAAATGTTGACATCACTGTGAATCTAAATATTTTAAGATTTCAACGTCGATGAAGCAATTATTTAATAATTTTATATCTTCACAGAGTTATAAAGCGCGGAATGCTTTTTGCCCCAACAAGAGAGTTTAACTATATGATATGGTATTCTTACAAGGAAGCACTTAATAATATTATTCAAGAATCCAGTGATAAAAACGAAACAGGTAGATTTGGCGGAGCCATGGACGGTGGGTTCCACATTTATTACAAACACATGTACTTAGAAGTATAATCCAGTGTCACTCCCAACAGATTACCACACTTTCCAAGGTAACCTACGAGAGTCACTGTGGGAGCTTATTAAATTTACGGTACCGGAACTCCCCATAGGTTTTTGTTGAATATTTGGCTGGATTTTGATCGTCCACGAGCGCTGGAACTGGCCCTATGGTGTTCTCCTGTGGAGGTGCAACAAATACTGCCCATGACATGCGTGTACGTTCCTTGTTCACCAAACTCCTGTGAAGAACACTCTTGTACTTGCCGTTGCTCAGCACCTGCAACAAAAATCTCGGGAGTGGGATGACAAAGGAATAAACCAGAACTGTGTTGCTAACTCCCGTTGTTTCTTGCATTAACGGTTTCGTGTACAATAGTAGTACTACGTCAATCTGGGCAAGAAACGGAGTATATATACCTCAATCTGATCACCAACATGGACGAAAAGTGCATCTTGCAAATAATTGACAGCAACCCAATCAACGCCTTTGAAAACTTCAAGGCCTAGGACGTCGTTGGGGACGAGTAATGTGAGTGCAGACATGTCAGTATGAGGTTCAACTCCTAAAGCCACTTCAGGTTTTGGGCAAGGGGGATAGAAGTTTATTTTCATCTCCAGTTCTATATTATCATCTCCTAAACTGGATTTCAAAGCCTTCACTTCCAGACCTAGCCCCTCCGAGAGCAGCTGAAGTAGTTCTTCTGTCACTCTTAACATCTCTTTGTTATATTCTTCTGTGACTTCCCTGTTCAAGGATGCATGATGTCAGTTATTGTATCCTGCAAATAATCACGCGCCTGCGGCATAGACGTTGTAGGAGAAGGGTATACGAATACCTGTAAGCAGGAGGATTTTTGGGCCATACATCGAGATTGACCTTATGAGGAGGAGCCATCATATGGAAGAAATAGTCAATCCACTCGAGTTTCTCGTCGTGGTTCTTAGTCATCTTTGTACCATACCCTTCGAACTTTCCACTGGCAGCGTCGTTGGCATAGGCCTCCTTTTCCTTTTGGGGGAGGCCAAAGAAATCCCGCCCCACCTCCTGCAGCCGTTGGATCAATGACGGGGATATGCCGTGATCGGTAAGGAGGAAGAACCCCCAATCATGGCAGGCCTTGTCCACTTCTTTCACGAGGACATCATGCGGCTTGGAGAGTGAGATGACAGGCACATCGACCCCCTGCACAGCCTTGGTGTTCTCCGGGCGCTCGTGGGCTGGTCGGACGAACTGCTCCGGCAGTACTTTGAGCCCGCCAAAAGCCAAGGCCTGCACTCTCTCAATATCCATTGTGTTTGCGTCGTGAAACGTGAAGCTCAGAGGTGCGCGTAGCCAATTTGAAGACCACAAATTTCCGTAGTTCCAGATCCATATACTCGGTTCCTCTGAATGGTAGGTCTATCTGCCAAAGGCCGCACCTTTTCCCCGAGACCCATCTAACACTCAACCGTTGAACAAGGCGGAAGGACTAAGAAAGCACATGGTTTTTTCTGGGAAAAATTCTAATCTCAGGATGTGTTTTCACCCTGTTCACCGAGAAATTTGAGAGAAACGAAGAGAAGGCTCGAGGGTAGTCGAGGGAAGAAGAAATTCGACCAACCCACTGCAACACTAAGATTTTTAGCTTGTTCAGCCATATGCCCACATCCGGAGGGCAAAATTGGATCAAATTTATTATTATTATTCCAATAAAAAAATAATAATACATTTTGTTGAAAGTGGATATTATTTATCATTAAAAAGTAAAAAGATGAATTAATCTTATACTAATAAGATTTCTTCATTTAATGCGTTAAGATTTTGAAATAAATCTTCACACTTTAACACAATTTTTGTTCACTTTCCAAACTTCAAAATACCCCTTGGTTCTATCTCAAAGTTTCTGTTTTCTTCTTGGTTCTTTTTCTTCACTTCTATGCTGTAAAAATCCAATATATGCACAACTTGGTGAGCAAAACAGCAAGTTGGATGAAACTTGTTCATTATTAATACAAGCAAACCGTATAAAGAATTTCAATGCGCTACTTGAGAGCTCTGTACATATATCTTCATACTCTCTTGAGGAAGGAGTATAAGACAAATATATACAATCAAAATGAAAGAAAACCTAGGAGAAAATATTTTCTTATTTGCCTAGAACCCGTGCGGCATTGCATGTAGGAGAGATGACGTGAGGACTGATGTGGCCTCGCGCTCCTTGTCATTTGGCAACATCTCCCTACCAGAAGATGAGGTGATTCCTCTTCACTTATATCCTGGGATTTTAGGAGAAGAGTACCCAGTAGAAAAACAGAGAAAGATGCTTCTGGCCCGGCCTTGGATGTTTTGTGAAATCTTAATTGGTCATATTTGATTTTCAAACAGTTTGGAAAAAATCATACCTATGAGCAGGATAATTGCGGCTGCCATGCATTGTGGTATTTTATTAATTATCTAAAGTGAAGCTCCTTTATCGGTGTTCCTATTTAAGCAGATGAATATTTACATTAGAGGATGTTAATAAAAAAACACAGCTGTTAAAGGTTTCTACAGACATATAAAATCCGTGAACGCAGCGTATTAAGTGAGATTATTTCTAGGAAGTGACAATGACAATCATAGACGATGCAAGTCGCAGTTAGGTCTGAAGGACTATTCCTAGGAATTAACAATCACAATCATGACAATACAAGTCGCAGTTTGTGACGTAGATCTATTTCTTGGAAGTGACAATGACAATCACGGACGATGCAAGTCACAGGTTGGTAGCAAGAACTGATCTTCGATGATATTACGTTACACTAGAATCACTGTCGAAGCTATTCTGTTACAAGCTAAGTCTTTTGATAACAAACTATCGGATTCAAGACCAGGATCTGAGCTGGACGGGTAACGTTTGTTCTGTTGTCTATGCTTCCTTGCTCGTCCAATGGTTACAACACACATATAACTACACACAGATTCACAACCACACAATCACAACAACCCACGCCAAGTCTTCAACTCTTACAACAATCAGCCAAAGAACAACCCAATCTATCTCACCGCTACTTTAACTACTACCAACCACAAGGATTACACAGACAATTCATCTAACACTCCACAAGCACCCATAATAACAGTACACCGATTCACTCACACAACCTTCACAGAAAATACATGAACATAACTACACAACAGAGAGCAGTACATGGAAATAGAAACACATACACAGCTTCTATGGGACGCTGCCATCACCGGAACACCGGACTGCAACTTCTATGGGAGGTTGCCACCAAACGCCTCTTTCACGAGAGACAGCGCCCAAACTCCTTTTCTCCGTAATGTTCTTCTCTTCTCCCGTAAGCTCTTTTTATTGTCTTTACTTTTGCCACTTATTATTGAGCCTCCTAGCTAAGACTTGGTATTATAAAGCCTACACTTGTCTTGGCCCAAGTCAGGCCGCAACATATTCCTCTTCAAGAAGCTACTGATAGTGTTTGGCTTTTATCTTTTTCTTCTGGAGTGCTCTGTGGGAAACCATCCTTCCTTATTTGTTAATTCTCTTGGCTTTTTTGAAATGGGTAACTCATCAAGATGGGTCAATGCTTTATTGCCGGCTAAAAGATGATGTCACTGTCAAGTGAATGGACCTAAGCAACGGGTAAAGCCCACTGAAAATCCAGTGACTGAAGCCAAGAAACAGGTTAACACCACTGTGAACATAAATATTTTAAGATTTCAACCAGGATGAAGTAATTATTTAATATGCTTTTGACCTTCAAAAAAAAAAAAGTGGATAACAGAGTGATAAAGTGTGAATGCTTTTTACCCCAACAACAAGAGAGTTTAACGGCGGTTTCGATTGAGAAAACTAAATGATATTTGGCGGAGCCACGGCCAGTCGGTATAAGAAAAGAAGAATGCGAGTGAGAGAATATTTTCATTGTACAACCTAAGGGTCTTTATATACAGACCTATAACGCTACATACATGAAAAGTAGAATGGCAACAATACAGGAAAAGGCTTTTACAACTTCTAACTAGTGTGATCCTGCAAGAGGGTTGAAATTGGAAATGAAGATATCAAACTTGAACATTTGGAAGAGGCTTTTACAACATCCAATTGGATTGTTTGTATTTACAAAGTCAAACCACCTAATAATAGGTGGTGAGGCACTCGCCTTAGGATAGCAAAGAACATGTAGTTTGAGAGCTAGAATCTTGAAATGGTGTTAGAGATAGGAAACTTTTTCAGAGCTTGCATTTGCAGCATTTCAAGGCTCTTAGTTCAAGACCCCATTTTTGTATTAGGTTGGTCCAGCTCATATTCGGGGACTTATTATTGGGTCCAATTAGGGTAATGTGGCTCTAAGGTTTAAAAAGAAAAATATAAGATTTTTTCTTTAAGAAGGGGTGAGTGGCCGTTAAAAAGAAAAGAGAGAGAGAAAAGAAAATATTATAATTTTCGCAGGAATTAGAGGCCTTGCGTAACAGTTGATCAAACGTTTGAGTTAATTTTTTCTCAGTAGGTTCGAGATTGGGTGTTCTTCATTGTGAACGGTTGGATCTTCATTTGGAGCTCTTGAAGCCAGCAGATCTTAGTCAAAAATTTGGGTGATATTTCTTCAACTTTTATTGGTTAAGTTGTTGTTTACAACTTGTTATTCACTATTAATTGGTAATTCTATTATTATTAAATCAGTAAAAATTCTTTTGTGTTGATTGTGATTTGCTTATTTTACTTATGATTTGAATACATTGTTGGTGTTTTAGTATATCCTCAGAAGTTCAATCAAAGTGGGAAACTTTATACGTCGTTTTTCCCATCAGAGTGGTATCAAAAGCTTAGGTTGTGGTTGTTTTATTTTTGGATTTGATTGAACGATGGAATTAAGTACTAACAAGATGATTAATTTGTATAAAAGAAACTATCATGTTAAGAAGGGTATGATGGAAGACTTGCTTTATGTGAAGCGTTGACACTTACTAGTGTTTAGTGAAACAAGACCATACAATATAAGTGAGGCCGATTGGACTCTTGAGCATAAAATTGTATGCGGGTTCATTCGACAATTTGTAGATGAGAATGTTTTGAATCACATTAGTAAAGAAACACATGCTCGGACTCTATGAAACAAGCTTGAATCCTTATATGCTCGAAAGACTGGAAATAATAAGATGTATTTGATAAAGTAACTTATTAGCCTGAAATACAAAGATGGGTAATCCATATTTGATCATTTGAATGAGTTTCAGGGAATGTTAGATCAATTTTTAGGCATGAATATGAAGTTTGAAGACGAAGTACAAGGACTTTGGTTACTTGGTACTTTACTAGAATCTTGGGAAACATTTCGTATGTTAGTGAGCAACTCTACTCCTGATGATATTGTCACTATGAATTTTGCCAAGACTAGTATTTTGAATGAAGAGATGAGAAGAAAGAGTCAGGGTTCTTTGTCTTATTATGAAGCTTTGGTTGTTGAAAACAATGGGAGAAGTCATAGTAGAGGTTCGAGAGGTTATAACAAAAGTCGAAATAAATCTAGATTATGGCATAAAAATGTAAAGTGCCATCATTGTGGCAAGATGGGTCATATCAAGAAAAATTGCTTCCAGCTGAAAAATGAAAAGAAGAATGGTAAAGGTAAAAATGAGAAGAAGAAAGTTAATGAAAGTGAGGAGAAGAAAGACAACAATGATGATGATCGAGTTGCAGCAACTACTAATGAACTTGTTATTGTGTGCTATGATGATAATGTGAATTTTGCAAGCAATAAGACAAGTTGGGTAATTGATAGTGGTGTTTCTCTTCATATTACTTTCAAGAAAGAGTTCTTTACTTCTTATACTCTTGGAAACTTTGGCACATTGAAGATGGGTAATGATTGTTTGGCTAAAGTTGCAGGTATGAGAGATGTATGCTTGGAGACTCATAATGGATCTAAGTTGGTTATCAAGAATGTTAGACATGTACTAGAAATTCGCTTGAATTTGATTTCTACCGGAAAACTTAATGATGAAGGTTTTTGTAACATCTTTAATAATAAACAATGAAAACTTACTAAAGGTTCATTAGTTATGACTAAAGGCAAGAAAGAGTCTTCTTTGCATTTGTTTCAGGCCAAGATTTCTAAGGACATTTGTAATGTAGTGGAAGATGGGAATGCAAGTGCTTTATGGCATAAAAGGTTAAGTCACACGAGTGAGAAGGGCATGAATGTGTTGACAAAGAAGAACTTGCTATCTAGGATTAAGAATGCAAAACTTGAGAAGTGTGTACATTGTTTAGTTGAAAACAGAAAAGAATTTCATTCAGATAGTTACCCTCCTTCAAGAAAATCAGATTTCTTGTGGAGCATCCTACTTTGTGACCTTTATTGATGACTACTTAAGAAATGTTTAGATTTATGTTTTGATGTCAAAAGATCAAGTGCTAGATGTGTTCAAGCAGTTTCAAGTTTCAGTAGAGAGGCAAACTGGAAAGAAGTTGAAATGTATTCGATTAGACAATGGTGGTGAGTACATTGGACCATTTGATGAATATTGTAGGCAACATGGTATTCGACATCAGAAGACACCTCTAAAAACACTTTAGTTGAATGGTATAGTGGAAAGAATGAACAAGACATTGGTTGAGAGAGTTAGATGCATGATTTCAAATGCTAACCTACCAAAGACATTTTGGGGTGAGGTATTACTGACAATAGCTTATGTTATCAATTTATCTCCAATTGTTACTTTAGATGGTGATGTGCCAAATAGATTTTAGTTTGGTAAGGATGTTTCCTATAACTATCTATGAGTATTTGGTTGCTAAGCATTTGTTCATATTCTAAAAAATGAAAGGTCTAAGTTAGATGTTAAGACACGAGAATGTATATTTCTTAGTTATGGTTTTGATCAATTTGGTTACAGGTGTTATGATCCAACTGTGAAGAAAATTGTGAGAATCGTGATGTTGTATTTTTTAAGAATAAAAATATGACATATATTGGCCAGAGTGAGAAGAATATGTCACAAGGCTCTAAGATTGGTATTGATATTGATATAATTCCTTCAAATGATTTACAACGACAATTGCCAGAACAAGTTAAAAGTGATATTCAGCATGACGTTCAGGATCAGGTTTAGAATGAGTAACAGGATATAGATAATAGTAACACTCAGATAGATAATGTTGTTGATGTTTAGCAGAATTCATCTTCAGTTCCACCATTGAGGAGGTCTACTAGAGATCGCCATCCATCCTCTAGATACTCTTCCGAGGAGTATGTATTGTTGACTGATGCATGTGAGCCTGAGAGCTTTGAAGAAGCAGCAGAAGATGTGGATAAGAAGAAATGGGTTGATGTAAAAAATCTTTGCATGATAATCAAACATTTGAGTTGGTGACATTACTTAAGGAAAAGAAAGCTTTGAAGAATCGTTGGATTTATAGATTGAAGTATGATGAAAATTCTTCACAACCCCAATACAAAGCTAGATTAGTTGTTAAAAGTTTTAGTCAGAAAAAAGGGAATTGATTATGATGAGATTTTCTCACCTGTTATGAAAATGTCCTCAATTCGAGTGGTTTTAGGATTGGCTGCCAATCTTGATCTTGAAATTGAGCAAATGGATGTAAAGACTACTTTTCTTCATGGTGACCTAAATGAAGAAATTTTTATGGAGCAACTAGAGGGTTTTAAAGAAAAAGGTAAAGAGAATTATGTTTGTAAGTTAAAGAAAAGTTTATATAGCTTAAAACAAGCGCCAAGACAATGATATCAAAAATTTGAGTCTTTTATAGGGGAGTAAACCTATAAGAAGACAAATTCTGATCATTGTATATTTGTGCAGAAGTTCTCAAATGATGATTTTATCATTCTACTACTTTATGTAAATGACATGCTTATAGTTGGTAAAAATGCTGCAAGAATTGAAAAGTTGAAGTAGGATTTAAGTAAGTCATTCTCAATGAAAGACTTAGGCTCAGTGAAGCAAATTCTTGGTATGAGAGTTAGTCATGATAGAAAAGCCAAGAAGTTATGGTTGTCTCAAGAGGAGTACGTCAAAAAAGTGCTTCAAAGGTTTTGTATGGATAAAGCTAAAGTGGTGAGTATGCCTCTTGCTACACATTTTAAACTTAGTAAGAAACAATGTCCTGCAGATGAAGAAGACAAAAAAGATATGAAAAGAGTTCTTTATGCTTCGACTGTTAATTGTTTAATGTATGCAATGATTTATACAAGACTAGATATAACTCATGCAGTTGGAGTAGTTAGCAGATTTACTTCTAATTTGGAAGAGAACATTGGAATGCAGTGAAGTGGATTCTAAGGTTTCAAGGCACTTCTAGTTTGAAACTTTCATTTGGAAGTGATAAGCTTATTCTTGTGGGATATATAGATTTTAATATAGCAGGGAATATTGATAATAGAAGATTTACTTTAGACTACTTGATTAAGATTTTCAGGGAGAGTTGTGGCATGACAATCAAGATTACAAAAATATATTGTTTTATCTACAACAAAAGCATAATTTATTACAGCAACGAAAGCATGTAAATAGTTGCTTTGGATGAAGGAATTCATAAATGAACTTGGTTTCGTGCAAGAAATGTATATGTTATTTTATGATAGTCAAAGTATTATATGTCTTGCTAAAAACTCTACTTTTCATCAAAAGTCAAAGTATATTGATGTAAGGTATCATTGGATACGAGATATCATAAAAATAAAAGAAATTACACTTGAAAAGGTACATACTGAGGATAATGGTTCTAATATGATGACAAAGGCTCTATGGTAGGAAAAGTTTGAGTTTTGTCGGCATAAGGCCAGTTTGGATTGTGCTTGAGAAATGGACATATGGAATCTTCCTCATTTAGGCTAGAGGGGGGAGAATTTTTGGGTTGGTCTAGCCCATATTCGGGGACTTATTATTGGTTCTAATTAGCATAATGTGGCCTTAAGGTTTAAAAGGAAAAATATAAGATTTTTGCTTTAAAAAGAGGTGAGTGGCTGTCAAAAAGAAAATAAAGGTAAAAGAAAATAGCAGAATTTTTGCAGGAATTAGAGGTCTTGTGCATCAGTTCATCAAACGTTTGATCAAGGTCGATCCGTGGTCTGATTGAGTTGATTTTTTGTCAGCAAGTTCGGAATTGGGTGTTCTTCATTGTGAACTATTGGATCGTCATTTGAAGCTCTTGAAGTCAGCAAATCTTGGTCGAACATTTGGGTGATATTTCTCCAACTTTTCTTGGTTAAGTTGTTGTTTGTAACTTGTTCTTCATTATTAATTGGTGATTCTATTATTGTTGAATTAATAAAAATTCTTTTGTGTTGATTATGATTTGCTTATTTTACTTGTTATTCAAATACATTATTGATGTTTTAGTATATCCTCATAGGTTCAATCAAAATGGGAAACTTTATACATAGTTTTTCCCATCATTTTGAAGATTTTGTAATGCCGTTTTGCCTCATTTATTTAAACTGTTTATTTGATCGCATAGTTTAAAAAAAAAATACAGGAAAAATATTTACATTAACTTGTAAAACTTATTTGGAAACCTATATCACAACGTAATATTTTCATTAACAGTTCCACATGACCTACCATGTTTATTACAAATAAACAGTTTACTACCTTTTCCAAGCCAACTCTCGAGCTCGTGAAACTTGTATTACTGAGGGAGCTTATTCAATTTACGGTACCAAACTCCCCATAGGATTTGATTGAATATTTGGCTGGGTTTTGATCGTCCACAAGCGCTGGAACTGGCCCGATGGTTGTCTCCTGTGGGGGTGCAACAAAAACTGCCCATGACATAAGAGTACGTTCCTTGTTCACCAAACTCCTGTGAAGAACGCTCTTGTATTTACCGTTGCCCAGCACTGCAACAAAATCTCGTAAGTTGAACGACAAAGAAACAAAACAGAAGTGAGTTGTTAAAGCTATGATTAAGCCTTATTCGCAGATCGAATGAAGAACTCCTGTCGTTTCTTGCAATAACGTTTAACGATAAAACGGTATCACTATGTTGCTCTGGACAACACGAGGAGTATGTATACCTCAATCTGATCACCAACATGGACGAAAAGTGCATCTGGCAAGTCATTGACGGCAACCCAATCACCGTCTTTGGAAACCTCAAGGCCCGGGACGTCGTTGGAAACGAGTAATGTGAGCGCGGACATGTCAGTATGAGGTTCAACTCCTAGAGCCATTTCAGGTTGTGGGCAAGGTGGGTAAAAAGTTTGTTTTCATTTTCAGTTCTATATCCTCATCTCCTAAACTGTACTTCAAATCCTTCCCTTTCAAAGCTAGCCCCTCCGACAGCAGCTGCAATAGCTTGTCTGTTAGTCTTAACATTTCTTTGTTATAGTCTTCTGTGACTTCCCTGTTCGGGTGTAAATGATGTCAATTGTTGTATCCAGCAAACACTAACATTCCTGCTTGATATGACTAAAGACGGGCCCAAAATGAAACCCAAAGTTTAAGAGATCTAAAGGCACTATTGCCCTATCTCTGTTATGTATTCTATGAGGAGTGGGGCAGTGTTCAAGGATACAATTATACTATGTGGATCGAGGGAAGTGAAGGAAGGACAAGCGAAGGGAACTAACGAATTTTGGTTCTTATTTGAGAAGGAGATTGCATTAAATAGGAATGAAAACACCCATTAGTACTAGATAACGATTTCCTCAATCTGATGGCTCTAAAAAGAAAATAACAATGTGTGGTGGTGGCGACTCTAGCAGGCTTGAAAGAAGTCCGACATCGTGGTGACTCATAGCTTCTGTCATAACGTGAAAAATCAATGATTTGGACCTTTAAATAGACAAAAAAAAGTGTAACATTTCATTGACATCTCTTCTGCTTACCCATTACCATATGTGAGTTTCAACTTTTATTTTTCTCATTATTAAGTTCATACTCTACCATATTTTTATGCAAACACTGTTAAAAGCCTAAAGTTTAACTTAAAATTTAGTTCATAAGTTGTAAAAAAGAATTTCATCTAAATATTACCTAAGAATAATTTTTTTTTAAGGTTAAATTTTTGTCCTCAACACTTTTTAGTATACAAAATATATATTGAACTCAAGATTAGATAAATTGGAATGTAAACTCCCTCTGCACTAAGTATATTTGGAGGGTTCATAATTGAATGAGAATTATAGTAGATTAACAAAAATTATGATCTTATATTAAAAAGCTCATAGTTTAATACAAAAGCTAACTCATGGATTAAAGTGACTTTTTTTACATTAAATATTACATAAATATGATTTTTTTATTGAAAATGAAAATCTAATATTAAAAAATACGATTTTTAAGTAAATATTCAAAATATTCCTCAAAATCATAAATTAATTTTTAAGTTAAATTTTAAACTTTTTAAGATGTTATTAGAACTTAGTTATTTAACTTGGGTTTAATCAGGAGGGTTTTGGGGCCATGCATCGAGATTGACCTTATGATGAGGAGCCATCCTACGGAAGAAATAATCAATCCACTCCACTTTCTCGTCGTGGCTTTTAGTCATCTTCGGCCCATACCCTTTGAACTCTCCACTGGCGACGTTGTTGGCATAGGCCTCCTTTTCCACTTGGAGGAGGCCTAAGAACTCCTGCCCCACTCCTGCTGCCGTTGGATCAGTGACGGTGATATGCCGTGATCGGTAAGGAGGAAAAACCCCCAGACACGACACGCCTTGTCCACTTCTTTTACGAGGACATCATGCGGCTGAGAGAGCGAGGTGACAGGCACACCGACCCCCTGAACTGCCGTGGCTGGTTGTATGAATTGTTCCGGCAGCTCTTTGAGCTCCCCAAAAGCCAAGGCCTCAACTCTCTCGATTTCCATCGCGTTGGTTTGTGAATGGTAGAGCGCAGGAGGGTGCTCGTTGCTTGTATAATGAGATCATGTTACGAGGTTTCAATACTTGTTACTTGGTAGCGTCTGACTGGTAGCTCTAACTACTAGATAACAGTATCCTGGCCTTAGAAACATTGTTTCATCTCTTAGGATTGGGCGACCATATTTGATTGAAATAGTTAATAGCTATAAACTGAAAATATATTAAGAAGTTTATCATTCAATTTATAAGATAAGATCTATTATCTTATAAATAATTCTATATACCCATACCTTAGCAATATAGAATAGATGTCATTCATAACAAAATGCCTATTTTTTTATATTGACTTCTTGTTGTAAAAGACCAAGGAAAGATTTTTTTATTACATAATTCATCTGACGAGTAGTTTTTTGTCTTTGTCAATCCTATTATGAATGACTATGGTTTAAAAAAATGGTTAGACTTGATAGAGTGACGCAAGCATTTTTTAAGAACGTTTCTTTGATCTTCAAAAATCTAATAAGAATAGATTTATAATCTTAAATTAAATGAAAAAATAGGGAAAGATAATCAGATAGAAATGACTTGCGCCAAGTTACATGCTTAAATGGCCGTTCTAAAAAGCAAACAAGATTAGGTAAACAATTTATTAGTTATTTGACCTACCATTTTCAAATGAACTTGATAGGAATTATTTTTCTTCTTTTGCAAAAGTAGATGACAACACAAACAATTTTAAAATGTGTTAAATATCACTCATTCACTTAACAAATAATCTTTAAGATTAAAAGGACTATTGAGTTTATATCTAAGATACTGTATATATATATAAAAATATAAATTATCTAGACACACCATGGATTGAATGCTCATTATTATAGAACCTATGCACGAAATATCATTCTAGAACCTATACACGAAATATCAAAAAACATGACTGGCTGTGTGCCAAGTGATCATTCATACTCTCTGCCATTTGCTTGTAACACAACTAATAATGACAGTCAGTTAAACTCATCAGAGGTTTCATACTTGTGGCTTGGCAAGGGTACAGAATATTACTCCACCAGCTTCTCTGACCCTCTAAAGCATGGCGTGAACTTGTCAGTTTGTGAAGATCTCTGCTCAAGGGACCGTTCTTGCTTGGGGATTTTCTATGGGAATTCTTCTGGTTCTTGCTATGCACTAGAAAATAAGCTGGGTTCCATTATTTTCAAGCAGTGATGGTGGAATTGGCCTGCAGGGCTACGTCAAAACTCTTGTTGTTGGGTTAATACAACAAATTCTGATGGTACAAACAGCTTTAGTAATGCAAGACAAAATGTCCCTGTAGCTGCTGTGGTGCTTTTACCTTTCACTGGGTTCTTTCTGTTAGTGGCACTGGCTTTCCTCTAGTGGAGGAGATGGGGACTCCCTAAGAGCGAGGGCTTAAAGTTACGCCGCAGCAACTCACATACTTCTGAAGACCAGGATTTTTTTTTTCATCCTGGGCTTACCTAAAAGGTTTTACTATGACAAGCTTGAGGCAGCAACTGATCACTTTACGACTCAGGTTGGATCAGGTGGGCTTGGTGCTGTATACAAGGGTACGCTGCCTGATAAACCTGTCGTGGCCATAAAGAAGTTAAGTTGTTTCGGGAAGAAAAGATTTCTGCACCGAGCTCACAATTATTGGAAATGTTCACCGTGTCAATTTGGTTAGACCGAAGGGGTTTTGTGCCCAAGGCAGACAACGCCTATTGGTCTGTGAATATATGAATCTAGGTTCACTAGACCGGACTCTGTTTGGCAGTGGAGCAGTCTTGGGATGGCAAGAGAGGTTTGATATTATTGTGCTTGGAACAGTACGTGGGCTTTGCATATTTGCATAGTGGATGTCAACACAAGATCATCCATTGTGATGTTTAACTGGAGAAAATTCACTTGGACGATCATCTTCAAGCAAAAATCTCTGATTTTGGGCTCTCAAAGCTTTTGAGCCCTGAGCGGTCTGGCCTTTTCACAAGTGTGAGAGGCACTTATGGCTATCTTCCGCCAAAATGGCTAACAAACTCCTCAAATCTCTGAAAAAACTGATGTCTATAATTTTGGAATGGTTCTGCTTGAACTTGTGAGTGAAAGGAAAAATTGCTTGCCACGATCACAAAGCCATAGTGTTGAAACTGGTTCCTCTCTTCCCCACTTTTTCTCTGTTTTTTTTTTTTTTTTCCTTTTGCCCTTAAATGATTTCTCTTCATTTATACACCTTGGGCTCTTAGGAAAAAGGTGCTTCCGGCCCTGTCTAGATGTTTTGCGAAAGTTTAGTTGGCCGTATCTGATTCGCATGTAAGTTGGGAAAAATCTCATAACTAAGAGTAGGATAGTTGTGGATTGGCATCCATTACGATGTATGATTAAGGGAAGACAATCAGAACACGGTATTCTACTAACTCTTTAAAGTGATGCTATCTTATCATTTATAGTGAGTTCCAAGTCTTTTGCGAGTGATCCTATTTAAGCTAATGAATATGTACTTTTCAGGATTTTCAAAAGAAAAAAAAAAAGAACAAGGAAATGATGCAATCTCAAGTTGCATAGTCTTGATAATTTTCTTTCTTCCTTTTTATTTTTTAGTGTCACATTATGTTAAGAAACTTTACCAAATTGTACTCTTTTTCTGAGCCTTTTCCATGTTGACTTGACAGTAACTTCTCCAAGATTTTGTTTAATCTTCACCCCAGGAACATGATGCATCCAACAAACTTAAACAAGTAACGGCCTCAACTTGGAGACGATGATAAGATGATTATTATAATTTTTAAGTTTAGATGATGATATTTTGTAATTGAACAATCTTGTAATTTTTTTTTTTACAGGTGATATATAATTTGACCTTTCACAAAAAAAAAAAAAAAAAAGTAACGGCCTCAAGACATATGGGAGTGGGAAAAAGAGAGCAGGGCACGTGAAGCATGGGAAGATATGGAAAGATGGGCCATTAAGGTGCGGTTGATGGACCATGGAACTTCAGCAAAACATTCTGGTTGTAGTGAAAAACAGATGTTTCCTAGGTAGTAAATAGTTTGGATTGTTTTTTAATTTTTATTATCGCACTTTGTTAAACCAATCTCTATATAAACCAGATATCCTCACCAGCGGTATGCTAATTAAATATTATATCATCCTGCAACTTGCGTCGACAACAACGTTGGATTGTATGACTGATAATTTAATTACTAGCATTGCTCTTAATTTTTTCTAATATTCTTTTTTTTTTCTGGTACTTTGTTTTAAGAGATAATGTACAAATGTTACGTACTAAAATATCATAGGTCTTATATAAAATTTTATCCATTTTTTACACATATATATTAATATCATGAATTTTATTCTCTTACATAAATTGGAAAGGCAAACATAACGATATGACCATATAAGATGTCTAACTACATTTTTTGTTGGATTAACCTTTTAGATTGGAACTTAGGTCTATGACAAGTAGTATAAAAGCTAAATTGTAGCATGATCTAGTGGTGCTTGTGATTACTATCTCCTGTGGGGTAAGCAATGGGCCCATCAAGTGGTGCTTATAACTACCATCCCTGATATGAGATAAGGAATCCATCCACATCAAGACCGATATGAATTTTGGTGGGGGATTTCACTCTCTTACATTGGAAAGGTAAGTGGAACTATCTAATCATATAAGGGGTTCTAAGTATTCTTCCCATTAAGTTGACTTTTTGTGTTAGAACTTAGGCATGAAACACCAAGGACTATATGAAAAAAGTCAGAAATATATAAAGAAGCATTACCACCTTTTAGATTTGAGAGAGTTTTTCAAATGTCAAACCACATGGACTAAACATGTACTGAAACCTGCAAGGAATTGTATCACGCAAATTCATTAAGGAGTAAAAATAAATATCATGTTAGAGTTGATATATGTTATCAATCTAAACAATGCACATAAATGTCAAAGTAAATGCTAAGTTGTCGACCTTCGACTTAGAATACGAAGGGTAAAAAGAAACTAGGTGATGGTTTGATAGTCAACAATCTAAACAATACTCACATTTAGTTTCTTATAAGCTATCAGAATAAGTCATACTTGTCATTTACAGCAACCTGAAGATCCATTAATTCGTTGTGCTATAAAGTCTGTCCAAACTGTTTGTAATTGAATTTCATTATTTTTCTTCAAGAACGTTTACTCACCGTTCAAGTGTTTTGTTCAGAATAATTTGTAAGTTTTTATATGCTTTTTGTTGTCGAAATGCAAAATATAGCATGATATTTGTCTTCATAAATATAAGCACTGACATCTTTTCACAACAAAAAGAAAATCTTGTGGGTACATCCCAGGAATTAGGTGCATGATGGAAGCATGGAAAAGCCACGAATATTTGCTTTTAAGGTGATAACTCTGGTCCGTTCATCCACATCCCAAGGGTGACTAGTAACCATTTTAGTACCCATTATTTTTCCAAGCGTTTACTATTACAATGAGGGCAATATGGAGTTAAGCCTATTTTTCTTCTTCGAAATCAGCTTATACAGAGTTAATATATATTTTATTTTAAAGATAATTTTTAAATTAGAATTTTGATCATGTGAGACATTCTCTATGCTTTTTTAACGTACCCTCACAATTAAAGTGAAATGTGAGTTTGATTGCACTCAATTGTTATTCAGAATCCAGTGGTAAAAGCAAAAGAGGACGATATGGAGGGCCCCGGCCAGCGGGTTACAACAAACCGAACGCAATTATTACAAATACAAATGCTAATATTATAATCAAGCACCACTTCTACAAGCTAGTGAAACTCGTGTTGCCATGGGCGCTTATTAAATTCACGGTTGCGATACCCCACATAGATTTTGGCTGAATGTTGTCGTATTCAGAGTTGGTGGCCACTCTGGTGGGTTTTCTGGTTTGCAAGGCTGGTCTAAACCAAGCCGAACTTGTGTTTTTTCCTCCTAGCAATTGTTAAAGAGCAGGAAAGAAATTTAGCATCCCAGGGACACTGCCCCATTCAACATCGAATTGGGACACTGCACCAAGGATTCAACTTAGGGTTTATCAAGTTCTCCAACATGGACGAAATGTGCATCTTGCAAATAATTGGCAGGAACCCAACCACCGCCTTTGGAAACTCCAGGCCTGGGACGTCATTTGGGGATGAGAATTGTGAGCGTGGACAAGTCAAGGTAGCATTTTCTTTTTTTTTTTTTTTCCTTTTTCTAAGGAAGCACTAAATATTGTAATTGGACTTCTAGGAATAAAAACAAAGTTGATGTTCAGTTTGGTGGAAGCACGGCCCCATGGCTTCAGGTGACGCGCCACTTTATTGGAAATCTTCACCCTAAGTCTTCCCACTAGATATATAATCAACCATTAATATTATAATTTAAGGCAACCCTCAAATCACGTGGAACTTGTATCACCAGTTGCGGTGCCGATACCTCACAGAGGTCCTGGTTGAATACTTGGCTGGGTTTTGATCATCCCAAAGCGCTGGAAGTGGTCCGATGGTGGTTTCTGTGGAGGCACAACGAACACTGCCCATGACATGCGTGTTCGTTCTTTGTTGACCAAACTTTTGTGAAGAACATTCTTGTGCTTCCCGTTGCTCATCACCTGCAACAAAAGCATCACAAGCTGAAAGATAAAGAAATAAAACAAGTGCCTGTTGTACTAAAGTTAACCTATACAGATTGCAACATTCTCGTCATATTTGATCGGGATGTGTAACCAGGGCTTTGGTTTTAATTTTGTATATAAAAGTACGACTCAAACTTGTGTCCAAGGTCGCTCCTGCGCTGCAAAGATTGAGCCTGTAGAGTCTTCTTAAGGACTTGGTACAAGCAAAAGAGAGGGAAGCAGTGCACTCCTTTGCCGGGTTCTGCCTAAAATTACAAATAAACTGTTCGGTGAATTTTAAATGCAAGTGAACATGTTGAACAAGTAATATAATGATAAGAAAAGTATCGTCCTACAGAGATTGGTGATTACTATGCCAACTAATTACTAACAGTGAACAACTCTTAGAATTTATCTAACAAATCCAAATTGATAGAGAATAAACTAATCAACTAAATTTAATAAAACTAAATACACAAAATATGTTAGAGTTTCCGATTTCACCATAACTATGAGGTACTAATGTAGATTATGTATGCTTGTAAGAGGGATAATATCTATGTGATGGCGGAACTTCCTAATTTATTTACTATCTTATGTCTAGGTATAGCAAACCTACTTAGTTCATTAATTCACTATATTTCTATATGTGAATTGAAACAAACCAAATGCATTAGGATCTATGAACATTCCCAGTTTACAATAAATCTTTTGATTATCTTATCACCAAAAGCCACACAAACAACATGGTATATGTCTATCCACATTTAATTCATGGTTATATATTATAAGAAGCAATTGCATATTATTACCTCTCAGTCTCAAACATACACATCAAATCATTCAAGTAGTGGCCAATCACTTAAAAGCATTAAGCATAATAATATATAACTCACATAACTAAAATATCTTGCAAAACATAATAATCATAAGATTCATACCATCATAATTAGGTTATATCGTAGCTCTAACAAAAATAAACTAAAGCATAAAGAAATAATGAGGAAGAATAGTAATAAGAAATAAAGAAGGCATCTTGAATCCAAGAACAAGAAGTCTGTCACCCTTTTTGTCTTTTCTTCAAGAAAACCTTGAATTCTTGGCCTCTTTCTTGAGTTGTGCTCAATTTCCTCCTCCTCTCTCTTTTGCCTCTTCTCTTCTTTTAAATAGGGTTTAGGTTTAGACTTACTCTTATCCTAGTAGAATTGGGTCTTAGAGATCTAAAACAATTGGGTTTTGAACTCTTAATTTAATTAGGTTTTGAACTCCTAATTTAATTAGGCTTTGAACTCCTAATATGATTAGGTTTTCTAATTATTTAGAAAACCCAATAACAATAAAATCTAATAACATTCATTCAAAGCCCAAGCCCATCTTGACTCTCTTGATCTTGATATTACGATTTTGTCACACAATAAGCATCAGGCTCTCCATGTTCATCCCTTTTCTCCTTGCCTCCTTATGCTACATAAACAAGATAAATTTAGGTAAATAAAGAGGAGTTCAAATGTTTTCTCACAATTATTAAATTTATTTATTGCCTAAAATAGGTAAAATAACTCTATAAAAATAGAGTTATCAAAACCCCCAAACTTAACATTTTGCTAGTCCTCTAGCAAAAGCAATAAACAATATATGTTTTAGATAAAACCCCTTCATGATATTCTCCCATAATTGCTTAACTTAATAATTCAAAGAAAAATATAGCTTTCATCCAAACACCACAATTGTTTCATAAGATAAGATAGACTCTTAACTATCTTGACCACATGTGTGTGTGTGTGTCCTCATCTTTTCAACTATATGCACTCCAAATAGATTCACATTAATATGCAATCTCTCAAAATCTTTAACCAAACCTTATATGTTTACTTTTCATTCCTCTCTCTACTAATGTAAGCCAATCATCTAATCAAAAATCAATAGGACTTTTATAAGCTTGTAATGTAAGGCTGGGCTAGGGATAAGATAAAAGTCATTTAGGCTTAATTCACCCATGAATACATTACTTTCTAGGATCTCATCGAAAACTCTTGTCACTTTTTACCATCACTTTTCTCATTCTTTTTCGTTTAAAAATGCTTGATTTCACTTGGATTCTAATACTCACAAAGCCACAATCATGCTTACATCAATAAAACAAGTAAAAGTACTAGACATGTAGTCACTATACTCTTATCTTGCCAATCATTTCAATTACTATGCTTAATGGCCTAATTCAAAATATTGAATGGCTTAAATATGATAAGGAATGATAAGAGGATTCCATTCTTGGGCAAATGTTGTACTTCTTTTCTTTTCTTTTCTTTTCTTTCTCTTTTTTTTTTGTAGAAATGAAATACTATGCCCCACTTAATCATTGTAATCAATTTCTTCCTATGCTCCATCTTCCTTTCAACCTTTATTCATCTCAAACAAACTTCCATCCTACAAGTTAACATGTTCATGGGCGTGGGACGATAAGATAAGTTGTTTAAGGCTTATGGCTATATATATATGGGTGTCATTAAAAAAATGGATAAGAATCAAGGCTTAGCGGGGTGATTGGTGATAAATAAATAGGGTTGGCTTGAAAGGCTCAAACGATCCAAAGAATGGCCTAAATCATTTTCTCAATTAGATGCAGCTTAGGATTTCGCCTCAAGAGAAAATCAAACAACTTCTAAGATTCAAGTAAGATCTAAGAAAATCACATACTTCACATGAATGTTCTCTAGAGATACACACAATTTCAAAAATGAAGGACTTTTAGTGCTCAATAGGTGGATCAACATAATCAAAATCACACTTAACTCACACCACAATTGTAAGTTTAAACAAAATCTATATCTTCCAAAGAATCACCAAGAATTCACAACATGGGATGTAATCATGACATAAAAAAAAATTTCAATCAAATTTAGTACAAAGGTTCTTTCCCTACCCCCAAACTTGAATGAAGCATTGTCCTCAATGCAAAAACAAAAGAAAGCAATAATAATGAAGGAATAGGAATGAGAAAACTCCCTTGATTGTAGGTTATATCCATGTAGAGCTCTGAGGAGATGATGATGACAAAACTTCTAATGAAAAGACTAAAACGAAATTGCTTGGGTTGCCTCCCAAGAAGCGCTTGCTTTATAGTTTTCAGCCAAACTATTTTGGATGTTGTTACTCAAGGAGGATGGAACTCCAACAGTTTCGGAGACAGTTTGTGTCGTTTGATGGTTATGCATTCTTCAATAAGCATAACTGTCTCATATACTTCCAGCTTCCTTTTGTTCTCCAGTCTCTCATTCAAAAGTTTTACACAACTAGATATTTGAACTAGAGTATCGGCAAAAGGAATGTTAATGTGCAGTTTTAAAGATATATCAAGGAATTCCAAAAACTGCTTATCTTTTATGCGTTGCTGGAATCTTTGGGCAGATGGAGTTGAAGGCATAAAGGACATAGGATTTTCTGGAACAAGCTTGCTCCTAGGTGCCTCCTCAAGTTGCATGCTGACATCTTTATCATTATCTTTGAGACTCTCCTTGTCAACATAAACTTCTCCTACTTGCTTGCCACATGTTAGGGTTATTGCCTCTGCGGTATCTATAAAGCTTTTCTCCACATTGCTAGGCAAAAGACCCTCCTGATTCTCTGAGATCATACTGATGAGCTAGCTCATATGCAACTCTAATTTTTGAATTGAAGCTTCTTGTCTCTGAAAACTCGTTTCTTGATTCTAAAATCTTGTTTCAATCCTCTCTGTAAAGTTCTGTGTGGTGCTGGCTAGCTCACTAATCATGTTCTCATAGTTAGGTTTCACCTCTTCTGTTTGCCAAAATGTTGGTTGCAATCTCATCTCACTTGGGTTACTCCATGAAAAAGTTTGATGGTTGTGCCATCCCAAATTGTACGTATTTGAGTAATAATCATTTTGTGACCTGCTAGGAATTTCAACAAAATTAGCATAATCATTATAATGAACATTAGGGTTACCTACTTGACATTCTGTGCTCTCATATGCTCCACCACAAAATTCATATTCTCTATTCTTTAGGAACATTTCCAATTCTGCATGTAAGTTAGCGAAGGTATCTACTTCATGGACTCCACTTGCTTGATGTATTGGTAGTCTCTCAGTAGACCATTGATAGTTATCAAATGCCATCTCCTTTAGAAAATTAAATGCCTCTTCTAGTGTTTTGCTATGTAAGTCCCCTCCTGCAGCTGTATCAATTACACAACGAAGATTCATACTACACCCATCATAAAAAGTTTGTACCTGTAGCCACGTGGGTAATCCATGATTTGGACATATCTTCAAAAGTTCCTTGAATCTCTCCCAAGCTTCATATAATAATTCATCATTCATCTGCTCAAAAGTGAAAATATCGTTACGCAATTTAGCAGATCTTGCAAAAGGAAAGAACTTACCAAGAAATTTTTGAGCCAAATCATCCCATGTAGTAATTAATCCTGCAGGAAGTGAAAAGAACCACTTTTTAGCGGTATCTCTAAGAAAAAATGGAAATAGTTTCAACCTGATAACATCTTTTATAACTCCACGATCTCCAATCATGTCACAAAATTCAAGGAATGCTCCAATGTGAGCTTTTGGATCCTCATTTGGTAGCCCACTATATTGCACAGATTTTTGAAGTATTTTGATGAGCACCGGCTTGATCTCAAAGTTATTTGCCTGAATTGCACGCCTAATGCTTAATGTGGCATTCCAAAATATTGGTGCAACATAGTCTTTTACAAGTCTATATGTACCATCATATCTTTCCATCATTGTTGCTTAACAACTTAACAAAGACTTTTTTTTTTCTTTTCTCTTTAACAACTATTTTTTTTTCAACAACTTAAGAAAAAACAAATTTTTTTTTAAGAATTAAAAGAAACGATTTTTTTTTGTTTTTCAATAATTAAAAGAAAATATTTTTTTTTCAAGAATTAAAAAAAACGATTTTTTTCTTAAAAGAAAATAAAAGCTAGATTAAACTTAGAAATTATTCGGTATTAATATTAATCAACAGTAAAACAACCAATCCCCGGCAACGGCGCCAAAAACTTGTTCAGTAAATTTTAAATGCAAGTGAACATGTTGAACAAATAATATAATGATAAGGAAAGTATCGTCCTACAGAGATTGGTGATTACTATGCCAACTAATTACTAACAATGAACAACTCTTAGAATTTATCTAACAAATCCAAATTGATAGAGAATAAACTAATCAACTAAATTTAATAAAACTAAATACACAAAATATGTTAGAGTGTCTGATTACACCATAACTATGAGGTACTAATGTAGATTATGTATGCTTGTAAGAGGGATAATATCTATGTGATGGCGGAACTTCCTAATTTATTTACTATCCTATGTCTAGGTATAGCAAACCTACTTAGTTCATTAATTCACTATATTTCTATATATGAATTGAAACAAACCAAATGCATTAGGATCTATGAACATTCCCAGTTTACAATAAATCTTTTGATTATCTTATCACCAAAAGCCACACAAACAACATGGTATATGTCTATCCACATTTAATTCATGGTTATATATTATAAAAATCAATTGCATATTATTACCTCTCAGTCTCAAACATACACATCAAATCATTCAAGTGGTGGCCAATCACTTAAAAGCATTAAGCATAATAATATATAACTCACATAAATAAAATATCTTGTAAAACATAATAATCATAAGATTCATACCATCATAATTAGGTTACATCGTAGCTCTAACAAAAATAAACTAAAGCATAAAGAAATAATGAGGAAGAATGGTAGTAAGAAATAAAGAAGGCATCTTGAATCCAAGAACAAGAAGTCTGTCACCCTTTTTGTCTTTTCTTCAAGAAAACCTTGAATTCTTGGCCTCTTTCTTGAGTTGTGCTCAATTTTCTCCTCCCCTCTCTTTTGCCTCTTCTCTTCTTTTAAATAGGGTTTAGGTTTAGACTTACTCTTATCCTAGTAGAATTGGATCTTAGAGATCTAAAACAATTGGGTTTTGAACTATTAATTTAATTAGGTTTTGAACTCCTAATTTAATTAGGCTTTGAACTCCTAATATGATTAGGTTTTCTAATTATTTAGAAAACCCAATAACAATAAAATCTAATAACATTCATTCAAAGCCCAAGCCCATCTTGACTCTCTTGATCTTGATATTACGATTTTGTCACACAATAAGCATCAGGCTCTCCATGTTCATCCCTTTTCTCCTTGCCTCCTTATGCTACATAAACAAGATAAATTTAGGTAAATAAAGAGGAGTTCAAATGTTTTCTCACAATTATTAAAGTTATTTATTGCCTAAAATAGGTAAAATAACTCTATAAAAATAGAGTTATCATAAACAAACTCCATTGTCTTATTTGTTAGTGTAACAAAGATTAGATTTCTGAAAAATACTCTGTTTCTCTCTTTCCGGTGAGTGTGACTCATAATCTTAACGCACCTTTCCTTGCTTGTCTTCCCTGTAAATTATTTCAAGTTGAGGATCCTCCAATGTCCAAAGTATCAAAATTTTGGAGTTATGTATGGAACAGAAAAGGCGAATCTCAAAAGTAAATACACTTGTGGGCCGTGTTTAATAATCACAAACGGATGTCGGTGATCATGCAATGTCATCGGCTTTTATCAGACGCTGAAAAATGCTTGAAAGATATACATTCTCGTCCTTTATAAAACCCCACCTTTTTGTTTTGGAAACCCTCGAACCCCGCATGTAATACCACTGGCAGTTCCTTTAAAAAATATATTAAAAGTATATATCCTACATCGTAAAAATATTAATCTGGATCAGTGTTATGGAAATATAGGAAAACCAATAAATAAAGCAGCCCAACTGCCATTGAATACCATAAATGTAGCAGAAAAGGTCGAGTTTAAGAACCCTTTATATGGAGGTGCCAAGTTCAAGCAACTTTTTTTTTTTTCCAAATTTTTGCGTTTACGATGGGGCTGTTTGGCCCGATGGAGTTTAAGGATCTTGATTCACGCAGCAGTTTCATGTTTCTTCGGACATGTCAAGGTTCGTAGAGGTAGCGTATTAACTAAGCTCAAGTCAAGGAAACACTGCTGCCCCCCACCGGAGAGCTGGAACGTCCAGAACAAGATACACAAATCAGCTAGCAACGTATGCCCCCCATTACCAACCACCAGCTTAACGTCCCCACTGGATCTAAGGCAATCAGAGCACGCTGTCATATTCTAGGATGAAACACTTCAAAAGAAGGGATAAGAAGGGCATTGTCCTATATTGAAAAGGCAAGTAAGAAGTCTTGAGTTCATAAGAAGTTTGGTAAATCCACCTAATAGGCTATTCCTTTAGATTGGAATTCAAACCCATGACAAAATGATATAGAAGCCAACCAATATGACCTATATACAATGCCAATGCCAAATACTCATAAATGGGTAGGCAAGGGGGCACTCAATTGTAGGGGATGATAGTCCCGTTAGAAGTACGCGTTCATATGGGGGCAAAAACCAACGCTCATCTATCTAATTAATTTGTCCAATTTTGACAACGAGGACAACAGGGAGTGAATATAATTTATTTTATTAGATAACATGGAGTGAGTATAATTTATTTTAAAAATAAAATTTTATTATATTTTTAATAATATAGTATAGTTTTTACCTTGCAGGTTTTGTTATGGAAGTAGTATGTCTCATTTCATATACACAGTTGTTACCTCCTAAATCAGTAATATCGTTCAGAATCCAGTGATAGAAACGAAACAGAAGATTTGGCGGAGCCACTGCCAGTGGATTCCACATAGCATCCGCATTATTACAAACACAAATACTTAAAAGCATAATCCAACGTCACTCCAGCAGTTTACCACCCTTTCGAAGGCAACCATCGAGAATCACTGTGGGAGCTTATTAAATTTACGGTACCGATACTCGGCATAGGTTTTGGTTGAATAGTTGGCGGGGTTTTGATCGTCCACAAGCGCTGGAACTGGCCCGATGATGGTCTCCTGTGGAGGCACAACGAACACTGCCCATGACATACGAATTCGTTCTTTGTTCACCAAACTTCTGTGAAGAACACTCTTGTACTTGCCGTTGCTTAGCACCTGCAACAAAAATCTCGTAAGTGGGACGAAAAAGGAATAAACCAGAACTGTGTTGCTAACTCCTGTCGTTTCTTGCAACAACGTTTTCCGATACAACAGCAGTACTATGTCAGTCTGGACATGAAAGGGAGTATATATACCTCAATCTGATCACCAACATGGACGAAAAGTGCATCTTGCAAATAATTGACAGCAACCCAATCACCGCCTTTGAAAACCTCAAGGCCTGGGACGTCGTTGGGGACGAGTAATGTGAGCGCAGACATGTCAGTATGAGGTTCAACCCCTAAGGCCACTTCAGGTTTCGGGCAAGGGGGATAGAAGTTTATTTTCATCTCCAGTTCTATATTATCATCTCCTAAACTGGATTTCAAAGCCTTCACTTCCAGACCTAGCCCCTCCGAGAGCAGCTGAAGTAGTTCTTCTGTCACTCTTAACATCTCTTTGTTATATTCTTCTGTGACTTCCCTGATCAAGCATGCATGATGTCAGTTATTGTATCCTGCAAATAATCACGTGCCTGCGGCATAGAATTTTAGGAGAAGGGTGTACGAATACCTGTAAGCAGGAGGATTTTTGGGCCATACATCGAGATTGACCTTATGAGGAGGAGCCATCATATGGAAGAAATAGTCAATCCACTCGAGTTTCTCGTCGTGGTTCTTAGTCATCTTTGTACCATACCCTTCGAACTTTCCACTGGCAGCGTCATTGGCATAGGCCTCCTTTTCCTTTTGAGGAAGGCCAAAGAACTCTTGCCCCACCTCCTGCAGCCGTTGGATCAATGATGGTGATATGCCGTGATCGGTAAGGAGGAAGAAACCCCAATCATGGCAGGCCTTGTCCACTTCTTTCATGAGGACATCATGCGGCTGGGAGAGTGAGATGACAGGCACATCGACCCCCTGCACGGCCTTGGTGTTCTCCGGACGCTCGTGGGCTGGTCGGATGAACTGGTCCGGCAGTTCTTTGAGCTCGCCAAAAGCCAAGGCCTGCACTCTCTCAATACCCATGGTGTTCCTTTGTGAAATGTTCAGCTTAGGGAGGCGCTTGAAGCCAATTTGAATGTCACCATCTTCCGTGGTTGCATATTTATTACTTGGTTCCTCTTAATGGTAGGTCTATCTACCAAAGGCTGCATCTTTTCCCTGAGACCCATCTACCACTCAAACGTTGAACAACGCGGAAGACTAATAAAGCATATGGTTTTTGTGGGGAAAAAATCCAATCTGGGGATGTGTTTTCTCCCTTTTGACCGAGAAATCTGAGAGAAACGAAGAGAAGGCTCCAGGAATTTGGTTCAGCAATAAGGCTACAACACAACAGATTTTCACCCTTTTTTTTTTTTTTTTGAGGCACACAACCAAGGAGGGGAGGAGATTTGAACCTAACCGGTGAGACTACTAGACAAATCAAAACAACGCAAGATTAATAGATTTTCACCTAGTTCAACAATATGCCTACATAGGGCAAAATTAGATTGAATGTTTTTTTTTTTTTAGAATCATTAAATACAATCTTTGTGCACATCCCAAACCTCAAAACACCCGTTAATTCTCTCTCAAAGTTTATGTTTTCTTCTTGATTCTTTTTCTTCACTTTTGTGTTTTTAAAATCCAATATATGCACAACTTGGTGAGCAAAATAGTGAGATGAATGAAACTTGTTTATTATTGATACGAGCAAACCATACAAAGAATTTCAATGCAGTATTTGAAAGCTCTGCATATATATCTTCACAATTTTCTTGAGGAAGAAGGAGAATAAGACAAATGTATACAATCAAAATGAAAGAAAACCTAAGAGAAAGTATTCTCTTATTTGCCTAGAACCCGTGCGGCATTGCATGAAGGAGAGATGACGTGAGGGCTGATGTGGCCTCGCGCTCCTTGTCATTGAGCAACATCTCCCCAAAGAAGATAAAATGATTTCTCTCCACTTATATCTCGTGATTTTGGGAGAAAAATACCTAGTAGAACAATAGAAAAAGGTGCTTCTAGTTTGAAATTCTAGGATGTTTTGAATACAATCAATACCCTGCCTTGGATGTTTTGTGAAATTCTAATTGGTTATATCTAATTTGCATATAGTTTGAAATAAATCATACATATGAGCAAGATAATTGTGGACTGCCATGCATTACGAAGTTTGATTACGGAAAAACAAAATCAGGACACGGTATTCTATTGATTCTCAAAAGTGAAATCTATCTTGTCATATATAGTGACCTCGAACTCTTTTGTTGGTTCCTATTTCAGCATATCTTTTGTTGGTTCCTATTTCAGCATATCAATATTTACTTTAGAGGATGTTTAAAGAAAAAAAAAAAGACGCAGCAGTTAAAGGGTTATGCAGACATAAAAAATCCTTGTGCGCAGCGTATTAAGTGAGATTATTTCTAGGAAATGACAATGACAATCATGGACGATGCAAGTGGCAGTTTGGTCGAAGCTATTCCTCTCCAACAAGCTACTGATAGTGTTTGGCTTTTTCCTTTTTCTTTTGGAGTGCTTTGTGGGAAACTTATCCTTATCTTGTTACTTCTCTTGGCTATTTTGACATGGGTAACTTAACAAGATGGGTGACAGCTTTCTTGCTGGATAAACGATGATGTCGTTATAAAGTGAATGGAGCCAAGAAACAGGAAAAGCCCACTGAAAATCTAGAATATTTTAAGACTTTAACGTCGATTAAGCAATATATAAAAATTTTGACCTTTCGTGATTAAAAAAATTGTGGAAATTCTCTGTGCACTAAATATTGGGACACTATGATAATAGAGCGATGTTCTTTTTTTTTTTCTTTCTTTTTTTGGGAACTCGCCTCAATATAATATCACTCACATTTAAAAAAAATTATTAAAATTTTTTATATGTGTTTATATTACAAATTATTAATTTAAAAAATATATTTAAATTTCTAACAAAATCATCACATTATGGAACTAGATACTAAGTATTTTATTTTGAAAATTCAAACCAAGCCTTGCAATTTCATTAAGATATTAAGATTAAAAGGCCTAAAATTAACCCAAAAGTTAGTTTAAATGGAGGAAGAAACTTCTTTTAATTAACAAGTTATTAGTTGTACATCTTGACATTATGCGATAATCCACAATGTTAATCCATATCTTGAAATTGATACATGAATATCATTCACCAATGGTGCTAGACAGTAGACTTATAGGGGTGTCGAGGAAGAAAATTAGGCTAAATATTAGTCAACAGTAAAATTTAGTTTTGATATCATATTAAAATATTAATATATTAAATTAGGAAGTCTAAAGTTTAATTCAAAAATTAATTCAAAAATAAATTTATTTTTAATTTAAACAAATTCTCACGTGCAAGAGTGTGCGACAACCCACTGCATGTTAACATAGGTAACATATTATTTGATCATCCGGAAGGAGAGGTGACATATGACCCGTCATCACATCCCAAGTGTCATAGGTAAGCATTTTGGACAAACAAACTGTTAGAAGGCACGTGCCCCAACTTGAGGCAGCTCCAAACGGATGCCATAGATGATGAGGCTGTGATCGAGGTGGTTGCTTCCGCAATCTAAATATTTTAAGACTTCAACGTCGATGAATTATTTATTTAATTGACAAAAGAAAATAATATATTTATATATAAAAGATAGGAGAATACATTGTTCTTTCTAAATGTGATAAAACATTTATTACAAAGCCGAAAAACAAATAAGTAACTCACGTCAAACAAGATTTTCTAGGAGCCCCTCAACTTCACAAGCCACTTTTTATGTTTGGCTTGAGTTCTCTACCAACCATTAGTGATTGGAGCCAAGAAACAGATTAACACCACTATGAATCTAAAAAATTTAAGATTTCAACGGGGATGAAGTAATTATTTAATTTGCTTTTGACCTTCCAAAAAAAATGTGGATAACAGAGTGATAAAGCGCTAATGCTTTTTACTCCAACAAGAGAGTTTAAATGCGGTTTCGATTGAGAAAACTAAAAGATATTTGGCAGAGCCACGGCCAGTCGGTATAAGAAAAGAAAAATGCGAGTGAGAGAATTGCACTTTAATTGATACTGCGATATTTTAACTGTACAACTTAAGGGTGTTTATATATAGACCTATGATGCTAAATACATGAAAAGTATAATGGCAACAATATAGGAAAAGGCTTTTACAACATCTAACTGGTATGAACGTGCAAGGGGGGTTTAAATTGGAAATAAAGATATCAAATTTGAACATTTGGAAGAGGCTTTTATAACATCTAATTGGATTGTTCGTATTTACAAAGTCAAACCACCTAATAATAGGTGGTGAGGCACTCGCCGCAGGATAGCAAAGAACATGTAGTCTGAAAGCCAGAGTCTTGAAACAGTGTTAGAGGTAGGAATCCTTTTTCAGAGCTTGCATTTGCAGCATTTCAAGGCTCTTAGTTCAGGACCCCATTTTTGGAGATTTTGCAATGCCGTTTTGCCTTATCTATTTAAACTGCTTATTTGATTGTATACTTTAAAAGATATACAGGAAAATTATTTACATTAACTTGTACTACATGTTTGGTAACCTATATCACAACGTAATATTTTCATTATCAGTTCCACATGACCGACCACATTTATTACAAATAAACAGTTTGCTACCTTTTCCAAGGCAACTCTCCAGCTCGTGAAACTTGTACTGTTGTGGGAGCTTATTCAATTTACGGTTCCGATACTCCCCATAGGTTTTGGTTGAATACTTGGCTGGGTTTTGATCGTCCATAAGCGCTGGAACTGGCCCTATGGTGGTCTCCTGTTGGGGTGCGACAAAAACTGCCCATGACATGCGAGTACGTTCCTTGTTCACCAAACTCCCGCGAAGAACGCTCTTGTACTTACCGTTGCTCAGCACCTGCAGCAAAAATCTCGTAAGTTGTACGATAAAGAAATAAAACAGAACTGTGTTGTTAATGTAGGAATAATATTTGTCTCAAACGAGACTAAACCAAGATCTAACATCAATTATAGATTGATAATAAGTTAAAATAGAATAAACAAAATGAGAAAAACATACCTAAAGGTGATTGCATCTTGTAAGTAGGATCTTGACTAAGATCTTACTCTCTATTTCTTAATTATGCTAGTCGATAAGAAGCTGAACTCAGAAATGGAATCAGAATGACAAAAATCACTCAAAATGGTCGGGACAGACAGTTCAATTAATAATAATGAGAAAGGAATTATCTTTTAAACGGATACTGTGAATAGTATGTGAACAATACATGAATAGTAGATCACTATGAAATGACCACTATACCCCTACCACAAGTATTGATTTTATATACTAAGCCCAATGCACATAATTTAAGCTAGAGGGGGACTTAGCCAATATATCATAAAACGTGCTAACTAAATAATCCTGATATATCACAGTTCTATAAAGTGTACTAAGGCCCACACTAGTTAGCACCATACTCGCAATCAAAGTCAAAATCTGTCTAATCAACTAAACCAATATTTATTACATTAATGCACCTTCATAAAAGAATTATTTATACTCATTGATAAAGCCCACATTACATGAGCTTACAAAATAAGCTAACAGTTAAAGCTATGATTAAGCTTTATTCGTAGATCGAATGAAGAACTCTTGTCGTTTCTTGCAATAACGTTTAACGATAAAACGGTATTACTATGTTGGTCTGGGTAACACGGGGAGTATGTATAGCTCAATCTGATCACCAAATGGACGGAAAGTGCATCTGGCAAGTCATTAACAACAACCCATTCACCGTCTTTGGAAACCTCAAGGCCTGGGATGTCGTTGGAAACGAGTAATGTGAGCGCGGACATGTCAATATGAGGTTCAACTCCTAAAGCCAGTCCAAGTTGTGGGCAAGCTGCGTAAAAGTTTATTTTTGTTGGGAGAATTTAACAAGGTCGCATCAACCACAATAAGATCGAACACACAAATATAAGAACGCACACACCCAAACACAACAGATTTAAGAAGTTCGGAACATCATAATGTCCTACGTCCCCTGTAGTCTCTTCTTATTAGATTTTCTCATACATTCCCTCTCCTCAAATAGATATCTCATAGATTCTCTCATCAACTAGAATCCATGAGAGGGGCCTTCTTCATCAATTAGCCCCCATGGGGACTCTCTCAATTTACTCACTAGATTTCTCTATACTTCTCCTATTTATAGAGAAACCCTGAAGGAATCCTAGTTGAATACTACTAGGAAAACCTACTTCTACATAAGGATAAGAATCCTAATCTAACACTACTAGGAAATCCACTACATCTAGAAGATATTTCCTAGTTTCACAATTATATAAAGAACCCTGATTGTAATGACAACCATACCCTTTAACTTAATTGTTCCACCAATCCTAACAATCTCCCCCTTGGAACAATTTAGTGCAACATCCCTACACCATAGGAAAGTATAGAAAATCTCTTCAAATTATCAACTACACAACCACAATCTTTGGAAAGAGAAAGATTAGAGAAACTCTCTTCAACTTCCACAACTATAGTCTTTGGACAGAGAAAGACTAAGGAAACTCTCTTCAACCACAATCTTTTGAAAGAGAAGATTGCAAAAAACTCTCTTCAATTTCTACAATAACAATCTTTTTGATAGAGAAAGATTAGACAAAACTCTCTTCAAAACAAGCCCACATCAACTATGCCATCTTGCTTTTTCTTTAAACCATGCCTTTCTTAGGTCATACCTCCTTAGGCACTTTCACTGTAGCCCCTTCTAGGTTACACCTCTCCTAGGCCGTGTTTCTCTCCAAGCATTTGCACATCATCATGGGCTTCTTTCATCTAAATGTGTCCTCCACCATGAGGCCCTCAATAAAAGTAAAAATCATAGGACTTCCACAACAATTGAGATTGCTCTTTAAAATCCCCAACGAAGAGTCCACCTCCTATCTAGAATTGTTGGTGCTTCCCCGAAATTAACCTTTGGAGTCTCAATACACCTCATCTGAATATCGACAAACTTGAAAATCCCAAACTTTTACTTCATTAATCACATCAACATAGGAGCATCACGTCAACATAGGAGCATCACATGCTCCCCCTTAATCAACAATTCATCAACAACTTCAACAAAGTGCTCCTCCTCAAACATCAATATCTCTACCATTCTCTGTCATCTGATGCCACAACTTAAGCCAAATGCTCAGATATAGACAAAGAGACATAGATATGCACTTTGCAAACCTTAATCCACAACTCCAACAACGTATTCCAGTTGATCTACATCAATATCATCCAAAATCAAACTGGATTTAGGGAAAGAGAATACATCAATCTGCTTTTTCAATTGTATTCACCATGTTCGATTCGTCATCTATGGTCCTAATCTTCCACAATCCACGCTCACCACATCATTTGTTAGAAACCAAGCTTGTCTCCCATACCACTTGTTGGGATCCAAAACATGGCTCCGATACCACTTGTTGGGAGAATTTAACAAGGTCGCATCAACCACAATGAGATCGAACACACAAATATAAGAACGCACACACCCAAACACAACAGATTTAAGAGGTTTGGAACATCATAATGTCCTACGTCCCCTCTAGTCTCTTCTCATTAGATTTTCTCATACATTCTCTTTCCTCAAATAGATATCTCATGGATTCTCTCATCAATTAGAATCCATGAGAGGGGCCTTTTTCAACAATTAGCCCCCCATGGAGACTCTCTCAATTTGCCCACTAGGTTTCTCTATATTTCTCCTATTTATAGAGAAACCCTGAAGGAATCCTAGTTGAATACTACTAGGAAAACCTACTTCCACATAAAGATAAGAATCCTAATCTAACACTACTAGGAAATCCACTACATCTAGAAAATATTTCCTAGTTCCACAATTATATAAAGACCCCTGATTGTAATGATAACCATACCTTTTAACTTAATTGTTCCACCAATCCTAACAATTTTCATCTCCAGTTCTATATCCTTATCTCCTAAACTGGACTTCAAATCCTTCCCTTACAATGTATGGTGACAACTCTAGTAGGCTTGAAGGAAGTCCGACATCGTGGTGACTCATAACTTCTGTCATTACGTGAAAAATCAATGATCTGGACCTTTAAATAGACAAAAAAAAGTGTAACATTTCATTTATCACTCTTCTGCTTACCCATTATCATATGCGAGTTTCAACTTTTATTTTTCTTATTATTAAATTTATACTCTACCATATTTGTATGCAAATACTATTAAAAAGTCTAAAGTTTAACTCAAAATTTAGTTCATAAGTTGTAGAAACATTTTTAACATCTAAATAGTACTTAAGAATAGTTTGTTTTTAATGTGAATTTTTTGTCCTTGAAACTTTTTAGTATACAAAGCACATATTGAACTTACGATTGAATAAATTAAAATGAAAACTTCCTCCGCACTAAGCATTTTGGAGGGTTCATAATTGAACAAGGATCATAGTAGATTAACTTAAACTATGATCTTATATTAAAAAACTCATAGTTTAATACAAAAATTAACTCATGGATTAAGGTGAGTTTTTGTATATTTAAATATTACATAAATATGATTTTTTTATTGAGAATGGATTAAGGTGAGTTTTTTTTATATTTAAATATTACATAAATATGATTTTTTATTGAGAATGAAATCTAATATTAAAAAATTATGATTTTTAAGTAATATTTAAATATTCAAAATATTCTCTCAAACTCATAAATTAACTTCCAAATTGAATTTTGAGATTGACCTTATGATGAGGAGCATCATATGGAAGAAATAATCAATCCACCTGACTTTCTCGTCGTGGCTTTTAGTCATCTTCGTCCCATATACCCCTCGAATTTTCCACTGGCGACGTTGTTGGCATAGGCCTCCTTTTACCCTTGGGGGAGGCCAAAGAACTCCTGCCCCAACTCCTGCACCCGTTGGATCAGTGACGGTGATATACCGTGATTGGTAAGGAGGAAACACCTCCAGTCACGACACGCCTCGTCCACTTCTTTTACGAGGACATCATGCGGCTGAGAGAGTGAGATGACAGGCACAACGACCCCCTGAACTGCCTTGGTGTTCTCCGGCTGCTTGTGGGCTGGTCGTATGAGCTGTTCTGGCAGCTCTTTGAGCCCCCCAAAAGCCAAGGCCTGAACTCTCTCGATTTCCATCGCGTTGGTTTGTGAATGGTAGTGCGCAGGACAGTGGTCGTTGAATGGATGATGAGATCATGTTAAGAGGCTTCAATACTTATTACTTGGTAGCGTCTGACTGGTAGCTCTAACGACTAGATAACGAGTATCCTGGTCTTGGAAACATTGTTTCATCCCTTAGGATTGGGCGATCATATTAGATTGAAATATGGTATTCATTGATAATAGTTGTAGACTGAAAATATCTTAAGAGGTCTATTATTCAATTTATAAGGTAAGGTCTATTATCTTATAAATAATTCTACATACTCATACCTTAGCAACGTAGGATAGATACCACATATCATAACAAAATGCTTATTTTTAATATGACTGGTTGTTGAAAAGGACCAAAGAAAAATTTTCTCATTACCTAATTTATTTGACGAGTAGTTTTTTGTCTTTTTCAATCCTATTATGAATGACTATGGTTTAAAACAACGGTCAGACTTGATAAAATGATGCAAGCACTCACTAAGAACGTTTTTTTGACGTTCAAAAACCTAATAGGAATAGATGTATATGTTTGACTATTTACATAACCTACCGGTATGTGGGCTTACAACAATGGTTATTATAAACATCTTTTACTTGGATATATTGATGTATTTTCATATGGTCTATTTGGGTGATATAAAGGTTCTTATTTATTATGACTATAAAGATATTAGTGTAGGCTAGTATTTACCTAATAAGATTGTGATGAGTCAAGTCTATCTATGTGACACATAAATTATATAGTTAAGTCATATTAAGTGTATGGACAATTAAGTTGTAAGCCTTAAAGTTGTGGGTTCATAATGGGCTTTATGGATGTTGTTTAGTTAAGGTATTGACATGTGTACAGTTATAAGGAACCTTAAGCCGTTAAGACAAATGGCATACATTAGAAGCCGTGAACACATAGTTATTTTAATGAACAAACACATCTATCCTTTTCACCTTTTTGTATCTACAGTGACTTTGAAAGAAACCTCATCAATCTTGTGTTCTATAAGGGAATAAAGAAGGTAGATAGCTATTTATACTCAACCTATGGAGCCAATAATAAGTTTGTTCTAACTCCCTTTTAATTCTATTGCATGGTTCATGACAACTAAGTATGGTCTTGGGTTACTGAACTCTTTAGAAGCCGGATTTATGCTAACAATATAATCTTAAAATCAATGAAAAAATAGGGAAAGAGAATCACATAGAAAAAAACTCGTAGCAAGTTACATGCTTGATTGGCCGTTCCAAAAAGCAAACGAGATTAGGTAAACATATATTAGTTATTTTAAAGCGACCGACCATTTTCAAATGAACTTGATAAGAAATATTTTTCATCTTATAAGAAAGTAGATGACAAGACAAACATTTTTAAAATGTATTTAAATATCACTCATTCACTTAACAAATAATCTTTAAGATTAAAAGGATTATCGAGTTTTTATCTAATTTATCTAGACAAACCGTGGACTGAATGCTCATTACTATATCACATCTTAAGAATTTTACAATTATGCAAAAATCAATTTAGAGGCATTTATTTTGTTGTAAACACAGCTACAGTTAAGGACTTGCGTATCTATTATATGAAATTCAACATTTTCTCCTTTGTTCTTTCTCACCTTCCACACAAATTTTTTTTGGTACTGGAATTTACCAACTTCCATCATTCTAGAACCTATACACAAAATATCAAAAGAAAAAATTAGTAAAGAAAATTTCACACATTTATGTGAAATTGTGTATAATAACTAATTCTCTTGGTGCTCTTCCATTTTTTTCGATTATGAAACTCTCCGTTGTTTGAGATGCCAAAGCATGTCAAAATAAAAACTTACTTTTATAGCTGCAAGATCATGGTCTAAGCATATCAGTATTTTTAGTGCTAAAGGAAAAAAAAACCAGCTTTAGTTATTGAGTTCTTATTTACTATAACTTAGTCTTTAGGTTTATAATTTCAACAATTAATTTCTTCAGCCTTTTCTCTTGATTCCAAATAGTTTTTTTTTTATTAGGTAAAGGAGAATTTTGGAGGACGAGAGATGTCGAGTTTGGTACCAAGAGATCCTAGTGTCATGAACTTAGTGAAAGATCGTGCAGCAACTTTAACAAGATCAATGCAAAAAGAAGATTAGAAGAAGAGAAAACAAGTTAGGAAAGAATAAAAAGACGAGAGTAGAGAGGGAAGTAGTTTTCCTTCGACAAAGAGAGGGAACTTATGCAAAACGTCGAGCTAATAATCTGTTTATATAGCTTCCTCCCCCATCTAGCCTATTGATTGAGCATTTAAGCAAGACAATTAATTGTTCAAACATTCATGCATTGATTCCCTACCTTCCAAGGGTCATAAGGCCGATCTATTGAATAAGGGTTATGGCACCATACATTGAATAAGAATCGTCACATTCAGCCAAGACACCAGCCAAGAGTTATAACATCATCACAATGAAACCTACAAGGTTGCTAGATGGCCTTTCATCTACATATATCAACTAGGCTACATAGAGGCCTTTCAGCTAAATAATGCTCAGTAGCAAACTGGGCTGGGCCCGTCACTATCAGCCCGTATCACCAGGTCACTTTGCTACCAACTGGGCCAAGGTGAATTGACCGAATAGGTTTCTTTATTTGCCGACCATCAATATAGATAATCATTTTTAATAACGTAAATTAATTAATGACATATTGTCTCTCGAAAAGTATAGAACGCTCACGAAAAGTATAGAACATTGACACATGACACGTCAAATAAAATTTGTGCGATACTTTTGTTAGTTTGGAGTGAATATTATTAAGTAATTAGATAGTAAAGTAACAATTATATTCATTTAAATCACACGGATTAAAATCAATATGCACTTTATTTGACTTCTAAAACAAACCCCTCTTGTTAAATGACCATTTGCAACCAGTTTAAAAAAAGACACGTGGCATCAATGGGGAGAGTTGGCCAATTAAACCGGAGAGAACGCGTAGTATCAACGTAAAGAAAACGCTTAAGTCGTAGCCAATCAAAACAAAGGGGGACTAAATAGAGAAGTCATCCGTTGGTCCGTACCTATAAAAGCAAATTGATCCGTCCTGTTTGCGCGCAGAAGACCCTGGAATTTTCTGTTGTAGCTCTCTCATGGCTTACGTTGAAGGAGGTGGGCTCTCTGTTTCCCCTTCAATAAGTCGTGTTTTAATCTTTAATCTGATTGTTATGAGAAATAAGGCTTACACAGTGGCTTCTCAGATCGTTCGTTAGCTTACTTGAAACATTTTGGAGGCATGAGGCTTTGATTTTCGGCTTTGTTATAGATTATTCATTTTCGATGAATCAACTGGTTTCGATTAGTAGCCCTTGAAGCGGTATTTGGTTTGGTTTATTGCATTATGCGCCGTTGTCTATTCTATTAGAATTGGCAGATGTGTTGTTGTGTTTGTGATTTAATTAGGGTTTGTGTATGCTATGCTGGTAAATGAAATTTTTTTTGTCTTTATTCCACGATTCCTTCACTGATGATTGGGGCAATAAATGTTTCTTGGTTTCCTATGAACGTCTGCTCTTCCTTGCAAAGCCTATGGAGGGGGAAGGGATAGATATTGAAGAGTGCACTCATGAAAGAACTTATTTGACTCTTTGATTTCTAGACGGGTAGAACAATGTTTGTTTGGAAGACAAGGACAATTTGCTATTTCTTCTTAAACTATGCCTTTGGTAAAATGACCGATTGCTTTATTATTTGCTGCTTTTTGAGTATGTTCATCTGCTTTCTCTTTTTGATATTTCAAAATATGTTGTGGAACGGCCTTTTTTGAGTCCGATCAGTATCTTGTGCTTGTTAGAGTCAATACTTTGGTTAATTTTGGTGATATAGGGTTATCCTAGGTATTCACCTCTGTTCAAATATTGAAACTGCATCTGATTCTCCAAATCCCATCTTTGCAAAGGAGACTAGCTGATGTTAACTTCTTTTCTGAAACAATTCTTTGAGAGTCAGCGTTATTTATTTGATAGGGATTTATTTAATGATCACTTGCAATTTGCCTGGAGCAACTTAATGAAGCCCATCCAGTAATTTAACAGATACAATTTAATGATCCAACTTGATTTTATCCGGTGCCTCTTAGAGAGCCGACTTAACTAAAACAACTGGCACCAGGCTTTGCTTAATTAAATATTTGTGTAAATGAATGATATTTCTGGTTTGAATCTTATTAACAGGTATGGTTATGGATGCCTTGTGATGTAGGCAATTTTACCATGGCATTGCTGTTTGTGAAAAAAGAAATGTTTTGCGTCAGTTGGGTTGGTTGAGTATGTCCAGGAGCCTTTTAATTTGCTCTGCTGCCTTTTTCCCTCCCTAATAAAAGAATAAGGAGACACCCTACTCTTGGCTTTTTCCTCATATGCTTTGAAGGCCCTATGCCAATGCGTTGTCTTCTCTTTCTAGTAGGGGGCAATTGAGATTTAACTTTTAGTGCTGAGTATACATTTGTGAGTTAAAAGAAAAAAAAAAGTCCCCCATGTTGAAAAGATATCATGAATTTAAATGTTTAAGATAGTGTGATTGAGCTCAAACTCATAGGTTTAAGCTTTTTGACTGTGCGGTAGTCTAGCATGTTATACAATGGTCTCACCATAACACATTTTTAGTATCTTTTTTACCTAAAAGCAATGTCAAAGTTGATGGTGGTGTGCCGTATGGTGGATGATGTAGTCCCTTTTGTAATTAAAGAGGAAGCAATTAGCGTGGACTTGAAAGTGTGAAGGTGCATGTTCATGAATGCATGTGATCCTAGATGTGAGAGAAAAGGTCAACAAGATTGACTTGTGTGTAGTGATGTGATAATGAACTTGCATATGAAAGAAAAATTGTAGAATACATGCATCTTAGTAAAAATGTGAGTTTCCCATTCCAAGATATCATAATATTGAGTGGTTAATATTGTATACTTCGGCCTAAATTCATAGGTTTAAGCTTTAAGTTGAGTATTATCCCAAAATTTTATAATATGATTTCATTTGAAGGCACTCTATGTTGATTTATCCTGGTGGTGTCAATCTTGATGGCCGTCTGTGATATGTTGAAGTGGCTCAAGCGTTAATGTGGGCCCACAGTAGGAATGGTGCATGGTGCAGGGCAAGTTAGGGGGAATTAGTGAAGTGTATGTGGCAAGAGTAAAAATGTTAGTCTTTCATTAAAACGATATACGGATTGTGAGTAGTTAATGTAGCATAGTTGGGTCAAAATTCAAAAGTATATGCTTTTAGATTCAGTGTTATCACAATATATATATATATATATATATATATATATTATGGTATTCCTGGAAGACTTTCCAACATATTGATTTATCTAACAAGTGGCATCATGTTTGGTGTTAGTGTGTGAGTTTATGGAGTGAGGAAAGGTGCACAGTGTGGGCTTGGGGGAGAGTCCAAAGTTAGTGTTAAAGACGTATCACATGGAGGGGAACGAGGCTCTGTAAAGTCCAGGCAAATATGCATAATACTGGTAGGGTGAGAGTCCTCATCATAAGGGCAAAGGCACATTGTACAAGCATGAGTAAAGGCCCTTGAATGGGTATAAAGGTGCATGGTGGGAACATGAACAAATAGGAAGCAAGCGTCTTGGAGACAGACCAAAAGATCAATAGAAACCTTCTGTACGAGTTGGAGCCGCAATATAGTGATGGACTCTCATGTGAGGGAAAGATTGTTGAGTATACACATTTCAATATAGAAAGACTGTCCACCGCATTAAAAATAAAAAGGTTGTGTGTGAATGATTAACATAGCAATTTGTTGTAGTAAAATTAAGAAATTCAAGTTCCAGTTGAGTAAGGTCCTAACATCCTATACTCTCATTTGAAGGCTTTTCAAGGTATTAATTCTTAAAATTTTCTATATTAAGGGATTTCAGTTTCTTGTGAAACTGATAATAAATTTGCCTTTCCCACGAGGACTCTCCAATGTACTATATTTACATGTTTACATTGATGTAGTTGCTTTCCCCTTTTGTTAGCCCCTGCCACCAGATAAAGGAAGTGTGAGAATGGGTCCTTGATGAATTGTATTTCCAGTATACTCAATACGTGGTGCATGATTTGGAATGAGGCTATTCTAGAGCTGTTTCTACCTAAAGTCTAACAAATAAGATTTGAAGCCTCCGAATGGTTTCACTGCAACTGTTCTGTGAAAGAATTGTTCCTGCTCTCTCTGGTTGTACGTGAGGCTATTTGAGAGCTGGTTCTACCCAAAGCCTATAAAAGAAGATTTGAAGCCTCCAAATGGTTTTTCAAAATGAACCGTCTGTGAAAAAATTGTTCTTGCTCTCTTTGGTTGTATGTGTAAGGTACTTCGGAGCCTTCAATTATTTTCTGGTTCTGTTCTCAAAGTTGATAATTGGAATGGTAAAAGCGCTTTCTTTCAGTGCATTTGTACGTGCAAGGTACTTGTGTCATTTGGTGGCATGGTTGAATCAAATGTTTATTCAGTGGAAGGTGGCTGGTGTCATCAAATTCTAAATGCCTGGCTTTGTTTCAATTTTGGGGGATACATAAAACATTCCTGTTTTTGCCAAAATAACTAACTCTGTTTGCTTTCATTTTCCCCTATTATCATTATGAACAATACTGAGGGTTCACATTCTTATTCAGGTGTTGTGAAATCCAAGCGATCATTATGGCGGCTCAAGACTATTACAGACTTCTTCTGGGCCATCGTTAACTTCTTTAGCGTGTTTTTTGCAACTATGTTTTCGGTAACCCACAAAATCCTCTCATTTAACTTGGTTTATCAAAGAGGTTTGATGTTAGAAGCTTATGTTGTCAACATTGAATGCCTCAGATGGAGAAGTCAGACGCTTACAGAAAAGGGTCCGGCGCTAGCAAGAAGTGGGATGGTGGTGGACCAGGAGGTCCTGGAGGAGGACCTTATGGTGGCGGTCCACGTGGGCCACCTCGTGGACTAGATAATGTTCGTGGACTTGATAGTGTTCGAGGGGCTGATCACAGTAAGTTTTTTTTATTGTCCATCTCAATTATTTCATCTGATAATATATTTTCTTTTCCCTGCCCCCTCATCTCAGTAAATGTCTTCTTCTAACTTTCCCAGGTTCGTTACCTGCTTGCGGCTCTTGCTGTGGCTGAGTGTCCAAGGTGTCAATGATGCATTTCCATATTATGTTTCAAATGCTTTGTTTGGAAACGTGCAACGAATTGCTCACTAATAACAGAAATTCTGTGTAAGGAGTTGTAATTATCTGATTTGTGGATGTCCATATGTTTCCATGAGGATCGACTACAGGGAAAGAAACCATAATGGTGTTTGCATATTAACAATCCTTTTTGGAGTTTAAATTAGAGTCAGCGTTGTGCGAACAACATTCTTGTCAGGATAGAGGACGTTATAGATATGGGGGAATTGGGCTAGCTAAGAACGAGTTTCCTAAAGACTCTGCCCTGCCTGCAAGTTTGAGTTATTCCCGCTGATCCGATGCTTTTTCTGAGAACCCGTTCTGCCGGGCAGTTAGTGCAAAATTTTGGTTGATCGATAGACCTACGGATTTCGTAGGTTCTTTTGTTAAATGTGGTTCGAGGGTGAGAACAAGGGTCATAAGTGGTAGCACCTAAGCTCAACTCAAAATTCTATAAAGACCATCCCAAAAGAATATTTTGGCTTTAAGCCATAAGCGCCACGGTTTTCTGAAATGTGAATTTTGATAATCAAGTCTTAGTCAAGTGCTTGGCACATGATTGGCCGATGCACAAACTGGTCGGCTGTCGAGAGTAGCTTCTCACGATTGTGGCCAGGTAGTAGAGGCAGCAATTTATTGGAACTGTGAAACATTGTATGTCTGGGTGTGAACATGATGTCAAGCAACTATGTTCGAGAACACTAGAGAAGGAATTATTTAACTGTTTTTTGTCATTTACACATGGTTACCCGCAAGGGAAAAAACAGAATTACGTGCACTTGATACACTTATGCATGTACTCGAGTAAAAATGGTAGTGAAAGAATAGTCCTCCATAAGAGGGGAGAGGGAGAGCAAGTCAGCATGCAACGCGTTCTGTGAAGATTGGCCCAGACCGTCCTATCCATTTGGTCATCTTGAACCATAAAAGACTTAATAATACTTGACTAGCTTAAAAAAAAAATTCAAAAAAAAAAAGAGAAAATCATTATTATCCCTTCCCGGTCCCGTGATAGTATTTGACATTTCCATCACCTATTCAATGGATTGCTCTACATTGATAAATTCAAGGAACCTAGCTCGGTTGGCGTTGGGGTTGTTAGCTTCTTGATGTTAGCAATAAGAGCCCATCAATGTTGGCGCCCCCTCGAAATTTCCGACTGTAAACCTACCACTCACCTAGAAAAGAACAAAAGTACGCATTGGGTACCGCCCAAGCCTACTTCTGGAGTGCAACAATTGTCCAAGGAAGTAAGAGCTGAAGATATTTATTTCAGCGGGGGAATCAAGATGCCAGCGGCCGGTCCATGACTCTCTTCAAAAAGGACGAGCTGGTTGGTGGCAAAGAAGATGGATGTCCCGCCCATTCCGTGCCCTTCTTTATCCAGACAAGTTACATGGTGCAAGTTACGTCAATCCTCACCTCCTCGGCTTCTCGCCATCGCCATAAAGCATTGCCACTTACCATAAAGCATTGCCGCTTGCCATAAAGCTTGAGATTGCATTGAGTACTTATAATGAAGAGATGTATTATTCGTGATTTACTTAGAAGAATATATTTTATGAGTTTTTTTTGTACACTTTTAAGAGTTTTTATATATATCTTGGAATATTTAATTTTTTTTAATAATTTACTATTATATTCACTCAGTTCATTAACTTTTTTTCTTCTTTTTTTCTTTTCTCACATCTTGCCTTGTCAGAGCTATTTATATTTACCTTAAATTTAGAATGTCACAAGTACATTCATGGCTTAAATAGTTTGGTGAACTTAACTTTTTTTTCTCCCTATAAGAGACTATTGTTCTCCAGCATGCGTGTCGAAATTCAACTATAATGACTGCGAGGCTCAACTATGACTATAAAATAAATATTCTTCAGCATCCTATTGGATAAACCATAGAAAATCGTTTTTCCCAAAAAAAGGTTTTGAAATTAAACAGAATATATAAATACTTACAATTATGTAAAATAAAAAAGGTAATTGTAACATACATTGTATACTATGTTTGATCTAAGGTTTAAGTTTTACTCATTTTGTTTCGGCTAAAAAATACAATCTTATGTTATCTACTAAAGTACTTCCGTTTTCTTGAGGATATGGTCAAGTTTCTGAACCGGTAAGGAAATTTGATTAAAAAAGAAAAAGTATACATACTTTTAACATCAAATGTCAATTATGTATGATTTAAGGTTTTCACTTGTATATGTTTATGATTAAAATAGGTAGGTTGAAAAGGTTGAGATTTAGATAAAAAAAATAATAATAATAAATCCATCAAATTCAATGTTATTAATTATGCAGCATTACCTACATTATAGAGCGCTGTATCTAATAAAAATAATACGATAACAATCAATAAAAAAATGTGTAGAGAATATTTTTGATATATACAGAAAATATTCTTAAATTTCATTTTTGGATTTTAAGTTTGCAACTCATAATTTGCACCTTTCCTCCCTTTTATTCTTTTCAAAATTATGTGTTTTCGGCTTAAAAAGGAAAAACCAAAACCAATGTCTGAAAACTTTGGGATCGCTCGCAGTATAAGTTGACGGCCGACACGTTGCGGAGGCGACTCCAGGCTGGACTCGGCGGCAATTGCACACGCAACTTGGTATTAATGGTGAGAGAGAGAATGAAAGTCGATTCCGATCGGATCGCGTAGAGCGCCAGCGAACATGACGTGAATGGTACAAATTTAGTTTTACCGATGACACAGCGAATGAAAAATGTGGAAATTTTACTGTCAAGCTTCGGTGGCGGGTTGAAAACAGCAAGCAATATAAGAAACAAAAAATTAATGAAGGGAAAATGGAGGGATACCCACCATCGTCGGTCTCGACTTTAAAGGCCAAAACACGAAGAAGGTGGAAGATATTTTGCTACGTGGGACTTCAACGACAAGACATCTTTGAAGCAAATATTTTAAGGTCCGAGTGTTTTTTTCTTTTCTAGTTAAGTAAGGAAGATTCGTGGTCTCTTAAATCCCATCATTTAGATAGAACTTATTTTGTAATTCCGATTAATCCGTTGAGCAAGACTAATTATCTCTAATATTTTAGTTTTAAATATGTTTTAACAAAGAATAATTATGTTAGCACGTTACTTACTCTAAAATAGTCTCCATAAAATTTTAATTAATGAGTTGATTAAAATTTGTGTAATAATAGTAGTATTTCCGTATTATAGTGGGAAAAAAAACACATTTGGAGTTTAACCCTAGGTCTCCACTGATCCTGAAATAGAGAACATGTGATATTTATGACTTAAACTGCCAAGTTTAAGCGAGAATGACAAGTAACTTTCATGAAAAATTTAACTAAAGGTTTTCTGTTCTTCTACGTATTCTACAATTAAAATAAAGATATAGCAAATCTCTAAAATTCGGATAATTATCTTGTTCATGTTTTTAGGGTAGTAGCGCAAATTTTGTAACTCTTCACAACAAACTTTACATACTCCAAAAATTGCTCACAAGCTTTTTCGGGCGTATTCCTTATTAGTATCATCGAACCTTTTTCTTGAAAAAGAAAAAAAAAAAGTTTGTGAGACTCCACAGGTTTTTAAGAAAGAATGAGACCATATGTATTTTCAAATGCCTATAGAATGTCTACCATAGAACCCAAAAAGGTTGGTGAATTACACAATGAAGAATAACAATAAGTTCCCAACCATCTACGTTTTTTATCAGTTTGTGCTACGTATGTTCGGAAGCAAACACATTGGAGTCATTCGTTGTGTGTGAGGCAAAAAGGGGCCACATTGTTAGAACGGGCTTGAGATTGTGTGACTGTACGCCTGAGTCTCTCACTGTAGCTCACATGGTTACCGGAATCTGTGCAACAGAATCGAAGTCTATCACAGCAGCTGTTACCAGAATCTCCGTCCGATTCTATTTTTCTGTTTCTAATTTGATCTTGCGTACGTCTCTATAAATGGATCACAATCAATCCTTGTAAATCGTGGAGAATTTCATATAACACAAATATAAAGTTCTAATCTCCTTCTCTTTCTCTTCTCTGATAAACCTAGAATGTTCCGATCATCGATACTTCCCTTTTAACATGGCATAGAGCCATTGGTTAACGCCTTTGTTGTCAGATCCTGATGTCTTCCCTACCTCTTCCTCTATGTTCCAATATGAGTCTCAAACTTCTCATTCTGCTATCCTAACATGTTTTTGGTCTTTACTCTTCATGTTAAGGTTTTTACAATATTCTAGTAATTTTCTATGATGTTTTTTCTCAATCTCTTCAGTCGGTTTGTAAAGTTAAATTTATTTCCTTTTCACAGCTTTTGTGAGGTTATTTCAAAATTATATATTTTCTTCCAATGAGTAAAATATCTCTTTATTCTATTGTTTTTGGTTCTTTACTCTACCAATGCTCATTCCAGCTTTTTATCTTAATCTTTTATCTTATTTTACTTTGTCAATGCTCATTCCAACCTCTTAACTATAGCTATTGTTTTTTTTGTTCCCTTTTATGCCAATGTTATTTTTGAAAAAAAAAATCTCTTATTTTATTCAGATCTCTCTATTTCTTGTCTTCTCCCTCTCTTTTCCCGTTTGAGAAAACTCCAAGATTGTTATACAAGTCAAGGCCTCTCTTGACTTCTCTCTTTTCTCCTGTTTGAGAAATTTCGAGGTTGATTCTTAAGAAAAATCATTTTATTTCTTCTTAGTTTAGTCCAATCTATTTGGATTCTTACTTTTCTTTCTCAAATATATTTCAAGCTATTACTTTCTTTTTTTTTGCTTGATGTTGATGCTATCTTTTTCTTAAACATCAATGGTCTCTTTCTTTACCTTCTCTTTAAATCCAATAGAGTATATAATTCTCTTAATCACTAAAAAATTTGTGAACGCCTTGCTTGTGGTTAACTCTCTCTGTACTTCATCTCATATGTTGATCAACCTATTGATATATTTACTAAAAGGTTCTCCTCTGCTCACTTCCAACTTCTTTGATCCAAGCTTACCCAACTTATTTAATCCAAGCTTACGGTTCATGCTGCCCCTTTATGTTAGAACGTGCTTGAGATTGTGTGACTGCACGCCTGAGTCTGTTGCTGCCCGAGTCTATCACTGTAGCTCACATGGTTATCAGAATTTGTGCAACAGAATCAAAGTCTATTGCAGTAGCTGTTACCATAATCTTTGTCCGATTTCAATGTGATTCAATTTTGAATGTAAATTATGTTTTTCTATTTCTAATTTGATCTTGTAAACGTCTCTATAAATGGATCACAATCTTTCCTTGTAAATTATCAAGAATTTTGTATGACATAAATCTAAGGTTCTAATCTTCTTCTTCTTCTTTTTTTTTTTCTCTTCTCATCCTTCTCTTTTAACACACATTCCGCGCTGCCTCATGTGCATTTGGTAGAAATAATAGAAGTTATTATCTTTTGGAAGAGGAGACGTGGTTCAACTCTTACCTAAAATTTGTTACATAGGAGGTTCATTCTCAACCAGGAGCCTTTGCCAATTCCCTTCCCCACTGTCCTATAACGAGAATGCTATAAACACAGCCCGTTTTAGCAACGCATTTACCGTCTAGAAATCGACCACGTACTTGCACCCTTCCTTGTTAGTCGCCGTCCAAGTTAGTTCTGCCATCCCAGCCTCCAAACCTAGACAATATTACTTGTTCAGCTGCAATCGCAAACACTACAAATCCGGGTGGAGCGAGAAAGAGAGGCAAGGAGACAGAGAGAGACCTGAATAGCCGTCCATTTTTTTACTAGTAGCGTAAAATGGTGGAGGAGAGAGTGCAGGACGTTGCCTCGTTATCCAAAGACGAGATCCCTGCGGAATTCATTAGATCGGAAAATGAGCAGCCGGGGATCACAACCGTCCATGGCGAGGTCCTTGAGGTCCCGACTATTGATCTCAGCGACCCGGATGAGGAAAAGGTCCTCCGTGAGATTGTCAATGCTAGCTGCAACTGGGGGATGTTCCAAGTTGTGAACCATGGGATTCCCGGTGAGGTCATAAGCAAGTTGCAGGCTGTTGGAAAGGAGTTCTTCGAACTCCCACAAGAAGAAAAGGAGGTATATGCTAAGCCTCCAGGGTCCCAGTCCTACGAAGGCTACGGCACGAGGCTTCAGAAAGAAGTGGATGGGAAGAAAGCCTGGGTGGATCATTTGTTCCATATGATCTGGCCTCCTTCTTCCATCAATTACCAGTTCTGGCCTAAGAACCCGCCTTCCTACCGGTTTGAACTCTCTCCGACTCTTGCTCTCTATAACTATTGTCATTCTCTTGCATTCATTGCTTCAACTGTGACGTTCATGTATCCGCGATTAACATAAAAAACCGTGATTACTATCTTTGTGACTATTATGTCGTTAAGTAGCTGTATGGATGATTGATTTTGGGGGAAAGTTGGTTCATTTATAACATTATATTAAACGCAGGATTAAATGCAGGATTAAATGCAGAACACATCATTTATAAATTGAATCCATGTAATTTTATTTGATTACTCTAATACTCAAGTTAAGTTCTTGTAACTTCTATTTTGGGTGAGAAAAACATAATAGTCATCTTACATTATCAGTATTAATTTAATATTTTTACATATTCAAGAATTCCTTTTTCTTTATATCTTTATACCACTCATAGGTTCAGTTTTCATTTTTCTCCATGTACAAGGTGAGATAACATGTTAACAAGAATAATTATTTTTCTTTTTTAATTTTATGTAGTAATTATTTCATATTTTTAATATCTTAATAGGGTAACACTAAAATATATTTAAGTACTTCCATTTTAAAAAACAACCGATATAAATTTGTACCCCTTCTAGGAGGAAAATAAATGTTACTAAGTGGCTCATGTCAGGGGCCTTGGTGGGACGTAAGATAGAGATCCGTGGGATCGCTTGTGAAAAGCGATGTAGCATTCACTGAAGAGTCACTTTTATGCGATAATGGGCTTTAGCCTGTACAGCACAGAGATCCCTCTAAGTCAACCTGGCGCCCCCCTCTCTTTTTCCTTCTTTGTAAACAAAGCATATGTCGTTGTTACCTTTGGACTCATATTTTGAGCTGAAATCAGCGAGGAAAGAAAGAACGCACTCCCAGCAACCACAATATGACATGTAGATAGAGGGCAACAAGCAACACTGCAGGGACACAATTGTGACAGCATTTAAAGTTACCCTGTCACTACAGGGTACGTAGTGACGCATTTGTCCTTCCATGCCGGAGCTCCGGCCAACCCCCATGAAATACCCATGTCTCTTCCAAGCAAGTGGTCAGGCCACCATGGACGTAAAACAAAGCGGTTTCTGCTTTTGGAGCTTTTAATCCTACGCCTTTACGGTTTGTCTTCTCTAAGCACGGTCTTAAAAGATTTTCTGTTATGGCAGGGAGGCTAACGAGGATTATGCGAAGCATCTGCTTGGCGTGGTGGAGAAGCTGTTCAAGTGCCTGTCATTGGGGTTAGGGCTTGAAGAGCATGAACTGAAGAAGGCTTCGGGTGGTGATGACTTGCTATACCTTCTCAAGATCAACTATTACCCGCCGTGTCCCCGCCCTGATCTGGCTCTCGGGGTGCCGGCTCATACTGACATGTCCTCCATCACCATTCTGGTGCCCAACGAGGTCCAAGGTCTCCAGGCTTTCAGGGATGGTCATTGGTATAATGTCAAATACATCCAAAACGCCCTGGTTATCCACATTGGCGACCAAATTGAGGTAATTACTTCTAAACAACAGAGTTCTAAATGGGATAGGATAGAAGGAAACTTGTAACATGCCTTATAAATTTACGCAATTTCTCTAAAAATTTTTGAAGTGAGATAGATCTAAACCTTTCATAATTATATAAGAATATTTGATAATATACTTTGTTAACTTTAATTTAAATTCTCCGTTATGGATGAGTTACTATTTTGATTTACTGCGAAACCTTACTTATTAGTCAGAGATTTTGTGGTGGCAGATACTCAGTAATGGAAAGTACAAGGCTGTGCTGCACAGGACTACTGTGAGCAAAGATAAGACAAGAATTTCCTGGCCAGTATTCTTGCAGCCTTCTTCAGACTTTGAGATAGGGCCTTATCCCAAGCTCGTCAAGGAAGAGAATCCACCGAAATACAAGACGAAGAAATACGGTGACTACCTTTACTGTAAGCTTAACAAGATTCCCCAGTAAGCAAGCAAATCTCTGTGGGTGGGACTCCCTATGGTTTAGTAGATATCAAGGGCATGTCGGATTTGGGTGTTTGGTGATCTACTCTATCGGGTTCCAACTTTTTCATAGACTTAGATGCAGTCTGGTCGGGCATGTTAATGTCAAACTTACTATATGTCAGTCGTGAAGTCAAGAGCTTAAGGAAAAAAATAATTGTTCATTAAAGTTTTTCTCATGTTTTCTATAAACACGAGGCTTAAGAAATCTGTGTACCGTATCATTTATTATAACTTATCTACACAAGTTACACGGTACAAGTTACGTCAGTCCTCACCTCCTCACCTTCTCGTTACTCTCGCCATCGCCATAAAGCATTCCCACTTGGTATGAGATTGCATTGAATACTTATTCGTGAAGAGATCTATCATTCGTGATTTACCTTGAAGAATATATTTTATGAATTTTTTATAAATATTTGGAATTTTTTTTATATATTTTAGAATATTTAATGTTTTTTTAAGAGATTATTATTACATTAACTATCTTGGACTCAAGCCTTTGTATAATATGTTAATATAATTTAATTCACTCAGTTCATTAACTTTTTTTTCTTTTTTCCTTTCATTGTCAAAACTACTTATATTTCCCTTAAATTTATAATGTCAAAAGTATATTTATGGTACAAATAACATAAAGATATGTAGGAAAAGCAACCATAAATATTGGGGACCAAAACCGGTTAGCAATGACCATTGAATAAGTTTCTTCAACCTCCTATTGGCTTTTCTCTTTTTATTTTATTTTTTATTTGTACACTCAGTCACACGGGAAGGGAAAGGGAAATTGAATCCCTACTGGTTAGACTTGTTGGTAAGGGGTTCGCTTACCAGTAAGCCAAATGATTACCCCACTTCAACCTCCTATTGAATAATCCCTCAAAGTATGAAACCATAGAACATCTTTTTTCCCAAATAAAAGTACTTGCAACGTACCTAATGTACTATGTTTGACCTAAGGTTTAAGTTGTACTCATTCTATTTTGGCTAAAAAATACAATCTCGTGTTATCTACTTAAATACTTTCGTTTTCTTGAGGATATGGTCAAGTTCCTGAACAGATAAGGAGATTTGATTAGAAAAAAGGCATATATACTTTTAACTTCAAATGTCAATTATGTATGATTTAAGGTTTTCACTTCTATATGTTTATGAATAAAATAGGTAGGTTGAACAGGTTGAGATTGTTACAAGAATAGAGAGAAAAAAAAAAAACAATGAATCCAACAAATTCAATGTTATTAATTATGCTACATTACATACATCATATAACATTGTATCTATTAAAAATAATATAACAAAAAAGAGTAGAGAATATTTTTGATATATACAGAAAATATTCTTAAATTTCATTTTCAGATTTTAAATTTGCAACTCATAATTGGCACCTTTCCTCCTTTTTCTTCTTTTCAAAATTATGTGTTTTTGGCTTAAAAAGCTAAAACCAAAACCCAAACCAAAACCGAAGTCTGAAAACGTTGGGATCGCTCGCAATTCAAGTCGACGGCAGGACATATTGCGGAGGCGACTCCAGGCTGGACTCGGCGGCAACTGCATAAGCAGCTTGGTATTAATGGTGAGAGGGGGAATGAAAATCGATTCCGATCGGATAGGGAAGAGCGCCAACGGACATGACGGGAATAGTTTAAGCAATTTGGCTTTCTCGATGACACCGCGAATGAAAAGTGTGTAAATATTACCGTCAAGCTTCGGTGGCCGGCTCGCCCCAAGCAAAAAGAGAGACTGGTCAAAACAGCAATCAACACAAGAAACGAAAAATTAATGGAGGGAAAAGAGACAGACGCCCATAATCGCCGGTCTTGACTTTAAAACGCAAAACATGAAGGAGGTGGAAGATATTTTGCTACTTGGGACCTAACGACAAGACATCTTTGAAGCAAATATTTTTATGTCCGAGTGTTCTTTTTTTTTTTTTTTTCTAGTTAAGTAAGGGAGATTCGTGGTGTCTTAAATCCCATCATTTAGATAGAACTTCTTTTGTAATTCCGACTAGGCTGTTAAGCAACTGATATCTCTAAGATTTTAGTTTTAAATATTTTTTAACAAAGACTAATTATGTTAGCACGCTACTTACTCTAAAATAGTTTCCATAAAATTTTAATTAATGAGTTGATAAAACTTTTGTGTAATACCAGTAGTATATCTGTATTATATTAGAAAAAGAATTAGGTTTCAGGTTTAACCTGAGGTCTCCATTGATACTAAAATAGAAAACATGTGATATTTCATGACTTAAACCTTCAAGTTTGAGCGAAAATGATAAGTAACTTTCATGAAAAACATCTAACTAAAGGTTTTCTTGTCTTCTACGTATTCTACAATTAAAATAAGGATATAGCAAGTCTCTAAAATTCGGACAGATTGTCTTTTTTCATGTTTTTGAGCGTTGTAGCGCAAATTTTGTAACTCTTGACAACAAACTTTACATATTCCAAAAATTGCTCACAAGCTTCTTCGGGTGTATTCTTTATTTGTGAGAGTCCGCAGTTGTTTTATAAAGAATGAGATCATACGTATGTTCAAATGCCTATAGAATGTCTACTATAGAACCCAAAAAGGTTGGTGAGTTACATAATAAAGGACACAATAAGTTCCCAACCATCTACGTTTGTTATCACTTTGTGTTACGTATGTTCGGAAGCAAACAAATAGGAGTCACTCGTTGTGTGTGAGGCAAAAAAGGGGCCACATTCCGTGCTGCATCATGTGCATTTGGTAGAAATAATAGAAGTTAATTACCTTTAGAAGAGGGAGACGTGGTTCAACGCCTACCTAAAATTCGTTACATAGGACGTTTATTTTCAACCAGAAGCCTTACCAACTCCCTTCCCTACTGTCCTATAAGGACAATGTTATAAACACCCGGTTTTGGCAACACATTTATCGTCTAGAAGTCGACCAATTTAGTTCAGCCATCCCATCCTCCATACCTCGACAATATTACTCGTTCAGCTGCCACCGCAAACGCTAAAACATCGGGTTGAGGGAGAGAGAGAGACCTGAGTACTCCGACCATTCTTTGACTAGTAAAGTAAAATGGTGGCAGAGAGAGTGCAGGACGTTGCTTTCTTATCCAAAGACGAGATCCCTGCGGAGTTCATTAGATCGGAAAATGAGCAGCCGGGGATCACGACCGTCCAAGGCGAGGTCCTTGAGGTCCCGACCATTGATCTCAGCGACCCGGATGAGAAAAAGGTCCTCCATGAGATTTTCAATGCTAGCTGCAACTGGGGGATGTTCCAAGTAGTGAACCATGGGATTCCTGCCGAGGTCATAAGCAAGTTGCAGGCTGTCGGAAAGGAGTTCTTCGAACTCTCACAGGAAGAAAAGGAGGTATATGCTAAGCCTCCGGGGTCTCAGTCCGTCGAAGGCTACGGTACGAAGCTTCAGAAAGAAGTAGAAGGGAAGAAAGCTTGGGTGGATCATTTGTTCCATAAGATCTGGCCTCCTTCTTCCATCAATTACCAGTTCTGGCCGAAGAACCCGCCTTCCTATCGGTTTGAACTCTCTCCAACTAATATCATTCTCTTATATTCATTGCTTCAACTGTGACGCATGCATCCGCGATTAACATAAAAAACCTCGATTACTATCGTTGTGACTATTATGTCGTTAAGTAGCTGTATGGATGATTTATTTTGAGGGAAAGTTGTCCATTTATAACATTATATTGAACACAGGATTAAATGCAGTACCACATCACTTAGCAATTGAATCCATGCAATTTCCTTTGATTACTCTGTTACTCAAGTTAAGCTCTTGTGACTTTTATTTTGGGTGAGAAAACATAATAGTCATCTTACAATATCAGTATATTAATTTGTTAATTTTACATAGTCAGGAATTCCTCTTTCTTAATATTTTTATACCACTCATAATTATTTTACTTTATTAATTTTTATGTAGTAATTATTTCATATGATTAATATCTAAATACGGTAACACTACACTATATTTAAGTATTTCCATTTTGTCAAACAACCGATAGAGATCTGTGCGGTCGCTTGTGAAAAGCGAAACACCATTCATTCAAGAGTCACTTTTATGCTATAACGGGCTTTAGCCTGTACAGCACGGAGATCCCTGCAGCTCAACCTGGCCCCACCTCTCTTTTTCCTTCTTCATAAACAAGCGTACATCGTCGTTACCTTGGTTGGAGTCGGATATTTTGAGCCGAAATCAGTGACGACCGAAAGGACGCGCTCCCTGTTACCACAGCATGACAGGTGGATATAGGGCAACAAGCAAAGGACACGATTACGACAGCATTTAAAGTTTACCCTGTCACTTCATGATGCGCAGTGACGCATTTGTCCTTCAATGCCGGAGCTCCGGCCAACCCCTATGAAATACCCATGTCTTCGTCCAAGCACGTAGTGAGGCCACCATGGACATAAAACAAAAGGGTTTCTGCTTTTGGAGCTTTTCATTTAACACCATTACGGTTTGTCTTCTCTAAGCACGGTCTTAAAAGATTTTCTATGATGGCAGGGAGGCTAATGAGGAATATGCGAAGCATATGCATGGCGTGGTGGAGAAGCTGTTCAAGTGCCTGTCATTGGGATTAGGGCTTGAAGAGCATGAACTGAAGAAGGCTTCAGGAGGTGATGACTTGCTATACCTTCTCAAGATCAACTATTACCCGCCGTGTCCCCGCCCTGATCTGGCTCTAGGGGTGCCGGCTCATACGGACATGTCCTTAATCACCATTCTTGTGCCCAACGAGGTCCAAGGTCTCCAGGCTTTCAGGGATGGTCATTGGTATAATGTCAAGTACATCCAAAACGCCCTGGTTATCCACATCGGTGACCAAATTGAGGTAATTACTTCTAATAAATAGAGTTCTACATGGAATAGAAGGAAACTTGTAACTTGCTTTATAAACTTACAAAATTCCTCTAATGATTTTTGAAGTGGGATGGATCTAAATCTTTCATAATTATATAAGAGTATATGATAAGCTACTTTGTTAACTCTAATTTAAAATTCTCCGTTATGGATAAGTTACTTTTTTGATTTACTGCTAAAGCTTACTTATTAGTCAGAGATTTTGTCGTTGCAGATACTCAGTAATGGAAAGTACAAGGCTGTACTGCACAGGACTACTGTGAGCAAAGATAGGACAAGAATTTCCTGGCCAGTATTCTTGGAGCCTCCTTCAGATCTTGAGATAGGGCCTCACCCCAAGCTTGTCAACGAAGAGAATCCACCGAAATACAAGACGAAGAAATACGGTGACTACGTTTACTGTAAGCTTAACAAGATTCCCCAGTGAGCAACCAAATCTCTGACGGTGTGGCTCCCTCAGTGTTGCATCTGCAGATATTTATGCTTTGGTAGAGATCCAGGGCATGTCGGATTTAGGTGTTTGATGGTCTACCCTGTCATGTTCTAACTTTTTCGTAAACTTAGATGCAGTCTGGTCGGTGTTAATGTCAACCTTTCTGTGTGTCAATCGTGAAGTCAAGAACTTAAGTTAAAAAAATTGTTGATTAAAGTTTCTCTCGCGTTTTCTATAAACACGAGGTTTAATAAATCTGTCTGCTGCATCATTTTTTATAACGTACCAATGACTATAAAGAAAGAGACTCGTTAGAAAAGAAAAATTCTCCTATATTTTTGAAGTATATAAAAACTATTGAAGAATTGACAAAAAAATCTCTCATTTTTAAATCTATTATTAACAAGAAGACTCGTTCAATGTTTGTTAGACTATTGGAAATGATTGTGGGGTGCTACTTGAAAAGGCAACCGACACAGAAACGGAGGTGGGTGGAAGTGCAATTTCAGTGTTGTACACGCAAATAGAAGGTAGGCCGCAAACATTTGCAAAACCTAGAACGGAACCCATAGCTCAACTCCGAGAATCATGTACATAAAGTGTTATTTATATCATTTAATAAAGTTCTTAGACGTAATTAGGTATTTGTTAAATTCATGGATAATGAATATTGTCTAGGAAAGTCCTACAATCTATGCAACAGTGATGTGGGCATATTTCCAAGGTCATAAATGAGCAAATAATGCAAAGGATGGGGTATTGTGACTAACCGGGGAAGGGAGTGAGCATGGGAAAAGCGATATCGTGTGTCAGTGGCGCTGTTAGGTATGACTTTTGTAATGGTAAGGGGATGAAGGCTCTTATAAGGGCCGGTCATATAATAGAAAGGGAATTTTTTTGTAATCAATTATATAATTTCTATGAAAATTCGTTTTTTTTTTTTCTAAAGAAAACATGTTTCATATTGAATTTGCTCATGTCACAGGGAAGAACCATCTTTCCTTGTGGGTTCCGACAGTAACTTTCTAATGAGCAACCAACTAGTGTGGTTATGGGTTCTTCAAACCATGGTCACACCAAATACTTAGTAAGTTCTTAAAAGTTTGTTAGCAGTGTCTTTAAGAGTTTTAGCAGAACCTATTTTCTAAGAGTTTGTTAACAAGACCAAGTGTCTAAGAGTTTGCTACCTTGTTTTTTCTCTTTTTGGTAGGATTTTATGAGTAGTGACTTATTTTTTATTTGATATGTTACGTGGAACTTTATAAGTGGAGAGAAGCGAGATAATAAATAAATAAATAAAAGAGAAAAATGGGAGGAGAAAACTTTATACATACCTCAAGCATTTAGAGGTCGGTTTCGTTGAAAAAATAATTTGTGATAATTTTTTATTATTTACTATTCAAAGCATGTAAGTTCAACGGTGAGGGAAAAAACCAATAACTTGAATTGTTAACGTTCCAGATTATTATACCAAAAATAATTTTGTTAATCAAGTACTATCCACAAGCTTGTCAAGTAGTTGACACAAAAACAAGGAACTTGTCAAATCCAATAATCCTCTTAAGCAAGAATCGAAAACCTACATCAATGTAACTTGTTAGGAATAGTAAACGCTATTATTACACTAAAAGTTATTGTTATTAATAAAATATTTGGTTCAAAACTGATTCTGAAAGACCCAACAAAATTACCTTAATAAAAACGTGATTACCTCAACGACATAAATATGAACGGAGACATGTACCAAACATTCCCCTCCGACGGCACTGAGATTGACCAACGGATGATCCGATGCATGGCCCATCGGTTCGCCATGGCAATGTCCCTAAAGTGGATGTAAGGTGTGGGGACTCGTACACACCCTTAACAGAGGTCCAAATGATGTTGTCTTGGAGACAACTGTATTCTACAATGGTGTCCAGAATTCCAAGCTACCTCGCGACAGACGTCCGTTCTCTTTCTTGTCAACTGATATAATGTGTGATATGACTGCTAGAAGTTTACCTTGCAAGTCTATTCCTGTTTGCGAGAGTCCTAAATTTTACCACATCTTTGAAAATAAATATTTTTTTACAGTGTCATGAGTACCAGAATCTAAGGTCTCAAAAGATAATCGTTCCAGAGTTTTTTGGGAGCGAGGGAAAGCACCCTTTTGGAAAAAAAACAAATGAGTTGCTGCAGCCCAACTCGTACAGTACTTTAATTTGGTCCGCGACAGACGTCCTTTGGTTCAGCAACATTTGGACAATAGCAAGTGAACCCAACTTTTGCTTTCTTCGCTACAATAATACGTTAAAAGAAAAAAAAATTATACACTTGATCTTAAAGCTGATTTTCAAAAATGTTTTTTATATCTAGCAAAAATTTATACAACATGAGACTTTAATCATACCATTATAACATATTTCACGGGCAACTGACAATCTCGCCTGTGCTCCTAGTGGCAAAACATCCCTCGACATACTGAACTCATTTAACCATTCGCAACTCGTTCGCCGTGACAATGTCCTTGCTCCGGCTCACAATTCCGATGAAGAAGATTTCAGTTGTCTTCGAGGAAAAAACGGCGGAGGTCTCCCAAATGGTATGTTCTCAATAAGCTACTTGTACCCTTTTGTCCAAACAGGTACGGAGTAAATCAATGTTCCCAAGCCGAATGAAACGCAGATGGTAATCAAAGCGTACACATATGCTCTCCAAGGGTGCTTGCTTTCTCTCATTGCATTGAACTCGGCCATGAAGGTAGAGACGGTACTCAGACAGCCCAAGAACCCAAACTCTATGCCTGATGTTACAGTATTACAAGTCCGGGTATTCACCTGCAATGAAGTAAATCATGATTATGACCATGTACTCTTGAGTGTAATGAACGGACATTGAGAATGCTTAATTTCATATGATCATGGAAATCCCATGATCGAACTATCAAAACTTCCTTTATTATTATTAAGATCGTGTCTATGATTGACCAATATTAAATTTGTGTCTTTGTACAAAAGAGAGTTATACCAAAACAAGGTTTAATCAAGGTGTAACACATATAGTTTCCAAGATAACCATCTGCCTTGAGCATAGAGGCACATGAATTTTTTTTTTTCTCCCCAATGGTAAAGGTGCATCATTTAAGCCAAGACTATGACTTTACTTTAGAATTTATAAGTTTGAATAGAATACATTGGACTATTTTTTCTTCTTAAATTCAGCATGTAAGTGTTAAAAATAACGTGATAAAAGTTTTATATTGTCTAAATTTTATTTAGAAAATTTTAATATATAAAAGCATAATCAAACTATTCCTAAATTAACTTTTGCATAAATTTTTTTTAATATAATATTATAATTCAAGTTAAGAAAATAATAAATTATGTTCTTGAAGCCTACTAAGAAGTATACCGAGGCAATAATCTCATACTTTTTGCTACGAATACGAAACACCAATTTCAATATTCATCACGACTGAAGTTGTGACAGAAATTTGAAAGGGAAAAAGGGCGCAAAGCCTTACCGCTTTGTTCACAGTTGATAACGCTGCCATGATACTAGCTGCGGAAACATTGGCGATTAGAGTCCCAAATGGTAGCCATTGCAACAATTTAGCCCTTCCCAACCCTCGTCCGTTGAGTCGGGCTAAGAACCACCTGATCCACACCCCCGGAGGTCCAACAAGGCAGGCCAACCATAGCTGAGCCTCACTGCCGCCATTGCTAAACTCCTCCCTCAGTAGCGCTCCACTAAAACCACACAGCAAGCCCAACACTAAAATCAACACCACCATGACAGCCAAGTGAATCCTGCTGCTATGCACCCTCCAGTTGCTAATAGAGCTTCGGACGCCCCCTCCTGAACTTCTATTTTTCCTTGTTATAAGCCACTTGAACCCCTCGGCCGTTTCAACGCCAACAATAATGGAATAGGCCGCAAGAAACAACCCTGCAAAGATCAATTTACTCGTGACGCAATTAGAACCAAAATGGTTATATTGTTCTTACAGTCCTGTTCTTTACCTAGAAGAAAACCGAGTACAGAGAACACCCAGTGGCCATTAACACTAAGATCCAGCATTTTCTGATTCCAAGAACTGAAAGTTGTAGTACTTCCCAAGTATCCAGTGGACAGTCCGATCGCTAGATGGTCTGAGATGCGGGATATGTCTGCTTTGAGAACAACACCAAACCACCCCATCAAGAAAGAACCCACCTAGAAACATGCAAAAACCAATTTGAATAAGAACATTTTCTCTTCCAACCTTTATGAAGAGATACATGAACATAAATCAGATGGGGAGAGAGACCATGTTGGAAGGGAGGTCAAGGTACAGAACGCTTCCATTGCGTGTCAAGCCAACAATTCCGGGGCCAAACAATTTTTGCAGTAAATACCTTGTTAACACCTGCACACAGGAGCATGTTAAGTGGGACAATCCTGTGAGGAACATTTAATAACTGAAAATTCTTAGAGGTTGATGCTCTCAAGCTTTTGTCAAAAACTATGTCTTATTTTCTCATGAACTTGTGGCTGCTTTGGCTGCTTTGCGTGTTAGAACCAAAATCAAAATTCTATATATCATGTTTAGATGAAAAAGCAAACCTTATAATTAATAGAGAGCAGTGGCATATTACCCCAAGAATCCCAAAAACTGCTAAATGAATGAGACTTGAAACATAATCCAGTAACTTAGGCAACTCTCCCTGCGAGTGAAAGAACCAAAATAATTGACAAACAACCAAAATAAAAGTCATTGGATAATTGACAAGCAAACCAAAATAAAAGGGAGCTTTAAGGCTCACTTGCTTTCCATCTTTGGGGCCGGCCGTTGCTTCCACAGAAAGGGGAGCTTTAGTTTCCTCTGGCAACAGAGGCACTGGAGAGATTGGATTTAGAGATATGTGCACCTGACCATCCTCAAAAGCGGGGGAAGCTTCTCCATTCTCTGACGCGTGATCTATAGAAAAGCGTAGACTGCCATGCTCACTGTGCCTGTTGCTCTGAAGCGCACGATCCCCTATATCTCCTGCCTCCGACACAGTCTCACTTGCAATATCATCAACCACATGGACCGGTAAACTTCCTGAGAGACGTATGGAACGCCTTCTCCACGAAGAACTGGCACTTTCCCTGCCACTAAATGATTCACTTCGTCTTGGTCCGGATTTAACGGTTCCATGATCCATGACTTCCCTTGGAACCACAAGGTTCCTCTTGAAGTAACTTTAAAACCCAAATCAATAAATGAGGATGATGAGAAAGAGAAAAGTTATATGAAAGTAATGACAATCTAGCTGATGATTTTATCATTATACTAGTAGTTTCTGCAAGTAATTCCAACCACCCAACCACTAAAAAAATCAATTCATATACACATAGGAACAAGTTATGGGACCCATTTTTGGTTTTCTCCGAATAATTTTTGCTGGTCATGACATGACGGAAATAAAGAAAGAAAAGTAAAGCTTATGAACGAGTATACCTTCTCCCTCAAGCAACTCCACCGACCACTATATAAACACTGATCTATGAGGATAATGGACACTGATTTTCTTGAAAACATCAGCAGATGGAGGGAATTTGCACCAAATGAAATTAAACACAGAAGATGTGTGATAGAACAGTGAAGATAAGACTTTTTGGGTCACTAAGCTGTTGACCGATTTGAGTTTCAAGGGTTTCGAGTTTAAGACCACAACTGCCATTTCTAGATCCATAGAACGAAACGCCCACACTTAAAAGTAATGCGACAGAGCATAAAAAATTTTATACTTGTTTGCATATAATATCAGGCATCCTTGATTATTCGCACGGCATTTGTCAACACTGTCACACCAGGAAGCTTAGCTCTTTTGTTTATTACTACGAAACCACATGGAAACAGCGAAGCTGCAGTCCGTGATCATCAATGAGCCACCTAACTCTTAACTCATCAAATTTAATTCATTGTTTAATGGCTGGTTCATTTGAAAATAACTTCTCGTGTTTTCTTTTATAATTATTTAGCTATTTCTAAATAGAAAATAAAAAATTACATAAAAGAATATAGATTAGTGTTTAACACAAAAAAAAAAAGAGAGAATTATTTAAAGCATTTATTTTTCTAATTTTTAAACCCAAATAAAATAAAAATAAAGCCCTCTTATCACTAACACCAGAGTGCTGAAGACGCACAAGACCACAGAAGGTTTTCTCAATATCATCAAAATAGGAAGTGCGATAACAATCAAATCTGATTATCGAATAGTTTGAATAGATTGTATGATAAATCCTGAAGGGACCAGCTCAAATTTGATTAAAGAGCTTAAAGATGTGTTCCCCACTAACGAATTATAAAAAAAGAAGAGCAAAACAACCCCACACGGATTCTATTGGAAGTGGCAGAATTTCTTGAACAGATAGGCGACGTGATGAACCTTTTTTAGTGCCTAAAAATCAGCAGATGCATGATTTTTTATGTAAGTGGGTATAAACCATTGTTGAATGGTCAAATGATGTTAACGAGAAGCACTAAAAGTAACATTGTAAACACATGAACAGACGAAAAGCGACAACAGAAAAGTCAGATTAAACAGTAAAAGCAGACCAACTTTATGCGTGTTTGTGTGTGAGAGAGAGGAGAGAGATCGAACCCCAAAAACCGGCGGCGCAGATTTATTCTCTAATTTCTTGTTCAACCAGCATGAGAGTTACAGAGAGGAGGCAACGGTGAAGAAATGCAAGAAAGCGATGAACGCTTGAATTGCTAAGCCGTGAAGAGAACTAGCGGACCCTCCTCGGAGAACCGGATCGACAAACGGGCGGGGCTTGGCTTGGTTATTGAATGGATTTTCTGGGGACGTTCCGAAAAGAATAGGGACTCAGAAGGCAAAACCAGTATGCCGTGTTTTTATAGGTAGAAAAGAAAGAGAGAGAAAGTAAGAGCAGGCACCTCAAATTTATAGAACCATATGCCGTGTTTTCTACAGAGGAGGAGCCTCAAATATCAAAGTCAAAATTTCCTTCTTTCTCTGCACCCAATATAATAAATTTATATCCATGTGCTTGTCATTTGGCGTTTCTATCTAGGGCAGCACAGACAGATAATTCATGCAGCGTTTTCACGCAGTCATTAGGGGAAAGGATTGCTTGTGCAGATCGCCAATGGCTTACGTCGTTTTCCGGGGGAAAATCTTATGCAGTTCAATCCTAAGATCACTTTTTTTTAAATTAAAGGTTCATAATTAACTTTAGAGATCGATCTTTTCTGGCCAGCTAGGCGCCCCCATTAATGGGAAGCAAAGGAGCGCGGTGTAGATCCAACGCCTGGAAAAAGGTGAAGATTCGTTTGCTGGTTTTCAGAAGCCACCGTTTGATGGGTGCGCGAGCGGTCGAGAGAGCCTACGCGGCACGTGAAGCATCGCTTCTCGATAGCACGACATTGACCAGTCGAAAAGACAACGCCGTCCATAAATTAACCCATAAATTAAAAAATATATAATATTTTTAATTTAATATCTTATCTTTCATATTATTTAAATACCGAACATAAACTCCAAGTTAAACAGAATAAATTAGGTGATTCCCAGCGTACTTAAAAAATTATATTTTAAAAACATCACAAAATTCAATTCAATATAATACATTGTTGATAAAGCTCTAAATACAAACTGTTACGTGGCTGATTCTTTTAACAAATTGAGTTGGTTTGATTTCTGTTGGCTTGGAAAATAAAATACGTTATAGGTGTACACAGTTGATCCTAATTAGCCAATCAAACTAATAAGAGAGACAATTATTTTTTTCTATAATGTTAACCATACAAAGAGAATAATTAAACTAAAAGAAATCAACACTAAACATTTTGAGAAGAGACTTAAATTTCTTGAATACAAGTTCTTTTTAGAATAAATTCGAACTTCTTCAAAGTTAGATTCATTTTTATTAAAAAAATCTTTTATAATTATATGAAATGAACTCTTAAAAGATTCATATTTAATAATATAAGACAATTTAATAACTAAATAATAACTTAAGCTTAAAACAACTACTTAAATTCTCAAGATCAATTGTAACTTTTTTGTTTCCATATTTTTTACAACTTACATAAAAAAGGAGATGAGAGGAAGGTGTCGAAATCATGACTCGAAGAACTTGCAGGCCCAGAGTCTCAACCAAGGACTCCTTAACCAAGAGGATGCCCCACATGTAAGTGAAGTTGATCGAGTTCATATGACTTTCTCCAAAGGTTAGCCCTAAATATTCTCATTTAAACAAGTCTTTTACATAACTTAGTTTTTATAAACCTCAAACAATTTAAAAATTAATAACCCGTAATCCATAACATTATCCCCTCAATTATAAAACCTTTTCACAAACATCATTTTCTCCTGTTGTCGGAGGTCAGAGTTCCGAGTCCTGCGTTGAAGTGACAATGTAACATACGTTACCCATGTCCAGTCACAGAGCACCCTGTGGCAATCAGCGTCGGGAAGATAAATGTAAGTCAACGATGCCAGTCATTTGGTAATGCAGTTTATAATGACAATATCCATTTAATTCGTTACTCCTGAAAATAACACTCACTCACCAAAATCATGAAGAAGAGGAAGAAGGCGATGCGTGGGCTAGGCCGTCTGCCACGACTACTCCCAAAAATCGCTGGGCGAGGAGGACACCTCGGACAAAACTGTGGTCTCCCACGATAAATTGTCTGCTGAGTGCCGAAGGCGGTCAAAGTGGACGGTTTTTAACTTTTTGGGCCTGAAATCCTAGATTCGTGAAGGTGTTTCAATGATTTTAATAATTAAAATTAAATTCACTGACCTTTTAGCTAATTTTGAAGTTTTTTCTTGGAATTTTGGATATTGTATTTGAACATAAATTGATTATGAAGAATAGAAGATCTTTAAAGTCAAATTTAAGTATAAAAATAACCCTCTAATTTTTAAGTTAACATTTTGATACTTTAATTAGGAAAATGACAAGTTTTAAATATGTATTTATTAATCAGCGTCTTAGAATCCTTTTCGAAATAGTTTTTGTCCTCGTAAAAATCAGCTTTCGAACCAACTATTTGGAAATTCATTGAACTTTGTAGCTAAATTTCCTTATAACTTTCCAATAACTTATTTCCTTAAATCCTCTATTGCTCATTTCGTATGAATTCTTTTGATTACTCTTCTATCTTTAAAAATTATTAAAACAGAGAAATCAAGGAAGTGAAAATTAAGAGCCTCTAATTGTTTTAAATACTTGCTTTTGAATTAGTTTGATTAAATTCTTTTTTGGTCCCCCTTAAGTTAGATTTTCTTTGTTGATGCACATCAATTATGCCTAGTGGACAAAGATGAAAGGAAACTTTATATTGGGAGATTTATGTGAGTTAGATTGCATATACACAAATACTAAAAACCAAGAACATCAAAAAACCTTGTGTAATTCAAAATAAATTAATACTTACTAATAGTAATATATCATTGATTGGAAATTTCATGTACCAAGAGTTACCAAAGAATTTTCATTCTTTGATGGTTGTCTTTGGCCATTTTAAGGCCATAATAAATGACAGTGTAAGATCTGAAAAGGCAACCTAAGATAATGAGTGAATTAGTTTTCTTACTCTTCTATTAATTTTTTTTTTTAAAATAATGTGCTGTCCTATGTGAATATACTTAAATCCCTAGTAGAGAGTAAGCCCAAAGAAATAAACGTGAACTAAATATTATACCACATATTAGCACGGCGAAGCTAATAAAAAAGCAATGAAGACTCGAGATGCTTGAAATGGTGTTCTACACATAATTAAATATCGACAGAAAAATAATTTTCTATTAGTTTTGCTCCGATGGAGTCAATCAACTTCACAAGGATAAAGATTACATTCAAATTTTAAGTGCTTAGGCCTACTTGACTTAATTCCCCGCTAAAGGGTTCCTTAATTCTAAAGTTCCTTTACAAATCGTACGCTGGGATTACACAACCAACATTAACACTTATTACAACTAGAGTATTAGTCCTCTACACAACACGATAATATACTTGAGAAATGCTCAATTGTGTACTTAGTCAAAAACCCCAAACTTTGCACCTTGGGTTTCGAACAGAAACTACCGCCAGTGAAATTACACGGTATTGAAGCACAAAAAGTAGTAATAAATCTTGTAGCAAATCAAATAACGAAATCAAGTGAAGATTCAAACTAATTTTTGCCACTTGTAAGCTGTAGAAGATAAGTTCTAAGTTCTCCCTTGCAAGCTTGCATCTTGGCCTTTTAAAGTTGAGCTTAGTCGAACGTTGTGAAGAGGCTTGAGCTTCTTCACCGTTAGCTAGCTTGAGACGTACGGGCGGGACCATTTGGGCACATCATGTTCCCGCTGGACGCTGAGCTTCTTCAGTGTTTCCTGGACTGGGGTGAATAGAAATGGGGTTCTGAGGCTTGGACTATTCTTTACGGGCTGCACCAATCAATTTCAAGAACTAGATTATGTATTTAACTTACCTGCACATATTGGTCTGTGACAAAAATATTAATTAACAAAATTATTTTTTCACTGACCATACAAGGGTCAGGCACCTGTGCGCTTTGCATGTACCAGATCAACCGCTTTAAACATGTTTTTCTATTTCTTGTTTCTTGCATTTTTTTCTAGTGGCAAAATTTTCCTCAACATGCTTAAGTCATTTTACCATACACAGCTTGTCTGCAAGACTCTGAACTTTGTTTAATCTTCTCCTCCAGGTCAGAATTCAGGTGATGTAGATTTCAGTTGTTGTCAAGGCAAAAATGGTGGAGGGGTCCCAAAGGCCTGCCCTCGAGATGTTACTTGTTGTACCCTTTTGTCCAAACAGGTATGGAGTAAATCAATGTTCCCAAGCTGAATGACGTGCAAATGGTAATCAAAGCGTACACATATGCCCTCCAAGCGTACTTGCTTTCTCTCATTGCATTGAACTCGGCCATGAAGGTTGAGACGGTACTCAGACAGCCCAAGAACCCAAGTTGTATGCCAGATACCACAGTGTTACAAGTCCGAGTATTCACCTGCACCGAAATAAATCATGATTTTGGCCATGAGCTCCTTCTGTAATGAAAGGACATTGAGTGTTCTAAATTTTAAATGATCACATAAATCACATAATCGAACTATCAAAATTTCCGTTGTTGTAAGAATTTGTGTATTTGATTGACCCATCTTATGTAATTTTTTCTCCTTAAAACTATTCATATGGATGAAGTCCTGTGGAAAGTATGTTTAGCTAAGGGGAGGTGTGTTATAAATGAGATGGCAAAAAGTTTTATATTACTTAATTTGTTTTAAGAATATTATACACATAATAATTTCTTACTCTTATGCTAATTTTTAAATAAGAATAAACTTTTCTGATGCGAAACACCAATTTCAACATTCATCACATGCGAGCTTGTGACAGAAATTGGAAAGTGAAAAAAGGGTTCAAAGCCTTACCGCTTTGTTCACAGTAGATAATGCTGCCATGAGACCAGCTGCAGAAACATTGGCGATTAGAGTCCCAAATGGTAGCCATTGGAACAATCTGGCCCTCCCTAACCCTCGTCCATTGAGTCGGGCTAAGAACCACCTGATCCACACACCCAAAGGTCCAACAATCCAAGCCAACCATAGCTGAGCCGCAGTGCCGCTACTGCCCAGCTGCTTCTTCAGTAGAGCTCCGCTGAAACCCCACAGCAAGGCCAGCACTAAAATCAACATCACCATGGCAGCCAGGTGAAGCCTGCTGCTATCCATCGTCCGGTTGCTGCTAGAGCATCGAACGCCACCTACTGAACTTTTGTTTTTCCTTGTTATAAGCCACTTAAATCCCCTGGCCGTTTCAACGCCGATAATAATGGAATAGGCCGCAAGAAACAACCCTGCAAACAATAATAAAAGATCAATTTACTCACGATACAATTAGAACCAAAATGATTATTTCCAGAGAACCAAATGAAATAATGGAACAGGGGCTCAAGTTAATAATAATATTCAAATAAAATGTGTTGAAATTAGCTTTCAAGTTCAGGTCTTGTGGCTCAATGATTGAACTATATAACATATTTTTCTCACTGTCCTGCTTTTACCTAAAAGAAAACCAAGCACAGTAAACACCCAGTCGCCACCAGCACTAAGATCAAGCATTTTCTGATTCCAAGAACTGAACGTTGTAACACTTCCTAAGTAGCCAGTTGACAGTCCAATCGCTAGATGGTCTGACATGCAGGATATGTCTGCTTTGAAAACAACACCAAACCACCCCATCAGGAAAGAACCCACCTAAAAACATGCAAAAACCAATTTGAATAAGAACATCTTCTCTTCAAACCATTTATGAACACATATAAGAACATAATTCAGAAGGAAAGAGAGACCATGTTGGAAGGAAGGTCAAGGTACAGAACGCTTCCATTGCTTGTCAAGCCGACAATCCCGGGGCCAAACAATTTTTGCAGTAAATACCTTGTTGAAACCTGCACATGGGGGCATGTTAAGCGAGACAATCTTGCAAGGAAGATTTAATAACTGAAACTTATTAGACTTGCTGCTCTCAAACTTTTCTCACAAACTATGTTTTATTTTCTCATGAACTTCTGGCTGCTTTGAGTGATCAAGAAAATTAATCGATTACTGCCATATGTTTGCTCAAAACTCCCGTCCATAGTCTTCTATCTGGTTGCTTATACTAATAATGATTGTAGGATCCTATACCATTTTCTGTTCAAACAATACAGATTAGTTCCTAAGCACATATTTCAAGGGAACTAATACAAGCAACCCAAAGCAGAATTACTCTAGATAGAAACTACAAGCATATTGCATATTAGGGCCAAAATTAAATTCTCTGCATCATGTTAAAATGGAAAAGTCAAACCTTATAATTAATAGAGAGCAGTGGCATATTACCCCAAGAATCCCGAAAACTGCCAAATGAATTAGACACGAAACATAATCCAACAACTTTGGCAACTCTCCCTGCAAATAAAAGAATAAAACAAGGGATGCATATATAAGTCATTAGATAATTGACAAACAAACAACATGAAGGGGGGCTTTAAGGCTCACTTGCTTTCCGTCTTTAGGGCCAGCCATTGCTTCCACAGAAAGGGGAGCTTTAGTTTCGTCCGGCAACAGAGGTACTGGGGAGATTGGATTCGCTAGACTATCCTCTAAAGGCGGAGAAGCTATTCCATTCTCGGACGTGTGATCAATAGAAAAGCGGAGGTTGCCTTGTTTGCTGTGCCTGTTGCTTTGAAGAGCCCGATCCCCTATATCTCCTGCCTCTGAGACAGTCTCATTTTCGATATCATCAACCAGATGGACCGGCAAACTTGCTGACAGACGCGTGGAACACCTTCTCCATGAAAAACTAGCACTTCTCCTGTCACTAAATGATTCACTTCGTCTTGTTCGAGATTTAGCAGTTCCATGATCCATGACTTGGTTCCTCTTGAAGTAACTTTAACAGCCAAATCAATCAATGAGGATGTTGAGTTGGAGAAAATAATTCAGATGCACAGCGGAACAAGTTAGCTGGCCCATTTTAGATTCTCCAGGATCACTTTTGCCGGTCATGACATCACAGGGATAAAGAAAGAAAAAGTAAAAGCAATCCAACCCATTTCATTAATAAAAAGGCTTAAAAGTTACGACAGAATATAAATTTTTTACCTGTTTGCGTCTAATATCAGCATTGTTGATTGTTCGTATGGCATTTACTGACACTATCACTCGCAACCTTACTTTTTTATTTACTACGAAACCACATGGAAACAACAAAACACTAGGCCATGATCATCAGGTGAAGTAGGAAAATGCGGTGAAGCTACCTAACTCCTGTGACATAGCATCTAATTCACTGTTTAATCACTGGTGCTCACTTGAGAATACTTTTTGTATTTTCTTTCAAACCGTGTTTAGGCCAAATAATAGAGAGAATTATCTAAAAGGTATTTATTTTTCCAACTTTTAAACCTAAATAAAATAAAAATGAAGCCACTAATACCAGGGTGCTGAAGACGCTCAAGACCACAAAGGGATTTCTCAATATCATGAATCAAAACAGAAAGTGCGAGCAGAACAAGGTAAAGATCAAGTCAGATTCGAACAATCAAATAATTTGAATAGATTGGCTAGTAAATCCTTAAAGAATGAGCTCAAATTTTAATTTTCAATCCAATTGTTTAACCCAAATCAAAGAGCTTAAACATGTGTTCCCCACTAACTACTCATAAAGAAGAAAAAATTGGTCCCTTCTGAAAGAGATTTCTCTCTCCAAACAGCTAAGGACCAAATCGACAAACCAACAACCAGAAACAACAAAGGGATTTTTTTTTCTTTTTTGTATTCCCAACTGACAAAATTGCAACACCACTCACCACCAAGAAAGCAACACTAAAATAGCAGTTCACAGAGATGGGATGCAGTACCTCCGAAAGCCAGCAAATGCCGAAATTTCCTCCAGGAACTGCTTCAAGATGCAAGCCCAGGCGCGGAACAAACTTCAACGCAGTCCCTGCTCTACACCACGAAAGTTTTCGACAACCCGAGAACGCAGAATGTGAACATTTGAGAGAAGCCTTTTGGCGGTACATAGTACAATCGCTCAGGTCCTTTATACACAAGGAAAAACAATAAATAAAATAAAATAAAATAAAATAAAAACATGGGCCTGCTACTAAAGTAATTTTTTAATTTTGAAAAGATCGGCCCACGCGAACCTTTTTCATTGCCTTAAAAAATCGGCAGATGCATGAATTTTTCATGAAAATGAATGTCTCCATTATTGACTAGTCAACTGATGTGAACGAGAAGCACTGAAAGTAACATTGGAAACAACATGAACAGACGAAAAACGACAATAGATTAGGGAGAGGGATTGCTTGTGCTTATTGCTAATAGGTTTCGTCGTTTTCTGGGGAAAATCTAGTACAGTCCAATCCTAAGATCACTTTTTAGAACGTGACTTAGGCATCCATCTTTTCTGGCGACCTACTTTGGATACCCATCGACGGGAAGCAAGGGAGGAATGTGTTGGAGATCCATTGCCTGGAAAAAAGTGAAGATTCGTTCTTCGGATTTCGTTTACCGGTTTTGAGAAGCCACCGATTGCTGGGTGCGCGAGCGGCTTTGACATGCCTACGCGGCATGTCAAGCTTCGCGTCTCAATAGCACGACATTTATAAGTTATTTTTATCTTTATTATTATTTTAAACATCAAATCTAAACTAAAAATTAAATACAGCTTTAAGATTCAGTCAAGGTAATAAAAAGAATTTGTATGAAATATCTTATAAAACAAATATTTTGATTAGAATTATTTAGTTACATTTTTTATTAACCTAAGCATGTTTATTTTATACTAAAAATAAATGATAAATTCAATACATTAATTGTAATACATTCTTCATAATAGTATTTTGAGACTTTTTTTCAAATATCTCGAACTCCAAACATCATTTTCTCCGAGTCCAAAGTTCAGAGATCCGAGCCCTGCGTTGTTGTGACAAAGTAAAATACGTCAACAATGCAGTCATGTGGTAATTCAATTTATAATGATTACATCCATTTAGCGTCCATTTAATTCGTTTGTTCTGAAAAATAATACAGACACCAGGAGAAAGAAGGCGGCGAGTGGGCTAGGCCCTCTGCCACGACAACTGCCGAAACTCGATGGGCGAGGAGGGTACCTCGGACAAAACGGTGGGCTGCTACGATAGATTGTCTGCTTAGTTCCCAAATTGGTTTTGGCCTGGGATTCTAGGTTCGAGAAGGTGTTTCAATGATTTTGATAATTAAAATTAAAGGAGTTGCACCTTGAAGTATGTGAGAGAAAAAGTGCACGATTAACTTTTGTTTAGTGAATAGTGACCTGTTTGTTTAACCCATCACATTAAGAAAACAAAAAGCCAACTCTGTGAATATTTATTCATTTAATTAACCTTTCATGTTCGTTTCCATTGACAATTACTTTGAACTAGCACTTAAGTTTAACCTAAACAAACGAATATGGTCTTTGTGCACTTGTCATTGCACTGTCGTCGTTGCATACCACGATTACATGCCTACTAAGGCATAGACAGGCTTTGGTACTCCATGGGCCATAGTTGTCAAACTTTGCTTTGGGTTGGACCGAGGATTTCTGTTTTAATGGGTTATTAGGAGTCTTGGAGCCGAGCATCCCAACTCCACTCGCATTCAAATCTTTTATCCGTTTGCTTTTGGTGGTTATTAAACCGAGAGATGAGTGTATGATATTTTTGTGGGGTAAGTAAAAGTTTACATCAAAATAAGAGAGAAAATTGTGGGACACTCATCGTTTAAAATTTGATAAATTTATAAACAATGTGGGATCTATGTTATATAATTTTTAATGCTTTTTTCTCATTTCAAGCATAAAAAATGCTTTTTATAACTCTCATCTAGAAATAAAAGAATGGTATACTCAAGCATAGATTTTAATATGTTAATAAAAATTTTAATTATTCAAAAGAAGTCAACTTCATAATACACTAGCTTTATAGAAATATCTTCAAATAAGAATCAAGTAAATATGAGATTTTTGTTATAATATTTTCAATCCTTTATTCTATTCTAAGCATAGAAAAATAATTTTTATAATAAATTTTATTTAAAAATTAATGACTATTATACTTACAACTAAGTTTTGAGACAATATTTTTATATTAAATTATTTCTAATAATTTTTTAATTTAAATGTCAATCTTAAAGAAATACATAATCAAAATAAATTTCATTATCCATATTCTTCGTAGATTATGATTATTGATTTTTTTTATGATTAATTGAACTAAAATTTGTTGACTTTTGATTGTTAAATTATTTTATTTTTTATTAAAATTAAATCCAGGCATGAGATCAAAGGTATTTTTATTTATTTTTTACTTCACAAACAAAAACAAACAAAAAGGTCCCCAGTGGTCAAAACTCAGTCATCCAAAAGAAGGCAAACACGTGGTGGAACTTGTAGCCGACCTATTCTGCCTATTATATGACGTGGCAGGGAAAGGCAGGAGTGGATAAGAAGTTTTGTACCGTTATGCCATAGATACGATCCAACAAGTCAAGTGGATAGCCTACTCTGGACCGTCGGATCACCTCGCATCGGGTCCCACCCGATATATGCTATTCCAACTCTGACGCTAATGGAAACTTGAGAGCAAGAAGAACGCAAGGTCTGGCATACGCTCTGGCGGCCTCGATGGCCAACCGGTGCTAACAGAAGCTTCTGGAAACAGAGAAGTTTCTTCCAGAAGGTTCTCGAACATTTGGCAATGGCCGAGACCAACCGATCCACGGGGACGGTGAAGTGGTTTAGCGCCCAGAAGGGGTTTGGGTTCATAGCCCCGGACCAAGGTGGCGAAGATCTCTTCGTTCACCAGACCTCGATCCGCTCCGACGGGTTCCGGACACTGTTGGAGGGCCAGCCTGTGGAGTTCTCCATCGAATATGGCGAGGACGGGCGCTCCAAGGCCGTCGATGTTGCCGACATCGGCCGATCTCGCCGCCCGGGGTTTGGAGGGAGGGGCAGAGGTGGGAGTTTTGGCAGATATGGTTGTGGTGGTTATGGAAGGGGCGGTGGGCCGAGAGGCGGAAGGATTGGTGGAGGCTATGGTACTGAGTGTTACAATTGTGGCCGAGTTGGTCACTTGGCGAGGGACTGTTATCGACAAGGTGGTGGTGGTGGAGGTGGCGGTGGGCGTGGTGGCGGGATCCCGAGATACGGAGGCGGCAGTGGTGGAGGAGGGTGTTATAGTTGTGGGGAGGAAGGACATTTTGCGAGAGATTGCCCCAACGTATAGGATATTGTGAATGTGAATCTGGGCGTTCCTTGCTATATAGGGCGGATAGATTTTGTTGGTTTGCTGAAATTTGCTTTTCTGGGTGCTTGGAGATTGTTCTTGGGTGTCTCCAATTGTTGCTCGTTGTTGGGTTTTTGCCGGTAAGCTTGTTTACCAAGGCTTGGTAAATGTGGTTAATTGTCCTCGTAACATATAACTTTGTTTTTCTTCTTCCCCAGTTGGTTTTCCCTCGTTTCATAACCTTGACATGTTCTTTTGGGATTAATGAAAGGTATATTTGTCGATTCTCTTGTTTGCCATTTTTTTTCTTTTGAATTTTCTGGGCCATGTCAGCCGTCGTTCTGTTTTCTTACTCATTCGTCTCATCAATGTTGAACAGCCATTGTTGAACCCTGTAGATTTTGAATTCGGGCTTCTGGATTTCTCTACGAGAACCCCAAAAATTGACATGTTATTCTTGGAAAGATATATCGAAACCTGTTCTGGACTACTCAATTTTCTGGTTATAGATGGGGATAGGATGATGATACTTCCAATCTTTATCTTAAGCAAAGATTGTGGATGTCGTTTTTTCCACTCCATCAATGCATGTTATCCAATAAAGGTCCACGTCCAAGCATAATGTGTGTATACGTATCCAAGTTGAAGAAGATTAAGAGCCCTGCGCCCTGGCAAAAAGGAGGACCTTTACTTCTCAGTCATGCGTTTGTTCTGGAGTTTGTCATCTCATACACCTTATCCTTTTCTGAAGGCAGTGGGAGGATTGTGTACTGTGGTTTAGGATTGCATTCCGCCGAAAGGTGTTGGTAGACCTTGGCTTTATCTTTTAGATTCTCTCTGTTTGTCGTATCATCGTTTCTGTTCCTGATCAATTTGTCGCCTTGTGGAAGTTTCTATTATTAAGTTGCTGGTAAGAGAAACAAGAGTCAATCAGATCAAGAGCCTCATTGACTCAAAAGAGAAACTTAGTCAATAACTTTTGATTACCGCTTTTAATCATGTCTTGGTTAGCTTTTGTTGTTGCGTCTGAACGGAAATAGCCCTTTTTGCCATCTTACGTTGGGTAAAGGACACATCTCCTGTCGCATTTAATGGTTGACACTAGGATTGTCTCGACTGGAGAGATGGGGGTCAATGTGTATTTTGAAATGACGATGTCAATTGTTGGAAGATTAGTGCAGATGATCAAGCAGCAAACGATCATATATATATATATATATTTTAGTAACTTTTTCTTCCTAGTCGACGTTGGTGGCCCAACCAGACTATCCTATTTCGTGTTTGCTAGGAGAATGGACATCAAATTCCATGGGCCATTCGTTCTTGTGCGACTCATGGATAGCCCAAAACAGACCCATAGGTTGAAGCTTCTCTTTTGTTAGCTGGCCTGATTATGCTAAGTCGATCTTGAGCCCAATAAGAACACCGTTCAAATTGGAATGTGGAACTATTAGAAAGATGAAGGGCCTAACTAAAACACTCCTTGCAATCTAATGTTGGGCTGCGGTGAGAGGTGAGACTAGTTTAGAAGGACTATATCAAGACAAGACAAATAAGATATAAGATTGACTTTAATATCATATTAAAAAGATGAACACTCAATTAAAACATAAAACTGTACTATAAAGAAGTTGTCAACGGAAATTTATAAAATTATGTTTGCCTGTCGCCTTACTCAATATTAAACTGAATATTTTAACAATCTAACAGAAACATTCGGTGACAAATATATGCGTCATGTATGCCTGCCAGTGATAGTAAGATGGCGTCAAGAAAAATCCAACCGCGTGATGACGCATAAAAGCTGCCGGACTGTCGAAATGGCATGCCTGGTCGAGACGGTAGATTGCGTCGACCTTCGTCAAGATATTTGGTTCCTGTTTCAGAAGCTTACAACGGGAATGAAACCAAAGGGTTGTGGTCTTGTAGCGGCCCGTATGGTGGCGTTGGAAAGAAAAGTGGAGTTGGGTCCTATAAATCTCTGGAAATAAAGAGGTGGTCAAAAGCATTTCTCTTTGGCAGGTTCATCGATCTTGGAAAGCACAACAAAATAATTGAGACATTCCATGAGGACGACTCGAGTGTCTGCTTTTCCTTTTCCTGTTGAGGCGAATAGCAAGATGGTTGTTGTAATGGAAAGTTCTAAGAGATACAATGGTCCATCCGACAAGGACCCAGCATAATTGGTCAAACTAACGCAGTGGGTATGAAGCGATGCCAACTTTCCCTGTCACCATCTCATTCAATAATATCTCTTCAAGTGCCTTTTTCTCTTTCCTAAGCATCTTTCTTTCTTCCTTATCTTGGGTTGGGTCTAGAAAGGTGGTGCCAATTCCGCTTTCCCGAGCTTCATCGGTGTAGTGGGCATAGTTGCTGTTTGCTTTCCTAGCTTTTTCTCCATGTCGTGACCAGTTTTCTTGTCAGGTGGAATGTCGCTTTAATCAACGGACAAGGAAGCCCGACCATCCAAGCAATTGGAAGGCAAATGACCAAATTGGGGTTATATGTGAAACTCGTTAAGAATGATTTGTTATTTCTTGTTTAAAAATTTACTAGTAAGAACTTGTTAAGTAGTATTAGTAATAGACTCATAATCTAACCTAGTTTATAATTTATATATAAAATTTTCTTCTTCAACATTCCACTACATACCTAACAAATCGTGACTTAAAATTAAACATGCAAAATGGACACTTTATGCACACTGAAACATATTTGATAGATTCAAAAATAAATATGATTAATATGAATTTTGATATTATATCAAAAATAATATATAGTCTAATTCATTTACTAGCTTATAGGTGAAGAGACATCTTATACATTTAAACAATACTCATATATCTTTTTATCTTATATGTGGAACTTCGTCTAAAAGAAAAAAATCATTACACTTAAACATAAACTTAATATTTATAAAGAAGTTACTTTCCGTTTTAAAAATTAAATTATAAAATAGGTATTTTATTTTAAAGATAGATCAGGACGCACCATTTTTAACAGGTTTGGGCCTGCAGAATTTGCCACGGTACTTTCTCTCTCAAACACGGATAGGGAACACACCAATAATTCACTCTCCATTCAGGCACTGCTGTTTTATTTTTCTCTCTGGTGATTCCATTTTGTTGCTTCAGCCAAACGATAGCTATCCAAGTTCACGATTTGCTCCTTTGCCTTTTCTTTGTCGTTTAGGTCGTCTCCAAAAGGGCATTCAAATTAAGCAAGAAGTCCTAGATGTGTTATGTGATTAGAACCAAAAGAAAGTATGTGAAACGGACCAACTTCTGTGTCCTTTACAGCTAGCTTTTACACCTGCCAATGATAGGATGGACTCGGTACTGTTTCAGTTGCCCACTTCACAAGTCATTGCACCCCATATGGGCACTTTTGCCTTCACAGACGAGGCATAATGAGCGGTCTGGTGGTGCGAAAATGATATGAACCTAACGAGCATGGGAAGTTGAGATTAAAGCTGAGTCACAGTTAAGACGTTTGAGCACCACTTTGATGTGTGATGTGACTGTCGTAGTCGATTAGGCAAGAATGGCTTTAGACGGTAAGAAAGAGACAATGGAAATGATGGTTTAGACGGTGTCAAAGTGGTGAGATATGCTTGTAATAGCCTCGTTTACTCAGTGCCGAGAGAAGTCTAGATGTTGCAGCAAAGAAACACTTGGAGGAAAGAATCAGAAGAACAGTGATGAAGATATTTGATGGGATAATTGTGACAGACTTAGGTCCACTTTTTCTCTAAATATCTCATTAAGGAGAGGGGTTATTTAAATTTATAAAGTACATTATAAGTATCTTCTTCTCAAATGTAAGACTTTATTATTTAATATTTTCTACAATTCAAGCTCAATTTTTTTGTTGGCAAGGACTACCTGAATTGTGGGATTTAGATTAGAACACATGGAAGAAAGAATGGTTTCGATATTATGTGAAAGGTTTAGATTTACTTTTCCTCAAAAGACTTTGTTAAGGAGAGAAGTTGTTTAAAGTTATAAGATATATTATAAATATTTTTCTCTTTAATGTGAGACTTTATTGTTCAATAATAATACAAATGTTTAATTTCATGGATTTGGGTTTCAACTTAAAAGATTGGCCTTATTAAAAGTAATTAAGTTCCTAACTTTTAATAAGGACCAAGATTCTTTCACTCCTATTCAATGTAAGACAAATTCATGTTTCCTTCCCACTTTGTTTACCCATTTTTGGACGTCGGCAATGAAGTTAGAGTGAAGTAGCTTTGATGCTACTCTCATGAGCTTGAGTCTTAAAAGATAGGCCTTACTAGGAGGAGTAACCAAACTCGTTATAAGCATCAAGATCCACTCACTCTTATTCAATATGGGACAAAAGCTATCAATCTAACTTAAATCCATTTGTTATGAGAAGAAATTACCCAAATATATATAAAGAGCATATCAGGATATCAACAAGGTGGAATGACCATTGTTTTTAGTAAGTTCACTTGTCCTTAAGGTAAGGAAATCACAAAAATTCAGTTTATGAGTAATAATGACAATTGATTTCGTGAAATGACTTGGACTAAATTTATAGGCGATAATGTGTTTTGCTTGATATTAAGTTCAAACATCATATTACAAAATGTTATTTTTTTCTCCCTTCTAAACCCAATCTATAACCTCTTGTAACAGTGATGTTTAAGGGGATGAAGAAGAAGCATTATAAATATTAAACAAAAAAATTTTACATTAGAAAGCATAACACTTGTGATATGTTTTATAAGTTTAAATAATCTCTTTTCTTAATGATGCATTTGCAAGATAAGTAAACTTAAAAAGCTTTTACATGATATTAAAGCCAATTCTTCTTCCATTTGATCTAAGATTCTAAAAATGGGCTAGTCTTTTGCCAGTAAAAAGATCGAATTCAATTATAGGGGAATATTGAACAAGAGTTCCACATTAAAGTAGAAATTATTTATAATATGCCTTATAAACTTAGACAATCTTGTTTGAGAGGAGATATATTTATGCATTTCATAAGAAATAAGACCATGATAATTGGATTGTTTGCCTAGTTTGCCTAGTCCAAAGTGAACTGTGAGAATTGGATTAACCTTTTGTGTTGGCCCTTCTGATATCGTCAAGAATTCAAGATAATCGAATAAATTGAGCAAACACTACAACGGCTAAATTCAATCCCACCGTAAAGAGACACCGAGTGAGTTGCCATAAAACAAAATTAATCAGCACGCGAGTTACAATTGTAGGTTCGTATAGGGGTGGCCATGAAATCCATCAACGATAGCTTTTAGAAGGCGAGAGAAATGAAAAGAAAAGAAGAAAAGAAGAAAAGATTTCAAATGCCAATCTCTTTACACGCTTACATACGTAACTTAATCTGTAAAACCTTTTCAAAAGCAGGGAATCTACTCAAGCCTTGTGTGGGGGGCACTGATAGCACTTTGTGAATAGACCAAAGGTGTCAACTTGTCGTATGAAATTGAGCATGCTAGCCCATCCTCCAAATCCAAATCCTACGATCAATACCCACACCACTACGAAGCTGTTCACAGAATATGATCCAGTCCAACCTCCTAAGAACGATGGTGGTCTCTCTACTGCATTCTGTGAAGAACAAGTGGGAAAGAAATGTTAGTTTTGGACATAATTTATTACATTATCTGAGAAGAATTGGAAGTAGTTTTAGGCAGGAACAAACCTCTCGAGCAGATGCAGAAGCAAAGGTTAACATGTGTGCTAGGGCAGGAATTATGTAAACGGTAAAGCTGACCAGAAGAGATCCAACAGTTGAGTTGATGGGGCCGAAGAAAGGGAAGATGATTGCAAGGAACCATATTGGGATCACCACAGGGAGCCTCGCTAGAGCTCTCTTGAACACGCTCTTAGTATCATGGATCCTAATGAATTTCTCCCACACAAAGTACAGCGGAGTGCAAGCGAATCCAAACGTTATGAACTGCAAAAATTGATTCCAAATATCACCAATCACTTTCTTAGATCCAAAATGAACTTTAAAACTTTCAATCTCCGTTCATTATGCGGTTATAACCTGGTGAATAAGCATAAGGACGACAGCAGTGTCCCTGAATCCACTTCTTGGTAGCAAAGACAGAGCATTGGAATGGGTAAGAAGCATGTCCCCAAAAGCCCAATAAACAGCAGAAGCTGATGGTAGAGTTAGGGTGAGTACATAGAGTGTTGCGATCAAGTATATCAGCTTGAACTTCTGTGGCTTCCACATTGCATGCATAATCTCCCTGCAGGATAAACCAAATTCCCCCTTATCAAAACAGTTCATATGGATGCCAGTTGGAGAAAGGAATTCCGCATCTTTCCTCCGATGCTAAACAGTTTTTAGTATTACTTTGTATATCTATTTTAAATTGCAGGAGTGTTTGAGATGTGTAAATGTAATAGAAAGATTAGAAGCACTCACACTGTGACAGCATGTCCACCAAAGGTGTAGAGAATGTTGGTCGCCCCAGTGAAGTAAAGCACCATTGTGGTTGGTCCTGAGTGCTTCACTCCCTCAACCTTCAAACACACAGAGTAAGAGGAAAAAAGAAAAGTAAATAAAGAGAAGGAAATTATACCAGAATTTACTTTTTGTTGTTGGTAATTTAACTAATCTGTAGTCGTAGATTGCAGCAAACTTTACCTGGCCATGGATAAGGGATGCAATGGTGAGATACCATGCAGTGTAAGTAGTCATCACTAGGCCTAAGAATGACCATATTCTGTAGTTATGGAATGATGGGATGAAAACAGTTGTTGCACAGCAAGCGCCAAATATGTAAGTCCAAGTTCTCTTGTCAAGATTGTCGTTTATGTAGTATATGTTACTGCAGCAATAATGTAACAGCAAATATTATGTATACTGTGGCCAGTATTTTTCAGATTCAGAAGATGATCATAGTTATCATGGCTTATGTATGATTCTATAGCTTACCTCGCGCAGGCTATTAGTTGAATTACAGATCCAAACAGCAGAAAGGTGCAGTTGAAAAAGAGGCCTGCGTTCCTCCAGTGTTTCCCCAACAGCCCATCAAGGACTTCAAACCACTGCGACAATTAGAGTAATAAATTTGGAAAAGGAAAAGGATCAGAAGAATAAAGGGAGAGTTCTTTCCACTGATTGGTGCGGGCAACATAATAATCAAGGGAGGGAGAGAGAAAGAGATTACCTGAATAACATGATTCCTGAAATCAACCTTTTCTCTTTCTTTTCTAGTTCTATACTCAACATAAAGCACGCTGATAAGGTAAGCAGTCCAGCTTCCCAACAGCCCATAAAAAAGCTGAAAAACGATACCAGAGACCATCCCCAGTTGTGAAAATGAGTATGGAAGCGTGAGAAGCACTTGCGCGACCTGCATTTCATAACACAGAGGCACGAGCGGATACAAAGGATTATCACAACAATCTGAGTCCAGAAACAACGAAAACAGTAATCTTAACAAGTGCATGCCTGGTTAGAAGCACAGCTAAACCACGCATCGTATACGGAGCCACCATGCCAAAACAGCCTTGAAAGTTTGCTCTTCGCCGTCTTGGGATCGCCTTCTTCCCTCTCCATTTCCACGTAGTTTCCGGCAACAACAGTCTCAACCTTCTCGGAAGCCATTGTTAGAGCGTTTGAGATGTAGGGAAGCAATCAACTAGTCTAGCGTCGTATAAATAGATAGAAGTGCCTTCCAACCTTCCCTACGACTTCTGATGCTTCTTTCCTTTCCCTTTTAAAAAGACTCAAACTTTTTATGAGCAATAATTGAATCACCCATCTAGGAACCTACCTGGGTCACCCTAAGGAATGTGATTATGGAATTAGTGTGAGTAAAATATGATTTTATATTGATTACGGTTCTATAACCCAAGTAACAATTCATCATTCACTTTGCTAAGAAGAGTATAAGTCTAGTATTATTAAAATTGTCATCTTTAAAATAAAAAAAATCCTTCCTTATATATTATCTTAAATAAATATTAAACTATTTAAATATAGTATTAAAATCTAAGTTAAGAGACAATACTCTCTTTGCGTAAAATTTACAATTCAAGAGATAATATATCTTGTCATGAAATTTGTAATATAAGTTATTTTGTTAAATCTCACATTACAATTATAAAGATTAAAAAAATAATTTATAAAAAATTGAGTTCTTTTACTTAATGGCGTATGTTATCTTAAATGATTCTATTAATATTTAAAGATTCTTTTCAAAATCAAGAACATACTCTCTCTTTATAAATCGATTTTAGGATAGAAATTAACTCACTGGTCCACTTACAGCTTCATTGGCCTGTGAGACAGCTGTGTCCACTCCGGGTGACATATACAGTTTGCTTATCCTTGCATTTTCGTTTGCTTTTGTACGATTAGAAACATGCTAATGTATCCCCAAGGAAATTTAATAATTAATTTTCATTTGTTGGGTTAAATGGGCCCGGACCAGCATGCACTACACGAGCGGGGTGGCCCACCACGGTCCATTTTTGGCGAGAAAGGGCCCACGTAATACAGCAATATTGATTGATAAAAGAAGGAAATAATAAAAGGTGCATCGGTGTGAGCGTGAGTGCTCGTGTGTGGGGGAGAGTTGATGTGTGCGAAGATGGACGGAATGATTACACCGGGTTGGGCTTGGTGCTTAGCATGATCAACGACACACGTGTGCCAACTGGCTTTACATAAAGATCTACTAAATCCCTTTCTCTTGTCAAAGTTGGCTACCTTAATCATGATCCTAAGTGCCTCCTAAAGGTTTAATTCGGTGGCAAATTTAATAATATGTACTTTGGTACTCTGTTTTTAGGATACTTAATTTGCAGTAAAAGGTTACACCAATTATAGCCTAACACCTACCGTGTTGCCCTTGATTTAATTTTGAATTGAATTTTTCAAATTTTCTTTCAATTAAATTGTTGAGATGTCTCTATTTTTTATGTATCAACTTGGAAATTGACTTGTTGATGAATATGTAGTTAGGTTGATATTCCATGTAACTTGAAAGTAAAAGAAGGTCTTCTCCCACATTTCCATTTACCAAAAAAACAGATTTAGAAATTGAATCGATACTTTGGAATTGGCTTCACTTTTTTCAGCCTTTTGTGATCGTGATGGGGTGATAAGAACTTTCCTATAGCTGCAAAAATCCCTTTCTTTATAGATATTTAAGAACAGTGTAGTCGTAAAGTGGTAGTTTGTCGAATAATTTCTTATTTTTCCTAAGAAAAACACGAAAAAGTCCGTGATTTTTGGGTAAAATGAAAGTCTCGATGAATTCCTTAATGTTTGAGGCACTTGGGTGATGAGTATTTCTATGTCAAACTGATTAAAAAGTTCCAATGACCTCCCACTCATTATCCTATATCGAAGAAATCATTCAAGGGACGACTTATGAAGAAAAGCAAGCATTAATTAGGGAGTGCAAAGCGAGGTGCTATGATGAATTTAGTGCATCGTAGCAAATGTTGCACGATCTTTTTGTAATCATCAACGAAGAGATGATCTTCTCTTCTTTGGATGAGTAAGTTTTGCCGCAAGAAGAGGAGAAGGAGAGGAAAAGAACACTTAAACCAATAAACTTGCTGTATAAGCTGTAATCCCCCCATTATACTAACATTTCTCTTGCTAAGATCCGTGTCATAGACGTTGTGTGACTCAAAAAGCCAACCCCATCTGTAAAAAATCTATCTGATCTTTTGCTTTCTATCGGGTTCTAGATACTTTTAATACAAACATGTAGGGAAGACGAAAATTCTATATTATTAGCTTGAATTTTTCTATTATCAATGTGTAAATATAAAAGCATATGTTAAGGAACTTATCCAAGGAAAATAACTATTGTAATTGCAATCAAGAAATAAATAGAATATTACAGTAATTATTCTTTTCATTTGTTATTAGTTCTAATATAATGATTTTTTAAAATGCTTAAAATAATGCAGAATCTCTCATTACGATTCATATCTCTAACAAAACAAGATCACATCTCCTCAAAAGCACTGGAAATGTTCGATAAATCGAAGCCCTTTGCCTTCCACGTAGCCTGATTTTGACATTGATGATGCTTGATAGCCTAATCTTTACAAGTCCATATGGGTAAGGACGTATGGTCTAACCCCACCTTACTTGTCGGGCATAAGCAATCTGTACCCAGAAGGCGCCAAAATGATCAACCATGAATGAAATGCCCCACTTCATCAAGCAAACGTGTGTCACAGTCAAAATCCAGGATCGGAGAAGTTGGTTCTCTTCTTGCAAGTAAGCAATGGCTTAAACACAACCCACATTGGAATGGAAACAACACATCCGCATGAAGGGACACAACACTAATGAATTTCTTCGGTATTAACGTCTTTCCTGAAACTCCCCTTACAAAGGATTGCTCCTTCATTTAAGACAATCAGACATGTGAGAAGACGAGCATCCACATAACCATCATGCCCTCTACTACACTGAAATCCCCCTAAATGGCCCTGGGCCGGATACAACCCAAGCCCACTCCAAAAAATATATAAAGTACAAAACAAGTCACGACATATATTTTAATATGCACGAAGTTATAATGGTGACATAAAGGTAACGGTATTCGCTACTCTATACAAAAGGTAAATGGGAAAAAATGGTTGGTTCACATATAAGACATTGGCTCCAAATAAGATTACTAGTGCTGTGGTTTACACTTAACTTGAACCAATGAGACTCTTTGTCTACATTCTTTCCAAAGTTTTAGCATAAAATTTAATTTAAATAAGAACTATGCCGATTATCAAAAAGTATTCCATTGAAACATAGCTCATTATCCTAGCCGATCCTTGTGCCGAAATATCATGAAATTTTGACAAGAACATGTTTAACGGTTGACCATAAGTCAAGGTCCTAAACTAGTGACACGATAAACATTAATCCTGATCTGACCCAAACTTGAGGACAATTTTCAAACTCCAATATGTAGCACTTTTGGACGGACTCCCCTCTTTCAAAGGCAAGAACAAATTTGCTTTCGCAGTTAATTTGGACATGCGGACTATGGTTCCTGTAATAAACATGCATGATATGTCTAGAGAATGGTCCGACACTCAATGAACATCGGCCACTTACTTTATGCGGGTCCAAATGCACTCCATTTTTAACATTTCATCATTAGAACATTGAGTTATGGTCTGAACCAAGATGTCATGTCTCCTTGCCATGGACTCTTATTTTGCCATTTTATGACTCAAAAAATGTAACAATGGTTTTTTTTTTCCAAGCAAAAGTAGCTAAAGAACTAAATAGCATGCATTTACATTTACAACAACACCAAATCGAATAAGTTTAAAGGATGTGTAGTATATGTTTCATGAACAAACAAATAGAGTTGATTATGGTTAGTTTGTCGTTGTATAATTCGCAGGAAGTGGGGTGCTACATGACAATGAGGAAACTCTTTTCCGTAAGGCTTTGCATTGTGGATTTTTACAATGATTTTATAATCTCCCCTTTACTAAGAACGATCAACAAAAAGAAAATATGAGGGTTAGATTGGGCTGGAAACTAGTTTAATGAGCTTGTTCCAACAAATTTTCAAATGATATGTATAACAAAATGCAATTGTTGATGCCGTTGCCAAAGAGTTATTCTAATATTCAATTTCTTATTTTGTACAATAATATCCTAACGAAGAAAAATGCTAGAATTTCGAAGGAATCTCCTTACCTAAGAAATTACATTAACTTCAGAAAATAAAACTACTTCAAAGAAACATGTAAAACAATGTGGGACCTTAGCCCTTTATTTGACATAGCATAAATGAAGTATCATGGAGAAGGCAAAGATTCATGAATTGGCATAGTGAAATTCAAAGTTTGATATTCTTCAACGGACTACTTCTTCAATATGAAATATTCAAGATGAAGAAAATATTTACGATTTTGATTCTCCATAATCACCTAAAATGGCTCCACACATTCATGAACTTTGTCCTTAGATTGAAAGTCTAGTTTTATTTTGGCTCAACCTCTAAAATAATACTATTGAACTTGTGCTACGAGGTTGAGTTTAGGGAATTGATGAATGAATTTATGAGGTGTCATTCCTGTACTTGGGATGCCAATAATCTTCCTCTAGAGATGAATGGTTATAATATCATTCCCAGGTTAATTTCAAAACTTCTAACTTCATCAAAATATCATTTGAAATTCCATTGAATTGGTAAAGAAGTATTTGGATACTCCATGTCCTTTGGTTAGCCATTTTGCACAACTTAACCATTGCTTAAAAGATATGATGTCAAGATTAAGCAAATGAAGTTGGCCCCAAGAAAGAAGGTAGGGAATAAGAGATATGCACATGGTTATGGAGAGCCTTTTAGTGAAAATGGTTTGGAACTATGTTAAAGGAGATTCTTTGTGGGCAAAATTTATGCAAAGAAAGTATGGAAAGTCAATAGAAGTTTGTCATCAACCAAGAAATGCTAAACCCTCAAATTTTTGGAGGGCTATTAAAATTTACATTACTTTTGTTTTACAGCATAGTAGATGGGTGATTCAAAATGGAGAATACTCTTTTTAGATAGATAAATGGTTAGATGAGATATTATGACATTCATCATATGATGACAATGCAAGGAATATTTGCAAAGTCATGGAGGATCTAGAGTTTCTAGAGTTTCTAGAGGATAATTTATCCACAGAACAATTAGAGCAAGCTCATCGAATAATCATCACCAATGACTCAGATAGAATGGCCTTTGAGTTAACCTTTAATGGAGAATTCTCTATAGTGTTAGTGTATGCAAACAAAACACCACATGATAAGAAGAAAACTTGGAGTAAGTTTATATGGAATAAGCACCCACTGCCAAAGATTAGCTTTTTCATGTGGGGGGTGATGAATAAAGGATTTCCAACATATGAAAAAGTTAAGGAGAGAGGCGTTTCTTATGCCTCAAGATGTGTTTGTTATTCAACATTGAATTACGAGACACTAGATCATTTTTTTTGTTAAGGAGAATTGACAACAAGACTATGGAATCATTTTTGCAATATTTCACAAATGTCTATTCGACGTGACATGGTATTGAACTTGGTTGTGGATTGGTTTCATGAGACTAGTATCTCCTCACAAGGAGGGATGTTGTTAGCTTTAATTATTTGCATAATTTTATAGCAAATTTGGCTGGCTAGGAATAATGCCATATTCAATAATCAAGTTTTTTTTTTCTACTAGTTATAATAAAGAAAGTGTTTTCAAAGGTCCGTGATTTCATGGCATCTTTTCAAAGTAATACATTTTCTTCAATGAAAATAAGGAATTATTCTTTTGCACTGTTGTATTATTCATAATTATAATTCTATTGTTAACTTTTCCTACTTATTTTGGGGGAATGGAATATTCTTTATGATAAAGGAAGTCTCATTGACAAAGAGAAAGTTTGATGGGGAACATGTGAAATAGGCTTATACTTTATGCTATTATAATAATTTTGGTTTAAGTAGTTTTGTGTAAACTTGACATTATTTTGCAAGGGAAGGTTCACCCTTCCATTTTGTCTTTGTTGCCTAGATTGTGTTTTCTTATCCCATACTTCATTTTTCAAGAACTTTCCCTTTTAACCCAATTGAAACACAAGAACATCATTACATGTTTTGGCTTAAAAAAGGTATGCTTTTCTTTTCTTAAAAAAAAAGAAGAAATATTTTCATTTTTTTTGTGTGCTTTAAATCTAGACTTCATCATAGCAAAGTTACAATTATAGTTCATAGGAATTAATTATGCATGTCAGAATCATTAGACGAATTTTAAATTACACATGGCCATATCTTGTTGTTTAAGCAACCTCTTCTAGTGAATTGTTTGACACTTCTTGGTGAAATTGTTATTGTATAAGGATCATTCATTGTTATAGTTTTCTTATTTTATGTAAATTTTTTGATTAATCAAGCACAACTTGTGTTCTGGTCATGTTAGTTATTAGACACAAACAACCTAAATATCTTTCTAAAGTTAGTATCAAAAGGCTCCTTGGAATAGGTCTATGTGAACTTTGATATTCTTGAGAATGTTACTCCAATTATACGAGATAGATTTTATATGAATTAAAGTATATGCATGATAGATAGGTGGTCCATAAATGATACCTACATTCTTTTTTGTCATTATGTATGTGATTTGGAGGTTATTTACTTATCTTACTCTCCATTAATTTTGAAATTATTGTTGCTTGGTATGTTTTTCTTATGGTCTTTGGTATTTTAGCCTTTGTAAGTTTTGTCATTAATGAGTTTTTACTTGCTCACAGCAAAAGGATTTCATTTCTTTTTTCAATGAGAAAGGGTTGGAGGGAAGGATGTCAAGATGGTATATTATTTGTAGGATAGTTATGCTTCAAGCTTTACCTTCTTACTTATTTTGATAACTTGGTTGATGAATGCCTTTTTTTTATATGTCTCATTCTAGTGAAATCACATTATTTAAAGAAAGTATAATATTCTTAAAAATTTTCAAATAAATAATTGTATGAGGGTCTTATCTCTTTCTTTCTTGTATTGAAAGGATATCAAATGTGCAACCACATTGTTAAATATAATTGGATGTGTGAAGATTGTTAGCTATGAAATGGTAAATGTTTTTCTTCTCCTTCCTTATTATAATTTTTTCCTTATCTTAAATAACACTCTTGGGCTATTTATTTATTTTTCCTTAATATTGGTTTTTGTATCTTTTTTTAGCCTACTAAACCTTTAAAGGAGTTTATATTATGAATCACACCTAAGGTTTGATTTTTCCTTTCCATATTAAGTCTAGTAATCTACAAATGAATGAAATATTTTTGAATTTTTTTTATGTCCATTTTCAAACATAAGAGAAAACATGGTTTAAATGTTAATTTTGTATTATTGAATGCTTAGGCAAAATGTCAGAGTTTGTATGAATGGCTTTTTTATACTACTAAATGTGAGTGGGCTAATTGCTGAAAGTTGTTGGGCAAGGGAATACCACAAACAAAATTGTGAGCTCCTACAACAAGTTCTTTATTGAGTTCCCAAAGTGGATATTTTTAACTTTTTGGCTTGAAATTCTAGATTTGTGAATATGTTTTAATGATTTTGATAATTAAAATTGAAGATTCACTAAATTTTAGATCCTTTAATTAAGAGAGACATAGTTAAAATAAGAGTCCAACACCACAACTAAAAAATGTGTGAAATGCCTTCTTCATGAAAAACTGGCACTTCCCCTATCACTAAATGATTCATGAAAACTAGCATTTCCCTTGCAACTAAATGATTCACTTCGTCTTTTCTGAGATTCAACAATTCCATGATCCATGACTCCTACCCGGAACCACAAGGCTTGGTTCCTTTTGAAGTAAATTTAATGGCCAAATCAATCAATGAGGATGTTGAGTTAGAGACAATAATTCATATACACATAGGAACAAGTTATCAAACCCATTTCGAGTATTCCTAGGATAACTTTTATTGATAAGGACATTACAAAGATAAAGAAAGAAAAAGTAAAAGCTTATGAATGAGTATGCCTTTTCCTTTAAACAACTCCACTTAGATAAATATATAAACAATAATTTAAGTCATAAAACTTATGAAAAAGTATAAATTTTTTTATACTTGTTTGCATCTAATATTAACATCAGCTATTGTTTATATTGTCACTTAAGACTTGAGCTATTTTATTTACTAGGAAATTACAAGGAAATAATGAAACACTAGGTCATCATCATCAAGTGAACTAGGAAAATGTGGTGAAACTACCTAACTCTTGTAACATAGCATCTAATTCACTTGAGAATACCTTTTTGTGTTTTCTTTTAAATTAGTGTTTAGGCCAAACAAATAAGAAAATTATCTAAAAAGTATTTCTTTTTCTAACTTTTAAACCCAAATAAAATAAAGATGAAGCCCTCTTGTCACTAACACTAGAGTGTTGAAGATGCTCGAAGCCATAAAGGGATTGCTTAATATCATGAATCAAAATAGAAAGTGTAAGTAGAATAGATTGGTTAATAAATCTTCAAAGAATGAGTTCAAATTTTAAATGTGAATCTAGTTGTTTAACCAAATCAAAGAGCTTAAAGATGAGTTTCCTACTAATGACTTATAAAGAAAGAAAAAAATTGGTCCTTTTTCAAAGAGATTTCCCTTTTTGGCATAAGCTAAGGACCAAATTCACAAGCAAATAACTAGAAACCTTATAATCAAAACCAACAAGTTGAAATTAGGATTTGACATGGAACCTAATAAATTCTCAATTCTCTTATTCTGTTGGGGTTTTTAATTATCTTACTTGTCTCATTCTTAAGGAAGGCTAAAAGTCCATCAATTGCACAAAAAAATACTTTGAGCTTGCTACTTAGCTATTTTTAAATGACATAGTGCTTAGCCTTATACATAATTCCTATATCCTTTGTCTTTAGTTGGTGTACATATTCTTTCAAAGAAATAAGTTTCATTTTTGTAGCCACTAAAAACAATCTTAAGTAGATGATAGAGATGTTTATTAATATTAAATATATTGGTGTTTAGATGTTTATTATTAATATTAAATACTGTTTGGATGTGTTGTCCTTCAATCTACAATTATCCTTTAGTTATCTTACTCTTTGAAATTAAAGTATCAATGGATACCTTGCATATTCCTTTTAAAAATTTTTTGGTTATGTTAGGGGAGCTTTCCACAATAGATTTTTAAAGGGCACATTCTTATAAGGAGGAGGGGCAAAGTATGATAAAACTAGTCAAAATAAATTAGAATCAACTTAAATTTACATCTTAAAAATTTAATATTGTTTGTCTTTTTTGCACTATAAACATGATTTATTTTAAAGGGTTGTTTTGTTTTTATTGGCAAACCTTTTGATATAAGGCATCTAATTGTATTTTGAAAGTTGGGGATTAGTGAAAATTAAATTAAATTTTACATTGTAATCCTAGTCCATTGTACATTATAGGGAATTCTAAACTTTAGAACTTTTTGGAGTTTCTAAGTTACTTGGTTTTATTATGTTTAAAAGTGAATTCATTGAGAGTAGAAGTTGTCCACCTTATTTTTATATTTTTGTTGCCTATAATTTTTACACTTATTAGAGAATGATTTCTAGGCTTTGCTACAAAAACCATGGTTTTACTTGAAACAAACATAAGGCTAAAATTTATTAGCTAATACTATTATCTTTACATTAAGACATATAAATATCAATTATTCTTTTGCATTGATGTATCATTTATAATTATACTTTTATGGCTAACTTTTTCTACCTGCTTTGTAGGAATATAGTCTTCTTTATGATAAAAGAAGTCTTGCTAACGAAGGGAAAGTTTGATAGGAATAGGTGAGATAGGCTTATACTTTATGCTATTGTAATAATTTGGGTTTAAGTAGTTATGTGTAAACTTGACATTATTTTGGAAGGGAAAGTTCACTCTTTCATTTTCCTTTGTTGCTTAGATTGTGTTTTCTTATCCCATACTTCATTTTTCAAGAACTTTTCTTTTTAAGCCAATTGAAACATGAGAACATCATTACATGTTTTGGTTAAAAAAAGGTACACTTTTCTTTTCTTAAAAAAAATAAAAATCTTTTCATGTTGTCTTTATAACTTAAATCTAGACTTCATAATAGCAAAGTTATAATTATAGTTAGTAGGGATTGATTATGCATGTCAAAATCATTAGACAAATTTTAAATTGCAAATGGTCAAGTCTTGATATCTAGGCAACCTTTTCTATTGAATTGTTTGGCACTTCTTAGTGGAACTCTTATTTTATAAGGGTCATTCATTATTATAGTTTCCTTATTTTACATAAATTTTATGATTAATCAAGCATAACTTGTGTTCTAGTTATGTTGGTTGCAAAATGCGAACAACCTAAATATCTTTCTAAAGCTAGTATTAGAAGGCTCCTTATAAAAGATCTAAGTGAACTTCAATATTCTTGAAAATGTTGTCTTTAATTATAAGTGATAGTTGTTATGTGAATTAAAGTATATGCATGACAGAAAAGTGGTCCATAAATGATACCTATATTTTTTTTATCATTATATATGTGATTTGGAGGTTATTTGCATATCTTACTCTCCAATTTTAAAATTATTGTTGCTTGGTATGCTTTTCTTAGTCTTTGGTATCTTAGCCTTCATAAGTTTTGTCATTAGTAAGTTTTCACTTGCTTACAACAAAAACATCTCATTTCTTTTTTAAGAGAGAGAATTAAAGGTAGGAATATTAACATTAGTATATTATTTGTAGGATGGTTATGCTTCAAGCTTAACCTTCTTGCTAATTTTGACGGTTTGGCTGATAAATGTCATTTATTATGTGCCTCCATTTAGTGGAATCATATTGTTCAAAGAAAGTATAATATTCTTGAAAATTTTCAAATAAATAGTTGTACAAGGGTCTCATCTCTTTCTTTCCTATTTTGAAAGGATATAAAATGTGTAAACACATTATTAGATAGAAGTGAATGTATGACGATTGTTAGCTTTGGAATGGTAAATGTTTTTTCCCTTTCTTTATTATAATTTTTTCCTTATCTTAAATAACATTGTCAGACTATCTATTTCTTTCCCTAACATTGGTTTTGTATCTTTTTCAACTTATTAGACCTTCAAAGGACTCTATATTCTAAACTACACTTGAAGTTTTTATTTTTCTTTCCATATTAAGTCTAATAATCTATAGATGAATGCATTAGTTTTGAATTTGTTTAGGTTCAATTTTAGACATTAGAGAAAACATGTTTTAAATGTTGATTTTATACTATTGAATGCTTTGGCAAAATGTCATCCTTTGTATGAGTGACCATATTTTTTCTCATTCAGCTGTAATGTTTTAAATGGGTGGAGGGATTGTTTAATGCCTATTTTTTTCCTTTCCTCTTTTTATATATATATATATATATATATATATATATATTTTGGGTGGTTGTGTGTAGGGTCCATTATAAATTCACTTGGATATGTTTTCTCCTTTTGAGAGAATTAAATTTGCAAAATTATACTATGTTTAAAATTTCCTATTTATTTTTGGGGAGACAACATTTGATTTTATGAAAGCATGTCATGTCTAGTAAATTATGCTTGGTTTATTGTATATGCTTTTAAGGTGGATTGTACAGGTCTAAAGCTAATATATGGAGCCTAGAATGTATAATAATAGAGTTTCTAACTCAAAAGCATCTCTACATTGTTAGAAGACCAATGTGACATATTTTATTTTTATTTTAATGTTTATGGTTATGATCATTATGATGCTTTTTATGAATTACTTTTTAGAAGCCTTTGAGAATAGTTTACTTTGTTTAAAACAGTTTGTACTAGAGAGTTCATTTTTCTTTTTTAGAATGCAAAATCTTTTAGTGAAAACTATAAGTTATATTTCTTATATGCTAAAATATAATTTATTTGTTATACAATTGTTTGATTTCATGTTAAAAGCATCCTCTATTGCAACTTGGTAGGAGAAAATAATGGTGGATATTCATAAGAGTAAACTACCAACCATTTTTTGTAATTTTTCAAAAGATATAAGAGAATGTGTTAGTACCTTCAAGCAAAGGTCATTGATTACCTTATTGTGACATAACTTTTGCACCATTCATTTATAAGGAAGTCCTTAGGCTACTTATTACCTTATTAGGACATAGTTCTTGTACCATTCATTTGTGAGGAAGTCATTGACGACATTAGAAGTTTTTTGGTTCATTTTTCATCTTCTTTTTGCATATTGTATAGCAATTCTTGCATATTAGTTGACGATTGCTATTATTTCTCTTGTCACAACATGAAAACCTTTTTCCTAATGAAAGAAATATTTTTATTTTTGACTAATACAAATGTCTTTTTACCAGTCTTATTGTTAGATAAAAGTGGATGTGTGAAGATTGTTGGCTTTGGAATGGTAAAAGTTTTTCTTCTCATTTGTCATAATTTCTTTATCGGCTTAAATAACATTATTGGACCGTCCATTTCTTTCCTTAACATTCATTTTTGTATCCTTTTTCAACCTACTAGAACTTTGAAGGAGCTATATTTTGAACCATACTTAAGGTTTTTATTTTTCTTTTCATATTCAGTCTAATAATTTATAAATGAATGCATTAATTTTGAATTCATTTATGTCTATCTTTAGACATTAGAGAAAACATAGTTCAAATGTTAATTTTACAATATTGAATGCTTTGGCAAAATGTCATACTTGGTATAATTGGCCTTTTTTTTGTTCCTATTAAGCTAAAATGTTTCATATGGATAGTTAGATTGCATAGTGCTTATTTTTTTTCCTTTTCTTTTATATATATATATATATATATATATGTTTTCTATATATATTGTGATGTGTGTAGGGTCCATATAGAAACACTTGGATACATTTTCTCCTTTTGAAAGAATTGAATTTACAAAATTATACTATGTTAAAAATTTTCCTATTTGTTGTTAGGATATTAGATTTGTTTTTTTGAAAGCATGCATGTCTAGTGAATTATGTCTTGATTTTTATATATGCTCTTAAGGGGATTGTATGGGCCCAAAGTTGATATATGAAGCCTAGGATGCACAATAATAGAGTTTTTGACTCAAAAGCATTCATACTTCTATTAGGAAACTAGTGTGTCATATTTTTTTTTTTCTTATTTTGATGTTAAAGGTTATGATAATTATGATGCCTTTTGTGACATTACTTTTTGGAAAGTTTTGTGAAAAGTTTACTTTGTTAAAAATATTTTGTACTAAAGAGTTTATTTTTCATTCTTAGAATACAAAATCTTTTAGTGAAAACTATAGGTTATATTTCTTATATGCTAAAATACAATTTATTTGTTACACAACTATTTGATTTCATGTTAAAAACATCCTTTATTGTAACTTGGCTAGAGAAAATAATGATGAATATTCATAAGGGTAAACCACCTACCATTCCTTGTAATCTTTTAAAAAACACAAGAGAATTTCTTAGTACCTTTAAGTAAAGGTCATTGATTACCTTGTCGCAACATAACTCTTGCACCATTCATTTATAAGGAAGTACTTAGGCCACTTATCACCTTATTGGGACATAGTTCTTATACCATTCATTTGTGAGGAAGTCATTGACGGCATTATAAGTTTTTTTGGTTCATTTTTAATCTTCTTTTTGCATATTGTATAACAATTCTTTCATATTAGCCGAACATTGTTGTGATTTCTCTTGTCATAATATGGAAACCTTTTTCCTAATGGAAGAAATATCTTTATATTTGAGTAATACAAATATCTTTTTGCTAGCTTTATTCTTAGATAAAAGTGGATGTGTGAAGATTGTTGGCTTTGGAGTGGTAAATTTTTTTCTTCTCTTTTTTTGTTGTAATTTCTTCCTCAGCTTAAATAACACTATTAGACTATCTATTTCTTTTCTTAATATTCCATTTTGTATTCTTTTTCAAACTACTAGACCTTCGAAGGAGCTATATCTTAGACCGCACCTAAGGTTGTTATTTTCCTTTCCAGATTAAATCCAATAATCTACAAATACAAGCATTAGTTTGGAATTTGTTTATGTCCAGTTTTAGACATTAGAAAAAACATGGTTTAAATGTTGATTTTATATTGTTGAATGTTTTAGCAAAATGTCATACTTTGTTTATACTATTGAATGTTTTGGAAAAGTGTCATATTTTGTATAAGTGGCCTTTTTTTTCTTTTCATTCAGCTAAAATGTTTCATATTAATGGTTTGATTGCTTAGTGCCTACTTTTTTCCTTTCCTTCTATATATATATATATATATAGATACACTTGGATACATTTTCTCCTTTTGAGAAAATTGAATTTATAAAATCATACTATGTTAAAAATTTTCCTACTTATTATTGAGGAGATTGCATTTGATTTTATGAAAGTATATTATGTATAGTGAATTATGTCTTGATTTATTATATATACTCTTAGGGGGGACAAAATAGGACTAAAGTTGATATATAAAGCCTAGGATGCACAATAATGGAGTTTCTTACTTTTTGGAAGCCTATGGAAAAAGTTTTCTTTGTTTAAAATATTTTGTATTAAAGAATTCATTTTTCTTAAAATAATGATACCCTTCGTGAAAATTGTTTAATACCATGACTTTTACACAAGACAAGCCTTAAGCAACAGAGCAACTATAAAAGTTTATAAGAATGTTATTCCAAATTCATGGAATAGCTACATGTTAAATCAAAATTTACCTGAAACTATTGAAACCTCAGACTTTTAAGATGATATGGGGTAACAACTTGCCTTATTCAATATAATAACATTAAGATGTTGACATCAAAATTCATCAAACCAAAATGGACCTTAACTCCAGTATGGGTCTCACGCATGAATTTAAACTATTTCACAACATCTTCCAATCTTTTCCAATTGCAACATGTGTCCATTACAAGGCTACCAATAATGTACTTGCTGAAAAAATTAACAAATTCGTAATTGATTACTAAGAAACTAAAACATACCAAGCCATTTCATATAACAAGTAAGTCCTCTGGTTTCCAACTGAGGCATACCAAGCCATTTAACATTGGGACTCATTACTTTTTACCATCATGAGAAGGCAAGAACTAAAGCTATTTCATAAACTAAAGCATCATGAACATGCCAAAAAATAGTTTGGCTAGTCAAAAATTATAGGACTAAGTAAAAAGCCAATCTTGAATGCCAAATAACATTTCAGATAGAGATACTCACGTAATATTACTAACAATAACAACTTTATAATCTCTATCACTTATGCTTTCATATATATGTTCTAACTCACGAACTAAATTCCAGGCTATGTGTGCCTGCCAAAAATGAAGGTAAGGAATGAAAAATGAATATTTGTAAACAAAATGTCATAATGTTAATTTTTCTTTGATAAAATGTCATACTTTGTATGAGTGGCCTTTTTTTTTTCTCCATTCAGCTGAAATGTTTCCTATTGATGATTAGATTACTTAATGCCTACTTTTTTCCTTTCCTCTTATATATATTGTGATTGTGTGTGGGGTCTATATAGATATACTTAGATATATTTTCTCCTTTTGAAAGAATTGAATTTATAAAATCATATTATGTTAAAAGTTTTCCTATTTATTGTTGGGGAGATTGCATTTGATTTTATGAAAGTATGTCATGTTTAGTGAATTATGTCTTGATTTACTATATATACTCTTAAAGGGACTAGATAGGCCTAAAGCTGATATATGGAGCCTAGTATGTACAATAATAGAGTTCTTTACTTTTTGGAAACCTATGAGAAAAGTTTTCTTTGTTTAAAATATTTTGTATTAAAGAGTTCATTTTTCTTAAAATAATGATGCCTTTTGTGAAAATTTTTATTAAACCAAAATCTACCTGAAACTATAGAAACCTCGGACTTTTAAGACGAAACGGTGTAACAATTTGTCTTATTTAATGTAATAACATCAAGATGTTGATGTGAAAATTCACCAAACCAAAATGGACCTCAACTCTAGTATGGGTATCACGCATGAATTTATGAAAATGCTATTCCAAATTTATGGAATAGCTATACATTAAACCAAAATCTACCTGAAACTACCGAAACCTCGGACTTTTAAGGTGATACAGTGTAACAATTTGTCTTATTCAATGTAATAACATCAAGATATTGATGTGAAAATTCATCAAACCAAAATGGACCTTAACTCTAGTATGAGTCTCATGCATGAATTTAAAATTCTTCACAACATCTTCTAGTCTTCTCCAATCATAACATGTGTTCATTACAAGGCTACTAATAACATACTTGCCGAAAAAACCAACAAATTCATAATTGATTATCAAGAAACTAAAACATATCAAGCCACTTCATATAACAAGTAAGTCCCTTAGTTTCCAACTGAGGCATACCAAGCCATTTAACACCGGGACTCATTATATTTTACCATCGTAATAGGGCAAAAACTATAACTATTTCATAAACTAAAGCATCATGAACATGCCAAAACATGGCTTGGCTAGTCAAAAATTATAGGATTAGGTAAAGAGTCAATCTTAAATGCCCTATCACATTTCACATGGCAATACTCATGTAATATTACTAGCAATAACAACTTTATAATCTCTTTCACTTTTACTTTCATATAATTGCTCTAACCTACAAACCAGATTCTAGGCTATGTGTGCGTACCAAAAATGAAGGTAATGAATGAAAGATGAATATTTATAGACAAAATGTCAAAATGCCACTTTTGCTTTGATAAAATGTCATACTTTGTATAAATGGTCTTTTTTGTTTGTCCATTCAGTTGAAATGTTTCATATTAATAGTTAGATTGCTTAATGCCTACTAAAATTATAAGATTGGGTAAAGAGCCAATCTTGGATGCCTAATAACATTTCATATATGGATACTTATGTAATATTACTAGTAATAACATCTTTATAATCTCTCTCACTTATACTTTCATATAATTGTTCTAACTCATGAACTAGATTCCAGGCTATGTGTGCTTGCTAAAAATGAAGGTAAGGAATGAAAGATGAATATATGAAAACAAAATGTCATAATACCAATTTGGCTTTGGTGAAATATCATACTTTGTATAAGTGGCCTTTTTTTTCTTCCCATTCAGCTGAAATGTTTCATATTGATGGTTAGGTTGTTTAGTGCCTACTTTTTTCAATTTCCTTAGTGCCTTATATATGTATTATGATTATGTGTGGGATTCATATAGATACACTTGGATATATTTTCTTCTTTTAAGAGAATTAAATTTACAAAATCATATTATGTTAAAAATTTTCCTATTTATTGTTGAAGAGATTGCATTTGGTTTTATAAAAGCATTTCATATCTAGTGAATTATGTTTTGGTTTACTATACATGCTTTTAAGGGGATTAGATAGGCCTAAAACTAATATATGGAGCCTAGGATGCACAATAGTAAAGTTTCTTACTTTTTTGGAAGCCTTTGGAAAAAGTTTACTTTGTTTAAAACATTTTGTAATAAAGAGTTCATTTTTCTTAAAATAATAATGCCTTTTGTGAAAATTATCTAATACCGTTACTTCTATACAGCACAAGCCTTAAGGAATAGAGCAACTATAGAAGTTTATGAGAATGTTATTCCAAATTCATGGAATAGCTCCATATTAAACTAAAATGTACCTGAAACTACCAAAACCTTGAACTTTGGAGGTGATACAGTGTAATAACTTGACTTATTCAATGTAATAACATCAAGATGTTGACATCAAAATTCACCAAATCAAAACGGACCTTAACTCTCGTATGGGTCTCATGCATGAATTTAAACTTCTTCACAATGTCTTCCAATCTTCTCTAATCACAACACATGTCCATTACAAGGCTACCAACAACATACCTGCCCAAAAAACTAACAAATTCATAATTGATTACCAAGCAACTAAGGCATACCAAGCCACTTCATGTAACAAGCAAGTCCTGTAATTTCCAACTAAGGCATACCAAGCCATTTAACATCATGACTTACTATTTTTTACCACCATAAGAGGCCAAGAACTAGAGTTATTTCATAAATTAAAGCATCGTGAACATGCCAAAACATGGTTTACCTAGTTGAAAATTATAGGACTGGGTAAAGAGTTAATCTTGGATGCCTAATAACATTTCACATAGGGATACTCACGTAATATTACCAACAATAACAACTTTATTATTTCTATCACTTATGCTTTCATATAACTACTCTAACCCATGAACCAGATTCAAGGCTATGTGTGCTTGCCAAAAATGAAGGTAAAGAATGAAAGATGAATATCTATAGACAAAACAATATTCAGAATGGATCTTTGAAAAATGATACAAATAAGTGAATCCATTACATGCATTTAACACTAGCATTTGAAAACTTTGCAACAGGAATGATAAGATAATAAGCTAGTATAAGTTTAAAATGCCATGATTACATACTTCCTTAGTGCAACACTAGTCAAAATCCCTTCCTATAAATTATCTTAGGTATCCAAAATCTTTAAAATAACATGCAACTGTGGGCTGTAAACCTACCTAAAATTGATCAATGACAAACCTAAAGCTTAAACATTAAAAAACATAGAATAATGTTAGTGCAACAGATCAAACATCACATGGTAAGTAAATGGGTGGAATTACAACAATACATGACCACAGTACATAATAAAACTTTAACCAATCAACTTTCAGCAAAATAAAACAATCATTATTACATTGATTTCAACAAAATCTTTAAAATAACATGTAACTATGGGTTACAAACCTACCTAAAATTAATCGATGACAAACCCAAAGCTTAAACATTACAAACATAGAATAATGGTGGTGCAATGAATCAAACATCACACAATAAGCAAATGGGTAGAATTACAACAATACATGGCCACAATACATAATAAAACTTTAACAAATTAACTTTTAACAAAATGAGTCAATCATTGTGACATTAATTTCAGGGCAAACATACCATATTTTCACCTAATCATATAATATATGCATTTAAATGTACACGTATAATGTGTTAACTGATAATTAAATTATCATATTTTATAGAAGTTTCTAGGGTGAGTGGCATTTCATGTACAACCATAATAATCAATATCTTAGGTAACTGCACTAGGCAACATAATTAGCAAAATGATTTATTAGTTTGAAATTTGATCCCATACTAGAGATGCAATACATATATTTCACACAATTAGCAAAAAGAGAGAGAGAAAGAGTGAAGCAACTAAGATTTCATTTTCAATAGGAGATTCTCATAGATTATAATAAATAGCTGATCTCTTCTTCTTAAGGCAATGAAGTAAAGTAAAGGTGTTCCTTTACCATGGTGCACAATACAAATCCCATTGCCCAATAAAGTGTGCTAAGGCTCTTCAAAGTCAAAGTGAAAGGGGTCCAAGGGTTCCATATACACTTATCTAGGTGCATAATCTACTTATACAAACAAATACAAAGAAGCATGAACATTAGGATATGATATAGAAGAACCTGAATTACAATGAATAGTTTTTGGTGGCTACTTCATAACCACTAGAGGAGGAAAGCAATTTGCCTTTTTATGCATATGATTCCTTTTATTAGGAATTTTGTCCACCCTTAACAAAATCCATTGCCCTAAACATCCATCCTTTTTGCCAGGGGGAGGCGGGAAAAGAGAGAGATGATTGTTACCTGGTTTAATAAGAGAGAGGAAACTACAACATGCTTTATTTTGACTTTTCAAAAACATGCATTCAACTTCTTATTCATGTAATAATTTTTTTAATAAAAAATTAAAATAAAAATTTGTCCAACAATGACTTAAGGAAAAAATAATAACCATAATTATTTGAACACATTGCTTTTCCAAATTTGCATAATGGGTCTAAAAGCATGTAAGGAAAGCATAACATCATAGTATTGCTAATGTGTTTTAGAGAAACATCAAACATAAGCCAAACAATAAAAAATTTACCTTATTTTTAGTGTCACTTTGATTAAGTTGACACAAACGAACAAGGGTCCGCCTCATGATTTGTACCAATGAACTATGATTAACCACAAAAAGTGCATTAAAAAAATAACACTTTAAAAGTGAAGTGATTATCTCACCACAAAGCCCAATATTCATCTAAAAAATGTGATAAATCTAAAATTTTAGTCAGACTAACAATACACTCATGGGGAACAAATAAATATCAATAGCTCAACCCCAGATAAGCCATAATGATATCCCATATGATTGGACAAAATACAAACATTATTTTAAGAAATGTATGAAGATTCTATATGATGCCTTTTGTGACATTACTTTTTGGAAGCTTTTAGGAAAAGTTTACTTTGTTTAAAACATTTCGTACTAAAGAGTTAATTTTCCTTTCTTAGAATGCAAATTTTTTTAATGAAAATTTTAAGTTATAATTCTTATCTAATTAGATATAATTTATTCATTGCACAATTTTTTAATTTTGTGTTAAAAACATTTTGTACTATAATTTGGCAAAAGAAGATAATGTTGAATATTCATAAGGGTAAATTACCAACCATTCCTTGTAATCTTTTAGAAGACACAAGAAAATTTGTCAGTACCTTCAAGCAAAGGTCATTGATTACCTTATTACGGCACAATTCTTGCACCATTCATTTGTGAGGAAGTCCTCATGCCATTAATTACCTTATTGCAACATAGCTCTTACACCATTCATTTATGAGGAAGTCATTGATGACATTAGAAGTTTTTTGGTTCATTTTTCATCTTTTTTTTACATATTGTATACTAGTTCTTTCATATTAGCCAATATTGTTATGATTTCTCTTGTCATAACATAAAATGGATTCAAAAACCTATATGGTGTTTGTTAAATTAGCCAACCAACCTTTAAACAAGAAGTTTAACAAACACCATGTGGATTTTTTTTTTTAATTTCTCATGAGCACCCATTAAGTTGTAAACATAACCAATCATGTATGTTGTTTGGTAATTTCTCAAATGCAAGTGAATATGTCGAACATGTAATATAATGATGATAAAGTGAATTATCCCATAAAGATTGGTGAATACTAGATTAATTAAGTACCAATAGTGAGTTAACTTTAAGTTTATCTATCAAATCAAAATAGCTGAGGATGGATTAAAGTGATATTCTTTAAAGAAGAATTCCATAACTAAAAACAACTAAATTTAATACAAAAACTATGTTAAAGTATCTAATTTCACTAGAATTACTAGATATAGATTTCAATGATTTATACTTATAAGAGTAATAATACTTATATAATTATAGAATTTTCTAATTTATTTATTATTATATGCCTAGGTATAACAAACCTACACAACTTGTTAACTCAATATATCTCTATATGAATTAAAAAAGATCAAATGTCTTGGAATCTATGAATATTTTCAATTTACACCGAAAGCAACATACATAATATGGTATATGTCTATCCATATTTAATTTATGATTATAGAGGACTCCCCCTAGTTTAGTAGTAACTAGTTCAAACCCCTAACATGAAAAATCTAAGTACTTTTTGACATATTTTACGCAATTTTTTAGTAGATTTGCATGATTTTTTGATAAATCAGCATTTTAAGGCTTTCCTTTGGCAAAATCTAAACTTTGTATGCAAAATGTGGTAGTACATGGTGGTGCATGACAACAATGCTTGAGAGCATGTGGCGGCATGTGACAATGTTTTTCCTTTTTCAAATAGTTTATAATTCTTATCCAATGCACCGGAATGTGCAAAGCTTTCTTGAAAAGAAAATAATGTAGTGACAACTTTCACGTTTTCAATTTAAAATGCTTTGTTTAATTTTTAGCATTGTTCTTATTTGATCACACATTATCTTTAATTTATTTAAAGATGATATGAATTAATTTGAACATAAGACAATTACAAAGGCTAATATAGGTCTAACTTCACTTAACATGTGATGCATGATTCAAAAACACATGTGCCTTAACTAAATATAATGCATGATTCAAAAACACACATGGATTAAAAAACCCATGTGGTTTTTGTTAAACTTGCCAACTAACCTTAGAATAAGAAGTTTAACAAACACCACGTGGTTTTTTTTTTTTTTTATTCTTTAGTAAGCAACCATTGAGTTGTAAACACAAGTAGTCACATTTGTCCATAAGAAAAAAAAAAAGCAAAGAAAAATGGCCTTAAAAATTCATACTTTTTAATTAAATGAATGGGAATGGTAAGAAATTGTTAGTACATGTTCAACAAACAAATACTCAAACCATACGAAAAGGGAAAGAGTCACGTTATTTAGAGATCTTATGAAACCAATGAACCAAAGCATTGGTTTCTTTCACTAAAATAGAATAATGTAAATATGATATGAATCATTTTGAACCATATGAAAAATACAAAGGTTGATATAGTTCCAACTTACCTTAACTAAATATGACCCATGATTCAAAAATATTCATGGATTTAAAAACCCAAATGGTGTTTTGTTAAACTTGCACACCAAACTCTAAATATGAAGTTTAATAAACACCATGTGGGTTTTTCCTACTATTTGGTGAGCACTCCTTTAGCTATAAACACAACCAATCATATTTGTCCATAAGTAAAATAACCACAAAAAGATAGTCTCAAAAATCCACATTTTCTAATTAAATGACTAGAATTGGAGAAAAATTATTAGTACATATTCAGAAAATGAATATTCTAGCCATAAAAAATGGGAAAGAGTCACATTAGTTAGAGATCTTACAAAACCAATGAATCAAATTGGTTTATCTCCTTAGAATAGAATTATTTAAAAATGATATGAATCAATTTGAACTACATGGCAATTACAAAGGATGATATAGTGTTAAAGCATGTCTAAGGTGTTCCAATTGCAGGAGCTTAGCTTTAATTCATAGTAACAAGAACCTCAACTATCTAAAAGAGACTATCTCACCAATCCTATGTCAAAAGTCATAGTCATGTTCATTTTTGCATATGCAACAAGAAGACGAGGACAAAAGTAATAAGCAACCAAGGAAGAAATAGTTAAAATTAGAATTTTTAGAAAATATTGTATAAATTCATATATAAGTATGACAACATAAGAAAATAAAAACACAAGAAAATAAGACATGAAGAATTTTTATGATGAAGAGCTATGAAAGGAAAGTTTGTATATTTGATGATTTCAAAGTACAATTGATTAGCCTATTTATAGTGATTAAAAGATGATATAAGTTCTATTTTAAAATTGTCATGTCTTTTGACATTTTGTAACTATCATGTTTGTTGATATATATTTAACCAATGTGTCTTTTGACGTTTTGTAACCAATTATACAAATTACTAATTCTCCCTTATTGGTTAATTTGTACTTTAACATCCTCCGCAAGTTGATAGGTCAATATGAATTGTAAGCTTGTTTGAACTATAAGTTGAAAATTCTTAAATCTCATAGTGAAGAAGCCTTTAGAGAAGATATTCGTTGATTGATATATAGAAGAAATAAAATAAATATTTAATTTCTTGGACTTAACCCACATTCTATCTTTGCATGGAAGATAGGATTTTGAATGATATACAATGTAGACAAGTTGTCACACTAAAAAGATGGAGGGTGAGGTAAAGATAAATGAGGATTATAATGCTTCTATCCATATTAATTTGATGGTACTATTTGTAAGGTTTTTGAATTTTATTGTTGTGCTTAAGCAAGCAAGAGATGTTCTTGTTTAAAATTAAACTTAGTCTCCCTTTTTAATAAAAAAAAAAAGGATAGGCATGAAAAATATACCTCACAATCATTTGATTTATAAACCTTAAGATGTATAGATTTGGAAAAACCTGAAAAGTTCAATTTAACCAAGGAGTAAGTGAACTACAATAATAAATAACAATTTAATATTTTCAATAAGCGATGCCCAATGTAACGTACTTTTTTATCATTCATTACACAAATATCATACATAAATGTTTCACATATTTTCCAGCACCAATCATTATTAATAATGGTAAACATTTTAATAATCATGATAATTTGATCTTCAATGACCCTTATAAGAACTTTTTTTGATAAACTTTGACTTGTGATTCATGTGTTAGTTTGCATCTATATGTTAATGTAGTAAATGATATATTTCAAGCATTTTCATTGCTTCCCCTTTAGTCATGCAATCTATGCTTTGAATTCTCAACAATGGATTACTATATATACCTTATGCATCTTATAATATATATATAAACAAGAATCAAGTTCTTCTCATTTGAGCACTTTGCAATCTTATAAGATTTTGGACTTAAGTAGGAAAAAAAACCTTTCTGATGTGTATCAATATTGTAACATGATGCAAGTATTTCATTCTACACACTTCCTTATCGTGTTATCAAGCTCCAATGATAAATAATTAAAAAAAAATTCTTACCAATTTCAGCACATTTTTCATCATACAACATTTATCCTAAGAATAACTCATTACCATACTTGAGACACAAATGAAAATCATTTTCTCCCACACATGTAAACAACTTCCAATAAGTATAAATAATATGTACAATTTTGATCATTTAGTATCTAATTTTGTTAATAATAGAAAGCCATGAAAGTATTTAACAAAACAACATCCAACTTCAAATATGCATACATGATATTTAGCAAAACATAAATTATGATCATACACAAGTTTATAAGTATGATTTTTATCACAAATACAACCTTATGTTTCATGACAATATGAATGCATGCTCATGTTGTTTTTGTTATGTGCCATGGATATTTATACATTTCAAACTCTCCATTATGACTCACTTAGATATTTTTCTAAGTGCCACCACAATTATTTCACATTGTATATTCATATGAGAGATGAATAGTAATGCATAATGAAAATACATGACAATGTTCTAAAAGAAAGCATTAAATCGTCAAAAATATTTTTTTAATAGATATGGCATTTCATATTAATTGTCAACATACAACTAATATTCTCACTTGATATAACATTTGTTTGCCAAATTGATAAGCAATTAGTTTGATTTGGTATTCATAAAAAAATTTAACCTATGCACATCTTATAAGTTAAATGTTTAAATTCAAGACAAGAAATTTTCTAGCAATTACGGGCATATTGTGAAAAGTAATACTTATTCAAAGTGTAGTTGATTTGATGAGCATGTTATCTCATATCAATCATACAATAATATCACAAATAGACCACTCAAAAATATATATGATATAAGTGAAAAATTAGTTCATAGTGTGATAATAAGACTATATCAATGATCACATAACTCCCTAATAAGACTATTAGGTGTTAGGAAATGAGTCTTTATATTTTCTATTCATACCAAGTGCAACATGCCAAAAAAATAAAAGCTCATCATTTGGTTTTAAAAGTATCTAAATAGACTTTCAACATAAATAAATAAATTGAGAACATTGGTCTTTTAAAGAAAGTCAAGTTTGCCATATTTCAAAAAATGTAGTCTTGAAAAGGGTCTAAGAGTTTTTAAAGATAATGTGTACTTTTACTTTGTTCCAATTTAGATCTTTTGATGCCTTTATGTAGTATTGTGTTTCTATGTGTTTATGCATAGAAGTAAGAAAGGCATAGTTATGATTGCCTTTTTTTTTTTTTTTTGGTTGTCTTGCAATGACAAACCTTGAAGGCAAATTGTCATTGGACAATTCAAAACCTATTGGCATCAAATAGGTCTATTAGAGGATAAAGATCATCTCCTGGAGATTAATATTTAGCCATTTGAGTTGTAGAAAATGGTGATACAAAAATAGAATATTGAATAAAGGAGTCCCTTCTAAAAAAGGATAGTATCTTCCTTCACCCACCCTCACCGCTTTTTTTTTCTCTTTGTCTAAAAAGGAATTGATGTTCATAAAAAATTGCAATTGCTACAACATATAACTATTTTGTTTTTGGACAAAAGTATTGATAGCTTTTGTAGCCCATTAAATATCCAAGGAATACACAAGGATTAGAATGATTATGCAATATATGTTATGTATATAAGCATAAATATGGAGAAATAAAGCAACCCAACACTCTAAGGTGTGAAATGATGGGTGTTTGGTAGAATTTTGTTTTTAATTACTAGGATTGAGTGCCTATCCATAATATAAGTTATGGTTTTAATTGCATAATCCTAATACGGAATGTGTACTTGGGCTTGATGTAGCATTGAAAGGCCATATGTCATAAGATGTTTTTTTTTTAATTTCTGTAAATCCATTTTGAAGTGGAGCATATGGGCTTGATATAAATTAAAAATGTCCATTTGAGATCAATAATTTTTGAATAATTGTGATGTGATTTAGTATTACCATCACGTTGAATTTTTTTATTTTCATTTGGAGTTGAGTTTAGACAAGCAACCTAAAATTTTTTAAGATGTCAAGAAATTGACCTTTGGGAGCAACTTGAAGGCATGAGTGGAGGGTGGAGTCACAAGCGGTGCTGTGATCCATCATTTGTATGGAGAAGACGCTGAAATGTAGCATTTTTACAGTAGTCTCTTTCACTTTTAGTCAATTTTCTTGCATAATAGAGGCACACAGTTTCTTTTTATAAGTTTTGTTCATTTAAACTCTATACATTTAGACATAACGCGACATGAGAAATCTGTAACTAGTGTAGCTAATAAAAGGCAATGGTTTACCTTGTCTTGGGCAAAATGGATTTGGTCAAACCTTCCTAACTAACAAGTTTTAATCAAAGGACGACCCTAGGCTTCGAGTCCAAGAACTAAATCACTCCTTTTCTTTTTTGGGAGGTAGTTTTTTTTTCTTTTTCTAGACTTATTTTTATTTTTTAGATTAGTTCATCGTTATATTTACTATCTATTTAGTTTTTCTTTCAATCGTCAATACTATCTTTTTGTTTAGTTAACCTATTAACCTATTAACCTATTAACCTATGTGTATTTTGTCAAAAACTTAATTATCATGTCAAAAGCCTTAAAATTAAAGGTTACCTAAGTCTTGTCTACGCCCCTGAAGCTTTCTCTGTTATTCAAACTTAGAACATGAACTTAATCCTTATGTCAAATGTAATAACTCAATTATTATGTCAAGATTCTCATAATTGAACATTAATTTAGTCTTATATTATTTAAACAATAACTAATGTTGAACTCCCATTAGTCCATACCCATTTCAAAGTCTCGGTAGAAATTCAAAACATGATTAATACTCATGCATTATCTAATTAAATGCATTACAAAATGGAAACTCAAAGGTATTCAGTGAAATCTTAAATGCAAGTGAACATGTCGAACAAGTAATATAATAATAAAAAAGATATTATCACACAAAGATTGATAATTACTAGACCAACTAATTACTGATAATGAATAACTCCTAGAATTTATTTAACAAATTCAAATGATAAATGATAGATTAATTAACTAAATTTAAGAAAACTTAATATACAAAATATGTTAAAGTATTCGATTTCATCATAACTATGAGGTACTAATGTAGATTATGTATGCTTGCAAAAAGGATAATATCTATGTGATGGTAGAACTTCCTGATTTATTTACTATCTTATGTTTAGGTATAGCAACCTACTTAGTTCATTAATTCAATATATCTCTATATGTGAATTGAAACAAACCAAATGCATTAGGATCTATGAATATTTTCAGCTTACACTAAAAACCACATAAACAATATGGTATGTGTCTATCTACATCTAATTTATGATTACATATTACAAGAAGCAACTGCATATCATCTCCGATCAATTTCAAACAGCAAACCATATCATTTAAGTGGTGGTTAACCACTTAAAAGCATTAAACATAGTAACATACAACTTCAAATAAACAAAATATCTTACAAAACATAACAATCATAAGATTTATATCATCATAATTAAGTTACATTGTTCTCTAACAAAAGTAAATTAAAACATAAAAAAAATAATAAGGAAGAACAATAATAGGAATTAAAGAAAGTATCTTGAATCCAAGAACAATAAGTTTGTCACCCTTTTTGTCTTCTCTTCAAGAAACATTGAATTCCTAGCATCTCTCTTGAGTTGTGCTCAATTTCCTCCTTCACTTCTTTTACCTCTTTTCTTCTTTTAAATAGAGTTTAGGTTTAGACCTATCTTTTATCCTAGTAGAAGTGAGTTTTGTAGACCCAAAACAATTGGATTTTGAACTCTTATATTAATTAAGATTTAAATTCCTAACATGACTAGGTTTTCTAATCATTTAAAAAACTCAACAATAATGAAAAATCTAATAACAATCATCCAAAGCCCAAGCTCATTTTGATTTTCTTGATCTTGATATTTTGACCATATTTTGTCATATAATAAGCATCTAGTTCTCTATATTTGTTCTTTTTCTCTATACCTTTTTATTCTACAAAAACAAAGCAAATTTAAGTAAATAAAGAGGAATTTAAATATTTTCTCATAAGCATTACATTATTTATTGCCTAAAAATAGGTAAAACAACTTTATAAAAGTAGAATTATCAAGAGGCAACATATTTTGCCTAAATAGATACAACCCATTGCTTCATAAATGCATCAAATAATCTCTACCCTCAAGGACCCTGGTGACAAAGAACAAAGGACCTATACTAGAAGTAGTTTATTCAATTAGGCACACTGCAATTGCAAGCAATGGTGGAAAGGTCTCCTTCAAAGTGACTCTCACCTCCAATTTGAAGCTGCCCCCCAAAGTGTTCATCTCTATGTTTCCTTCTTCTTGTGCTCCCTAATCTAATTCACAAATTCTCTCATTGTTTCTCTCAATATATCAAGTTTAGCGTTTAGGAGGCAACTTTTTTCACTACCATTCTTAAATTTGCTACCGAAGAATTCAAAATGCCTCCCCAAACCCAAACTAGCATTATTATCACTAATGGTTATTCCCTTCCCTCTTCTCTAGGGCTTCCTTTGTATGAACTACCTATAAGAACAAACTTGCAAAACGAATATGTTTATCATAAAGAGATTCGTTGTTCCTGACTCACTTCACCTTAATTGTTATTTGAACAAGTAAAAGTTATGTCTTGGTCTAAGTTATTATAGCACTTCTCTTTTACATGTCCATGGGGTTTTGAAAAAAAAAATCTCAAAGATAGATAAAGAGGAAGAAATTTATTGAATGAACCACACTCCTTTGTATATGTTAGAAGTCCATTAATGAGAAAGGGCTAAGGAAAGCTTGAACCTAATTCTAACAATGATGAATATAAGCATAATTGAAATTCTTGGGGAGTTATACATTTGTGTATTGATAAGATTATTCACTATTTCTTTAAACTTGATCTTTCCCCTAGGTGAACCATATAGCCAAGAGAAACCATGAACCAAAATACAAGAGGTTTGCCCAGCCCATGAGTAAATATTTCATAGTAGCCTCATCAAACCATACGACTTTCTTGGTATATCTAGATAATAGGTAGGAGCATAAACTAAAACATTTTAGAGCTACAAAGGTAGTTATTAATTCATTATCACTACATAAAAACATTCTCCTAGAGTAGTTGTTAATTCGAATAATAGAAACTTTATTATATCCATTTTTGTACATTCAAGGTAGAGATAGAGGAATACATAAAGCTGAATATAGTAAAATAAGAAATTAAAAGATTTTGTTGAAATTGTTCCTTTGGAAATTTCATAAAAAGCTACTCATAGGTTCTTCTCTCCATCAAAACAATCGGCCGTTATGCTCATTACTAAACTTGTCAAAGAGATGAAATATAACCAAGGTATATCTTTTTTATTAGAGGTTGAATCGATCATCAAAAGAGGAATTAGGCCAAAAATTAGGATACATTCTAAGAAAATAAAACTTCCATCGAAGAGAAGCAAATGAAAGACTTTCATAAAAATTCTCATAGAGTTAATAACAAAGTTTTCATTCTGTACATGACAGATCATGAATTAGTAACTGCATCCAAATCTCCAACAAAAATTCCAATTGTTTCAAACTTTCTACTTTTGAAATGAAATATTTTCGAAATCCCCATGAATGAGATGAAACCTTATTCCATGGCATTTACATGGGAGTCATCTTTTTTATTATTAAGCAGGTCGAGAGGGGCTTAATTGATATATTATTTCTATCTTGTCTTTCATTTGTTTTGATAAATATACCATTCAATTCCTATTCTTTATGTTTCTATTGATTCTTTTCCGATCAAGATATATGGATCCATGGGTCTGTGTGTCTATATAGATTATGTTCATGGATTAACGAACATGTGAAAAAGCTGTATTTGCCTCTGCCATTATATGAGTCTCTTCCTTTTTACACATGGCATCACCACTCCCTTTGGCAGCATCCACTAATTCGGAACTAAACTTGACAGTCATATTTCGACCTGGCCGTTCTCAAATTCGCTGCTGAAGAATTCAAAGTGCCTCCCCAGACCAGCCCGCCTTTGTATTTCTCACCCTCCACAAGGTTCGCTGCCTTCAAGTTGTAGTTTTATGTCGGGAGACGGTCAGAAGCTTGTTCACTACAACGAAGGAAAACTGGTTGTGTGGAAATCGGAAGTTACTTCCGGGCCACGAAGTACAACTTCACAAGGCATTAAGGCTGTCCCAGCTACAAAAACAACTCGATACTGGCTGTGAGGTGGCAGACGCTGTGATCTACAGTTATGCCCAGAAACAACAAGTTCGAGGTAAAGAATGGAACCCGAATAAACTTGCACTGATGAAGGAGGGAAAGAATCTACCAGTTTTACCGAAAAGTTTCGGGGAATGGCTAAGTGTTCCACTAACTATTCCTCCCTCCACACGTATTCCTCTTCTTCCATAGCTTTATATCAAGACCCACTTTGCAGTTCTTTTCCCGTACTTTAAATTCTCTATTCCCTAGAGACACAAAGGGAGGAGGAAGAATGGCATCTCATAGTAATGTGCTTTTGCCAGTTCTCTGGATTCTAATTCTAATCTCATCAGGTAAAAAGTCTCTATGTTTTGCCTTAACTTTTTCTTTTATTTTGGACTATGAGCATGAGCTTGTTCTTTTATACGTTTGATGTTTCTCTGCATTTCCAAAATAGATTAACTTTGATGGGCAGGGGCCAAAATCAGCGAGTCCGCAAGAATTTTTACCATAGTAAATTATTGCAAGGAGACAATTTGGCCCGCAGTTACCCCAGGTGAGAACTTTAACGGCGGCGGTTTTGTGCTGAAACCCGGCCAGTCCATGGTTTTTAATGCTCCGGTGGGGTGGTCGGGCAGGATTTGGGGTCGAACCGGCTGCAACTTCGACAAGGACGGCAATGGACCATGCCAAACCGGGGCATGTGGAACCACCCTGAAGTGCTCAGCCTCCGGAAAGACCCCAGCTTCGCTCGCCGAATTCACCCTTGCAGCAGTGGACTACTACGATGTGAGCCTTGTGGACGGTTTTAACTTGCCGTTGGTTGTGACACCCATAAATGGCAGGGGAAACTGCAGCGTTTCCGGTTGCGACGGGGATTTGAGGAACAGCTGCCCGTCGGAGCTCTCCGTGAAGTCCAAAGGCAAGGTTATTGGGTGCCGGAGTGCATGCGACGTGTACAACACCGACGAGTATTGTTGCAGAGGACTTTACGGCAACCCCGTCACATGTCAGCCGACGTACTATTCCAAGAAGTTCAAGGAGGCTTGCCCAACCGCTTATAGCTATGCATACGATGATCCCTCCAGTATATTTACGTGCTCAGGGACGGATTACGTGATCACTTTCTGCTCAAAAAGGTCAGTGTTACGACCTAAGCAATGATTTTACGTTACTTTTAAGTTGAATAATGGATTATTTAATATGGTGATGAGGTTCAAAATCTTCCTTAGTATTTCTATAGCTCATTTTTTTAAGTTCAAAATCTTCCACCGTTAAAAAAACATATTTAAATTCCTGATTATATAATAATATAATCAATTAACTCTTAAGTCAATTTTTAAATTGAATAAAAGTCTCTTAAAAATAAATTTAGATCTAGTGTCTTTAGTCTAGTATGAAACAAAGGATGTTAGCTATTACACCTTCAAGAAACTCATGTTTTCTATTTCTGTAATGCGATTGAGAAGGTATCCAATTTTATATCAAAGCTCCATCATTTGTATGGAGAAGACGCTAAAATGCAGAATTTTTACAGTAGTTTCTCTCTTTCAGTCGATTTTCTTGCAATATTTGTCCGCTTTTCTTGCAGTTACTAAGCAAAGGTCTTGTTGTACGTAGGAACCAAACGGTGTGCACATATCATAACAACAAGCTCGTCTGCAGTGGTTCTGAGGGTCTGAAAGCATTGGTTGGGACATGGTGGGCTCTGATAATTCTCGCAGCGGCAGTGATGACTAATTTGTGGACCATTAGTTAGCAGCAGTTTTCTTTTTCTAAGCCCTTTTCGGCCATACCTATGCTATAAATTTGTTGATTCATTATTTCGTGTACCTATGTATTCAAGAAATGTCAAATGCATAATAGAGGCAAGCATTTTCTTTTTATAAGTTTTGTTCATTCAAACTCTCTACGTTTAGACACCACGAGAAATCTGCAATTAGTGTAGCTAATAGAAGGCAACGGTTCGGCTCGTCTTGGGCAATATGGACCTGGTCAGACCCTCCCAACTGACATGTCTAAACCAAAGGACAACCCTGGGCTTCGAGTCCACGGACTAAATCATTCATTTTCTTTTTTTGGGAGACTTTTTTTTTTCTTTTTCTAGACTTATTTTTATTTTGAGATTAGTTCATGTCAAAAGCCTTAAACTAAAAAGTTACTTAAAGTCCTGTCTTGGCCCCTTTAACTCTTCATGGATTGTTTCCTCTATTATTTGAACTTAGAATGTGAACTTAATTCTTATATCAATTTTAATAACTCAATTATTATGTCAAAATTATCATAATTGAACACTAATTTAGTCTCATATTATTTAAACAACAACTAATTTTGAACCCTCGTGAGTCCAAACCCATTCCGAAGTCTCGGTCATGACATTTTATAATTTGTTAAGAAAATTCTCACCAAAAACATCAATATTTGTTCAGTGACAATTAAATAGAAATTCCAAAGAGATTAATATTCGGTCATTATATAATTAAATGCATTACAAACTGGAAATTCAGAGACAACATGTTTTAGCCCAAGTAGATACAGCCAATTGCTCTATAAATACGCGAAATAATCGCTGGTCTTAGGGACGCTGTCGACGAAGAATAAAGAAGCCCATAGCAGAAGTAGCTTGTTCGATTTGGCACACGGCAATGGCGAGCGATGGTGGAAAGGTCTCCTTCAAAGTGACTCTCACCTCCGATCCGAAGCTCCCCTTTAAAGTGTTCGTCCCTATGTTTCCTTCTTCTTATGTTCCCTGATCTGGTCCGCGGATTCTCTCATTGTTTCTCTCAATCCCTCAGGTTTAGCGTTCCGGAGGCAGCTCCTTTCACCGCCGTTCTCAAATTCGCTGCTGAAGAATTCAAAGTGCCTCCCCAGACCAGCGCTATTATCACCAACGGTTATTCCCTTCCCTCTTTGTCTAGGGCTTCCCTTGCGTGTTTTCAGCATCTTACTTTCTTTCTGATTTATTTTTTAATTGCTTGTTGAATTATAATTTTTAGCCGGTTGAATTTCGATATAATTTAGCTGATCGGGGCCCCGTCGAGATATGATGCGTTCTGTTTGTGTATGTAGATTCTCAAATTGAGAATTATGAATAATTTATCACCGGGAAACGACTTCCGCTACAAATTTTTGAATTTGTTGAAACTCTTGTGATATACTTGTGAATCAAGGTAGTACACCTTGAAGAATATGTTACAATCTCCTCCCTGAAAAAAAAGTCGTCTTCTGGTGTTTCAAGTGGGATGCCTGAAAATTCAAAGTTTTGCACTTCTGATTAGATTGTATTTTTCTCTGAAACGCTTTGATAGCTTTGTGATTATTTCCTGATGCTCAGGACATTAAGTTTGATTACTCAGTATTTAGGTTAAAACTGCGCTGTTTTGTTAATAGATTGTAGCCATGCAGTATTTGGTAAGATGTGAATGCAATAGCTATAATACCTAAATCTGCTTATTCTTTTCATCTAAATATTGGTTTTATGCTTTTAATGTCTGTATTGCCGCACCAAATAGTAGTTGGCTTTCTTAGGCTAATTGTGAATGGGCATTCCATTATCGATTGGTTGGGAACATCTTGGATTTTTGGAGCCACATAGTTGCTTCACACTTTGGTGGGCTGTAAGGACATTTTCTTTACTGTACTTTATAAGTTTCCCTAAGAACGTGATAAATGCGTTTGGTTATTTTTGTCACTGATCAGCATGTACGATGTGACTGAGGGAAAATGACATAAGTTGAGGGGCAAACACAATAAAAAGACTAAATTGCAGTTGCGTTAATTAGGATGTTTTTATGCTATATGTGATGTGAGATGAACTTTGGTTTTTTCTTCCCATCAGTGGGAATTTCCATAACTGCTTTCCAGTGAGGGATTTATGCTTGTAAAGTGCCCATTTCCCGGTAGGCTTACCTTCATAAAAGAAAAGATCTTGTCCACTTACTCATGAAAGTTTGCCTTCATCTTATCTTAGATCCAGTGGAAGAGTTTCTGTCATCTCTACATCTCTGTGCCCAAATCCCTTTAACCTGTTCTTTCCTCTTCTCCCTTTAATGCCCAATTTAAGGGCGGGGAAAAGGGATATCAAGAGTGACTGCCCACCCTCCCTATTTTGACCCTTTTTCTTATTTGAGACTGCCAGGACTAGAAAAGAAAGGGGCTAGAAAATGAAACTCGGGGTAGCATACAGGAAGAATATTTTTGAATTTTAGATCGCAGTATTCTCAAGTCTTGGTTTTTTTAGCCTATTAGTGTGCTGGTTGAAGTTGAAAACATTCAGAATTACTCGTGCTTGCTCACTTTTTGAGTATAGAATATTAACACTTTTTGACTGAATAGGTGTCAATTAACAAGAAATTATCTGATTTAGAGTGCAGTTAGTGTTGCAGTATCAAATATGCTTGCCTTTTTCATTCTTGTCATTACTTCTCACTTCATGTTCTTTGCATGTTTACGTCATTAAATTTCATGCATGCAGATGGAGTAGGAATTAATCCTCAACAAAGTGCAGGTATACCAATGCTCTCTCTTTTGCTCAGTTTTGGTTCTTCCTGTCAATTTCTGTTGTTGTATTGTTCATTCACATAGTTTTAAGAAACAGTCAGTTTCCTTCATTTCCATCTTAATTGATTGATTGAATTAAGATGATTCGTTAGGATTATCTACTCCACTGCTCTCATGATGAGTCCTAAAAACATTTTGTTGTATGGCTCTCCCAAGGCTGGAGAGTGTAGGACAGTTGCTATAGGTTGGTGATCTTACTACATCCTTTAAACACAAACCGGTTACTGAAGCAAGTGGAGGCATTGGAAATGACCTTAAACGAGATAGAATGATGAAAGTAGGACGTGATTAAGTTGTCCTCCACTCTTATATGATGAAGGTATGAAGGTCACTTGATTAGTATTATGTGTTAGTCATACTTAGAATTACTTTGTTTTAGACAATTATTGTCCCCTCTTATTTGAACAAGGTTACTTGACTAGTTTTATGTGGTAGTCATCCTTAGAATTACTTTGTTTTAGACAATTATTATAAGATCTTTGATGTGATTGCTCTTGCCAAATAGTCTGCGTAGCTTTTTGGCTTCTAATGAGATGCCTCTGTATTCTAACTTAGTGATTTGCTCAGCCCGACATTTCCTCGGAATTTACATTGTTGAGCCTGTAGTTTTACTTGCAGAACAAAGATCCCTTTCTAAGTATTGTACCTTTCTGGTTCTTTGCTTGATCTAAGCAAGATTGGTTACCAGGCCCAATTATAATCAAAATGATTTTTAAGCTTTCTTACTCCGTTATGCATTAAAATCCATTATGATTTTTCAATAGAAGTTATTTGTTGAAACATCTGGAAATAAACTGTTAAAAAGAAAAAATAGTACAGTATATTAGAATTCATATTCGTATGCCAGGAATAGCAGTTGGAAAATGTTATTATGATAATTATTTTGACTTGAGCATTATAATTTTGGATTGTTTGATGAGAATATATAGATGTATATGTATATTATAAAATATGATTTAAGCACCAAAGTATGTTGCAATATCCGTGTACCAGCCCCCCAGACAGTTGTGAAATTTGCTATTGGCTTGGGCACCGTAATTTGCTTTTTGGCAGTTTTGATCCATTACGTCTGAAACAAAATAAAAATTAAGTCTCACCTTGCAGGCAATGTTTTCCTCAAACATGGATCTGAACTACGCCTCATTCCTCGAGATAGAGTTGGAGCTTCTGGGATTTGAAGGCTGCATCATTATCATGGCGAAGAGACTTATCTAGTTACTTTGTATAACTCACTCTTTTCATTTCCATCGTGAGTCGGGTATAGATTTTGTAGTGTAACTGATTTTATTAAAGATGTGAGGCGTCTGCAATAAATGACCTTAAATAATAGTTGAAGGTTTTAAAAGATTGTCCAAAGCCTCGGCACCGTGACCATAAATTAAGTCAGAATTAGCTACCTGCGCTGGGCAATGTTATTGGCGGGCTCAGCTTGAGGTCTTATTTCCAGGCTGCAACTCTGAGTTAGACTTCCAGTTTCGAAGTCTTTGCAGTTCCCTCAATGTTGGGGAGTTGCCGACAAAATCATTTAAATCCTCCAGGATTCGGTTCAATTGATGGGCCTCTGAAGTGCCATGGCACGTGAAATAGTGAAGACGGCCATCGACTTCCGAGGACATGATGCAGATATCTGGCCAATCAATAAGCTGGCTGGGGGAAATGAGATGGAGGCCCACTCCGGCCATCGAATCCACGATCGATTTATGTAGGGTACAGTTGAAGAACTATTCTTTTGTCTCAACAGCCGTCTCCATCGCATTACTTCGTTAGCTAGACAGCCTTCCCCCACTGGTCATGGGTGAGTAGCAGCCCCACCAATCTGCCCAGGAACTTCCAGTTCATTGGCGTATCCCGGAATCATCCAAATGTTCAAATGCAACCAAAAATGACACGGGTATTCCTTATAACAACTCTTACATACAATTCAAACGCCCTCCTCCGGCTCTGGGGAGCGTTTTCGGCCAACTCTCCAAAGATTAGGTAGTAGCTACTTCGATTAGCACAAAAGGCAAAAGCCACAGGGACATTCGTAAAGCACGGAATAAAGTACTAAAATGAGTACATCCCCAACTTGGAAAAGAAGTTATCAGGAGTCAAACGATAAGCATACAGGCTTCTTTTTCCTGGGGAAAAACAAAGCATGAGGGCCAAGAATGTGTGCACCACAGCACCTTATGCTTTCCTTCTTTCTTGGGCAAACGAACAGCGAGGATGCACTAATATTATACTCAAGCATCGTTATACGTATAGACGTTAAATTAATTGTTATTTCCTATTATTGACTATCTTTATCTTTGCATCGAAACAGTGCCCCGGAGAGTTTCTTGAGATCTTGCAAAATTCAACGCTTTGGATGGGTTCTAATTTCGGTGGGGAAACAGCATTAGTAAAGCAAAGAGGCACTTCCGGAAATGGGAACAGTTGAAAGTGGACGAACCGCATGTCTCGGAGAGTTTCCGGCTCTTCGCCCCCACGGGGTGGCGTGCCACCAGCTGCTTTTATTGACGCATGTGACCAGTATGCCCCTCAGTACCGTGCGGGTGACTCCTGTGACATGGAATATGCCATGTCCCTTAAAGTGAAGATCTCCCCTCGTGTCGCTCTGAGTGAGAGAAAAATAGAGATTAAACTCTGACACCCAACTTGTTCACATCTAACCACAGACTCGTGCCGCTCTATTTACTCTCTGAACCTAACTCTGGCTTATGTCGTTCGGGAAAATAAACACTCTGCTTGTTGTTGGGCTATTGCTTTCATTCTTAAACACGGAAGGGATAGAAATGTTGGGTGAGATTGGTTTCTTCGTGTTGAAAATGATGGGTTAATTTAGTACTACATAGATATGGAAATTCACTCTCATTGTGAAAAATGTTTGATAATGAACTTGACTATTATTATGAAAATGTTTGTCGAATATCAATAAATGAAAACAAGTGACAACGTCCTAACATATCATACACTGCTAATTTAGGAGCTGTTTGGCAACAATTCGTCTTAATTGGTAAGAACTAGACAAACATTGTACAGTGACACACTGTCTTTCGTGGACTGAAATTGGCCCAACATTAAGCTGTCTTTTCCCACTTAAAATATCGGTATGTTTTACACGTTCTATTTAATACGAATGGTCTCCTAGCACTCTCGTTTTTTTTTTTTCTTATTTTTTATTTTAAAAAGTGAAAAGTAACAGTTTGTCTCAAAACATCTTCACGTCGATCAGAAGTATAACCGAATGTATTGCAAGATTTTCCATGCAAATTCTTCTTAACTTTCCTATTACACTCCATTAAGCGTTTTGTTCCCATAATTTGAAAGGAGCAAAATTTCACCCATCTCGCCGTTCATTTGACTTGTTTTAAAAACAGATTTACGCACGATTTTTTCACATATTGTATTCGTAGATTGGATCCGTAACCCGATCTTTCAGAGGGGGGATCCCGTTTCGTTGGATGATTGTGTCAGGTCCATCTGATCACAGCTGGGGATATCGCCATTATTAAAGGAAGGTCCAATGTGTGAATATAAGATGAACACGAGGGCATTGACCGGAACGGGCTCGTACTTTTAAGTTATGAAAATAAAAGTTGCATTCCAACTTTACAACGGGATTAATGTAGCCCGAGGCGGGTCACTTGGTCTCTGATCCGTCCCAGGGTGCCTGCTTCCGTAGTCCCACCTATCAAGCTTGTCTTATACGTCCGAGAAATTGAAGACAAGACCTACCACGAAGCCACAAGGGGTTGGGACATGGCCCCTCCAGAATCTAAGAGTTATATTGTTTTTTCTTATGTTTTCCTATTTATTTTTTTAAACTCTAATTCTCTTTCTCTCATTAGAAATGAACCTATAGCCTAGTTCAAAATTTAAAAACTTATAAGTTGAAAAAATATTTCTTATATGTACATGTAATGTAATAATTACGTATTTATAATATGAGACTTTCATTTATAACATTTTTTTGATATATTGAATATATTTTGAACTAAAAATTAAACAAAATAAATTATATGGTATTTGCACAATAAATATATTTTTAAAGGATTTAAGATTGAACAAGAGTTACATTAATTTCACTTGATTAATAACATATTATATATAGGTTTATAATTTTAACAAAAGAATCATATTTAAACATTCCCAAATAATTATACCTTTAAAGTGTTAAACTTTCGTATCAAATATTTTCATTTAAACCATTTTTTATAGTCATTAAAAATTAGTATGAATAATTGATGTAAGAAAATTAAGCTATTATTAATGTAATATCATGGTTGAAGTTCAAATAAGATTCATTATCATTTGTAAATTAGGTTCTTGAATTTTATTCTATTGTTTGTAACTATCATTTATACATAAAGCAATTGTGATGTCCTTACTCTCAAGGTTCGATGATATGTTAAAATAATAACTCGTGCCTTCTAATAGCTGGATCTGGTACACTAATTATTTATTGAGATGTCTTCTTTTAATAAATAGTTCTTGGAAGTTTTTTAACAGCTATGCACGATAAATACATGCAAAATAATGAGATAAAATGCATTGAATGATAATTCTTTGTTTGGTTAACAATCTGTTGGAATCTCATGGCGGAAATCCAGGCCCCGTGGACCTAATGCACGTTCTAATCCAGCCATTTTTCAGATGATCACAGGATGTAACACATCAGGGTGGTGCGGGTATTCCAAGGCGCTTTCACTAATTCTCTTTGCTAATATTATACTCCAAAAAGCAAAAGCCGCGAGTGACAAACGGACTGTCACTGTCATCGGCTCCCGGCCCCTCTTTCTCTCTCTCTCTCTAACTGTAGCTCTGCGAGTGTGTGCTTTGTAACAGAACGACGGTCAGATACTCTAGAGTCACCCCTCGCTTTTCCGGAAAAACGCTTCTCTCTTTCCTCTCTCACTCGCGTGCGCGCGCGCACTGAGACGGTGGAAATGGTGACGAAGCATAAGAGCTACGCCTGCCACGGGAATGACTACGCGAGCGACACCAGCGGAAACAGTAGTTCGCCGAGTCCGCCTCCGTCGCCGCGCCGTCACGGGAGCATCTCCAAGTGCAGGCGGCGAGTGCGGACAAAGGCGCAGTATGCTCAGTCCCTGAAGGAGAGCTTCGGCGGCGTCATTCTGTTGCGCCGGAACCTGCGGTACCTACTGGTGCTGCCACTGCTGTACGTGTGTGGGCTGTTCGTGTGCGTGGCCGGACCCCTCTCGTTTCTTGTCGGCGGGCCTGCTTCTCCGGGCTCGGTGTACCGCAGCCATGAGATGTTTGGGAGGCTCTGGCCTGACATTCAGGCGGATAATTCATCAGCTATTGAGGTTCGTTTTAGACTGATGCGTTTTCCTTTTGGCTGCAGAAAAAATGAAGTAAAGGAAGAGGGAAAAAATGGTTTTCTAGTTGTATAAAGTTTTAAGTTTTGATAGACAGACGGGCGAAATGCTTACATTTGGCTTTGTTTACCTTGTTTTTGGAAGATATGACTCTTGATCCGCAGTCCAGTGTCAAGCAAATTAGTTCTCTCCTGTCGTGGGGTTGTTGGAGTATGAACACTTTGAGTGTGAATAGTTGAGTAGTCGGAAGAGTAAATGGTTGATCCAGAATAGCTGGTCCCGAGCCCATAAGTCGGGGTTCTGACATGTTAACAAGTCCTTATCCTACATTACTGTCAGCAATTCTTGATGTGTGAATTCCTCATTGGCGGTTTTCTTTTAAAAGCTCTGATATGTGGATTTGACTGGCATTTATTGCCATTATCAGTTTGTGATTTCTTTTGCAAACAAACGGGGCAGACTCACGATTACAGCAATTCATGAAACATGATCAGTAGCGCAATTCATTGATGTCCTCTTATTTTCCTTCTTATTGTTATTGCAAAAGAAACTGTCTTTGTATTTGTTCTGATGATTACTAGCTTCTCATTTGGTCGGAATTAAGCCGCAAAATTCCAAAGCAATCTATGGTTTGTGTTCTTTAAACTCATGCGTGATATATAGATATTCTGGATCAGTCAAGATGAAATTGTTGGTTTTTTCTTGTCACAGTTGTCCTCTGTTTGGAAATACAAAAGGAGGCTAAAGGAGCAGAGGCCTTGTCCAAATTCAACTGCTGGACAACGTATTGGTATTAATGAAGTTAGCATACTTGCTTATTATGACAACACAATTCTATTGTCCAATTCTTTTTGTGGTCTGTTGCACATATGTTATGAACGTATATAGTTATGCACGCATATATTGGTATACTAATTGATCTATGGACCGGAATACCACATTACATCTTATACTTTCAAATGCATCTAGTCCTTCATTATTTTTCTTTTTAATGCATGACTAAGTAGGAATTGAGTTAAACCAACGTTTTCTTTTGAACTTCAGATTCCTCTGGTCCGAGTGGGTACTTGATTGTTGAGGCTAATGGTGGTCTTAACCAACAACGCTCTGCAGTGAGTTCACTTGTTTAAATTCCTAACTAGCTTTCTTCTTTGGTAGTTTTATTTTCTGATTCTTCTTTGGTCTTAGCTGACAACTCTCTATAGTTTTAACCAACAACAAAGTTTAATCTTGTCCTTGAATCATCTTTTTGGTAGATCTGCAATGCAGTGGCTGTGGCTGGACTTTTGAATGCAATACTAGTAATCCCTCGATTTCATTTCCACAAAGTCTGGAGGGATCCCAGGTAAGTAACCAAGTACCTGCACTATAACATCTTATTGGGAAGATCCTCTCAAGAAAAGTTTCATTGACATACCTTGTCACTATTATCTTGGGTTCTGCTTTAAGGCATATTTGGTATAAAGATGGAACTTTACCTTCACAAAAAGGTGTTTATTAGCGTGTAAAAAGTTCATTAACTCCTTAGGCATTGTAGAGCTATATCTCATTCTCTGATGCCATTGGAGTTTCAGCTTAATGATAGATTTATAGGTGGGTTGAGGTCTTGGAGTGGTGTTGGATTTCAATTTAGTACTTGCTGAAAAAATAAATGCTAAAGCTTACAGCATGATACACTTCTGTATTTCTATAGATTGGAGGTGTTCTCTTTGTTATCTTCCATAATTTATTACATGAAACTCCTTTGCAGTAATAAAAATTCCCAGCATGGTGTGATTCCACGTGGCTTAGTAGAGATATCACCTGGTTTCTTTAATGATATCTCTTCTTTGCCCTAAGCATAGTTTTGTCACATGTCTACCTTGTTATTAACAAATCAATATAAGAACCCAATGTATGTTCTGCAATATGTTTGGAGTGCCAAATCCTCAAGCAATTGGAGAAGGGCCTAGGTTTGGCATACTCTTCCTCTGACATAGGTGACAAATCTTTTGCAAGTGTTGTAATAACAAACATATAAATGCCTAGTAATTTCCTTAGAGCTGAAATTCGAGTTGTACAGTGAACTTATGGCCTTGATCAAATGGCCTAGGACATATGTCCAAATGCGTGCCAAAAATGCACTATGTGATGGTAAAACCTATACAGTAGAATGAGGTTGCTGGGCCCATCTTTCATAGAAATACATTTTCTAATTTCTCATATGCATTGGTGTATGCATTTACTCACCAAGTTGACAAGATATGAAATGTTTTTGCAGCGAGTTTGGTGATATATATGATGAAGAACACTTCATAGCCACCCTTGCAGGCCATGTAAAAGTTGTTAAAATGCTACCCGAGGCAGTGATTGAAAGATATGATTTCAACATTAGTAATGTACCAATGTTCCATGTCCAAGCTTGGGCTTCTGTCAGTTATTACTTGGCAGTGGTTTATCCTATCTTGCAGAAGGAGGGGTACGTGTCAACCATTGTATGTTTTCGTTATGTATTCTATCAAATATGAACTTTGAAAACTCTCCTCTTTGATGATAATGGTATTGGCAAACTGAACTATTGCACACAAGTCTTTCTTAAGGCCTTGTAAATGTGACTAAAATCTGACCTCTTGAAACTTACTTCTAAGGATTTTTTGCTTGATTATCTCTCTTCTGCAGGGTTATCCGCATAAGCCCCTTTGCTAATAGATTAGCAATGAATGTCCCACAGCATATTCAATCTCTGAGATGCCTGACTAATTATGAAGCATTGAGGTTCTCTCCTACCATATCTGTTCTTGCCAAGAAACTGGTAAACAGAATGATTGAGAAGAGCTCAAGAACTGATGGGAAGTATGTCTCCATCCACCTCCGTTTTGAGGAGGTACTAACTCTTATTTTCCGTATACTCTGAACAAGTATTTGATTCTTCTTATAGTAGGTGGTTAAGAAAATTAAGCCGTTTGTTAATTGTCATGTGTCTGTAGGACATGGTGGCATTTTCTTGCTGTGTCTATGATGGAGGAAAGGAAGAAAAAGTTGAAATGTATGCAGTTCGTGAAAAAGGATGGAAGGGGAAGTTTACACGAAAAGATCGTCACATTCTACCTGGTCTCAATCGAATCAATGGAAAATGCCCACTATCTCCCTTGGAGGTACTTTGAACACTAGCCATTTGTTTGTTTCTTTTTGACTTTTAGAACTTGAATTTGAGCTCTCTTTTTGATTTTACAGTTCAAAGTTTAAGTTTTGTTTTTTATTTTTATATTTTGGTATCAAGTACTATTTAGAAGAAGTTTTGTTTAAGTTTATCCCTCTTGTTATCTTATGCGGCTTGAAATCCAGTTGTTTGGACCTTCATCTAGTACTTGACGTGCATCAACTGATATTTTGTTCAAACTAGAACTGCTGTAGGAATAGGAGGGCACCAAACATAATTTTGTAGGGGCTTGCAAGAAAGATCACAGTGGATCTTTTATTTTTTTATTTTTTTTAAAAAATAGAACTTGATTGACTACGTTTGATTGTGAAAAGAAACTAAAAATCAACCATGGAGACATCTTGAATTTGCTTAACTAACAACTTTAAGTTTGTAGTAACCTTTTCTGGGGTATTATTTTTTTGCATCAGAGTAGGTTGGAATGCTTCTACGTGGTATGGGTTTCGGCAACAACACTTCAATTTATCTGGCCTCGGGCAAAATATACCAAGCAGAAAGACATTTAGCTCCTCTGCTAAAGATGTATCCCTATCTTTATACAAAGGAGTCTCTTGCAACCCCAGATGAGCTTGCTCCTTTCAAGGTACTCTCTTACCATGTGTGATCAGGTCTTCTGCTATAGAGTTTGATAATCAGCACCATTAGAGCACCAATTTTAGACGGTGGTAGTGATATTTGATAGCCAGCAATATACATTAATGGATCACTGACTGGAATTAGGTCCAAACCCATTCGAACTTCAAAATTTGCATTTATGAGCTTTTACTGGATGTTTCCGGGCTGGTAATTTGATGTATTTTTTTGGGTAAGGTTCAAAACATGGCACACCCAGTGATGTGCTATTGGTTCAGCAACATCGCAGTCATGCAATATGCATTAACGTCGTAAGAAATTTATTATATTGGTAAAATCTGATGTTTCAGTAGCCCAGATATGGCTAACTAATTTTTGCCCACAAGATAGACAGCTGAACATAATTTACACACGTTCTTTCAGTTACGTAACTAACTTGACCAAGTAGAAATTTCAGATAGATGACAATAAGAAGAGATCCAGGTTTGTCTAGTTATTTAGCCTGATGGTGTTGCGTTAGGCATGTGGTTGACCGATCAAATTGATTTCAACAACCTCGCTCTAACACTAGTTCTTTCATTTGGTAGGGATACTCTTCAAGGTTGGCCGCTTTGGACTACACGGTATGCCTGTTTAGTGAGGTTTTTGTTACAACTCAGGGTGGAAACTTCCCGCATTTTCTGATGGGTCATCGAAGATATAGCTATGGTGGACATGCTAAGACCATTATGGCAGATAAACAAAAGCTTGTTGTTCTACTGCAGGACATGGATCTCAGGTAATCTCCACACTACTATTGGCTGATTTCTCTTACAACGTTGATGTATTTGATCACAGCTTTAGGTTGTAGAATTTTTGGCTGAATCATGTCAGGTTGTTTTCAGTGAATTGCTCCTAATTGATAGTTATCCAGAAGGCACAGAAAGGTTTCCATTCTTGATGCAAGAGTTTTCTTCTTAAATTAATATTTCTAAGTGGATGGAAATGGAAAATGGTTAGATTTTTAATGCTTTTGAAACTTGACGTTTGGGTTATATATGAATTCAGTTTTTTACAATGGTTTTGCAGTTGGAAAGCCTTCAAGGACCAGATGGAAGAAATGCTCAATGAAAGTGACCGCAAGGGGGTGATGGTACCCAGACTGAAAAAATTCAACAGAAAAACTTCCGTGTATACATACCCTTTGCCGGAATGCAGATGTATTCAGAAATCGCATGACGACCTAATCAATCCTAATTCTACATTCATCAGTTACCACCCTCGATCCATGAGATAGCAAATTGACCCTTCTTTAGCTGTTTTTCTCATTTGTGTAGCAGCCAAGCAAACGCCTTTGTTCTATAACCTCTGTGCAGTTCTTCAGCGGCGATAGAGGGCTATCCAATCTGATTACACAAAGAATTCCTCCAAATTTATCTCCCTGGATTCTTCATGAACATCCTGGATCTCTTCGAGACATGGTTTATATGTGGGGATGGGGTTATGAACCGACTTTGGAAGATGAGGAAACATCAAAACTCTCGAGTGTTTAGGATCAGAACGGGGGCTAAATGTTGACATGATGCTTTTGCAGTTTGATATTTTTTTTTTCCCATTCCAATAACTGTAAACAATAAGCCAAATAGCAGTGAAGTGTGAACTACATAATATACTTTCGTCCTTGGCATCACAAGTTTGCCAGTCAGTTTTGTTATATTGCTTAGTATTTTGATGTAAAGATAGGACCTTTGGAAGACTTCATCTTCAACATGAAGTATCAATAAGGAGACACCTTATTCTAATATGCAGAATATTTGATTTGTACTTATTTGTAGTCACGTTTTCGCCAAATTTACAGATCAACTTTAGCAAAGAAATATATCTAACTGATTAGTAATGACTCAATTTATTTTCTTAAACATATAAGGAAGATATTATGCAAATATATTCATAATGTGAGATAACTACAATCTTCAACTTGTTACTTTACCTTAACTCATAAGTGAAGAATGTCATTGTTAACTCTGTGTGATAGGATTCAATTTTCATAAGTGACAGAGATAATCATCCCATGTCTGAAGTCAACTTCCAATCCAAGAAGATATAAGTAAAGCTTACCTATAGATGACACCTGTGGTGGTCTATATTGTTCTTTTTTTCAGAAAAGGAAGGTGGCATCTCAATGCCCACGATGTGCCTGGCGGACTCATATGGTTGGAGAAAATCAGAAAAGCAGCTACAGAAATTCTACACCTAACGCTTCCATCATCTTTTACTGGATGATCCATTCACGGGAAAGTTGTACTTGGGTTCCATCCTCTTCGCACTCTTTATGTCGGGAGCTTGTGTTTAAACGAGGAGTAATATGCTTGACGCGTGTAAGCGCATTTTTAAGAATGTTCATGGGCCCAACCGCAAAGGGCAATGCTTCAAGAAACCCCGAAGATTGAGCTCTCCACTCGATGATCCAACTTTTTCAGATCCAGAAGATGCCAATCAAGTGTATTTTTGTAAGAATTTGACCCTTCATGGTGAATGGATTGGGAATCTTGGATTTGAACCATATTGAAATAGCTTTGTGCCATTGAGGGAGAGTTCAAGCTCTTAATCATGGCAGAGCACTTGACTCTAACCTGAACAAACTCGGGATTTTGAACCACGTGTTCCTTGCTAACAATTTGATTTCAACCCAACCATGTTGGATGATGGGCCCATTATCCAACTATGTTGTCAGTGAACTGCACAGAGCAGTTCTCAATCCGTTGGGCCCTGCTGAGGGGGTAGGGATCAAAGTCTTATCCTGACTGTGGATCCGTGAAACCCAATTGGGGGCTGCTCTGAAGTGTTTCATCGACAACATAGCCAGAAAGCATAGAATTCCAATTTGACTTTTAGAATGGACAATGGACTTCTTCCTGTAACTTTAGAATCTTTTGCTGGTCAGTGAGCTCAATTTGCTTTCCCTCCCTCGCTTTCTCTCGCCCTCTGTAAGTCGTGTGGGATCTGATGGGAAGGCGCAATCCGTCAATCCAATGGTGTAATTTTTCATTTAATTTTGGAAAAATTAGTAGTTGACAGTATAAATTCCCTAATTGCGTGGTTTATTGAAACTAATTTGATTTTCACGAAGTCTTATTATTTGCTGCCCAGTTTAATGTTTTGGTAATGATTGTATGCAACTAATTATTAGTGAAGTGTTCTGTTGGTTTCTAATTCCCTTATGGTTTCAAGATCCTGATTTTGAGGCTATACTCAAATTTTGGTTGACTTCCACCGAACCCTCAAACATTTTAGAGAGAAGTTGGTAATTTTAGCTCAAAAGGAGGATCCAAATTCTCACCGGCAATGAATATTTGCGATTCTTCTTGGTGTTTTAATTTGATTGAGCAATTACAATTTGATTCAAAGATGACGAAGATGCCCAAGTATGGAGCCAAATTTTACGATTCACTTAGTTACAGTTGTATTTCAGGGTGTTAGGACCTGAATGGAAATTGAAACTAGCTGAAATGCAAATCTCAATTGAATAAGATGAAACATATTTACTTGCTAAGTGAGATGATCTAATAGAGCATTGTACTTGACTAAATGCAAAATGTAACTTATGAAATGCACTTGCTATGAATATATAAATTAAAAGTTTAAGTTTCCTCTCTTCAATGGTCTTCTACTCATTACATCATTTGGTTCAGACCTCAATTTTTTGCTCGAACCTAACCATTACTTGATTCTGTTTTATCATTGATATCCTTCTCAGACCTCATCCTTTTAGCTTCTCTACTATCGCAAAACTCACCACAGCTTGCCTCTGCATCATCATCAGAAAAGGTTCTTTTTAACTTGATTGCGGCCTGATCTTTAGATGCATCTTCATCGGCATTAACAGCAATGATATCCTTATTCGACGTCGACTGATAATCAATCATTTTCCCATGAACAATAAAGTCATAATATGGGCAAACCCCAATCTTCTGAACGGTGACTCGTGACCCAAAATCTACGTTAACCTTCACTTCGTCACCGCCCTCTAAATTGAAGCTGCTTTGAGAAACATTGTATTCCCAAATGTGACCTTCAGGGAAGTTTACTTCATCAACTGTTACAGGCCGTTTGGTCTGAATCCTCTTCTTGGTTGAATTGATTAATGTCATGCTAGGAAGGTCTTCGGGTACTGCTTTGTCGACGCATGATGCCGAGTAAACAATGCAAACGATGAACCCTTTCAAATCACGATCAATATTACAAGGCACGTTAAAACATATGGAACTTCCCTCGTTATACATAAAGCAATCAGGAATACCATTGCCGTGGAGAAAAGTGCCAAAGCTACCAACAACGCATTCCTGGAGCATCAAAAGCATGATGTATTTTGTGAAACAATTGTGAGAGAGAGAGAGAGAGAGAGGAACCTGGAAAATGCTTTGCTTGGAAATATTGACTGTATTGTTGCCAGGAAGACGCCTTGTGGAATAATTCGGGAAGACGCCTTTAAGAATTCCATCATTTAATAAATTACAAACTCTCCGGAGTAATTCTCCTGCTAAGTTCAAGCTCTGTAGTGAAGCAGACAATAGATGGACTGAACTAGGATTTCCCCTGGGTGATACCCGAGACCAAAAGATTGAATCGTACAACCTCGCTGGTAATCCTGTATAATCCCGCAAAGACAAGTATTTAAGCTTCCCTAGTTTTATTATGGTGCATGGCACTTTTTTTGTAGCAATGCCATCTGCAAGGAAAGATGTCAAGGATTTCATCTCCCCAACCTCTTCAGGCAAAGTGTTGATTTTAGAGCAACCAGAAATAATTAAAGTCTGAAGAGACTCGCAGATAGAGACACCTTGGTAGCCTTCTAAGATTTTTGCAGTCTTCAAAATCTACCAGAACAAGATTACTAAGAACCCCAATAGATTCATGAACCTCGAACAAACTCGTACAATCTTTCAGCACCAATTCCTCTCAAGATTGGAAAGTCTTGCAAAGTTTGGGGTTTGAGTGAGGAAATGTGAATGACTAAGATTTAGGAATTTTAACTTCTTGAACAATTGCTGAGCAAATGAGAAAAGAAATATGCAAAATATTATCACCTGAAAAGTCAAAATTTATGGCTTAATGGTTAAGGATATATAATTACCTCATCAGCTTTCCACACTTGTTTGAGATTGCTATATTGCAAGTCAATTGCAACTAAATGTCTTGGATAGAAGTTGCGTGGCATAAACTCTAAAGGAAATCCATGCCAACAAAGCCACCTTAACTTGTTAGAAAGATATTTGTAATCTCCTGTGGGCCGGACGTAGTCAAGTTGGAGTAATCTCAACATTTTCATCTTTTTAAATGCTTCTGTATTGAAATCTTCATCGCTTGAACTACGCAATTTGAGAGCAAATCCTTCAATTGCTTTTTTTCCCCGCTAACAAAAAGGCTTTTATGCTGCAGTTTCAAAGTGAGCATACTAAAATTGAAAGTTGATTATATACCTATGAAAAAGGAACTATAAACATGAGCGTAAACATGCTTTCAGGGTGTGCACAAGGCAGGTGGTTGTCAAATGCAACCTCAAACTATGAAAAGGAAGTCGCCTTATTTTTTTTTTTTATGCCCGAACAATATTTGAGCAACCAATTGAGTCCTCTTGATTTTTCCTATTAGCAGCGTACTTACTACAATACAGCCATGCCTGAGAGTACAAAAATAGTTGATGAAGTTAGCAGAGAAATGAAGCTTCCAGTTTTGGCGTGCAAGAATCTGATTTGAGTTAGCATGCATTGGTTTTCCTTGAAATATGAATTCAATCAAATGTTCCGCCTTTGTTTTAATTTTGTGTGAATCACAATTATCCCCAGCCCACGACCTTCTTATTTTTCAAAGCACTTCTAGATTTAATATCTGAAAGTTATAGTTCCTTAAAACCCAAATGTCACGTTCATCCAGCTGCCACGATAGCCAGCCCATAAAGTAAACAAAACCCTCCAGACAAACCTAACGACCCCCCTTCCACTGAAAAATTAACAGAACTCCCAAAACAATTATCGACAGAACAGAAGGGGCGATCTAGTATAAGAACTTTGTAAGCAAGCATACGGAGGAAACTGTCAGGCCTCATGAGGAGGTTCTTAGTTCAGAGATAAATTTGTCTTCTATACATTTAGATTAATTGCAGTGCACATGGTTTAGGAGCAAAATATAGTCTATTCTTCCTTCTTCTTCTTTTTTCCGTTTCACAGAGGAAGGTGTTACCTGATGCTCCACCAAAATCTCAAATGCATCCTCGTGCCGCCATACTCGACTACGCTTTCCAGGTTCTTTAGGGTTTTTTTCCCGAACAATTTCTCTACCCATATCTCGAAGCAAAACGTGCATGGTGATCTTGTCTCCTTGATCAACAGAAAGAAGACACCGTTCAGTGAGGGTTTTAATTCCAATTCCACCAAAAAAACCACAGCCATCCATAATTTGTGTGACATAGTTCATGCCTATAAAGAAACATGCTATATCAAGGAATATGTCCTTCAAGGTATCGTCGTTTAGTCCATCAAAACTTATTTTAAGTTTTGTCTGGATCTTTTCACGGGGGATTATTTTCAATTTCTCCAGTGCATTTTTCCATTCGGGTCTCTTCCTGGAAAATAAATGAGAACCCAAAACTTCAAGAGCCAGCGGTAATCCCCCACAATAAGAAACGATACTTCTAGATAAGTGCGCCAACCCTCTAGTGGGCTTGCTGTCCTTGAAAGCATGCCATTCAAAGAGCTGTAGAGCTTCCCCGTCATTCATTTTTTCGGCATCATGTATTGCGTCCACTTCAAGTACCTTCAACAAATGCTTATCTCTAGTTGTGATGACAATTCTACTCCCTGAGCCTAAACAATCACGACTTCTAAGCATCGCATCGACTTGCTCCACCTGGCTTACATCATCAAGTATAACAAGTACTTTTTTCCTGCAAAGTCTCTCTTTTATAATGGCGATTCCATTATCGACACTACTAATTTTTATCTTGCTTGTCTTCAAGGTATCAGAAAGAAGTTTTTTTTGAAGTCGAAGCTGACCATCAGGTTGCTCGCAAGTTTTCCGGATATTTGCAATAAAACTTTTAGCTTCAAAACTACCAAGGAACTTGTTATAAATGGCCTTAGAAATGGAGGTTTTTCCAATTCCCCCCATTCCCCAAATCCCAACCATGCGAATAGCACTAACTTCGGTACATAATAACGAAATGACTTCCTCCACACGACGATCTATTCCCACTGGGTGAACTGCTACAGACAAAACTGTGGGATTCACCTCATCTGAAATCTTTCTAACGATATCGCGAATGACCGGGGCTTCTGGCCTGGAAATAATTTGGAAGTTAAGTAGAAGAAAAATCCTAAACGTAAGTTATGAAGTGTAATAAGCACATATTTCATTCTAAGCATATACCGGAATCTTAGCCATTATCCCTATCAGACTGGCATTTGAAATAGTACTTGGCCTGCATCTGATTTACTTAACTTTAAATACCACATAATTAGGTTGCTAAACACGTGAATACCAACTTAATTAGTCGTTGAATCTTAACCACTCCCCCCCCCCCCCCCCCCCCCCTCTCTCCCCTTTTTTTAGAAAACAAGGGATCGTTGTCCCAACTAAACCTAAAGACTTCTCAAGAGAAAGGTCGGAGTACTGAATGTTTGACAGAAGCTAATTGACCTGATTCTCCATTTGCTTTATAATTAAGGAAAATAATAATACTGAAAAAAGTAAATATGAATTATTACTTTATAAGTAATAATTTATCCGAAATTGAACACGAACAATAATGATGCTAAAAACTCCTTAAAAACAAGACATGAAAAGCAAAAGGTACTACAGCGGCAAGCGCCTATATGAAGGCAAACGGTGGCAGGTAAGACTTAGAGATAACATCATGAGAACTCTAACCCATAACTAGAAAATGAGTGAATTCAAAACATTACGTTTGTGACATGCACATAAAGTTCTAGTCTTTCCTCTAAAACAATCTTGTATTTTTCTCCTGTCAAAGTGGATATAATAAAACAACTATCGTAATTATGACCACATAGGATGGAGTAATTATGACCACATAGGATGGAACAAAGTTTCCCCCACAACTAATGGCCATAAACCAAATAAACATCTCCCAGTTGATATGCATCTAAAAAATATTCTATCTGCTACAAAGATTAAACTAATTACTTTCTAACCAAGGATAACAAATAAAAAATACTGAACATTTACCTTTATCCATAACAACTGACCTATCTTGTAAATACAACTTCTTCTAATTGCAATGCAAAAGAAAAATGAAAGAAGAGGATCCCCTTGTTTCATATAACAACTTTGAAACTCATAAAGATTAGCATTGGTTCAATTGGACTAGAGAGTGATACCACTGTTAAAGCAAAACCACACATGTTTTATTGTTGATTTACAGCAAAATGTAATGTTTTTGAAACTGAGTTTCCTTTTCTCTTGGAAAGGTATATAAAATTTTGAGCCATTTTACCCTTTTAACTCTTAGATTGGCCTTAGTTCACTAAGAAGCTTCAACAATTTGCTCCACTTCATTGATAACTCCCTTAGAATGAATAAAAAGAGAAAACCAAAACATTTACATAGCAAAGAGAATTAAATTAATTAACTAAAAACTTATTGCACATTGCATGATTGTACTTGTCCATTTCTTTGTCTTGGAAACAATTCTTTTTTACCATCGAAGCTATCCTTCTAACCATTAAAAAACCCTCACATGCCTTACTATGAGTTGGCTTTTGGAAATTGATGTTGAAATCCACTTAGCCAAGCAATTAAGTTTTGGGTAAACCTAATAAAAAGCATTTGTTATGCACTTCAACAAGATTAAAACTAGTCAGAGATGTTTTCTTGAAAATTCCTCACTTGATTCATTCGTATCCTCATAATTTTGGTTTTTGAAAAGAATTGTGACTATTAAAAAGCACTTTACTATTAGGAAGCCTAAAGAGAGTTTTCTAAGGTAAAAATCTAGAATCCCAAAGCTTAACTTGGAGAATGAGAACTTTGTTCACTAAAGAGTTGAGTGCAGTGTAAGCCCCATCATATATCCTATACTTTGTTTTCCTCTTACTCTCACTAACAAGGTTATTATTTAGGAAATCTCTTAACAGTATAACAACATCCGTACATGTTTTCATAAAGTTTGTTTTCACTTTTTTTAAAGATTTTTTTTATATACTATAGAAGTAGAGAAATGTTTTCATAAGATCCGTCAAAAATTGTTTAGTAAACTTTATAGGATTTGGTATTTTCAAATAATTCAACAGTAGAGTATTTTAGACATATAAAATTATTTTTGCACATATAGAGACCATTTCTTATAGAAAAATGGAGAGATTGCTACACAACAGCCCCAAATTTGGTTAAGGTCCTCATGCAACCATCTCTCCTTAATAAAAAGCACCTAATCAGATCTCAAATACAATGACAATGGACCCGATAGGACATTGTTTGGCATATTAAATTGCAGTGCATTCCTTCTTTGGTTTCTCCCCTATTCTCATTAATAAAGCATTTTTTCCTTTTTAATTGTTAGCTTTTATTGCCATCACTTTCTAAAATAATTCGTACCAACATTTGCTTCAAGATTGACGTGGATTTGACTTGTGTATCAACCCCTATATCTCTCCTACCAATATATATGTATACACATGAACCATGCTCAGATTTTAGTACAATAATTTGTGGGTCCCTTGAAAAGTCCTGAAAAGGAAAAACTAGGGCAGTATTACTATAATATTAGTTGTGTTGATCACTTCTATTTTTTATTTCCCAGGGATTACTAACCATATTTTCAATAGTGCTATGGTAATTATTTTGTCCTGATACATTTAACTAATTCAATTTTTTTCAATTCTTTAACTTCTGATATTGTAAAGAAGAAAATTATCAACTCTTAAGAATAATAATTTTGAAACTATTATTTCTACTTTAGTATCATTTATTGCATTCATTGTACCAAGGAAATAGGAAATTGAGGATAAATAATAGATATAATATCATCATTTTTTTCATTCGTTGGAAGGCATAATTTGTGGGTGCTGAGTAACTTGTAAAAATATAATAACCAATTAGAGAGAGAGAGAGAGAGAGAGAGATAACCAAGGGCATTGATCAAGGATTGATTAAATTATTTTTTCTTTGTTCCTCTTGTATCAATTGTTTGGTTGGTCATACATACCAAAGTTTTTTTCTTCTGCTTTCTACATATCATCCTAACCCCTAGGTTACAATATTTGGGTGCCGTAGCAGACCTATTGGAGTGTCAAACACCTACACGTGGCTAAAATAAACGTATCATTTTGTCACACTCTTCTAATTTGGAGATGGTTTTCGAAAATAAGGGCTTAATTATTTACTTTTCTACTTTCATTAAAAAAGATAGCTTTATTTTTTGTTTCTGTAAACAATTAGATAAACATAATATGTTTACTATATGCCTCACATCATCGAAGCCACGAAACAGGAATTGAACTTGATCTTCTTTCTAACAGTAACTTCTCTCAATCATCATCGTAATACATATGTATCCCACCAATTAGCATTTTTCTTTTATGTTCATAGGAAAAACTACGATTGAATTGAATGTTCGTTATGGGGGGATAAGCATGAATAAAAATTTAAGGATATTTTGAATTTCTTATTTTTCAGAATTAAGTCATCAAGACTTACACTAATTGCGTCTAGTTTTAAGGGTTTCCAACTAATTCCTGGAATTACAGGATCTTTCAGGTAGAGCCTCCCGCAGAAAGGAATCACATTTGGACAAGCATGGCACATTATTGAGCGACTCTTCTCCTCACCCTACCCTTCAAAAGCGCTTGCGCTTTCGATGGTCAAATTGCTTACGGGACTGCTAGATCTATCAACTTCATGAATTCATATTCCTCCTATTACCCTTATTGTTGTTATTGTCCATTCAACTGAAATCTAAAGCAGTTAAATGGAATTTCAAAAAGGGATTGGGTATGTCGCCCTTACATGTTATTCACGTGCCACCCGACGAGGGCACCGACTTGCGTGAGAGCTGCCCTCCACCTGTGTACCTTGTCTTTGTCCTGCGAGTAACGCTCCTCGTGTTCCGCAAATGCGTCCGCAAAACTACCCATCTGTTTACGTACATCAGACGGGTCAACTTGGTGGAAAACGGGCAGAACACCGAACCCTTTGCACTCCATAATCTTTACCAGTTCCTCCAGGCACCACCGCGAGGCTGCATAGTTCCTGGAGATGACGACGACAGAGAATCTCGACCTTTCGATTGCGGACAACAGTTCGGATGAAAGATCATTTCCTCTTCGAAGCTCGTCGTCATCCCTGAAGGTGTAGATTCCGGCGTCTGTGAGAGCGTGATAGAGGTGATCAGTAAAGCCGTTCCGCGTGTCTTTGCCTCTAAAACTCAAGAAGACGTCGTAGATCCAGGTTGGATGGGAGGAAGAAGATGAAGATGCGAAAGCCCCGGGAGATGTACGGGCACCAGCAGCCATGGCGGCCCAAGCACGGTGTGAGAAGAAAGATGAAATGGCTAATCACAGGAGTTCACAAGGCAGGATCTACTGCCAAATGCATGATTTACGCCGAACGAAGGTGTGGGCGCACTACATTTCTTTAAGAGCGTGCACTACTTTTCTTTACGTGTGTTATAATAATGTAAGGTAATTAAACTCATCATATCATGCCTTTTAATTTAATAATTAGATTTGTTATATTTCGTATTAAAGTCAAACTCCATGTTCGGAGTTCAAACCATGAAAGGGATGAAAATTTTAACAAATAAACATATCAAATTTGTTAAAAATAATTTAATTTATTTTTTAAATCAATCATTAAGATGAAGAGATATATCATAAATATATACCATTAAGATATTTTAATTATGTTAAAATATCAATTATGTGAAATAATTACTATTCTTAGCTCATCTCGTCATTTTCAGTGTAGGGATATTAAAAAGATAAAAAAAAAAAAAACTGTTAAAATAATTTAATTTTCCTTTAAAATTGATCATTGAGAGAGAATCATCCAAACGTAAAAATAAAAAATTGTGTAAAGACAAAGTCAGAAAAGCAGCTACAGAAATTCTACACCTAACGCTTCTATCATCTTTATGTCGGAAGCTTGTCTTATAAACGAAGAGTAATATGCTTGACGCGTGTAAGATGGGCCCAACCGCAAAGGGCAATGCATCGAGAAACCCCAAAGTTTGAGCTCTTGACTTGATGATCCAACTTTTGCAGATCCAAAAGATGCCAATCAAGTGTATATCATAGAAGTTCGACCCTCCATGGTGAATGGACGGGGAATCTTGGATTTGAACTGTATTGTAATAGCTTTGCGCCATTGTGGGAGAGTTCAAGCTCTTAATCATGGCAGAGCAGTCCACTCTAACTTGATCAAACTCGGGATTTTGAACCACGTGTTCCTTGCTAACAATTTGATTTCTATGTACGATGACTTTTGTCTTATGAAAGATGCAAGCAAGGTGTTCGATGAGATGCCCGAAAGAAATGTGGTTACTTGGACCACCATGGCCTCTGGGTATACTAATAGTGGAAGGCCTCACGAAGCACTAAGAGTATACACTAAGATGTTACTTTCTGGTTCAGAGGAACCCAATGGGTTTATGTACTCTGTGGCCCTTAAAGCGTGTGGTCTGGTGGGTGATCTTGAATTGGGTAGACTGATTCATAAAAGAATTTCAGGAGGTGGCTTCCAGTTTGATGTTGTTTTGATGAATACCCTTTTGAACATGTATGTCAAATGTGGGAATTTGAGTGATGCCAGGAATGTTTTCGATGGGATTTTGCGCAAGAATGCAACTACATGGAACACAATTGTATCGGGGTACTGCAAAGAAGGTTTAATGGAAGAGGCAGTGAAGTTGTTTTGCGAAATGCCAGAGCCAAACGCTGTGTCCTGGAACAGCATTATCGCTGGTTTCGCAGATAATGGACGCTTGCAGGCATTAGACTTTGTGCATCTGATGCACAGAGAAGGCATTAAGCTTGATCAATTCACATTCCCTTGTGCTCTTAAATCCAGCACCTGTCATTGTCTCTTAACTACTGGGAAACAAATACACTGTTACGTTGTTAAGTCTGGTTATGAGTCTAACTGTTTTACTGTATCTGCTCTGGTTGATATGTACTCAAATTGCAATGTATTAAATGAGGCAATAAAGTTATTTGATCTATACTCTAGTTTTAGTGCTTCTGTTTGTGACGGTTTGGCACTTTGGAATTCTATGCTTTCTGGCTATGTTGTCAGTGAACACTATGGAGCAGCTCTCAATCTGGTTTCACGGATTCATCAGTCAGGACTATATTTTGATCCCTACACTCTCAGCGGTGCTTTAAAGGTCTGCTCCAACTTACTTAATTTGAGACTTGGGCATCAAGTGCATGGTTTGGTTGTCACCAGTGGATTCGAGTTGGATAAAGTCGTTGGAAGTATTCTGGTTGATCTATATGCAAAGCACGGGAAAGTTAGGGATGCATTAAGATTGTTTCATAGGCTTCAGAAGAAAGATATCATTGCTTGGTCTGGTTTGATCACAGCGTGTAGTGGGATGGGATTAAGCTCGTTAGTCTTTTCCCTGTTTAAAGATATGGTCAGTATGGATCTTGAAGTAGACCATTTTGTCATTTCAAGTATTTTGAAGGTCTGTTCAAGTTTAGCATCTATTAGAAGCGGCAAACAGGCTCATGGTTTCTGTGTTAAGAGTGGATATGACATGGAGCACGTCACAGTCACAGCTCTCATGGACATGTATGCAAAATGTGGTGACATTGAGGATGGGCTGGCTTTGTTTGATTGCACGCCAGAAAAAGATTCTGTATGTTGGACTGGGATCATTGTGGGATGTGCTTATAATGGAAGGGCAATGGAAGCAATTAAATTTTTCGGTGAGATGGTAGAATTGGGTTTAAAGCCAAATGAAATTACCTTTGCAGGTGTTCTTTCTGCATGTAGACATGCTGGTTTTATCAAAGAGGCACGGACCATATTTAAGTCTATGAAAACTGAACATGGAGTGGAACCTCAATTGGAGCACTACAATTGCTTGGTTGATCTTCTAGGCCAAGCTGGATGCTTCAAAGAGGCAGAAAAATTGATTGCTGACATGCCATTTGAGCCAAACATAACTACATGGTGTTCGTTGCTTGCAGCCTGTGGAACTCACAAGAACTTGGAGCTGGTTAATATTATTACTGAACACCTTCTTGCCTCCTCGCCAAAAGACCCATCAGTATACATTACACTTTCAAATGTTTATGCAGCATTGGGAATGTGGGATAATTTAAGCAAGGTGAGGAGAGCTGTCAAAGAGGTGGGGATTAAAGAGGCTGGAAAAAGCTGGATTGTGATCTCAGGTTAAAGCAATTCCGCTTCACTGCATTACAACGGTTCAACTGGTTGGCCTTGCGTGAAGTAAGTATTTTCAACTTGGTATGCGATAGAACAGCCCATCTGAAGTGAATACCCCGATATTTGGCAACAACTGAGTTACACTAAAAAGATACAGAAACATTACAATTTATGTGTCTTTTGGAAGGATCTTGAAAAGGAAACAATGCTTGGCACCAATTTTTATAGAGAGGTTGCATATCTGTCTGGGTAAGTTACATCACTTTTTAGTCATAATTTAATCCCACGGCTCAGTAGATGTGTTTTCTATCTCTACCATCAATTTGGATCTCAGCCAATCTGTTTCCCGTTCGTACACTTTGATATTCTTAACATTTCCAATTCATAGTTTATCTTGTTCATGTTCGGTGCAGGTGATTGATATGATCAGCTACACCATTTGTAGCATGGCTACTTCAAATTATAGGTATGCAGACATTTAACTCTACTCCTAATGTATAGCTGGGAAGTGCCTAGTTTCTGCTGTATCCAGCTTCCACAACTAAATGAAACATCGATTGATGTGTAGAATTTTGAGACAAAAAGTTATGCCTATCTCTACTGATGAAATTTCCATGGCTTTCTCAATACAAATAAAGCGTTAGATGATGTTACCTTGAAATACTGGAGTACCAGCCTATTTTGGTGTTTTCTATGGACTAGCTGCAGTTCAGATTTAGAAGAATGTATTTCCAAGTGGTATACTTCTACTATTCCCTTGGATATCTATTCAACTGTTTAGTGTTTTATTACTTGGGCAAGTCGTTATATCTTTTTGTGGCATTGTACAACAAATCAACCCCCAGTTATGCATCGTAAGTGAGTTTTTTCATCCCCACCTGCTAATCTGTCATATAAATCCTAGGATAAAATATAACAGTTTGCTTTCAACTGTCTTCCACTTTAGTATAAAGTGGGTGACGACTCTGCTGATAATGGCAAAGGCGGTTACAACAAGTTATCAAGTGAATCACTTGGCCAAAGGGATAAGGAAAAAAAAAAAAGATTTGATTTGTTAATTTTTGCTATCTTGAATATGAATTTTGCCCAAACATATAAATATTTAGCCAAGTGTCCAACTCAAAAATTTCAACAATAGTAAACTTTTCTAAGCACTGCCTCATTCATGCGATATCATGCCTGGGAACTTGTAGAGTAGAAGTTTTAATTTGAATCACTGTAGTGCAGCATATGATTGAACTGTGATCTGCTTCAGCCCATATCGTTTCTCCAAGTTTCTTCTCATAACTTTAGAATCTTTCCTCGTCAGTGATTTGTGATGTCGAAGCTCGTGCACAACAATAGTTGAAGAGAAGATTTGTGGAACATATGAGCAGGAGAGAAGGTTAAAGGAGACAATCAAACGGGGAAACAGTTTCTGTTCTCCTCTGGTGAATACTTGGTTGATTTGCATAAAATAAAATAAAATAAAATATATTATATTATATTATATTATATAAAATCAAATGTGCATAAATATGTTAGGAAAATTCGAATATGAGCTAATATATAGATTAATATTTTGGGAAAAAAAAAACAGTGGTAGTTTTGAGCAAAAGATTGTCTAAAATGAATATTGTCATATTAGTGTTTTCAGTGTTAAAACCATTGTTTTACAAAAGGTTTTACCTTGAAAAATGTGATAAGAACTTAGTGTACTAATGGTGCTTTTAAGGTGAATGGCATTATTTCACAAAGGGGCAAGATGCACAGCATCATTAAGCCACTTTGCAACACGACGTCTTTCCAAAGGGGGAAGATGAGATTCGAGGGTCGACTGAAACCCCAAATTTAATATGAAAGGCTTTGCCAAAAATGATGAAACATTGCTGGTTGTGGAAGGAGATGCTGGGGTGATTTTGGGCCGATTTCTGTAGCTTTTCAACATATACAACAAGTAGATTTCAAATAGTGGGGAAATAGCTACTGATCTACAGTTTAAAATTGACTTTTATTAGTGACCTGAGCATAGTAATCCTTGACTATCCTTGCATTCAAGTGTGATACTGATCTTGTTCTATAGCCTTATACTGGCATTCGTGTTGGTATTGCTTCATAAGCTGGGATGTAGCTTGAATTTGTAAAAGTGGGTTTTGTTGAGAAGAAAATCTTAAGGTAAGTTTGGGGCTTTCTGTTCTAGGTGTTATCAAGTGAAATTTAGTACATGTGCACCATGTTTAAGTGTTAGTGTAGTGCTGAGTGCACCGGTTGATTGTAAATTTTATGGAAAATTTATTATCAATTTGTGGAGAAGGTGAAATCTCCAAGTTAGCATTAGTGGAAATGTCTTTCTAACTTGTTGGTTTGGAGAAAACAGATGTAAGTACCTAGATAGAGCTTGGATTGAGGCACTTACACTGCATGCACATTATTTCTTTATCTTTGTCATTATTTACTCAAGATACATCTCTGTATATATGTGCATTGCTTGTATTTGATGCTTTAAATTTCAGCAAATCAAACAAACTTATACAATGACGTTATTTAGTTTAGTGAAACTCTGAAAAAGATAGCCAATGCAATTTGAACCCTCCATTTTTAGGTCACCAAATTGATAATTCTATTTTTATAGAGTTATTTTATCTATTTTAGACAATAAATAACTTTAATAGTTGTGAGAAAACATTTGAACTCCTCTTTATTTACCTAAATTTATCTTGTTTATGTAGTACAAGGAGACAAGGAGAAAAGAGATGAACATAGAGAACTTAATGCTTATTGTGTGGCAAAATCATAATATCAAGATCAAGAGAGTTAAGATGGGCTTGGGCTTTGAATGATTGTTATTAGATTTTATTGTTATTGGGTTTTCTAAATAATTAGAAAACTTAATCATATTAGGAGTTCAAAGCCTAATTAAATTAGGAGTTCAAAACCTAATTAAATTAAGAGTTCAAAACTCAATTGTTTTAGATCTCTAAAACCTAATTCTACTAGGATAAGAGTAAGTCTAAACCTAAACCATATTTAAGAGAAGAGAAGAGGCAAAAGAAAGGGGAGGAGGAAATTGAGCACAACTCAAGAAAGAGGCCAAAAATTCAAGGTTTTCTTGAAGAGAAGACAAAAAGAGTGACAGACTTTTTGTTCTTGGATTCAAGATGCCTTATTTATTTCTTATGACTATTCTTCCTTATTATTTCTTTATGTTTTAGTTTATTTTTGTTAGAGTTACGATATAACCTAATTATGATGGTATGAATCTTATGATTATTATGTTTTGCAAGATGTTTTGTCTATGTGAAGTTATATATTACTGTGTTTAATACTTTTAAGTGATTAGTTACCACTTAAATGATCTGATTTGCATGTTTGAGACCGACAAGAGATGATATGCAATTGCTTCTTGTAATGTGTAACCATAAATTAAATATGGATAGACATATATCATATTATTTGTGTGGCTTTCAGTGTAAACTGGGAATGTTCATAGATCCTAATGCATTTGATTTGTTTCAATTTACATATAGAGATATAATGAGTTAATGAACTAAGTAGGTTTGTTATACCTAGACATAGGATAATAAATAAATTAGGAGATTCCGCCATCACATAGATATTATCCTTTTTACAAGCATAAGTAATCAATATTAATACCTAGTAATTATGGTGAAATCATATGCTCTAACATATTTCTTGTATTTAGTTTTCTTAGATTTAGTTAGTTAATTTATCATCTATCAATTTGATTTGCTAGATAAATTCTAGGAGTTGTTCACTGTTAGTAATTAATTGGTTTAGTAATCAGTAATCTCTGTGGGACGATATCTTTCTCATCATTATATTACTTGTTCGACATATTCACTTGCATTTAGATTTCACCGAATACCAATTACCTTAACAATTGTCAATGCTAGTTAATTTGGTTGATTTCTTATTCATCTCACTTCATCCGATATCATGGCTTCATAAGTAGAAAGTTGTTGCACAGTGGTTCTGCAGGTTGCCCTTTCTGATGTTCCTATGTGAAACCCGCGCTAAAGATTTTCGTTTGAAGAGATCATAGAGTGAAAGAAGGTACAGCAACAACGACTTCCATTTGTTGATGGCGAAAGAATTAGCAATAAGATGGAGAAAAAAGTTTTAATGAGGTATTTGAGTGAAGTTCTACAGGTATTTGACATACATCAAAAGCATAAGAAGGAGACACAATCTGTCCTGCTCGCAGTTAAGGCTTAGACCTGTACGTGGTGGATTACTGTTGTTTCTGTACACCATGCTTCTCACCTCTGAATTCCCATGGACCGCTTTATCTGATAGAAGATGCATTGTATCCTGCTGGTACTATAGTCAAAATAGAAAGATTTGACGGGTTACCAAGAACTCTAAGATGGTGAAGGAATCGAAACCTAACAAGCATTAAGTGATGTTGGTTCTCCTTTTTCAAACGTCCCAATCTGTCATTTTTTTTTGTCTTCTTTCCCTGTTCTTTTCCCGCTACAGAACTTTTTTCGTTCCTTTTGTTCCTTTGCTGTGGATATTTTGTTCAGGAGAGGATAAGCACAAGTCTCAAATTCAGTGAAAACAGATTCCCAAACTCCAACGGCAATTTGATCCCTACAAGCCCGCGTTATTGTACTGATTAAATTTGCTCTATTGTCTTTTCACTTTCCTGCGACGGTCATGGAGTTACAAGGGACGACAATAAAGTGAGAAAAGAAATGTTTCCTGAAAACAATGAGGAAGAAGCATCGCAAACAAATAGGAATATCTATATTGCTTGTAATTATTATAGAACTTTGGTGTTAAAATGGTATATCCCAGTTCTTATCCAGTAAAAACAGGTAAAATGTCAAGAATGATTAGTCGCTATTCAGAAGGAAAGGTCCATTTCAGGGAAAGGATAAGTTGCTCCTAGCAATCAGCCCCTGTCCATGATTGAGCCCGATCAACCATCGTCCAGTTTGTAGTAGTTTTCAGCGCATCTCTTTCTCATCTTTTCCTGTTCAGCCATTTCGGTGGCGCTTTCTCCCTCTTCAGTCTTCATCGTGAGAATGGGGTTCTCTTTGCACATCATGGACTGCTTTGTTCTTTCTGTAACATCATTTCCAACGACTAGAAGTTTAAAAAGCACTTGCAGAAACTACAAAAAACTTCATTTTGTTCAATCTGGCCCCAAGCTAGATCGAGCTAACAGCTAATGGGTAATGACCAACATAACACCGAATACGCCACCGGCATCTGGGAGACAAGGACCACGATGGGTCCAGCCACATGGTTTCTCAATCCCCCAGAACTGGGGCTTATTTTAATTCGAAATACTGTTGGTGGAAGCTTTTTATTGTTTTAAATTATGTTCTTGCTAGTTAAGCCCATGCCAAGCTGCTGTAATGTCCTATCAAATATCAAGAAAACGCTCCGATCATAAGGCAATAAGTACAGAACAAGAGTTAAAAGCCTGCAAAACGAGGTTGGAAGCGTACGACAGAACCAGGAAGTCACGCCGGACCGTTAATCCAGTCTAAAAAACAAGACCGGAGAACAGAATGCCAACGCACACTGTACCAAAGCAGGCTGTAAGCATTTGAACCGCTAGGCCATGGGATATGCCGTGTCCCGAAGGTAATCGTGGGTGTTGGGAGACCACTACAAGCCCTAGTACAAGGAAAACTAGTACACCCCAGTGTTTCAAATTTCTGCTCAGACCACAGCTTCATGTGCTAGAAATCAGAACATTTCATCATATTTCTTGGCAGTTACTACAACCTAAGCTAGGGTTAAGGTTTTCACTGACTCACCACTTGACAACAAGAAAACAACTATTATAATTTATCTTGCAAATTTTATTGAGGAGAATAATTATCTAAATTTATAAAACACATTAGAAATACCTTTACATTCTTATAAATTATAAGCTACGATAACACGTAAAAATTTTATTTTAAAAGAATCAACTTACGTGATTCTTACAATATGAAAAAGGTAGGACCGTAAATCTGAAATATTCCTATTTAGACACTCTCTTAGCGGTCACATCTACAATTCTATGCTCCCACCAACCCCCCCTCTCCCTCCTTTTTTACGTGCCGGAGTTATGATGAACCTTGCTGGGGTTGCTTCTTTTAAGCATCTGCCTGCAGTGCTTTCTCTTTTTCACCGTTCTCGACGCGTAAAGCTGTAAAAGAAATAAACAAAAACCGTCTGCAAAAGCTACTGAAAATGAACTCCTCACCTTTTACCAAGAGGAGAATTAACTCCGCTCATGCGGAACCTGCTGAGTTGGGTATACGTCTTCTTCTTCCTTTAGATTGAGAAAAAGAACATATGAGGGAGACGAATTGGACACGAAGTTGAACGGAATTCCTCTCTCACAAATTTTTGATTAAAGAACAATAAACCTAATTACATGCTATACATACAGTAAACCTAGTTTCGGGTGTGGGTTGTCAAGCCCAAACCCACTACCCAACAAGATAGGCCCAACAACATACATGGCCCAATAAGATAAAAATAAACAACAAACCATTTACAAGTTAACAACCTCCCTCAAGCTGGTGATTTGTACAAATTAAATACACTAAGCTTACAAAGAAGATAATTGTGCTGACGACTACATAAGGCTTTAGTCAGTATATCCGCAGGTTGCTCAAGTGTGCGAATACTATGAGTTTGAATCAAGCCCTACTGTTGTTTCTCGCAAATAAAATGACAATCAATCTCAATATGCTTAGTGCGTTCATGGAAAATGGGATTATCGGCAATGTGGATGGCAACTTTATTATCACAGTATAAGGGAATGGGTCGAGGAACAAATACCCATAAGTCGCCAAGAAGTCCATGTAACTAAACAATTTCACAAACAGCAGTGGCCATGGCACGATACTCTGCCTCAGAAGACAAGCAGGCAACAGTAGCTTGTTTCTTGGTCTTCCAAAAAATCAAGGAACCTCCCAACTTAATGCAAAAACCGGTGAGCGAGCGTCGGGACATGGGACAAATGGCCCAATCAGAATCACAAAAACCATGTAACTGAAAATCCTTATGAGAAAGGATAAAGAGACCTAAGCCTGGAGTCCCCTTCAAGTATTTAACGATTTTCAAGGCCATGTCCATGTGTGAAGATTTCGGGGAATGCATGAATTAACTAAGTACCTGAACAGAATAATTGATGTAAGGGCGAGTATGAGTAAGATAGATGAGGCGGCCAAGGAGACGCTGATAGGGTGCTGGATCAGCCAAGGAAGGATCAACTACATTCACTGGCGCACTAGCATCATACTCCAAAGAAGTAATTTTCAAATTATAATCCATAGGAATCTTGCATGGTCGAGCTCCAGAGAGGCTAGCTTCAGAAACCAACTTCAAGGCATATTTACGTTGACTAAGGGAAATACCACTCTATGATCGAGCAATCTCAATACCAAAGAAGAACTTGGCTTGCCCCAAATCCTTCATATGAAAATGAGAACAAAGGTGAGACTTAACTTAAGCAATAACCTCTTCATTGTTGCCTATGAGAAGCATGTCATCAATATAGATCAGAATGGCCATAACAGTAGAGCCACGGCGTAGTGTGAACAGAGCATAGTCGTGTCAAGACAGTTTAAAGCCATCCTCAAGAATAGCAGCTATAAACTTGGCATACCATTGCCGAGAAGCTTGCTTAAGTCCGTAGATAGACTTGAGCAACGACAAACCTGAGGAAAATCGATAGAGGAAGTTCGAATCCCTAGAAGGAATGACATGTAGATCTCCTCATGTAAATCGCCATAGAGAAATGCATTATGAACATCCATTTGGTAAATAAACCAGTAAAACATGGAAACTAAAGCCATGATACACTAGACATCACCATCTTAGCCACTAGTGAAAAAGTCTCCTCATAATCAATACCATATCGCTGATAATAGCCCTTGTTCACAAGGCAAGCTTTATAACGCTTAATAGAATCATCAACACGATACTTAATCTTGTAAACCCATCAACACTCAATTGGCTTACGACCTGGGGGTAAAGTAACCAACTTCCACGTTTGATTAGCCTCTAATGCATGAAGTTCACTGGTCATAGCATCCACCCAACGGGGATCATGAATTGCCTTATGATAGTAGGATGGCTCACGGATGGAAGAGATGGTGGCAATAAAGGCTTGATGTGTGGGAGATAAGTTATCAAAGGTCACAAATTGGAAAATAAAGTATGGTATGGGTCGAGGACTAATGGAGCAATGTCTAGTAAACTCAAAAATGATATGATGACAGTGGTAATCCTGAGTCCATATAGGAGGTTTGGATGCACGATGGGTACATCTGACAACAAGAGTGGTGATGTTGGGAAGGGATGTTGAGGGTGCATCCATAATGGGTGGAGACACAGACAGTGGATCCACAATGGGTGGAACCACATCGGGTGGATCCACAGTGGGTGGATCTATAGTGGGTGGAACCACATCTGTTGGAACCACAATGGGTGGAACCACAGTGGGATTAGAAGAGGAAGATGGTGACACAACTAGAACACTTAGAGAGGGAGTAACATTAGGACCAGTAAACCCGGATAGAGGGAATGAAATAGGAGAAGGAATTGGGATATTAGAAGCTAAAGGAACAAAAGACGGATCCCTGCTAAAGGGAGGAACCATATGGGGGACTGGGACTAAGCAAAAGGAAAGACTGACTCATGGAACATAACATCCCGAACAATGGAAAAGGTGCGGGTGGTGAGGTCAAGAACTTGATAACCCTTTTGAGAATAAGAATATCCCATAAACACACATGGTCGAGCACGAGGGGTAAATTTATCCCCACGTGGAAGGACGGTAACATAACACAAACAGTCAAAAATGCGAAGATGTGAAACACAAAATGCTTTACCAAACAAGATATCAAAGGGAGTTTTGCCATCTAAAACAGGAGTGGGAAGACGATTAATAATGTGAGTGGCAGTCAGAATACACTCGCCCCAATAACAGTCTGGAATGGCAGCTTGGAATCGTAATGTGCGAGTAACATCAAGGATGTGTCGATGTTTGCACTCTACGATGTCATTCTGCTGTGGAGTATGAACACACGAACTCTCATGATGAATCCCTCAAAGCTGAAGGAAAGAAACACACTCATGACTGAAAAACTCATATTAGAACGTAAGCGGCGAATATGACTCTAAAATTGGGTTTCAACCATGGTGAAAAATAAACGTAAGAAATGAAGGGCTTGACTTTTGTATTTCATGAGATATACCTAAGTCCCACGTGAAAAATCATCAACAATGGTGAGAAAGTAATGTGATCCATCATGATGAGGAGTCCTATGAGGAACCTAGATGTCAACATGGACCAGCTCAAAAATAGATTTTGTACTAGAAGTACGTAAGGGAAAAGGAAAGCGAGTTTGTTTTGCTAAAGGACAAATAGGACAAAACATATTAGGAGATTCATAATAAGAAGAATGACCAAAATGATAATGCCATAGCATTTGTTTATTACTCAAAACATTAGTCTTAAACATAGTGTTGGTACACACATTATCTCGTTTAGGAGCATTACATTCAAAAGTTTTAATGATGGTAGAAAAAATGTCTGCTGTGGCATCCGTTGGAGACACAAGATGATATAACCGACGTTCAGCCCTGCCTAGCCCCAGTACTGTCATAGTCAAATGGTCTTGGAAGAAACAAAAGTATGGGTAAAAGGTAATATGGAAAGAACTGTAAAAAAGTAAATTTGGCAACAGATAAAAGTTTGCACTTAAAGGAAGGCACATGAAGAACATCATAAAGTATGATGAAGGAGAAAGGCGAACAGTGCCAATGTGAGTAACAACCACACTACTATTATCAGGCAATTTAACCCAAATAGGGTTAGATGTGTAAGATCGAACATTTTACATGCATGTGAAGTCGCACGTAATATGGTCACTCACCCCTGAATCAATAAGCCAGTCAGATAAAGAGAAATTTGGCAAGGAAGAAACAGTACCTACGAAGTTGGCCATGGGCTCAATAAGGCCAAAGTGACTAAGAAGCTGAACCACCTACTGATACTACTTAGGAGTGAAAGTCTGGCTAGGAGAAGCTGTAGGCTGAACCGATGATGTAGTACTCAGAGGTGTAACAGACTGATCACTGGACTCAGTATTAACTGCATGCGCTAAGCTAGTGCTACTGTTTTTCTTCTTAGAGCTCTGAGGTTAATTAGGAAAACCATGCAAGTGATAACACTTGTCTTTGATATGTCTTGGCCGATGACAATTATCATAAAAGGGGTGGGATCTGCCTTGTCCAAAGCCAGCATGACTGGAAGAGTGACGTGAATTCCCAACTGCAGAAGAATGAGTGTCCTTCCAATGAGTTCTAAACCCCTCTCCAAATGACATGGGGGTTTGCATAGTGAAGGCAAAAAAATCACTCTTGCCATGATCAACATGCAGACAAGCTGATGTTCTTCATCCGTAACTAACAGAAAAACCTCATCAAGGGGTGGAACAAGGCTACGTGAGGCGATGTTACTCCTCATAGTAGCATAAACAGGTTGAAGACCAAGTAAAAAATGAATGACTCGTCCAGATTCTCTCTTGGTGGCCAACAAAGCTAGAAAATCACATGTGCACTTCTGACACCTGCACTTAATCATAGGTAAACACTTATCCAGTTCTTCCCAAAGATTAGAAAGTCGAAAGAAATATGTAATGACCGACTCATCCGGCTACTGCTTAACTTCTCCAATTTGTTGCTCCAAGTCATACTGTCGAGTACTAGTGTTTGATGAAATTCTATATGTAAGTGTATATGTCGAACAAATAGTGTTCGGTGAATTTTGAATGCAAGTGAACATGTCGAACAAGTAATATAATGATAAGAAAAGTATCGTCCTACAGAGATTGATGATTACTATGCCAACTAATTACTAACGGTGAACAACTCATAGAATTTATCTAACAAATCCAAATTGATAGAGAATAAACTAATCAACTAAATTTAATAAAACTAAATACACAAAATATGTTAGAGTGTCCGATTTCACCATAACTATGAGGTACTAATGTAGATTATGTATGCTTGCAAGAGGAATAATATCTATGTGATGGCGGAACTTCCTAATTTATTTACTATCCTATGTCTAGGTATAGCAAACCTACTTAGTTCATTAATTCACTATATTTCTATATGTGAATTGAAACAAACCAAATGTATTAGGATCTATGAACATTCCCAGTTTACAATAAATCTTTCGATTATCTTATCACCAAAAGCCACACAAACAACATGGTATATGTCTATCCATATTTAATTCATGGTTATATATTATAAGAAGCAATTGCATATTATTACCTCTCAGTCTCAAACATGCACATCAAATCATTCAAGTGGTGGTCAATCACTTAAAAGCATTAGGCATAATAATATATAACTCACATAAATAAAATATCTTACAAAACATAATAATCATAAGATTCATATCATCATAATTAGGTTACATCGTAGCTCTAACAAAAATAAACTAAAACATAAAGAAATAATAAGGAAGAATGGTAATAAGAAATAAAAAAGGCATCTTGAATCCAAGAACAAGAAGTCTGTCACCCTTTTTATCTTTTCTTCAAGAAAACCTTGAATTATTGGCCTCTTTCTTGAGTTGTGCTCAATTTCCTCCTCCTTTCTCTCTTTTGCCTCTTCTCTTCTCCTTTATATAGGGTTTAGGTTTAGACCTACTCTTATTCTAGTAGAATTGGGTTTTAGAGATCTAAAACAATTGGATTTTGAACTCCTAATTTAATTAGACTTTCAACTCTTAATATGATTAGGTTTTCTAATTATTTAGAAAACTCAATAACAATAAAATCTAATAACAATCATTCAAAGCCCAAGCCCATCTTGACTCTCTTGATCTTGATACTATGATTTTGTCACACAATAAGCATCAAGCTCTCCATGTTCATCCTTTTTCTCATTGCCTCCTTGTGCTACATAAACAAGATAAATTTAGATAAATAAAGAGGAGTTCAAATGTTTTCTCACAATTATTAAAGTTATTTATTGCTTAAAATAGGTAAAATAACTTTATAAAAATAGAGTTATCAAGTAGTATAATGATAAGTATAGATATCGTCCCACGAAAACTAGTGTTTACTAAACTAATTAATTACTAATGATGAACAACTCCTAGAATTTATCTAGCCAACTGAAATGGTAAATTATGAATTTAATAACTAAATTTAATCTAAACTTGACAAACGAAAGATGTTAGAGCATCCGATTTCACCTAATTACTAGGTACAAATGTCAATCATCCATGCTGGCAAGATTAATTCTACTTATATGATGGCAAAATTTATTAATTTATTTACTATCCTATGTCTAGGTATAGTAAACCTATTTAGTTCATTAATCAATCATATCTCTATATGTGAATTGAAACAAACCAAATGCATTAAGATCTGTGAATATTCCTAGTTTACAATAAATCTTTTGATCATCTTATCACCAAAAGCTACACAAATAACATGGTATATGTCTATCCATATTAATCTATGGTTGTATATTACAATAAGCAACTGCATATTATTTCCTATCGGTCTTTAACATGCAAATCAAGTCATCTAGGTGGTAGCTAATCACCTAAAAGCATTAAACTCTATAACATGCAACTTCACATTCATAAAATATCTCACAAAACATAAATAATCATAACATTCATACATATAATTAAGTTTCATCGTAGCTCTAACACACTATACTAAAATAACATATTTAAATAAACTAAATCAGTGCAAAAACATGAACAAAATATTCTAGAATTTAAAAACATTAAAGTTGTTACCAAATATCTTCAAATCACAAAATAGCTTGCATAAATCTGCACATCAGGAGGAGGAAGAGGTTCTGTCTGAAAACGGGATGAACTGCCACAACACCATGTAGATCTAACTCAAGGATGACTAGGAGTTACTAGAAGTATGCCGAAAATTGGAAAAACGGGACCTGGACTGCATTCGCATGTTCCAAAGTCCATTTTCAGCCGATTATACCGACAAACTCCAAACAGAAAAGACCGGTTGGCGTTCGCACGGCCAGCCTCTCTCTTCTCCCTTTTTCTCGCCCAAAAACACATTTAGATGGATTTTCTCTCTCCTGGGTCGGTCGGCTTTCGCACAACCGCCCCTTCTCGCAACCTCCTCTCTCTTTTGGTTTCTCTCTTCCTTTTTTTTTAATAATAGCCTAAGTCCCACGTGTTTCCTTCTTTTTTGCAATTTACCCATTCACCCATTCTCTTTGTCTTTTTTTCTCTTTCTTTGCGTGGGTCTCTCTTTTGACTTTGCTCATTCCTTCTATGCTTTTTTTTTTTTTATTTTTCTTCTATTTTGAGTGTGTTACATAAAATAACAAAATATACATAAATATAATTAATATAAATATAATTTAATAAAAATTATATTAAACATTACTTAAAATAATTAAAATAATATAAAATTATCAACTATTAATCTTGAAATATCTCGTCTTTAACATTTTTGATGCAGTATTAGCAATACAACACATAGAAATGGCATTTGCAATCTCAAAGAAGCGGAATGCATCAACAAGAAAGCATTATCAGGTTGCATCTTTCCCAAAGGCTAGTGCGAGAATCATAATCAGAAGGCTGCGGCAACTTTCCAGTCATAAAGTCAAGTTTATCCCTTAACCCAAAAGCAATGAACATCTTATGCTTCCAAGGAAAATAGTCATTGGATCTCCTGAGAAGCTGGGGAACCAAAACAGTAGTGGACACGTTGCCAGCTCCAAGAGAGAGTGGGTTTGGCAACTCAACTGGATTTCTGGCCTTGAAGGACTTAAAGTGAATACCCATGGCAGCAAAACAAACTGATTGTGAGAAGAGCAATAAAAACGGCTAAACAGTGCCTAAAAAGGCAAAAATCCAGCAAAACAGCGCCGAAAACAGCAAAATTCAGTGAGAACGATGCCTAAAAGGGAAAAATTCGGCTAAACAGTGCCAAAAAGACATAATCCAACGAAAAAGGCCCTAGAAACAGTAAGATTCGGCAAAAAAGCACGGGAAACAGCAAGATCCGGTGAAACTACACCGGAAACGACAAGATCCAGTGAAACTACACCGGAAACAACAAGATCCAGTGAAAAAAGCACTAGAAAACTAGAAAATCTGACGAAACGACGTTGGAAAACTAGGAAATCCGGTGAAGCGATGCTGAATAAGGCCACGGCAGCGAAGGGTTGCAGAAGATGAGGGTTGGGTCATCTAACCGGGTAAGGATTCGAGTGAGTGACTCGAATCCGTGGAGAGAGGAGACCCAAACTAGATTAGGCAGCCTAGGTCCAAGAGAAGCCCGAGCCCAAGCCCTGATCAAAATGCACGTTTAAGCCGTTTAAGGAAATGGTGCACGTTGAGGGGGATCAAAACGATGTGTTTTGATCGGAATGGTGTGTGTTGGCAAAACGCACGTTTAACCATTAAGTGAAACAATGCGTGCCGGGTCGAAAGAGAGCGAGTCACAGACTGGAGTTGGAGCTGGAGCGGGCAGATCGGATAGACAAAATGCACGTTTAACTGTTTAATGAAACAGTGCACGTCAGGTCGCGAGAAAATGGGTCGCGGACCAAACTCGGGTAAGAACGGATTATGTGACCTGACAGGTAAGTAAAACGGTGCGTTTTGACCGGGAACGTTAGAGGGGTAAAAAGGTAAATAAACACATGCGATTTCTAATCCTAGACGAAACGCGCCGTTTTGAACAACGGCAGCACACACAATCGACACGGCAGCAGAAGACAATGAATCGACCAGGAAAGGGCTAAAAAACGATAAAAAAAAAAACAACGAAAAAACGACGGAAAATCGATTAGAAGAACAAAAACGGTGGTTCTCCTAACAAGAATTAAGAAAAAAGGAACTATTTCGGCTCTAAAAGAAAGAGGACAAAAAAATAGTACGAGAAAATGGAGAAGAACTTACGAAGCTAAACGGAATCCTTAGGTGGCTCTTAATACCATCTTAGATTGAGAAAAAGAACATATGAGGGAGACAGATTGGACACGAAGCTGAACAGAATTCCTTTCTCACGAATTCTTGATTAAAGAACAATAAACCTAATTACATGCTATACATACAGTAAACCTAGTTTCGGGTGTGGGTTTCAAGCCTAAACCTACTACCCAACAAGATAGGCCCAACAACATACATGGCCCAATAAAATAAAAATAAACAACAAACTATTTACAAGCTAACATCTTAGTCCTCGTCCTTTACTCCGCCCCAGCTTGTGTCAGAAATCAAATATACGAAGGATAAAATAGATGATGAACATTACTGGAAAGGGATTGAATGCTTATTTCACCTGGGTGATGGGGTTTATTAATGTTAAATATTGTTAGTTTTCTAGGAGATAATGATGGAATTGAGCATCTAATGTATTATCGGTATGGATAGTATATTGGAACTTAATTTGTATTTATAGAGATTAACTGAAAAACATTGAAAAGAAACAAAAGAGTTATGAAACTTGACTTTTAAAACCTAAAATATAACAGTTCATTTAAGGTTTTTTTTACCAACTTATGTTTCATGAGAGATTAACACGTTATGTCGGACGTGATTGATTACTAACTGTCCAGGTCATGTTTCACAACTCTTATCCCCAAATCCTTTTACTTAAAAAATAAAAATAAAAATAAAAAAACATGTTGTCACATTAGGCAGTTTATAAATTTTTTTTTGGGTAAAAAAATTTCTTGCCAAAATTCTAAAAAATCTTGACCAAATTTCAAGATTTTGTAGATTCAAGTGTTATTATATAAACCCGCTGTAATTTTTTTTTTTCTAAAAAAAAGGCACCACCAAAGCCACATTTTCGAATGTCACTGCTATCACGCTCTTCATATTATTGCTGGTGGCCACCCAAGTAGTCTCCTCTCACGCTGTCACCATTATTTTCATGAATACCACGGCCATCATTTTCTGCATGTCGTCTTTATCATTTCCCCACAATCAAAATTATTGTTCTCTTCGTGCCACCATGATCATAGCTATCTTTGTCAACTGTTACCACAAAATTTAACAACCCAACGTTGGCCAACCTATCATGTTTTATGCATCATTATCATTAGGAACACAATAATTGAGATAGATCGTAATACTAACTGTTTCTTGATTTAGAGTAAATCTTTCAAGGTTGCAAAACATACATTGTGGTATTTGAGGAATCTAGAATTAAGCAAAGCGATACGTGCAGTTAATAGTAACCCTTTACTTATTGTATTCTAATTTCTTTCTCTTCCCCAATTCTTCACGAAACACGATCTTAAATCTACGAATGTCAAACGAAATCGGTAGTCGCACTAGCTATATTTTTCTAGATATAAAGATCCCACGTGCAAACAAATCTCTGTGCATTTGGGACACCTCAACTTGGCATTAATTTTCCAAAAAATAAAAAATAAAAAACCTAAATTAGTTCTCTCCCGTCGTGGGGTTGTTGGAGTATGAACACTTTGAGTGTGAATAGTTGAGTAGTCGGAAGAGTAAATGGTTGATCCAGAATAGCTGGTCCCGAGCCCATAAGTCGGGGTTCTGACATGTTAACAAGTCCTTATCCTACATTACTGTCAGCAATTCTAGATGTGTGAATTCGTCATTGGCGGTTTTCTTTTAAGAGCTCCGATATGTGGATTTGACTGGCATTTATTACCATTATCAGTTTGTGATTTCTTTTGCAAACAAACAGGGCAGACCCACGATTACAGCAATTCATGAAACATGATCAGTAGCGCAATTCATTGATGTCCTCTTATTTTTCTTCTTATTGTTATTGCAAAAGAAACTGCCTTTGTATTTGTTCTGATGATTACTAGCTTCTCATTTGGTCGGAATTAAACCGCAAAATTCCAAAGCAATCTATGGTTTGTGTTCTTTAAACTCATGCGTGATATATAGATATTCTGGATCAGTCTAGATGAAATTGTTGGTTTTTTCTTGTCACAGTTGTCCTCTGTTTGGAAATACAAAAGGAGGCTAAAGAAGCAGAGGCCTTGTCCAAATTCAACTGCTGGACAAAGTATTGGTATTAATGAAGTTAGCATACTTGCTTATTAGGACAATTCAATTCTATTGTCCAATTCTTTTTGTGGTCTGTTGCACGTATGTTATGAACGTATATAGGTATGCAGGCATATATTGGTATACTAATTGATCCATGGACCGGAATACCACATTACATCTTATACCTTCAAATGCATCTAGTCCTTCACTATTTTTCTTTTTAATGCATGACTAAGTAGGAATTGAGTTAAACCAACGTTGTCTTTTGAATTTCAGATTCCTCTGGTCCGAGTGGGTACTTGATTGTTGAGGCTAATGGTGGTCTTAACCAACAACGCTCTGCAGTGAGTTCACTTTTTTAAATTCCTAACTAGTTCTCTTCTTTGGTTGTTTTATTTTCTGATTCTTCTTTGATTGTTTTATTTTCTGATTCTTCTTTGATTGTTTTATTTTCTGATTCTTCTTTGGTCTTAACTGGCAACTCTCAGTAGTTTTAACCAACAACAAAGTTTTAATCTTGTCCTTGAATCATATTTTTGGTAGATCTGCAATGCAGTGACTGTGGCTGGACTTTTGAATGCAATACTAGTAATCCCTCGATTTCATTTCCACAAAGTTTGGAGGGATCCCAGGTAAGTAACCAAGTACCTGCACTATAACATCTTATTGGGAAGATCCTCTCAAGAAAAGTTTCATTGACATACCTTGTCACTATTATCTTGGGCTCTGCTTTAAGGCATATTTGGTATAAAGATGGAACTTTACCTTCACAAAAAGGTGTGTGGTAGCGTGTAAAAAGTTCATTAACTCCTTAGGCATTGTAGAGCTATATCTCATTCTTTGATGCCATTGGAGTTTCAGCTTAATGGTAGATTTATAGGTGGATTGAAGTCTTGGAGTGGTGTTGGATTTCAATTTCAGTACTTGCTGAAAAAATAAATGCTAAAGCTTGCAGCATGATACACTTCTGTATTTCTATAGATTGGAGGTGTTCTCTATGTTATCTTCCATAATTTATTACACGAAACTCCTTTGCAGTAATAAAAATTCCCAGCATGGTGTGATTCCACGTGGCTTAGAAGAGATATCACCTGGTTTCTTTAATGATATCTCTTCTTTGCCCTAAGCATAGTTTTATCACACGTCTAGCTTGTTATTAACAAATCAATATAAGAACCCAATGTGTGTTCTGCAATATGTTTGGAGTGCCAAATCCTGAAGCAATTGGAGAAGGGCCTAGGTTTGGCATACTCTTCCTGTGACATAGGTGACAAATCTTTTGCAAGTGTTGTAATAACAAACATATAAATGCCTAGTAATTTGCTTAGAGCTGAAATTCGAGTTGTACAGTGAACAACTATGTGATGGTGGAACCTATACTACGAATGAGGTTGCTGGGCTCATCTTTTCATAGAAATACATGTTCTAATTTCTCATGTGCATTGGTGTATGCATTTACTCACCAAGTTGACAACATATGATATGTTTTTGCAACGAGTTTGGTGATATATATGATGAACACTTCATAGCCACCCTTGCAGGCCATGTAAAAGTGGTTAAAATGCTACTCGAGGCAGTGATTGAAAGATATGATTTCAACATTAGTAATGTACCAATGTTCCATGTCCAAGCTTGGGCTTCTGTCAGTTATTACTTGGCAGTGGTTTATCCTATCTTGCAGAAGGAGGGGTACGTGTCAACCATTGTATGTTTTCGTTGTGTATTCTGTCAACTATGTGTTGGGTTAGTCCAACCCATATTCGGGGACTTATTATTGGATCTAATTAGGGTAATGTGGTCCTAAGGTTTAAAAGAAAAAATATAGGGTTTTTTCTTTAAGAGAAGAGGTGAGTGGCCGTCAAAAAGAAAAGAGAGAGAAAAGAAAAGAGTAGAATTTCGCAGCAATTAGAGGCCCTGCACAGCAGTTGATCAAACATCTGATGAAGGTCGATCTGTGGTCTGATTGAGCTGATTTTTTGTCAGCAGGTTCGGGATTGGGTGTTCTTCATTGTGAACGGTTGGATCGTCATTTGGAGCTCTTGAAATCAGCAGATTGTGGTCGAAAATCTGAATGATATTTCTCCAACTTTTCTTGATTAAGTTGTTGTTTACAACTTGTACTTTACGATTTATTGGTGATTCTATTGTTGTTGAATTAGTAAATCTTTGTCCTCTTTGATGATAATGGTATTGGCAAACTGAACTATTGCACATAAGTCTTTCTTAAGGCCTTGTAAATGTGACTAAAATCTGACCTCTTGAAACTTACTTCTAAGGATTTTTCACTTGATTATCTCTCTTCTGCAGGGTTATCCGCATAAGCCCCTTTGCTAATAGATTAGCAATGAATGTCCCACAGCATATTCAATCTTTGAGATGCCTAACTAATTATGAAGCATTGAGGTTCTCTCCTACCATATCTGTTCTTGCCAAGAAACTGGTAAACAGAATGATTGAGAAAAGCTCAAGAACTAATGGGAAGTATGTCTCCATCCACCTCCGTTTTGAGGAGGTACTAACTCTTATTTTCCGTATACTCTGAACAAGTATTTGATTCTTCTTATAGTAGGTGGTTAAGAAAATTAAGCCGTTTGTTAATTGTCATGTGTCTGTAGGACATGGTGGCATTTTCTTGCTGTGTCTATGACGGAGGAAAGGAATAAAAAGTTGAAATGGATGCAGTTCGTGAAAAAGGATGGAAGGGGAAGTTTACACGAAAAGATCGTCACATTCTACCTGGTCTCAATCGAATCAATGGAAAATGCCCATTATCTCTGTTAAAATGTATGGTGTTGTGGGGTTGTTGGGCCAAGGTCCAATACGGGCCTAGGTTGTTTTTGCTTTCTTCGTTCATATATTTAACTTGTAAAGCACACTTAATTCTTTGAGAAATGTGAATACACAGCACTCGGTGCTTTTCCAGAATGGCCTTCACCGTCTTTACTGAATGTGTTCATTGCTGCCTTCAGCTTTTTCTTCATGGTATCAAAGGGCAAGGTTAAGGTGTAAGCTTTCTTCGCCATTTCCTGGTTCCTTTGTTTCCGTTCAAACCTCTGTTATTTTCATTTCCTGTTATTTAGCACAAGGGTATTTCTGGCACAAAGAAATTGGTGTCAGATTGCTTTTGCGTTTTACTTGTCAAGAGACCTAAGTCCGTAGTCGTTTCTCTACTACGAAAAGACATCTCACCCACCTTCCAAACTTTCGTCAAACCTTAGACATCCTTAACCCCACCTACATTTTCTATTTCCACTTATATCCAAGATGGCTTCTCCCTCCACCGAACCAACACCACACCAGAATCCATACCGAGATCCCTTCTACCTATCTGCTACCGATATGCCTGGACTTCCTTTGTCTACTGAAAAGCTCAAAGATGACTCAAACTATGACATTTGGAGTCGGCAAGTCAAAAACCAGCTGATTGGAAAAAACAAGTGGGGATACGTTGATGGTAGTTTCCCAAGACCCAAGAAGGATGCCGAAAAACAAGCCATGTGGGATCAAAATCATTCAGCTCTTGTGAGCTGGTTTGAAAAATCAGTAGATAGAGAGCATGCTGTATATGTGACCCGCATCAATGATGTAAGGAAGACATGGGATACCTTCAAGCTGCGTTTTGGAAGACTTACCTCAACCCAAAGATACAATCTCCGACAAAAACAATGTGAAAACTGCTTCTTTGGAGGTAGTGTAACTGACTACTACACCACTATTTCTAATTTGTGGCTTGAGATCCAAATGGTGGAACCTCCTGTGCGTTGTAAATGTGGTGGGTGCACTTGTCGTGTGAATGAACGCTTGGAGGACCACACTGCAGAGCACAACCTCATGGATTTCTTACTTGGACTACCAGAAGCCTTCCAAAACTTCCGCACCAACATACTTTCCAAGGAACCTCTCCCTTCCGTAGACAATGCCTTCAATCTTGCGAAGGAAGATGAGCACCAATGCAGAAACAAGGAGTACGAATATAAAGCTCAAGAAGGAGTACTCTTGGCCGCATCCTTTCATAACCATACCTCTCCGAATCAATCTTCATCCTCTATAGTCGGATCTGCACCCAAAACTGACTCCAAAGGAAAACCCGTGTGCTCTCACTGTCATAAATCGGGACACACCCAAGATAAATGCTACCGCTTGGTGGGTTTTCCTCCTGGTTGGGTGCCGAAAGGAAGAGGGAAACAAGGGAGTAGCCAAGCTCTCCAAGTTCAAGCGCAATCCAGAGGTGATTGCACACTGCAGAATGCAGAATCAACACCAACAGGAGTGGGGAATTTCGTCAGTTTTCTTGCTGGAACGGGACAACCCCTTTCTCAGCACCATGGGCCCCCTATGCCGCATGCATATTACATGGGCCTTGGGCCTGTGGCTGGCACTCAAGGACTGCACGGCTTTGGGCCGCAAATGGGATATAACCCCCATATAACTCACGGACCTCTAGGCTTAACTCATGACCAAGGAGTTAATTCAGCCCCCAGTCCAGCCTTTGTTGGGCTCACAATGCAGCCAATGGGTCAGGCCACTCACACTCCAGCTTATACAATGGAACAACTGCACAGGATGATGGAACAATTCCAGACATGGCCACCATCCGAAACCTCCTATGCTGAAGGAAGATTTGCAGGTATGGGTATTCATCCTTCATCTTCTCAGTTCAAGCATCCATGGATTATAGACTCCGGTGCTAGTGACCACGTCACATGTGATCTAAAAAATTTATTTTCTGCTTATTCATGTGGATCTCAACTGTTGCCTATTAAGTTGCCTGATAACACATGCATTTATGCTACCCATATTGGACATGCACAACCCACACAACTCCTACAACTTAATAGTGTCATGTTTGTTCCTCGTCTTAAATTTAATCTTTTATCTATCAAAAAAATAACATCTGATCGCAATTGCATTGTTATTTTTTTCGATGAATTTTGTATTTTCCAGGACCGTTCGACTGGGCGGGTGATCGCACTGGGTAGAGCGGTACAAGGACTGTATCTTTTGCAACCTACTTTAGATGACTTACCACGTTGTATTGGTAGTCTTTTGCAATCTGTCCATTCACTTTTGGCTTGTATGAATGTGAACAGTTCTAGTAATATTAACAATAGTTCTTCTAGTGTGAATGTAAATACAAACTATGATCTATGGCATCGCCGACTTGGGCATAGCTCTCAATCAAGTTATTTTGCAAATGGCCAAAGTATTCGATGTCCTAAATATTTTTCATGCTCTGTGTGTCCTCTAGCAAAACAAACTCGACTTGCGTTTCCACAACGACATTCTTTTAGTCGAGCAATATTTGATTTAGTTCATATGGATTTATGTGGTCCTCACAGGATCTCAAATCATGATGGTTCACGTTACTTTTTAACTGTTGTTGATGATTTTTCACGTGTGACGTGGACTTTTTTATTAAAATTTAAAAGTCAAGTTTTTTCTACTATTCAGTCCTTTGTTCTTGCTATTCAAACTCAGTATGGTACCATGATCAAGCGCATTCGCTCAGATAATGGTACCGAGTTTTTTTCTTCTGCATGCACTTCTTTTCTTGCATCTCGTGGAATCATTCACGAAAGCTCATGCGTTTATACACCCCAACAAAATGGGGTTGTAGAACGCAAACACCGTCACTTGTTAGATGTGGCACGAGCTTTGTTATTTCAAGCTCACATACCTGCACGTTTATGGGGGGAATGCATTTTGACAGCCACATACTTAATTAACCGATTGCCAAGTGTCAAACTTGGAAATCGCTCTCCATTTGAGCTTTTCTATGGCAAACCACCTACACTTGACCACTTAAGAGTTTTTGGTTATAGATGCTATGCCACTGTTATTCGACCTAGGGACAAGTTCACACCTAGAGCTACCCCTTGTATCTTTTTAGGTTATCCTTCACTTCAAAAGGGTTACAAAGTGTTTGACCTTGAGAGTAGGAAACTCTTTGTAAGTCGTGATGTCGTATTCTATGAATACGAATTCCCTTTTTCTAGTGTTTCATCTTCAGATATTGTCCGTGATCAGTCCTTGGACCAACAGCTACCCAAGCAAGATATCGCTCAGACGGACGATCCATTACCTACTATATTGGACCCTCTACCAAGATCTTCAGAGCCACCACCTCAAGAGACCATACATGCTCCAATTGATCCTCCTTCAGATATACCTCCTGATCCAACACCACAAGCTCCTTTAGTTGCTAATCCTCCTGCAGTCATTCCAGCTCCCGAGTCTACTCTAGATCAACCACATCCTGAACTTAGACGATCATCTAGGGCCACACGACCACCTATCTGGACCGCTGACTATTTATGTTCAACCACCTCCATAGGGTTGAACAACCAGTATCCCATTTCAGATCAGGTCTCCTTAGATATCTTCTTTCCACATTATCAGCGTTTCATTGCATCCATCTCTGAGGTCATTGAGCCCGAAACCTATGATCAGGCACTTAAGGACAACCGTTGGGTTGAAGCGATGAATAGAGAGATAAAGGCCCTTAAGGCCAATCACACATGGGATGTCGTTCCACTGCCACTTGGGCGTAGAGCGATTGGTTGCAAATGGGTATACAAGATAAAATATCATGCTGATGGGACCATTGAGCGATATAAGGCTCGGTTAGTGGCTAAAGGCTATACACAACGAGAGGGAATCGATTATGATGAAACTTATTCACCAGTCGCAAAGGCAGTGACAGTTAGATCAGTATGGCAGCCATTAGACATTGGGATCTACACCAATTGGATGTTCAGAATGCCTTTTTACATGGAGACTTGAGGGAAGAAGTTTATATGCAACTACCTCTGGGTTTTTCTCATCAGGGGGAGAGGACAGCTTGTCGCTTGCGGAAATCATTGTATGGATTGAAACAAGCCTCAAGGCAATGGTATGCCAAGCTTACAGAGGCCTTACTTGCTGCAGGATTTAGACAATCTTTACATGATTATGCAGTCTTCACTCGCCGCACTAGAGAATCCTTCATCATTATCCTTTTTTACGTTGATGACATCCTTATCACCGGGAACAACATGTCTGCTATTTCAAAATTCAAGCAACACTTGAACTCGGTTTTCCATATGAAGGATCTTGGACAATGTAAGTATTTTCTTGGTATTGAGATTGCTCGCTCACCAGGAGGGATCTACCTGAGTCAGCGAAAATATGCTTTAGAACTCATCTCAGAAGCAGGACTTGTAGGATCAAAGCCTGCTATCACTCCCATGGAGCAAAGCCTTAAGTTGACCACTCCTGAATATGATGAGGGAGACCCTGATCGGAAGGATGATCCACTCTTTCTAGATTTTGCTCCATATCAGCGGATGATTGGGAGATTGATGTACTTGACACACACACATCCAGACATCAGTTTTGTTGTACAGCATCTCAGCCAGTTCACACATGCTCCAAAGCAATCGCATATGGATGCAGCTGTGAGAGTCTTGCGATACCTTAAGGGTACACCTGGCTTAGGTATTTTTCTTTCCTCATCCTCTAAGTTACAGCTTAGAGCCTTTTGTGATTCTAATTATGCAACTTGTCCCATGACGCGAAAATGCGTAACGGGTTATTGCATAAAGTTGGGTGATTCATTAGTATCATGGGTTACTAAGAAGCAACCAACGGTTTCTCGATCATCAGCTGAATTAGAATACGGGGCTATGGGATACACAGTATGCGAGATCATTTGGCTCCTTGGCTTGTTCCAAGACCTTGGTGCCACTCTTCCTCGACCAGTATCACTACATTGTGATAATGAGGCAGCTATGCATATCGCTGCTAACCCGATGTATCATCAGAAGACGAAGCATATTGAAGTAGACTGTCACTTCATTCGTGAAAAGATAGAAAGAGGGATCATAAAGACCGAATATGTAAACACGCGGGAGCAGCCCGCAGATATTTTTACTAAAGCACTATGTAGCCCACAACACCAACATCTTCTGTCCAAGCTTGGAGTATTTAATTTATACTCCAAGCTTGAGGGGGAGTGTTAAAATGTATGGTGTTGTGGGGTTGTTGGGCCAAGGTCCAATACGGGCCTAGGTTGTTTTTGCTTTCTTCGTTCATATATTTAACTTGTAAAGCACACTTAATTCTTTGAGAAATGTGAATACACAGCACTTGGTGCTTTTCCAGAATGGCCTTCACCGTCTTCACTGAATGTGTTCATTGCTGCCTTCAGCTTTTTCTTCAATCTCCCTTGGAGGTACTTTGAACACTAGCCATTTTTTTGTTTCTTTTTGACTTTTAGAACTTGAATTTGAGCTCTCTTTTTGATTTTATAGTTCAGAGTTTAAGTTTTGTTTTTTATTTTTATATTTTGGTATCAAGTACTATTTAGAACAAATTTTGTTTGAGTTTATCCCTCTTGTTATCTTATGCGGCTTGAAATCCAGTTGTTTGGACCTTCATCTAGTACTTGACGTGCATCAACTGATATTTTGTTCAAACTAAAACTGCTGTAGGAATAGGAGGGCACCAAACATAATTTTGTATGGGCTTGCAAGAAAGATCACAGTGGATCTTTTATTTTTTATTTTTTTATTTTTAAAAATAGAACTTGATTGACTACGTTTGAGGGTAAAAAGAAACTAAAAATCGAAGTCTCTTTGAACCTTGGAGACATCTTGAATTTGCTTAACTAACAACTTTAAGTTTGTAGTAACCTTTTCTGGGGTATTATTTTTTTTCGTTAGTGTAGGTTGGAATGCTTCTTCGTGGTATGGGTTTCGGCAATAACACTTCAATTTATCTGGCCTCCGGCAAAATATACCGAGCATAAAGACATTTAGCTCCTCTGCTAAAGATGTATCCCTATCTTTATACAAAGGAGTCTCTTGCAACCCCAGATGAGCTTGCTCCTTTCAAGGTACTCTCTTACCACGTGTGATCAGGCCTTCTGCTATAGAGTTTGATGATCAGCACTATTAGAGCACCAATTTTAGATGATGGTAGTGATATTTGATAGCCAGCGATATACATTAATGGATCACTGACTGGAATTAGGTCCAAACCCATTCAAACTTCAAAATTTGCATTTATGAGCTTTTACTGGATGTTTTCGGGCTGGTAATTTGATGTATTTTTTGGGTTGGGTTAAGAACATGGCACACCCAGTGATGTGCTATTGGCTCTGCAACATCGTAGTCATGCAATATGCATTAACATCGTAAGAAATTTATTATATTGGTAAAATCTGATGTTTCAGTAGCCCAGATAACGCTAACTAATTTTTGCCCACAAGATAGATAGTTGAACATAATTTACACACGTTCTTGTTGGGTTGGTCCAGCCCATATTCGGGGACTTATTATTGGGTCCAATTAGGGTAATGTGGCCCTAAGGTTTAAAAGGAAAAATATAGGATTTTTCTTTAAGAGAAGAGGTGAGTGGCCATCAAAGAAAAGAGAGAGAGAAAAAAGAAAAGAGCAGAATTTCGCAGGAATTAGAGGCCCTACGCAGCAGTTGATCAAACGTCTGATCAAGGTCGATCCATGGTCCGATTGAGTTGAATTTTTGTCAGCAGGTTTGGGATTGGGTGTTCTTCATTGTGAACGGTTGGATTGTCGTTTGGAGCTCTTGAAATCAGCATATTGTGGTAGAAAATCTGGGTGATATTTCTCCAACTTTTTCTTGGTTAAGTTGTTGTTTACAACTTGTTTCTTCACTATTTATTGGTGATTCTATTATTGTTGAATCAGTGAATCTTAGTCCTGTTTCTATTGTTAAGGACTTGATAGGGTTGTAACCTAACGATTGATATAGTGGAGATTTGGGTGGACTCCGTGATCGATCCCGTAGTTTTTTATCCTTCACATTGGAGGAGTTTTTCCACGTAGAAATTCTTTTGTGTTGATTGTAATTTGCTTATTTTACTTGTGATTTAAATACATCGTTGGTGTTTTAGTATTTCCTCATAGGTTCAATCAAAGTGGGAAACTTTATATGTCGTTTTTCCCTTCATAGTGGTATCAAGAGCTTAGGTTGTGGTTGTTTTATCTCTAGATTTGATTGAACGATGGAACTAAGCACTAACAGGATGATTAGTTTGAATGGAAGAAACTATCATGTTTGGAAGGGTAAGATGGAAGATTTACTTTTTGTGAAGCGTTGGCACTTATCGGTGTTTAGTGAAACTAGACCAGATAACATGAGTGAGGCCGATTGGACTCTTGAGCATAAAATTGTATGCGGGTTCATTCGACAATTTGTAGATGAGAATGTTTTGAATCACATTAGTAAAGAAACACATGCTTGGACTCTATGGAACAAACTTGAATCTTTGTATGCTCAAAAGACTGGAAATAATAAGATGTATTTGATGAAGCAACTTATTAGCTTGAAATACAAAGATGGACAATCCATATCTGATCATTTGAATGAGTTTCAGGGAATGTTAGATCAACTTTCAAGCATGAATATAAAGTTTGAAGATGAAGTACAAGGACTTTGGTTACTTGGTACTTTACCAGAATCTTGGGAAACATTTCGTATGTCAGTGAGTAACTCTGCTCCCGATGGTATTGTCACTATGGATTTTGCCAAGACTAGTATTTTGAATGAAGAGATGAGAAGAAAGAGTCAGGGTTCTTTGTCTCATTCTGAAGCTTTGGTTGTTGAAAATAGGGGGAGAAGTCATAGTAGAGGTCCAAGAGGTTATAACAAAAGTCGAAGTAAGTCTAGATCATGGCATAAAAATGTGGAGTGCCATCATTGTGGCAAGATGGGTCATATCAAGAAAAATTGCTTCCAGCTGAAAAATGAAAAGAAAAATGGTAAAGATAGAAATGAAAAGAAGAAATTTAGTGAAAGTGAGGAGAAGAAGGACAACAATGATAATGATCGAGTTGCAGCAGCTACTAATGAACTTGTTATGGTGTGCTATGATGATAATGTGAATTTTGCGAGCAATGAGACAAGTTGGGTAATTGATAGTGGTGCTTCTCTTCATATTACTTCCAAGAGGGAGTTCTTTACTTCTTATACTCCTGGAAACTTTGGCACATTGAAGATGGGCAATGATTGCTTGACTAAAGTTGCAGGTATGGGAGATGTATGCTTGGAGACTCGTAATGGATCCAAGTTGGTTCTCAAGAATGTTAGACATGTACCAGAAATTCGCTTGAATTTGATTTCTACCGGACAACTTGATGATGAAGGTTTTTGCAATATCTTCAATAATGGACAATGGAAACTTACTAAGGGTTCATTAGTTATTGCTAGAGGCAAGAAAGAGTCTTCTTTGTATTTATTTCAGGCCAAGATTTCCAAGAACATTTGTAATGTAGTGGAAGATAGGAATGCAAGTGCTTTATGGCACAAAAGGTTAAGTCACAAGAGTGAGAAGGGCATGAATATGTTGGCAAAGAAGAACTTGTTATCTGGGATTAAGAGTGCAAAACTTGAGAAGTGTGCACATTGTTTAGCTGAAAAACAGAAAAGAGTTTCATTCTATAGTCACCCTTCTTCAAGAAAATCAGATTTATTGGAGTTAGTACACTCAGATGTTTGTGGCCCAGTTAACCCGAGGACGCTTGGTGGAGCATCCTACTTTGTGACCTTTATTGATGACTACTCAAGAAAGGTTTAGGTTTATGTTTTGATGTCAAAAGATCAAGTGCTAGATGTGTTTAAGTAGTTTCAAGTTTCAGTAGAGCGGCAAACTGGAAAGAAGTTGAAATGCATTCGATCAGACAATGGTGGTGAGTACATTGGACCATTTGATGAGTATTGTAGGCAACATGGTATTCGACATCAGAAGACACCTCCAAAAACACCTCAGTTGAATGGTATAGCGGAACGAATGAACAGGACATTGGTTGAGAGAGTTAGATGCATGATTTCAAATGCTAACTTGCCAAAGACATTTTGGGGTGAGGCATTACTTACAGTAGCTTATGTTATCAATCTATCTCCAACTGTTGCTTTAGATGGTGATGTGCCAGATAGAGTTTGGTTTGGCAAGGATGTTTTCTATAACCATCTAAGAGTATTTGGTTACAAAGCATTTGTTCATATTCCAAAGGATGAAAGGTCTAAGTTAGATGTCAAGACACGAGAATGTATATTTCTTGGTTATGGTTCTGATGAATTTGGTTACAGGTGTTATGATCCAGCTATGAAGAAAATTGTGAGGAGTCGTGATGTTGTATTTTTTGAGAATCAAAATATGACAAATATTGGCCAGAGCAAGAAAAATATGTCACAAGGCTCTAAGATTGGTATTGATATTGATCTAATTCCTTCAAATGATTTACAGCGACAGTTACTAGAACAAGATGAGAGTGATATTCAGCATGATGTTCAAGATCAGGTTCAGAATGACCAACAGGTTACAGATAATAGTGACACTCAGACAGATAATGTTGTTGATGTTTAGCAGAATCCATCTTTAGTTCCACCATTGAGGAGGTCTACTAAAGGTCGCCATCCATCCTCTAGATACTCCACTGAGGAGTATGTATTGTTGACGATGCAAGTGAGCCTGAGAGCTTTGAAGAAGCAGTAGAGGATGTGGATAAGAAAAAATGGGTTGATGCAATGCAAGATGAGTTGAAATCTTTGCATGATAATCAAACATTTGAGTTGGTGACATTACTTAAGGGCAAGAAAGCTTTGAAGAATCGTTGGATTTATAGATTGAAACATGATGAAAATTCTTCACAACTCCGATACAAAGCCAGACTAGTTGTTAAAGGTTTCAGTTAGAAAAAGGGAATTGATTATGATGAGATTTTCTCACCTGTTGTGAAAATATCCTCAATTCGAGTGGTTTTGGGATTGGCTGCCAGTCTTGATCTTGAAATTGAGCAAATGGATGTAAAGACTGTTTTTCTTCATAGTGACCTAAATGAAGAAATTTATATGGAGCAACCAGAGGGTTTTAAAGAAAAAGATAAAGAGAACTATGTTTGCAAGCTAAAGAAAAGTTTATATGGCTTAAAACAGGCACCGAGACAATGGTATCGAAAATTTGAGTCTTTTATGGGGGAGCAAGCCTATAAGAAGACAAATTCTGATCATTGTGTGTTTGTGCAAAAGTTCTCAGATGATGATTTTATCATTCTACTACTTTATGTAGATGACATGCTTATAGTTGGTAAGAATGCTGCAATAATTGAAAAGTTGAAGCAGGAGTTAAGTAAGTCATTCTCAATGAAAGACTTAGGCTCAATGAAGCAAATTCTTGGTATGAGAGTTAGTCGTGACAGAAAAGTCAAGAAATTATGGTTGTCTCAAGAAGAGTATATCAAGAAAGTGCTTCAGAGGTTTTGTATGGATAAAGCTAAAGTGGTGAGCACGCCTCTTGCTACACACTTTAAGCTTAGTAAGAAACAATGTCCTGTAGATGAGGAAGACAGAAAAGATATGGAAAGAGTTCCTTATGCTTCGGCTGTTGGTTGTTTAATGTATGCAATGATTTGTACAAGGCCAGATATAGCTCATGCAGTTGGAGTAGTTAGCATATTTACTTCTAATCCTGAAAGAGAACATTTGAATGCAGTGAAGTGGATTCTAAGATATCTTCGAGGCACTTCTAGTTTGAAACTTTCATTTGGGAGTGATAAGCTTATTCTTGTAGGATATACAAATTCTGATATGGCAGGAGATATTGATAATAGAAGATCTACTTCAGGCTACTTGATTAAGTTTTCAAGAGGAGATGTGGCATGGCAATCAAGATTACAAAAATGTATTGCTCTATCTACAACGGAAGCAGAATTTATTACAGCAACAGAAGCATGTAAAGAGTTACTTTGGATAAAGGAATTCATAAAAGAACTTGGTTTTGTGCAAGAAAGGTATGTGTTATTTTGTGATAGTCAAAGTACTATATGTCTTGCTAATAACTCTACGTTTCATCAAAGATCAAAGCATATCGATGTAAGGTATCATTGGATACGAGATATCATGGAAACTAAAGAGGTTGCACTTGAAAAAGGACATACTGAGGATAATGGTTCTGATATGATGACAAAGGCTCTATAGCGAGAAAAGTTTGAGTTTTGTCGGCATGAGGCCGGTTTGGATTGTGCTTGAGAAATGGACATATGGAATCTCCCTCATTTAGGCTGGAGGGGGAGAATTGTTGGGTTGGTCCAGCCCATATTCGGGGACTTATTATTGGGTCCAATTAGGATAATGTGACCCTAAGGTTTAAAAGGAAAAATATAGGGTTTTTCTTTAAGAGAAGAGGTGAGTGGCCTTTAAAGAAAAGAGAGAGAGAGAGAGAGAAAAGAAAAGAGCAGAATTTCGCAGGAATTAGAGGCCCTGCGCAGCAGTTGATCAAACATCTGATCAAGGTCGATCCGTGGTCCGATTGAGCTGAATTTTTGTCAGCAGGTTCGGGATTGGGTGTTCTTCATTGTGATGGTTGGATCGTCGTTTGGAGCTCTTGAAGTCAGCAAATTATGGTAAAAAATCTGGGTGATATTTCTCTAACTTTTTCTTGGTTAAGTTATTGTTTACAACTTGTTTCTTCACTATTTATTGGTGATTCTATTATTGTTGAATCAGTGAATCTTAGTCCTGTTGCTATTGTTAAGGACTTGATTGGGTTGTAACCTAACGATTGATATAGTGGAGATTTGGGTGGACTCCGTGATCGGTCCCGTGGTTTTTTATTCTTCACATTGGAGGAGTTTTTCCACGTAGAAATTCTTTTGTGTTGATTGTGATTTGCTTATTTTACTTGTGATTCAAATACATCGTTGGTGTTTTAGTATTTCCTTATAGGTTCAATCAAAGTGGGAAACTTTATACGTCGTTTTTCCCTTTAGTTCTTTCAGTTATGTAACTAACTTGACCAAGTAGAAATTTCAGATAAATGACACTAAGAAGAGATCTAGGTTTGTCTGGTTATTTAGCCTGAAGGTGTTGCGTTAGGCATGTGGTTGACCGATCAAATTGATTTCAAAAACCTCTCTCTAACACTCGTTCTTTCATTTGGTAGGGCTACTCTTCAAGGTTGGCCGCTTTGGACTACACGGTATGCCTGTTTAGTGAGGTTTTTGTTACAACTCAGGGTGGAAACTTCCCGCATTTTCTGATGGGTCATCGAAGATATATCTATGGTGGACATGCTAAGACCATTATGCCGGATAAACAAAAGCTTGTTGTTCTACTGCAGGACATGGATCTCAGGTAATCTCCACACTACTATTGGCTGATTTCTCTTACTACATTGATGTATTTGACCAAAGCTTTAGGTTGTAGAATTTATGACTGAGTCATGTCAGGTTGTTTCAGTGAACTGCTCCTAATTGATAGTCGTCCAGAAGGCACAAAAGGGTTTCTGTTCTTGATGCAAGAGTTTTCGTCTTAAATTAATAGTTCTAAGTGGATGGAAATGGGAAACGGTTAGATTTTTAATGCTTTAGAAACTTGACATTTGGGTTATACGAACTCAGCTTTTTATAATGGTTTTGCAGTTGGAAAGCCTTCAAGGACCAGATGGAAGAAATGCTCAATGAAAGTGACCGCAAGGGAGTGATGGTACCCAGAGTGAAAAAATTCAACACAAAAACTTCCGTGTACACATACCCTTTGCCGGAATGCAGGTGTACTCAGAAATCGCATGACGAACTAATCAACCTTAATTCTACATTCACCAATTACCACCCTCGATCCATGAGATAGCAAATTGACACTTCTTTAGCAGTTTTTCTCATTTGTGTAGCAGCCAAGCAAACGCCTTTGTTCTATAACCTCTGTGCAGTTCTTCAGGGGCGATGGAGGGTTATCCAACCTGATTACACAAAGAATTCCTCCAAAGTTATCTTCCTGGTTCTTCATGAACATCCTGGATCTCTTCGTGACATGGTTTATATGTGGGGATGGGGTTATGAACCGACTTGGAAGATGAGGAAACATCAAAACTCTTGTGTCCAGGATCAGAACGGGGGCTAGAGGTTGACATGATCGTTTTGAAGTTTGATTTTTTTTTCCCCGTTCCAATAATTGTAGACAATAAGCCAAGTAGGAGTGAAGTGTTAACTACATTATATATACTTTCGTCCTTGGCATCACAAGTTTGACAGTCAGTTTTGTTATATTGCTTAGTATTTTGATGTAAAGATAGGACCCCTGAAAGACTTCATCTTCAACATGAAGTGTCAATAACAAGACTCCTTATTCTAATATGCAGAATATCTGACTTGTACCTATTTCATAGTCACGTTTTCGTCAAATGTACAGATCAACTTTAGCAATTTTCTTTAGAGTTCGGCTGTTTGATCGATCCACTTACTTCTATTATGTCAATCTTAATTACTACTGTTGGGGTTATGGTTCTTATTTATAGTGACAATTATATGTCTCATGATCGAGGATATTTGAGATTTTTTGCTTATATGAGTTTTTTCAATACTTCAATGCTGGGATTAGTAACTAGTTCTAATTTGATACAAATTTATATTTTTTGGGAATTGGTTGGAGTATGCTCTTATCTATTAATAGGTATATAACTGGTTAAAAATGACTCAATTTATTTTCTTAAACATATAAGGAAGATATTATGCTCATATATTCATAATGTGAGATAACTACAATCTTCAACTTGTTACTTTACCTTAACTCAATAAGTGAAGAATGCCATTGTTAAATCTGCGTGATAGGATTCAATTTTCATAAGTGATAGAGATAATCATCCCATGTCTGAAGTCAACTTCCAATCCAAGAAGATATAAGTAAAGCGTACCTGTAGATGACACCTTTGGTGGTCTATATTGTTCTTTTTTTCAGTAAAGGAAGGTGGCATCTCAATGCCCACGATGTCCCTGGCGGACTCATATGGTTAGAGAAAATCAGAAAAGCAGCTATAGAAATTCTACACCCAACGCTTCCATCATGTTTTGTTGGATGATCCATTCACGGGAAAAGTTGTACTTGGGTTCCATCCTTTTCGCACTCTTTATGTCGGGAGCTTGTTTTTAAACGAGTAATAAGCTTGACGCGTGTAAGCGCAATTTTTAGAATGTTCATGGCCCCAACCGCAAAGGGCAATGCATCAAGAAACCCCAAAGTTTGGGCTCTCTACTCGATGATCCAACTTTTTCAGATCCAGCAGATGCCAATCAACTGTATTTTTGTAAAAGTTTGACCCTCCGTGGTGAATGGATGGGGAATCTTGGATTTGAACCGTATTGTAATTGCTTTGCGCCATTGTGGGAGACTTCAAGCTCCTAATCATGGCAAAACTCTCCACTCTACCTTGATCAAACTCGGGATTTTGAACCACGTGTTGCTTGCTAACGATTTGATTTCAACGCAACCATGTTGTTAACGTACGCTACCTAGCAGCTCGCAGTCTGGTGGGCACCGCTGACAGTGTAGGGATCAAAGGATAGTCCTGACTGACGGATCCGGGAAACCAGATTGAGAGCTGCTATGTGGTGTTCGTTGACAACATAGCCAGAAAACATAGAATCCCAATTAGATTTTTGGGTTTATTGATAATTTGAATTTTAGAATGGATAACATACCTCTTTCATTTAATTTTGAAAAAAATTGTAGTTGGCAATGTAAATTCTCTGATTATGTGGTTTATTGAAACTGATTTGATTTTTCATGAATTCATATTGTTCTACTGCCCCAATTTTATGTTTGAGTACTAATTGTATGCAAATAATTATTAGTGGGTTGTTCCTCGTGGTTTCTGATTCCCTTACTTTCTCAAGACCTCGATCTTGAGGCTGTATTAAAATTTTGGTTGACATTCACCGAAGTGTCAAACGTTGAAGTGTTCTAAAAGAGGAGTTGGTAATTTTAGCTCCAAAGGAGGATCTTAGTTCTTACCGACAACGACTATTTGCGGTTCTTCTTGATGTTTTAATTGGTTGTACCTCTTCTTAGTCTGGGTATTGCAGGTACTCTTACTGAAAGTTTGTGACTTTTAATATTGTGTTTTGAAGCAACTACAATTTGATTGAAAGATGACGAAGATGCCCAGGTACGGAGCTCAATTTTACGAATCATTTATTTATAGTTGTGTTTCGGGATGTTAAGATTTGAATGGAAATTGGAATTAGCTAAAATTCAAATCTCAATTTAATAAGGTGAAACACATTCACTTGCTAAGTAAGATGATCTAATAGAGTTGGCTTAATACAAAGTGTAAATTATAAAATGCTCATGCATTGAATATATGTATTAAAAGTTCAAGTTTTCTTTCTTTAGTGGTCTTCTATTTATTCCTTCATTTGATTTAGAGCTCAATCTTTTCATCGAAACCAAACATTGCTTGATTCTACTCTATCATCAATATCATTCTCAAACAATAGTCCTCTAGCTTCTCGACTATCACAAAACCCACCACGGCTTGACTCTACGTTGTCATCAAAACAGGTTCTTTTTACTTGATTGCGACCTGATCTTTAGACGCTGCTTCAACATCATTAACAACAATGATATTCTTATACGACGACAACCGATAATCAATCGTTTTGTTTTGCCATGAACAATCAGAGTCATAAACTTGGGAAACCACAATCTTCTGAGCAATAACTCGTGACCCAAAATATACACTAACCTTTACTTCTTTACCACCCTCTAGCATTCCCAAATGGGGATCTTGATGGAATGTTACTTCGTCAATTGTTACAGGTTGCTTGTTGTGAATCTTGTTCTTGGTTGAATTGATTCTTCTCATGCCAGGAAGATCTTCGGCTATACAATGCAAATGATGAACCCTTCCAAATCAAGATCAATACTACAAGGCACTTCAAAACATATGAAACTTCCATCTTCCTTATACGCGAAGCAATCAGAAATATCATCGCCGCGGAGAAAAGTGCCAAACCTATCACCAAACCCACGTTGCATTCCTGGAGCATCAAAAGCATGAGTCTTTGAGGGAGAGCGAGAGGGGAAGAGAAGGGGGGGTGGGGGAGAGAGAGAGAGAGAGGAACCTGGAAAATGCTTTGCTTGGAAATATTGACTATATTGTCGTCAGGAAGACGCCTTGGGGAATAATTCAGAGAGGGAGTTTGACGCTTCAAAAAACCTAAAGATCTTAAGGTCGAAAGCCCTTTAAGAATTCCATCATTTAATAAATTAAAACCTCTCAGACGTAATTCTCTTGCTAAGTTCAAGCCTTGTAGTAAAGCAGGCAATAGATTGACTGAACTGGGACTTCCCCTGGGTGATATCCGAGACCAAAAGATTGAATTGAACAACCTTGCTAGTGAAGCAGGCAATTCTCTTCCTACGTTCAAGTCCTGTGATGAAGCATGCAATGGATTGACTGAACTGGGACTTCCTTCGGGTGATATCCGCGACCAAAAGATTGAATTGAACAGCCTCACTGGTGATCCGGTATAATCCCCCAAGGACAAGTATTTAAGCTCCTTTAGTTTTGTTATGGTGAATGGCACTTGTTGTACAGATATGTGATCTGCGAGGAAAGTCGTCAAGGATTCCAGCTCCCCAAACTCTTCAGGCAAAGTGTTGATTTTAGAGCAACCAGAAATAATGAAAGTCTTAAGAGACTTCCTCAGATAGAGACACCTTGGTAGACTTTTAAGACTTTTGCAGCCTTCAAAATCTACCAAAACAAGTTTACTAAGATTCCCAATAGATTCATGAACCTTGGACAAACTCGTACAATCTTGCAGCCCCAATTCCTCAAGATAGGGAAGTATTGCAAAGTTTGGGGTTTGAGTGAGGGAATGTGAATGACTAAGATTTAGGAATTTTAACTCGTTGAACAATTGCTGAGCAAATAAAAAAAGAAATATGCAAAATATTAGCACATAAAAAGTCAAAAGTTATGGCTTAATGATTAAGGATATACAATTACCTTATCAGTTCTCCACACTTGTTTGAGATTGCTATGTCGCAAGTCAATCGCAACTGAGTATCTTGGATAAAAGTAGTCTGGCATAAACTTCAAAGGAAATCCATGCCAACAAAGCCACCTTAGCTTTTCAGAAAGATGTTTGTAATCTCCTATGAGTCGAACATAATCAAGTTGGAGTAATCTCAACCTTTTCATCTCTTTAAATGCTATTGTATCAAAATTTTCATGGTTTGAACTCGGCAATTTGAGAGCAAGTCCTTCAATTGCTTTTTTTCCCTGCTAACAAAAAGACTTTTATGCTGCAGTTTCAGTGAGCTTATCAAAATTGAAAGTCGATTATATACCTATGAAAAAGGAACTATAAACATGAGCGTAAACATGGTTTCAGGATGTGCACAAGGCAGGTGGTATGTCAAATGCAACCTCAAACTATAAAAAGGAAGTCTCCACATTTTTTCTAATGCCCAAACAATATTTGAGCAACCAATTGAGTCCTCTTGATTATTTCATTTAGTCCTCTTGATTATTTCATTTAGTAGCGTACTTGCTACAATACAGCAATGCTTGAGGGTATAAAAATAGTTGCGAAGTTAGCAGAGATATGAAACTTCCAAGTTTTGGCGTGCAGGAAGTTGATTGAGTTAGCATGCATTGGTTTCCCTTGAAATATGAATTCAATCAAATGTTCCAACTTTGTTTTTAATTTTGTGTAAATCACAACAATCCCCACGACCTTCTTATTTTTCAAAGAACTTCTAAATTTTATATCCAAAACCCATTGTTCCTTTAAACCCAAATTTAACGTTCATCCAAATGCCACGATTGCCAGCCCATAAAGTAGACAACCCTCTAGACAAACCGAAGGACCCACCTCCCACTGAGAAATTAACAGAACTCCCAAAACAATTATCGACAGAACAAAAGGAGCGATGCATATATCTATTATAGGAACCTAGTAAGCAAGCATACGGGGGAAACTGTCAGGCTACATGAGGAGGGTCTTAGTTCAGTGATGAATTTGTCTTTTATATATTTACATTAATTGTGGTGGAACGAGATCAGTGATTTAGGAGCAAAATATAGTCTTTTTTTTTTGGTTCCACAGAGGAAGCTGTTACCTGATGCTTCAAAACCTCAAGTGCATCCTCTTGCTGCCAGACTCGACTACGCTCTTCAGGTTCATCGTGGTTTTCCTCCCGAACAATTTCTCTTCCCATATCTCGAAGTAAATCATGCATTGTGAGCTTGCCTCCTCGATCAACTGAAAGAAGACACTGTTCAGTGAGGATTTTAATTCCAATCACACCGTGAAAGCCACAGCCATCCATAATTTGCGTGACATAGTACTTTTTCATGCCTATAAAGAAACATGCTATATCAAGGAATGTATCCTTCAAGGTATTGTCCTTTAGTCCATCAAAACTTATTTTAAGTTTTTCCTGAATCTCTTCGTGGGGTATTGCTTTTAATTTCTCCAGTACACTTATCCATTCAGGTATCTCCCTGAAAGATAAATGAGAACCCAAAACTTCAAGAGCTAGCGGTACTCCCCCACAATAAGAAACTACACTTTTAGACAAGTCCATGAAGTCTTCAGTGGGACATCTCTTCTTAAAGGCATGAAAACTAAAGAGCTCTAGAGCTTCGTCATCGTTCATTTTTTCGGCTGGATATATTGCGTCCACTCCAAGCTGATTCAGCACTCTCTCATCTCTAGTTGTGATGACAATTTTACTCCCTGGGCCGAAACAGTCACGACTTACAACCATCGCATCGACTTGCTCCCTGTGGTTTACATCATCAAGAATAACAAGTACTTTTTTCCCGCAAAGTCTCCTTTTTATAACAGTGATTCCATTATCGACACTCTTAATTTCTATATCTCTTCTCTTCAAGGTATCATAGAGAAGTTGTTTTTGAAGTCGAAGCTGACCATCAGGTTGCTCGCAGGTTTCCCTGATATTTGCAATAAAACTTACAGCTTCAAAACTATGAAAGAACCTATTATGTATGGCCTTAGAAATGGAGGTTTTCCCAACTCCCCCCATTCCCCAAATACCGACCATACGAACAGCATCATCTTCGATAGATAAGAATGAAGTGACTTTTCCCACGCGAGGATCTATTCCCACTGGGTAAACTGCTACAGACAACATTGTCGGATTCACCTTAGCTGAAATCATTCTAACGATTCCGCGAACGACCTCGGCTTCTGGCCTGGAATAATTTGGGAGTTAAGTAGAAGTAAAATCCTAAACGTAAGTTCTGAAGTGTAATAATCACATATTTCATGCTAAAAGTATACATTGGCACTTGGAAACTACTTGGCCTGCATCTAATTTACTAAACTTTCGTTACTACATAATTAGGTTGCTAAATTCCTGAGTATCAAGTTAATTGGTTGCTGGAACTTGCCCCTTTTTTTCATACAAAAACAAGATATCAGGTCCTACCTAAACCTAAAGATTTCTCTAGAGAAAGGTCTACCTCTTACTTTGGCCAATTAGACCCCACTGGACCAAAATAAAAATTTAAAGGGACGATAGAAGAAATAACAAAATAGGAAAACGTACATAACATGTCATAACAGATATATGAAAATTCTTTTTGGGAAATTGAGTTAAATGAATTCAAATATGTTTTTACTTCAACTTAACCTTTCCTTGATATTCTCTAGTATTTATTTGAAAGCTACTACTAGTTTTTTATTACATCTTTTTCAGTAAAATCTTACAATCTTATTCCTTAGCAAACCCAACAATTAAGTCAAAATTTTTATTTTTACATAATTATATATTTTAACGATTAATTTTATTGAAATTATTAGCTATTAAACTATAATTTTTCAGAATAAAATTTTTAAAGTTTTTGATTAGGGTCAGTCATCCTCACTTCCACTCCTAGTTGAGGAAGTTTGGATTATTGAATGTTTGTCAGAAGTGGATTGGCCTGGTTCTCCATTAGATTTTTCCTTTTTTCTTCTTTATAAGTAATAATTCATTAGAAACTCAATACATACAATAATGATGCTAAAAAACTCCTTAAAAACAAGACATGAAAGCCAAAGGGTGCCTACGCCAGCAAGCGCCTATACAGAGGCAAACGAGGGCAGGTATGATTATAAGATAATATCATGAAAACTCTTAACACCTTTTTCGACATGCACCTAAAATTCTAATCTCTTCTAAAACAATCTACTATTTATCTCCTATCAAAGTGGATACAATATAGCAACTATCGTAATTATAACCACATAAGATGGAACAACGTTTCCCGTGCAACTAAAGACCATAAACTAAATAATCCTCCCCCAATTGATATGCATCTAAAAAATGTTGTATTTGCTACAAAGATTAAACCAAGTACTTTCTAAATAAGGATAACAATAAAAAGATACTCAACATTTTTTCATCCATAACAACTGACCTATCTTGAAAATACGACTTCTTCTAATTGCAAGGCGTAAATAAAATAGTGAGAAGAAATAATTTATTTGTCAAGGCCATATTCATTTAGCTCTGTCAAGTTCACTTAATAGAGAGAGTCCTAATTGTGAATAAACGAGAAGAATTCCTTATTGTTGGCAGGCATGTGGTTTAGTTGGAGCTCATGCCACCTAGGACCAAAGAACTCTGAGGTTTAATACCTGCTCCTCACCCCACCTTAACCGTAATAATAATATTAAAAAGAAAAAAGAAAAAAAGATCTTTCATTTCAAATGACAACTCTAAGTTAAAAAGTATTTCTCTAAGAGCAAAATAAATATCTAGAAACTCCTATTTTATTAACATTAGTTCAATTGGGCTAAAGAGTGGTACCACTAGGGAAATAAAGCCACACATGTTTAATTATTGTTGATTCATAGCATAATGAAATGCTCATGACACGTAAACCACCTTTTTTTTTAGAAGGTATATAAAAATTCGAGCCTTTTTACCTCTTCACCTATTAGACTCGCCTCATTTCAATAAGAAGCCTTGACAATTTTCTCCACTTCATTGATAACTCTTTTAGAATATAAAAAGCGAATACAAAAAATTTTCATAACAAAGAAAATACAATTAATCAACTAAAAACTTATTAAATATAACAATACTGTATTTTTCCATCTCTTTATCTTGGAAGAAATCCTTTTCGCCGTGGAAGCTATCCTTCAAACCATAACATATAATAAGCTTTCTTCAAAGAGTTAGGAAACTCCAAATACCTTACTATGAGTTGGCCTTCTTGGAATTTGATTGAAATCTACCTAACCAAGCAAGGTTTGGGTAAGCCTAAAAAAAGCACTTCTTATGTACTTCAACAAGATTAAAACTAGTTATAGATGATTTCTTGAAAATTCCTCACCTCATTCATTCTAATCCCTATAATTTTGGCTTTTAAAAAGATTTGTGGCTGTTACAAAGTACTCGACTATTAGGAGACCCAAAGAAAGTATTCTAAGGTAAAAATCTAGAATCCCAAGGCTTAGCTTGGGGAATGAGAACTTTGTGCTTGTCTTCGAAATAACTAAAACCCCGTAAATCTTTTTTACATGAAATCGTTCTTCTATGCATTAAATGTGACAGTTAACTGGATAATCTCCTTGGTCTGCAATTTCTATTAACTAATTCTTGATCGAAGGAAAAGTAACGTCCCCACTTATGCCATGGACAGTACTAAAAGAGTGCACCTCAAAATCTTGTTAAGATGTGAAAGGTTCCTTCCCATTAACACCAAAGGCTTTTCTTATTTGTTTCAATTTGATTAAGGAATAATTTGATTGCATATATAAATTAGATAACTCCTAGAACCAAAGGTTAGAAATGTTGATTTCCATCTCCTACTTTTAGAGGCCAATTAATAAAGAATATTTTATCTTATCTCCTTATATATTATTTTTCCCTTTTATAAATATTAAGCAAATTTTGATATCTTTTCTTTGGAAATGAGATGATGCTTGCCAGGGGGTGGTGAGGTTAGATGGGATGTTTTGTCCTCCTAGGAGTGAAAAATATTAAATCTAGGTATCTTGGATCCTTGATTGGAGACTAATGAGTTGAGTGCAATGTCAGACACATAGTATATCCTCTACTTCATTTTTTTTTTACTCTCACTAACAAGGTTATTATTTAGGATATCTCTTAATAGTGCAACAACATCAGCTAAATGTTTTCATAAATTTTGTTTTCACTTTTTTAAAGAGTTTCTTTTATATATTATAGAAGTAGAGAAATGTTTTCATAAGACCCGTAAAAAATAATTTAGAAAACTTTATAGGATTTGGTATTTTCGAAAAGTTCAACAGTAGAATACCTTAAACATATACTTTTTTTACACATTCAGAGACTAATTTCTTACTTATAGAAAAATCGAAAGATTGCTACACAGCAGCCCGAAATTTGGTTAAGGTCCTCATGCAACCATATCTCCTTAATCAAAAGCTTTCAACCAATCAAATCTCAAACACAATGACAATGGACCCGATAGGACATTGTTTGGCATATTAAACTTGTAATGTATTTCTTCTTTAGTTTCTCTATTATTCTCATTAATAAAATATTTTTTTCTTGGAGCGTAGTTGAGATGATAAAGAAAACTCATGTGAAAGATCTTGTAAAGCAAATATCCTAAGTTTGAATTCCTTTCTTAGTTAAAGCTATCAAGTAAAGTTTGGCTAAAAAAAAAAAAACAACAACATTGGCTTCAAGATTGGCATGGATATGATCTCTATACCCCTATCTCTCTCCTACTAATATATATATATATATATATATATATGTGTGTGTGTGTGTGTGTGTGTGTGTGTGTGTAAATAAACCATGCTAAGATTTTAGTACAATAATGCATTGGTAGACAGTCTGATACTAGAATACAACATTGGCTTCGTTTATGAAGATACCAAAAGCTCATCCATAGCAAAAACAAAAGAGACAAGGGAGCATGATCCCTTCAAAGTTCTTGAAAAGGAAAAACTAGGGCACTATACTCCAAATTAACATTGTGTTGATCACTTTTTTTTTTATTTCCCTAGTATTAATATGATATTAATTATGTTTGTAACCACTTTTTTCGTAGTGCTATGGTATTACATTGTCCTAATACATTTAACTAATTCAAATTTTTTTTTCAATTTTCTTTAACTTCTAATGTCGTAAAAAAATATCACCTCTTGAGAATAATAATTCTGAAATTATTATTTCTACTATAGTGTTATTTATAGCTTTGATTGTACCAAGTGTAAATAATAGATGTAATATCATCAGTTTTTTTCATTCATTGGAAGGCATAATTTGTGGGGGCTGAGTAACTTGTAAAAATACAATTATCAAATAAAAATAAGCAAAGGCACTGATCAAGGATTGATTAAATTATTCTATCACGTGTTTTAGGGTAGAAAAAATTATGTTTTCTTTGTTCCTCTTGTATCAGTTGTTTGGTTGGTCGTATATACCAACGTTTTTTTCTTCTGCTTTCTACATATTAAGCTAAGCCCTAAGTTACAATATTTGGGTGCGATAGCAGAACTTATTGGGCTGTCAAATATCTACACATAGCTAAAATAAATGTATGATTTTGTCATACTCTTCTACTTTGGAGATAGTTTTCGAAAATAAAGGCTTAATTGTTTGCTTTTCTACCGTCAAAAGAAAAAATGCGTTATTTTTTCGTATCCGTAAACAATTATATAAACATAATATGTTTACCATATGTATCACATCATCGAAGCCACAAAATAAAAATTGTAACAGTACTTCTCTTTCTAATAGTACTTCTCTCAATCTTGTATTAATCCCACCAATTAGCATTGTGTTTTTATGTTCATAAGAAAAATTACGATTGAATTGAGTGTTCGTTATTGGGAGATAAGAATGAGTGAAAATTTATGAATGTTTTGAATTTCTTATTTTTCAGAATTATCTGTTCTCTGTCCTTCCCTCCAAAGTCATCCAAGACTTATTAATATGAGTCTAGCTTTTCAGGTTTCTATCTAAATTCCTGGAAGTACCGGATCTTTCATGAAAAGCCTCCTGCAGAAAGGAATCACAATTGGGCAAGCATGGCAAATCATTGAGAGACTCTTCTCCGCACGCTTCAAAAGCGCTTGCGCTTTCGATGGTCTGAACAGATAAGTTCTTTTGGTTTATCGGCATGACTTTTCGGTGAGGGGACCCATACCCATTCCTTGGTGGGAATTACCCAAATTGCTTATGGGACTACCAGATCTATCAGCTTCATGAATTCACATTCCTCTTATTACCCTTATTGTCATTGTCTATTTAACTGAAATCTAAAGCAGTTAAATAGAAGATCAAAAAAGGACTGGGTAGAATCGCACTTACAAGTTATTAGTCAAGTGCCACCCGGAGAGGTTACAAACCTCCTTGAGAGCTGCCCTCCACCGGTGTACCTTGTCTTTGTCCAGCGAGTAAGGCTTTTCGTGTTCTGCAAATGTCTCCGCAAAACTACCCTTCTGCTTGCGTACATCAGACGGGTCAACATGGTAGAAGACAGGCAAAATCCACTGATCCCTCATGCTTCTGCACTCCGTGATCTTCTCCAGTTCCTCCAGGCACCACCGCGAAGCTGCGTAGTTCTCGGAGATGATGACGACAGACAATCTCGACCCTTCGATTGCGGACAACAGTTCGGATGAAAGATCTTCTCCTTTTCGAAGCTCGTCGTCATCCCTGAAGGTGTAGAGTCCGGCGTCTGTGAGAGCATGATAGAGGTGATCGGTAAAGCCCTTCCGCGTGTCTTCGCCTCTGAAACTCAAGAAGACGTCATAGGTCCAGGTTGAATGGGAGGAAGAAGATGAAGAGGCGAAAGCTCCGGTAGATGTACTAGCACTAGCAGCCATGGCGGCCCAAGCACGGTGTGAGAAGAAGCGTGAAATGGCTAAGCATGTACTGCCGAATGTATGATTTACACCGAACGTGAATGTACGTCCAAATTAGTCTTCCTCTTTGAGCGCGTGAACTCTCCTTTCCTTTGTGTGCCCTCAATGCGCGTGCATGTGTGAACATCTGACAAATCAAGAATAATGTAATTGGGCAAGAGCAACTTTTGAGCTGGAAAACATGACATTTGACACGTTTGGTAGGGAGAAGACTTTGAACAAAACGATAGTCTTCACGTTTTGCCTTGTATTACATTTTACTTCCGACTCTGTTAAAGCAACTTGCCCATTACTAGTCAACAAATCAAGGGCAATTTGGTAATTTCAATTCAAATGAATAATGGCAATTTTTTCCCTGAAAAAATGTATCCATTCACGAAGCGTGGTGGCCAGTGGAAGGACACTTAATCATAACACAAGACAATGTCATCATAAGACATTGTACATAATATAAGAAGACTATGTAAGCAACGTGGATGGATAATAAGTGAATGAAGATTCTAGGCACATGAGTTGTACAACTTTATGATTATAATAAGTGAGCTATCCATTTAGTGACACAAGTTCAACTCATAAGTGATGGGATGACATATTTAAATATGAGTTAATATATAATGTTAGGATTCATTTTTTTTACAATTGATAGATATAATCATCCTAGGTCTCTGAAGTCAACTTCCGATCCAAGAAGATAGAAGTGAAAATTACCTGTAGATAACACAACACCTCCGGTGTCCTACATTGTTCTTGGTTTCAGTGAAGGACAGTGCGATCTCGATGCTCATGGCCCATGGTGTCCCTAGCTGACCCATACGCTTAGACAAAGTCAGAAAAGCAGCTACAGAAATTCTACACCTAACGCTTCCATCATCTTTATGTCGGAAGCTTGTCTTATAAACGAAGAGTAATATGCTTGACGCGTGTAAGATGGGCCCAACCGCAAAGGGCAATGCATCGAGAAACCCCAAAGTTTGAGCTCTTTACTTGATGATCCAACTTTTGCAGATCCAAAAGATGCCAATCAAGTGTATATCGTAGAAGTTCCACCCTCCATGGTGAGTGGATGGGGAATCTTGGATTTGAACCGCATTGTAATAGCTTTGCGCCATTGTGGGAGAGTTCAAGCTCTTAATCATGGCAGAGCTCTCCACTCTAACTTGATCAAACTCGGGATTTTGAACCACGTGTTCCTTGCTAACAATTTGATTTCTATGTACGATGACTTTTGTCTTATGAAAGATGCAAGCAAGGTGTTCGATGAGATGCCCGAAAGAAATGTGGTTACTTGGACCACCATGGCCTCTGGGTATACTAATAGTGGAAGGCCTCACGAAGCACTAAGAGTATACACTAAGATGTTACTTTCTGGTTCAGAGGAACCCAATGGGTTTATGTACTCTGTGGCCCTTAAAGCGTGTGGTCTGGTGGGTGATCTTGAATTGGGTAGACTGATTCATAAAAGAATTTCAGGAGGTGGCTTCCAGTTTGATGTTGTTTTGATGAATACCCTTTTGGACATGTATGTCAAATGTGGGAATTTGAGTGATGCTAGGAATGTTTTCGATGGGATTTTGCGCAAGAATGCAACTACATGGAACACAATTATATCGGGGTACTGCAAAGAAGGTTTAATGGAAGAGGCAGTGAAGTTGTTTTGGGAAATGCCAGAGCCAAACGCTGTGTCCTGGAACAGCATTATCGCTGGTTTTGCAGTTAATGGACGCTTGCAGGCATTATACTTTGTGCATCTGATGCACAGAGAAGGCTTTAAGCTTGATCAATTCACATTCCCTTGTGCTCTTAAATCCAGCACCTGTCATTGTCTCTTAACTACTGGGAAACAAATACACTGTTACGTTGTAAAGTCTGGTTATGAGTCTAACTGTTTTACTGTATCCGCTCTGGTTGATATGTACTCAAATTGCAATGTATTAAGTGAGGCAATAAAGTTATTTGATCTATACTCTAGTTTTAGTGCTTCTGTTTGTGACGGTTTGGCACTTTGGAATTCTATGCTTTCTGGCTATGTTGTCAGTGAACACTATGGAGCAGCTCTCAATCTGGTTTCACGGATTCATCAGTCAGGACTATATTTTGATCCCTACACTCTCAGCGGTGCTTTAAAGGTCTGCTCCAACTTACTCAATTTGAGACTTGGGCATCAAGTGCATGGTTTGGTTGTCACCAGTGGATTCGAGTTGGATAATGTTGTTGGAAGTATTCTGGTTGATCTATACGCAAAGCACGGGAAAGTTAGGGATGCATTAGGATTGTTTCATAGGCTTCAGAAGAAAGATATCATTGCTTGGTCTGGTTTAATCACAGCGTGTAGTGGGATGGGATTAAGCTCATTAGTCTTCTCCCTGTTTAAAGATATGGTCAGTATGGATCTTGAAGTAGACCATTTTGTCATTTCAAGTATTTTGAAGGTCTGTTAAAGTTTTGCATCTATTAGAAGTGGCAAACAGGCTTATGGTTTCTGTGTTAAGAGTGGATATGACATGGAGCACGTCACAGTCACAGCTCTCATGGACATGTATGCAAAATGTGGTGACATTGAGGATGGGTTGGCTTTGTTTGATTGCACGCCAGAAAAAGATTCTGTATGTTGGACTGGGATCATTGTGGGATGTGCTCATAATGGAAGGGCAATGGAAGTAATTAATTTTTTCGGTGAGATGGTAGAATTGGGTTTAAAGCCAAATGAAATTACTTTTGCAGGTGTTCTTTCTGCATGTAGACATGCTGGTTTTATTGAAGAGGCACGGACCATATTTAAGTCTATGAAAACTGAACATGGAGTGGAACCTCAATTGGAGCACTACAATTGCATGGTTGATCTTCTAGGCCAAGCTGGATGCTTCAAAGAGGCAGAAAAATTGATTGCTGACATGCCATTTGAGCCAAACATAACTACATGGTGCTCGTTGCTTGCAGCCTGTGGAACTCACAAGAACTTGGAGCTTGTTAATATTATTACTGAACACCTTCTTGCCTCCTCGCCAAAAGACCCATCAGTATACATTACACTTTCAAATGTTTATGCAGCATTGGAAATGTGGGATAGTTTAAGCAAGGTGAGGGGAGCTGTCAAAGAGGTGGGGATTAAAGAGGCTGGAAAAAGCTGGATTGTGATCTCAGGTTAAAGCAATTCCGCTTCACTGCATTGCAATGGTTCAACTGGTTGGCCTTGCGTGAAGTAAGTATTTTCAACTTGGTATGTGATAGAACAGCCCATCTGAAGTGAATATAGCCCGATATTTAGCAAACAACTGAGTTACGCTAAAAAGATACAGAAACATCACAATTTATGTGTCTTTTGGAAGGATCTTGAAAAGGAGACAATGCTTGGCACCAATTTTTATAGAGAGGTTGCATATCTGTCTGGGTAAGTTGCATCACTTTTTAGTCATAATTTAATCCCACGGCTCAGTAGATGTGTTTTCTATCTCTACCATCAATTTGGATCTCAGCCAATCTGCTTCCCCTTCATACGGTTGGATATTCTTAACATTTCCAATTCATAGTTATAGGCTGTTCGTGTTCGGTGCAGGTTATTGATATGATCAGCTACACCATTTGTAGCACGGTTACTTCAAATTACAGGTATGCAGACATTTATCTCTACTCCTAATGTATAGCTGGGAAGTACCTTGTTTTTGCTGTATCCTGCTTCCACAACTAAATGAAACATCGATAGATGTGTAGAATTTTGAGACAAAAAGTTATGCTCTATCTCTACCGATGAAATTCCCATGACTTTCTCAATACAAATAAAGCGTTAGATGATATTACCATGAAATACTGGGGTGCCAGCCTTTTTTGGTGTTTCCTATGGACAAACAGCAGTTCAGATTTAGAAGAATGTATTTCCAAGTGGCATACTTCTATTATTCCCTTGGATATCTATTCAACTGTTTAGTTTTTTATTACTGGGGCAAGTCATTATATCTTTTTGTGGCATTGTACAACAAATCAACCCCTAGTTATGCATCATAAGTGAGTTTTTCATCCCACCTGCTAATCCTAGGATAAAATATAACAGCTTGCTTTCAATTGTCTTCCACTTTAGTATAAAGTGGGTGACGACTCTGCTGATAAGGGCAAAAGCGGTTGCAACAAGTTATCAAGTGAATCACTTGGCCAAAGGGATAAAGGAAAAAAAAAGATTTGATGCGTTAATTTTGCTATCCTGAATATGAAATATGCCCGAACGTATAAATAGTTAGCCAAGTGTCCAACTCAAAAATTTCAACAATAGTCAATTTTTCTAAGCACTGTCTCATTCATGCGATATCATGACCGGTAACTTGTAGAGTAAAAGTTTAAATTTGAATCACTGTAGTGCAGCACATGATTGAACTGTGATCTGGTTCAGCCTATATCTTTTCTCCAAGTTTCTTCTCATAGCTTTAGAATCTTTCCTGGTCAATGATCTGTAATGTCAAAGCTCGTGCACAACAATAGTTGAAGAGAAGATTTGTGGAACATATGAGCAGGAGGAGAGAAGGTTGAAGGAGAGAATCAGAGGGGGAAATAGTTTCTGTTCTCCTCTGGTGAATACTTGGTTGATTTGCATAAAATAAATTATATTATATTATATAAAATCAAATGTGTAGAAATATTTTAGTAAAATTCGAATATGAGCTCATAGATAGATTAATATTTTGGGGGGGGTAGGAAAAACACTGGTGGTTTTGATCAAAAGATTGTCTGAAATAAATATTGTCATATTAGTGTCTTCACAGTGTTAAAACCACTGTTTTGCATAAGGATTTTACCTAGAAAAATGTGATAAGACCTTTAGTGCACTAATGGTGCTTTTTGGGTGAATGGCATTGTTTCACAAAGGGGCAAAATGCACAGCATCATTAAGCCACTTTGCAAAACGAAGTCTTTCCAAAGGGGGAAGATGAGATTCAAGGGTCAACTGAAACCCCAAATTTAATATGAAAGTCTTTGCCAAAAATGACAAGACGTTGCTGGGTGTGGAAGGAGATGCCGGGGTGATTTTGGGCTGATTTCTGCAGCTTTTCAACATATTCAATAGGCAGATTTCAAATGGTAGGGAAATAGCTACTGATTTATAGTTTAAAATTGACTTTTGTTAGTGAGCTGAGCATACTAATCCTTGACTATCCTTGCATTCAAGTGTGATACTGATCTTGTTCTATAGCCTTATACGAGCATTCGTGTTGGTATTGCTTCATAAGCTGGGATGTAGCTTGAATTTGTAAAAGTGGGTTTTGTTGAGAAGAAAATCTTCAGGTAAGTTTGGGGCTTTCTGTTCTAGGTGGTATCGAGTGAAATTTAGTACATGTGCAACGTGCTTGAGTGTTATTGTAGTGCTGAGTGCACCGGTTGATTGTAAGTTTCCCTAGTATGGAAAATTTATTTTCAATTTGTGGAGAAGGTGAAATCTCCAAGTTAACATTAGTGGAAATGTCTTTCTAACTTGTTGGTTTGGAGAAAGTAGATGTAAGTGCCTAGATAGAGCTTGGATTGAAGTTCTTACACCGCATACATATTCTTTATTTATCTTTGTCATTATTTACTCAAGATGCATCTCTGTATATATATGTATTGCTTGTGTTTGATGCTTTAAATTTCAACAAAACAAACAAACTTAAACAGCCACATTATTCAGTTCAGTGAAAATCTGAAAAAGATAGCTGACGTAATTTGAACCGTCCTTTTTTAGGTCGCCAATTAGCTTAACAATCGCCAATGCTAGTTAATTTGGATCTCCTAACTCTCTGTTCGTTGATTTCTTATTCATCTCACTTCATCCGATATCATGGCTTCATAAGGAGAAAGTTGTTGCACAGTGGTTCTGCAGGTTGCCCTTTCTGATGTTCCTATGAGAAACCTGCGCTAAAGATTTTCGTTTGAAGAGATCATAGAGGGAAAGAAGGTAGAGCAACAACGACTTCCATTTGCTGATGGCGAAAGAATTAGCAATAAGATCGAGAAAAAAGTTTTAATGAGGTATTTGAGTGAAGTTCTCCAGGTATTTGACATTCATCAAAAGCATAAGGAGACACAATCTGTCCTGCTCTCAGTTAAGGCTTAGACCTGTACTTGGTGGATTACTGTTGTTTCTGTACACCATGCTTCTCACCTGTGAATTCCCATGGACCGCTTTATCTGATAGAAGATGCATTGTATCCTGCTGGTACTATAGTCAAAATAGAAAGATTTGATGGGTTACCAAGAACTCTAAGATGGTGAAGGAATCGAAACCTAACAAGCATTAAGTGATGTTGGTTCTCCTTTTTCAAACATCCCAATCTGTCATTTCTTTTGTCTTCTTTCCCTGTTCTTTTCCCGCTACAGAACTTTTTTCGTTCCTTTTTGTTCTTTTGCTGTGGATATTTTGTCCAGGAGAGGATGAGCACAAGTCTCAAATTCATTCAAAACAGATTCCGAACTCCAACGGCAATTAGATCCTTACAACCCCGCATTATTGTACTGACAAAATTTGCTCTATTGTCTTCTCACTTTCCTGCGATTGATACGTCGGTCATGGAGTTACAAGGGACGACAGTAAAGTGAGAAAAGAAATGTTTCCTGAAAACAGTGAGGAAGAAGCATCGCAAACAAATAGGAATATCTATATTGCTTGTAATTATTATTGAACTTTCGTGTTAAAATGGTATATCCCAGTTCTTATCCTGTAAAAACAGGTAAAATGGCAAGAATGATTAGTCGCAATTCAGAAGGAAAGGTCCATTTCAGGGAAAGGATAAGTTGCTCCTAGCAATCAGCCCCTGTCCATGATTGAGCCCGATCAACCAGCGTCCAGTTTGGAGTAGTTTTCAGCGCATCTCTTTCTCATGCTACGTTGCTTTCCTGTTCAGCCATTTCGGTGGCGCTTTCTCCCTCATCAGTCTTCATCATGAGAATGGGTTTCTCTTTGCAAATCATGGACTGCTTTGTTCTTTCTGTAACACCATTTCCAACGACTAGAAGTATAAAAAGCACTTGCAGAAACTACAAAAAACTTCATTTTGTTCAATCTGGCCCCAAGCTAGATCGAGCTAACAGCTAATGGGTAATGACCAACATAACACCGAATAGGTAACCGGCATCTGGGAGACAATGACCACGATGGGTCCAGCCACATGGTTTCTCAATCCCCCAGAACTCTGGCTTATTTTAATTCGAAATACTGTTGGTGGAAGCTTTTTATTGTTTTAAATTATGTTCTTGCTAGTTAAGCCCATGCCGAGCTGCTGCTGCAATGTCCCATCAAATATCAAGAAAACGCTCCGATCATAACGCGATAAGTACAGAACAAGAGTTAAAAGCCTGCAAAACGAGGTTGGAAGCGTACGACAGAACCACGAAGTCACGCCGGACCGTTAATCCAGTCTAAAAAACAAGACCGGAGAACAGAATGCCAACGCACGCTGCACCAAAGCAGGCTGTAAGCATTTGAACCTTTAGATATGCCGTGTGCTGGAGGTAATCGTGGGTATTCGGAGATCACTACAAGCTCTAGAACAAGAAAAACCAGTACACCCCAGTGTTTCAAATTTCTGCACAGACCACGCCTTCATGTGCTAGAAATCAGGACATTCAGCATATTTCTTGGCAGTTACTACAACCTAAGTAAGGTTAAGGTTTTCACTGACTCACCACTTGACAACAAGAAAACAACTATTATAATTTATCTTGCAAATTTTGTTGAGGAGAATAATTATCTAAATCTATAAAACACATTAAAAATACCTTTACATTCTTATAAATTATAAGTTATGATAACACGTAAAAAATTTATTTAAAAAAAAAATCAACTTACGTGATTCTTACAATATGAACAACGTGGAACCGTAAATCTGAAATATTCCTATTTAGACACACACTCTTTACGGTCACACCTACAATTCTATGCTCCCACCAACTCTCCCTTTCCCTCTTTTTTTACGTGCCGGAGTTATGATGAACCTTGCTGAGGTTGCTTCTTTTAAGCATCTGCATGCGGTGCTTTATCTTTTTCACTGTTCTCGACGCGTAAAGCTGTAAAAAAATAAACAAAACCCTCTGCAAAAGCTACTGAAAATGAGCTCCTCACCTTTTACCAGGAGGAGAATTAACTCGGCTCATGGGGAACCTGCTGAGTTGGTATACGTCTTCTTCTTCGTCCTCGTCCTTTACTCCGGCCCAGCTTGTGTCAGAAAACAAATGCACGTGGCAAGAATGTGCACCCACATTAATGATGAGTTGATAGATTCGTAATAAGTATGCGAAGGATAAAACAGACGATGAACATTACGTGGAAAGGGGTTGAATGCTTATTTCACCTAGATGACGGGGTTTATTAATCTTAAATATTGTTAGTTTTCTAGGAGATAATGATGGAATTGAGCACCTAACGTATTATCGGTATGAATAGTATATTGGAACTTAATTTGTATTTATAGAGATTAACTGAAAAACATTGAAAAGAAACAAAAAAGTTATGAAACTTGACTTTTGAACTCTAAAATATGACAGTTCATTTAAGGTTTTTTTTTTTTTACCAACTTTTTCATGAGAGATTAACACGTTATGTCGGATGTGATTGATTACTAACTGTCCAGGTCATGCTTCACAACTCTTATCCCCAACTCTTTTTACTTTTAAAAAAAAAAAAAAGATGTTTCACATTGGGCACTTTATATATATATATTTTGGGGTAAGAAAATTTCTTGCCAAAATTCTGAAAAATCTTGACCAAATTTTAAGATTTTGTAGATTCAAGTGTAATTATATAAACCCGCTGTATATTAAAAAAAAAAAAAAGACACCACCAAAGCCACATTTTCGAATGTTACTGCTATCACGCTCTTCATATTATTGCTGGTGGCCACCCAAGTAGTCTCCTCTCACGCTGTCACCATTATTTTCATGAATACCACGGCCATCATTTTCTGCATGTTGTCTTTATCATTTTCCCCACAATCAAAATTATTGTTCTCTTCGTGCCACCATGATCATAGCCATCTTTGTCAACTGTTACCACAGAATTTAACAACCCAATGTCGGCCAACCTATCATGTTTTATGCATCATTATCATTAGGAACACAATAATTGAGATAGATCCTAATACTAACTGTTTCCTGGTTTAGAGTAAATCTTTCACGGTTGCAAAACATACATTGTTGTATTTGAGGAACCTAGAATTAAGCAAAGCGATACGTGCAGTTAATAGTAACCCTTTACTTATTGTATTCTAATTTCTTTCTCTTCCCCAATTCTTCACGAAACACGATCTTAAATCTACGAATGTCAAACGAGACTAAAATCGGTAGTCGCACTAGCTATATTTTTCTAGATATAAAGATCCCACGTGCAAACAAATCTCTGTGCATTTGGGACACCTCAACTTGGCATTAATTTTCCAAAAAATAAAAAACCTAAATTTTCCTCCATTGGAATGAGATACGAAAAGATGCTTGTAAGAATCGAGGAAAAAGGTGGCGGGAGCGTTCTGATAATGGATGAATGTTATTGGGTTAGACGACCTCCATCTAGAGACCACCATGGTCATAGTGCTCCATGCAATGTTGTTCATTTATTTACATTTTTTCTTGAGCAAGTGCTCGCTAAGCCCATACTAAGTTGCTCAACTTTTCGCCAAATACCAAGTAAATGCAAATCATAAGGTAATGAGTACAAAACAAGAGTCAAATGATTGTGAAAGTGGGATGAAACCCGCCCGAAAATCAAGAATCCACGCCCAACTCGGTTCAGTCTTTTAGGTAAGTAGCTCTTTTGAGCTAGAAAAAGAGACCATAGAACAAATGCTGAAGATTAAATATGCTTAAACTCATATCGAGTCGTGGTTCCATAACAAAATGTCTTGGTTTAGATGGCTAGACCTGGAATATCTTCCATTAAAAGCACCTCGTAAGAATTAGGCATGGTCTAGCTCCTCTTCTTCATATGTAAGCAGCAAATAACCAGGGAAATTTCAAGAAATGGCCAGGACCACTGACAATTGTTTGGTAGCAGTGTTGCTCGAGAGCCTAAAATGTGAACAATACAAACCGCAGGGGGTGAAAATTCCGGGTACCACATTCCTTGAATCCGAAGGCATTAAATGGCCTGTACTTTTTGACCAATTTATGGTGTATTTGTATAAAACTGACTTGAAGATTAGTAAAACTTTGTTCATTTAACCAAGACTCCAAACTTATTACCAATCTTCCACATCTTAACAATACCAAACATTTTTAGGTTACTTGAATTATAGTGTTTAGTTTGTAACAGTTCTTGAGTAATCATCACATCTCACACCTCCAAAACGAGCTCCAACAGTGAGAATAAAGCAAGGCCTGGAAGACTTCTCCAGATGTTAATAAAGCGTTAAATTTCACCCCAAGCAAGAGTGTTAAAGAAAGTTACATTAGAACCCGGTGTAGATGACAACAAAACAAGGCAAAATAGCCCTAGGATTAAACACATACAACTCATCCAAATTAGAGTAAAGCCCCACAGCCCCAGCAACCGAGTCGTACTCTTCCATGCCCCCTTCCATGTTCTTCTTCACCCTGCCTGCAATCACCCGACAAACCAGCATTGCCCTCTTGTCGTTGTTGTCCGCCGACACTCTTGCTTTGTCATGCGCCTTCCCACTCGTCGCAGTCGTTAAAATTCCCTTCTCAGCAAACCCTCCGACCGGTTCTCCGGCGATCTTGAAGCCATTCTTGATGATGCTGCACACGGTGCACTGTGGGATTGAATTGCAGAGGTTGGAGGACCCGTTAAGGCCCAGCGAGCAGACAAAGTTGGTGCAATGGAACCTGAGAAGCTCGTTGCCGTCTGCTATGCAGCGCGGATGCTTCTTGGGGAGCTTGGTGGCTTTGGCTTTGATGGAGTCTCTGTACTCCTCGAACTTGGAAATGGTCTTCTGAGTGTTGTGGACCTTCAGGATGCGGTCAATTTTGCAGATGGGGGTTTGTTTGTTTAGCCAGCTTGACTGGAATATGATTTCCACTATGTTTTTGCTGGTATCTTCAGGACCCAGTTCAGATACTGTAGATTAGAAGACCCAGAGAAAGAGATTGAGAAGTTGGCAACGAGCATTCATTAGGGGAATGGTACTAAATCAGACAAGAACAGCTAAGGGGCATGCAGAAAAGTAACCAAAATGGGAAGGATAGCGCATTGATATGTGAGAATGAAAAACGAGTTGATCTTTCAAATTAGTTGAATTCAGCTGGCCGAGAGCATTCTGTCAACTCAGAATTAGAGGTATTGGTTCAGAAAACGAAAATGAAGATCAGGAAAACAAATCAAGCATATATTTGGACAGAAAGATGAACAACTATTACCAACTCCAGGAAAAAATATGGGAATACATGGGACTTAATAGACGAAACTAACAACAAATTCAGACATACGGATCAAAATGATATTTTTTTTCATTTTTTGTTAACTCTGGAAATGGGAATAGATGGGTCTAAAGGACTGTTGAAATAGCCAATGAAAGAAAAGAATAGTAATGTACCTGCATGCCTAACAGCCTGATGGTGCTCCAAATTCTCAGCCTTCATGAAGATCTCACCACATTCAGGGCAGGAACAGATGCTGCTCCTCAGAGAAGGGTCTCTAGTGAAACCAAGGACAGGATCTACCACCATTCTACACTCATAGCAGCCAGAGAATCTCCTGAAAGGCATTCCTCTAAAAGACCCCGCACTGGAGGAATTAGAAGATACAGAGAAGGAAGAAGCAGAGGAAACAACTCCATTAAGTTCATGCAGAGGAGCTTTCATAGATCTGCTAGAAGTATCATTGCTGCTCGAACCCATTGAGGCCCTTTTCTTGTTCACTTCCGGGGATCCTGTTTCAGGTCTGTGCATGACCTTGGTGTTGCTGCAGAGTGAACCGGAGCACTTCATTTTCTTGGATTTCTTGGCATTCTCCTCCACGGCCTGCTCATTTTGCTGCTTTCGATATTCCTTCTGTTGTGGTCGCTTTTGTTGCTGCTGCTGCTTTTGTTGTTGCTGGTGTTGTTGCTTCTGCTGAGCTTGGAGATCCCTGCAGCTCAAAAGGCCTCTTAACACCGACCAGGAGGGAGGTTTCTCAGATTTCAGAGGCTGCTGGTTCTGGTTTTGGTCCTGCGGGATTTTCTTGGCAGACGTCGTTTGGTTTTTCGGTTTAGCCATTGAGAATAGGATCTAACACAACAGTCTATCAAAGCTCAACAAATGGTGACTTTCTGGGTATCTTTCAGTCTTCCATGAACTGAAGCTTCTTCTAGGGAAGAACTTAGTTGGGACTTGAGAGGCTGTCTGATATGCACATGCTTTGATTTATATATTTTTGGCTGTGAGTAGGCGTTGTCGATGATGCGCATCCGACCGTTAAATTGTTCGGAGGGACTCTGGGATTGGTGGCATCGAAGGTGAGGAAAGAGACGTGGGTCCTCCACGCGTTAACATCAGCAAATGGTCTGTCTTTATTGCCTGGTGGCTTCCTCCCTGATTGTCAGAATAGAGCGTCTAAAAATTGTATGCATTCCGGGGTGCGACATAAAATATTAAAGGAGTCAACTTTTCCATTTTGTCTGTTTGCTTTTCCTTAATTTGTGGGTCAGCTCATTGTCATTAGCAACTCAACCTTTTTGTTTTCGGATCATAGATTTAGTATTGATGTTGTATGTTAAACTCACTTATGTTAATACAAAGGGATAAGATATTTAATTATTTTTTTGAGTTAGTTTTTGTAAGGAAGTCCCAAATTTACCTCGAAAGATTGATGCATAAAGTGCAAAGAAAAAAGACATTTAATCAAGCACATAAATATTTATAGTGCAATATGCCTTTTCATTACGAAACAGGTCTAGACATTTAGAGTGCATACTATTTGAATCTATAAGGATGTCTCACACATCATGTAAGGAAAGTTTAAATTTGACTTATGAGCTACAAAAATTTAATTATATTTAATTAGACATATAGCCTTTAGTAATATGAGACCGGAGATTTATACTACAATAATTTTTACATTTTCCATGACTTTTATTCTTATATCAATTTGCTTAAAATGAAAAATTAGACATTTTTTTAATGCTTTCAAGTTTTTACGTCTTTAGCAACTTTTTGTTACCTCCCTGCTATTTCGTGGGCCCAATAATGGGCCACAATCAGCCCATTTGTCTCTTCCTTTATCCCTCATTTTTGTAGTTAATATTACCATATTAGTGTATATATTGCAGTTTGAATGTGAGAGAGATGAATGGGAAATCTCCTCTACTACTATTTTTCTCGCCTTAATATCTTTTGTGGTTCACATGTCTATATGTTTCAATAATTTTGGCCTTGTCAGATTTGAGACTTTAAAATGACATCAAAAGATTACCCATAAAATTATAAAAAATTAATATATTACTAACTCATAAGATGCATCAAATTTCAATACACAATGATAGAATGGAATGGAATGATCTCACAACTTGGTTTTGTTTACTTTAACATATTGACGGGTTAAAAGTGTGGGGTTCTATAAATTCTCAAATTCCAAGGCCCACGTTACCACCAACTTTGACCGTCTGAAAACTTCTTTGCTGGGTTGATGATAACATTGATTGTTAAACTCCTGTACTTCTATGGTACTGGGATCCATTGCAGCTGAAGTCGTGGCTACTATTTTTTTCTTTTACCTTTTTTCTTGGGCGGATAGGAGACATGATTCTCGAACTCCAACAGCATTAATGGAGAGGTGGGTTATCAGAGAAACTGGGGGTGTTCCCCAAGGTGCCTTTTGGGGTTCAGCGCAGAGCACAGACATTAAGGGAAACACTAATTGCACTATAATGATGCCTCCTCTGGTAAAAGCTGCCTGATTGATTCCTTTTGCCTCAAAATCATGCCGCACCATATGCAATGGAATAAAGCTCTGCACTCTAAGCAGCAGAAAATTCGCACTTATCCCACCAAGTATGCGATGCTGCTTTTCATACTCTAGCCCATATTCTGTTTGCATTCAGCTCGTAAACAAAGCTAACAGGGACATGTTTATCGGTTACCGTTGCTGAGTGATGGACGCCAAGAACTTGAGATCAGAGTGATGGGTACAAATTCAAATGCGGGATGAACAGAAAGGAGAAAGTGTTAAATACTGAGAAACTTTATAGTTTGGTCAGTAAGCTTTTGCGATTCTCGGTTATAAATGCTTTTAGAAGGACGGTTAGAGAGGAATATATCGGTTAGCATGATATAAACAATGCAAGTATCAGAACAGTGAGCACTACCTCCGTGTGTTTGAAATTCAAATGAGTTCATGCAACGCATATGTTGGTCTCCTTCACTACGTGACCACAAAAGCTCATGCTTTCTTAAAAAAAAAAAAAAAAACTCTGTTTTTACTGTGCTGACTTTACTTTAGGTGCTTAATTCCAAGCTACAGTTCAGCAATCTAATGCTATTACAAGGGAACGTTAAAAGCTGTAAAGTAAAGTTGGAAGGATCCTTAAATGTTGTTCCTATTTGAATGGAGGCCTTTGGAGAGTTGACCTTAGCAATATGTAAAGATATGATATAAAATCAATCTTTGGATTTTAAATGGCTTAGTTTAATATGTCATCAAAGCAATTGATTTTTAAAAGAAAAACCATGTGGGACAATAGTTTTGTATCAAAAAGATAAAATACTTGAAGCAAAGCTTAAATGAAAAATGAACACTTCAGTATTTAAACCATTTTTCATATTAAAGTTTTAGACCTTTTGATGTAGTTAAGTTTAATAATATTTGATACATAAGAAAGTGCATAAATAATGAAAGTCTCACACCAGATTTATTAGGTGAAATTTAACTACTTTTTAACATAAGGTGGATTCAAGATTTTCATTTACATCTACCGAATTATGGACAAATGTGTTTCCATGTTGGTTACAAACTTAAGTTTGAAAGGGCCGCCTGGCACAGATTATGCATTTGGGTATCAGAGGCCTTGCGGGCCGTAGTATTTGCTGAAGGAGAATGGGCCAATAAGCATAACAAGAGAGGTCCTTCAGAAGGCATGATTTTGGGCCTTATTGTATTGGTCTTTGAATGCAGATATGGAGGCCTAATTGTAAGATTCTTTTGATTGGACTGGGAAAAGTCGAGAAAAATAGAATAAAGTTGAAGCCAGAGGAAGGCCCAATCTTGCGAGGAAAGGAAGGTGGAGCGCCAAGTTGGCCGTTCGAAATTTCGTGTTCTCATCAGCGGGTGGTGAGAGTGTCACCGAGAGACTCATCGGGCAGAGTCAGACGCAACCGGCTTTCGAGACCCTCACGGCGATGAGGCATCTTCGGCTTACCCGATCTTCTTGCAGCAGTTTGTGTCTTGTATAGTGTTCCACGACCGATCTTCGTCCCCGATAGAAATGCCGTTGAGATCCAGCCATGAATGGGGAGGCTGACCTTCCGGTTCGACCTGCCTTGACGAGGAATCTGGCCCGTACAAGCGCAGTGAAGCCACAGGATACGACTTCGTCCTCATCCTCTTCTCCTCCGGACTTTCTCCGTCATGTCCAGGCTGCTTTCAAGCGCCACCGCCCTCTTGGTCTCTCTCTCTCTCTCTCTCTCTAAAATCAAGACCCAAGTTTTTCTAGAATATGAATAATTAGGGCTTTATTTAAGGTTTCTTACGTTTTTTCAGCAGTTACGTTCGTTTGATTCACTGAAAAGCGAAAACATAGGGTTTATTTGGGTGGACTTCTCAACAATTCTACGCATACCATATGTTTATCTTTATTGCTTAGAATTCTGTTAAGTTACTGTGATTTCCTTTGGGCGGTTTGTTTTTCAATGGGCTATTACTTAAAATTTGGCGCCCTCTTAATGTTTGTTGTGAGAGATAGATATGGGGGGGGGGGGGGGGGTGAGGAGATCTTCATTGATTTAAAGTTTCGGGTTGGCGCTCTTTTTGAAGTGAACCCCTAGTTTGATTTGGATCCTTTTTTTTCCTTTAATCAAGCATTTGGATTGAAAGATTTGCTGGTATTACAATGTTTAGTAATGTTAATTACTGCATTTTCGCCAGTAACTTCCATGAACTGCTAGTTCTTCTGGCTTACTGCCATAAATGAGGGTTTGGAGGTCAAATTAAGTTCAATTATGCAGTTTTTATAATGTTTATTTCTGTGGAAATTTCAGGCACCACACAGTCCAATATTTTAAAGCCTAGGCGGATGGTGGTTCCCCAGAAAGAGTTCTTGAGAAGTTCAGCTCCTAATGTGGATTCTATCATGGGTGGCAAGAAGCCTACAGATGTGAATTCATTGAACCAAGGCGACATGGTGAAGGATTCAATTGTAACGACCAAGAATGTAGCCGCTATTCTTGGGGAAAGTCACGAAGATGCATCAATTACTCCACCTTCCCTTTCAGGCACTATTACCAAAACCTTTGACGAAAGCGTTAATTCATTTGATATGCAGAGAGATCAACCTAAACCAGCTAGTGGTTGTAAGGATGACAAAGCAATGCCCTCGTCACTTCGAGAATGTCAGAACAGAAATTGTCAGAGAAAGGTCGAGCTTCCAATTGGAAGCAGTGCTGTTTCCCAAGGTAATATTCAGTCCCTCGTTTAATTGCCAGGAATTCATTTGCTTCTTTTAGTTCATTGAAGTAGTTTTCTGGGGTGACACAGTGAATTTGGTAATGCTGTAGAATTCCTGAGTTGGTCTCCATGTTCTGCAATATAGATTTTCTCCTCTTTCAGCATGCGGGGGCCGATGATGGAATGGCCACTCAATTGGATAACTTATCATCTCATATGGGTTCACTTGCATTGACAGAAATTGAATGGATAGCAAGCAATCCGGTGGAGACATCAACTGTTGTTAACCATGATTTGAAGCCCCAGCATTTTCAGAACACAGAATCGGAAGTTAGTTTGAGGTCTGATCCTGGGATTACTTCTTTGTTGGCAAAGAGAACCTCAGTTGTCCAGGATCAGTTGCACCAGTTCAGAAACTTCTTAAGCCAGCCTGCTACTCAGTCTTCAGTTGTTGGGTCATCGTGTGCCACCACAACATCTGTCCACTCTACTTCAGCGCCCATGCCTAATTTAACAACCAGTAGCTCCCACTTGCACCGAGATAGCAGTTCTCACATGGCAGTAGAAACTTCAGTAGATATTAACATAGATTCTCAATGCAAAGGTCAGAGAAATATGGTGCAGCTTCCAAATCCTTTACCAAAGGGTGTTGGTGAAGTGTTAGTTGACCAAAAAGCTATTGCGGACAAACCTTCTAATTCTGCCACTGAGACCCACATGGAAGTGAAGCAGTATGACCTTTCTAAGGAGCAACAAGGAAGACTGGCGAAGGAAAATGGCATTAACGAAAATCTATCTTTTCAAGATGATAAATCCAGTAAGGGGAAAGAACATGCCGGTGATGTGACCCATGAGGAATCTCAGGGTCCCTTGTCCAAAAACATATCTTCAGAGGTGAAACTAGAGCTTTCTAAATCAGAAAAGCAAGAAAGGGTTGCAAGTGTAAAAGGTTCATCAGCTCCTCGTAGAAGGAACTATGACCCTGACCTCTTCTTCAAAGTGAATGGAAAGCTGTATCAGAGGCTTGGAAAGATAGGTAGCGGTGGAAGCAGTGAGGTTCACAAAGTTATTTCATCGGACTGTACAATCTATGCATTAAAAAAGATAAAGCTCAAAGGTCGTGATTATGCCACTGCTTTTGGGTTCTGTCAGGAAATAGAGTATTTGAATAAGTTGAAAGGGAGGAACAACATTATACAGCTTGTTGACTATGAGGTATCTACTTTAACTTGGAATTGTTTGTTACCATCAAATGCAAGTTATTGCCTTTAGATAAGTTCTCTGTTTAGTCTTCTTCGGGGCGTACAGAGCAACATGCTACTTAACTCTTGATGTGGCTGTTCTTGAGAGACAACCCGCTAGGACAGAAAAGTGAATAGTTAAGACTTTCCTGGCAAGATGGTGTCCAGTGCAACCGGGCAATGGAGAGATGCTTTGCCGTATACACTGATATGAAATTTCCAACCAATCTATCTCAAAAAGACTTAGCAAGTAAATTTTGGATGTCAAAACAATGGCCTAAAACAAGGCATGAGTAGGCCAAAACTATCTAGGATGTGGTTGAGGTGCTCTTAAATTTGGTTAATCGCTGTGTTGTGGCTATTATCCAGAATATAGTCATGACTAGAAGACAATTAGCAACCTGCCCTTTAGCATCCTCTTTTGGATACTTAAAAATGGTGTTGATGTGACCCTTGATTTTTGGATACTTAAAATCACCACTGAACTCCTCGAGCAATGCCCAAACGCAAATTAGTCATAGCTAGCAAGCAGATAGCTGCCAGAGCTTAGCATTCTACTTTGGATTTTATGCCAACTGTACCCTTTGACCAAAGTTTTTTAGTGATTGATGATATTTTTGCTGACAATTCGTAGTTTGATGTTGACTTTATGACTAACATTTCAAAAAAAAATATAGTTTATCTACCTGCCGTAGAAAACCTTCAAGTGATAGTTTTTTGTATGATACACACCTCTCCCTTCGTGATTATTTTGTATTATTATTTAGGTAGAGACTGTTTCTCATGTCATGGGTTAGATTTCCTCTACTCTTGGTGAAACAAACAAATCTGGAATAGCCTAGGCTCATTGGTTCTGGATTTTGTTGTGCCCCAAAATAGACTGTTGTTGATAAAAATAAAAGATTCTACATAATACTTCTTCGGATCCTTGTTGCTCTTGTATCCCAGGTTAACATGATAGCACGGTATGAAGAATGCTGAAGGATCCTTATCTATGTCAAGGATTAGAAGCTTATAGATATGCTCTTTCCTATTGTTTCTCTTGTTTTCTTCCTACACAAGCTCTATTTAAGGGGTACACAAAAACTAAGCCAGTCATTGGCTTCTGGACGTAAATTTATTTATTGAACTTTCTAATAAACACGCATTTAGTCATGTCTGTTGAGAAGAATTAAAACTTCTTTTCTTATCCTTCCAGTTATTTTGAATTTTTATTATTTATGTCTTATCACCTTTGTCTTTGTCCCATAATTAAGGTTTGTTAGAAATGCTTTTTGTATTGTAACTTGTTTGTGTTAACCCAGTCTTTGTTCTTAGGTGACAGATAAGGCTTTACTTCAGGAAGTCATCAATGGTTGCATGAGTAATAAAGATGGCAGAGTCAAAGATGATGGATGTATTTACATGGTACTTGAATATGGGGAAATTGATTTGGCACACATGTTATCCCAGAAATGGAAGGAGATGGACAGGTCTGAGCATGCCATCGACCAGAACTGGCTCCGTTTCTACTGGCAGGTTATTGTGCTAATCTTTTTTATGATTGAAATTCCATCCTTAAAATAAATGAAAGTTTCCCAGAAACAAAAGGACATTACAATTTGCTCAAGTGTCAAAGCTGAAGGTCCTGCTTTTGGTCAGTCCAAAAGGCCTACCTTCGAGATCAGTAGTTATCCCTATGGACTACAAAGTTCGAAGAGATCTTAGAATCAATTGTGTTCTGATAAAAAAATCTCAATATCATATGTGTTTAGAAGAAAAACAAAAATGCAATTCCAATTACGGTCTTACAAAATGACAGTTACTTAAACATCTTCCAGAACGTGGAGGTTCTCATCATTCAAATTAGAGTGTGGAACTGAGTTTTCTGAATGCATATGGGCATTTTTAGTCTGCAAATCTCAAAACATAAGGAAATGTTGCTAATTTAACTCATGCTTATATTTTTATATGATTACGCTGATGTAGCCTAATAATTGAAGTTGAGTCACTTCATTATATTTCTGATCTCAAACTTAGCATCTACGTATGTGCATATATATGTTTAATTTCTAATATGTCTTAAATTAAGGATATGTTGGGGCTGAAATTAACTTCATTGCTATAGTTCTTTGATTATGGAACCATTTCCTTATTTGAGCTCCAGATTATCAAACCTATAATTGACTACTCAACTTAGCATTTTACAAATCAAATACCCTCCTTTTCACATTGAACTTCTCTTGCACTTTTTTTTTTTTTTCGGTTCTCTGCTGCTGCACTTTAGTTTGCTGCGGAAAAAGTGACCAGAGTCTGCATTAATGTCATTATGCTTGCAAGATGTGCTAAGGTGCTTAGACAAAAGCTTCCTTACTATGAGTATTTTTGCTCAAGTTTGTGCATGAACTAGTTTACATTATTTGCAGCAAAGTAATCTAGTTGATGCTGATTGTTTTACATTTGTAAATTGAAATTATTTTGGTGGAAACTTGGCAGCAAATTCTTCAAGCTGTCAACACTATACACGAGGAACGCATAGTCCACTCAGATTTGAAGCCAGCTAATTTCCTTCTAGTCAAGGGTTCCCTGAAACTAATTGATTTTGGCATTGCTAAAGCTATAATGAGCGATACCACTAACATCCAAAGGGATTCACAGGTATTTCTTATTTATGCTCCATGATTCATAGATCATTTAGTTTTTGCCCCTATCTAGTGACTCAATCATATGCAGCCACTTTTAGAAGGACGAGTCTCCATCTGTAAACGGATAATGAGTTGGGAGTAGCAAGTTTTTAGGAATGGTTGAACATGATTCATATTGGTCTCAATGTATTAGCACTGGTCATTCATGGTTACTGACCGGGGCTGGTTCAGCTGAACTCAGGTATTGAGTAGGTTAGTAGAAGTTGTCTACCAATTCTTCATACTTTGGCTTCTGACATCATTTCTAGTACGAGTTTGCATATGTTGGGAAGTCAGAAAGTGCAAGTAAAAAATTAATATTCTCGCTAACATTTTGTGTTGTTACACTAATTACCTGGGGCTTTCGATAGGAAAATTTTCTGACAACCTTATTCTAATATCTATTGTTTGTTATAGAAGATACTCTTTGTTCCTTGATGTAGGATTTCGGGTACTCAAGAATTAGAGGAATGTGAGGTTATACATTTCTCCAACATGGGGAACTGTATTTCTTTTATTAGATTAACAATATAATATGATTCCAATTTTGTTTTATCTTTTTCTTCCTACTTGGTCAGAACTTTTTATTTAGTTATCAAAACATCTTTGACTTTTATGCATCCACCCAAATATTTCTATTGGACGCCATAATCTATTCTGCCTGGTATGCTACACTGTTAAATCACGAGATAAACCCCAGTGCACACAAAAGGATTGGCTTGTCGTGCTTTTGCTTAGTTCTCTTTTTCCACCACTGCAGGTGGGTACACTAAGCTACATGTCTCCAGAGGCATTTATGTGCAATGAAACTGATGCAAATGGAAACATCATAAAGTGTGGTCGGCCATCAGACATCTGGTCCCTTGGCTGCATTCTTTACCAGATGGTGTATGGAAGGACCCCTTTCGCAGAGTACAAAACATTTTGGGCCAAGTTCAAAGTTATAACAGATCCAAACCATGAGATCACATACGGACCAGTTTCTAATCCCTGGCTTCTTGATCTTATGAAGAAATGTCTTGCATGGGACCGCAATGAAAGGTGGCGGATCCCACAACTGCTTCAACATCCTTTTCTTGTTCCCCCAGTTCCTTCCCAGCTATTATCCTCTCAAGGCCAAAGCTGTAAACTGCTCCAAGTCATTGCTGAAACTTGCACCACTGACCAAGAAGGCTCAACGTTATGCGGTCTGCTTGAAGAAGTGCTCAACTACCCAGATCAGAAAATAACATCCTCATTATTAACATCAAAGGATCAACAGTGCAAGTTGCTTTCCAAAATATCAGAACTCTGTGTTCTTCTTCAGGATCATATAGGAAATTCAGAGAAGTGAAGATCAGGTAATGTTTTTCAGCACTTTCTTGAGTGTTTCAACCTTGGGCAGTTCTTTCTGCCATGAAAGAGTTCGTGCTCGGTTGTATATGCTTCATCCTTTTTTGTAAGATGTAATCAGTCTTGTTGTGTTATTGTGTTTTTTTAAAAGGAGAGAAAAAACTGCTACTTGCCGTCCCCAAATCACTTGCATGGATCCAGATAGCTGCTTATTATATAGCACACCTGGACAGCAAGTTAATACAATTTTTGTACAGTACGATTGTACTCATTCCATTTTTAGATCAAATTCTTATTTCAACTTGAATCATCCTCTGTCATTATTTTTCATTACATACCCTTGTGTAGGTTGGGGAATATACTCCCTCCATCTTTTTGCCATGCCGCATGCGTCAAATCCCCCCAGAAATTAACGATTAGGATTCCAGTTTCTTCAGAGTTGCTATCAACTAAATTTCTTACTGTCTCACTTATTGTTCTCCAATAAAAAAATTAGAACGTTGTATATTGGCAAATAACTTTCAACATGGAGACCATTTGCTGATAATATTTTCTTAAAGTTCCAGTTCTTTAACACCCGGAAATTGCAATAGTGTACGTCAAATGGTTTTTCTCAGTGCGGAAGACAGTTATAACGTTGGTTTTTGGGGTTCACTGATATCTTTTAGGAAGTTGCTACACTTCTCTATAGCCAAAATTTCGATATTAACGAAAAACTAGTCGACCAGTGACTATCTGAAAAACAAAGAAAAACCTAAAATGACTTTAAGGGGAACTCGACATCCGGAGGAATAGGTGTTACGATTATTGGCTATAGAACGTGTAACTGGATGAGAGGGTACCGAATCCTCCTGAAAGAGGTCGGCGTACCTTTTCTTTTTGACACCCAGGTGAAGGCACCACAGGTGAGAGACACGTTAGGGAAAAAAGTGACTCCTCAAACTTTCATTAACATTCAAAGATGCCTACAGAGTCCATCATCTATTCCTTTTAAAGGCCACCTAGCGTGATCCTTAGGAAAGGGACTGACATTCATTAAAGACTAACATAACTCCTACACGTTACTGCTGCAAATACAAAAGATTAACAAAAGATATGCACGCCACCTTCACGCCTACAACTTTTCCCCGTGGCTGCAACTAGCTGCTTCCCCATGCACTCTCGTGACTACTGTGTCATGATTACCTGCTTGCAAACACGCTTCAGGTTCCAAAATGCAAAAGTGATGATGTGACCATCATCCATACCATGCCACGTAGACCGATTCATAACATAGGGGAGCCTAGAGATGGTATGCATCAGTGCAGGTGGTAGATGACCTGTGACCAGTGATGAATGCAACATGGAAATGGTTAACTGAACGGAGATGCCAACTTCATCATTCACCGATCTAAGCTCGTCTATTTCTCAGGAATGGCTCCACGGTGCAAGAATCGGCAATGGGAAGAAACTTTATGGTAGATCTCGTTATTAATCTCCGGATGAGAGTTTGTAAGAAGCTTCTGCACGTGCTTCCTCCAACTTCAGCAAGAGGTCCTTCATGAAAGGTGTATTTGTACCGTGTGTAACTCGCAGGATATCAGCTGCCTTGGTCAGTGATTTTATAGCACCCTCCGTGTCTCCCAGTAACCTGTGACATTGAAGAGAAGTTCAAGATATAATGAACAAGGTCATTCACAAGGAAAAGGCTGGAAGGTACCATGAGATGTAATACAGTTTACGAAGTAGAGGGGCGCAGGAAAATCCCCTACACGTGTGCTACTGACTGATGTAGCACTAAACATTTACCCCCTTCTAAAAGCAATAGTTGCACAGTCAATCCTAAATGCCTAATTGGTCGTACCTATGGTACCCCTAAACAAGTTAACAATTTTGATAGTGAAAAATAGATGGGGAGGAAGACAGAACAGTAGAAGATGGTTAGACAGTGTTTGAAATAAGTTGCTTGATCACATTAGAGAGCGGCATTTCAACATCAACACAAATTAAGTTTCCGAAGGTTTAGTGCCATGCCGAGAGACATATTGTGTTTATAAAAATAATGGGCAAGCATCACCCCCTTTTAAGACCCTAATAAACCTCCCCGGCGTAAGCGGAAGTCCGGACCTCACACTCAAGTTAACTTGAGGTGGTAACTAATTTTCAGTAGGCCAACAGACTTAGGCTTACGGATATAATCGAACTCTAAAAGGTACGTGAGGAACTTATGGTAACAAAACCTAGTTCAAATGCTACTTTTTTAACAATCGAAATTCTAATCCCAACTCTGGTAAAGCTATTAATATATACCAATATGAAGGAAATGATGAAACATGTCCAGTACACTCTCTTCACACACCAGCCCACCCCCAAAAGATTAAAAGAAAAGAAATGGTCATAGAAGTCTGCTATGAACAAGGAAATTGTCAAACATGAGATGTAGAAATGGTTTTGGAGCAACTAAAACCTCATGAAAAGTATTCCATGTACAAAACCCACATGACTAATTGGGCAATCACAGGATTGAAGCAAAGTTGGATTATGCCGCAATGGAAGGCAAATGAAGATCAGATCATATACCTTTATGGCATCATCACAGTAATTAAAGAAAGAATCAATTAATATCATTAACTTAAAAGCAGATTCTGACTGGTGGTTTATATGCATCTTACAGTAGTACCTCAGTCACTGACCATCTTATAGCCATTAAGTCTGCATAATATTAAAATTTGAAGTATCCAACTGTTCAATAACATCTTACAGGATCAGCGTTCTGCTCAGTAAGTTATGAATACCGAAGAACAAACTTAGAAAAGAAGACTACAACTTGTCTTTGTTATTTAAGAAGATGTGCTCCAAGGAATCAACTAGAGCATCTTGGAAAACAAAAAATGGAAGATTCATGAAACTAAAAATGTAAGCAAAGATTCTTACCACTCAAGCTTCCCACAGGTATAATACGGCAGTCCAAGCAAAGGATGGAATTCTGGATATACCCCTGCAGTGAAACAGTAAGCCCAATTCAGGACAGTAGCAGCATCGACAGGTGGAATTCATGCAACAACCTCTCCACCCCCGAAGAAAAAGAAGCTGAAGTATAAATATGAAATAGATAGTGTGAAGAGAATAACAGAGAATAACATGACCAAGGAGGACTTTAAGTTATTTATTTTCTTTATTTGATGCAGAGGCACTGTACTGCAGTTGATAGAAGCAGTCATTAAAAATGAAACTTAGAGAAACTTCTAGGTTCTAGAGTTTTTCTAGCATAAATTATTGCACTTGTATAGCTTAACAAGCTAATCATGTTTTGAATAAATAGAATTTCAACACAAGGATAGAAATTGTCACATAAGTAAAAGCAGGGTGTTGGAAGGCCTATTTTCAAAACTCATCATGTGGCACTAGTTTTGTGAACAGGTGATAAGCAATTTAAGAAATCAGCATCCCGTAAGGACTTGTCAGTGGTAGGTGAAATTTTCATCATAGCATGAACATTTTCTGAGAGATCTAGTCAGATCTTCATTCTTTCAATCTTTATGCAAGAGATTCATTGAGATCAGTTTTATGAGAACAAGAAATGAGAGCTATTTCTGGTCTACATCATATCCTTGCATTTTATACACGTAACTCCAGACTTCTTTATGATACAAAACGCTATGCAATTTCCATGGTATTTTGGCATAAGTTCATTTCTTGAGCAAATTAAACAGACTCTTGTGATGACTTTTTTACGTAAAGGGTGATATATGATTAATGCGTGCATAATGTTTCATTTTTTATCCAGAAGCTGCAACTTGAACTAAAAAGTTAGAAGATCAAAGGAACTTGAAATCTCACTCACTTTGATACACTGGAATGGTCAATCTGCAATATCCTAGAGCTTCTCTCCAATCATGCAGCTCCATCAAAATCTGAAAATAGAAAAAAGAAATAATCATTTTAATTCAAGGTTTGGTAGTCCCATAAAAAGTTGATTTATCCTATTTTGGTTTAATTGGCATCTAAAGTCAAAAGTAGTCTATGCTTTAGAACTAAAGGCCAAGCAAAGTAACAGAGAAATGTTAACAAATTTTGGATCATCACTGAAATGTGGGAAAAATTTCAAAAAAAGAAAGAGAGACACAAGCACTAGTTCTAAATTTCAATCTATTAAGCTTCTGTCCAATCTTTGTATACTTGCTACTTCCCCAAGCCTAAAAGAATGTTTCAGCCAACAAATACTTTGTTCTTTGTATTTCAGTGATAAAAAAACAGATCTGCTTCAGCATAAATTTGAACGGAGATCTAGCAAAACATGTCCAAGTAAGATTGCATCCATACAATTCAAAAATAACAGAAGAATTAAAAGTCAGGGGAGACAAAAACCTAAAATATCTACCTTCAAAAGCTTTTCTCGTGTTTGTAACAAACTGGTTGAGAAAGGATGGCACAGTTTCTTCTGGAGCTTCTCAATCTTCTGATATATAGAAAGAGTTTCCTGATGATCTAAGGTCAGTCAAAGACAAGTTCTTGTTCAATAATTGTAAACACATGTGCACTCTGATTCTACACTTTCAAATGAAGAGAATAAATATTCAGATCATGGCAGAGGAAAGGAAACTGAAGAAGATTCAATAAGCATCATATCATATCAAACTAAAAGATTAAGAAATTCTCAGGGAAAACAGTCAAAGGAGGATACTGCCAGACGTTGAAGACATAAGAACCCTGTCAGACAACAATTTTACTTCACTTGCAATCTTTCTTATCTCTTCCTTGTCCCGAACAAGTCCACATTGTTGGCATATAAATCCTTTGTCATCTGCATATCTCGAAGCCAGAAAGGAAAATAGTAACTTTAGTTAGCTAACTGACCATTTTTTTTTTGCAAGAAACTGATGGATCACAGGTCACCACATACCAGAAGTGCGGAACAGGAAACCACTGCATCCATCATCCTTGCACCGATAACCTTCTAAAATTGCACTTTCTTCTATATCATCATATTGCCCCTTTAATGTACATTAGCACAATCAAACAGAGTAGATCTGGTTTTTTGATATTAAATGACATACTACAAGTTCAATGAGATAGCCAAAAAGATCCTCAGAAACTTAGTATAGCAAGTACCACTTTTATGCAGCGTGTACACGTGCAGGTGAAATAGTACTGTTCTTTCAGAGCCTTTTGCCGAGTCATAGTGCTTCCAGCAGTTTCAATGTAACTAATCAGCACCTTGCAAAGAAGAACCATATAAATAAAATTTACACTAGACCTGAAGAAAAAGGGTATGAGATAACTTCATGCCCCACTTTTCATTGACCTAAAGAATTCATTAAGATGACTTAAAAGAAAATAAGTCCCTTGGAAGAGTTAAGGAAAAAAAAAGTGTAACCTAATTGTGCATTGTAAGTTTTGTGAATGACACAATGAAGGAATAGAAGCAATTCTTTAGGTAATGTTTCAGAATGTGATTGGGAAGTACTTCGGGTGGAAAATCCTCTTTGAAAGGCATGGAAGCAATGGGACCCTCATCACTCTCTTTGACCAATATAGATATAGATGAGTTACCTTACATCCAATGGTGTTGAGTTTTCTATTCTTGAGCTACATCTTTATTTAAGTTAATTTGACAAGTGGTTTACTGGTTGAGGTAATGGTCACATCCCCTTATTGGTAGACTTATCTGGTTATTTGAAAATTACCTTATAAATCTTTAAAGGACCACATGTTTAAGGGATATATGCATAAATTTCCTCTTTTAAGTAAGAGTGTTATTAGTAACCAGAAAATTGGGCACTAAGCACTGATAGTTTCGAATGTATACAATTGATATAGGTTGTGTCTGCATAATGGTAAAGTACGCCTTTGATCCCCTAATTTCTCAATATAGCATGAATTAAAAAAATAGTCTGAGGCATAATTTGCGTTTCTCCTCCCCAGACATGCCCTCTTTCTCTTGCTCAATTTCATTTCTATTACCTATGCCAAATTATACTGAAAAATAACTTCCTGGCATTTCATTGACAATTGGCTTTACAACTTTACATAGTATCCTGACACTAACTTTGAATTGAGAAGGAACTTTCAAAATGGATTCTTGAGTTCTAAAACTGTCACTAATGTGCAAGGAACACTTTGCACCAGCATTTCTATTGGTGGCCTTACAAAAAGAATGGTTCGTCAAAAGAAAGATATATACACATCTATATGCATAGATGTGTGTTTGCATGTGTGTTTCTGGGATACTGACCAAAGCTTGAAGAAGACAGATTAACTAAATGATCACCGTGCCAATTCAAATAAGCAGTATATGTACAAAGCTGACCAGGAACGTGATGGGAAATGAAGTTTCAATTATCAGCCCAAGCTTTTGCCAGGACTTTTCAGAAGAATATATACCTCAGCTCCCTCTGGAATATGTTGCACAGCACGTACAACAGCCAACCTTCCCTCAAACACCAAGACAGAATTGGGCAAGCAGCTAGTGTAACAGCAGAATTAGCAAACTAATAGCAAGATGTTGAAATTCAGAAACGGCAATGCGTTAAAGAGTTACCTATGGTTAATGATAGATATCACGGGGTAAAGTCCTGTGCCCAAGGGTCTTAGTTCACTGTCGCAAATGGTGTGTGCATTGCATGCAAACTGCATTAAATGAGAAGTATCGGACTCAACATTTTATCTGAAGATCAATGTTCGCTATACAAATGAATATTATTAAGAAATCTTGCTTCAGTATGAGAAGTAAAAATTGTAAAAGGTTTTGTAAGATCGACATATAACAATTTGCCACTGAATCGTAATACAATTTCTGGTTAATTAGTTCCAACATGCCCCATCTTGCATGACGAGTTGGTTTAGTACACTCAAAATTCACAGCATGTAATTCCATCATGATTGAGTAGTTCAAATCGTTTAGCAGTGTAGATCACCCCACCCCTGCCCACCTCAACCTCCCTCCTTTTCAATTCAACAGAATTTCTGCACGGCTGTTTGCACACCTGAAGCTTCAGAAAGGGAAGTTTAACCAATATGATCACAGACTCCTGGAGTGCAGCTTTATGAAAGATGTTTGATGGAAATCGTAGTCTTATCTTTGAATTAAGAGTAAAGACAAACTGAGGTGGCTTGAAACTATTATGCTTAAATGCAAAAGAAAAGAGATGTTCACTCCGAAACTAATATTTAAGAAGACCTTGGAAAAGTTTTCAGCAATCTCTTTTATGCTGATCTCAGGCCACTGTAGTATCAGGTTGACAAGGTTAGCCATCTGGGCATACAGCAGCAATTGCTTCTCATCAATGTCAGACATGTCTTACCAAAACTTAAGGTTAAATAAAACAATTATGTGTGGAGATATAACAAAAGAAAAAACCTCGAAATGGGGCATGCTGAAAGTAAAGATTAAAATGGAGAAGGATACGGGACACCAGTGCCTCCACCAAGCCGTAATTGTCTGTAGCAGTAGTAGGAATGACCTAACAGTAAAGTGAAAATACACAATTTAGAAGCCATAAGTTTTGATAGGCCAATGCAAATATTGTTAAGTAACTAGCTTCTTAGAAACAAGAAAATAAATAGCAGGACCATGCAAGCCAGAATATTCAAAAGTACCAACCAAAATTCCAACGGAAAAATCAGTGTAATTCACATCCTATCAAAACTCTAGAATTTAAGCTTCCACAGAGTGTTTGACCATTGGCTCAAACCCCTCAATGTAGTTCTTAGCTTGCAAGGCAGCATCATATCTTAGAACAGATCACGGTTAAGTCATTAATCTTCTAAATCCTGTCAGGGAAGCTAGGATAGATATTTCACAATATACGTTGACAGCATCACAGGAGAATTACAGTGAGGACACATAAGAAATCATTGCATGCAACTCTTACTTAAGTGAGCCTCCTGTTAATCCATCACAGTGGAGAACCATCTTATTCTTTCACACACTGATACAACTACAAATGCTGGTCCAAAGTCTTGCAAATCAATTCAATAACAGAAAAACTAGACCATCCCAACTAAAGCTGCGGTGAACAACTACCAGCTAGATACAACTTATAATGAGATCAATTCAACAAGGCATTATCTTAAATGTTGCAATTTACCCACCTAAGGTCTAGGTGTGATCACTGACAAACATCTTTCCTCTTATGCACCATCACAGATATACAAACTGTCCTGTAAGTATCCAACCAATCATAGTTTGAGGAACAAATGAAGTGATGAGGAAACTTTAGGGGTCAGTTCTTTTGAAATTCCAGGACTGAAGATATATGGAAATATCAATTGTCAATGCCACTACCAGAAATCTTCACCAATGTAGAACCTGATCTCAGAATAATTCTTTCCCGTTCAACTATCAGGTGAGTTTGTCACGAAAAGTTTGATGAAGAAATTTATTCTACTTGCCAGAGACATCAAGCATATGACAGGCACATTTGCATTAGTTTATGGGATGGCTCAAATTTTATGTCGCAAACTAATAAATTATATTTTTTTTCATGATCTTGCTATCCCTCCTCTGTCAAAATTTCCAAACCTCCATATTTTGCTTTTTCATTTTTATTCACTATTCTACGTTAATTTGAAAAAGAATAATTTTGGTACAAGATATATTGAGGTCACTAACACGATCAACAAAACTACCCAACTGATTACATAAACATCAAGTTTTAGCAAAATCTAACAGTCACCTAATACTGAGTTAGACATACTCTGCCTATAGGAGATTGATTCGTTGACAATTAGACACAATCATACTCTCACCCCAAAATTTTGCATCTCTAGGATCCCCATTATAATGCTTGTACTTTGAATTCATGAAAAACGGACTAAGTAGAAAGCTAAAAGGAGTGAACTAATAGGAAGACCACAAACAGAGGAAAATAATAATGGACTAACAGAAATATTCTAATATTCAATTAGAACATATTCTTTTACCTTCTCAGTCTGCAGTTTTCTCCGCAGGTAGAGTTTTACCATCAGCCGTATTGAAGGTGTAACAGATTTTCTCTTATTCTGGTCAAGACTTGACAGCACTTGGCATTCAAGACGATGCAACTTCCAGTCCAACTTCTGAAGATATAAGGCACCGACCAATGTACGGAGAGGAAGTATATGACATAACATTAGTTACATTTACTGAATAACCAGAGATCTAAGGCATCATAAGGAGTCAAGAGATCCGATTTCAAATCTTTTATCTTCACTTATTGAATCCCTACGAAAAATTTTGTTGCTTCTCCCAAACACCATAAAAGACAATTTTGCATGACGAGTCATTGATATGAGAACTCCCAAATGAATATCCATCACCATTTCTTTGGGGTTTAATATATTCCATAGGTATTTCCATGAATCAAGTACTCGGTGCAAAAGATCTATGATGATACTATCTGAACCACCGATAAATAAAAAATGATCTTTACTTCCAATTTATACACTCAAAACGAACTGTCTAAATAGAAAGTTGGCAAGCGAAATCAAAAACATTCGATTGAGCATACGATGCTGCACAACAAATACACATTTATATACCTGGCATGTGCGACCACAGTACCACACAACATGACAAGCCGAGCACTTCTTAAGGTTACTTGTTGTGAAGCATCCGTCACATCTCGTGTCAACTGATGACTTGTTCGGTACACAGACATAAGGCTCTTGGCTTATGATTACTTCTCCTAAAATACATTAAAGTGCAGCAATGAAAGTTAAAAACAGATTATTTTTACGTATTCCTTGCTTCTTAAATACACGCCTGAAGCAACTCAACAATTATTAGAAGAAATGTATGGATAACTACCAAATCATATGCAACATCAGGATATGAACAAGCACTACAGGGAAGCGAAGTTGAAACTTTGAAAGAGCTCGTTATATCGGGGCCAAAATTGCTAGCAAGTAGAAAAATTAACCAATTCTACTCCATTTCAATGCCTGTTCTCCCTAAATACAAAATATTTAACTAGGTATCTTCAACGTAGTGAGGCCAAAGCCATGTTGAAATCCTATATGATAGCGACGCAGAAGTTCGCGAGAGAGAGAGAGAGAGAGAGAGAGAGAGAGTAGAGACCTGGACGGAAACATCTGGTGGTTAAGAGGCATCGGCCTTTTTCTTGGATAGTAGAAATGGTTAGACCGCGTTCGTTAAGTGCAGTCTGCAAGGCCTCCATTGCTGCTGCCCTCGCATGCTCTAGAACGAGCGTGTGCCTTTTCTATTAATTTCGCCAAACAAGGTGCTAGAACCGCGAGTCATTACTTTGATTAGAGAGGAAGAGCGCGGGCCCACAAGACACGTGTCACATAACGGTGCTGACTTCTGAAACGTTTCAAATTTGGAGAATAGCAACAGGGCTTTGGCGAAACAAGCGAGGTTCAGGTGTCTAATGTCCCTAGCTTCCAGCTCTCTGCGATTTTTCTCCTTACGGAACTCGCTCTGCTTTCTCCCTCTGCGCGAAGTTATTTTATCGAAGAAGCGGCATTTAGGTGTCAGTCTATCTGCGGCATATTCAGGTTTGATCAAACTCGTTCTCACGAATCGTATCCAACATGTTAATCTTTACCGTCTGAGCTGCTGAGAGATCATAGAAACCAAACTGGAAATCGAAGTCTGGGTGAGTCCTTTTTTAATTGTTTCCTTCAACTTTTGTTTCTGTGCAGCTATGGATTCCGGTTCATCATGTACTTTAGTTCTCTGTGGAAAATCAACGGTCGAAAGCGAAATTGCAAAAGCTATTAAGAGCACTGGTGCTCTGAAGCTGCCTGACAATAGCAACTTTTCAATTCTTTTGCAATCGGAGCTGGAGAAACAGCTCCGAGAAGATTCGGACCCTTTCGACATCGATTCTTTCCTGTGTTCTCTCTCAACGAATCAGTTCGGCAGGTTCCTTATTTGGTCTCCACGGTTACCTTCCACACATGACGTTGTTTCTCAGTAAGTCTAAGAAAACTCGATGCTTTCCCCTATTTTGACTTTTTTTCTTACTAAATTAATTGTTTTGTTTTCACTAGCAATTTCGGTGATCTTCCGGTTGGTACAGTTTGTGTTACCGACGTTCAGTCGAAGGGACGAGGTTTTGAAACGCTGATTAACAGCTTCTGTGATTGTTGCATTGCGGTCTTGGAAATTGTTGGTATTTAATAATAACACGGGAATTTCTTAGGTCGGTCGAAGAATGTGTGGGAGTCTCCGAAAGGTTGCCTTATGTTTTCTTTTACCATACAAATGGAGGATGGACGAATTGTGCCTCTTTTGCAATATGTTATCTCTCTTGCCATCACCGAGGCAATAAAGGATGTCTGTGACAAAAAAGTGAGTCGGTTTTTTGTGTATATTGGCGTTGTCAATGTTTGAAAGATATCATGATGATCAACTTATCAAATAGTTTTAAGCAGAGCTTTCTGCTCCTGACTATTGGCATCTCTCATGCATTGGTGGAATGGGTAAAGATAATGAACAAAACAAGTAAAGATAAATTTAGCATCAGAAATAAGCAATGAAACTGCAAAAGAATTTAGGGACTTTTAGATTGACTCGCTTAATATTTGAAGTGTGGTGATTTAAAAGAGGAATGTCATTCATGCATTTGTGCGTTGTATCCCATCTTGGCATACATAAAAGGCTTCACTTTTCAAATTATCAATTCAAGGCCGCTCCTTTGTTGTATATCATTGGGTTACTTAGGACTGGGTATTTCTGGTGTGATTCTATCTTGAAAAGTGAGTGATGCTGAGAAGTAAATACTAATTTGCTAATTTGCTAATTTGCTGTATTAATTTGCATTTCAGGGCTTACCGTACGTTGATGTTAAAATAAAGTGGCCAAATGATCTTTACTTAAATGGCCTTAAGATTGGAGGCATTCTATGCACCTCAACCTATAGGTCGAAGAAGTTCAATGTCAGTGCTGGTAATAGACTTGTGCAATTGGTGATGGTACACAAACTTGTTGTAATAAACCATGCTTCTGCATACATAACTGACTGGAATGTTTCCTTCTGAGCCTGTTCTCTCGTTAAATTGAGAAGTCTAGTCACATTTTTGTTGATTATGTACTATCATTTAACTTTGTGTGCATGGTTGATTATATTGGCTCATTCCATGTTCTTGCAGGTGTCGGTCTGAATATTGATAATGAGAAACCAACGACATGTTTGAATGCAGTTCTACGAGAATTATCTTTTGGGGCTTCCCCAATCAGTAGAACAGAAATACTTGCTGCTTTTTTAAATAAATTTGAGAAATTTTATGATCTTTTCATGAATCAAGGTAAACATCATTCTTAACAATTCCAACAGTGTTTTCATTACAATCGGTATGTCATTGCTTAGTTTAATTCGTCGTTTCCTTTATGATGTGGTAAAGTTGGCCTCACATAAGCAATTTGATATTTCTTTGACTTCCTCTTCCCTCAGGCTATAAGCATTGCCATAGTTTACTTAGGTAAACAATCATCCAGTAGTTAGATGATATGGGATGTTTGAAATGCATCTTGTTACTGAATGCCTTCTAAAACTTGAAAATGTAAATCAAATACATTGGATGAAGACTTCACATATAAGGAAAGCTCAATCAGAAAGCACTGTTTCTGAACACGTCTTGTATTGATGAATTACATTCTTGTGGCTCGCTTTGCTTAGCACCAATTGGAGTTTGCATCTTTCTGTTTCTGTTTCTTTCCTCCTAAACATATCCTTCGGTAGATGTGCTAAAGCCTATCAGGTTTTTGTGGACGGTGGAAACATTGCCATGATTTATTGATCATGAAACTCGTCTGCCACTTTTTTGGCAAGTGCTGCTTATTGAGCATACGTCAATTCTACTATTCCTTTGTTTAGTTTGACAGGCATCATAGGCTCCAGTTAACCAAGTAAAAGGCCCCAAGATGTTTGGTAGTAGTTCTTGAAGATGGCATCAATTGTCCAGCTCTATCTTTTTGAAATTGAGTGCTTCTTTTATTCCTTCTGATAACGAGAGTAGATTTTGTCAAGCTTTTAACTATGGTTAAAAAGACAGTTACCAATGCTACTCTTATAAACAAGGGTTGAGGCTAACGTAAGGGTTCAATACTGTACAATTATATGGATTGCACTTACCTATAGATTTTGCTTGTTTGCTGATATGCTCTGTCATTCAATGAGTGTTATTTACATGCCTGAAACAACATGCAATTTGCAGAAAATGCCAAGTTCTTTCTCTCCACATTTTGCAGGATTTCAAACACTTGAGGAGCTATATTGTAAGACATGGCTACACAGGTGACATATAGATCCTACTCATTTTCTTTTCTGTTGTCAACATTGTTACGTTGTAAGGATTTATTATATGGCTCTTGGGTTTAAGGTTAAAGGTTTGTGTGTCTCTGTGCATGTGTAAAAGTGAAAGTCTACTTCCATTTCAAAATTACTCCACTTTCCCTGCTTTGTTTCTTGGTGACAACTAAAAACAGTAGAAGACAATTTTTTTTTTTTCCCCTTGCTTGCAGTTTGGAGCCTAAGTAACAAAATGGTAAATTTATTTAACTGTCTAACTTTGCACTAGAGGGTCTCTATATTTCCTTGGTTCCTGAATAATTGTGATACAAAGCACCAAAGAGATGAAGGGCTACTAGAAAATCAGTTTGAATGAATTAAAGATCACTTTGCCAACTATTTGAGATGGAAAAATCTGAGGCCATCTTGTTTGTAGAAATCATAGACACTCGGTCACCCACAACCTGATTCTGTGCCCCTTCTTTTTCTCTGAGAATTGCCATCATCATGGGTTCAGCTTGGATAGCCGAAAGGTTGGTATTTATTGCACACGACTGAATCATTTTGGCCTTCTCCCATTGTATCCTATATTGGTGCTACCTCCATCTTCTCACAACTGTATTAATTTGCAAATGTTCCTTTTGTGTTTGTTTCCATTCTCCATCTCAGTGACCCTAATTGTTCCTTCACTTTAAGACGCCATACTTGTTGAAGGACCATAAATAACAGTCTCACATCATTATTGACAAATGAGTTGGAACTTGTTGGTTTAGTACTGAAGCTATTAAATTTTGATTTCTGTGTTACATTGGCATCTTGTACATACATATTTTGAGTAGGCTTTAGTTGCAAACTAATAATTTTTCTCTTTGGTTGTGGCATTTAGTGGTCAAAGAGTGATCGTGCGGGAAAAGAATGGGGACCAAGTGGTGGAAAATGCGGTAACAATTCAGGTATGCCCATGCAGATTGGAATTATGTACTTAATTAATTTGTAAAGCTGGAGGAAGATTTTATAATCTCTTCTTCATACCTGGGATGTCATGGTTCAAACTCTGGAATGTAAAATAAATTTGCAGATGACTGGATGAATATTTGTTGAGTAGAGTTATCAATATACCAACTTTCAATGTACTTTGTTTCCACTGATTTTGGTGGTTTAGAGCGTTTGTTACTGATTCTTGACATAGAAGTAATTTTTTTTAATATCTAAATTTCCTCAATACAGGGTTTGACATCCTCAGGATACTTGTTAGCCATTGGCGATGACCATCAAATGTACGAGCTTCATCCTGATGGCAATAGGTAAAGAATTTGAGTGGTGTTTTCAGTAACTGATTGGATGGAGTATATATAAGTCAATAATACATGTTGTCTTAAATGCTTGTTTGCAAATTGCACTAAGACAACCACCAAACGCCCAGTGAAAAGATAATTTACAAAAATGCTTGATGTCCATGATAGTTTGACACTGTGGACTGCTCTAAGGTGGGTGATCAGATGCATTATGAAGACACCAGGTTGTTATCCCGCAAAAGAAATCAATTGTGTAAAGCAGGTTTCCTTTACAACTAAAACCAAGTGCACCCCTCGAAATCTTTTTATCCCCTTTCTTTGTTGAGACTATAGCTTAAGAATTGAGTATTTCTGACTAGCTTGGCATGGTGATTAGGGATAATCCTTGACAATTCGAATCCAAGAAAATGACCCCAAATTAGTTGTTATGCACCAGTGATCTTTACTCCACAACTTTTACTTTAGAATTTCAGTTTTGAGCATGAAAAAGGTGTGAATTGTACAATTGCATATTAGTATCCTTGAGGCTGAAATTTCCCTTTAATATCGTGTTTGGAAAGTGAACATCAACACCCCAGCATGGTTGGCAATTTAATCTATATGGCGTTATGCATATCAAATATACAAAGGCAATGGTGTTATGATTCTTGAAGTATGTTGCTGGAATACTAATCAAGATGCGAAATATAACCCATCATGTTTTTATGTATTGTGGTTGCAGCTTTGACTTCTTTCAAGGACTAATTAGTAGAAAACTTGAGTGAAGAATATTCCTTAGCACCCTCGACTGGAAGCAACTTTGCTGTACCTTGTGCACACGCCGATCCCTAGTACCATTATTGCTGTCCTTTTGTCCTTGTACTCATTCATTTCATTTTGTTATTATTTTACTCTCTTTTTTCTTTTTTCTTTTTTCCTTAAAAAGACATCAGCCAAAATTAGTTTCAACTTTGTATGACGGGATAAATTATAGCTATTATTCACATTTTGTATATCTAATATTTCACTTCTTTTATCGGTTTTCATTTCTTTGTTGCCAGCGAAGGAAGCAATTGCTGAATCATTTTTGTCCTAGGATTGGTTGAGTAGCATAATCATTGGTTTGTATGTATGCCTAATTTCAAATGTACTCAATATGTATGCAAAATTTGGCTGTATGTACTGACTGGGTCCACCACAGTATGATTCATGAATGAAGAGTCGGTGTTATATTTGGAAGGGTTCTCCCAGGATGGAGATTCCTTTTGTTGATGGGCGTGGATGAAGCTCCTTTTGGTGACAATCATCTGGCTGTATTGGCACTAAATGCCTTTCCATTGTACCCATTATGCTTTAGGGATGTGGGTTGTGTTGTGAATTTGATGGGAGAGAAAACGACTCCCCAACCTCCCGCGTGCACATCTTTCTGGTGGTGCAAAAAGCCCAAGATTCATATGCGACTTTCATCACCCGGAAACCAAGGTAGGATTCCGAGTTCAAGCAATGTTTCTGTCCCATCGGTGAACTATATCGACGTCACTCCGTCCTTCAACGGCGGCGAAGGTTCGAGTAATGAGAACTCTAAAAGTGCTGTCGTTCTCAACTGGCCTCTGGATTTCGTTCCTTTTTTCTAGGCCTTTAGCTTTTGTTTCCTTATGGGCTCACCAACCTGTTATACGAGGCTGGCAGATGGGTTCACATTCTTAGACAACTCGACTTGGGGGAGCAGTAGGTTTCTCTGTTGTTTTGTATCCTGTGTAGTTTTATCGGGGTATGCTCCAAAAAGAGACTCCCAAGTCAAAATTTGGTTGTTTCCGCCTTTGTGTCTGGTCTAGTACGAGCCAAATATCGGATCTACCAACCGTAGTAATATCCCCAGGAATCATCTGATGGTCATTATTAAATAATTGTTGTCGGTCATAGTATTACCTAACTCCGAAAATTTCTAGGCATGGGTTTTGGTTTCCACATAAACCGCATTCCAACATCATTCTCTTCTAGATCTAAGGATGTTCTAGTCAGATTTGGTTTCGTGCAAGATGCAATGTTATGTCAAAATATTTTTTAAGTTCCCTTTGAGTAGTTTACTGTTATTTTCTTTTCATAGATTTTGAATTAACATATTTTCGTGGTAAATGTTATGTAGAGGGACCATATCTTGACAAGTCCAAAAGAAGCGTGCTTTTTCAAAGTACCCGAATCATCTGGAATGACGTAAGAGGGGAATGGTTAAAGGTAAAACCTGTATTCACCCACGCCGGAGGACACCAGACATGGAAATGAGACAAGCGGCACGTTTAAATAAACGCAATCATGGTGATCTTCTCCAAGAAGAACGAGGTCGAAGGAAGATTAGTCAAAGATCCGATTGGATGTTCACGTGGCCAGGCAGACATCGTGGACCAAAGGTCGGTGAAACAGAGAGAGAGAGAGAGAGAGAGAGAGAGAGAGAGAGGAGGGAAAAGGTAAAAGCAAGAGTTAATCCAAGTTGAGCAAAGTTCAAATCCGAGCATTTTGAGATGTAATCTTCTCACCTTCTTTTTCTCCCTCCTCTGGTAATTTTATAATCCAAAATACTCCGGGCGATATCCAAAACGACAGCGACAGAGATGAAAGGAATAAGAAAAGTAGAGGAGTGAATAATTTCAGTCCTCTCCGTCGCCGCGTGCTCGGCCGAAAGGTTCACAGATTGCAGGAATGGCTTCTTCAACCAGTTCACGGAAACGGTTCCAGATCGGACGACGCATGACGACCACGCGTGGTCCACGATAGCTTCGTATTCCCTGATTAGTATTTGGTCAAGTCTTCGGGAATTGTCTGCACCCCGGTTCACTTTAACTTGTAGTGTGGTCCTCGGCCTTCTGTGCGCTTTTCCTCTTTACTCTCGGACGATCACCGAAAGCGACGTTTCAGGATTTTCCTTTTTCCCTCTTCAACTCACTGATGAAGCATGACTTGCACCACTTCTCAGGCCTTTTTCTTTTTTTCAAATATTGAATAGACCAATTCTTCTTTTAAAACTGAGTGAAAAATATATATCTCGACATAAAAATAAAAGTAGAAATCGAACCCCGCAGTCAATTTGATCGGTCCCTCCTCCCATAAAAAAGCAAAAGGAAAAGCTTCCAAAGTATCATCAAACACATCGAATGGTAAGATTGTAAATGTGGCTCAAGTTCAGGTATGCGGATCTTCCCAGTGGAAGATTCCAAAATTCTTTAGCGCCATTGCTTTCTTACCTTTGACAACTTTTCATATAATAATTAAAGTGGACCGCTGTGAAATAACAAAGGGAATCTCACCTAAACAAAATAGTAAAAATCGATTAACCTTTGAAAACAATGTCAGTCTACTCTTTTATAATTCCATCTCGTGCGGGTGCTTTTGTCGTTTCTTCGTCGTGATAAGATTTATTTTGTCTAGTTCACGCATAATTGTCACTCAGATTAAATAAACCATATATTTGTTTCAAAAATAAAGATATTTTTGTCGGAAACCATCAATTTTACAGTGAAGATGATTGATTATGAGGTAAAATTTAAATTAGAGAAGAATTTTGTAACTCTTAAATTAATTTTAAAATTGAGTATTTGAGTGTCATAATAATTATGATACTGAATGGACAACAAATGAGCTGAAATCATAACAATGCCCAAGCAAGAGTTTACTTCTGTGCTTTGTGCTAAGGTTAGCCAACGAACGCAACCTAGGACTCTTCGGATATCCCGAGAAAGAGATTCCAAATTCCGTCGGCGCGTAGCTTCCGACGTGACTTCGCGTTCGAAAGAGGACGGGCCTGTTTGTTTCTTTTATTGCCTTTTGTGCTGGCATTTCATAGTTTAAACGGACCGCTTCCAGCATGGATTTAAGTGCAAATGGCACCTAGAAAAAGGTGAATATTCGCCGCCGATGGGTCCGGCGAAGTTGAATATGTTCCATCCAGTCCCATTCAAATATGTGCCGTCGCTTTCCACCAAAGCTTTGGGAATTTCTCGCTTCCATCACGGCATCGGCTTGATCTGGTCTATCCAATGGGCTTAAAACTGTAAAATTCAGCTCATACTGCAAAGTCGAAGGGACAAATTCTTTAAGATAAATTCCATGCAATGTTCGAGTCGAGCATATGAGCCTGTGGTTTTTGTTATCGACAAACGACTGGACGAAGCTTCGTTGAAGATTTGAATAACTAGTTGATTGCTGTTATTTATATTATCTAGGTTATTTATCGTGGAACTGGTAAAAAAAAAATACTGCGATTACTTGGTCGACTGGCTAGGCGTTGGTGATGAGAAAGGTTGACTTTAGTTTTAGCCCAGATCGGTGGATCTAAGAGTATATGCCAGTTTCTTGAACGATAGGACCACATGGAACCAAGAAAAAGGATCAGTTCTATTTGTCAATTTATCATTCTTATTTTATTATACAAAATAGTTTACATTAAAATGAAAGTACTTATTAATATGTTTTTTAAATTTTAATAATTTTTTCTCCTTAAGGGATGCACTTTGAAGAGAAATAGACTCTAACTTTTCAAGTGATATTAGAGGTAATTTTGTTTTTTTTTTCATTTGATCTAACTCAATCTAAAAAATGAATCAATATTTCATAAATTAAGAAATCAAATTTTAACTCTAAGAAAATATTGGACAAAAAATTTTAACATTAAATGGGATAGTACTTATAATGTGTCTTATTTTATTTACTTAAAAAATAGCCTGTAAAATTAAACTTTCATTGAATAGTTTTCACTTGAAATGTTAATTTTTTTTTTATTGTTTTCCTTTGACATGTTGATTAAGATGATAAGATACTTTTATTCTTGTAGTCATAGCAAATAATTGAACACTCTTTAGATGACTAGTGTTGGATACTTTATAAGATAGAGTGAAACTAAGATTTTCAACCTCCAAATTATTCTATTATTAAGTTCACGATGGGAATGAAATTGTTGGGAATAAGAACAATTACTCCAACCCGTTGAAATCGTTAGTCTTACTCTAGCCTTAAAATAAATACAGAAATCAATACAAAAAGTAACGGTGTTGCTTTAATTTTTAATTTTTCTAAATGATTTGAAAATAATGAGTTTTGCTTGCCAATAGTAGTCTTAAGAAACATTTGAATTTGTCCCATATAACAAAAAGAGGATATAAATTCGAGTCTTATAAGTGATGATTCTTTCTTTTGTCTTTAGGTGTTTTTTTTATGATGATTATGAAATTATTTAAAAATTATATATTTTAAATCTAAATAAAAAAATAAAGTTAATCGATATTTCACTATTTTTATTTTATATAAGAAGATTGCAAGTAACCAAACAACCAGATTCGCTTTTGGATTCTTAAATGATTGCCCCGTACCAAGACAAGTAAAAAGCTGTGGACGCCACTAAGTTTGAGAACAAAATGAAAACCAAAGGACGGTAAAAGCATTATCTCCGTCCAGCTAGATTGAAATCGTACACGTTTTCGAGAGCCAGCGTGATATGTGAGCAGACTGTGTACCGGCCACCTGGATGTGAGCCACGTCACAAACGCAGTTTACTTGGGACCACGCAGTCCCGGTATTAATTGAAAACTGAACCAAAGGCATTTTCCGTAAAACTCGGAAACAAGACAAAAGCCAAAATAAACCACTTGAACTCGACGCGTGGATGTTTACAAAAGCCAAAACTACACGCCGTCTAGAGCGTGCTGCGCCTGCATTGCTTTCGTTTGGTAACGTTCTGTAGTATACCTCCCGCGTCTCTCGGTATTCGTTCTCAGCCTGCCGGGTCAGGCGGACAAGACGGTCGGGCTGAACCTTGTCTTCCGATAAGACAATTTTCTTTCGCTCCTGTCAGGTTGTTTTGGGTGGAGTGGATGATTTGTGTCTTGTTTGGGAGCAAATGTCAAATTTGATGACAATTTTTGAAGCTTTTTGGCAGAGTCCCAGATTTATTTCACACAAACGCGTCAAAGCCCAATTGTTTTTTTTTTTTTTTTAAATCTTTTAAAAGAACAAGGAGGCACGATCAGGCGGCAACCAACGTTTAAAAAATAAAAAGAAGAAGATTTTGAAGGTTGGCGCATGTTTTACATATTAACACAATTAAATGTTATCAATATTTTGGAGTGGGTTTCAATGCACTGCTTGAAGAGTTAGGTTGGCTAAATTAGTCTTAGGAGGTTGGTGATGTTAACTTGTAATGATTTTATAGTGCGCTCCATTATTATGTTGTGTGGTGATGATTCGATATTGCGCTACGTCGTTGAATTTCAAAATATCGTATAAACTGGAATTGTATCAAGGAATATGAAGAACGTGCGCCGAGTCCCAGGGGAGCACGCCACCTTATGCAAATTCCTGTACAAAACGACACAATAGCTTTACTCCAACTCAAGTTTGAATAATTTAGCTTTCTAGACAAGGAGCATATATATATAGGACAGGCTCTGATCAGGGCCGGGACAAGTCTTTTCCAGTAAGAAAGGAACAAATTCAGTCATATCCTCGTGGGAGTGCGTTTTGAGTGCTGGGCCATTACCGATTTCACATAGGAATCCTCTTCCACCCGTGGGTTCTCGGATGTGAAACCCACCACTCTTCGACCCGCTACGTGGCGTATACCGAAACCGCCGCGTGTCGTCCCCACGGATTTGCTCCTGCACCGTGTCCGCACCCGAGTGCGTTTCTAGAAGATGTCGGAGAGTCGACGTTGCGCAGGCAGGCGCAGGACAGGGACGCAAAGTCTCATACCCACCCAATCATAAACTCCAGCCAACCGCCTCATATTTAAGACCTGACGTATTATGCTGGCAGTTCCCAGAAAATAAACCTTGGTTCTTGACCGCCCTGCGACTTCGTCTCACCGGATTCCATCCCTCTCCGACCACTCCACCGCTGAAATATTCAAAAATTTCTCTCTCTATAACCAAATCCCAAAGCGTCATTTCCGCTTCGTGGACTAGAAGGCTTTTGGAGTTTTATTACGAGTCTACTCGAGCATCGTTCTTTACGTTTCCTTGTCATCCGTATCGTCCCGACGATGAAATCCCTTCCCGGCACTGCAGTCGCGGCTCTTCGATTTCGTGATCTGACAGGCTTTTTATGTTAATTACTTATGCATCCGTTCTGCTGTGTTTCCACGGTGTCCGAACACTCCCCGGCGCTCCGCCACATGGGGCCCCTTCCGGCAGCCACGACTGCCAGATCCGATCCAGTTGCCCGGACCGCCAACAACAATGGGGAGAACGGGCGGCTGAGCCAGTCCCCGGCTGTTCAGTCGTTGCGGGAGCAACCCGTGGACGTGAAGATTAATGATATAGTGGGGAACGGGATCTCGGGGATACTGTACAAGTGGGTGAATTATGGGAAGGGATGGAGGCCTCGGTGGTTTGTATTGCAGGACGGCGTTTTGTCGTACTACAAGATTCATGGACCCGATAAGATCGTGGTAAACCAGGAGACTGAGAAGGGATCGAAGGTCATTGGCGAGGAATCTATGCGGAGGATCTCCAGGGCAAGGAATGGGACTTCTCACTCTCAACAACTTTATCACCGCAAGCCTTTCGGTGAAATTCATCTTAAGGTCTTAAATCTTAGTCAACCAACTGCACAATATTCTTTTTTTCTGCATGTTTGTCTAAATTTTGGGGTTCAATTCTCATTTAGATTGGTGATATATATACGTACGTTTGTTTGTACTATAAACATCTTTGGCGTACTATGATTCAATTTCAATATTCATATTTTGATCCATTTTGTGGTCGATAAAGGCTGGGTGAAGTTATTTGTTTCCTCTTCAACTATTTTTTTTCAACTGGTTTCTAATCTGTTTCTTTGGTATCTCTCTGGGAAGTTGTCTCCGTAGGAAGCAAATTTCCATTTTTTTTTTTGACACATTTGATTTGATCGGTATATTTCAGGTTTCGTCAATCCGGGAAAGTAGATCAGATGATAAAAGATTCTCAATTTATACGGGCACGAAAAGGCTGCACCTCAGGGCAGAGACACGTGAAGATCGAATGGCGTGGATGGAGGCATTGAAAGCTGTGAAGGACATGTTCCCGCGGATGTCCAACAGCGAGCTAATGGCTCCCTTGGACAATGTCACTGTGTCGACCGAGAAACTGAGGCAGCGCCTGTTGGACGAAGGTGTTAGGGAGGTAGCCATCCAGGAAAGCGAGCAGATAATGAGGAGTGAGTTTGCGACACTGCAGAACCAACTCGTGGCTCTAAAGCAGAAGCAGTGGCTACTCACGGACACGCTGCGACTGTTAGAGGTACATGTAATGAAATCTAAAAAACTCCATGCTAATCGAATTCAGAATTCTTCAGTTTCTCCTAGTTCTACTGCTTAGAATCTATGCATCATAGCCCCCCAAATAAATTTCCAGGAAGTTTGGTGGCTTGTCATGCTCTGCAGTTTCTGAACTGTTGGCAGAATTGTAATTTGTCTTTACATAAGTGTGATTCTTTTGTATAGAGTATCAGATGGAGTTTGGATTTCTGAACAATTCCGTATCTATTTTGATATAATTATAACCGTAGTTGAAGATTGATTTACGTTTTAATTGGTGTGAGCATGAGTTTGACGTTGGACAACATATGAACCGTGTTTTGTTCAATGGATTAATTTTAAGGCCCTTAGATGATTATGCAATTTCACTACAATACCTTTCACTATTTCTAGATGATACTGAGTTCAGGGCTCTACTCTTTGCTTCATCATTTAGCCTATCTCTTGTAGAGTGCTCTTTGAAGGTTGCATGAGAAATGACATAGCCAATAAATTTCATGCAGAGGGTCTGGGTACCCTCAAGCATGTTCTTGTAAAGCAGTTGGTTCTTTTGTACTCTTGGCTACTGAAATACTGCTGAAGCGGCTAATAATGGAGTTCTTCAATTCCCATAACTTCCAAGTTGATGTTTTCTTGAGCCTAATTAATTGTTGTTAAGATGTCCTCTTTCTGGTTTGGAAACAAAATACAGGTAGTATATGTACTTCCAGAAGGATGTTTATGTTTAGCATGTTTTTGTTTATACCTCCAGCTACTTCATTGAATCGTCTGGTTAGAAACTTTCCACAGTATGCAGTCTTGAAGTGTCTAGGGGTTTTTAAGGGAAAGCAGCAGCAGGTGATAGCAGTATGATGACGTTGTCAGCCACAGATGTGTTTATTAGTTGTGGTGCCAGCCACTTGGAACATTGATGCCTGTGTAATGGTTGTTGTAATGAGTACTGAGAGTGGGAGTATTGGTTTGTGTTGGATGATTGAAGGTTTGTTCTTTGCCAAGAATAAGTCCCATGAGTCACTATAATAATAACTCCCAGAAGTAGGCAAGTTGACTGGCTTGAGAATTTTTTGCGATCCATGTTGCGGGCTAACAGTTTGTATAGTTGCAATATAGACATTACTTAAGCATAAGTTCTGTGTCTTCAGCACATGGGACACGAGGGAGATAGGAACTTATTTTACTTGTTGCAGCGCTTTTCAGTCACTTATCCCTCTTACATTTTGCTAGGTTTGTTGTTGTCTTGTACTGTGATGGAAATATCCATAAATAGAGGGAGGGGCTTCTACAAAATTCGTGTGAATACCTGTCTTGCTACTGCAATCAGCTTGTGTATCCAGCAATATCACTCTGTTTTACCAATTTTTATTTCAAGGTGTCAATCAAATGGTCTTTTCCATTGAGCTAGGTCTTCTTGTTAGTGTACTTTTGTTTTTTATAAAAAAAAATTATGAAGTATTCAAACACATGTGATTATCCCCAAAAGCTTATTTTGTAATAAGAATCATCTGGTGCATCCAGTATTCTCATATCTTATTCTGCCTATTGCTATCTAGCTAATTATTCTGATTCTATGGGTATTTGTTAATTTAAAAGAGAGTTGCTTCCTTTACTGCATTAAGGGAAAGAATGAAAGAGGATCTTTGTCCTAGAAACTGTTGTCTTTCGTATTCTTTAGTGACAGATGCTTCATGGGACTTTTAGGATTTATGAGGTTATGGTTGAGAGCTCTTGATATTTGAAGAGTTTGAGACTTGACTCTCTCTCCAGTGCAGAAGCAGTTAGGTGTACATATGTATTATGGTTATTGCATGTAATGAAAGACTTTCCTTCCTGAAGAGCACCTATTCCATTGAATCCTTGGGAAATTTTTCCTTATAACACTTATTTATTCGTATTTGGTGAGCAAGGATTAATAAAGTACCATTTGGTCAACTAGAGGTAGATGATGTTCTCGCATTTGTGGTTTACTTTCTGGTTCAGGGTGGAAGTGACCTTCCGAACAAGAAGGCCAGGGTGGGGGGAACCAAATAGACCACAGTGGCCTCTATCCACTGGGGAGTTATTTAAGTGAGTCCTAGATCGCAAGGATGCTCTGCAGGTATTCCAGCAAGAAAAACACATTCCTCAGTAAAGCTTTAGTTGCATCAAGACTGGGGCTTCTATGACCCTTAGGCACGATCCTGATTCCATTAATCTACTAGGATTGATGATTGGCGATTTTACATTTGAAGCTATATTTTGTGCTTTTGTAGTAACCATGTGAGTCTTTTTAGCATTTCTGCTTTACCCGTTTTCAGTATTTTCCGCCTTCCAAATTCTTTCTATTCATGTCTTAAGTATATTGGGATTTAAGCCCTTAGGTTTCAGACAGCTGTTGGGGTCACACATGCATTTCACCCTGATACATTCCTTCTTTTCCCTTCTTCTTTTTGTGCTTGCTTTGTGTTTTTAAAACCTGTGTATTTTGTTGGTGTAGTGACTTGTAATTGAGGTTTTGGTTAGTGGTGGGTTGACAGTTACTATAAGTTAGAAGATTTAGAGATTTCTTTATCTAGAAATTATTGTGAATAAAATATCGCAACTTTCTAAGTATGGAATGCTCTGAATATCATAAGAATTCTTGATTTTTATTCTGGAATTATATTCCCATCCCTCTGAAGGACTTGTTGGATTTGACCATATGCTAAGATGAAATTTTAAATTTTGATGCTATGTTTCAATTCTTGGTCTTTATCCTCCTAAGAAAATGTTATTTCACTATATGATATAGTCAGAAAAGGTGGACCTGGAGAATACAGTGGTCGATGAGAGCCAAAGACAGTTCAATAGTCAAGGGGGCTCTTCTAGATCGGGGCAAGACAAATTTAGTGGTACGTTTCTGTGCCTACTCATTAGTTGTAAATACAAACATGACATATATCTTTTAGTAACTTTACAGTTATATTTTGATGCCTTTTGATTGGCGTTTAAAGTAATTCCTTGTATTAGAAGGTAGTGGTGGTGGACATCTAGATTATTTTAGGTGGTAATGAGAAGTTTCAAAATTGGATTGTCATTTGTTTTTTTTGAGTAAAAGACGTGATGTGCCTATCTCTTTTACTCCAAATTAATAAATTTCAAGCATGGTTACATGACCTTTCTTTGTATTTACAGTATGATTCCTTTCTTAGGGGTTTTCTAGTGTGCTAAAGGGACAAGACTTACAATAAATGTGTGGCATCCAATGTTTTTGCTATGAAAAATCATAACAATATGCTTACTTGCATGTGCAACCCAAGTACTGATCACGAATTAACATTCATATTTACTCAAAACATTAAACACCATTTTTCACACTGGATGTCTCTTTTGTTTTTGGTTCTCTTTTGGTTGTGGGGGGTAGGATTGAGACCTAAAACAAAACTTTCAAGTTTCTAGTTAGTGCTCATATTATGCATATAGTTTGTCCCTTTCATCATATTCTTATTCATGCCGTGAGTTCCTTGTTCCTTAATGTTGATTTTGTGATATTTTTCTTCACTCATTATGTTCTCTTATTTCTCTTTTGTCTTTTGATATTGTTATTCAATTGTTGAATTCTTTTTCCCAGAAGCAAGTCCTAGTGATTCTGACGATGATAATGAAAGAGTTGATGCTGCAGAAGAAGAAACAGACGAAGAAAATACCTTCTTTGACACTCGCGACTTTCTGTCATCCAGCTCTTTCAAAAGTAATGGTTCTGACTTTCGAGTGTCATCTTTCTCTTCAGAAGATGGTGGTACAGTTGAGTCTGAAGAAGATGTTGACCCTTCAATTAAATCTGTTGGGAAGAACTATCCTTATGTTAAGCGGCGAAAGAAATTGCCTGATCCTGTTGAAAAGGAGAAGGGTGTTAGTCTTTGGTCAATTATTAAAGATAACATTGGAAAGGATCTCACAAAAATATGTCTTCCTGTTTACTTTAATGAGCCTCTTTCTTCCCTGCAAAAATGTTTTGAAGATTTGGAGTATTCATATCTCCTTGATCGCGCATATGAGTGGGGAAAAAGGGTATGTATGTGAGTAAGCACTTAATATTATTCTTTTGATCCACTGAAGGCAACCATCGTTTTTATTCATGCTTCTGAAGTTATCCTTATAAATCATGGTTTTAGTTTCCACATTGTTTTGCTTGTCCCACATCCTATTCTTTCCTTGGTGTTGTTACTGAGGGTTTTAATTTTCAGGGATCCATTCATTGTAATTCTTTGGCTATTCTCAAGGTCCTATTGAAAACATGGAAATGCGAGGAATTTTTTTTGTATATAATGATGAGTACTGTGTACTGTGTTTCCAGAAGCCAAAGAATAAATAGGTAAATAGACAAAAACAATAAAACAAAGACAAGGGCTTCTAATAACTCATGGATATGATGTTTTTGTACATGGAATATGCATCTGTTAGGTTCATGGTAGAATCAACTTGAAATGAGACTCTTCTCTCTCTCTCTCTCTCTCTCTCTCTCTCTCTCTCTCACACACACACACACACACACACATTGCTGCTGAACATTTTTGCATCGTCAAATTTTAAGTTAGGCATGTAACATTTGGGGCTTTTCTTCTTGTGTCTGGGCAAGACTTAATACTGCAGGTCTAGTCACTAGGATACTTGGTGGCTATTTAAGCTGCATGTTAGAGGTGCTAATGAAGTTGTGCTAAATTTGGGATGACTTTTTGTTAGTTTGCTTATAACTTCAAGAGCATTAGGAGGAGGTCTATGTTTAACTTTTTTCTGTAATTAGTTCATTTTTAGTGCTGCATTGGAAGTTTGTTGTCTTTTTTCAGTCAAGTTATTTATTTGAAAGATTTGTATGAGAAAGCCTTTTAATCATTGTTATTAGAAAGTCTACTTCCACTGTAAGTCTCTTTTGATGCACTATAGAATTGCTGGTCCCTATCTTTAACTTCCGTTTCCTCTGTGATATATTGCAGGGGAATAGCCTCATGAGGATTCTTAATGTGGCTGCATTTGCTGTTTCTGGATATTCTTCAACTGAAGGGAGGATATGTAAACCATTTAATCCTTTATTAGGAGAAACCTATGAGGCTGATTATCCAGATAAAGGCCTCCGCTTTTTCTCAGAGAAGGTTTCATTTTCATCTTCACAGATACAATATCCATGTTCTCTCTTTTTATGCATTTTATTTTTCATCTGTGGTTTCATTACTTGAAAGATAGGAAAGCTGATCCAAAACGCAACCTAAAGTTGGTTGGTTTGATTTGGTGAACCCTGATATTCAAAGTCTTTTTACAGCATCATAATTAACATACTTAAACTAAGAGCCTTTTTTGTTTTCTCAAATGGTTCAAAAACAGAGACAGTGTATATGAACATTATTAGAAGAATGATTTTGTGTGATTGTATCAAACATGATTATAGAAATTGCTTTGAAAATCCTTTTGTTTTGTCTGATTGTGATGTTACCTAAACATGACCATAGAGATTTTTCATTAAGTTAAAGGAGAAGAGATAAAATTTAGCTTTATTGTTCTATATGTAAGTTTAATGACATAGATATGTGATTCCTTAAATCGCGGATACACTTTTTGTGATAAATGATTGTTTTCTAATTTTTCAGGGGGAGGGGATGGAGGGAAGATAAGGTTGTTTGAAAACGATTTGGTGAAATAGAATTAGAGTGACTACTGGTTTAAGAAAGCTGTTAAACGATCTTATCCTAAAATGTATTTTGGTGTGTATAGTCCAAAAAAGAGGATGCACCACAAAGATAATGAACCTTTGAGAACAAATAAAAGAAAAAGGCAAAAGAATAACAATTATGACACACACACACAAAAAAAGAACACTCATGGACCAAAAATCCTGAACTTTAAATTTATGGTGACTTATTCCTTTCTGGTAAATTGGCACTACTGTTGTTACATTATAAGGTCAGAAAAATGGTACAATGCATGAATAGGAGCATTCTCACAAATTTTCTTTTGAATAATCGCATTATCACATGTGTACCATTTCTTTGAGGTTGTGCTTTGAGGTTGCTTTCTAAGTTCCTCTCGCTTATGGTGTCAGGTCAGTCATCATCCTATGGTTGTTGCGTGTCACTGCGAGGGCACAGGATGGAAATTCTGGGGAGATAGCAATTTAAAGAGTAAATTCTGGGGTCGATCAATTCAGGTTGATCCTGTTGGTGTTTTGACTTTGGAATTTGATGATGGGGAAGTTTTTCAGTGGAGTAAGGTATTTCTATAATGGTTCAATAAATGCTAATTCTATTCTTAGTTCCAGTTTGAAATAGTTTTTTTTTCCTTCTTAGGTCACAACATCAATTTACAATCTCATATTGGGAAAGCTCTATTGTGATCACTATGGCACGATGCGTGTGCGGGGAAATCATGAGTATTCATGTAAGCTGAAATTCAAGGAACAGTCTATCATTGACCGAAACCCTCACCAGGTGCTCTTTTAGTATCTTTTGATAGATGATGTTAGTATTTAGTTCTGGTATGCGAGAAAGTTTAGTTATTTCTAACCTGGGTTTGCCATTATTGCAAAGTACTTCTCAACTTTGTGGCTATGAGAAAAACTTCTTGCATCTGTGTTGTCAGAACTATCCACAATTTTGTTGTCGGAACTTTTCTATTTTACATTATCTGACATCCATTCCATCTTCTAGGTTCTGTTACCAAGATCAATCTCGTTACTTATGTCTTCTTAATGTTTTGCTTTCTTATCATATAATCTTGCTTTAAAGTTCAAAACGTTCTAATATATACCATACCTATTGTGTGCGTGTGTTTGTGTGTGTGTGCATGTTCAAATTACACTTCTATATGGATGTTCAAAAATAAGCGCTGTTGAGGGAGTACTAAAGTGATTATTCACGAGATTAATTTAAGGGGATATGTTGTACCTAGAGTGAGTTCCCTCCATACCCAGGTCTCCAGAATCTGTTCCAGTGAATTCTTAAGTTCCCTTGTCTCGATCACAATCTGGCTGAAACCTAAGCTTGAAAAATCAAATTATTCTGGCTTACTTTTTATTGGTTAATGGCTGAAAGTTTCACCTCAATGATTTAGGAATTGTTTTGTACTAATCATAGGAATGCGAGATTGCATTTGATATGATAATTGGTAACATTAAGTTCTTCTGGATGATGTAATTTCAAGTTCCTCAAGTTGGTGTGGTGTTTGAACCAGAACTGTTGTCAAGAGCACTATTGGCTGATACAAACATGATTGTTCTTTCAGGTTCATGGTATAGTTCAAGACAGGAGTGGAAAAACAGTGGCGACTCTTTATGGAAAATGGGATGAAAGCATGTATTTTGTGAATGGAGACTCCTCTGGGAAGGGAAAAGGATGCGAGTCTTTGTCAGATGCACACATGCTCTGGAAGCGAAGCAATCCTCCCAAATTTATGACTAGATATAACTTGACACGCTTTGCCATCACTTTGAATGAGCTCATCCCTGGACTGAAGGTACCTCTTAATGAGTAAACTGAAGTTTCCAATTTCATGCCAACCTTATGTGTAAAATTTTGGGCCATAGCAACGTGGTGTTGGAGGGAAGTTACTAGATATAGGTTCTATCCCATTTTAGTGGATAGATGCGAAAGAGGATCCCAAAAGACCTTTGAACCATTAATGGTCCAACATGGCTACGGGTGTTAAAACTCATGAAACAAAAATGTTGCCATTTTACTTTCCCGTGGTGTGTTGACTCTTGTATGATGACTACATTATGTGTTGGCATACTTATTCCTGTTTGACTCTTTTATATATTTTACTCACACAAAGTGCAAACATATTCAGGAAAAGTTGCCACCCACGGATTCAAGGCTAAGACCTGACCAAAGATATTTGGAAAATGGAGAGTATGAAATGGCAAATGCAGAAAAGTTGCGTTTAGAGCAGAGGCAACGACAGGTACAGTTTATGTTGCATCTTATTGTTATGTCAAATCCACATACAAATATTAGTACTCGGTAGCTACTAAATGTAGAAAGTACAAAATTTTCGTTCTTTAGTGTCCAAAGAAAAGGCCAAAACAGGATATCCAGAAGGGCCCCTATTAACACTCTCCTTAACTTGGCTTCATTTGAGCTGAAGGTTGTGCCCGTAGAGATGAATTTTGGACAGCCAATAATGTGGGGCAGATCATTAAGAAACCATTTCCATACCTGGTTTGGTTCTGAGTCTGGCTTGTATTTTGCCACGTCTCTAGAGATCTTAGTGATGAAATATTTTCATCTTCTCTGGATACTATAGCTTCTTTGATTGTTCTATGTTATGTTTCATACACAAGACCAACCCCACACACACACACACTCACTTAGGCGGAAGCAAGTCTTTTGAATCAGGTCAGTAGGTAATTTAATTAGAATGCGCGTTAATTATTTTAAATGCTTCCAAAATAAGTCATTTGGCTTTGATGGTCAGTGATGGGTTGTTGTTTCAATTGGATTCAGGCGCGAAGGATGCAAGAGCAAGGTTGGAAACCCCAGTGGTTTGCAAAAGATAAAGCAAGCGATACGTACCGCTATACAGGTGGGTACTGGGAAGCCAGAGAAAGGGGGAATTGGGATTCATGTCCTGATATCTTCGGCCAAATCCCATCTGATCCGTCGCTATCTGAGTAAGTCCAGTTGTCGTTCTTCTAGGTTTGTTGATTCTTTCTCATTGTTCCCATATGGGTAGCAAATGATTGCGGATCTGAGCTGTTGTGCATGTAAGTAATTAGACAAGAGGTAGTCCAAGTTAATAACAAAAGAAAAATAGAGGAAAATTTTCCAATCCGCCTTTACAAGATATGGGCAGCACGCCAGTTGTAGCAGGAATGTTATTGGGTTTGGGTTGATTTACGCAACACTGAATGAGAATTCATAAAACCTGTTGGAACAATTCGTGGGTAATGTTGGCTGAATTGTGGTTGGAGGAGGAGCCTATGACCGTTTGGTGCCCATCATGTCTAATGGAGCAGTTTTAACTGGTAATTAACTGGCAATATTCCTTACGATAACTGGTTCTGACTGGAAAAAGAAAAAGGAAAGAAAGCAAATGGGAAGGGAATCTACCTATTCGATGCAACAAAACTACCCGAGGAGTGAATGTGAAGATCGGCCGGAATTATTTAAAATGCAATGTCAGTCGAGCAGGCCATTATGCTCTAAATTAAAGCATACTATGTTAGACAAGAGTGACACATCATATGATAGCCGAGGTACATTATTTTTATTATCTTCTTTATGAAGAATTAATGGAACTTATACTTTTACAAATGATAGAATCCATGGTTCTTGTGCTTGGTGATTCTATTGCAAAATTACCTTTTTAACTCTCGTTTATTAAGTTGTCACCGATAAAGAACTGCTGCAGGCATCCGTTTATATAATTGTCTTTTCCCTTTGGAACCACATAAAGGGATGAAAGACATCAGAAGTTTCATTCGCAATTCTTTCTTACGGGGACTCTGAAATCGATGAGATATGTACATGAGAAATGAAAGAACAGGCGCGTGCTAAAAGGAATCAATATTCACAAGAATTTGGGGTTTTGTTACTCAGTACACTAGAACGGAGGCAACATCCATCCTACAGTCCATCCCACGAGCAAGCCTGCACTAACAAGACTCAATCCCAACGCAAAAGTGACAGCGTATTTGGTGATATCACATCTTGCCCTTTTTTCCCTGCAGCTCTTCTGCCGCTTCCGGCCTTTGAAAGGCATCCGTGGAAGGACTGTCGTATCATTGTTCTTGTTCTGGCGGTAAATCGTCTCCAGCTGCCGAAGCTGGAAGCACTGCTTATACGCAAAGAGCTGTGTGGCTTGTCTGACGAATAGTTTCAGAATGTGCTTCTTTTCAGAACAAACCTCCTTTGCTCTCTTCTCGGCTTGCCTTGCGCGTGTTTGAGAATTGTGGAGTGCTTCCATCAACTGCGCTCTGTCAGAGCCTAATGGCTTCTCTGTCGTGTCCACGTCTTTTGCACTGCTTTTGAAATTGCAAGTCATCACACCAAGAATTTAAGCTTGCGATTGATCAGACGATACAATAAAATGACGTTGTTTCAATCCAAAACCAGTACCTGAATGAATCCTCAGAACCGTATAGTAAGCACCATTCTTCGTGAGCCAATGCATCTCCATTGTCAAAGGATCCAATATGAGGATTAGGGTGTGTCCTAATATACATTTTCCGTGGAGGAGGAAGATCACAATTCTCTATATGATCAAGTGACTTCTTCATGACCAATGACGCTAGTTCGCCTTCATCTGCTGTTCGCCACCATGGCTGTGTCTTGTCGACTCCTAGCCACTCTGGATCCAAATGCATAAGTTCATATTCGTTCATGTCCGTTAGTTCAAGATATTCCTCAGCTTTCTTACTATATGAAGCCTTTACCTCTTGCTTTCTTGCTTCCAGTGCCTTATTCAAACAGAACTCACAGTGATCAGACTTCATGTCAAGAGAAGACTCGCAGTTCTTGTGATCATCCAAAAGAATAGTTTCTCCAGGTGAATTTACAGTTCCAGCGCTTGAGGTTTCCACTTTTGGCTCCAATTCATTTACCTGTTCAGATGTAAGGCCTTTTTGGTATCTGTAGCTATAATGCCACCAACTTTTGTCAGGGGGCAGACTAGACAATGAGGGATTCCTATTAAAAGGCATACGACCTAAGGCAGGATGATCTGGCCCATCTACTGTATCAGTTGTTTCAGCATCAATCTGTTTGGATGTTGAAGAAGATGACTGGCAGCAAGCTAATTTGGGAGCTCTTTTGGCATCCTCTTGGACAAAGCATCGATTTGCTGCTCTCTGCCATGCAGCTCTCACTTCTGCTCCTGCCATCACTCTCCTTTTCTTTGATACATTTTACCCTGTAAAAATGAATCTGTTAAGATTCGAATACCATCATCTGCATAGCAATGTAATCAATAGAAGTACTAAACATTTGAAAACTTCTTCCTAGAAAATAATGAAGTAGAAAGTTAGTCATCAACTGACATTTAAACAAAACTTGCACTTGGATTCATACGTTTTCAGTGTGGGGACAATAATTGATGATGCACCCACAACTGAAAGGAATAGGAAAGATGATTTCTAAACTTCAATGAAAAAAGTGAGACTTGGCACATAGGAGATGTCTTTAGCTTATTAGTAGAAGCCTCATCAGATGATGCCAGAACAGAGTTTTTAAATGATTCTGATTATATATATTATCCTTTGAACACATTTAATGAGTAACTACCAATAAGATGAGCCAATTTTCCACCTTTTCAAGAGCTGACTCTAGCAAAGGCATTAGAGTTCTCCAGTATTCTCTTTTTACTCCCCAGTGATCCAGGTGCTGAAGACATAAACTAACAAAACCATTAACTTTGCTTCCAGTAACTCCAGTTCCAACCTTCCAATTTTGCCTCCCAGCGGCTAATCATGTTAACTTCATACACAAGACAAAAATGACCAGCAAAATTAGTAGAAGGCCTAGAATGCTAAATAAATATCTTATTTATATCAATCGGATGAATCCTTATTACAGATGAAGCTTCAGCAGAATATGCAGTCATCAATTTCTGAACGCTAAAAGATCAAAAAAGCGGAAAATGTACATAGAGAGACTCGTGATAGTGATTAGAAAGAAGTTAGAAGGAGCTAATCACTCCCAACCAGTAGCTTAGAGTGCTTAGACTTATGAAGCAAGTAATCTTTTGGCATCTTGGTACGACTGGTTTTTACAGCCAACCGATAATGAGCCATACCCTTATAATATAAATCTAGTGCAGAAGCAGTGAACAAGGTAAAACCATCCGCCACAACTTTTCTACTTAAGTCCCTTCTATTTAAAAGCTAACTCTCAGAAAGGAGAGTGAGGTGCATACTTTGCTAATATGACATCCAAACCAACTTCTGATTGATCAAACATTACCAGTAAGTTGAAGGCCAGCATAAGTAGAAGAACAAGCTTATTTATGTTGTTTGCAGTAAATCCAAAGCAACTAGTGAAAATATGAATTTGGGACTAAAAATATCGGAAATGGTTAACAACTTGATCTAGTGCACTGCAGAAACTAGTACATTGCTAAAACCAGCTCTAACGGGCAATGCAGGGAAAAAAAAGGGGTAAAGAAAAAGGACATAGGTAGAACTTTATATGAAGCAAAAAAGAATCATGAAAACTGATATACAATCAATATTTCCCTTGAAGACGACACAGACTCTGCAGGATACTGTTAAAATTTTAGCCCCAGAAGCAATTACACAAAAAGAGGAGTTATAGACAAGGACGAAACAGCTTTTTGCCTGAGAAGAAAAAGGGACACCCAAAGAATTAGCCAGCACTTGAAAGTGGAAAACAGTTTGCTTGAGATAAAAACATGACATCAAAAGATTTGACCAATCCATCTGATATAAAGAAATGAAATCTTTCCTTCGAAAGAAAAAAACTTCAGTTCACCTACCATTGACACAAGAAACACAAATGCAATTATTACAGCGCAGGACAACCCACCAATAGAAATTAATCTCGTAATGGAAGCAAATGACTTTTAATGATCATGAGAACTAGCTCTAAGCTAAACTTTTCTATTGGCAAGGAGTTTCCTTCTGTCCTCTGCGCGGAAAGCACAGCACTTGCTTCTTTAAGCAACCGCTATCCCATGCTAGACGGCTCGGACTAAGTAAATTGTGAAACAGACAACAAAGTCGTATAACACAAGAATACAGAATCACGATCAAATCCATATGCACTATACCTGCCGGCAAGCGCAAAGCAAATCACCATTCCCGGCAAGACCACCAACAAAGAATTAGTACTTGAAGCAAAAGCAAGAACCCAAAAGCAAAACAGAATCAATTGCCAAAGAACCCAGTGCATGTTATAGCGATGGTGGCACCTACGAAGAACTGATAATCTAAAATAAACCCATAAAGGCTAAGAAACATAGCAGCAGATTAAAATAAGAAAACAATAACAGATAATCAAAAGACGGCAGGCAGAGTAGGAAGGAAAACAAACCAAGAAACGAAGTGACTGGGATTAAATTGGACGGAGATCCAGTAGAAACTCCGTGGCCAAGATAGATGATAAGGCGAGTCAGTGAAGCCCTTGGCCTTGGCTCGGCTTTTGTTTTTCAGTCGTCATTTCGCTGTGAGTTGTGGCACTTTGCAGTTGTACGGATGGCCTTTTTATGTTTCAACGACCCTTAAATACGGAGAGAGGGACTGGATGCGGCGTCGTTTTCTTATCGTGCATTTTTCGGACAGTGGGGCTACTTGAGGCAATGGGCTACCAGTCTTTTATTACGTGCGAACAAATGATTGGTCGAAGAGGGTCCCGCGGGGCACCGGAAAGATAAGACCCTTTATCTTTTTCATTTAACAACTATGGCCACCTAAGAAAATCCTGGGTCACTCTCAAGTGCTCAACTACTATTTTGGCTCCCACTACTAAATTGATAAATACATAACTATAACTCCACCCAAGTTAAGGCCAAAAAGGAAGGAGAAGAACATGGTTTTAGTTTGTAGTTCATGGTTTTTTCTTGATGAAAACATAGTAAACATGTATACGTGAGTGGAATGTAGTGTTTTGGTTTTCAGGGACAAATCAATGATCAATGCCACCACGGGCATTTCACAACCTTCCATATCAAAGAAAGATGTAGTGCTTAACTATTAATTTTCATGCCTATTGGTATTCCAAAGCCGAGTCTGTGTAAGTTGGGCCTAAAATGGGCCTAGCTTGTGGGTTTTCACTTTCCCGTTTTGTGGTTTTTGGGTCCGGTCGGAGGGGTTTGCGGAACTTTTGAATGGGTGACAGGTTTGCGGAAGATTGGTGGCGGTTGCAAGGAGTGGGCAGTGGAGTCCGCTTCACGACGGCTTCGTTTACATCAAAATCGAAGGTATAGTCGATGCTCTTGATTGTTTTGAGCTTGTTTGTAACTACACGTAAATGGTAGAACAATGAAATCTCTATGTTATCGGATCATGCCAAGTTATTTGGTTCCATTTGGTTGCCGACAAATCAAAAGTTAGCGCTTGAGGGGGCTTGCTCTTGCGTATTAGGGGGTTCTGAAATTACCTTTGAGGGTTGTGAATCATATGAGCATCTGCACGCCCATCCTTAATATGTATTTGTACTTGTGTTTATTTGCTCTTTTGAGATTCTTCCTGTACAACAAGCGTGTCTTCTTTCATTTATTCTGCAAGTGTGAATACAAGCCATAAAGGCTTCATCCAGGAATTGTGTCCATCTTTCCTCTCCTTCTGCTGCATTCAGTGGAAAACCATGTTTGCACAATGGAATATGGTATCAAAGCCATAAGGTGGATTCCAATTTTGGGATCAACCTTTGGTTTCCGGGCTCAGATTAGTACTCTTGGGCTTTCCAACGCACCATCTAATGTTTCTCTCTTTTTTTTTTTCTCAAGATTTCTGCTGTTGTTGGTAGATGTCAGAATCGATACTTTGGTAATTGTCATTGTTGGTCGACGCCGGCATTTGTGGTTTTATTTTGTTCTTTCTGGTCGACGCTACTCTATTTCGCTGTTCTAAGGCCGATTTGGTGTCTTAATTTTCGAATTCCGGTTGTGTTGTCGGATGCCGGCGCGTTGGATGTTCTAGAACCTGCAGAAAAGCCCACTTACCTAATTGCCCTCAAAAATCTAGAAAATCCCGATTGTGCCACTAAACCCAGAAACCGAAAGTGTCCTCAAACCCAGACAGAATCACAACCCAATGAATCATGGTTCATCAAACCCCGTTAAGTTGCAAGAACTTTTCCTTCGTACTATTTTTAAGAATTGGGTACGCATGGATATGTGAAATTAAAAACATATAGGATTGTTTGAATGACTATATTCGTGTGACAGTTGCTTGAGTAAGTACTGATCGTCATTCGATTCTAATTTCTACACTAGTTAATTTGCAAAAGAGATCACCGAGCACAAAGACTGCACTGTAATTTACACGTGAAGACAGAAAAAGTTTGAACCATCTTTAGATTTCTTATTCGAAGTGCTACTGTTCAAAGAGAAAAAGAAAGCACATATTTGTTTTCAAAAGAATCCATTTCATTGCGAGCTTGTTATAATTTATTTTTCAGAAACAATGGTAGGAAACTTGTGGATTGTTGTACTGTTCTTATTTTTCAGAAGTTAGTAAAGATTGTTGTACTGTTCTTATGATCTGGATACTTGTGGGAGTATGTCAAATTCTTTCATTATGTAAAGCTTCCCTGTGATGTCTTGGGGCCTTACTTTACCTGTTATGGCAAGACATGATTGCACAAGTACCTCAGGTCACAGACTTCCTCTTACATTGTAGTGGCTGTATAATATGCTGACATACCGTTAGTCACTTTGTAACTTGCTAAATAACTTGAGTTAACTGAGAATGCTTTTGAGTTCTCATATTAAATCTTGAAAAAATGAAGGGGGTCAAATGTCATGTGCATTTGACTGATGCCCGAATCACTCATTCTGTTTTGCCTTTTGGCTCAACTGCTGTGTGAGTTGCCTTGCTCAATCTTTACTGTGATGCGGGACTTTGAGAGGTTAATCTTTCAGGAAGGTATTCATTCTTGAATAGAAGACTGTAAATTAGATTATCAATTCCTCCAGCTGTTAGTGTGATTTATACGGGGCACTGTTGGCTTTAATGTTGCGAATTGGGAGACAATCAGAATCTTTGTTTGATAACGATGGAAAAATTGAATTTTGCAAATGATGCTTCCGTTTCTTGGAAAGCTTTATGATTGGATGGCAAAAATGAATTTTCTTTTCCTTTATCAAATACATTAGATCTTTTAGAGTTGTTAAAACCTTTGGATGATTTCTTACATAGTTGGGTGACACCTTTTTTTTCTTTTTTTACTATGTTCTTCTTTATAAAATTTGTTGCTTTTTGTTATACTGTCTATTATCCTAACAATTTAAGTTGATGGAAAATAATTTAATAATCTTGTTTATTTCTGGAATCAAAGACCCGTTACATATAATTTAAAGGAGAGATTAATTATAGAATCAAAGTTCTATTCAATACTGAATTGTTACTCTATGAAGTAATGAATTTAACTATTTTGTTAATGTTCTAACACTTTCTCTAAAGATAGTCCTTCAGTTATTTTAGATAGTGCTTTATGACATTACTATATCATATAAATTGTTACATATTCCAACATCTTAAGTTGATCAGAAATGATAAATTTGACCAAGTAGTCAAATATTCTGACACTTAATTGGATTTTTTTTTCTGGGTATTTTACTGATATTATGAAGTTTCTGTTACTGCCAGCATCTGCCCATTTGTGCTACTGTTAACTCTGAGTTGCTTTTTTCAGTATCATAATCTCTTGGTTCATATTCTAATGCCTTTCTGTCCTGCCTAAGTCTCTAACTTTTGTATATGGCTTATGGCTTATTGCTCTGGTTTGTCAGACTTGAGCTGTAAGGCTTACCACAGTATTTCATGGCATCTGAAGAGACAAAAGATCCATTCAGGGGGGTTGACTGGAAAGCTGTTGGCAGTGACTTGCAGAAGGACCCCAATGCTAAACCAATTGTAAAGAAGCGTCGGCCAAGAAGGATTAGAGAGATTCCAGACTGCTATTTCCTTCCTCGAAGGTCCCTACCATCTGCCATTGCCTTCTATGGAGCATGTATTGCTGGTGGAATAGGTGCTGGTATGCTGGCAGAGATCTGGATTAACAAGAAAGTCAAAGGTATGCCCCTCTTGTCTGGTGACTATTAATTCTTCCTTATAATGTAGGATCGAACAATTTGTCTTCTATATAAGTTGTTGGATTGTCGTTCAGGTCACAGCAATTTATTCTCTGCATCTCTCGCACTAGTCACTTGTCTGTTGAGAACTATTAACAGCGTATTTCCACGCTTTTTGGTAAAGCTTAAATGCTCATACGTGCCTGTCAGGTAATAGTGTAGGATTCAAATGCCTGAAACAAAAGGGCTGATGTAGCCATTAGCATCGGCTGATTACCGATGCCTTCTGTCATGCATTAAGCCCTGTGACGCAAGCCCTGCAGGCATTTTATAAAGGGAAAAGATTAAAACACGTGGTTCATCGTGTTGGTTAGAATTTGTCTTCCTTTGAGCTGTAACAAATAGACTCTAATTCCTGCTGTAAGAATGATGATATGATCTGCTACTTTGGTTATGATGAACTAATCGGCAGGCATATATAGCTGGCTTGCAATATGGAGAATAACTCTGTTCATAAACTACTGGAAGCTAATTCCTTTTATGTTAGGATCTTGTTACATACTTTTTTCTTAACAGAACTTTCTGTTTACTCTAGTAAATTCTGGGCATATTTTATCAGAGCTGATTATTTAATATGTCAATCAGACCGTTTGTTCTTCATTGTTGTTGTCCTTACTCAAAATTTGTGCTTCGAGGTTGTAGAGGATGGAGGCATCATATGGGAGTTCGACAAGTAGAGCTTGGATGGCTTTTCAAGAGTTTCCGCTCTAAGAGACCAGCTTCTCTTCTTAGTTGCACCTCCTTCTGGAGGGTTGCTTAATGAGACCAATTTTGTAACCAAAGCTAAGAGATTTTATTGCTTAAGAGTTGGTCTTGGCATTTATTTTAAATTAAGTTTCAATCCTTTCTGAATTTTGGAAACTGTACCTACATGTTGCCTTACTTGTTTTGGAGCTTGATTGTGCGGAGTTGAACAATCTTTGTCGCGTACGTATATTCCATGCCACAACATAGTTGTCCCCTCTTGAGTTCCCTTCGACCCGCCAAATTTGGGAACTATAAACTGCAACTCGAACTCGTTGAATTTCTTTCCTCAACCGCCAAAACTAAAACTACAAGAAACCATCAGCCATCCCCGATTCTCCGTCAAAGCCAACTGGCACTCCTTATCAACGCACCTCCAAAGAGCTTTCTTGCGTCTCGTGTCTTTTCCCCTCTCTTCTCCGCCTAATGCTCTTTGTGTAAGCTTAATCTTTGTCTCTACAGAATGAATCCACCTTGCCTTGACGCAAAGGAAGAAGAGGCCTCTCAGCCTCAAGAGCCAACACTAGCCGCAGTGTCGGAGACTAATTCTCCTCCGGATGCGCCATTGCCTAGAACTGAGATGGCCATGCCAACTATTGCTCCACCAGAACTGCAGGCGGTCAAAATAGAACGTGATATACCGTCAGAACATGCACCGGCGATGGCAGAAAGTGATCATCCTTCAGTGAATGCAACGGTCTCGACGGAGGTCGGTTTTCCTCCACAGCGCACACCTGCCAGAAAGAAGCCTAAACTTACTCCAGTTGTCCGGCCTACGGGATTTGTGATAATTGATAATGCGATAAAATTCTTCTCAGAGGGCAATTATTCACCTTCTAGACTTCGAGCTTCTTGGGAAAGAGAAGAGTCTACCAAATCGGATGAAAACGATAACAAGACCATGGCCGTGCCCAAGAATGGTGGAGAGAACTCTCCTGAAGAATATCCCTTCCCGACTTCTGGTAAACCTATTGTGAATCCGTTTCTTCGACCTTTTTTTCTTTTCTGAAGAATTTTTTTGGAAGCATTTTCCCATTTACACAACACTGAGCAAATGCAGAACCGTATGCCTTGCCCCAAGATCTAGCCCCTTGTGATCTCTAGCCTATTTGCATGTCTGCAACTTTTTGGTCCTTCTCTTCATTGATCGGTGCAAAATATATTCTGTACAATATGTGCTAAGAGTTTAGAGCCTTTTTCTTTTTGGGTTTTTGGATATCTCTGAGGATTGCTCTCAGCTTTTAATTGATTATCATATTAGCAGGTTTACCATCACTTGATTCGAACGATGAAACGAAGGAAGAAGCGAAAGAGGATGCTTGCAGCGGGGTGTTTAAAGAAAAGGTTACCTAAGACTTTTGGGTCTCAAGTACGGTAAGGTACAAATGATGCACCATTCTTGGATTTTCTTGAAGAATTTGAAATGGAGATTTTGGTGCCACTGAAATGCTTTCCTTTTTCGCTAATTCAGTGTTTGTTCAGATAATCTTCACTCTTCTATTGCAGTCATCACATGGGAGTTTGCCGAGTAAAGATCTGGTAGCTCTACTTTCTTTTCAACTTCTACCCCCATATTTTGTAGTATTATTTGATGACACCGAGGCTAGGAAAAAGGTGAAGGGTTTTTAGTGCTAAAGAGTGCTAAAGAGTAGGTCTGGGCATTTGTATTGCATACAATTTGCAATTTTTACGTACGAATTAATTGTTTTGAAGACTTGTTTTTTGGCTACCATCTTGGACCTCATAATCTGCTTTATCTTCTTAATCCCTTATGCATAATGCAGAGGTAAAAAACATTAGTCATGAATAACAAATACTCTATTTAAAAGGATCACCTAGACGATTTAGCTTGCCATTTAGATTAACAGAGAACCTGGTGGTGGTAATGTTGACAAGAACAAGTCAAAAGACTGTAAGACCACCGTAATATGAAGTCTTACATGACTATCATAAACTTCCATGCTACCAACTTTACCAGCATGCCGAGAACATAAGCATATGGTTTATAGGATTTTAAGTAACTTTAAAAATCCTCTAATTTAGTTAATCCTAACTAAATAAGGATTAGGACTGTAATATTGGACGTTGGTATGCATGAGTGCTTCACACGTCTATCAATCTGCCAGCGTCTAGATCAACAGGTGTTGGTGGGGAAGCTTTGAAAGCCATTGAGAAAGGAATGGCGAGCAGAGAAGCTTTGACTTCTAAATGGACAGAAGAGAGGTTGAGTGACTTTTTGACAGCTGATGAGTATAATATCTCCTACCATATAACAAACTTTGAAAGTTGTTAAAATGTTTACTTCTTTTTTTAACATCGGTTTATAAAAAAAATTATATAAGAAAGAAAAAATACAAATATACTAACTCATGAATTTTTACATGCTTTTTGCTATGAACATAAAAAAGTATGTCCCGCAAGGAATACAATCCATAATCAATTATATGTTTACTCAAAATTTGAATTGTGATATCATATTACAAGACCCGTTTCTACCCCAAAATTTGGCTTGTTAGGAAATATTTTCACGTACAAGAAACACAATAACTTAATATATTGACAATGTAAAAGATATGTTTAACGTTAGCGTGCAATAAATAACTTTCTAATCTCTTCCGCTCTTTCTCGCTCTATCTTCACTATGGATCTTTCCTCGTAACCTATGCAGACACAAAACTAGGAACTATCTATCTAAGTTTGTATGGATGCTTCTCGCTTCGAAATCTTTAGGGTATTATCATATCTTCTTGAGAATTTATGTATTTGATGATCTCTCAAATCTCTAGTTTTCACTACCTAGAATTGATCTAGCTAGCGTTGATGCAGAGAAAGAAGAGGACTTCAGCCTCAAGAGCCATAACTTGTCATAGTGAAGAGAAATCTTCTTCCATTGTGGGCACCACGTCGGATAAAAATCTTCTTGAACAGCAAGTAATACTCACAACAATGATTAATCTTCTCGTGACAGTAGAAAAGTGCAAAATACACTTTTCCTCATTCAAGATTCTTTGAAGAGAAGATGTGCAATTTTGGATTTTTGAAATGTTAAGATTCTTGGAGGGAGTTCCAGCGTTGAGGCTCTTTTCTAGGGGATTGAATAGAATTTTTTGTGCGCAGAAAAGCCAACGAGAACATTGAGTTTTGAGTTAATGGAGGTCACAATGTTATGACATGGCCTAACCCACGTGACTTAAGAAGGAACCCTAAACAAATGAACTAAGGCAACATGCTAGATGAGAATAAAAAGAAGACTTAGTAGTTAGGAAGAGACATATGTAATCTAGAAATCCAATTATTTAATATTCCTTAGTTTTACTATTCCTAATGATAGCCATTATTTTAGTGATAATTGCTTGGTAACATAGAGTAATGATAGCATCATAATAATGTAGTGTTCAATGTCTCTTTGATTATCATTGGTTGATTTGGAACTAGAATTTGGTTATGTTTGGATTGCAATTGAACTTAATAATATAGGGATACTTTACCTAAATTTCCTCAAGAATCTATGTGATTGTGATTGTATTAATTGGTTAGGACTTGGATCCTAATAAAGGTATTAAAGACAAGATTTGACTTTATGCGAAGAACTAAGTAACCATGGTTGATAGAGATTTCCATTGAAATATTAAGGAAATTTTTTATTGCTTGTTTGTGTTAAGAAGAGAGGAGTTAGGTTAGAACTAGCAATTCAAGGAGGATATGTGCAACTTACTCATACCAAAGTTTGAGGAGGAAGCCAAAGACTCTCTTGTCATCTATCAAGGAGGAAACCAATTAGATGGCCAAGGTAAGGAAGGAGCCATCACGTGAACAACATAAGCTTGTCTTGGTGACAAAAATGTTGAAGGATCTTCTTTTGACAAACTTCCATCCTCTCTTTGATTGAACATTTTGGACCACATGACAAGGAAGCACCAACCAAGGAGACCAGTGGACATTGGCCATTCATGACATACCTTCTTTTTCCTTAAGCACCCAGTTCTAGAGCTATTCCTTCCAAATCTACCCAATCTCACTATGTTCAATGGCCAAATGGTGCTTGATGATAGAGTTGTGCAATGGATCACTACTATAGGAAATTAGGTAGATTACAAGATATGGTTGCCTATAAAGGATGACCAATTAACACTACTAGCACTCTTTCGACCAAACAATTCTTCACCCACTAAAAGTGACCACACCACTATCTTAAGTGATAGATGGTGTTTAAAAAGAAAAATTAACACTTAATGACAAAGGTTATTTAATGGGGTCAAAATTGTCATTACTTGGCCCAACCTACATGACTTCAGAAGAAAGTTCAAACAAATAACTTAGGGCAACAAACTAGAAGAGAATAAAATGAGGACTTAACCATTAAAAGGAGGCACCTATAATCCAAAAATCCAATCATTTAATATTCCTTAGTTTTAAAAGTCATAGTTATATCTATTAATTTAGTGATAATTGCTTAGTAGCATAAAGTACTGATAGCATGGTAATAATTTAGTGTTCTATGTTTCTTTGATTGTCATTTATTGTTTTAGAATTGAGATTTGATTGTGTTTGGATTGGATTGAGCTTAATAATATAGAAAGACTTACCCAAATTTCCTCAAGTGAGTGATTGTGATTGCATTGATTGGTTAAAGCTTAAATCCTAACATGTAAAAAGAGTTGATCAAACACATTCCTTACTACATAAGTCAATTTAGGGAATATAGATACAAGCTACAAAAGAGAAGAGAAATAAAAAAAGACACAATAAAATAGCCATAGGTGGATAAAGATGGGGTCATCGAAAATGGTGATTTTGACTAAATGGTAGTTGAATCACTTATTCCAACATTTGAGAACTCATAATAAGTCAAAGGGATAAATCGTCAATTTTTTACTTGTTACAATCAAAGAAAGTCACTACTAAAAGAAAGAATAGGTGCTCCAATCTTCAATATTTATTTATTTATTTGCCTAAAAGCAAATAACTAGGTTTTGACAAGATAGAATCAAAGTAGCTTTTAAATGCTAAATTTCACCCATGGACTAGGGCGTAGTTATCCCTTATTTCTCATGTTTTGGCCACCAAGCTAGAACATATTTGTCATGGATGAACATAAAAGATTCACTATCATTTAAATTTATCAATCATTGAAGATAAATATTTGGAGAAGGGGTGAATTGTTAGACCATATGGGCTTGGAATCTTATTATGTTTTATTTTTATTGTTGGATTCTTAGATAATAAGGCTTAAGTTTGTTATTTCAATTTTCAATTTTTTTTCACCTAAAAGTTAATAGGTGGGTTTTTGACAAGATAGAATAAGAAAAGCTTTTAGGTACTTCCATCTAACCTTGAAATGGAAGGTAGTTGTCCCATTTTTTTTGGTGTTATGACCACCAAGTTAGAATTCATTCTTTAGAGATGACCATCGAAAATTCACCATTATTCAAAATTATCAATCCTTAAGGATAAAGATTTGGAGAAAGGGTGGATTGTTAGGAATATGAAGAGACCATACAGGCTTGCAATCTTATTAGGTTTTATTTTATTGTTGGCTTTTTTGATAATAAGGCTTAAGTTTGTCATTTCAATCTTCAATTTATTTTTACTTTTTTCCTAAAAGCAAATCAATGGGTTTTGACAATATGGAATAAGACAAACTTCCAAATACGTCTATCCACCCTTAAATTAGGAGGTATTTGTCCCTTTTTTCTAGTGTTTTGGCCACCAAACTAGAATTCATTCATCGAGAATGATCATAAAAAATTTAGTAGTATTCAAAATTATCAATCCTTAAGGATAAAGATTTGGAGAAAGGGTGGATTGTTAGGACTATGAAGAGATCATATGGGCTTAAGATATTATTAGTTTTTATTTTATTATTGGCTTTTTAGATAATAAAGCTTAAGTTTGTTATTTCAATTTTGATTTTTTTTCTTTTTATTTTGCCTAAAGCAAATAGGTGGGTTGGACAAGATTGAACTAAATAAGCTTCTAGGTGCTTCCATCATCCCTTAGACTAGAGGATAATTGTTTCCTTTTTATGGTATTTTGGCCACAAAGCTAGAATTCATTTATTGGGATGACCACCAAAAACTCACTAGCATTGAAATTGATCAATCCTTAAGGATAAAAATTCCAAGAGAAGTTGGATTGTTAGGACTATGAAAAGACCATATGGGCTTGAGATCTTATTAGGTTTTATTTATTGTTGGCTTTTTAGTTAATAAGGCTTAAGTTTGTTATTTCAATCTTCAATTTTTATTTTTATTTTTTTTTGCCTAAAAGCAAGTGTGCAGGTTTTGACAAGATGGAATAAGACAAGCTTCTAGTTGCTTCCATCCACCCTTGGATTGTAGGCTACTTCCTTTTTTATGGAGTTTTGGCCACCAAGCTAGAATTCACTCATCAAGGATGACCATCCAAAATTCACTAGAGCTCAAAATTATCAATCCTTGAGGATAAGGATTTGGAGAGAAAGTGGATTGTTAGGATTATGAAGAGATTATATAGGCTTGGAATCTTATTAGGTTTTATTTTGTTATTAGCTTTTTAGATAATAAGGCTTAAGTTTGTTATTTGAATCTTGACTTGTTTTTTGTTTTTTGTAATCCTTTTCTACCTAAAAGCAAATATGCAAGTTCTGACAAGATGGAACTGGACAAGCTTCTAGGTGCTTCCATCAATCCTTGGCCTAGAAGGTAGTTGTCTCCTTTTTCTTGTGTCTTAGCCACCAAGGTAGAATTCATTCATTAAGGATGACCATTAAAAACTCACTGATGTTGAAAGTGATTAATTCTTGAGAATAACGATTTGGAAAGAGGTGGATTGTTTGGACTATGAAGAGACCATATGGGTTTGGGATCTTATTAGGTTTTACCTTATTGTTAGTTTTTTATATAATAAGGCTAAAGTTTGTCATTTCAATTAAACTTTTTTTCTTTGCCTAAAATTAAATATGCGGGTTATGAGAAGATGGAATAAGAAATGTTTCTAGGTGCTTCCATCCACCTTTGTATTGCAAGGTAGTTCCTTTTTTTTGGTATTTTGGCCACCAAGCTAGAATTCATTCATTAAGGATAACCATAAAAAATTCACTAGTGTTCCAAATTATCAATCATTAAGGATAAGGATTTGGAAAAAGATTGGATTGTTAGGATCAATATGGGCTTGGGATATTATTAGATTTTATCTTATTGTTGGCCTTTTAGATAATGAGGCTTAAGTTTGTTATTTCAATCTTTAATTATTATTATTTTTTTGCCTAAAAGAAAAATATGCCGGTTATGACAAAATGGAATCAAATAAGCTTCTAGGTGCTTCCAATGAAGGGTACTCATCTCATTTTTCTAGTGTTTTAACCACCAAGCTAGAATTCAATCATAGGGGATGAACATTGAAAATTTACTAGTATTCAAAATTATCAATCCTTGAGAATAAAGATTTGGAGAGAGTGTGAATTTCTTGGACTATGAAGAGATGATATGGGTTTAGGAATCTATTAGGTTTTATTTTATTGTTGGTCTTTTAGATAATAAAACTTATGTTTTTTATTTTAATCTTTTTTTTTTTCTTTTTGGACCTAAAAGAAAATATATGGGTTTTGACAAGGTGGAATAAGACAAGCTTCTAGGTACTTCCATCCACCCTTGGATTGCAAGGTAGTTCCTTTTTTTTTTGGTGTTTTGGCCACCAAACTAGAATTCATTCACTAGGGATGAAGAGATCATATGGGCTTGGTATCTTATTAGTTTATATTTTGTTGTTAGCTTTTTAGATAATAAAGCTTAAGTTTGTTATTTCAATCTTGAATTGTTTTTTGTTTCTTGAATTTTTATTTTTTTTTATTTTTTCCTTAAAAGTAAATGTGTGGGTTTTAAAAAGATGGAATAAGACATGCTTCTAGGTGCTTCCAAATTATCAATCCTTGAGGATAAGGATTTGTAGAGAAGGTAGATTCTTAAGGATTATGAAGAGGTCATATGGGTTTGGTATCTTATTAGTTTTTATTTTGTTGTTAGCTTTTTAGATAATAAAGCTTAAGTTTATTATTTCAATCTTGAATTGTTTTTTGTTTCTTGATTTTTTATTTTTTGCCTAAAATTAACTGTGTGGGTTTTTAAAGATGGAATCAGACATGCTTTTAGGTGCTTCCAAATTATCAATCCTTGAGAATAAGGATTTGGAGAAAAGGTGGATTCTTAGGATTATGAAGAGATCATATAGGCTTGGTATCTTATTAATTTTTTATTTTGTTGTTGGCTTTTTAGATAATAAAGCTTAAGTTTGTTATCTCAATCTTGAATTGTTTTTTGTTTCTTGATTTTTTATTTTTTATTATTTTTTGCCTAAAAGTAAATGTGTGGGTTTTAAGAAGATGGAATAAGACATGCTTCTAGGTGCTTCCAAATTATCAATCCTTAAGGATGAGGATTTGGAGAAAAGGTGGATTCTTAGAATTATGAAGAGATCATATGGGCTTGGTATCTTATTAGTTTATATTTTGTTGTTAGCTTTTTAGATAATAAAGCTTAATTTTGTTATTTCAATCTTGAATTGTTTTTTGTTTCTTGATTTTTTATTTTTTTTATTTTTTGCCTAAAAGTAAATGTGTGGGTTTTTAGAAGATGAAATAAAACATGCTTCTATGTGTTTCCAAATTATCAATCCTTGAGGATAAGGATTTGTAAAGAATGTGGATTCTTAAGATTATGAAGAGATCATATGGGCTTGGTATCTTATTAGTTTTTTTATTTTGTTGTTAGTTTTTTAGATAATAAAGCTTAAGTTTGTTATTTCAATCTTGAATTGTTTTTTGTTTCATGATTTTTTATTTTTTTATTTTTTTAATTTTTCCTAAAAGTAAATGTGTTGGTTTTTAGAAGATGGAATAAGACATGCTTCTAAGTGCTTCCAAATTATCAATCCTTAAGGATAAGGATTTGGAGAAAAGGTGGATTCTTAGGATTATGAAGAGATCATTTGGGCTTGGTATCTTATTAGTTTATATTTTGTTGTTAGCTTCTTAGATAGTAAAGCTTAAGTTTTTTATTTTAATCTTGATTTTTTTTTGTTTCTTGATTTTTTTTCCCCTAAAAGTAAATGTGTGGGTTTTTAGAAGATGGAATAAGACATGCTTCTAGGTGCTTCCAAATTATCAATCCTTAAGGATAAGGATTTGGAGAAAAGGTGAATTCTTAGGATTATGAAAGGATCATATGGGCTTGGTATCTTATTAGTTTATATTTTGTTGTTAGCTTTTTAGATAATAAAGCTTAAGTTTGTCATTTCAATCTTGAATTGTTTTTTGTTTCTTGATTTTTTATTTTTTTATTATTTCTCCCTAAAAGTAAATGTGTGGGTTTTAAGAAGATGGAATAAGACATGCTTCTAGGTGCTTCCAAATTATCAATCCTTGAGGATAAGGATTTGTAAAGAATGTAAATTCTTAGGATTATGAAGAGATCATATGGGCTTGGTATCTTATTAATTTTTTATTTTGTTGTTAGCTTTTTAGATAATAAAGCTTAAGTTTGTTATTTCAATCTTGAATTATTTTTTGATTCTTATTTTTTATTTTTTATTATTTTTTACCTAAAAGTAAATGTGTGGGTTTTAAGAAGATGGAATAAGACATGCTTCTAGGTGCTTCTAAATTATCAATCCTTGAGGATAAGGATTTGTAAAGAAGGTAGATTCTTAGGATTATGAAGAGATCATATGGGCTTGGTATCTTATAAATTTTTTATTTTGTTGTTAGCTTTTTAGATAATAAAGCTTAAGTTTGTTATTTCAATCTTGAATTGTTTTTTGTTTCTTGATTTTTTATTTTTTTATTATTTTTTGCCTAAAAGTAAATGTGTGGGTTTTAAGAAAATGGAATAAGACATGCTTCTAGGTGCTTCTAAATTATCAATCTTTGAGGATAAGGATTTGTAAAGAAGGTAGATTCTTAGGATTATGAAGAGATCATATGGGCTTGGTATCTTATTAATTTTTATTTTGTTGTTAGCTTTTTAGATAATAAAGCTTAAGTTTGTTATCTCAATCTTGAATTGTTTTTTGTTTTGTTTCTTGATTTTTTATTTTTTTATTTTTTGCCTAAAAGTAAATGTGTGGGTTTTAAGAAGATGGAATAAGACATGCTTCTAGGTGCTTCCAAATTATCAATCCTTGAGGATAAGGATTTGGAGAAAAGGTGGATTCTCAGGATTATGAAGAGATCATATGGGCTTGGTATCTTATTAGTTTTCATTTTGTTGTTAGTTTTTTAGATAATAAAGCTTAAGTTTATTATTTCAATCTTGAATTATTTTTTGTTTATTTATTTATTTATTGCCTAAAAGTAAATGTGTAGGTTTTGAGAATATGGAATAAGATATGCCTCTAGGTGCTTCCAAATTATCAATCCTTGAGGATAAGGATTTGGAGAAAGGGTGAATTGTTAGGTTTGTTATTTCAATCTTAACCATTTTATTTTATTTTATTTTATTGCCTAAAAGCAAATATGTTAGTTTTGACAAGATGGTATAAGGCAAGCTTCTAGGTACTTCCATCCACCCTGGGATTGTAGCATAGTTCCTTTTTTCTTAGTGTTTTGGCCACCAAACTAGAATTCATTCATCAGGGATAACTACCAAAAATTTACTAGATATTAAAATTATCAATCACTGAGGATAAAGATTTGGAGAAAAGGTGGATTCTTAGAATTATGAAGAGATCATATGGGCTTAGTATCTTATTAGTTTTTATTTTGTTGTTAGCTTTTTAAATAATAAAGCTTAAGTTTGTTATTTCAATCTTGATATTTATCAAAAGCAACTGTCCGATCAATGGGGAGAGTGATGAAACGAGGGAAGAGGCCGAAGAGGACGCTTGTAGCAGTGGGTCCAGTGAAAAGGTTATATGATTTTTTTGGGTTTCAAGTACAATAAGTTACAAACGACAGACTTTTCTTGTGTTCTTGAGAATTTGAAACAATGATTTTGGTGCTACTGAAATGTTTTCCTTTTGAGCTAATTCATCAGTGTATATTCCTTCTTTCTTTTTAATTTGTTGGAAGCCTAGAACTTATCCTATTTCTGCTTAATCCGCTTGTTGCAAACAATCTTCACTCTCCTATTGGAGTGATCTCAAGGTAGTTCGACGAGTAAAGCCCTTGTAGGTACCCTATCTCCTTCAAGTTCTCCCCTCATTTTTTGGACGATTATTTGATGATACCAAGGCTGTAGAGAAAGCTAAAGTAGTTTTAATTCTAAAGAGTATGTCTCCGGACTTAAATTGCAGACAATTTGCATCTTTTACTCACGAAAGCATTTGGTTATGTTTGCCATCCTATGGAGGAGTCATAAGAAATAATCGATCATTTTGAAGACTCATGGCTTTTTTTTAGCATTAAGTGAAAGATATTTGTTTATGTTTGCCATCTTCTGGAACTCAGGAAATTGCGTTGCCATATCGAGTTGTCTAGCCAAACGTGCACAAGCTACAGCAATAACGGATCTAGTTGAGGAGCGCTGGGAGGACAGTGACAGTCCTCCACTTGTGACCTTCTAATGCAGGGTAAACAACCTTTAAGGGCATCTCTCCAACCAGGTCCTCCCAGCGTTACTCAACCAGATCCATTATTGCTGTAGCATGTGCATGTGCATGTGCATGTGCATGTGCATGTGTGGCTAGACAACTCAATATGGCAATGCAATTTCCAGAGTTCCAGAGGATGGCAAACATAAACAAATCACTTTCGCTGAGTGCTAAAAAAAATAAAAAACCACGTGTCTTCAAAATGATCAATTCATGAGTAAAACATGCACATTGTCTGCAACCTAAATGCCGAGACATACTCTTTAGAACTAAAACTACTTCAAATAATCGTCCAAAATATAGGGGGAGAAGTTGAAGGAGAAAGGATACCTACCCATGCTCTACTCGTTGAACTCCATGAGATGACTTTACTAGAAAATTGAAGATTAACCACAAATGGGATGAATTAGCACCAAAATCATCGTTTCAAATTTTCAAGAAAATCCAGTAAAAGTCCATCGTTTCTATCTTAGTGTACTTGAAACCCAGAAATATCATATAACCTTTTCATTGGACCCATTGCAGCAAATGTCCCCTTTGGCGAATTGTTTTCATTAAGATCGCTCGACTTAAGTGATGGTACACCTAAGCACTGACGCAGCTACTAACGTGGAGATTCTTGCTGATGTACTGCTAACTAGGATGATGACCCAGATGCTGAAAGGCCTCTTCTTCCTCCGCTTTGAGGCAAGTTTACGACCATGGTGGGACGAATAATGGCCAGCAGTACCACCACTAGATTCTCCACAAATCTAGCAAAAGCTGAATAGTTCATGGGAAGTTAATTAATTGATTAATTGATTAATTGAGTCGAGCGAGTTAGAATTAAAACAAACTCAAATCTTTATATAATTTGATACGGGGGTTATCTTTATTTTTCGTGGCATCTTCGTAAAACTTCATACCAACAAGGCCTAATTCACACGAGGTACGCTCGGACTTGAATTTCCCTCCAATTTCCGCAACTGAAACTGTAACAAACCGCATGCTGCCCGATCCCCGCACCTAGCTGGCACAGCCTATCCACGCATCTATAAATGGCCTTCGCTCCTAGACTCCTTTCTCTCTGTGGCTGTACGGACATTCTCACTCGGAGCTCTCTAAACTAAACCGTAAGGACACATTTTTTGCTTCGGAAGCCGACGAACTCTAAAGGTATCTCTATCTTCTTTCTCTTGAATGTGTAGGATATTTTCTCTTCTAAAGTCGCATTCTGCCATTTTCTTTCTCTAGAATGACTCCGACTCTGCAAGACCTTCTCGCCTCTGCGAGGGAAGAAGAGGCACCTGTGTCTCCCGGTCCTGCAACGCCAAATGGGACTTCCGACCACGGAACTCCTCTTGATTACCAATGCTTGCGGAAAAGTTCGAATGCCGTGTCCGGAAATGAAATATCGCAATCTGAGGCACCACCGAACGGAGAGAATGAGCTCCCGGAGTCGCTGCTCGAGCTTACGGTCAGTTCAGTCTCTGAACGTGAGACGCTAAATTCGCTTTCGCCAAATGGAAAGGAGTCAAACTCGCCTCAGAAAGACTCGGATTCAGCGGAAAAAGAAGGTCCTAAATTGATCGAGAAATCATCAGACTATATCGTCATCAATCCAGCTTCGGATCCGATTGAGAGAGAAACTTCGGAATCCAATGAGAAATCTATAATTTCTGTCTTGGAGGAACAAAGCTTGGAACCAAAAGAGAATCCATCGGACTCTTCGCTGAAAGAATCTTCAGAGAAAGAAGAGTCCTCAAAGTCGAAGGGGAAGAAGACGGTGACAATGAGCAGCGAGGACGTAGCATTTTCTGAGAGTTCGAGTTTGGCGAAGATCTCGATGCTGAGGTCGTGTCCCAGTGTTGGCACGAACCTTGAGAGCTTTGATCCTATAGACAACTTGAGCAGTTCTGGTGGTCAGGTGCCTGGAGAGAGCGGTGCTATGATGGAAGAGGCCTGGGAGAGGCTCCAAAAGTCTTTCGTATACTTCAAAGGACAGCCTGTGGGAACGCTCGCTGCGATGGATCCAAGCGCTGAGGCTTTGAACTACAATCAGGTTCTAAATAATGTGCTTCTGTCCTGCTTTTGGTCATCTCTTGATTTCTTGATGATAACAATTTTAAATGCGCGGTTGAAAGGATCATCCCGACACTATTGAATTTGCTGGTTCTTGAATTTTCTGATCTGCATTATGCCACTTGAATTTTTGCATTTCTGCAACTTTTCTGAGCTTGCTTTTCAATCGTTGATGTAAGATATATTTCGAATCATGTGCTGATTGGTGTAAGATATATTATGCCTTTTTCTTGCTCTTTATATCTCTGAACATGTTCTGTAATGTGACTAATGTAACAGTAGTCCCTTTTACTCCCCACGTAATAAACGTAATGCAATCTCACATTGCTTAGAGTTCATTTACTTCTCTGCTAACATCTCCATTCCGCATTTCTGATGATTTTTGGGCCTTCCATTTTATTGGTTATCATGATATTCAAGCTTCTGTGTCTCTTGCAATTGTATCCTTGTAAGTCGATAACTTCCAGTTCTTTGGTTCTTACATAATAGAGAGAGTGTCTTAAGGAAAATGAGGGCTAAATGGGGAAGTGCTGAGTTTTATTTTTATTTTTATTTTTAATATCTAGGGATTTTCATGTCATACTACATGAAAACAAGGTCTAAAAAGAGTACACCAATTATTTGTGCCCAAACATTTCAGTGGCTCGTTCAAGTGGATTGAAGACGTAAATTAGTAGCTTGATTTAGTTATTTAAGCCATTGTTATAGCAAAATCTCTTTGAATAAATAGACTGTTGAATCTGAATGAGACAGTCATAACATTTGAGTCCTTGATTCACTCGAGGGACGGACCTCCTGAAGCCTTTTGATGTTATGTATGATTAGAGAACTAGTCTTTGGTAATGAGTGGAAGGGACCAAGTGTCTATGGATCACCAAAATCTGAGGGGGCTCGCCAGTTTATAGCTTATTATATTCTTCGATGCCCTCAGGACCCTATTGGTTTACATTTAAAATAATAGTCCCCAGTTTGTTCTAAACAGTCCGCCCTTATTCAGGCATATTTTGTTTTCCGAACTTGCAGGTTTTTGTGAGAGATTTTGTTCCTAGTGGCTTAGCCTGCCTGATGAAAAACCCAGAAAATCCTGATATTGTGAAAAATTTCCTTCTGAAGACCCTCCACCTCCAAGGTTGGGAGAAGAGGATTGACAACTTTACTCTTGGAGAAGGGGTGATGCCTGCAAGCTTCAAGGTACTCTATGACCCTCACCGGCAAAAGGAAACTCTAGTCGCTGATTTTGGTGGCAGTGCAATCGGACGAGTTGCACCAGTTGATTCCGGGTTCTGGTGGATTATACTTCTGAGATCATATACCAAGTGCACGCGTGATCATACACTGGCAGAGAGTCCGGAGGTACAGAGGGGAATGAAATTAATTCTCAATCTTTGCCTGTCGGATGGCTTTGACACTTTCCCGACGCTTCTATGTGCGGATGGTTGTAGCATGATTGACAGAAGGATGGTGAGTCCTCTATTAGTTATTTGTTTTCACCAGTGATCATGGCGGTAGGGATAAATTCATTTCGGTATTTATAACATAGTGGTGAAGTTTTTAGGAATCCTTGAATGAATGCTTGTTTGGATTGCATGTTATTTCTAAATTCTTATTCTAAGAGTTTATTTTGAAATTGCTCCTTATGACTGAAGGAGGATAGCTTTTCACTCCTTAGGTACCTACGGAATTTTCATTACCAGTAAAGCTTGACCATCAGGAAAGATAGTTATGGCTAACTGGTTTGAAATTCTATGGCAGGCAAGCAGCAGTGTCGTGACTTTGTATTTTGCTTTTATGGCTAATAGGCCGTAAAAGTTTCTTTGCCTTAGTATTCAACGCTTAGTGGTGGCATTAATTCAGTTTCCTAGGGACATGACCGTCACAAGACGTTTTCTTGGTTGATTCTAGCTTGTCTTGGGGTCCATTTTAATCTAAAGGTTTCGCCATTTTCACTCACTCCGAGTGACAACACATTTGCTCGCTTTTTTGGAACAGGGAATATATGGCTATCCCATAGAGATCCAGGCCCTGTTTTATTTTGCACTAAGGTGTGCGAGGCAGATGCTGAAATCAGAGCGTGATGGTAAGGAATTGATTGAGAGAATTGATAAGCGGATCACAGCTCTCAGCTTTCACATCCAAAAGTACTACTGGCTTGACTTCACACAGTTGAATAACATATACCGGTACAAAACTGAGGAGTACTCACACACTGCAGTCAATAAATTTAATGTCATTCCGGAGTCTATTCCGGATTGGGTGTTCGATTTTATGCCTTTGCGAGGAGGATATTTGATTGGCAATGTCAGCCCAGCTCGCATGGACTTCCGATGGTTTTTAGTTGGAAACTGCATTGCCATTTTGAGTTGTCTAGCCACAAGTGCACAGGCTACAGCAATAATGGATCTGGTTGAGGAGCGCTGGGAGGACTTGGTTGGGGAGATGCCCTTAAAGGTTGTTTACCCTGCATTAGAAGGTCACGAGTGGAGGACCGTCACGGGCTTTGATCCGAAGAATACACGGTGGAGTTACCATAACGGTGGCTCTTGGCCAGGTGAATACCTTGAACACAATTATTTCTCGTCATCATGAATGTTATGCCCCCCCGTGACCCCTTGAAAAAGAGTAAATTTCTGCTTTTCCTAACCGTTTAGACAACTCAGATGTTTGTAAATTTTGCTCTGCTAGTCTCATCTTTTAAGATTAACTCTTTTATATTATACTTGTATTTTTAGATTAAAGAACTGGTAGAGTAATATTTTTGAAATACAAATTCACACCCATATAATAGAAGCATACAGAGCTTTTCAAATTGTAAAAGCTAAAATGTATCACAAATTAAATTTCTCACACTCAAGATCTTATTTAAGTATATCTCTTAAATTTGTCAAATGTCGAATATACCCTGTTATATCTTAAGTTTCCAAGCATCCAAAGTTGAAGGAATTTATTTTCCTTAAAAATAAGAGTTTATATACTCTGTAAAAACTAGGTTCTGAATTTGTATTTTCTCATTCTATACTAGGTATCTTTCGCTTGTAATGATGTAATTGTTCTCCCTTTGTAATTGATCGCCAATTTTATTGTCCTTTTGCTCCCTTCTCTCCTGGAAACTATCTTGAGAAGTTGAATAAAAAAAAATGGGCTCTCCTCCTATCTACGTTATTCTTAATATCATATATGAATTCATCTCTTATTTTATCATATAAACAATCTCTTTGTTATATTTTTGCACTTATATTATTCAATTTTGTTTTTCTCCCACGTCGCACCCCCCATAAACTGATGGTGGTAGCGAAGGATAGCATTTCGTGTGTCAGGCTTATTTTCTTTAGATACCCAACAGCTTCGGGGTTCAGCTTCTATGTGAGTAAATATATTTGTATCATCAACTAGGAAATGAGTTGCCCTTTACTGGACGAGAGTATATACTCTCGTACAATAATTAGTGCCGCTGATTACTGATTTGGTGGCCCGGGTGTTTTTGTAGTTTTGCTTTGGCTACTTACAGCAGCATGCATCAAGACTGGCAGGCCCCAAATTGCAAAGCGGGTGATTGAGCTGGCAGAACAGCGCCTTTCCAAGGACGGCTGGCCTGAGTACTATGATGGTAAGACTGGGCGTTATATTGGAAAACAAGCTAGGAAGTACCAGACATGGAGCATTTCCGGCTTCCTAGTAGCTAAGTTGATGATTGAGAATCCTGCCAATCTTCTTTTGATCTCTCTTGAAGAGGACAAGAGGATAGCCAATCCTAGCCATACCCGTTCTGCTTCATACTAAGTGGCGCCACCACAAATACGAGATAGTGGTTGAATTGCAGTAGCAGGAATTCAGTTGTCACAGATGCATTGGTTACTCATAAATGGATAGCATCTTAGAAGCCATATCATCTTTATATCTTCTGAATGGTGTTCTTAACTGTCCCTCTCAAACAGGAAAATTGTTTCGTTGATTAGTTGCAATAATTCGTTGAGGTATGATCTCACAAAAAAAAAAAAAAAAGAACTAATACAAAAACTTAAGAAAAAGTTTTGGTACCGTAAGATGAAATTCTAAATTTTTATTTTAACGTTACAAATTAGAATGTAGATCAACCATAAGACATTTGCATCAATTTTTTCATCCTTTTTCTTTACAATAAAAATGCCATTCCATAGACGTCCCGATAAAACCAATGAATTTTTCTATGTGAATTAAAATTCAAATCGCTACATCATGTATTACCTATAAAACTAAAAAAAAATATAATAATATATATGAGAGTGACATTGGTATATGATCCTTATATTGTATATCATTCTTATACTGTATTTTCAATTCTGGAATCTCTTAAAATTGATAGAAATTTTCAAAAATTAAAGAAGTTTTTCATTTAAATTTCTGTATGTTTTTGAATATGCATTCATTACTGTCGCATTCTTGTAGAATCATTTTTCCCTTTTCTCTTTAAAAAAAACAAAAAAAAAAAAAAGAGGAAAGCAAAAGAGCTCAACTTGTTCTTTGATCATCCCAGAATATTAGCCATTATAAGTAGTTTTTATTTTGTTTATTTTACTTTGTCACCCAAAAAAGGAAATTCTCGGAAACTCTCATTTGTTAGTTACGATTACAATCATGATCAGAACTGTATAACTCATATCCCTATGGGATATTTTAGTCCTTCGGGAGGCGGAGATTGCCGGAGCCTTCTTGTAATTTAAGGCCAAAGTCAAAGCAGACCGACCTTCACCCTCAGTGGAACTAGTCGCCTATATTACCGTCCTCTCTCTCTCTCTCTCTCTCTCTCTCTCTTTCTCTGTGACAAAACAAAATCCTTGGGAAAAATCCTTGCGATGGAGAACAGCCAGAGTTCCTTGTCGTGCGAGATGCTGGACCGCGTGGCCAATTGGGTGGGTTCTAACGTGGCCTCCGCCTTCTTCTCGTCTCTGGAGCGCTGCTCCTGCATCAATCTCAGTACCACCGACCTCGACGACGACGTCGAAAACGAAAACGATGATCACCCTCTTGTCCTCTCTAAACCCGTCTCCCTCCCAGAACCCGAATCCGGATCCGAGCCAGCGCCCAAGCCAACCACAACGCCCGCTTCCTAGTCCGATCAGCTACCGGGCTACTCCGTGTTAAATCATCCGTTCGATTCTCATCCTCTATCTAGGGTTTGCCATTTGTTTTGTTATTATCTTAATATCGTTTTGTGATTCCGCTTCTTCGGCGTTTAATTGTTGCGCTACCAAACTGAGTGTTGTTTGAATTATCATCTACATACGCTTTGTTGTATAAACAATTTGGGTATGAGTTTGGTACCATCTGTAGATATAAGAACACTGTGTATGATCATGTGAAATTGCATATAAATTCCAGCCGTGTTTTGATTTTGTTGGGAGAAACTAATATTTCGTTACAATAAGATATTGGTGTTGAATTGAGTTATCTTCGTTTATTTCAGGTGTGTCCTGAATTTAATGACTTGTTCAAGAGGTCTGGATTTAATGACTTGTTTATTTAGTCTGTGGAGATTGTAAGGTGATAATTAATTGCTTGTATTCCACTTGTCCAGTTCTATGGACTATTTCCTGTGTGTGGATATTTTTCTTTCCTTACTCAAGAGGTCTGGAATCAGGTTAGTCAGAGGCCGAGATTAGAATCTATCCGTCAGTCATTGACAGCGATGTGCCTCAAATGGTAGGTTTAGAATCTTTCGATTTTTTTGAGAAACAAATAAGTGAAAAGCAGGACAGCTTATGTTTCACAATCATCCAATAACAAAGGAGTAGATGATTTCCAAGATAACGCCTGCCAATATCTGATGATTTCCAATTTTGCCTGTTGCCCGCCTGCTCCGAAAGTGACGCAGGACCTCAATTTTCCACTAGGTGTAAATTGACAGCATTGCCATCCGTCGAATGATGCCACCCCCGGACAGAAGGGATTTTTGCGGCGAGCTCAGTGAGGTTTCGAATCGGATGCCAACTTTATTTGTTCAATTGAGTGCAGGTGAACTTTTTCTGTTGCACTTTTACTCTGTTGTCAACTCTATACAGAGACATCAGCACTTGGGAAACTACGAAGATTGATGGAAATTGAACCAAATTGGACCAAATTGGACAAGAATTTGGGCATCCGTGAGGGCACCCATTAAGAGTCTCTTTCCCTTTGGGTAAATGGGCAAAGAGGCTGTGCACAGCAGAGACTTTACTGTTCCCATGTTCCTGAATCTCCTAACAACAGAGCAGCAACAGAAAGTTGTCTAATGTTGTCAATCTCCTCCAGCACTGAAAACCGTGGCTAATGGAATACTTTCCTCTCCCATCACTTTCAAAGTGCCAAAAGCTTTTGGAACGAATCAGATGCCCTGCTCTTGAGATCTAGTACAATTGCTTCCTATGGTTATAATTTCCATGTCGAACTTACCAGTTTCTGTTGAACTACCAACTAAATGAATATTCCGATGTGAGGTAGGATAAACAGTTTTCACATTGATTTTCTCCTTGGGACACTCCATCCAAGGAAAAACCTATCGGGGGGGTACTTTGATGAACAAGTCACGCCGCGGAAGCAAAAGTTAAATATCTCTGCCTTTTTCTAAACCTACCACTTGGCAAATATTTGAACGATGGTTCAACTAACTAAGAAAGAAAAAATAAGTCTTTCAGAATACCTATCTGGGTACTATTCATTTCAAACTTGTCAACTGACCAGACCCCTAAGAAACTACTCAGTCCTTCACGTAGACTACCTTATGTTAAGGGAGAGAGCCCTTCAATAGTGTTTCGTCATCTTTCAATTCCAAACTTGCAAAATTTATGCAATTGAAGGCCTTTGAGCAGCCCTTATCTGCTGCTGAATTAGTTTAAAGAAAGGTATTACCCGAAGTTTAAAAGAGGAGCTTTGTCACGCCGACTAACTACGTAGTTATACCTACCATACGTGGCGTGTTTACTTAGCTAGGAAGGGTCACCACGAGTCTTATGTAAGCACTTGTAAGAAGCATAATCATGACCTGCTTCTACATTTTGTACACGGGTTAACCATACCATGCGTCACTGTTTTGTTGACCTTGAGAGATCCCTTCAATGAAATGATTTTGCCTTTGGGAGGATCAGCCGCGGGAAGGACCTGTTACGCACCCTGTTTCTCGAGCGCACAAGCTTAGGCAACACGCCATTCCAATACCATCAGCAGGTTGGTGACTTTACGGAGAGATAAGAACATATACACAATTTATATTTAAAAAATGAAATGTATAAGTTTACCTAAAGATTGAGAAATGCATACTAATTCTTGGGTGGAAGTCTGTCGGGACATGGTAATCAGAGCAAGTGCTTTTCTATGACACCATCTACAGTAATTTCTGTAGTATATGGACCTTCTTCAAGCTATGTTTTTTTTTTTTTTTTTTTTTCGGTTTTAGTCTCACTCTTGTCCTCCCTTAAGATCCTACAAACAGAGGGAACCCCTTGTCTGCCACCCCTCTTGGCTTCCTCTCTCTCTCTCTCTCTCTCTCTCTCTCTCCTTCGCAATGACTCCCACGGTTATAGCCTGAAGGATTACTCGGAAGGAAGCTTTAGTCTTAGAAGCTGTCCTGTCTCTGCTGTTGCTCTCTTTTAGATCAGGTTTAGGAAGGAGGGGATAGGATATGATCTTGCCATAGTCAAAATGAAGATGACGTCTCACTCACACAGGCCCTGGATTCGGAATGAAAGATGTTAAGATGCTGTATCTATGGCCCCAAAGTCATGCATAACGGGTTGACGTCCTTCTCGCGAGATACACACCGTCAAAGACGAAACCGAGAACGCCAAAGCTTCGATCGACGTTGTTCTCCCTGAGTCTTGAAACCGAATGCGGAGGAGGCATGTCCGCGGAAACAAAAGCGTCGTTGATCGCATTTATCGAGTACGTGGACGAGGGTGTTTGCGTTTTCGAGAGAACGAGGGTGTTATGAAAATGTGTCGAAGGGGCGAGGCCAAGAAGGCTGACGTTCATGTTCAGGTCGCTGGCCTTTTTAGGGCAATCCAGATCTCTTTGATCGCTTCGCGTGTTTATCTTCGGATACTCCGATGACAAACGACGGAGCTGCATTGTTCCTCCAGAGAGTACCCGAAGCTAAATGCATAAAGGAATCAAGGAGATCTGGATGGTTCTCAAAAAGGATACTGACATGAACAACTATGTCGAGAGTCGAGGCCTCTCCCCTTCGCAACATTGCCAGAAGATCGTGGAAGTGCTGGTAAATACCGCCCTCTTCTGGAAAACGCCGACGCACGTTGTTCAACTACTCGATATGTGGGATCCACAATGGATTTTTTTTGCCCCTCCATGCCTCCTCCGCGGTCGGTTTCATCATCATTCATGGTGGATTACGTCGCTTGAGGGTTTGCAGGTCTTGGTCTCGTCTTAGACGAAACTAAGAAGATCCACACCATCTCAGACGAGACCAAGAACTCCATTCCCTCAAGCGACGTAATCCGCCATGAGTGATGAGCAAACAAATCCGTTCTGGATCAATTTTTTTTTTTTTTCCCCTCGGTGACGTGTGTTCTTCAGAAACTCCTACAGGCTATAACCATAGGAGTGACATAGGAAGAGAAGAGAGATGGAAAACAATATATGTAAAAAAAAAAACATAGCTTAATTTGTAAAGCCATCAGCGTGTCTTACTCTGTCCTCCCTTACAATCCTACAAACTCAAGGTATGTTTTCCTTTTCATGGTTTAAAAAATATTGTAAGGCCATCGGCGTGTCTTACTCTGTCTTCCCTTAAAATCCTACAAACTCAAGGTATCCGTCCCTTATTTTCCATCCCTCTTCTCTTACTCCGTCGAGAGATCGATGATTAGGTAGCCAAGTCAATCCCAAGCTGTTACGAGCACAAAAGCTTGTAATTTGTTAGGACCCAAGCTTTGACGGTGGCTCCTCTGTCTCTTGTTTCCCCATATCTAGGCTCTAGAGGTGTGAACCTACAACCAACTATTCTTGTGAAATATGCTTTTTTGCTTCCAAAATTTTTCATAAATTTTTTCGTCACTAATTTGACAAGCTAAGAGTTACTTTCCTCCAGCAACTTGTCCAATCGAGCACCCCAATCTATCATGGTTTGTTTGTGAGTCTTCATTGTAGTTTCTTGCCTTTCCAACCCCAAGTTGATTCTTTAATACCACTTATTAGACTCAAGCCCTAACCAATCAACACAATCACTAAATAATTTTTAAAAAAAATTAGGATAAAATCACCTTTATTAATAAGCTTAATCAAAACACAATCAGATCCAGATGTAAAATAACAATGACAACTAGCAAATAATAATCACTAAATTATTACCAAACTATGATTATCACTAGGTTATGATAACTAAAAAAGTACTACTATGACATTAAATATCTAGATTTCTAATGTCTTTGAGATGTCATCTCCCTAGGCCCTAGCTCTTCTCTTATAGAGCCTTTTCTCTAATTCTATTGCAATTGTGCTTCTACCTTCTTAAGTCCTATTGCAACTGTGCCCTATCTTTCAAAAATCATGTATTGTCGATATACTTCTAGAAGGTTTCTCAGGGATACGGTACCTCACTGAGCAATTTCAACTGAGGGAAATCATAACCTCGTTGAAATAACTTCTTAACATTTCACGATCTCCCTTTTACACAATACTTGGCCAGAATATAAAGAGAGAACATGGCCAATTGGGCCTAAATCTATGCCTATAACTCCAGGCGTGGTCTACACTTCATGTAGACTCAAACCTACTTGCAGGCCTTTTGAAATATGGACCACAAAATAAAAATATCATCAAAGTACTTGGTCCATATAAACAAGCACACAAGGCCATAAAGAATGATACAACAATCCAGTGAATATTTTAATAAATATTATCACGAACTCATTGGGAATACTCCCCAAATATTCTTACAAGATCATAGAAATATCATTCCTAATAAAATTATGAGATTATTCATGAAGCTTATCAAACAAATATTTTCATAAGCCCACAAAGAAACCTTCACCATATGTAAATATTAATGAAGCTTGTTAACTGTTAATCCGATAAATATTTTCATAGAACCAAATAATAATTAATTCAATGAATATATTGCTTAGGCATGAAAATATTCAGCTATTAACATCTAATCAGCACACTAATGCATCATAAAAAAATATCACAAATATAACTCAACAAGCAAACGCAAGCTACTTGCTTGACCTTGAGCCCAATGACAATATATTGTAGAGTATGTTAGGATAAGAGTTCTCTATTAAAAGAAAAATATCTCTAAAGTAAAACTTAAATTTAAAAAACCACCCCATAACCCTTAGCTAGCTTTTAGGTTATTAAGTGAAGGGATTGATTAGTTTATAAACTACTTTCTAAGTCTATATTGACTTATTGACTTCTCATGTGGGACTTAACAAATAGCAGTGAATCAAAATCAAATAAAATTGAATCAAAATGAGATAAGATTGATCTAATCTTTCTAATGACTTTTTGGGGAAGGAGATTTACCATCCGCATGGTGCAGAGGGCTGCATGCCTAGAGCTAATGTGGCCCTAGGTGTCGACGCTTCTGCAAACATGGAGATTCTTGTTGATGTGGTGCTAACTCGAATGCTAATGTGGCACTATCCACAAATATTTATTACATCATGTTAATGTTTTATACTCTTTTATTGTGTTTTAGAATGTTTGTTGCACACATTCTAAAACACGTGATCATAAATAATGTTCCAGTTGGTGCTTTTGATCATAAATAGCCGTTATGCTTAATAATCATAGGATTTGTATTCAGTAATCAGAAAGTCTTGAAGCATAATGTTAAGCACGTGAACTCAGATCTGTCCTCTACGTCAGCCATGTCAGCAGCCACGTCAATCAGTCCAACCACATCAGGCCCAGTGGACATGTTAGCATCGGCTCCAGCACACTCGGGTTGGCCGGATCCGAGAAAGTTACCACTCACCGCCAATGCCCTCAATGGAAAATCTGTGAATTAATTTTGTAATTAATCCTATCCATTTTGATTCAATTCTTTGAAATTGCATAATTTGAGTAAAAAAGCACTTTTTCTTTCTTTTTCTTCAAATCGATTGAAGTGGATTCACTGCAAGTGTCGTGCTAGAGCTACATTTTGGCAGTTTTACAAGCCATTCAAATGATTTGGAATGCCAAGCAAGATGGTGATATGGGATTGTCTTGTGGTTTGAGACTGGTTTTAGCAAAAGAAATAATACTTACCTTCCAGGAGCCAATTGCCATGGCATCAGGAAAACTATGATTCAGATAGAAAATCCAGCTGATCTTCTTCCTCACGATCACTAGTCTACTTCGTCTTCTTCTTTGATCTCAGCTGATCTCCTATCTTTCGACAGAATGATACAGACCGGGTCAGGAATCAGGAGAGGGGCCTTGATGCAGCGGACAAGATGGATTGGACGGACATGGAGGTTGGCCTGGAATTCATTTGGCCACCACTCATCGATCTCTCGACAGAATGATACAGAAAAGAGAGCAAGTACGGAGACAGAACGCCTCCCGCCTAACAATCCTGCAGGCTATAACCATAAGAGTGACATACAGAGAGAGAGAAAAGATGGATCGAAAACAGTGGGGATACCCTGAGTTTATAGGATCTTTAATAAGGACAAGAGTAAGACATGTTGGTCTACATATCTGTAAAAAAAAAAAAAAAAAAAAAAAAGCATAGCTTGAAGAAGATCCATCAAATAAAGAATGCTACTGCAGTAACTGCGTACGTAGTTATTCAGAAATTATTTCTTTCATGCTGTCATAGTATAGTGTCTTCAACTATTAAGCCATTTGAAAAAAATTACTTACTGCAGCTACAGCCATTTCAAAGCTAGACGCATGATCTCTGTAACTCTGTCGACAAAGAAACTTTTTGATGCTGTCATGATTCAGATAGAGAATCCAGTGACAAACAACAAGTAGCACTTCGTCCTCACAGTCACTAGTCTACTTGATCTTCTTCTTTGGCCTCAGCTGTAGTTCACGTAAAACATTGTTACATTGTCTCAATTCACAATCGACGAAAGGAAGGAAAAGAACTCCAGCGAAAAGACGATATCTATTACAAGTAACCAAAGAGAAAAGCCATTTTGTGCCTATTAGAACTCATTTGGTAATCGTTACAACTTATTCTAGACATTATTCAGATGTCATACTACGGTTGCATAGCACACATGAGCAGGTATGCCCAAAGAAGTTATATAGCTTATTCTAATATTCACAAATAAGTAATAAATAAATCGATTTAAGTTTATCAACAATTAGAAGGATAAAAACCTAAATTAAAAGTTCTAATTCAATGATGTTTATCAACAATTAATACATTTTTTTATCTAAACTTTATTATAAGGTATCATATTTTTGATGTATAACTTCTATCTTATACACTTGCTTTCACAGACTAAGTGACATTGCATCAAAAGTCATACAATATGAAACTTATTTAACTTAAGATATGATATCAAGTTACAACCTCAAGAGCCCAATCCAAAAACTAAGTTAAGAATTAAATTATACTTCTTTTATTTAAACTTTATCACAATGAATCACACTTCTAGCATACGACTTTTGTTTTATATGGATCCACAATTAGAGAATTTGAGACCAATTCACTTCTCAATAGGAGGAAAATTTTCCATGTTTGCCATCGGTCGGAGCAACTCCGAAGGTTTGGAGTTCTAGATTTCGTGTCTGATGGTGTGAATCTTGCAAAAGGGTCGTCAATTTTTTATACGTGATTTTGGGGGTGCCCCCTTTGACATTAGTTTGAACCCTTGAGTTTCAGAAGATACGTCAGAAAATGACATTCTACCCTCTTCTTCGTGAGCTCAGTCCCACGGCTGAAAACATGGTTACAGTCCTTAAACAGTGTTTCGTTTTTTTTTTTTTTTTTTTTCTCATTTCCAAAATCTGCTCGAGTTGTAAGTGTATCGTCAGCATGACGTTTCATGAACAGTGACAAGCTTTGCTCTCGCCATTTCAATCCCATCTGATCAGGAAAAAGATAAAATTTAAGCGTAAAAATTTTCAAAGTGCATTACAGTAAATAAACCAACCTTAGAAATTGGCCATAATTTCTTTTTTCTTTTCAATACATTGTACGTTGTATATCCTAATTAAGTTTGTGGGGCTGCCTTCGTGGAATGTGCAACAATAAAGTTCAAAGGATTCCACTTTCTTGGGATAATATGAGATCAAATATTCGGGATGTCTGGCAAAAGTTCTATATCTGATGCAAATTTTATCCTAATTTTACTATTTTATACCCTCAAAACTCCTAGTTGGGTTCTTTAATCAGCTTTGAATTTTTCTTCTCTCTTTCTCAATTTTCATAAAAGCTAAAAATCTTAAGATTTTAAAATTCCCGATATCATTCTAAACTCGTGCAAAATGATACTTTCATATAATTTTAAATAAGTATATTAGTTAAGTATGTATATAGATTAACATTTAACATAAAATTCTTAAAATCAAGTTAATTTTTTTTATGAGCTTTTAAGTTTTACGATATAATATTAAAGTTCTTGCTAACTATGCTTCATTTTGTATAATCTTGAACTTAATGACATTTCATGTGTGGAAGAGTGTTTGTAAGATACTCTCATTTAACATTATTGTTACATGTTAATTTTAGCAAGCATATAACTACATGTTAAAATTATAATTAAATATCAATAAAGAGAGATATTTTACCTCTTAAGTTTTGTCCGAGAAAGATTTTATCTCTTAACAATTAAAACAACTCAATCATAATTTTTAATATTTAAAGCTATCTATGAGGACATTTAAATACAATTTTATTGACTCAAAGCTATTATGACATATTAATTACTTAATCTTCAAATTAACTATCTAATATAAATCACGATCCTAAGCTGTAATAACTAATTAATCAAAACAATTAAATCTTTATAATATCCTAATTAAGAAAAATAATTAGAATTGGGACACATCATGCTCCTGTTTAATATATTGAAAGTAAAGTCTTCAATTTGTTGTTATACTGAGAATGAGAAATGGCGGAAATCCCCGGGGATTTGAAAGACATTGCGTAGTCCGGGCTTCCGAGACCCGACCAAGCAGACGCCCTAGAACAAGTCATGAGGACGCTAAGTGACACGTGGAGGGGGTGGGTGACGATGCCCGTCGAAACCGGCAAGGCCGAAGGGGATGACAGCGTCGCACGTCTATCAAACCGTTCGAAAGCGACATTCTCAGCGGGGCCCACGCGGTACAGCAAAAACACCTGGCAAGCGGGACCCGCACGAGAGCCAGCTCGGGCCTTAGCGGTCCAATTGGAAAAGCGACTGTTTGGCTTGTGGTTCGCCACAACCGAAATTTTCAAGAAAAAAAAAGAAAAAAAGAATATACCCGATAAGCTTGTCGAGAATAAAATAAATATATTATCTCGCACCACGAATAGTAGTAGAACATGATAGGCTGATTAGTTTGGGACGCAAGCTATAAATTAATTAATCCGCCACATTATTTCTTTTTTATACCCGAGTCAACAACCAATTATCCTAGAAACCCACGACTTATTTTTATGTTTTGTCACCTCGGGATTCCATTATAAAGAATATATCCTTGCATACTTAGAGATAAATGAGTCAATAGTCATCTATGTATGGCGGAAATTGTATGTAAGAGAAGACGACACTTCCTTTCTCGTACATGTCTATCCCATGAAACTCATGTTGATTTGTTTTTTCTTTTGTAGAAAGTTATTTTAATATTAACTGTAACGTTCAAAGGTTTATAGCGTAGAACTTTCACAAATAACGGTTTCAAATTGAATTGGCTTTACTTGTTCTTGTAAATCTATTAGGAAGAATGATGTATGCGATCCTGTTTCTTAGATCATGTCGCCGTTAACATGGCAAGATGGGTTGGCATTTCTTGATTATTGGGTGGTTGAGGGTATGCATCTAACTTGATTGTAGTCACGAAGACCGGCACGGTATTCACTGAGCGGGTCACAGATTTTAGCCAAGTATATTGATCTCGAATTTATGGTCCACATAAATGGAAGTGCATGAAAATGACGATGGTTTCTTTAAATGACTTGGGCACTCGAGGTGTAGGACCCTGCTAAATTTATTGATATCGGTTTCGAAGAGTTCCCATCCGTGCACTATAGGAAGAGGCCAGCTCCAGTTGTCAAGAATACTGATTTTTCATGTTACTAAATTTATGAATATGATATCATAATCATAAGATACATCTCATAATGCACTAATAAAGTATAGGTTTAAATGCATTTACCTATTACTTTAAGATTTTGCCTCATTCTTCATTGTCATTATTGGTCTGTTGAATCATTCCTGTAGGAAGGTCCAAATAATCTAATTTATTTCATTTAAGTTATAATTTATGAAATTTTCATTTTAAGTATTATTAGGTTTAAAGTTTCAAAAGACAAAGCAAAGTCAACTAATGGAAAACAGTATTATTTGAAAAAAGAAAAGAAAAGAAAAGAAAAGAAAAGAAAAGAAAAAAGATATGGGTATGGTTTATTTGTAACAATCAATTGGGTGGACAAGGTTTTGAGGGAAGATAGATGAGCAACTTGGGCGTTAAGTTGACGTCAATTACCTCCGTTACCAGTAACACACAATTGGACGACAAAGCACGAGGAGTAGCTATCTCCTACTTGGTGACGGAAAACGATGCCTGCCGTTTGCTGTGGTCTCTAAAATTCAACTACAAATTTAGGTAGGGACCTCGTAAGTCTAATTGGAGCGCGCACTACTGGAGCCGGCCCACATAATGGGCCACGCAAGCAGGTCTCAGGTCCATGCCTTTATGATTCATCTTTGCACTAAAACGTCGTCGATCCCCCTCTGCGTTTTGGCTGCAGAACAGAATAGATATACGACCGTTCACGCGTGTTACCACCAGAGATGCAAAAATCAGCGTACAAAATTCAGGATCCGATTCGTCTGATCATTAATTAGTACGTACACCAGACGGTCGGATGGAGAGAATCCTTTAGTTAGGCCTAATCGCGAGATTAAAGAAAAGGGGGAGGGAATTGTCAAACCCATTGGACAGGTCACCGGAACGGAACCCCGTGGGGCCTACAAGAAATTCGGGAAAAAGAGGAAGCAGTAGCACTTTTGTAATTGATGGGAAAAGACGGGGGTAAAAAAGTAGATGACACAATTACGTACAAATACCCCTCGCGAAAATGCATAGGCGTTTCCGTCACGTCACGATGAAACAAGAGATCGTATCGAGTAGAGTCGGGAGTGGGACAAAGAAAACAGAAAAGACAAGGGTATATTCGTCATGTGGGAGGTGTTAAAAGGCTGAGCTGGTCGTATTCTACTATCTTGGCACAGTGGCAGCGTTCCCTAGGCGGAGTCGTTCCTTGAATTTCCCCTCTCTCTCTCTCTCTCTCTCTCTCTCCCTCTTTCTCTCTCTCTCTCTTTTTTTTTTTTTCTTTTAAAACCTTTTTGCTCCTCTTCAAACATTCTCTCTCTTCTTTTACTCCTTCTCTGTTTCACTCTCTCTCCCCCTCTCTCCCTCTAAGCTGTTTCTCTGTTCCGTGTATGCTTGTTTGTTGGATTCCCACCTATCCGACCCAAAACACAAAGCACTTGCGAAAGAGAAAGTTTTGGAGAGAGAGGCGCTTCTTGGATCGGAGAAAATAGAAAAATCTGGAGAGATAAGCTGCCGGTGAATGCACAGTGTCCAAGCGCTACTTTCCGGCGAGTCTTACCCTCGCAGGTGGAGGAATGCAATGACTAGTTGTTAGTATGAATGACCCAAAAATGCGCGAAGCAACTGTGCTACTTTGTGACGAGCCGCACGACGTGGTTTCCAACAGCAAGAAGAAGAAATCGGAGGACCTGACTCATCAGCTGGTTCTCGGAGCTGGGCGTAGTCGGTCACAAGGCGGCACTCGTAGAGTGACGCCGACGACGCTGACCAGCTCGCCTGCGCTGACCGCTGCAAGCGCGTGCGGGCCGAGCGTGAGCGTCGAGAAGGCGCTTCCCAACGGGGATCTCTACATCGGGAGCTTCGGGGAGACGGCGCCTCACGGATCGGGGAAGTACCTGTGGACGGACGGGTGCATGTACGAGGGAGAGTGGCGGAAAGGAAAGGCCTCAGGAACAGGAAAGTTTTCCTGGCCGTCGGGGGCCACCTACGAGGGGGATTTCAAGTCGGGCCGGATGGAGGGCTTTGGCACCTTCATCGGATCCGACGGGGACACCTACCGCGGCTCGTGGGCCGCCGATCGAAAGAACGGTTACGGTCAGAAGCGCTACGCTAACGGTGACTACTACGAGGGGCACTGGAAGCGGAATCTCCAGGACGGAGAGGGCCGCTACGTCTGGAAGAACGGGAACGTGTTCGTGGGGGTATGGAAGAATGGTGTGATTTCAGGTCGGGGAATGCTGATGTGGGCCAACGGGAACCAGTATGAGGGGGAATGGGAAAACGGTGTACCGAAAGGGAGTGGGGTGTTCACTTGGCCGGACGGGAGCTGTTACGTGGGCACCTGGAACAAGGACATCAAGGTTCACCTTCTGAATGGGCCGTTCTGTCCGGGAAATGGGAATGGCAAAGAGCAATGCCTGAAGACCAACAATGGCGCTTTGTTGGGCGGCGAAAATTTAACGATAACGATGCGGAAGAGATCGTCGGTGGACCGGAGTTTTCCGAGGATTTGCATATGGGAATCTGACGGAGAAGCCGGGGATATCACCTGCGATATAGTGGACAATGTGGAAGCATCAATGTTTTATCAGGACGGGACGGGGTTGGATCGCGACGGGTTTCGGCAGTTTCGACGGAGTCCGTGCTGTTTCACCAGCGAGGCCAAGAAGCCGGGGCAGACGATTTCCAAGGGACACAAGAATTACGATTTGATGCTTAATCTTCAATTGGGAATTAGGTAACTTTTGTTTGTTGGTTTTCAAGATTGGTTTAATTTTTGTCGCGGTCATGAAGGTGGGTATTGATTTCTGTTGGTGTTCTTTTCCTCCTTTCTTGTGTGATAGGCACTCTGTTGGAAAGCATGCGTCCATTATGCGTGAGATAAAGCAGAGTGATTTCGATCCTAAGGAGAAGTTCTGGACAAGGTTTCCACCCGAAGGATCCAAGATTACGCCGCCGCACCAATCGGTGGAATTCCGTTGGAAAGATTACTGTCCCATGGTGTTTAGGTATTGCCTGATTTGTCTCTTTTTGTTCTTGATTTATCCTCTCTTTATCTGGCAGCCATCAGAGAGCTTTGGGGATTGTGTAACAGAATTTCTAAACGTGTGGTTGTGCAATCCTTCCGCTTTATTCGTGACGACTGAGGTTTTTTTCGTTTTTTCTTTTTTTTCCCGGGGTTTCAGGCGTTTGAGGGAGCTATTCCAAGTAGATCCCGCCGATTACATGATGGCTATTTGCGGCAATGATGCCCTCCGGGAGCTTTCTTCTCCCGGGAAAAGTGGAAGCTTCTTTTACCTCACTCAGGATGATCGGTTTATGATAAAGACAGTGAAGAAATCTGAAGTCAAGGTTAGATGCCGCCCTCTTTGACTTTTGTCCGGTTAACATGGGTCTCACGCTTAATGTCTGTTCCTTGGCATCGTTCTTGGTGGACATTGTTTATTTCGTACTGTCCGCTTCAGTTCTTTATTAATCAAAGTTAGATTGAATCTCAAGTCTGGTAATCCTTTTTTAGGTACTCATTCGGATGCTTCCAAGTTATTACCAACACGTTTGTCGGTATGAAAATTCCCTGGTGACCAAGTTCTATGGCGTGCATTGTGTTAAACCGATTGGCGGCCAGAAGGTATGTTTGTAAAAAACGACTTTCCAGTGTGTGCAGTTCAAGTGGTTTGTCTGATTGTGTCATGTGATTACAACGCAGACCCGGTTTATTGTGATGGGCAATTTATTCTGCTCTGAGTACCGAATTCATCGGCGGTTTGACCTTAAAGGATCCTCACATGGCCGTACAACAGATATGCCTGAGGGTGACATTGATGAAACCACAACCCTTAAGGACCTTGATCTTAATTTCGTGTTTCGACTGCAGCAAAATTGGTTCCAAGAGCTCATCAAGTAAGTTCACAGTGTATAACATAGCTATTAAGTTCAGTTTGCTTCACTCAGCAATCTTCATTTTGCCCTTGCATCTGTCATAATTTGTTGAAATCTTGATCAGACAAATTGAACGAGATTGCGAGTTCTTGGAAGCAGAGAGAATCATGGACTACAGTCTTTTGGTTGGTCTGCACTTCCGTGATGACAATACATGTGACAAAATGGGGTTATCACCTTTCCTACTGCGAACTGGTATTATATCATCCTTCCCTTGCAGATAATTCATGAGTTGACGTATTTGTGAGGGACCATAAGAATATTAAATTTAATTTGGTGCCTTTGACAGGGAAAAAGGACTCATATCAAAATGAGAAGTTTATGCGTGGATGTCGCTTCCTTGAAGCTGAACTACAAAATATGGATCGGATTTTGGCTGGCCGGTATGCATTTTCTACTGTTTTCTTATTATTCCTAGTTTCAATCATCTTCCTCAGTGATGCTTTGGAATGGGCTGATGAATGGTCCTTGAAGAAACTAATATCTTGAATTGAACATGCTCATTGAATTTGAACGTTTTTAGTGGAATTACTGAAATTGAATTGCATTGGCTTGGCAATCTTGGGTTGTCTAGAGATTATATGTAATGATTTCATAGTTAAAATTGAAAATTTTCCTTTATTTCACGTTGCTTGATAACTTTGCTACTGAATGGGTGGGGAATTGCATTGCTATGGATGATCAGTTATCCGTATGTTGTTTCTGAATTTCAAATTGTGGAAACATTTTTACTCCAACGAATTCATTCTACTTGAGGTAATTTTTTTAACCGAGGTGACCATTTTCGGATACACCCCCCAAAAACAGCTTTCTGTTTTCCTTTCGGAGAGAAGTTATACAAGGGGAGGAACCAATGAATCTGATGCGTTATTCTATTTAAACTGAATATCGAATTATTTAATTTGGTTGGAAAATATATGCTTGTCTATCATATCGAATCATGTCTATCCCATAAAAGACGATGAATAATGAATTGGAATTTGAACTGTATTCTCCATCAGGAAGCCGCTGATCAGGTTAGGAGCGAATATGCCTGCCAGAGCAGAGCGGATGGCCAGAAAAAGTGACTTTGATCAATATACCCCAGGCGGTGGAAGCCGTTTGACCCCTTCACACGGCAGTGAGATCTATGAAGTAGTCCTATATTTTGGGATCATCGACATATTACAGGACTATGATATCAGCAAGAAGTTAGAGCATGCCTACAAATCCTTACAAGCAGACCCTACTTCAATTTCAGCAGTTGATCCTAAGCTCTACTCCAAGAGGTTCCGTGACTTCATAAGGAGAATCTTCATAGAAGACAGGTAGCACAGATAAGGCACATATTGGTTCAAAAACCAGAACTGCTTGATTGAGAACCCCAAGTAAACCTGATCCCTTCTGGAGAAAAGGCAGATACTCATTCAGAGCTTCCATCAATTGTTGGAGCAAAGTGCTGCTTGAAGGGTCAGAGGGCAGGCCACTGCAACTGTGGCCATATTAATGGGTAACTTTTGGTCTCCGGGTGGTTGATGGTGTTTATGGCTGATTTTTTAAAGTTACAGCCATAGTCTTGTAACTTTTGGAAGGGGGCAAGTACTTGTACATGCAAGGGGGTGGCCGGACGTGGGATTTTGCTTTGCCTTTTTCTTTTTCTCGGTTAGATTTTTGTGGTGCCCAAGGAATGTGACCCTTTGAAAGATAGGTATAGGGAACTGAGAACAATGTTACTGAGAGAGAAGATTCAAAATGGAGGGGGGGGGGGGGGGGGGGGGTGAAGGAGAAGACTTGGAATAAGTTAAGTGTACAGGGTTTATAGAGAAGAATGGATAGTCTGATGAATTCCATTTTTCTATCATTTTTTTTGTAAGATATTATTTTGGAAAAGGAAATTGTTTTGAATCAGCTTGGCAGGGAGGGGCCCTTGTGGTTTCTCTCTCTCATTCACTCTTTTCCGTCTGCTGTTGACATGAATGGGCTCCCCTTACGTGCCATCGAAATGGGGTCTGTGATTTGCTTTTGCAGTGAAAGAGCGGCCTTGCGCAGCAAGAGTAAAGACATCAAAAGGAGAGAAAGCGCGATAAAGATGCGCTGGCCTTCTTGTTTCTTCTCACTTTGTTAACGCTTCTTTTTCTACTCTGTTTTTCGTACCAAACGTATTTTCAAAGACTGGCTGCCCCCCTCCTCCTCCTCCTCCTCCGCTGCTGCTCTTAAATAAGGATTTCTTGCTGCCGACTCAACTGCCGAGACGGACAAATCGGAGGTATTAGCCGTCGACGACCGACGTAATTCCTTGGAACTGGGGAGGGTAACAGTGTCATTTTCACTGGGTTATGCAATTTCATTGTCATCGGGACTCGTGAGTTTTCACTTTCTACTGCTGAGGTCAAAGACAAGGGCAAGAGATGGAGAGAGAGTCCCGCCTATGTCCCAGTGCACTTTGTTTCTCTTTTTGACCTTGTTTTCTTTTTGGGAGCTTCTTCTATCTGGTGGCTCAGACGCTAAGGCACAGGTCCACGACACTGTTCATGGCCGCTCCTTCTTGGGTCTTCCGCTGACTGTTCAAAAAACGTGGTGGAGTCAGTCAGATAATTGAATTTTATTTTCTGCAAGCGGAAGAACCAAGTTTAGGTCAGGTCACTGTGATAAATCAACCCCGGATTCTGTTGTTTGGACTGCCTCGATCCTGTGAAGATTCTGAAGCAAAGGACAAGAACTTAGACGAGATTTCTTATGTTGGAAAATCAACCTGGAACCATCGATTTCTTAATTATGATACTAGGCTAGTAATCTAGGGAAGATATTGTAAGTCCAAAATCGTTTGCCCGTGACAGACGGCAACATGTTGCGCACATTGAACGAAGAAACGATGGCCGTGGAAGTGTGAAGACAGGATATCCATACCTTCTACTTTGTCAAAACTAGTAGGAGGTTGACCCTAACAACCAAAGGGAAAGATGGCTGAAAATTGATAATTATATTGGCCTATTATTGTTACATAACTCAACCTTTGGGCAAAAGTTAACTCATATGTAAATCACTTTATAGACCCATACTTCTTTAACAATATGAAGCTACTTTAAACATAATCCATCACTACAATGGTCTAAATTAAATGTGTTACTTCATTTTTATTGTGTAAATTTTTATGTGTATTATAGAAGTGTTAAGAGATGATACTATATTACCCAAACTTAATTCTTTCACAAAAACTTTACTTCATAAAAATCAATTCACAAGTTCATATTTTAATATGGACCAACTCTAATCCAATTTTAACATTTTAGGTGCATTATAAATTATTAACTTATTACGATTTCAAATGGAAAGTTTGAGATTACGGGTTCGATTTTCAAGAAAATTTTCTCATTTTGCGTAACACGTTATGGGGGATCCTTTTTTTATTTGCCTTAAAAGAAGCTTTACTCTTCGTTCGAAGAATAAATATATATCCATTGAAATCGTATTTTTATTCGTCGATAAAAATAATCCCAGCTAAAAGTGGAAAGGTTCAAGTAGGTAAAAAAGGTAGGCAACAAGATAATAAATTAATTTAACTTGGTCTTTGAAACTCAGTTTGCAACGAGTCAAACTCACCCAATATTTTAAATTTGAAATTTGGGATCTGTGGAAGACACCACGTAAGCAAGAGTTGATTCAAAACTTTGAGATGTGAGACTTAACTATTTATTAATCTTACGAATGACCAAATAAGATATTGAATTTAAGACCCACTCTACTATAGTTTAAGCTAATAAAAATATATTAAAATGTATTAACGCGTTAACTTTACTTAACACGTGATAGAAAAACATTTTATAAAAAACAAGGAGATGATTAATGTTAACTTCCCTTTAAAAGACCATTAATGAAACCATTGCAACCTCTGCAGGCCCTAAAGGCCAGCCAATTTTACAGCTGGTTGTTCGAACCTTTTTCTTTATTGTTCATTAAATGAAACAATAGACAATGGCATGGACATGTTCATCTCACGAAACTCAACCAGATGTCATAAATGGACACAGCAGGCATGGTATCACCTTCTAATTTACTTCTCATCCGTCGCCTTCAAAACAGCCACCCTGGTTTTCTTGACAAGAACGCTCCTTTTGGTGATATTTGCAATAAATTTGGTTCTATCCGTCGTTCTCAGGCATTAACGCAAACAAAGTACAGCATTGGCTCGTTGGATAATATCGTTTTAATATGTTCTTGATAATTGATTATTGTTGATTTAACATTAAAGTCAGTTTAAGAGCTATATTAGTTGAGAGGACCGTGTTGTTTGTGTGTTATTCCCGGCCACTGAAGCAAAGTATATCATTGGCTTGTTGGACCAAAACAATATGCAATAAGCTAAGGCCAGAAGTGCATCTCTGGCCGTCACTTCCAGGCTATTCAATTTCAAATTGCAGGGCAAGACAGCAGAGCTGGTCCTCACTCTCACATGCCAAACAGCACCTTTTGCATTAACAAAGAGGGGCTATCCTGCATCGTTGGACAACAACTCTTTGGTCTCTTCTAAAACGCATCCTTGTTATTTTGAGCATTACATCAAACTTGGACACCATCTCAAGTGGTCAAATACACTTGATCTAGCGCCGCTTTCTGATGTGAATTTGGCTGGCATTTTTTATGAGTACAACCCCACTTTGCATAGGGGGTAGGAGTGACACAATAATCTTCGTGCATAACATGTACTTAGACTAACTTTTAGTCTAAGGGAATATGATGAATTTAGGTGGATGAAAAAAATATATTAATATTATGATACATATTTTAAACAATTTATTACTTTTCACTTGGCCTGTGAATCTCTCTCTCTCTCTCTCTCTCTCTCTCTCTCTCTCTCTCTAAGAGCTTTATCAAGTAATTATCGTACCCATCCACCATTTGCATACGCCAAATAGAAAAAGAAAACGAAATAATTTGAAAACCAGATTCTTCCTCGAGGATTCATGAAAAGCGTGGTGGCACAGTTCTCAATAAAACTGAGGAGTGGGTTGGGGAAGGACGGTGAGATTAGGGCGGCTGGCGATGCAGGCAGGAGTAGGCCTGTCACAGGAGGGTCGCATTGCTCCTCGCTAGTTGGGCAATGCATGCCTAAAAAGTACAAAACTTCCGAACAAAAACCCTTGGATCATACGGATATGTCGCTTTGACGGAGCCATCTCCGCCATCCTCCGTCTTTGTGGGTTCTTGTTGGGACCCTGGAGAGAGAAGACAACCCACTCGTAATTGTACTGTCTTCATTGATTCCGCAACACTCGCCGCCTCTTGCAGGCACTCGTCCTTGGTCTTCCTTTTTACCTCACTCCCTCGCAGTCCATTTTCCCTTCATCTTTTTTAACTCCCTGATTGTAAAAATTGCAAGTTTTCTGCTAGATTTCTTCACTAGATTTTCCTTCTGATGTTGTCGTACATTTGGGAAAATCTGACCTAAATACACATAGTGTGGCCTTTCTTTTTTGTTTTTGCTGAAAACGTAAAACAACTTGCATAAATGTATGTGCGTTATTAATAACAGAGGTAATACGTTAAGAAAAGTGATATTTAAACATAAAAATTAAACTTCCGGCACCTGAAGTTTCTTTCCTCTTTACAGAGATCGCTATGTGTCGACTTTTGACAGCAGTGAACGGTAAGGAAATTAAGGAGAGAAAAGCACCCTGTGCATGTCCTTTGACTCATTAAATGCGACTCTGAAATGTGGGAAGGAGAAGCTCTTAAATATGCAACATGGTCATTTACAATGTTGTAGCTGCTTTGGCAGCTCGAAGCAGACAACTTCCACGAACTGAGAAGGCTGCATAAAATTCCCTACTGTTATCTTCTGCTTTTCTCCGTTGAGCCGGACAGAACGATCTGTTCACATTGAACCAGACAGAACCAATTGCTGACATTTATGATAAAAGTTTTCTATACAATGTTTGTGGTTCAGCGAGTTTTGCGCCTTCGATACAATGTCTTTGGTTGCCTGGTCCGACCGAGACCAGAAGCTCCTCCTGGAGGACATTCTGAACTGTGATGGTTATTCCAGTCGCTTCGTAGAATGACACTGTTTATCACATAAAGCATGGCAGTTCAACCTTTCTTTAACACTATTTAAAATTATTCAAGAATCACCTTCAGTTTTGATTATATGTACGAAGTTTTTAGCCAGACGAGTATCTTCGGTGGTGGGCTTTTCTCTTTTCTTTATTTGGAAGTACGTAATCTGGAAGATCATGTGCACCCATTTGATGATCATTTTGTCGCATGAATAATGAGCATAGAAATGGATCAACTTGATAGCGATCTGACCAATAATGTGTGATTTCATCTTCTGCATTACTTTATTTGACGATCAAATCTCAATTCGTGATGGATTAAGATATCAACATCTAATTTATTTTATTTCTTATTTCTTATTTCTCATTCGCCACTTACAGTAGGATATTTATTCTTCCAGATGCTGAATATGACGTGGGGTGTGTCGGACATGGAGATTTGAAAAAACCAGTCTTTACGTCCCACGATGCTTTCTACATAAACATGCCCATGCAACTCATTGCGTGCATGCATCTTTCTCTTCTCTTTTCTCAGTTCACGCACCTACACTCCTCGGAACAAGTTCGCCTGATCTCTCCTTTGGTAATTACGTTCTTATTTGGTCTTCGAACACCGGAGCTTTCGTGTATCTTTCCATGACCTTACTCTCTTCCCTCTCATACGTGCACGAATTTTCTCAGCGACTATCCATGTTGAACTTCTCCTTATTCTTCCAATCCCAAAGGTGCAAGACCGTGACAGGTTAAGGCATTTTCTTTCCAGAGAAAACAGATGATTGGATGTAAAAATAATATTTATATTAAACGTAAGTATTATCTTATATCGAAAATAATATGATAATTTATGATATTTAAAATAATAATTTCTTTTCACTTAATATCTTAAAATTTTAAAATAGATTCATATACTTTAATATTGTATTAAAACTAAAAATAAACTTTCTCTTTATAATTTTTATATTTTAAAGATAGACTTGTTTTCACATACAATACTTGTGTCATATAAGATAAGGCATTTTCTTGCTAGAGAAAGCAGATGATTGGAGGCAAAAGTAGTGTTTATTTGTTGCCATCTAAATTTCCTCTCCTGGATGGAGTTGGATCCTCCTATAACATAATGCAGGTGGGTATTGCCTAGCTAAAGCTGGAAAATGTCCAGCTTTAGCATAACTACTCCTTTGTATTTCTAACATAGTTGTACTTTGAAGACTGACATTAAAGCATGCAAATGAACTTTATTTTTTTTTTCTTTGATTTTGATGGCTCCAATTGGTTCCTCGTGTTTGTTCCTTCCGCCATTTGCGCCCTTTTGTCCTCTTTGTGAAGGTTGTCTCCTTCCTCCGTGCCTAGTAGGAGATGCTTTTCTTGTCATCGTCCCCGACATTTGAATAATTGTTGTGTTTCTGGCATTTTAAAAGCTCTGGACTTTCAGAGGGAAGTACTCCAGAGTAAGATGGTATTTAATGTTCGTATCTTCTGGGCTTAACTTGGATAATAATAGGCCATGCATGTGACTGTTTTGGACTGTTCTTAATGTACAAATCCACTAAAGTTGTTTTTCATGACAGAATTCCATCTCTGCCAAGACCCCCTTGTTCTTCTTGCTGCTTCTTGTTACTGTCCCTTCCGTCGTCCACACCCTTTCAAGGAGGCATCTTGCTAGCCTGGCTTTTCCCAGGGAAAGAGTCTTCTAACATTTTTATTCTCTTTCTTTTTGTCAATTGTGTTAACGCTAATAGAACTTACTTTTTCACACACGTTGTGCACCCTTAGTTCAATCCACTGACTTGTAGTAAATCCATCCACAAATTGAAGCAACCATGAGGCTCATAATCACCACCTGTAGGCAATATTAATATAGATGATCATGTTATATGCATTTCTAGGACGCTGTCAAAATCTTCTTGAGTTAGTGGAAGATTTATCAAATAGGATTTTCTAAATTCGAATTATTTATAAATGAATATTTAAGGTTTCGAGTTATATTATCTCGAATGTTCTTGTATTGTATACGATAGTATTAGCAAGAACTTCTTAACTATTTGGCATTCAAGAACTACAACATATAAGAGGCCAGGGTTTGTACCTCTACATCCCCCAATAAATTGGTTTGTGACCAATTGCCTATATACGCCTTCAGCTAACAACGAATTAATTAACCCCTTAATTTTGAACTGAGAACTAACAACATTCGTCAACTTGAGCTCTTCTGCACGTTGTCCCACTATTTTGAAAGATAGATATTCTTCTCTCTGCATGCCTCCTTTAGCAATCATGCTTTCTTAAATGCGGTAACCTGAATAACAGAGCAGTTTTTTTGAGTGATATAATCATTAATTCATCCAAAGTAAAAATAGATATTATTCTACAACATATCAGAAATAACTGCTATAGAATGGGCGAAGAAAAAATTATTAAAGAATTGGCAGGTAAGTAAATTCATACCAAGTAGAACTATTAATGAAATGACTAGTTTCTATTGCTTTTTTACTTTGATCTTAGTTATAAGACTTCTGTTTTGGAGTAAATTGCTTTAATCTCAATAACTACTTGTAATCTCAGAATATTATCTTAATGAAAAAAGAAAAATCATCGCATTCTTAGTGACTGCTAAACTTGGGGTTAGCGAAGTCACTTCGCTGTATATTATGGCCCAGTGCACGTTTGACAACGTGAAACCACACTGTTGTCTTATGGCGTCTCTGTTATCAAGTATGTTTCACCTAACGACAATAATGAACCCCTATCAGTTCCTCACCTCCAAATTCTTAAATGAGGTGCGGCCACATGTCGGGGAAAAGACATAATCATGCCCAACACTAGGCTCGTTTGGAGGGGGACAAGTCTTCTCCATGATTAAGTACTTTATACTAAGGTGTTATCCTTCGTCTTACCCCAATAAGGATCGTGCGAGGAAAGTAACAAGAAACCCTAATTATGGTGTCTTGAGGATTCCAAGCAACAGGCTTCTTCTTCCGATACACTTCTATTATAAGATAGAGTGAGATATCAGTGGATTTTCCTACAATAGAAAAATTTTTCCATGTACTTCCATTAGAACCTCTTGTTGTGCATGATTTCGTGGGAAAGTTTATCGATCTATGTTCTCATTCCACGTTTTAAAAGACATGGTACTTGATTATCAAAACTTTAGATAGTTTAACTCCTCGATTCGTTAAGTCCAATCACGATCGTCTCCTCCGGGGATCATCGCGGCTTCCGATGGCAGCATAATGATAAAACTTCCATGCAGGAAGATAATTGTGAGGATCTGAGAAAGAGGGAGCTGAAATCTTGTGTAAGCAGGCAAGATTATTAATCCCTGCAGCTCCTACAAGGAAGTTGAATGTAGTATGGACGGTATGAAGGGTGTGTAATAATACTGTCAGGCACGACGTGATATGCATAACCTCTGCAATAATAGTACTGCAATAAAGAAATCTTGGGGAGCACGACGTGCCAACATGCTCATAGCGCCAAGACGAGTCGATAATGGTGTATACTCTAGGTATTGGCACGTCGTGCCAATAAAGTTTTGGCTTGATTTTCTTTGAAACGGATTTTCAATGAGATTTTGGCATTACAATACATGTCAAATCAATTTTAACACATTCTTTCTCATAGAAAATATTTCTGGCAAAAATCTGTATCTAGGAATAAAAAAGTGTTAAATTTCTTTTTTTGTTAGTTAAATAAAGGAGGTGTGTGGAGATAAGGTTTCTCGAACCTTTACTATTTAGGTAGATATCCCTTAGTTATAAAACTTATGGGTTGCATTCGAATATAAGTTATGATATTATGTTAAAAAAATTAATCTTACTTATATGTTAATTGAAGAATAAATAGTCTTTTCTTGTATAATATATATATAAAATAAATTGAAACAATATAAAACATTATCCATTTTCAACAAGCTTTTTAGACAGTTATTTAGAAAATTGCATCTTCCGTTACCGATAGATTTGCCAAGTTTGCCGTTATAGCAACTTTTTACTTATTTATTTATTAATTTCCATTTTAACTATCAAACCCTAGCAAATTTCGGCTAGACCATTTAATAATCTCCCACTATCTTCAACGAGATGGCACTTTGGGTGGAGAAAATCAGCAACCCAGGACTTGAAAACTGAAAAGAAATCATGTGTTTGCCCCTCGGGCAAGCTGTCCAATTTTGAAAAGAGAAGGGCGGCCACTGGTCTACAAAAGGGTAGGATCAGCCCCAACATCGGGTTCCACTGAAGGGAACACTTGCCTAACCATTTCTATCTGTCATTATATTGGTCGCTTTTTTATTTAACAAAAACCCTTTTGTACACCTATAATTTTTGCACCACCAAAGTCTCCCTAGAAAATGCAACGTAATCTCATCATTTTGTGAGAAGTTTCTGAAAAGGTAAACCCTCTACCCTATAATCCCTTATTATAATAACAACAGTGAAGAAATTTTTTTTCTTCGAGTATAAAAATGGAAACTTTGCTGCCTAGCAAAAAAGGCCTCTAGAATTAGGGGCTCCATTTTTCATATTTTTTACGGGGAAGACATTCACATGTTTCATGAATCTATAGGATCCCTCGGTTTTGTCTTGAGTTGGTAAAAAGCAAACAGTCGGTGGCATCTCGAAGACAGTCATAAGTAGACAATTTGAAATGGGATTATAGGAGTGAAAAAGAACCTATATGTATGAATGGGTGTTTGCAGACACGACTGTTCTATTGTTGTCCAGGTGATAATGAAATGTAAAGGGACACATAGGGTCAATTATGGTGACTCTTTTTGGAGTGTTTTGATGATTTGTTCATACAAAGTACAGACTACTGTTCTTTCTTTATTGTTTGGTTTTTTTAAGATTAAGAGTTTTTTACATTGGTATTCAAAAATGTCTTATTCCATAACACCTTCTAGATGCACATCAATGGAGTTCTTACCTTTATTTTCTTCTTTCCATCTTTATTGTAAGCTCATACCCACATGATAAATATCTTTTGAATCCGTACCCAATTCCATCTGCTTTTTCATTTTCCAACGAAAGTAGTAAAGCACTCGGTTGTTCAATTAAACCGAAGACTTTTAGTTTGCAGAATGTAAATTTGATGAAATCTGCTTGACCAGAATGCTTGATTTAACCTCTCCTCAATTCTTTTTCTTTTTGGATTCCCGGCTTCATCCTCGACCAAGCAGACCGATAAGGTACGCCACAGGAAACGTCACGTCTGAGGTCTCCCAGGTCGGATGCAGAAAACCCTACATCGAACCACCAAATAAATTGAAAGGACAGCACTAGCTTACAATGGGTTCTGCGAGATGTGCGGATTTACGGCTCATATTTTGACAGCTTCTTTCCTCGTGGGCTCATTGCTGGTTGAAGCAAACACCGTGGGGTCTGAAAATGAACCTGTCCCATGGTTTCTTCATCATGCATGTGGCCCGGCGGGTCGCTGCAGCTCTTTCTGAAACATCGATGAGACGGAACAACCACCGGGAGAGGCAGCACTGTACGTTGCTATGTTCCAAAATTGCCATCCGGTTTCATGTGTCCAACAAGAATGTTACGGAAACGGGATATCTTTTCATGTCTGAGATTACGTTATCGCAGAAGCAACATACCGTTCACAAGCAACCTCGAGGGATGTTTGAACTATGTATTAGGTACCATAGCTATCTATCTATCTATCCATCAAATCAACAACTCCTCAGTCTGCTGCTATTGTTACCAAAAAAAATATATGCCAACCATCGACGACAATGACATATTAAAGCTTCTTTTTGCTAAATCTAGCTAGTAGTATTGGCATGAGAGCTTCTCTCCTTAACAAGGGCTTACCCAGAATTCTGAAAGACCTGATGACGTATTGGAAAGAAGCAGTTCTTCCAAGGCCTAATAAAGATAGGATTTGCCCAACAATCCTTATCAACGAGGCGAGCAGCATAATGTTCTTAACAAATTGAGCATAGAGAGGCCCAAAGCGTACTACAAAGTTATCTATGGGCCTATCAAACTCCCATGTCCAATGTCTAATGGGCATTTTGAAAATGCCCCCTTTGGGATGTAAAGAAAAGTGATGAGCCTATATTAATTTGGCCCAACAAAAATCCACGTTCGTGTCCTGCAACTGCTGATGAAAAGCAACCGGCATGGCATGACAGTCTTTTCAAATGCCGTCTCACATTGAGCATGAAGATCGGGGAGCACACACGGCCAAACCCGGGAGATCTGCTTTGGATTGGATGGGATGAGATCACGGCCATGATGATCATTCAATCACATTTCCACATCACTCACCGTCAGTCGATCATCGAAGCCACAAAATCCATGTTCCGCCGCAGACTGATCGCGTCCCGTACCTGCTGATGAAAAGCAGCTAGCAGGCACGGCATGGCATGGCATGGCATAGCAATGCAATCCTTTCAAATGCCTCCTCACTCTTAACTTGATGACCGGGGAGCTGGCACAGCGAAAGCCGGGATATCTGCTTTGGATTAGATGAGATGGGATGGGATGGGATGGGATCACGGCCACAATGATCATTTCTATCACATCTCCTATCACTCATCGTCAGTCTATCATCGAAGCCTACCTTCCTCATCACATTATTGTACATCGACAGCCCCTTGGTAATTACGCCATTGCAGCCAAAGTAATGATGGCCATGACATCCAATGACGAGGGTGACATTTTGGTAGGAAAAATAATCTTGATAAAGATGATCAACGACTCTTGATAAGATACTTAAAGTTATTTATTTACTCTTGTAATAAGAGATTACTCGTTCTATTGATGATAGAAAAAGCCATTTATCCGACCCTTCTCTTAACAGTGATGACGCAAGGCATGGTTAAGCTAATCAAATCATCTTTAAAACATAAAAAGGTTTGACCAACTAAGCTTGGAAATACTTACTTCACCCCTTAGAATTAGAGTATGTATAAAAAGGACAATAGTAATTCGAAACACAACATTTTTAACCTGTGTAGGCAAAAATACAAGTGTCCAACTTATAAATGATAATATGCTATCTTGAAAGACCAACTTAATTTTTTAAAGTCAATTCTTAAATGGGCATAACGCTTTTATACACGGAAATTATTATATGATCAAATATTAGTAATTTGTAAAAAAATATGTTGTTAACATTACGAAATTGAATGCGAATACCTTGAAGAAGAGCTGTGTTGCCTCGAACACCAAAGTATTAATGGGACTTCCTTCGGGCGAAAGGTTATCGTTATACCATAATCAACAACTTCTAATGAAAACGTCTCGAGGAAGTAAAAACCTAAAACTAGCCTTGGAGCTGCCAGAATCCCCGCCGGTTCAGGTCATGCAGGCGAAGGCGTTTTCAGTTCTAGTTGATTTGCAAGCAATTATAGGAACAGTTAATTTATTCTTTGTTGGTGCATTATCTTCTTGAGCCAGATAAAACGCAAAAGCCTTAGACTTTGAGGGTTTGGGGTTCATTCTCGACGTGTTGTTTGTTTCATGCAAGTGCTTCAAAGAAATGCTCGTATTTCTACAATAATCTTAGGTTAGCATAACGACGTGACAAGCAGTAGAATCCTCTGTGAGTTCCCAACATCTTGAGTTACCTATGTTTGAAAACTTCACTCACTAGCCGATTCTGGCCTGTATCAGGAGTCGCTTAAGCATCCGGGTTTACTGCTTGGGTAGCTAGGTGTAAATACAAAAATGGAACTAGGAAATTTACATAATTAGCCTACAAATGGAAAAAGGAAACTAGAAAATTTATATGATTAGCCTCTTTCAAGTGATGGATCTTTTTCGGGCATGTCAAAAAACTAGCGTCTCTGCACCTGCTTGGACTACTGCACCTAGATTAGTAGCTGGAGCCTATGTTGATCATCTGTGTACAGAAGTACCATCATTCCTACTCGAATGGCGAGCGCCTTCGTACGGATCCTTAAGGAACATTTTCGAATTGCATCATTTCTTATTTCGTGGTTCAGACCATCAAATCCCTCGACTGTACATATTTTTTACGTTCTTTTTCCTTTTCTGTTGTGAAAGATGGTAATTTATTTCTCCTCCCAGCGTCGGAATTGGAATTTGCCTGCTCTGTTTGGAGCTTTTCAGTCCGAAACATGGCGAAATGACAGACCTAAAGAGTAATCCAAAAGAGGAATGGTGAAAACCACAAAACGAAACAAAGTTCGAGTGCTTCTTATATGAATTTAACCAAAGAGACATGGGGGATGATGGAGCCCAGGGAAAGGGGATGAGGGATGGGGCTATTTCTGGGAGCCTTCACGGACTGAGCTTTTCAGAAGTCTGGGGACTGGCTTTGCATGGAACAAGGAAGACACTAGGGTATAGAAAAAATGCAGGTTTTGCTGTTCGAGTACAGAGACCCCTTTGCAGGTTAAAAAATGGAAAAAATCAACAGAAAAATCCCACGTCTTGCCCACGCTCGATTTTGATGGCGACAAGCAGACATCTTCATTATAAAACAGTCATTCTCTCGTACAGTCCATTAAATGCAACACCATTTCTTCTGCTGCCTGCCTGCTCTCATTTCACTGGAATGTCCCACCATCTACAGGTTCACATGTATTTTGTTTGGCCGTAGTGGGGGGTGGAGCAGAAGGAGATTAAGCGAGACCAATACGACGGCCTTCCAACGAGGATTTTGCTATTCTGGATCAGTGTAGCTCTGTGACTCGTGGGACTGCAGGATGCTGAAATTTCCGAATTCGTGTCAACTTCTTTGCAATCTTTTCTTTCTGTCTCAAACTTCGCATTATCTGAAATTCAAATTGTCCCTTAATACTTCTTGACACGAGTTGAAAGAAAACAAGGTACAAGAATTAGAAAATTTTATGTGTGGTATTTTTTTTACAAAAATTATATAAAGATTGTCAAGATGATTTAGAAGTTCTATCTAGACCCAGATACTTATTGACATGATTGTCCTATTCATAATAGAAGAAGTACAATCCAACTGCAATTTAGATTGTAGTCTAATTACGGTCAGGACTGTACTTCAATTGCAATTAGAAAAACATATGCAAGAATAAAAGAAAAATATTTTCCTATTATAAATAAACTAATTTTTCAAATAATCCAATTCTAACAATGAACAAATCACATTATATGGTAAGTATCCTATAAAAAAATTTAAAAATAATAAAGAAGAATGCATGCGTGAATCTCCAACACTTCTACTTATGGAAACATGCACATAAGACTGTTTGATTGTAGGAGATTTGCTTGAAACTACGCACATAAGCTATTTGTGTGATGTCATTAATGGAAAAGAAGTAAAAGAACATAAACATATAAACATGTGACTTCACATTGACTAACGAGGAGTTTACAATCTATTTAGTTCTAAATTAAACATAGAAAATCGGAAGAATCTACCATTACTTCGATCATGTTCCTACTACTATATTTTCTCAGTTCCAAACTCCTGTGCATGGAACCCGACAGTCTTTCTTTCCATTAAAATATGTAACGCCGCCAAAGCAAACTGAAATTTGTCTGTAACGAGGACTGCCATTAAATGAATAGGTATAATGAGTATCTCTTATTTTAACTTTCAGCATTGCAGAGATTTTTTTCCCAAAAAAGTGAAAAAAAAATTCTGCAAAGTTGCCTCTTTACATACCCCGGCTCTACACCTTCTTTTGTATTCTCATCACCTACCGTTCGATCGATGTCCGGATGATGCGCGCCCTGGCCGCATGTCGGTGTCTTTTGCTTTCTCTCGGCAGATACGTTTGACACGAAACACTCTCTGATCGTCCCAAGCCGCTTCTAGTTCGCTGCTTTCTCCCAAACATGTGCCACAACCTCCCAGATATGACAGAAACCTTGTCACCTTCAAACCCTATAGCTGTGAACAAAGGGTCCAAACCTTTAAACCCAAATGCCCAGTGCTTCCAGCCTGAGAAGAAAACAGTCCCCACCACCTCAGGCCTTTCCCATCCGCAAAAGCTTCAGTCTTTGCAAACATTACCCCAGGTGTGCCCACCGGTGGCTGTCTTCGACGATGGCCCCAAGTGTAGTTATCCGATTAGTGTTCTTTGTAGACAGTATGGGGCAGTAATCTATGATGCCGGTTCACAGCCTAAGCCGGTCTATGGGGTGTCGGATTCTGAGGTTGAAACGGGGTTCAAGGGTCTGGAGGTGTATGAAGTTTCTGATTGTGGGACAGGGGTGGATAGCTTACCGAGGGGGCGGGTGCTGAGACCGAGGCTTTTGAGTAGAAACGTTGCTGTGAACTGCGGGAGGAAAGTATGGATGCCAAAGACACGCTGGTCAGGGGAGTCAGAAGAGAAGGTTGAGTCCGATGCACAGAGTTGCGTAAGTGGTGCGGGTGTACTTCCTTTTCCTGTTACTTTTCGTGTCATGCGCTCTGGTTCGAACAGTGTTGTGACCGAGAATATCCCCAACCAGCTTCAGACAAGCAAGTCGTGGAAGAAGAACGGAGATTGTAGAACTATTATTCCTTTCCCTTCTACTGTCGATGAAGTCTTAAGGTTGGAGATAACCACTGTCATGATCAAGAACATCCCTAACCAGTTTCAGTAGGCTCTCTCTCTCTCTCTCTCTCTCTCTCTCTCTAACCTTACACTTTTGAGTGGGGGCATACGCTTTACGCTTTCCTTGATATTTTAGCAACCTTTGTTGAGTGTTTTTCACTTTATTACTGTGGTGGTTATCTTATCCTTGTGTCCGTGATCACCTCTAGCTGTGCTTCTTGGATTTCTTTGTTTATTACATCGTCCTTGGGAGATAGAACCAGTGATATTTCTGCAACTGTTTTGTCTCAACCGACTGAGAAAGCACGAAAAAAGGAAGCTGTTGTTTGTTCGCACGTTATTTGAGTCGTTTGTCCCTAATCCCCTTTTGGTACCAGTGTGAGTTGGTGATATGGACCCGAACAATGCAATTGTTAGGGCACGAATTCACTTGACAGTTGCATGGGTTCGGAATTCTTTTTAACGTTTATGCATCTATGTGTGTTCTTGCGTATTTGCGTGACTGCAATTGTCTCTGTACGTGGATACAGTGCTATACTTTTACAGCTCCATTAATATCTTAGCGTGTAACACTTTTTAGAAGGGATGGTCTTCTGGCTATCTTGGACAAGCATTGTCAGGAGGAGAACGCGAAAGCAGGAGCCCAATCGTGCAAGTCTTCCTACGATTTTGTGTACCTGCCTATGGATTACAGGTATGTCGGGCCTTGATTCCATCCGTCTTTTCTATTAGAATGCCACCATCTACGTCTCTTTGACGCTGCTATTGGATTTAAATCTTTTCAGTAAGTATTGGGATCTGAGGAAGATGGCGAATTTGGGGTATGCATTCGTGAACTTTACCAATGCTATTGCTGCATTCCGCTTCTTCAGGTCATTCCACCAACACGTTTGGAATGTAATCGAGAACAAGAAAGTTTGCGAGGTCACTATCGCCGAGCTCCAGGTTTAGTTGTCGTAAAAGCTTATCAATTTCCTGCTTTCTTTCGTATGTTTTGCGTTCCACGTGAAGTTTTCAGGCCTGCTGTTTAATCCTTTTTCCTTCTTGTTTGGTTTTGAGATATGCAGGGGAAAGAAACTTTGATCGACAATTTCAAAAACAGGCTCTTCTGGTGCGGATCCCTTTCATTCCTTCCTGTGGTTTTGGAAGCTCCCAGGGATGGTTCGAACTCCTCCACAGTCACAACCGTTGGCATTTGTGTTCCCCGCGCACCTCCGAAGCATTCAAGAAAACTTTCTTGAAACAACCAGGCTTCGGTTGGATCTCGGAAGTCGTATATAACGAATAGTATTTACCTTCCGTAGGAAGCTTTGGTTTTCACATGTCGCGTTCATGTGTTTTTCTTTGTAATAGTAGGTCTGGGGTTCGTGTCTGTAAAGGCAGCTTCTGTGTTTTCATTCTCTCCCCGGAAGGAGTGGGGCTTGTTGATGCCACGATCTGGGGTGAATTGGAAACATAGGCTTTTGTTTTGTTGTCTTGTAGGGGGGCCTTGAATGGAGCCTCCCCATAACGTATGTATATTTCAGACCATGTTGGATGCTTCGAACTTGGAATATCGAACCAAAATCTTAGGATTTTCCTCTTTTATCCTGGGACAGTAGGACGTTACTCGAAGAATGTAAATCTTGGGACTCTGAAAACGATACGAGCAATGGGAATGAGGTAGGGATCCAAAAATAAGATGAAAATCATATTTGCTATTGACTTCAAATCTAATTTCTTATTCGGTTGATTGTGATTACTCTGAGATTGCCTGTGTCATGTTGAGCAAGTTTCTTCAAAGGATTTCTTCGAGAGCGTTCCGTAGAGTGAGTCTCTATGGCTGCCAGTAGATGATGTTTCATGTCACTTTTCATGGGTGGACGTTGTGTCAGATTATTGTACAGTGTATAATGGCTCAACTCAACATAAAAGTTTTAGATTATGAGTTACTTCATTTGTAACATTTTTCTAATAAAAACTCAACTGTTTTAGCGTCGAGGGTTATTTATGCTGCTTTTTGTTGGAACGACTGGGGTGTTATGTTTAGTTCTAGTATATTTTGATGCATAACTCATAAGCATTACGGTCAGGGTTCAATTTATGTCATGTTGTTTGCATACAACTCCGTTTTAAGCGTGAGGTATAAACTTTTCTTACACTTAGAATTATATACACACGTGTATGTATTACACAATCTCCTCTTAACAATCTTGTAAATAACCTTTATAATTTGATGCATTCTCAATCTTACATTGGACAATTAGAGATAATTTAGGACTTATAAGAGTGTGCTGTGTTAGAAAATGTGGCCTCAAGTGAGGCTCTTCTATTGGACCAAGTCTATTGAGTTGTAATTTTAGACCAAGTTTTCTACTATTTTTTCATAATAGTGGTTTGATGAGATAACTTAAAGATTGTTGTATAACTAGAGGAAGAAGTCAACCAACAACAACTACATAAAAGCCTTTCCTACCCGCATGAGGAACAACAGTTACATTGTGTGTAAGTCATGGGTTTTTAGTGAATAAGTGTTTCATGGGAGAGAGTGATATAGTAGGGGATGTGGTAAAACCATCTTGAAGGGTATTTTCTCATGAATGATAGTTACATTATTGTCTCAATTTTTTTTTAAAAGCAAGATTTAATATATATAAATGGAGAGTTAGAGGAGGAGGGATTGAGCTAATTAATAAAGTGTTCATACAAATAACATTACTTATCAAAGTTTATAAAATGGATAATGATTTATATTAACTAGTATCATATATGCAATAAAGAAAATATATAAAAAACAACATGCTATTCTTTTCTTATTATGTTAGTATTTTGAAACAAGTTCTCACTTGTATGAAATGGTATCTGAACTCTAGAGAACCATCTTTTAGAAACATTATTTTTGGGATCTAAGATCTTTTGCTAATGCAATCGACCTTACAGGGTCGGTTTCTTTTGTAAGGAGAAATGTTTGAGACTAAAGTTATTGACAGACCTTCGTTCTTTTCTGTTGCACAAAGGATTCATCTTGTACCATCCCCACTTCTTGTACCGTGCATAGTGTGACTTTGACACCATTTATTAGCAAGATTCTCTTGACAAGTTTTATATCAATCTCAAAGTAAAATTTTAGAATATCACTTAGCTCAAAACGATAAATGTATGGTTTTGGGTCTACTTACGTTTTATTAAATTAGTCACCTCTAATCGCATCACCTTTAGATGTTTACTTAAATGTTTAGTAACCAAAAGCGATTATTCAACACAATATATCTTCGATTTCAAGGATATTGTGGGTGGTCGCATCACAGTTTAGTTATTATTGTTAAGGGAGGCGGTCGATTCTTAGAATTCTCCCTTTTCTCGGAATCCAAATCAAGGCATCTTCTACGCTTACTTGGAGCTTGTATTTGTACGTGTTACAATCTTCCATGTGGTCGCCCAGCCGCTTTGATTTTGTCGTGGAGGAGTTTGGATTTGCACATGTAGCTTCCACCATTCCGATCATCAATGGAAAAAGAATATACGTGTAGAGGACAACGCCACTGGGGAGTGCTCACTGATGCAGAAGAGTATAATCTAAACAGTATGATGGACGGATAATGCCTTTTAGCTTGTAAGACTTCTGTGCATAGAAGCCCTTTGCGTGCAATAAAATCAAACGTTTTCTATCTCAATCTATCCAACTCTTTCAGAATTCAAATGACAACAGGTTTATAGAGAAATATGAATCAGGGCATGCTCTTCAATGGCTTGAGCGTGGGGATATCCTAGGATGAGCTAAATTATAACGTTGCTGGCATTCAGGGAAGCCGGCAACAGATATATTCCCATAAGACCGCACCACTAATCAACAACTAGCGAAGAACAAACAAGGGGAAAGAGGCAAATAATCTCATTCCCTTTTACAAAAGACCTTGCTAAGCAAGCATTGAACTGAAAAATTCGGAATTAAGTTTCACTCACTATCAGATTAGGCTATAGGGTACAGTAATGCAATTCTTAAAGACATGATAGGAGATAAGAAAAGATCCGAAATTTTTAAGACAAACAAAACTTTATGGTTCGTGCCACTTTCATGGAACACTCCTGAAGAGAGGTAGCTGACAAATTTGAAAGCTTTTGGGTGAAGGAAGGTGCTATGCCCACCGAATGTATAAGTGAGCACTGGATTTGGACTGTTTCATCAAAGGAAGAAGGGGATTCGGGGGCAGGAAAAGATAGAAGCCACTCATTAATTGCTTGTAAAACGCAGATACGCAAAGGCAGGTCATACAGATCCCATCTCTTAACCAAAAGTTAAATATCCTATCACCCAGTGGAAATGTTTCCATTATGTAGCTGTGACAAGAATTGAGATGTCGAGGAGGGAGACAAACAGAAGGAATCATACCGATTACAGAAGCTTCCTTAACGATATTGCTATGGATGTATGCATTCAACGAAAAAGAATGATTCACGAGATTGTATTAAATACCAGAAGCGTAGGTGAAGTTAAAAGCCTATGTTGGACATATTGATTTGAACCTGTGGGAGCAAACATACGTCCACTTAGTGATAAAAATAGTGCCTAATATCATTTGCCCACGTTGAAAGAGGAGTTCTATACTCTGACACATTCAATAAGTCAGCATCTGCATTTCAAATACATCCAAATAGCTCAGTTTATCATGCTCGCCGTTATTTCTACAACTTTGGACAGTATTTTGACCAGAATCTTACAAATGTTTGAATTCTATAGTTTACCTGCTACTAAGAAAAGTTCAAATATTCATGGAGGATAAAGTTAAGCAGCCCATATTGAAGCACCAAACTAAATTGCTTGTTAACAAAACATGAAGAAAATGCGTGGGATGTACTGCTCAGAATCTCAATTCCAGAAAAATATAAGTCTGATCAACTTCAGGCTATTAAGTTTGTATCGCAAGTTGATTCACATACAAAGCCCAGATAAACTGTTAACCAAAAAGAGAACATATTTATATACTTAACGGGGGGCTTTCTTCTTTCCAGCAATAGTAACCCTCTTACCCTTCAAGGTCCGGCAATTGTTCTTTGTTCGCTGTCCTCTACAAGGCAACCCTTTAATGTGTCTCATTCCTCTGTAGCACTGAATCTCCTTCAATCTCCTTATAGCCAACGCATTGAACCGCCTCTGAAACATCCACAATCGTATCCGTTAAGGGAAATGATATCCGAAATTACTTGCCTATAAACAGGGAGAAAGAGGCAAAAGTTACCAGGTCGCCTTCAATCATGTATTTGGATACTTCGTCACGGACTGAAATGAGCTCTTCCTCAGATAAGTCCTTGGTAATTTTGTTCTCCATGTTGAGGTCACAAAGAATTTTCCGGGCTCTGGTACGGCCAATCCCATGTATGTACTGGAGAGAGAACTCAACCCGCTTGTTGTTGGGGACCTCCACTCCTCCAATACGAACACATTTGATGCTTAGACCATGAACCTATGGGTAATATGTAAGACTGAGTTCACACCAGCACACAAAACCACAATCCCGATTTAAAAACTCAAGCTACTGTTAGAAACCACAACTATCTTACAAATTTGACAGTTAGATTTTCAAATTCAAGATCAAAACTCCTACTTAATTCCGAAACAGAGAAAAAAAAAAAAGAAAGAAAAGAAGCAGGAGATCTGATAGCTGGGACCCAAGCAAACTAAACAACCCCAAGAAAGCCGATAAGAAGTTGTATACCCACAATCTTCAAACCAAAAACAACAGAGAGCATGGAAATTCAATACCGCTTTCTTCTCGATTCCTACATTTTCTAGGAAAGAAAGCAAAATAGCCGAAGAAATCAACTAAGCAGATCCTAAAATCTCCATAGTGCGGAAACAAGGGATTATGAAAAGGTAAGAGGAAAAACAATATATCAGTTTCATATATTCGTGTTTCAAGTTATTCATTTCACTTCTAATTCTCCAAGCCAGGCGAAAACTAAACCCAAAGCGTCATGGAACAGAGTACAGTAGCGAAGGAGAATTTGACCCACCTTAGGAGGGCTTACGATTGGGAAGGATAGTCCCTTCGAGAGCGCATTAGAGCTTCTCCAGTTGCAGATTACGGCGGGCGAGGGCGCCAGAGGCATTGCCAGCGTTTGTGCCATTTCGTCGCCTCTCTTCGACCAGACCACACAGCGATGCTTCAGCTTGTTTGAGGATGAAGCAGAAAACCAACGGGTACTTATCCATTTCTGAAACCATGGATTCCCCGAATTCGACGAGCTCTACGGCCCAATGTTTCACAACCCAACTTCGATCAACGGCAAGCAAGAGTAATGGGCCTGGCCTGGCCTACCAATTCGAATCACACCAACTACTACTTTGGGCTATGAACTCCATAAATCAAGATCTGCTACGCTTAAAAAGCTTCTTACCATAATTAAAGAAAATTCTAGGAGTATAGTAAAAATTGAATAATACAAATAACAAGAGGATTTTCTTTTTAATGATTAAGAATCCTCATCAAATTTTAGTTGATGACTTAAAACTGTAAAATAACAACCCACAATAAGTATGGTTTGCCCAATTAAAAATATAGTTAGAGGGATTTTTGTATCAAAAATTTTGATTTTACAAGATATCCCATACAAAACCTCCTCAACATCTCAATTACACCCCATAAGACAAAAGAGAATCTATTATTCATTCATTGTTCCTACCAAAGTCCTTATTTATGCCATTTTCTTATTTCCTTCTTTAGGCGGCATATTATCATGATCTGGAGTTCATTGAGGGAAAATAATATTTTTAAAATAATATCAGAATTGAAATTTCAAAATGATATTGCCCGAAGATGTAAGAAAATTTCCCATGAAAGCGACCCTGATAAAAGAAGAACACCACACTTTTATTAGTTCTAGAATATTTCTCAAACCGCATCATTACATGCTTATATATCTCTAGTTGCCCCATGTGAAAAAAAAAGGCAATACCCCTCACACGAAAAAGAGATGTATTAGCACCATAACAAAATCCAAATGGCTCACCCTACAAAATTAAACGCTGTTAATTGGGCATGAATATGCAATTTCCCCGAGTTTGCTTATACGTGGATTCCCATGGCTACAAAGGGATGGAGCAGCAAACATCAAGTCGGCCAAATGAATCCCATTCAAGATTGCATGAACCCTAAAAGGATCACCGGCCGACTCTACCAGGTCATCCCATCAGTAGCACAGTGGACACACTGTCAGAATTCAGGGGCTTGAATTCATTTCCACATCATTAGGAAAATTAGAAAAGATGACGAATAAACTCGTGAGGGCTGGACTCCTATGCCAAGCCAATGCTACTCATTTTGGGAACATTAATAGTTTATTTGCCAGAGAAACCATCAAGCACAAGGAAAATCTTTGGCATAGAGCCAAACCAGAGTTTTGAAAGAGCAACAACTAAAACACTCTTCAGAATGTAGCATTGGAAGTTAACTAAACACAGCAAAAATTTGTATTCCAAACCCAATAATTAAGCTTTCTTCTTTCCTGCAATGGCAATTGGCTTGCCCTTCTTTGTCCGTGCATTGGTGTGTGTACGCTGTCCTCGGCATGGTAACCCCACACTATGCCTTATCCCTCTGTAGCACTGAATCTCCTTCAGTCTTGCTATGTCCTTCACAACTTGATTGTGCTGAAAAACCAAGTTCAAATTTTGTGAATAACATTATAATTCTACTGTTTACTGATCAACTTTCTCGCATCAAAAACTAGATCAATACCAAACCGAGTTCTCAGTTTAACATGAATCTAAACTTATTACCACCAAATGTAAACAAACTGCATCTAAGTCCCAACTGTTTAAAGGTCAAGTCAATTTTCCTGTCTTGAACGGAGAGACAGACAATTCAACAAAGTGAAGGAACAGACAAGCGAGAGAGATTTACCAAGTCGTGCCCCGTCATGTACCGAGAGATTTCCTCACGGAGAGAGTAGATCTCTCTTCCTGTTAAGTCCCTGGCAAGCTTATCCTCAATGCTGAGTTCAGCAAGAATTTGGTGTGATCGGGTTCGGCCAATTCCATGAATGTGCTGAAGAGCAATGTGCAGGCGCTTATTATCCGGAATCTCCCCCATTCCTCCTCCAATATTGATGCACTGAACACGTACACCACGAAGCTGCATAAAATAGATGATGCCAAAACAACACTCAAAACTGTAACTTCAACTAGAATGTGAAGAAAATAAATGAAATATAAAGCCTAGAGTTCAACTGGATCCACTAACAGAACTCATTTTCAAGTGATATATGTCTCATATATATATATCAATAAGATCAATCGGATTCTATTTTCTGCAACAAAAGAAATGAATTCAATATACTTAATTCTCTGAAACTATCCTTAAGTAACTGTTTAAAGATACATACAGTGATCATAATAATTACTACTTGTTCAGACAGCTTCCAGCCAACCCTTTATTGAACATCATCTTCTACTCTAACATGGAATGAATTCACTACAGAATTTCAGCCTCTAGAAACAAAAATAAAACTCCAGTGTTGTAGCTAAATTTTGTTCTCAATATTTATCTTTCCAACAAAAGAAGACATATGCTTAACCTCAAGAAAAATCAACTTTGTCATCACAACGGCCTCCACCTCTTGTCAGGCCACTACCATGCCCCTACAACTCGAAGCCCTCATCTCAAACCTAATCGTCCCCAATCTCCGATGCACTGCAGGCACGCACCTAAGAGGACAGCAAACTATATAAACCACATGTCTCTTTTCCCTCATTTTTTCTTCATTTTCTTTTCGAAACTCGAAGCGATATAAGTCCGGAACATACATCAAAAACAAGGAGAAAAAGAAAGGGACCGTTAAGCCTGATTGGTACCCAAGAAAACGAGGCAAAAGAATTTTCAATGCGAATCCAATAACTATGTCAGAAATTTCAATGCAACCATCCATTTCTCATGCGAAATTCCTTGGTAAGCAAACAAAGAATAAGAACCCCTTACGAATAGAACCACATACTGCCACAGACAAGCAGAAACCGTACCTACAAATACCATAGCGACCCATTTCGACTACAACCACTTCAGATTTAAAAATTTTATAGAAGAGAGTACAATACTCATAAATCCATAAATCCATAAACCCAAAACCCTAATCTTCTTCAATAACAAACGGCAATTCGAACCCAATCGTGGAAACTTACTGACAAGTTTTGAAGGAGTCGAAGACCAATCTCCGAAACGCCTCCCACCGAGCCACGTAAACCAAGCATGTTCTTCGACTCAGCAACGGGACTCGAACGCCAAACCCCCTTCGTTATGCTGAACTCCGAAAGTGTTGAGAGCGCCGCCTCGGTGCTCGACTGGGCTCAACTTCTAAGTTTCGAAAATGAAAGCCCATGTGTAAAATTCTAGAAAAATATACAAGTTTAGAAGGACAACAAAGAAAGAGAAGGAGGGGCCTTTTTCTCAATGAGTTGAAATGATGCAGCCCATTAGGCCTCTTCATAGGTCTAGAGATTGGTACTTATTTGAGCTCTTCTTACGGTCTTTATTGTTGTAAGATTTACTTTTTTTTTTATTCAAAATCAGTTTAAAAGATTATAAATACTGATAAATTAATAAGTACAACATATTAATATATTGACAATCCGAATTTCAATATGTTTAATTATCTTGAGAGAAATAAATAGGTATTATAGTTGAAAATAAGTTTTAAAATTGTGTTAAAAATAATTATTTTTTTGTTAAAATTAATTTGTAAGAAAGGTATCTTCTCACATGAGATAAATATTGATTTTCAATAAAAAAATCCATGATTATGATGTTTTAGTATTGAAAATTTATAAAGTAATTCCTGAGAAACAAAGTTTCTTCTACTAGATGTGTGGAAAGAGAACTCGCTCTTATCTAGCCAAACAAAATGGGTAATTTAGAATTTGTGTTTATACAGTTGTGAGAAGAGCTATCCATTTTTTAGATTTTACACTAGTGGAAAGTTAATCCCATGCGTGGAAATAGATTAAGACTATTTACTATTCATTTTGTAGGCGAGGTAATAACATTTGAGAAGATGTATTTGTCACTTTTTTTGTTTTGTTTTGGAGACAAACATAACATCCCAACAAACTACCTTAATTTATCTTTATGTTATGTCTTACTGCACGTATTAGAGATAATTTCTTTTCATGGAACATGTTAGAATCTTTTCCTATCTAAAAAGTAGAGTAAAAAGTAAAATAATTTTCATTTTTTATAAAGAAAGTCTCTAAATAAGATTTATAAAATATTATACTTTTGTTATATTGTTCTTAACCCATTCCATTGTAGCCAATGCAGGTTGAGAGGTTTCTGTCAAAACTATGTGCCCACTCAAACTACAATGAATTGTTGTAGGAGATGCCATCTCCGCAGCTAGAGTTCTAATGACCTCATATTATGTTAGAAAATTATTAAACATTTTAAAGCATTTCTCGTTTTATCTATGTAACCAGGAATAGCTATTAGGTTTTTGAATAAATTAAGTAAAAAATTGTCACAACCCTCATTAGTCTTACTGGTTTCTAATAATGAGATTTTGTTTCAACAGACTTTAAATATGATGTACTCGTCCCTTAATAAATTGAGTATTTACTTAGAATTTTTATATGCTCGTACGAACTTATTCTATCTTAAAAACAAATAAAAAAGAAGGAAAGTAAATTCAGGCCGTGCCTTGAGTCTCCTTCTCATGACCAACCATTCAAACCTACAACTAACTATGGAGATCCATGATCGATCATGAGCTTCTTCTTTTTCTCTTGTGCTTATTGTAACAGATCCATATATTCTAGCTTCTTTTTCAAAATTTAATAAAAGCTTTGTTTGACAGATACTAAAAACACATTGAAAATTTACCAAATTTAAAATTAGGATCTCAACGTGACGTGTTATTTCGGCAAGTTGTTACACATTTATTAAAAATTACCGGAGCCAACATACTTCAATTAGGGCCATTGTTTCTTCAGCATGTTTAGTATTTATAACAAGTGGAAGAGTATATTCAGTACTCGAGTTCATCGGTGGGCGATGCTTTGGATCATAACATACAGGAAATAGTCATCACTTGCTTTATTTTAAGCATAGAAGCCAACGAATCTAAAGGGAACTGATTATGAGTTTGAAATCCTCAAAGCTTACAGCTCCGTCTCCATCTGCATCCATGGAAGCAACAATACACTGGCAGTCCTGCAGCGTCAACTCGGACCACAGATTCCCCATGACCTCAAACAGCTCCTCGGCAGTCACAAGATCATAGCCATCGACGTTGAAAGCTTCGGATGCAGCTCTCAGGGAACCAGCAAAGGAGCCGAGTTCCAGATCATTTGTGTTCAACTCCAAGAACTCCTCCATGCTCAGCAACCCATCTTTGTTAACGTCTCCCCGCTGCATCATATCCCTTATCTCCTGGTCACTAGGGTTGTACCCGAGCGACGCCATGATGCCGCCGAGTTCAGCAGCTGTTATTGCTCCATCATTGTCGGCATCGAAAGCTCTAAACGCTTCCACTAGTTTCAGGATATGGCTCAGGGTTTCGGTTTCTGCAGATACAGAAACTGACTGAGCCATGGAGGCGTAAAGATTCTGCACAGCTTGTTTTGGTCCTCGAGCTCATCACTCGCTTTAAATACGGCAAAGATGGATGCGAATCATTCTTTCATGGCCGCTTTGCGTCGACATAAAGTTGAAAAAAGTATAAGGTTCTTATGAACGTAAGTTATTCGTTGTTATCCTCCGTTTATTGGAGAACAGATTATGCCGATGGCAACACTTGATGTTACCTGATTCCGGGCTTGTGTCATCTCCGGCGCGGATAAGTTACATTAATGGTGTTTCAAGGCCAGCGATGCAGTTGCACTGCGATCATGGCTAAACAGCAATACAACGGCTCATGAGCCTGTAAAAATTAAGATTGGCCAAACATGTCGTTATTTCTTGGTACTTAGATTATGTATGCAATATGTGTCAATTATGATATGTTACCTGGGTTCGGTAGTGATTTACTTAGAGAAATATTCCTTATAAATTCATTGTTAACATAGTGATTAACTTAGGCTTATGCTGTATGTATAGTGATAGTCTAATCTAACCTTCAAGGGACTCCTAAAGTGACTGTTGGACAACACTTTCCCCTTCTTGCTTTGAACTTTATTACTATTATCAGTACACGTACTTCATAATTTTTATCATGTCGCGTCGTGTTTATGGGCGTAACAGGAAAAATTTTCATGCGATAGACGGGCCACTATTTATTCAAATAACAAGATGATAGAAGGATCCTTTGAAAGACGAATGAAATTCAAAAACTTAATTATTAAGACAATATGAATGAATTGAAAAATGGTGATGAAGTATGGGGAGTTTTACCAATCGGGGGAAAGCCCATTGCAAAAAAGACACTGGACAAAAAGTCTGTGTGTGCTATGAGGCCTAAAATGAGTTCATATTTTAGGATGCTGGTCTTCAGGGAAAGCCTTCGAGTTTCAAGGCCTGAAGCTGATGAAGATGTCCCAACATCAATGGGAGTCCTGCATGCAGCCTAGATTGCTAACCTCCTGCTGGCGGCCCAAGCAAATTCTCATTTTGTATTTCGGAATAGCCTCCGGTAATGCTTTGTTGTTACAGCTTTTATTTCTTCCCTAAGTTTGCCTAACTCTTTTTTTAATATATATAGATAAAGGCTAAGGAGATCAGAAATTGGGCATGAATTTTTTTTAAAAGAAGGAAGATCAAACCCGCTTCAAACGTCGTGCAGTGGAGAAAAATTGAAGGGACATCATGTTGGTTTAGTCATTCATGTGTTCAGCCACTTGATAATTACTTTTGGGACAAGTTAGGATTGTTGCTTTCATACACCAAGTTGTAAAGCCCAAAACGATGACTCTCTTATTTAAGGTAATAATATTATCCAAGTAGCACTCTCAAACAAAGTAGGTAAAGCATTCTTAATCAGAGAAAGACTCAATTCTGTGGGTCAAATCAAGCAAACTGCATGCGAGCGACCACCATGGTTTACATGTTATTTAATGGCCTCCAATCCCCTTGACTTTGGAACTGATTAGTCTCTGGTTTGCCAACTAATTTTCTAGAAAATAAATAGTTTTGAATCCGCTCCTTGGGCTCGGAACATGATAATATATTATCTGGTGGAAAAGGAAGTAAATTATAATCAACTAAAGCCAGTGGGTGCCGGCTTTGTCTACTTTGATAATTCCTAATGCGAGAGTCAACGAGGGAATGGCCACAATCAAGGGTATTTGGGCTCTTTCCCTTTCTCTATTCTTAAAAAAGAAAGAAATACATGATTGCAAGTAAGTTTGTAGGTTGATGTTAATTAATAGTCCAATAGTCTAGTGATTAGATACTAGCTATTTAAGACCTAAGTCTACATCCTATACCCCAATACATAATAAAAACAAAAATTAATTCATACTGTTCCCATAACTCAACCATCACCATCGTATTTATTTAGCAAGGCATAAAAGAGGGGTGAAAAAAAAGATTGATGTTGGTCTATAACTCAACCATCACTTCCGTATTTCTTTGACACGGCATCTGCCATGGTTGAGGCATAAATAAATAAGTCCTTGAACTGTGGAAGGAAAGAAAATTAAAAAATAATGAGGAGCAGTTGTCATTGTTGATGTAATAGCAAATCAACACCCTATAACTAGTTTGTGTATTTTAAAATAGTATTTGTCATTTTATTTTCTGGTTAGTTGTGCTAATGATAAATCATAGTAAAGGTATAAAATAAATAAATGTGTCTCTAAATTGTTGGTACTAGCACTTTTTCACTAGACAAATATACAAGATGTGGTGAAAAATTTCAGAATCAAGTGAATGGTTAAATGGAGAGTGAATGAGAGAAATTATCTTAAATTATTATTCTTCTTTTGTGAAAAAGCTCATTTTTGAATTAGGATTAATAACTGAATAACAGAGTTATTAGTTTTTTATTTCAAAATTTTCTAGTTCAATTTCCTCTATTGCTTATAGAATAACATAAAATTTTTATTTTTGAAAATAACTGCTAAACATGATTTAAGTAATGTGAGGTAACTCACATCATTCTTAATATAACCCTCAAAGTAACAACAATAATATAACCATCCCTTAACTACTTTGGGCTATCTACTTGATGTATAGAGGTTCTCTTCCTAAATTTAAATGATAAAATTATGTTAAAATTTTCTTTATTTTCTTAAACTAATTTATAATTTTCTACTGCCTATAGTACTTAAAAAGTGACCCGTGTTGCCTTGGCACTGAGTTCGCTTTTAGGTTCATTGTATAGAGAAAAGGTAAAGATTGAAGCCCTTTGCGTGTTAAATAAAAAAGGGAATAGTGCAGATATCATAACAAGGAATTGGTAAAGAAATAATATCATCCGACATGAGATCCTGGAAACTAATATCAAAACAGCGAGACAGTGTTGTCGTTTGCGCCATGAACCTTGGAATTTAGGATCGAGAATGAGGTTCTCCGTTGAATTAAGCTTAATATAATCGCATGGTTGGCATCCTAAGTAATCCCGGCGTCATCTTCCCCTGAAATGGGAATTAAGAGTTACGCAAAGGCCACAAGGTTGCGCGCGGGGAAACTGCGAAGCTCAAATCCCATGCTCTATCTGACCTTTCCAGCCACGGATGGTTGCCCTTTGGCTCACAAAGATAGGCACGGACGCGAGCTCTCGGTTGCAGTGGTGGCTACAAGATTACCTGTCTTGCATTGACTCTCTCTCTCTCTCTCTCATGGTATTCCACAATGTGGACAGGAAATGTCTTATTATGGAAGTTTATTGCGTTTGGTAAGGTTGAAAATGGATTCAACTTGTCAGTTAACAGCTCGTGATTGAACATGAGAAGTTCAACTTTGATTACCTAAGGCCTAGGTTATTGACAGTTAGTATATAATTATTGGACTATTGATTTATTGATAATTAGAAACGAGAAAAGTGAAACAATAGTACCAAGCCATGATATTGAGGATATAGGACTATTATTATTTTTGGCTCATGCATTTGTCCTAAGTGTGGAGAAATTGCATAGATTTAATTTATGAGTGATGGTGTAATAAGATGAAATCGTAAAGACTTAATTTATGATAAAGTGTTATCCTTGAATTTCACCTTACCATTGTGACACTTCCTTATTCCACAAGCCAAGGCTATAACGAAGTTAGGCATCTTCATATGCTATATAGTAGGTAGATTAAACTCAAAATTCTTATCAATTGGTAGCTCAAGTAGATTTACCAAGAGATCCCAACTAAATGGTTGGGGGGTTTGAAACACTCCGTTTCCAAACACGGCCTTTATCTAACTCAAAAGGAAAAAGAAGACAAAGCTCAAGAACATCCATATCCAGGACCTTACGATTGTGAATTTGCATACTAAAAAATGATTGAGGTAGAAAACTGTCTATATCATAAGGTTACTAGTCTATTTAGAAATTATTTTTTCTTTTTTATTTTTAACTTGCACTTGATACTTTATCAAAAACAAAACACAGCAATCTTTCAAATTTACCGCCGCCCTTGAGTTGTCTGTTCTTCCGTTGCCTTTGCATCTACTCATCAAGTCCATCCAGGCTACAGACCGAAAATAATCAATGTTAGGCAGGTAGGATTAAGAAAAATAAATCTTAAATCTGTCTTTAAGTGATAATTCAGTTTAACATTAGTTCATTAATCGATTAACCTAGTCCTAATTGGGATGATCTTAAACCTTTTAATTCTTGTATTTTTGTTGTTGTGTTTTATTAATAACCTTTAAAAGACCGTACAACATGATTTCTTTTGAGTTTATAAAATCAAATACATAACAATCACAAACCTTTGATCTCCTCATCACTTTACCTTCGGGTTTTTCCCATCTTCAGTCCCTTAAGGAGGAAGTGGCAAGAAATAAATGTAATTAAGGATCGGAGATTGAGAAGAGAAGAGGACAAGCAACACCAGACAGCTTGCGAAAGGCAAATGAATAGACAAGAGAAACTGAGTTAGAAACGATTGAAAATTATAAAATAAAAGAGCCAAACATAAAGAAAGTAGAAAAAGAGAAGATAGTTGGGTTGGTATAAAAGTACCCTCAAGCAGCTCAGGTTTGTAAACACCCACATCTCAACTTCAAACTCACATTATCAATACTTTAATTTTCTAATGACTTTGATCTGGAAATTTTGGCTCTAATAGCATGATTATTTTCCACCAGAAGAAAATGCCATTTTGACTGGCGAGATTAAGTTAAATTAATTTTTCATATATGACAGTGATTTTTATTCATATAGCTCCATGCATCATCATGAAACTGACATTCAATCTTTGATTGGTAGGTGACGAATGTCAGTACGGATGGATAGAATAGGTTCCCATTGGCTTCACTTGTACAAAAGTTAAGCAAAAGTACTTATGCCAACCCACGGTGCACACTTAAAATATATTTCTACATCGAACAACAATCAGAGAATTTCTACACAGGGTACAGCTTATTTGGTCAAAAAGGAAAAGAAGAAGCGTAGGAATCTATTCACACGATTCGAAGGAAAATAAAAAGAAATGCAAGGGATTGCCTTATATGCAAGCTCACCTCATTTCTAAAACTTCCCACCCTCTAAAATATTAGCAGTGTGTTCTTGATATCATAGTTCATCTTCTCCAAGTTCGGCTGCACTGCGAACTGAATCATCGGCGGCGGTCCACATGCCAAGGCCAAAGTATCGTCCGATCCTTCCGGGACGTGTTCCCGGAGAATACTTTCGGTGATGAATCCTACACTATACTGCCACTCTTCCTTTATAGATTCTTGCACCACATACCACACCTTAAACCTGTCATGCTTCTTCGCCCAACCATCGAGCTCTTCTCTCAGCAAAATATCGTCCTCGGTGCGATTAGCGTAGACCACAAACATTTCTGTCTCATCCTCTGGGTCCTTCAAAATGGCTTGAGCCACTTGATATATGGGTGTGATTCCTGTCCCACCGGCCAACATGGCTAGCTTCTTCGCAGACTTGAGTTTGCTGTGGACTAAAAAGTTACCACGGCCGGTGTATTCAATGTGACCCAATGGACCCTTCACGTCGAGATGCGATTCGAGAGGAAGTGAATCTAGGTACTGTGACAGGAGACCTCCGTTGGGGAACTTCGGATGCACATTTTTGAAGTAAATTTTTACCACCAGATCGAAGTGCCCTACTTCGTCGATGGAGCTTGTTGGAGTGTAAGCCCGCATGCAGAGCTTATCGTCTATTCTAGCGCACAAAAAGATGTGCTTGCCGACCGGCAGACCCAAGACTTGGTCGTCAGATGGCAAAGCGAATCGGAATAGCCTCACGTCATGGGATATTGAGATTTTTTCTACGAGTTTGCACTGGATTTTGGCACCTGGGATGAGCGCGACACTTCTCATTGGCGCGACTTCTTTGATGGGAGCGAGGTGGGACATGTTCGACGCGCCATGCACCGAGCTGTTGGGTGAGGATGTGGTCGAGTCAGAAGCATAGCCCGTCGTGATCAGCTCGCCGATGCGATAGTCCTCGAGCATTTTCTTGGCTTTGTCGGAGTGAATGGCGTCAAACTCCTCGGTGCAGTCAGTGCCGGCGTTGATGAGAATGCTGTCGGCCCCACCAGGGTGGTCATTGAGGAACCGGGTGCAGTCGTAGATGTGGCCGTGGACAATGATCCAAGCTGATTCGGCCGAGTTGTGCTTCTTGACCTCGGACATGGAGTACATCATTGAGGTCGTGTTCATGAAGGGAGATGATACACTCTTCTTTAGCGAGTGCTGTGCGTCGGATGATCTCTCAAGCTGCTTCTCCTTCGCCATCCATCCACCGGACTGATTTCCGGGCATAGTTGGGTGCTCAAACACGATTCCGATCTCCCCCTTGTGCGGCTTGCAGACATTGGTTTTCACCCGGAACCAACAGTTGTTCATCATTCCCTGTAAAAAAATTTTACAAGCTTGAATTAGTATACCATGCACAAGACAACTCAGAAGTTCCAATCAACAAGCATAATTGTCGCTCTGATTTATCGAAAAAAGAACTGTAGTATGATGCTTGTCATGACCGGACCGGCATAAGTTTGATTTGATACCATATTCACCTGACAGCATAAAAAAATAATGTCGTGTTGAAATCAACAAACTGACTAAAACCAACCAATAGCCTTAGTACGTGAAGTAGGAATTCATTGTCAGGCCACGCTTCAAATAATGCAGTGAAAGTGATAGGTTGGGTATCCATGGCCAGTCACGGAGATGGAATATCATAGGATCGACGGTGCTAATAAAAGACTATGACAAACGCCAAACCGACCGCTGGACCTCAGGCTAAGCAAACTACAAGTGGAGGACAATTTGACAGGGTAGAAGAAAACTGATTGGTTCAGAGCAAGCGCGACGCCGTACCATGACATTCCAAATGAGCTTCTCGGGCTGGGTGTTGAGGGCCTCATCCCAGGCTCGAACCGCGATCTCCTTGGCTCCGAGCAGGTCGAGAACCTCCACCTCCAGTGACCAGAAGCACCAGCACCAGTACTTGCCATACTTGTTCGGCTTCTCCAGGTGATCCGGCGAGCACACGCGCCACGTCTCTCCACCGTCGGTAGTTACTTCGACACGAGAGACTTTCCTTCCACCTCCTGCGTATCCAACAAAGATCATTTCAGCTCTCTTGAAGCCATATTTCCCACAACCAAACACAAAATTCCAACCAGAGTCGTATTAAATATTGCTACTTTTTCAGTCACATCCACGTGAAAAGATTGTTAAAAAACTTCAAGTTCCAACGAAGTTGATGTAAGCCGGCTTCTCGGAAACAGAAAATAGAACATTTTTCTTATAAAGTTCATCGGTGGCATAAATTTGTTCCCACCGAACGGAACCAAGGGAATAACATCAAGTCCACCTGAAGTGCACCTTCGTATTTTTTGAGGAATGAATTGGCAACTCACCGGAATATGCATAGCCCCTCAACGTGTATGGCCTCTGCGTGGTCCACGAGTTTATTGGCAAGATCTCCTCGTGGCACGGCGTCGTTATTACAGAGTTTATGTTCAGCTCATTGATGATGTACTCCGGCTTGTACCACCAAGCTGCACCAAATGTTCAAATCATTTGACTTATCAACCAAGATGAGGAAAACAAAGTCAAGAAAAAAGAAAAGTCCCATCGGAAAAGCAAATAAGAAGCAACTTCAGTAACAGTTAAATTGAAAAAGACAAAAAGCAAGAGACTTTTTTAGGTCCAGGGTCAATCAAAGGCGGTGATGTTTTGAACGGGAGCTAGAAATGTCCGGCATGATCATGTGCTGGTTGAAAGTACCTTCGGCGTTTGCTAGCTCGGCGTCAACGTGGGAAGGGAGGACTCTATTGTCGTTATAGTGGTAGTAGCTATCGGATTCTTGGGTTGTCACTATGATCCGCTTCAGCCATTTCACCATTCGCCCACCGATGAACCCCGGTATGATCATCCGTATCGGGAACCCGTGGTCCGGCGACAAACGTTCGCCGTTTTGCATGTACGCTAACACAATGTCTCGCGCCGGGTCCATCGCGATCTCGTACTTAAGACTGGTTCCATACTTGGACCCACCACCACCCGGCAAGTCCTCCGCGCCCTCAAAGCACACGTTAAGGGCCCCACGTCTACGGCAGAAGATCCCGCACCGCTGGAGCACATCGCGCAGTGCTACGCCGCGCCACACCGAAGTGGAAACACCTGCGGCTCCCCAGTTGAACCCAATGGTTTTCTTCACCATGTTCTGCTCTTTGCGTCTGTTACCGGCGCACACCAGCGTCACCGGGAACTCGCGGCTTGTGAACTCGGTCACCAGCTGGTCCATATTGAACCGTGCGGGCCGCTTGACGAGCCCACAGACCTCGACGGTCCAATCCTCCCACATGGCCTTGGGAACCGGACCGTGGTTGCGCACGTAGTGGAGTGGGACCGGCGTGATAAACCCGTGGTGCATGAGCCGGGTCAGCGGCGCCTCCGAGTTAAAGGGGTGCTTCCCTGTCAGGCGGACCATACTAGGGTTACGCTCGATCCAATTATCGGCTGAGGCCTCATCTCGCGAGTCCAGGACCGAAGGCTCCATTTCGCTGTCTCCTTTCAGTATCAAATCTCTAAAATCGTTCTCATTCTCGTCATCGCTTGACGAATCTTCCTCCGTCACGACCCGTTTCTGGGGACTCAGCGGGACTTGGCGGCCATGGTCCGGTGAGTCGGACCGTTGGCTGCTGGGAACGGGCTTGAAAGTGCGAACGACAGTGTTCACGGGGGGTTCAAGATGACTGAACCGACGGTTCTCCACTGAAGCCGCCATTGATGAAGATCAGAGAGAAAACTATCTCCCCAGCAAAATACTTTTCAACGAGAGACTTTACAGCTAAGACTCTTCTGAGTGAGTTGCATCCGGCAAATAAAACGATGCATACACTGAGCTATATATAGGCCTCGAGGGGGAAGAGACGTGTCAAAAAGAATGCCAGGCCCCCTCATAGAGACGATTGCCTGATGGTGCCAGCTGAGTAAATACCACTTATTTTGTCTAATTTTCACTCAAAACCAATTTTTTTCTTCATTTTTACTTTATTCACAAAATTTTGTTGCTGTCAAGTTTTTGCTTTTGTTTAAAATATTAAATTTAGTTAATTAAAAAAGAAAACTTAGTTTTGGTACGAGTGACGAGTGTAATAAATATCTCTACAATCTACGACACCTCAGCATAGCGCCTTCATTAGAATTAATTTAGAAACCGAAGAAAAGCCGAGTCTTGTAAGCAAAATGTCATTCCTTGAACGTCTTGAGCAGGGTACGTACGAATGAAGAAACTGAGATACCTTAGAAGAGGTCAAGATCTTGACCAGATATTACATATTATGGTTGGGAGATGATGCCGACAAGATATTACTATTACATATTCTCTGAGATTTTCATGGAAAGAATATCTGGTCTGTATGTCAGAAAATATGATCAAGAGAAATAAAATAAAATAAAATAAAATTAAGAGCCTATTTAATTGATAGGTAATCAAATGAATAGATGGGATATACAAGTTATGGTAAGTACAGGTTTTGTAATGATTATGACCTAAAATAGATGGTGAATTAGAGAATTCACTATCCTAAACCCTAAATCAATGGGTCTAGAGAATCGATGTACAAAGTATAGCATTATTAGTCAAATTTTAGTGGAATTCCATTGCTATCCAATATGATAGTAGTAGCTTCAAGTTCAACAAGAATATTTTATCTTAGAAGAAGAGAGAAGCATCTCAAATAAGAAATATGACCATGGATAAGATTTTACATATGCATTAATATATTCAAAAGTTAGCTTTTGTATTATAAAATGAAATTATTGTCCTCCTATAAAAGGAATAAGATATGCATTCTGAGTATTAGTTATAATTTTTAACTTACTGATAATATTTGAGAGTCTTAACAATCCAAAAATCCAAAAAATAACATTTTTTTATATCAAAATCCTAGGGTACTTAATAATAATTATCAATATTTAGTATGAGCTATACAAGCTTTCAAAAGCCAAAATAGGGTATGAGTGAATAAATAATTCTTACAATGTTTTATCCAATATACGAGTTATGTACAGAATTGAACACTACTTAATGAAATTTGAAGGTGTATTCTTATTGAGAAAAATATTTTTGAACCTGAAATTAAGGCATTAAATGTGCTAAACCTAACGATTGTAAAAACACCATTACCTTACTAAGTTATTGTGTCAGAATAATTTATGAGCCGCGCTTTTTGTAAAGCGGAAATTTTGATATCAATTGACATGCAACATAAAAGGAAAAGAAAAATAAAAAAATATAAATTGATAATTAATATCTTTTTAGCATTTCTTAACTAGGTTTTCATTGAACAACTGTTCGTAATCTATTTTTCTTTATTATGGCTTTTGGCGTGTCCATAAATCCAAAAGTCATATAAGATTCACATATTATACAGCACTTAAGTGGCCATAATAATATTATATCCAATAGAGGTATAGTCATTTTGTATATAAAGCCATCAAAAGGCTTTTCAAACTAGCATGAAATCTAAGAAAGGATCACTATCTCTAGAAAATTAATAAGGAAGGTGTGATAAATTGAAAAATTCAGAGGTCGAAGAAAGGACGAACATCTTCGGTAAATTTCTCTTTCAATTAGTTTCTGTCTTTATTTCTTCTTTAATGCATTCTTGGTATTATTTATTTTAACAGTATTTGTGCAATAAATATGGTAACATATTTCGATCCAAATGTTTATAATGATAATTTTTTGTTATGTAGAGATGTAGCTGTGAGATTTCAATATGCTAACAATAAGATTTGCAAAAATTCATGGGAGTTCTCCTTCACGTTTATAAAAGATAAAACTCATATCAAGTAATGTTACAAAATTTATTATGCACCACACTCAAAGAAAGAAGAAAGAAAACATAAAAAAAAAAAAAATTAAATGCATATTTTTGTATTGGTAAACAAAGATTCTTAATCTAAACTCTTCTTCATTCCTTCTATTATATTTTTAGAGATGAATGAAATCTTGTTCTTCATATATATTTTTCTACATCAAACTGAAATCAAGCTATATTGAGGGTAGGTCACATGTAATCAAGAAGGCCAAATCAGGGTAAAAATCTTTCTTGAGAACTCTTATCAATATGGGTAATTTCTAGTTTTAAAACAAAAATGTTTGGAAATTTGTTCTTGAAAATTCAAAAACCATAAAATCTTTATATATATTCTAGTTTATTTTTGGGGTTTCAATGTTGTATTTTAAATCATATCTTCAAAATCTATTACCGTTGTAACCATGGTGATCATCACCTTATCCCTTTGTTCTTCCTTATTGTCGATAAGATCTCATCAACACTTGTTGCACCACTTAATATTACTATCACTAAAATCTCTTATATTTGTATATCTTTTAGAAATCTTATTTTCTGTTATTAGCACTTGTAATGTTACCATTCTCTCTCTTCCTTGTCTTCAAATTGATAAATCAATTAATTATTCACAACTAGAGGGCTTAACTTGAGGGACAAATATTTCTTAAAACTATTCAAATCATCTCTTATCTCTATTCATACATATATTATAAACTAGGCAACATCTTGTTTATACGTGATCTAATAGGTATACTTTCTCTAAAATGCTTTAAAGATGTACCAATTTAAAATTATTTTCCTTAGTTTAAACTCATGTAGAATTATAGAGAAGGAGTATTGACCTTTTAAAGAAAATAAAGGGTGGGGTAGGAAGGTTCTTACAATTGGATACTTTTTAACTTTTCCAAATAGAAATAATCTTCAAGAAGATTATGTTCTTTTAGAGAGGATGGACAGTTGAACTTGAAGTTTATGTTCTTGCTTCGCCTAGATGTATACAAAGGAAGTAAGCTTTTATTGTCACTCAAGATTATCAATGCCTAACTCCATTTTAGTTTTAAATGCTGAATGTGGATAATGGTTGGTGGGATTCTTTATTTTTTCTCTTAGGTCTCCATCGTACTTGTTAGATTCCATCCGGAAAATAGTAATTATGTTTCCCTAAATGGGTTTGGAAAGCTTAAGTTAAAATTCTAAATCTTATAGAGTTTATTAAAGTTTTGGGTGTTAGGCCTTCATGGCGACAGAACATGATTATTATTCAATTAGCAAGATGTCCTTTGTGTCGTGTAATCTATTTAAGTTCTTGGTTTTCTTTCTCCATCCTTGTCGTTTTAAATTCCAAATGATCAAGTGGGTTATTAGTATATTCAAATGCTAATGAACGTGACGAACTATTATGGTATTAAAATGTTTATATCTAGTTTTGACAAGTTTCGGTTCTGTTAAATTTTTCCCTTAAAAAGTAGGTCGGAAAGCTTTGGGAAAAAACATTCAACATCTAGATGGATTTGTGTTTAGAAAGTAGGGTTATCCCATCCTAAACGAGATTAGTGATCACAATACCCTCATCTTGGATGTCATTATTACTAGCATTAGCTCTGATATGACCATGTATCATCATTGTTGTCACCATCATACAACTAGGTAGTGCAGAATCACTCAAACATGCCCCCTAGTTAGAAAAATGGAAATAAACCTAAATGAAAAGTTGAAAATCAAGAAAAGTAATCACAATGTACAACTAGTAAAATCTATATGTTTTGTAATTAAATAACATTAGAAACTCATTCTTATAAAAAAAATGACTCAAAAACATATCTACATTTTTTTTACTATAAAGACAAATCTCATGCAAGATTTAAGTAATGTGATACTTATGTCATAATTGTGAATATGATTTCTCAACCTTAGTACAAGAAATACTTCTTAAAAGTTTATGACTGAAATGGTGTTATACTATATTGTATTAGAAAATTTATATTACTCAAAAGTCAACTCTAATGCATGTAATTTTTCCTTTGCATATGAAGTACTTCTAAATAATGTTTAAATAATACAAGTCTATTTACCACACCATTCTTAAGAAACAGAGTTGAAAATATTGGTTCTCATTTTTGTGATATTAATAATCAGGTGGGCACATTGAAACTTAATAAAACTATTTTCTATTGCTTTTGCGGTTACCATTACAACTCTCATTTCTCATCACACAATTGTTATCCGCTCATTTGTTCAAATATTCTCCCTGAATCATGCCTACTAGTAACCACAAAAATTCCGCACCTTTAGAGTAGAAAGGGGCCAGTAGACTACTAGAACTGGAGTGTCAAACTTGTTAGCTTGATTCTCCAGTCAAAGGAGGACACCATCTTGCTTCCCACTACCCAAAAGGAGCTTAGCAGGATTATTTCCGGAAAGTACAAACAGATTTAGCTACAGGAAAGATTCCCATAATTAGGATTATTGAGAGAAGAACAAGAGGGAATTAAAAAATGTGAGGCCGACAAGAACTGCAAAAATAAAGAAGCAGCTTAGCGAGTCGAGGAAGAAGCCAAAGGGTCACAGATTTGGAGGTGGGAAGTGGCGCATGGGAGCCCCAACGGGCAAGAACATGGGGTGGGAGCGAGCCGACCAAGGAAGGAATGGACGGGTCAGGAAGGAAGGGGCCAGGCCAGGCCAGGCAGACGCAACTGGGGGCGGCTGATGGAGAGACTCGGGGGTTAGGGGACGTGTTGGCTCTTCGGTGAAGGTTGGAGCCAACTCGCTGTTGTTCGCACTTGGTGCATTTGGACGGGCCAATCACCCTATCCACTCAGACAAAATGATTGTAAAAGGCGAATAAGGTTCACAGATTCAGGGGCAGCTCTCCCGGTTTCTTAATTCCGGTCAAAAACGTGCGCAGGAAAAGTCAATACCGCTCGGTGTCTTTGTGACGTGACTGTGAGGAGTCCCAAATCTTTCCATTCAAAATTACCCTAAACTATTTATTTTAGGTTGAAAGGGTCAATAATCATGCGGGTTATGGATGTCAAATTTTAATTCAATATTAAAGGTTAAATTTTTTTCAACAATTTTATAGACAGGAGTAAGTTTAGAGTCCATATAAGAAAAAGCACTATAAAATGATTTAAGTTGAATTATTGTGAAAAAGTTTTAAGAGTGTGAATATTTAGTATATTACAAATTAGAGTATATAAAAAAGTACTATAAGGTGATTTAGGTTGAATTATTGTAGGAAAGTTTTAGCAGTATGGATATCTAGTCTCATATTACTAAGGTATAAGTGGCACATGAGTATAAGTTGGTTTTGAAGTGGGAACAAACCTTTTAACAACATCTATAAAAAGATTAAAAAGTTTAAATTAATATTAGTGTGATATGATGATTTCTATTTAAATTTGACATTTCATAGTTCATAGATGGTATCTCCAATCAATTTGACATCTCTTTAATTTCATCCATTTGCTTGTAACCATCATTTAGGAATTAGAACAGGTAGTGATTTTATTTTGACAAGCTGTCGGATAGATTTTCTTCTCCTATATGCACCACAGAAGCCACATTTCATATCCTTGTGGCGTAAGCTCTCTTATTAGCCCTGCCACATGCTGGTGGTTGTGGTGATTCCTCCCAACCTTAAAATAAGTGGATGCTAAAGATCTCAAAAAGACCAGAAAATTCGGTGTGTCGTACACCGATTGGTTGAGAGTCCAACCAAATCAAGATTACGAATCCCGACCAACCTTTTTCACTTTGATGACTGCTTGCTTTTGTCTCATCCCTTTAAATCTAGCTCTCACATTCCATAAAAGGTTGTATTGGGTTCATTTATTTAGTTTATCTGAGACTGGTTCTTCGGAGGCCATTTTAAGAACTCTTTTCGTACTAGGCATTGATGCGCTGCTTGTTTCACGAATCCTTTTGAGATGATTTGTTGTCAAATAGCTCCATTTCTTCCTTGTAGTTTAATTGAGAGAAAAATCTTGCAGAACCGGCACAAATCTGTGGGTCAGAAAAATCTTGTATTGTGCATTGATTTCCATAGGTCAAACAATTTGTGTTATATATTTTTATATGCTTTTCTATTATAAGATGCAGGAACCTAGGCTGCACAATGTGGCGTAGGCATTCTGTCTTTTAATAGCGTGCAGCTTTAGAATCAACTCACACTTGCCCTTAATAAATAATAGTAGAAAACATGACGTGCGTTATTTGTCTGAGATCAGCTACTCTGAATGAGTCACATCATCTCAATGTATGGAGGAAAGGGAAGAAAAATAGGCAAAGGAAGTTGAAATTAAAAAATGCATTTTGAGAGATTCCATCCTCCCCAGTTTGAGGAAAATGATTGATCCCTCTCAAAGTTAGTTTAGAGTAGGCACGTTATCATACGTCTTGATGAGTAAGTATCTTTAAAACATTTTAAAAGGTCTAACTACCATTTAAGATAAGAAGATGATGGTTGATTATTCTTAAAAGGATAATCATTTACTCTTAAAATTATTTAGAAATGTATAGATCATCTCCTACCTTAAAAGGATCATTAGCTACTTCTAGGAGAAGCCAAAACATAGTTTTGGGGGATGCTTGATCACTTATGGCCGACTCATAAAACCATTAGAAATGAGGATTAAATATTTTTCTTTTTTTGGTTTTAACACTTAGTGGAATTCACACACTTGCAATTAGGAATTGTGAAAGATCTTAATTGTTGTTTTTCTAGATCTTCATTCCTAAAAACCATATCACATATTAGTTATGTAAAACTTGAGTCCAGGGGAATGACTATGATTATCTCGAGGGATCTCTTGCCAATAATGATTAGTTACTACAGTGATTATAGAGTATAGCATATCTATTCAATAAGGAACAAGAATGGATAGTCTGTCTCCTTTTTTCCTGTTGATGTTGTGGAAATCATGGATTTTACTAAATCATCTACAATTTCCTTCATGTATTTTTTTTTCTTTTCATTAACATGATTCATTACCCTGCAATTTTGCCGGTGGTCCACAAACCCACATGATGTGTTAGAACAAAGTAATAAAATATATGTACCTCATGGTCCATCCTTATCTCTTACTCTCACAACCAAGCAAAGAGGGTGGTTCTCCTTTTCCCCGTCCCCTCAACGGTACACTATGAGAGAGGATGACTAATTTAATAAGAAAATATTGTTGTTTGAAGATTAATAAGATGGATGATTGTACTTTTCCCAAGATACTTCTTGAATGCACTCCATAGGTCTGGAATCCCATTCTGCATTGCCCAACAAACAAAAAGGACATCAATATTTTCTTAACTTGCTCCTTAGGGGTGTCATTTCTGAGACATAGAGAAGATGGCCCGCCCTAGAACTTCTCTACATCTTTTCTTTGTCTTCATATTATTCTATAATAGTGGGAATATTATATTGATGGCTCCCCTTAAGTTCTCTTTTTTCATTGTGCTAGCATACAAATTCTAATTCTCTTCTTTGAGAGAAATATGCGAACAAACATGCAGTCTTCGATGCTTTTTTCTTTCATTTTCACTTCTACAAATGATTACATAATTCTAGTTGATAAGCTTTTGACTTGAAGTGCCATTAATTTGCCTAATAAGATTCTTCAAAACAGACAAATGTTACTTTCTTGCTCTTATTCTACTTCTTTCCACTTGAGGATGTAATTTGTTTAGGTCTATTCAATGCCTACATAATTGATCCCAACAATTGATGGTTATGTTGAAATTAGGCCACAATCTGCATATTCACCTTAAGAAATTCAATTGAGGCATTGGATCTCTTTTCATTAGCTCACTTAGTCATTTGACCCAAGCTATATCCTTTGCACCCTGAATGATTGATTTTGGGCTTAGATAAAAAGCCCAAAGCATAGGCCTCTTGAGTTTGTATTTTATATAAATGTTGCACAACCAAGGACCTTCCCGGAGCTGTATTTGTTGCTTACGAGATAGTTCACGTGAAGCTTCTTGTTCGAGGCTCACATATTTCGGCAACATTCTTTGGCAAGAATGTTGTCAAGGATCCTTGCATGATATCTAATGCGAGAGAATTGCTCAGTCTCCATTCGCAGATCCATGGGTAAGGAAGGAATGGAGGAAGAGAAAATCAATAAGGGAGGAAACAACATGCCCTCCCAGAAGGGGGTCATCATCTCCGTCTACGTAGAATCACCGACGAGGCAATCAACGGAAAGACCTGTTGCCGGTAAGAAAACCAATCCTAAATCAGTTTCCAGGAGACTTCAAACCCCGAGAAAGCGCGGCTACGATCGGAGGGCTCAGCTCCTCGACTACGCCAGAGACTTGAGAAATGCCGATCCCCAGGAGGTTGAGCAGCCTGAAAAAACTTCGAGGTCCAAGCCCAGTGTAAGTTATTTCAATTCCCATATCCAATACTGCAAAATGCACGTACATGCATGCATGCGTTGATCAAACTGTAATCCCATGAGCAGAAAAAATGGAGATGGTTAATGAAACCAGCGAGTTTCTGCATCCAGTCCTGCCAGACAGTGGAACGGACCACTGGTCGACGGAGATATGAACGTGTAGCTATAGAAAAGAAGACAGAAGAAGAAGATCGGTCGGCTGGTTCCTCAGCTATCGGCGGCGAGAGGAGAAAGGCAAAGGCCACCGGAACAAGAAGCTCTCACCTCGTTGTAAACTCATAACTGATTCGACTTGCATTTACTTTCTACCACGTTTTCCAGCTATGCATTTTGGTTGTAACATTCCATTTGTTTCTGCTTTTGCAGAGCAAATTAAGGTGTATGTTTAATGAATTATCATGTTGCCAGAAAGAATGATGATAAAGAAGAGTACGTAGTAAGGAGAGTCCTGCCTTCCAATCGAGACGACGATGCAGGCTTGAGTTCTGGGTCTATCGTTACGATCCACTTATTTCTGACAGACAATTGTGAAAGATCCGTTGTTTTCTCCAGTGAACACGATCACAATATTGCTGATTTAGTGGCCTGCGGAATGTTTGTTATGGTTCAGAGAATTCACCAGCAGAATATAGATAGCCCAAATTTAGGGAGTTTAACCACATTGAGCCTCGACGTGAACCACATAATCATCCACGGTGAATATCATAATTACATGGAACAGAGATGAAACAACCTTATTCCTGTACTGAATGTTCTGATTGGGGAACCAACGAGATCAATTGTTAATTTAAAACGTTTGATGTAAGGCTTTTTGAACCATTATCGCCTTATCAAAAGACTGGTACATGCATGAACAAAGTACTGAAATCGTTTTCTACATTTCTAGACTGTTAAGGATCCAAAGGCAATGTGCCCCCTAGAGAGTGTGAAAATAAAACCACTTACCGATTGTCAATCACGCGACATCAAAGAACAGGCCACTGCTACCAATCGAAATGGTCATGTCAACTGCTTCGCTCTGTCAGTGAAATGATGAAAATGCTCTGGCATGAAAATACAACGTCCCATACCACGTTAATGGCATATAAATATACAGAAATACAACCATAGAAAAGCTGAATCCCAGTCCTTCCCCACTTTCCCAGTAATGCTGTCACCAAAGGGTCGCTCTTCTATGCCGCCATTGCCTCCTTGAACGTCCAACCAATAAACTACGTCCATAGGCAGCAGCAGAACGGAAAGCAGTAGCACTGCGCCTCCCGAAATCAACATCAAACAAATCACGGTCCCTATTAAATCTACTGCGTGAGAAAATGCCACGATTCTGTCCACGAGTAAACGATGCAAGACGGAAGAAGGTATCATCTAAAGAGTCATCAATGTCAGAATCATAATCGCTGTAACTACCATTATAGTTTGGTTCTATCACGTAATCCCCCAGCACTACAGCCCCAGGGGTTGATGATATAATTGTGCTGATCACATCACTTTGCTCCCTCTCACGCTCGAGCCTCCTCCATTTCTCTTCAAGTGCTGGATCAACAGCCCGTGGGCAAGCCGATGGGTGCTTTGTCTTAACATGTTTTCTGAGCTCCTTATAACTTCCAACAAATGAGCAACCTTCCTGCATGCAGGCTCTCTTCTTCGCGTTCAGATACTTTCTTGCCGGCTCAACCACAGTCCAACCCTTTACCTGCCCACGGCAGAGGGGGCATAAAAGCTCTGACGCTTCCATCTTTTCATTTTGATTCTGCAGACCAGCACTTAAATTTGAGTTTTCCATTAACCCGCTAGAATGTTGAGAACTCTGCACTGGGGTTACCTTTGTGTAGGCTTTCTTGTATTGCTCAAGACAGTTGGAGAACCGATGGCTAGTGGCACACATATAAGGCCGGCAACCTTTGTCATACGAGGAACAAAGAAGGAGAACAGCATTATGAGGGTACTCCAAACAAACTGAGCAAGTTGCATGTTTCCAATGTTTCTTCTCCAGTGCTCGTGATCGCCTTTTCTTTGAGAGAGCGTGTTTGAAAACACTGCGAGAGCAGGATGAAAATGCATATGGGGTAGACTGGTAACGACGGGAGTTAGTCTTCCGTCTCACCTCACTAAACTTAGCCATTTGCAAATCAAACCTGAGATGAATTCCCCAGTGGAAGAGATCAGATTCTCTGACAAAGACAAAATGCTATAACAGATATGAAAATATATCCAAAGCAGATTTGCAGATTCCACTAAATGACACTCTACTTCTAATAAATGATGCACACTCTATATGCGATAAAGTTTTAACACAAAGGGATTTGAAGATAACTGTACATCAATGGATTAATGCAGTCGTTCTACACACATGACAATGTCACCTAAAACAATAAAATCTCAAGATTTTATATTACACGTAACATAACTGCAACTAAGTGAGACTATAATAATGACCCGCTTTGTTGCAAATAAGCTAACTTCAACCCATACTAGATTATTTTAAGGACACTTTACACCCATGTGCCAAATTGTTTTAGTGTTCCTTGTTTCCCAGTATTAATAACAAGAATACCCTCAAAATCTGGCACAATTAGCGGAGTTCATCTCTAATAATACATTCCAACCCATTAGAGTCAAGAAATCAGGAAATAAAAACAAAGAGAAAAAGATTATACAATAGAAAAGCTAATGATACTCCAAAAGAAAATTTTTACAGGATTTATTAATGTAATGACATCTAGAAAGTTTTTATCAAGGAACCATATTCTGGGACCATAAAATCAAGGAAAAAAAGGGGGGAAAAAAAGGTATTTCAAAACCCAAAAAAAAAAAGAGTTATCAAACCTAAACAACATCAGGGATATGAATCATAATCAAACGTCCAAGGAACGAAACATCCTAGTTGTTAAAATGAAGAACAATTTCCATAAGTTACGCACAGTTCACAAGTTGCCACTTCCACAAAAATATAGATGTCTCAAGGTCACATTTGACACAACAACTAATCACCTCTCTTTGCATTGTTCCTCATTAGTGACAAACCAATTTTTTTTTTTGGATGCCACTGTAATCAGCATTATCATTTCCGTTTGGCAAACAGGATTCCAATCACAATAAAGCTTGAGGTGTTACATTTTACCTTGTAGCAATCAAGCATACCCCAGCAGCTACTAGGTTACTTGAAATAAATTCTAGACAGGGTTGTCACCTCTGTCAACTAGTTTCAGAACTATCTTTGATTCCTAGCATTTGGAACTTAAAAGACCTTTGACCTCTGACACAAGTGAGGTCCATTAAAACAACGCTGTTAAATACATTTAAACTTCTAAATGACAAAGACTACACAAATGCAAATGCATTTAAACATCTAACAAGATCTACATTACAGGATTTACCAGGGCATAGTATTGTTGTGTTGTAACAGGTAAATAATGAATATCAGGAATGTGCTCCATCAAGCAAATTATCTTAGAATAGAACCACCAGTTTTCTTCCCTTTTTCTTTTCATGAATGTGGGGCAAGCATTTGAAAAAAAAAAAAACTTTTGTTGATAAAAGGAGAACCTGGGTAAATCCCAACCAGATAGGTGTGATTTGCAAGTTGTCACTCAAAAAAAAATTTAAATGATTTAGGGTCATATGGTCAGGACCCTTACCTTGCCTAGACCCCCACTCCACCCTAACCCTCCCCAATCCATGGTCTGGATTGCAATTAATAAATCATATAACTGCCAACAGGGAACAGGTCCCTGACCCCTTAGTGAGGTTCCACCAACAGAGTCCATCAATCAAGTGGTTGTGGTCTAATATGCAATATTTACCTGCATAGCAACTGTTCCCAAAAAGACTAGGAAACATGATCAAACTAAATTTAAAAATAAAACTTCAAACTACACAAACTAATCAATAATCAAACATATTTACAGCACAAGAATGGGAATAAGTATGGGAAGAGAGTTACAGGAGAAGGAAAAAAATGTTCTTGAAATAAATAAAAACAATCATCATTTTAATCATAAAAAGGTTTAAACCAAAAGCATTTGTCAACAAAACTCTTGTCAGCCAGATTTAATAGGAGTTATAGTCAAAATGGAGGGACAAATATAATATTACCACAATTCCAAAAGCGTCCAAGGCATCTTTTCTTTTTTCCTCTAAGTTTCTCATTATTACTGTGTTTGTGTTCCAATATATAGCAATTGAGAAAAACAAAGCCAACAAAGTGTATACAGTTTAATATCCCAATTTTTTTCTTTAATGCTTCAGCTTACACCAAATAACATGTCCGGCCAACTTTTTCAACCAAGCACAACTCCTCTATTTCTAATTTGGTCTCCTGTCCTTACTCTGTCCTTATTACTCACTGTTATTAATAGATGTTTTCTGTAAACCATCTTGCATTATAATTCCTTGCACAAGAAAGAAGTGAAGTAATCTAAGTTCTGAGGTGTCAAGTCCAGACATTATTAACAATCATAGATTCAGCAGTCACATTCCTCCTATATTCAACAAGTGACACACCAATAAAATTTCATCTAGCCTAGAGAAGGAAAAGGTTGTTCCCCTCACAAGACAATTCCTCCCTCTGTTCCAAGTGGGAAAAAAAAGTTCTGAGCATATAAAATTATTCAATAGTTTATAATTTTACACAATCAAACAAAAATAACCAAAAGCATAGCAGGAATAATAACAGACAAAAGCATATCATAAAGGCTACGAAATAATGCAGATGATAAAGGCGACAAAATAATGAAGATGATAAAGGCCCAAAACATAATATATCACAAGATTCAGAGTCCTCGGTGGTAAGGAACATGATATTAAACACAAGCATGAACACCAATTAATTCTAAAATTTAATGTTACAGCACTCAGTGTATGGATACTGAGAGAAAGCAAAAGAAAGAAATAAATAAAACAAAGAAGAATTCAATAGTGAACATTCTATAAGTCTGGTAATACCAATTGAAACATTATCCAACTGATTGTGATATATTAAATTACATTTCAGAATGAAATGTAGTCACTCGCTCCAGTTTCAATGACAGAAGGACCACAGAAGCAACAGAAATACCTGAAGAAACCTATAAGAACTTCTAAGAACTGACTACTATAGTATTCAAACAATTAACAGGGATGCAACATAATATCTGATAGTTCCGAAACAAAAATTACTACTAAAAATTAGGTCTAATCTCTTTTGCATCCACAATTAACATTTTAGAAAAAATTCTGGACCAAATTTCGAGGCGCATCATAGATTTGTAGGATGAAAAATACACTCTTCCAACAGCCACCAAAAAATTAATTATTTTTTCACAGACCACCAAATCAACGGCAAACTATATGCCACCAACCCATTTTATTAGAACAGGCCCGGTGTTACACCATACAACAGCTCAATAGGGATACAAAAAGTAAATATGAGACTGAGAAAAAATAGACTGACGAATTTAGTATCAAAAAGTTTCAAGTTCCAAGTAAAAATGCGAGCTTTCTTACCAAGTTAGAACCTACATATTTGAGCCAGACAAACCGCAATATTTCAAAAGAAGCACACAAATCTTCCGCAAGCATTTCGAAGTCAACTTTTCCGCAAAACAAAAAACCGTAAATATTACCGGTAAGATCAGTGTCTGAAATCCTTGACAAGCATTGAATACGATCCTATACTAAATCTAATCTAACCAGAAAATGTCTGACCTTCGCGAATAATGCAAGTTACCAATATAGCTAATTGATAACAACACAAACTAGAGCCGCAAACCCTAGAAACACGGACAGACGACGGAACGAACAACTACAGAGAGAAAAAAAGAAGAGGATCTAAAGAAAAAGCAGGTGAAGATTCGAAACAAAAGCATGAGATCGGAAGGGATCCTACCGTGATGTTTCCGAGAATTGTGCGTCTCGTCAATCGGAGCAGTGAGAGGAAGAGAGACGGAGGCTTCAGGGCTGTTGAGTGTCCGGAAATGACGTAGAAGAAAGCAAAGAGTCACGCGATCTCTTCGCTCACGTTCGACCAATAGCTGCCGTTTGCGTTGCGGACTCTTCTACTCTTAAATATTCATTTTTCTTGTTCTTTGTAGACGGATCGGGATACTACGGGATCAAACTTGGGTCACTGGAGTAGCTTGGGTTGAGAGATATGGGCTTGGGCTTCGTCTTGGGCTCGAGTTGTATTATATCATTGGGTTAATGCTGAAATGACCCTTCAATCTTAACAAAGTGAGCTGTATTTATAATAATGCGTAATAAAAAGAAAAGGCCTAGGCTATTTCGTGAAATTTTGTTTAGATGATTGTTAGTGTGAAAAAAAAACATAAAACATGTTTAGTAATTTTTTTAAATGTATCTTTAGTCTAAAGATATAATATCATATGATATTTATTTTTAACACATGACACATGAAATGAAAATGCATGACTTAATAGATATAAGAATGGAGTAAAAATCAAATATCATTAAATGTACTTATACCATTAAATATCATTGAATTTAGTAGATGGTCTCCCTTGGCTACATTTTGTAAATATTTTATTTTATTGTTTGTAATTAGGGACAAAAGCTTGATCACTTTTATTGATCATAAAAGGCAAAGCAAAACACTATGACTTCCCTCGAAATATAATAGAATCATTTAATTTTTCAAACCTTGAAAAAGAATGTATAAAATTAAACACAATACAATTCAATGACCATATAAGGCCTATTACATCAAATACAAAAAGGCAGAACATTTTTGGATTCTTAAACAAATAATCCATAAGCTTCAAGGAGGCCGGTGATGAATCAAACTAAGTTGATCTTCCAAATATATATTTTTGCACATACTTAGTAGAAACCCAAGATGTTAATAGATTTGTATCCCATTAATTAAGTGTCCATGATTGGCTAAACAATCAACTAATGGTTACCTTTTGTGCAAGGGTGAAGAAGCCTAGTCCTAGTAGGTATTGCATGACTACACGGCTGAATAATATAAGTAAGCTTTAAAGGACTAGAGAACTCTCCCTTAAGACATTGAACTAAGAATCCGGACTTTGCTTCCATCTCATGCAACTGAATTTCTTTTTGTTGGCAAAGCTGTAATCCAAATAGCATGGCCTTAACTTCTAGTATTCCACTATTTCCCTAGTAGGATCCGTATTGACCCTCACTGGCATACCTCCAATACAAGATCCATTAGAATTCAAGTTCAAAGAACCAGCATAAGGCATGATCCACTTAACCATCTAACCTTGTAGAATAGAAGGATTGTGAATCAAAACATGCAAAGGTTGAAGCCTAGCACAATCAATAACAGATGGTGATTTAGAGCCTTTGCACATAGTCATTAATTTGATTAATATCCATTGTAATGTCACCAATAATATTCTGTACTGACCACTTTTGATATGAAAGAATAGCATCATTTTTTGCTAACCAAATTCGCTACAAAACAAAACACCCAATTAAAGCAATACTCACACTAGCCTAGGAAGATAGGCTAGCTACCTAAAACCAATCAATGATAAGAACTTTGGCAGAATCCCACCGAGCCGTGATATGTAGAAAATCAACAAATTTCTGCCATAATGCATTGGCAAGATCATTTTGAGAGAATAAATGATCCACTAACTTAGATTTAGGATGATAACGATAAACACATTTTGAATCAAGGGATATACCCCTTTTCTGAAAGTTTGTATCTCTAGGAAGAGTGGACTTTAAAAATTCAGGACTTGCATTTGTCTCCTTGATTGTCAATTTTGATCACCATAGTTAGGGAACCATAAAAAAGTATCAAGTCACTTGTCAAAAACTCCTTTCACCACTATTCACGATCCATTTGCTATGTTGCAAGGCATATGGAACATGTTTGCTAATAGCATACTAATAATGAGATGTTAGACAATATAACCCTTGATTAATAATCTCCATTGGAGAGTCATATTTCTTTACCATGAATCTTTCCTATTAAAAGGATCCTTTGATGAAAGTCCAAGCCATCTTCACATGGAGAGAAGCCATGATTCAGACTGTCTCAAATACCTAAGTCCCCTTCATCCATAGGTTGACAAGCCTTTTTCCCAACTCATAAATTAGCCCTATGTTCGATGTTGTTGCTTCATTGAAATTCAATCATTTTTTAGGTAATCTCATTCAACACATTCTCTAGAACATTAGTAATAGAGAGGATATATATTGGAAGAGAGGACATAATGATTTCAATTAAGGTAACCTTGCCTTTGTGAGATAAAAACCTATTCTTCCAATTCAATGGCCTATAATTAGCACTATGTTCGATGTTGTTGCTCTAATTCTTTGTATATTAGGAGACCAAGATTTGGGTGGTAGAATTTTGAATCATACAATATAATTCTATCATTTTCATTCAACTATTTGTTTGAAATTTTTTAAGAATATTATACTTTCTTTTACCAATGTGATTCCATTAAAAAGAGACACATAATAAAAGGCCTTCAGCAGCCAAACAATCAAAAATAACCGAGAAGGTAAAACATGAAGCTTAGCCATCCAACAAATAATATAGCATCTCCACTTCCTTGAACATAGGAAGTATCCAGTGCGATCTTAATTTTGAAGTATAAGACACCTAAAGGAAATTCAAGATGGAAGAATCTCACAGCAAAATAGTATTTTGTAAAAACTTAAAAGTCTTTTGAGATGAGTCGTAATTTATCACGGCATCACATAAAAAAAAAATCCGACATCAATGATTACCTTCACTTTTGATATCAGATTAATATTAACGGCATTCACAAACTTACACGTCTATTGCGGTATGTATTGATCAAAATATTCTCGTTTTTAGGTCTCCATTTTCCCACTACATCTCTTATCTAGTGAATTATCTTCGATAAATAGACCTAACTCTTAATTCAGTACTACCAAATTTTAGACTCCTAATATGATTAGGCTTAAAACTCATAATATGATCAAGTTTTGACTATTTCAAATCCTAAACCTTAGCTAATTATTCTAGAATCTCACAATAATATAAAACGTAATAGTAAGTATTTTGAGCCCAAGATCATATTATCTCTCCTTGATCCTCACAATTGATTCCCTTTCCAAATCCTTGCCGCAAAGGATTAATAATTTTATCTTAAACAAAAAATTAAAGTATTTAAACTTAATAATAAAAAAGAAAAAATCACTTTTAAGTAAAAATATAATATCATTTGAAAGATAATATTCTCAATGGCTACTTAAAAACTAGAAGGTGATTAATTGGTATGTCCAATAATAAATTATCATTTTTCTTTTTGGAAATATTGTTACCTTGGAAAAAAATAAGTTATTGCAAGTTAAATGTGTTCAACTTCTCTTTGTTAAAGATGTCAATCATCTCCTTTAAAAGATTGTTTTAACTTTGTATGTAAAATAATGTGTTATGCAATACTCAATATGTTAAACAGTAATTGTAACATTAACTGTTCAATCCATCATAGTTACAAATCCCTAAACAAAAGAAGAAATAAATTAGGAGAATCATATCATTTTTACCATTACTTGAATTGGGAGGATGGATGGATGGAATATGAATAAATAAATAAATGAAAAGAAACATGCTACTTCTGTCCTTATCCGTCATCGCTTGTATAAAAACCCATGACCTTTAAATATCGTAAAATTTCTACCTAATAACCATCAAGAATACTCAGACATCCTTGATAACAAGCAAAGCAACATCAAAATTGGACCAAGAACATTTTATATTATTGTCACGGCCTATACAATGAGACACTAAGAACATGACCCAAAACCCGAAAGTAGATTAAAACTATCAACTGTCGCAAGTGTAAGCCACTTTTCAATCGAGACATATATACAAATCAGTAAATATTTTTGGAATATTACAATATCCCTCAGAACTTACACCCCTAGAATCTTTCAACCCCTAAAATGGTCATTCTAAGAAGAAAAAAAAAGGCTAGCAACATTTTACTCCAAACTCTACTGAAGAAAAATCAGTCTCCTTTTGCCATAACCAAATAATTATAAAAGAATTTAGGAGCTGCGTCCTCTCAGTAGATCAATTTATAGACCTAAAAAATTCTCCGAAATGGATTAAAACCACAGCCTGAGGGCACTCAAGTAAGTACTGTCCACTGCGAAGTAAATATTTAGTGGCTGCAAGCCCAACTTGAGGGTGCAACAAGAAAAATTTCTGGCGCGGCTAGCGATGGACGGAGCTGGGGTCAAAAGCAAAGCTACTGTATCAGTGACAGAAAACAATAAAACTAGCACAGGATGCAAAGAAATCGTTTAACTTATTTTACTAGATAAATCAAGAAGTTTGAAGCTGCCCAACATCTGAAACTTATATTTAGAATATTGGACAGAGATATCAGGAAAACTGTTGAGTAAGTGATATCAGGTAAAAATTCAGTTATACATAAGGGGTATTAGAGTGTGAGGGCATATCTCAAAATTTTAAGGCATTAGGTGAGAAATTTTCATCACTTATAAGACCATAGGCCCATCCTTTCACTTCCAATGTGGGACAACACCCACTTTCAACATTCTCCTTCACTTGTATGCTGACATAATCATTGCAAGTAGACTGAAGCCAAACTTTGGGGTGTAGAGGGTTTATGAAGCAGAGGCTCATTCCTGGCTTTGATACTATATTAAAGTGTGAGGACACATCCAAAAACCTTAAGGCATTAAGTGAGAAACTTTCATCATTTATAATACCACATGCCTATCCTTTCACTTCAAATGTGCAACAACACTTACTTTCAACAAGGGGCAAGCAAAACATTTCAGGATGTCTAAGGCTTCTCATCTCTTCCGTCAGGAAAAAGGTTTCCATGAAGGATACCATGACAATGTCTAGTTAATATGAACTGCTATATATCTAAATTCTAACAACATGCAAAACAAAGATGTAAAATAAATAATAACTTTTACCTCATTGCGTTTTTGGATTTGGTGAAGGAAAGAATTTCAACGCTGTCTACAAAAATGTGGAGGAGATGCTGAGCCCGAGAATATGGAAGTCACCTCCTTACAAATGGATGGTCTAAGAGCTGAGCTGCAGTAGGCCGATCATGAGCCTTTGCTTGTAGGCACTGTAGGACAAAATCCCTTGCATCTTTTGAGAGAGAATCAGGAATAGGAGGTCGTTCACCCTTTCCAATTTTAAACAATGCTGCCATCTGTCAAATTGCAGTAGAAGATGCTTTTAACACCGAATCAAACAGTCGCTCAATGAATAGATTGTACTTAAGCAGGTGTGAAATATATCTTACAGGTTCCACTCAAGGGTTTTGCATACTAAGAAGAAAAAATAAACTTTCTAAAATATAAAATATATTTAACACAATAAACCTTTTCAAAGGCTTCCAACAAAAATGTCACAAAGGTAGAAGAGAAAGTCATGCTTTACAAAAGGCATCAAAATTGTCATAACAATAAACATCATAAAAAGAAAAGAAAAAAATAACACACACCCCTTCCAAACCCGAGTATGGAATTTCACGTGTCAGCATCTCCAACACAGTGCATCCAAGGCTCCATATATCAGCTGGAAGTCCGTATCCTTGGTTCTTCCCATTGACAACCTGCACATGTCATAGATTTGTAATAAAAAAACCTAGACAAAATTTACCAGACATGACATGTTCTCACATAATCAAATGCAATCTCCCTAAAAACAAATAGGAAAATCTTTAACAGAGTATGATCCTATAAGCTTAATTCTTTGAATGAAAAAATATCCAAGTATATCAATATGCACCTTCCCCCAGCCAAACACCAAGAAAAGGGAGAAAAAGGAGTGTTAGACCATCTAACCACTGATATGAAATATTCCAGCTAAAGGGGGAAGAAAAAAAACTGCCATTGATCCAGATGCCTTTTTTTTTCTTCCCCATTAATACCTCAAAAATCTCTAAGTATGTACAAAATACATTACAACTAAGATATATGGTATATTTAGGGGATATCAATAGTCAAATGCTCAAAGATGGCTCTATTGATCACAAGTTGAATCTATTCTTTAGAAAAGTGGCAAGCAATTATAAACCAATAGAAATATATACATAAGTTAAGTTAATGACTTCAAAACAAAGACCAAACCTACGCGGGATTGGAAACTAAATCCAGACAAGATTGGAAATTGATAAGGAATGGAAAGGATGTATAGCATGGTAAAATAACCCATGCACTAAGAAGAGAGATCAAGGCCCCAGCTGTGGTCAGACAACCTAGAAATCTTTTCATGAATGTAAACTTTAGAGCAATTTTCCGCATCTCTCTGTACCTAGAGTATCATACATTATTTATACTAAAAAATTTGGTAATCTAGACCAAAGGTCAAAGATCTTAATTGAATAAACAAAATCTTCTACTTGCACTTAGAGTTGAACCCAATTTAATTGAAACTAAGAGGTTACTTAGTTATTTTCTAGGAAATAATTTCAATCTTAAAACCCAAACACTTGCAGTATAATCTGAAACTCAAGAATCCATAGCACAAAATGTGAGTTACCAGCTAAGCTCTTAGATCAGCAACGAGGTCAAATACATAAGTCATAAGGGTTATAAACAGAACAAAAGCATTTAGGTCAGTCATGATGAGAAACCATGTTATAGAGGGCAATCCCTAATAGTTTAATACACGCTATTTTGATACGCACTTTGGAATTCCAACGTTTCTTGTGATTACTAAGGCTATTTCAACTTTCAATCCAAATTTCAGTTACTGATATATATTCTTCAAAAACTTTGAACTAATGAACTTTGCAACTAAAAAGTTGACTCTATCAGGCAGCTGAATCAGAGTTTGGGAAGGAAGGGAATATTGTGTCATGCAAAGAAAGTTTTTCCTATATAAGGAGCCAAAGCCTATGGCTACAGAAATTGCAGTATGTATTAAGTCCATCACAAGTGCCAAACTAATAACTCCATCAGCCGACAGGCACTCAAATAAGTTAGCATTTTAAAAATTATGTTTTCTTCAATGTTTGAAACTGGACATAAACGAATTTAGTACCATTGGATCCATCTATCAGATTATTATATTTAATATGAAAGGGAAAAGACAAACCTCAGGTGCCATCCAGAATGCAGTCCCCTTGCAAGATAAAAGATCATTTAATTTGGTAGCCTGAAAATGATACAACCATAAACATTAGTTAAAGAAATAGACAATTAGATGGAGTCATTTAAGATGAAGAAAAAATTATAATAGAAAAAAAAGGAAGGGAAGAAAAACCTTAGCCAATCCAAAATCTGCAAGCTTCACAAATCCATTCGCATCCACCAATATGTTTGCACATTTGATATCCCTTCGATATAGGAAAGAAAGAGATAAGATTCTAAAGATCAATAGCAAATAGCACATAATCATGCATATATCTGTTTGTTGGTACATAGTGAAACAACAAATTGTCTATGCATTCTAAGTAAGAGGTTTCCTATTACAAGATAATAATTGAGGGCAAAATATAATGTTCAAAAAGCCCTTTAAAGAAGCTAGTAATGACATTGTGAGAAAAGCAAAAAAAAAAAAGGTTATGAAAATCCCAAGGCAAGTTAAATCATACACGTAATTTATCAAATTTCATGGTCAATGCTTATAAAACTTTCTAGTCTAGATCCAAAAATTGGCTTGTGTAATATCTGCTTAAAAGTATTCATTCAGAAATTTTCTTACTTTTGAAAAGGAGGGAAAATGTTCATACTTCACTCTGCTTTGTAGAAGGCAAAAGAAATAATGATTTTAAAAATGATGGTTCACATAGACATCACAAGTGTAATAAGATAAGTTAGATCCAACAGAAGTGTTCACGAAGTAAATCCATTGCTGAATTAAAGGAAATTAGAAGCAAGTACCAAGGGCTAAAGGAAAAACAAGCTTTAAGATCAAAGAAATCATGAATAGAGTTTTGATTTTAACATGAAGCATGATTTGAGACCTTCATGCTGTTCATGATGTGAATTCTACAGTTTTTTGCATTATTAGACTGATTACAATCAATTTCTGGATCTTCTAGACATGAATTGTAACGATGGCTCATAGCTCTTCTTACTTATCATTTCTATTTCAAGTCGTCTACGATATTTTTTTTTGGTTTGTTTTAGTTCTTTATATATTATGAGACCAAGATTTTGGGAAGTAGAATGAATGAAACAACATAACTCTGTTGATTTCATACAATGATTTTTTTGAAAATTTTTAAGAATATTATGCTTTTCTTTAACAATGTTATGTCATTAAAAGGAGAAACCTAATAAAAGGCTATCCAAACATTCTATCCCTCCAACCCATTGTCACCCAAAAAAAAAAGAAATGATATCCTTTTGCTCACAAGAGAAAATTCACAAATGACAGCTCATAAAGGCTAAGATACCAAAGACAATAAGTAAAACATATCAAAGAACAACAATTTAAAATCAATTAAGAACAAGATAACCAAATAACCTCAAGATCACATACATAATGACAAAAGAGAATATATGTATCACCTGTGTACCACATTTCTGTCATGTAGATACTTTAAACCATGTAAAATCTGTCTTGTATATCCAGAGACTTGAGGATTTAGAAGATGGAACTTTTGATAAACCTTTAAGAGGGAGCCTTGTGTTACTAGCTCTAGAAAGATGTGTAGATTTGATTCATCCTACAACCAACATTAGCAAAACACGGCATATGCTTGATCAATCAAAAAGTTTATGAAAAATTAAAAACTAGAACAAAGCATAATCATTTAAAGCAAAATGCTAAAACAATATTCCTAGTGTTATGTGAATAAGAAGCGAAGGGCAAACATATGCAATATTGACTCTTTATAGATATGCATATTGGCACCACTCATTTCTAGTTGTAAGTGTCACAAAAGAAGTACCAAAAAATTCAATGAAAGAAGTTGCCAAGATATCATGCATGATCACAAGCAATTGAAACTTCAACTAATGGTTTTGAAATGCATAATTACTTCCTATAGCCGGAAAATTGCAAAAGCTTATGAACTGTTATGGTAACTTTGCTACTATGAAGTTTAGATTCAAGGCACATAGACAAAATGAAAAGACTTTCATTGTTGTTTTCAGAAAAGAAAAGTGTACCTTTTTTGTGCCATAATATTGAACTATGTTCTCATGTTCGAACTTACTTAATAGAGCAATCTCCTGAAAAATGAAGATGGGATGAGAATACATCATCTAGGTAGAAGATGCAAAATGGAAGAGTAAACTTTTCCTCCCAAAATAATGTCAAGTTTGCACATAATATTAGTATTCAAACCCAAAATATTATGCCAAAGTAAAGTATAAGCTTGTCTCACTTGCTCAAGTTGATAAATACTTAGTTTTCCTTTACTTCCTTGATCAAGTAGTGAAACTTCCTTAATGGCAAAAAATACTCCATTACTGCAAAGCAAGAAGGAAAATTAGTAATAAATTATAAGTATAAATAATACATCAGGCAAAAAAAAAAATCCTTATTTATATGTCCTAATATAAGGAAGACTACATCAACTAATAAATTTTAACCTCATGTTTTTTTAAGTAAAACCATGGCTTGCATAGCAAGGACTAGAGATCATTCATTGTCTCACAAAAGCAAAATTATAGGAAACAAAAAATAATCAAAGCATTGAAGATATTGCTGATTAGAAAATGCCCATTTTATTTTGGTGGCCAAAAGGGTGGGGAAGGGTTCTAAGGTTTTGATAAGTTAGCCGAAAATTAAACTCTCGATGAATTTACTTTCAAAAATAATAAACAAAGAAACTTAGAAAGTCCTAGAAGGTTCTAGAGTCAACTGAATTACCAAACAGCCATAATTTGCGAGAGATGAAAAAACAACTTTGCCCCCAATTATAGAATTGACCATAACTCATTAAATAAAACTTGTTTTTGTGTGCCTAAACTCCCACAAATTGACTTTTAGAAACACATATGGCCCAACCTAATGTGATGTTGCACATAAATAACAAAACAGGTCTTGGAATTTATTGAGCTGCAAGGAAACAATCTTATGACAACTATCCAAATCTTTGACCACCTTAGAGAATCTAAAAAGGAAACAAACCTAAAACTTTCTTATCAATGAACCGTTCTTCCATAGGAACATAACAATGAGTGCGGCGTGAATGTACATCATTAGTGTGGTGCAGCAAGTCTATTCCCCAGGATTTATTGATCCTTTGCTAGAAAGTAGCAGATTTTGTGGTAGGTCTTGCCAACATCATGAGATTACTACGGCAAGACTCCAAAATACAGTCTCTAAGAAATAATCTGTTTTTCACCACTTGTTCTTATCAAATCTTAGCATTCTGAAAGTATCAGCAACATGAGATAGCACACTAGCCAAGTAACGTCAATTTCTTTTTTCCATCACACAAAATTTTGGAATAGTGTGGGTTCTCCTTTGAGTGTTTGGAATTAACCGATTATGCATCAATTGTAGCATAAATTGGCAATAATACTACCAGTCTAAAAACTATGTTTTAGGGGAATGATGAAAATGGCATCTGTTAAAATCAGAGAGTGCACAAAATCACCACAGCAGGATATCATGATGATACCTTTAAACATCAAAAATTAAAGTACAAAACTGAAATATTTAAATCCATATGTCAAAGGGTTGTTAAGTTGTTTAACACATAACACTTGTATTTACTGTCCAACCCCATATAGTATCAAATATTTACCTTACAAAGAGTTACCCAGCTTTCCACGTCCCCAAGGACCAACAAGGGCAGTACAAGAATGTTCAATTGCTGTGCATCGACAGTTATATATCTAAGTCGACTGCGATTTCTTTTGACCAGTCAAATCTCTTTCTTTTCTTCTTTTTTTGTGGTAATCATTTTAAAGATGCACCCGTTTGAAGGTGTACAACAGACCTGTACCCGTTAGGGTTTGCGGCAATTGAAATGCCTACAATGAAATTAGGAAAGAACTCGTAAGCAGGTACTCTGACAGCCATCACTCCTAAAAAAGGAGGAGCATAGACGCTATGTGGATTATTGCGTTACACACGCACCCATCCAGTAACTTTTAGAACCTTCAATTTGACCTCCGCAGCAATTTTTTTCCCAGAGTACCTTCACACCATCTTAAAAGGAGAGGGAGATGCGAACGGTATACTGTAAAATAACTTGCAATATTGAAGTAGTGGAAAATGCTAGATTAATCTTGAAGGATAAGCTATCTAAAGGGAAATTTTTAAGTTGAAGGTTCACACAGTGAAACAATGTATTTCCTATCAACTTATAGTCTTTTGGAATGAGTGGCAATTTATCATGGCATCGCACAAGAGAATCCAACACTATGATTAACTTCACCCTCATATCAAGTTAATATAAACAGCATTGGAAAACTTACGCAGCGATTCCTTCATGCACCGACCCAAACGACCCGCGTCCTAGAAGGTTTCCCTTTTCCCAATACGTGGTATCAGGCCTAATTCTCTCATTAGGTGAAGTATTCGTCGGACCCGGTGTAGTGCCTGACGAATCGTCATCATTCGACGTGGTAAACGAACGAGACTCCGATAGCGCGGCTATGTCGCCATGCCTCACCACATCCTCCTGTCCTTCCAGCACCTCTCTCTTCCCCGTTGCCTGCTTATTCTCTTCTTCTTCTTCTTCACCTACGTTTGCTTCTTTATCCTTTTCTTCTTCATCGGAAGATGACCCGCACCCAATAATCAAAGGACCTCTCTCATTATCCAGCGCTAAGTCGTAGAAAAGGTCCCTATTCGAACACCCATTATCCGTCACTGGAAGCTTCCTTGCTGGTGGTGGCTTAAGTACCGGAGGTGGACTAACGCCCTTAATTCCATTTCCTCCCTCTCCACCACTAAAACCAACTGTCCTACAGCATCCACTAGACTCAGCCAGATCTGCCTGGGGCAACTCTGTTTCATCACCATTTCTTATGCCATCCGCAGTTCTCTCTCTCAAGTCATCTACAGCTTCGCTTTCCTCAGTATCCTTGGTTTCCTCTCTTATAGGACTACACATCCCCAACGATCTCAGCCTTCGTGGAATATCCGAGGACGGCCAGACTTTCCTAGCCTCCCAAACCGACATGGAGGTCTCGAAGTCCTTGGGCCTAGAGAACTCCAACGGCCGGTACATCCGAGCCAGCTGGACCTCTAGGTCTGGTGATCGAGCTTGGAGGTAAGTAGTAGAGCCTTTGCGGGACGAAGGCTTAACTCTCTCATTGGCGCGTGTTAGACAAGCAGAGTGCCTCTTACCCACCGGCGCGTGTGGCACACGCGCCGGCCACGTCAGCACCACGTCAGCAGGTATGACCCGATGGTGACCTGCGACCGCTCCAGGATCCGGTCTCCATCGCGAGACGACCCGGTTCGTCCCCGACGCCCCTGCGCAACCCTAGCCACCGCGAATCTTCATCTCCGGCGATTCTTTCCTTATTTGCTTTGTAAATCACTGTAATTGATCTCTTTCCTGATTTAATTTCTTCTTTCTTGTCTATATATTGTAATCATTATTCATATAATCAAGAGAATTAGAAAATCACGTTGGAGCAAATCTAGGGTTTATGTTCTTCGTCTGTTCTTCCTAATTTCTGAAAATTCCGGCCACTCTCTCCTCCGTTCAACTACTCGACTTAGGATTTTAACATGGTATCAATGGAGCCTTCGGCTAACGCCTCCATTCCGATCCCCCCAAACACCGATTCCAAAACCCCCAATTCCTCCTCTGTCCCGACCCTTTCTCTTTCTCCTGCACCTTCGCCGGCGGTCCCTTCCCCCACCTCGTTCGACCGTTTCGATGGGTCGAATTACGTCCTCTGGCGGACCCGCCTTATGCCCTTCCTCGTCTCTTGGAAGCTCCTCCTAATCTTGGATGGATCAGAGTCTGCTCCTCCCAAAACCCTAATCTCCTCTAGCGGCGCCACCACCCCAAACCCTGATTTCGCCGCCTGGCTCAGCCTCGACCAAGCTGCTCTCAGCTGGCTTATGGCCACCTCCACAAACGCGGTCGTCACACAGCTCACGGACATGTCGACTTCAGCGGAGGCCTGGTCGTTCCTGAAGCGCACGTACACTGCGCAATCCTCCGTGCGCTCCGCCGCTATCCGGATGCAGCTTCAATCCATCACGAAGGGGACTCGCTCGGTGACTGAATTTTTGTCGCAGGTTAAGGACCTTCTCGATCAGCTCGGCGTAATCGGCGGCAAACTCTCCGAAGATGACTATCGCGCGCAGCTCTTCAGAGGCCTCGGTGACGACTTCGACGACCTCGCGACCTCCGTCGCCACCGTCGAATCGGCCACCGGTCCGCTCAGCAGGGAAGCCTTCCACAGCCTCCTCTTAGCCCATGAAGGCCGCCGCGATCAGAGCCGCAGCTCCGCCGTGACGGCAGCTGCCGCATTCGCTGCCTACCCGAATGGGTCTCGGGGCGCTTACTCAGGCCCGGCCCGCTCTGGATCCAACTCCGGAAGTCATTATGCGGCCCAACCCATGGGTCAGTCCGCGGGCCCTCTCACAGGCCCATTCGCGCATCAGCTCGCGGGCCAGCCCGCGAGTCATCTAACGGGCCAGTCTGCGACTCATCTCGTGGGTCATCTCGCGGGTCAACCCGCGAGTCATCTCGCGGGCCATCTCGCGGGTCAACTCGCGAGTCATCTCGCGGCCCAAAACGCGGGAGACGGCCTCCTGCCCCTCCCGCAGGCCCAAAATTGGCCAACTCGGTCCAACAACCGTGGGCCCCGCCGTGGCCGCCCCTATTGTCACCTTTGCCACAAACCGGGCCACTATGTTGCCAATTGCCGCGAACGGTTTAATCCGGCCTTTATGCCCCCTCCCAAGGCCCCAATTCTCGTTTTTCCCCCCAAGCCCACTATGCCTATAATTCCCCTCCATACACATACCCCCCTCCCCCCCCATTTCCCTATAACCCCCAAGCCAACTATGCTACACTTCCCCCTCCTGTCTCTCATTATTACCCCCCCAATCCCCCCCCCCCTCCTCCCTTGACCTAGCTTCCTGGCACCCAGATTCCGGTGCCTCCCACCACATTACAGACTCCACTTCCGCTCTTTCCAGTGTTGCTCCATATTCCGGCTCCCAGCAACTCACTGTGGGCGATGGTGTTTCCCTTCCCATCACCCACATAGGTACTCTTCGTACTCCTTCTTTTCAACTCAAAAATGTCCTAGTTGTTCCTTCCATTACCAAAAATCTTTTATCTGTCTCTAAGTTTTCAGTTGATAATAATTGTTACTTTCTATTTTCTACCTCTCATTTTTGGGCTCTTTCTTGTCATACGGGGCAGATCATCCTCCACGGCACCCTTGATCGTGGTCTCTATCGCGTCTCCTCCCCTGGCGCCTCGAGTCCTCCTCATGCTCTCACAGCCGTTCGATCCAGTCCTCTTTTGTTGTGGCATCATTGCCTTGGTCATCCATCGTCTGACGTTCTTGTTCGTCTTTTGCAATCCACCAATACTAGTTTTGTATCGTCCTCCTTTCCTCCTTGTACGGCATGTGCTCTCAGCAAGGCCCATCGCCACTCCCACCCCCCGTCCGAGTCTAGGTCTACTGCCCCACTTCAATTAGTCCATTTTGATATTTGGGGCCCGTCTCCTGTAGTGTCTTTGAACGGAAATAAATACTATGTTTGCTTCACTGATGATTTTTCTCGCTTTTCATGGCTTTATCATTTTTCCTCTCGCTCTCAATTTCTTCATATTTTTATGATTTTTCACAAATATGTCGAGACCCAACTTCTCTGCAAGTTACAGGCCATCCAATGTGATGGTGCTCCCGAATTCTTGTTTACTACCTTTCGATCTTACCTGCAGCAGCATGGCATTCATCAGCGAGTGTCTTGTCCTTACTCCCCATTTCAGAATGGGGTGGCTGAACGCAAGCATCGCCACATCGTGGAGACTGGTCTTGCCCTTCTCACTCAGGCTGCGGTCCCCTCTCATTTTTGGGATTTTGCATTTGAGACTGCCGTCTCGTTGATCAACCGCCTTCCAACTGCAATTCTTGGACATCTCTCCCCATGGCAGGTGTTGTTTCACCGACCTCCTGATCTCTCTCACTTACGTGTGTTTGGCTGTGCAGTGTTCCCTTATCTCCGACCTTATGCTCCACACAAGCTGGCTCCGCGCTCCCGCGCTTGCATCTTTTTGGGATACCCTCCTGGTTATCGTGGCTACCGCTGCTACTGCCCTGTCACACACAAATGCTTCACTGTTGCTGATGCTGTTTTTCATGAAGATGTCTTCCCCTATCACACTGCCCCTACCTCACCCTCTTTCCCACCCGCATCTCCACCACTCTCATCCCCTCTTATTATCCCTCCACTTCCTATTCCCCACCAATCGACGTCCTCTTCCGACCCCTATCTGCCCTCCTCAGACCCCACTGGGTCTGAGCCTTCTCCAACCCCTCCTTTATCCGTTGCACAATCTCCCAACCCCCCACCCCCTCCTCCCCCTCGCCTTGTGACTCGTCTACAAGATGGTACCATCTCCCGCCGTACTATTACCCGTGACCACACTTATGCCCTTGCTGCTACCTCTACTTCCCCTCCCCCTGAACCCACCTGCTTCTCTCAGGCCATTCGGGATTCTCACTGGCGTGAGGCTATGGCTGCTGAATATACTGCCTTGATTCGCAATGGTACCTGGTCTCTTGTTCCTCTCCCGCATGGTGCTCGTCCCATTGGCTGCAAATGGGTCTACAAGGTCAAACTCAAAGCCAATGGCTCTCTTGAACGCTACAAGGCTCGCCTTGTCGCAAAGGGTTTTCACCAGCAAGAAGGTATTGACTTCACTGAGACATTCAGCCCTGTTGCCAAACCAGTCACCGTTCGCACGGTCATCTCCCTTGCTTATTCCCGTGGCTGGCCCATTCGTCAACTTGACGTCTCCAATGCCTTTCTTCACGGTTATCTTTCTGAGGTGGTCTACATGGTTCAGCCTCCTGGCTTTGTGGACTCTGCTCGACCTTCTCATGTCTGTCGACTTCATCGCTCTTTGTATGGTTTAAAGCAGGCTCCCCGGGCTTGGTATCATCGACTCAGTATATTTCTGGTCTCCCTGGGTTTCACAATCTCTGCTGCGGATACCTCTTTGTTCACTCTTCATACCCATCACTACAGTATGATCCTCCTTGTTTATGTGGATGACATTATTCTCACAGGCTCTCCGCAGGCACCCTTCTCTCGCCTCCTTCAGGTTCTTCAGACGGAGTTTGCACTCAAGGATCTCGGTCCTCTTCACTACTTCCTTGGTGTTGAGGTCCAACCTACTTCCACTGGTCTTGTCCTACATCAAGGCAAATTCACTCAAGACATCCTGTCTCGGGCCAAGATGGTTGATGTCAAAGCTGTCTCAACTCCTTGTACTACCGATGAGCCTCTTTCTATCTGGACTGGTGAACCCCTTGAAGACTCTGTCCTGTATCGCAGCATTGTTGGTGCTCTCCAGTATCTCACTCTCACCCGTCCTGATATTGCTTACGCGGTCAACACCGCCTGTCAGTTTCTTCACCGACCTACCACTGCTCATTGGCAATTTGTTAAGCGTATCCTCCGCTATCTGGCTGCTACTCCTCGCCTTGGTCTCCTTCTCACTCGTCACTCGTCCACTGAACTTCATGCCTTCTCTGATGCTGGCTGGGCTGGCGACCGTGATGATCGACGTTCTGTTGGAGGCTTCTGCATCTTCCTTGGTCGCAATCTTATCTCCTGGAGTTCTCGCAAACAGCGCACTGTTGCTCGCTCTAGCACTGAAGCTGAGTATAAGTCCCTGGCTGACACCACTGCAGAACTCATGTGGATTGAATACCTACTTCGTGATCTCCGTGCTCTCCCTCCGCTCCCTCTGACTCTCTGGTGTGACAATCTCTCTGCTCTCTTCCTGACGGCTAATCCGGTCTTTCATGCTCGTACCAAACACATTGAGATTGACTTTCACTTCGTTCGGGAACGCCTTGCTCGCGGTCAACTCTATCTCCAGTTCATCTCCACTGTTGATCAACCGGCGGATATCTTCACCAAAGGTCTCTCTTCTGCTCGCTTCCGCACTCTTCGGTCCAAGCTTCAGGTTCATTCTGCCCCTTCAGCTTGCGGGGGCATGTTAGACAAGCAGAGTGCCTCTTACCCACCGGCGCATGTGGCACACGCGCCGGCCACGTCAGCACCATGTCAGCAGGTATGACCCGATGGTGACCCGCGACCGCTCCAGGATCCGGTCTCCATCGTGAGACGACCCGGTTTGTCCCCGACGCCCCTGCGCAACCCTAGCCACCGCGAATCTTCATCTCCGGCGATTCTTTCCTTATTTGCTTTGTAAATCACTGTAATTGATCTCTTTCCTGATTTAATTTCTTCTTTCTTGTCTATATATTGTAATCATTATTCATATAATCAAGAGAATTAGAAAATCACGTTGGAGCAAATCTAGGGTTTATGTTCTTCGTCTGTTCTTCCTAATTTCTGAAAATTCCGGCCACTCTCTCCTCCGTTCAACTACCGGACTTAGGATTTTAACAGCGCGCCTGACCGAAACATGGACCATATTTAAAAGTTAAATTTATGTATGCCCAAAAAATAAAATGCATAAAAAATAAGAACATGGAACATTTAAGAGTGTACTATTAAAATGTATAACTTCTTTGTTCACATTGACTGTATTTACAAATTCTTTTATCAGTTGAAATTAATAAAAATATTATACGCTTTTTTTCTAAATGCTATATGTCAATTACGCACTCACATTTCACAATCATTCTAAAATTTTACGTTTATATTAAATAAATAATGATAAATAATGAACCACCCGTAGGAAGTAAAAATGTAATTTGGATTAAAAAATAATCTTTGTGGTGATCACTTTAAAAAACAGAAAAGGTAATGAAAGTCATACATTCATTAATGTATAATCAACTCTCTTTTTGAAAGCAATCTTTCGTCACAAAGAATAAGTCATTACAAGTTTAAAAGTGTCCAATTGCTCTTTATTAAAAATGATCAATCATCCATTTTAAAATATTGTTTTTAAGTTCACTTGTAGAATAATTTTATTGTGTAATGCTCATAATTTAAGGATGATATGTTAATATATCGGGAAACTTACGCCGCGATTCCTTCATACACTGACGCAAGTGACCCATGTCCCAGAAGTTTTCGCTTTTCACAACGCGTGGTAACAGGCCTAATTCTCCCAGTGGGCGAAATATTAGTCGGACTCCTGGCTGAGGGGATAGGAATTCTGCTAGGAGGTGGTTCGAGATTAAACAACGCTTGTTGCTGCCAAGTTGCAGTACAGGATATTTTAACACCAAATCACACTCTTGTGCAACGAATAAACTGTATTTAAGTAAATGTAAAATATATAGGATAATACATGACATTTTACCAAAAAAAGATCATGCTTTAGAAAAGGCATTAGAGTTATGGTAATAGTGAAATTATAATAAGAAATAAAAATATGACACACCGGAAAAACCGCTGCAGATGACATTGTCTGGTTCGTGCACTTTAAAATCTCTGCAACAATTTCACGAACGACCAGGGATTCACGCCTGCAAATAATTTGAAAGTTAAGTAAAAGTAAAATCATAAACATAACTTATGAAGAGTAATAAACACACATTCCCTACTAAGAGTTGTGACAATCTTATGGAGGGTCAAAACACGTTCCGACTTAGGGGCCCAAATGGGGGATAATACTCCAAAGTAATGTATATATTTTATTATTAAGCTTAATTATTTTGACAAAATGGCCACATTCGTTACAATTAATACTAAAGTTAACTACCATATCACAAGTTTGAACAACAAAGAGAAACTTAGAAGAAGTTGCTAAGCCTGCTAGGGAAAGGAATCTTGAAGGAGTAGTTAGGTGGCATCAAATGCCGAGCAAAGGATGATGGAATGTAATGATCTTACGGGGGTCAAGACACATCTAAGCTTATGAGGCCTAGGTGGGGGATGACATTCCTATCACACTGGCATTTGCAGTACTACTTGGCTTGTATCTAATTTAGTAAACTTTCAATACAACATAATTAGGTTGCTAAATATGTGAATATCAACTTAATTAGTTGCTAAAACTTGTCCTTTTTTCATACACTAACAAGAGATCAAGTCCTACCTAAACCTAAGGACTTCTCAAGAAAGAGGTCTACCTATTAATGTGGCCAATTAGACCCCATTGCACCAAAATAAAAATGTAAGGGGATGATAGAAGAAACAAGAAAATAAGAAAACGAACATAACATGTCATAACATATACATGAAAATTCTTTTTGGGAAGTTGAGGTAAATGAACTCAAATATGTTTACTTCAACTTGACCTACCATGATATTCCCTAGTGTTTGTTTCAAAGCTATTACTAGTTTTCTATTACATTTTTTTAGTAACATCTTAAGATCTCAATCCTTAGCAAACACAACAATTAAGTCAAAATTTTATTTTAATTTAATACTATTTTGCTAACCATTAATCTTATTAAAATTATTAGTTATGAAACTTTATTTTTATAAGATAAAAATTTTAAAGTTTTTGACTTTAGGGGGAGTCATCCTCGCTCCCTCTCTAAGTTGAGGAAGTTTGGAGTGTTGAACGTTCATCAGGATCTGATTGGCCAGGTTCTACGTTAGATTTTTCTCTTTTTCTTTATAAGTAATAATTTATTAGAAACTCAACGCAAACAATAATGATGCTAAACTCCTTAAAAACAAGACGTGAAAGCCAAAAGGTGCCCACACCGGCGAGCGCCAACATGGAGGCAAACGAGGGCTGGAATGTAATAGATGACATCATGAAAACCCTAACCACTAACTAGAAAATGATTGAACTCAAAACGCTACGTTTGTTACATGCACATAGAATTCTAATCTCTCTTCTAAAACAATCTAGTATTTTTTTCCTATCAAAGTCGATACAATATAGCAACTATCGTAATTATGACCACATAGGATGGAACAAAGTTTTCCCAACATCTAAAGGCCATAAACTAAATAAACATATCCCAGTTGATATGCATCTAAAAAATATTGTATCTACTACAAAAATTAAACTAATTACCTTCTAAACAAGGATAACAAATAATAAATAAATAAAAGTCAACATTTTTCTTTAACATAATAACTGAATCTTGTAAATAGTTCTTCTTTTAATTGCAAGGCATAAATAAACGAATGGCAAGGAATAATTTCTTTGTCATGCAATATCATTCTATAACACCTCAAGACCATAGTCATTTAGCTCTCCCAAGTTCACTTAGTAGACAAAGTCAGCAATTATGAATTAACAAGAAAGGTCCGTATTGTTGACATGAGGCTCAACTGAAGCTCATCCCGCTTGAAACCAAAAAAGTCTCAGATTTTACACCCACTCCCACACACCCCCATTACCTTTAAAAGAGAAAAAAAAATTGAAAGAATAGGAACCCTTGTTTCAAATAACAACTCTAAGATCCAGAGTCTTTCTCCAACATCAAAATAAATACCTAATATCTTGACATCTTAGAAACTCCTATGTTTTGAAAGATTAGGATTAGTTCAATTGGGCTAGAGAGTGGTGCCACTATGAAAGCAAAGCCACACATCTTTTAATATTGTTGATTTATAGCATAATTTCATGTTCTTAACACTGAAACTTCCATTTTTCTTAGTAAGGTATATAAAAATCCAAGCCGTTTTACCCCTTCAATTATTAGACTCACCCCACTTTAATAAGAAGCTCTAACAATGTGCTCCATTTGATTGATAACTCTCTTGGAATGAATAAAAAGAGAACACTAAAACATTTTCATAGCAAAGAGAATTGAATTAATCAACTAAAAACTTAATGCTATGACAAGATTTTACTTGTCCATCTCTTTGTCTTGGAAACAATCTTTTGTATTGTGGAAGTTATCCTTCTAACCATAACTTATGATGAACTTTTTTCAATCTAGAAGAATAAAGAAACTCTTAAATACCTTACCCTGAGTTGGGATTTCTGAATTTGATGTTGAAATCTACTTAGCAAAGCAATTAAGCTTTGGGTAAACCTAATAAAAAACATTTCTTATGTACTTCAACAAGATTAAAACTAGTTAGAGAAGTACTAAACCTTTGTTTATGAAGATAAAATAAGCTCATCCATAGCAAAAGCAAAAGAGACGAGGGAGTGTGATCCCTTAAAAAAAATTATCAACTCTTAAGAATAATAATTTTAGAACTATTATTTGTACCAAGGAAATAGGAAATTGAAGATAAAAAAAAATAGGTGTAATATCATCATTCTTTTCATTCGTTGGAAGGCCTGATTTGTGGGGGCTATAATAACCAATTGGAAAACATAGGAGAGAGAACAATAAGCAAAGGCATTGATCAAGGATTGATTAAATTATTCTATCATATGTTTTAGTATATAAAAAATTATGTTTTCTGTGTTCCTCTTGTATCACCTGTTCGATTGGTCGTACATAGTAAAGTTTCTTTTCTTCTGCTTTCGACATATTAACCTAACCCCTAAGTTACAATATTTGTGTGCCGGTTTGGAGACGGTTTTCAAAAATAATGGCTTAATTTTTTGCTTTTCTACTGCCATAAAAAATAGCTTTATTTTTTTTTTCATTTTGTAAACAATTATATAAACATAATATGTTTGCTATATGTATCACATCATCGAAGCCACAAAATAGAAATTGAACTCGATCTTCTTTCTAACAGCAGCTTCTCTCAATCATCATCGTAATACATATGTATCCCACCAATTAGCATTTTTTTTTTTTTATGTTCATAAGAAAAACTACGATTGAATTAAACGTTCGTTATGGGAGAGAAAAGCATGAGTGAAAATTTAGGGATATTTTGAATTTCTTGTTTTTCAGTACAATCTGTTCTCTGCCTTTCCCTCCAAAGTCAAGCATGCTCATCAAGACTTATATTAATAAATTCAACTAAATTCCTGGAAGTATCAGATCTTTCAATTTGAGCCTCACACAGAAAGGAATCACAAATGGGCAAGCAAGGCACATTATTGAGCGACTCTTCTCTTAAAGCTTCAAAAGCGCTTGGGCTTTCGATGGTCTGAAGAAATTAATTCTTGATTTATCAGCATAACTTTTCGGTGAGGAAACCCATACCCATTCCTTGGTTGGACTTACCCAAATTGCTTATGGGACTACTGGATCTATCAACTTCATGAATTCGCATTCCTCCTATTAGCCTTATTGTTATTGTCCATTCAACTGAAATCTAAGGCAGTAAAATGGAAAATCAAAAAAGGACTTCGTAGATGGCACTTACGTGTCTTCGGCCACATGCCGCCCGAGGACGTTACAAACGTCCCTGAGGGCTGCCCTCCACCTGTGCGCCTTGTCTTTGTCCAGCGAGTAACGCTCTTCGTGTGCTACAAATGCTTCCGCAAAACTACCCCCCTGATTCCGTACATCAGACGGGTCGACATGGTAGAAGATAGGCAGAACCCGCTGCCCCGTCACTGCTTGGCACTCCATCATCTTCGCCAGTTCCTCCAGGCACCACGTCGAGGCTGCGTAGTTGCGGGAGAAGACGACGATAACGAATCTCGACCCTTTCATTGCGGAGAACAGTCTGCTTGAAAAAACTTCTCCTATTGGAAGGCCTTCATCCCTGAAGGTGTTGATTCCGGCGTCCAGGAGAGCTTGACAGAGGTGATCGACAAAGCCCGCCCGCGTGTCTCGGCCTCTGAAACTCAAGTAGACGTCGTAGGTCCAGTTTGGATGGGAGGAAGAAGACGAAGAGACGAAAGCTCCGGGGGATGTACTGGCACTAGCAGTCATGGCGGCCCAAGCACGGTGTGAGAAGAAGTGTGAAATGGCCGACCGCAGGGAGCTCACAAGTAAGGGTCTACTGCCAAATGCATGATTTGCGCCGAAAGTGCATGTTCCAATTAGTCTTCCACTTTAGGCGCGTGAACAAAGGACGGTGCAACGCTTCGGTTAACAATATCTTCACCTGCCTCCGTTTTTTTATCAAATTATATTCAAACCTCTGTTCAAATCATGTTTAGAAAAAATTTATCATTCAGTGGATAAAGGCTTTGAATAAAACGATGGTCTTTACGTTTACCTCGACAAATTAAGATTAATTTGGTACTTGAAGTTCAGTTGAACAATAAAAATTTTTGCCTTGGAAAACGTATCTCTCAACCTCGTATTCCGTTTGATAAAACAATTTCAGATAAATGAATAAGATTCCTCTTTTTCTTTTTGAAATCGGAGAGAAAGTTTTTTCTTTTTCTTTTTTCTTGAAAACACTTTAAAACAAGAATATACAAGCATAGCAGACATGAATGTGTTGACAAGAACATAGACATGTCCATAGCATATTATCTTTAAAGTGCTTACAAAACTAGTTTGGCCCATATTTTAAATATGTATTTATGTTTAAGTGCTTGAGTTTCCACCTAATATAAGTAAAAGGTTTCTAAGGCTTCTCATGTCTTCTATGAAGAAAAAGATTTTCACGTTGTCACAAGGATGACACCATGATGATATTTGATTCAAGTTAAGGAACTGCGATTGGTCCCATCAACCGGCAAAAGGTAACTTTTGTTTTTACTTTTCACAATTGCACTGTCATGCAATGTCAGGCCCAAAAAAAAAGAGCTATATAAAGATGTTAATAGTAACTTTTACCCCATTACATTCCGGTATTTGGCCAAAGAAAGTATTCCTAGGTTGCCTCGTTATAAATGGGTAGTCTAAAAGCTGAGCCGCAATCGGATGATCACTGGCCTTTACTTGTATGCACTACAAGACAAAGTCCCTTGCATCTTCTGAGAGAGAATCAACAAGTTCCACAACGCTAGTTGCCACTGCCAAGTCTCAGTAGAATCAAAACCGAGTCTTGCAAAGATGAATATTATTTAGAACTGGTTTAAAACATATTTTGCGTATTCCACTCAAGGGTTTTATATTATATATAAGAAAAAAGAGCTACATGATAAGAAAAGCCAACTTGCTAGTCCCGAATGTGTAATTTTCCCAAAAGCACACAAAAAAAAGTCATTACAGAAGTAGAAGAGAATATCATGCTCTACAATCAGCATCAAATTGCCCAAAATAAATATCATAATAAGAAGAAGAATATGACCTGCACATTTCTCAATCCCGAAAATGGACACTGGCCTGTCGACGAGTCCAATACAGTGCACCCAAGGTTCCATATACCACTTGGAAACCCAGACCCTTGGTTCTCCCCCTTAACAACCTGTACATGCACAACTTGGTAATCAGACACTAGATAGAATGACAAACTTGACATAATCAAATAGAGTCTCCCCACCAAGAAGGAAAATGTTCAATGAAGCTACCTTGAGAGTTCAATTCTTTCAAAGGAAGAATAATGCATCCAAGCATATAAGTATACGCCACAAAAAGAGAGCATTAGACCAACTAATTAGAAATACAAATATTCCAGCAGAAGCTGAAGAGAAAAAAAAAACTGAAATTGACACAGGGTCTCTGATACTTTGTCTGGGAGCATTACGCCATCTAGGCCTGATACAAAGTGGTAGGAAAAGGAGACTATCTGAAAAACAGATTGTTTGGACAAGTACATAACACAAAGGACGCATAATTTTTGGAAGTTTATATTAACATCATATTTCATCAATTGTGTTATTTACCAATCCAAACACTCTGCTTCAAAGAAGAGCTCCCATTTCCTGCCACTAGAATCTGGCTTAGATCTCTTCTCCAATGAATTATCCTAGATAATTCTTGACGAATTGCATCTCTCTTGTTGTATTGCTCAGCTCTCCTCGCATGCCTCACTGCTGAATCCTCCATCTCCTTCATCCTATATAATTCGTTCAAAAGTTGCAACAGTGTCAATCACAAGCATGACCACCAATAACTTTAAAACTGAATTTTGCAGTACTCAATGTATGGATACTCAGAGAAGGCAAAAGAAGAAATAAAATAAAAGAGGAACCTAATAGTTAACATTTATATGGTTGATAATACAACTTGGAACACTATCCAACTGATTATGAAATATAACAATCCGTTTCAGAATGAAAATAATCTCTAGAGAAGGCCCAAGTACTAATGACAGAAGGACCCCAGAAGCCACAGACAATACCCGACGAATCCTATAAGAGCCTCCACGAATCAACTACTACAGTATTCAATGAGTAACAGGACGTAACATAATATCTGAGTTGCCAAATAAAAATTACGCCAAATCTCTTTTGCATCCAAAATTAACATTTTAGAAAAATGCTTCCAACAGCTACCAGAAAAATGATTATTTTTTAACAGTATCCCAAATCAACAGCAAACGATTTATCTCCAACCCATTGTATTAAAGGAGGCTCCACGCTATGCATACACCCACTTAATAGGGATATAAACCGTAAAATATGGACTCAGAAAAAAATAGACAGATGATCTGGTACCAAAAGAAATGCTGCTTTGCCAACTTTTGATTAACCAGGTATTGGGGTTATCCCTACTAATCCTGGAAGTCGCTAGCGCAGCATCTCACCGCTAACTTTTATACAGCAAGCTCCGAATAAAAAAATGCAAGTTTTCTTACAAAATTAGAAAATACACAAATCTTCTAGAAATTTTTCAAAAAGTCAACTTTTCCGACAAACAAAAACATCAGTGTCTGAAATCTTTAACAACCATTGAATACCCTCAGCATGCTTGCCTTTGATCCTAAACTAACCCTAATCTAACCGGAAAAGGTCTGACCTTTACAAATACTGCAAGTAAGTATCAATCTAACTAAATGATAACAGCGCAAACTAAAGTAGCAAACCCCAAAAACACATCCAGAAAAATGGAACAAACAGTCATAGAAAGAAAGAAATTCGAAAAAGCAAGTAAAGATTTGAAACGAAAGATTGATATCAGAATGCAGTCTTACCGTGATGTCCCGAAAAGCAGAGCGTATCGCGATGTGAACAAGGTAAAGCACGTCCGGGGGTTTCGGGGCTTTTGAGTGTCCAGAGCACGCCACGTCCGTGCTCTTTTACTACGTTCGTTTTTTCTAGGTCTTGTAACGGATCGGGACATCACACGATGGAACTTGGGCCACTGGAGGTGGGGTGGGTTGGGTTGAGAGATATGTATTGGGCTTGGATTGCATCACATCCTTAGGTTAAAGATATTATCATTTTTTGTAATTAATAGATATTGAGAATTCCGTGACATTAGAAGTGAAAGTTTTTACTTGGAACTCAATGGGTTTTGAGTGCCAAAATGGCCCTTTGATATTAAAAAATTATTTTATGTACAATACACAACGAAAAGGGAAAAATTTTAGGTCAATTTGGTGAAAATTATACAAAAATATAGACAATTGTCAATGTGAACTAGGCACAGAAAAATTATATGATATTTCATTTTATGATATTTTAAAATTTAGAAATATGATAACGTGTGATACTAATAGTCACTGACACATGAAAGTAACATACATAACTGATTAGCGTAAACAAATTATTACGTACAAGTTGAATGCTCTTTTGGGAGAAGACCCATTTAGGGTAGAAAGAAAAGCCTAATCATCTCGATTGAAAACTAAATAATAAATTTCAAGTTATTAAAAATCTAATAATAAAACGTGTATTTTTGTATTTATATACATCGATCCCGTTGCGATAATGAATAAGAGTATGTACATTTTACTGTACCGTACCATCAAAGCCTAGCTATTTCAATGAAAAAGAATAAGAAACAAGGTTACGATTTTGTTTCTGTGACAATTTTTGTTTTTCTTTTGTGCGTTTGTATAGAATTCGGTTTAATAGAATTTTGAAGTAGTCCGTATAAAACCAAAGAAAGATTCGCTTCGATGCCTTCATCAAGCATACATAACTATACTTTTTATTTATCAATCCAATTGCTATTCTTAGGATATGTTACGATTATCTAGAGAAATGCACTGAACAGGCTAAATCTCGTTCAAAAGACACCAACTAGAACATACTTACACCATCCTATATCAATTTCAATCTTTTGTTAACCGTTAAATATCACAAAATTGCTGGTAAATTTAAAGTAATATGTCTTACCTTCATACAAAATTACATGCACTATTTGATTTATAGAGTAAATGGCTTTTTTTTTTTTTTCTTTTTCCCTTATAGAACATTATACAAATAGTTATCTCGTTTGCAAGAGGAAACTCGCCATTGCATCTCTATTCATGCCATGCATATTCCGCAATAACAAGTATGTAAAACGTTACTTCAACAAAAATAAATACATAATAGCAACATTTTACCTGAACTCCACAGGAAATAAGTCCTTTTTCTTTTTACACAACAATATATTTTAGATGCAGCTTCTATAAGAGTTAATCTGAACATTCTCCAATGCCCAATGTCTAATAAGATTTTGTGCATAACACTAAGTCCAGCAAAGTTCACACAACTTGAGGGATGCGGCGTGAAAAATATTTGGCAATTTTAGAGATGGACGAAGCACTGTCAAGAGAGAAGATATGGTATCAGTAATTGAGAATAATAAAACTAGAACAAAATGCTGAGGAAAATTTTCTAAATTTTTCTAGATGAATCAAAACGTTATAAGTTGCATAGAATCTGAAAACCATACACAAGTTCACGGACAGAGATATTGGAAAAAACTGAGTGATCAATCTCAGGCTCATGGGAATCTTCTTTTGCATAGATGGATATAACAATGACAGGACACTGTTGAGCAAATCATGGCTCTGAAATTTATTTAAGACTCTGGCAGTTCTAGAGATGGATGAAGCTGGGGACAGGAGCAAAGGTGTTTCAGTGACTGAAAACAATAAGACTAGCGCAAGATGCAGATAAATTCTTCAATTTCTCTCAGATAGATCAAGAAGTTTGAACCTGCTCAGAATGTTAAAACTTGCATTCAACTTCTCGGACGGAGATATTAGGAAAACCTTGTGAGTAACTGATATTAGGTGGAAATTCGTTTAAACATGAAGGATAATGAAAAATGTTTCATGCATCTAAAGCTTCTCATCTCTTCCATTAGGAAATAAGTTTCCCTGTGATGAGGGATACCATGACAATGTCTGGTCAATATGAAGGAATTGCTATATATCCAGGTCCAAAAACATGCAAAATGAAGATGAACAATAACAAATAACTTTTACCCCACTATGTTTAGAATTTTTGCCGTTTCCCTTTTTTTACAAAGGGATGTTCTAAGAGCCGAGCTGCACTAGGACGATCACAGGCCTCTTCTAGTAGGCACTGTTGGATAAAATCCATTGCATCATTTGAGAGAAAATCAGGAATAGGAGGTGGTCTGCCCTTCCCAATTTCAAACAAGGCTTGCTGCTGTCAAGTTGCAATTGAGGATGATTTTAATACCAAATCAAACAGTTGCACAATGAATAAATTGTATTTAAGCAGGTGTGGAATATATATTACAGGTTCCACACAAGGATTTTGTATTTTAAGAAGAAAAAATGAACCTCGTAATACTAAACATTTTAAACACTGTTAACTTTTCCTAAAGGCTTTCAAAAAGAAATGGCACAAAAGTAGAAGAGAAAGTCATGTTTTACAAAAGGCATCAGAAATTATCTTAAAAATAAATATCATAATAAGAAAAAAAATGACACACACCCATTCCAAACCCGCATATGGAATCTGACCACTCGACATCTCCAATACAGTGCATCCGAGGCTCCATATATCAGCTGCAAGCCCATACTGTTGTTTGATAAAATTGTCAACCTGTACATGCACAAATTCATAAACGAAAAACCTAGACATAATTTAGACATGACAAGCTTTCATACAATCAACTGCAGTCTCCCCAACAACAAATAGGAAATCTTTTAACAGAGCATGATTTTGAAACAATAAACACCACAATAAGAAGAAAAATATGACACACACACATACCAAATCCCCGTTTGAAATTGGGCATATCAATTTCTCCAATACAGTGGATCCAAGTCTCCCTCTATAAGTTGCAAGCCCGCGCTGTTGTTTCTTCAGATTGACAAGCTGTAGATCCATAGATTCATAATCAAAAAAACTAGACAGAATTGAACAAACATGACATGCTTTCATATAATCAAATGCAGTCTCCCAAACAACAATTAGGAAAATTTTGAACATGGTATGGTTTTGTAATTTCAATTCTTACAAAAGGAGCCCCCAAAAAAAAAGAGGAAAGGAAAAGGGAAAAAGTAACATTAGACAATCTAACCACTGATATATGTCAACAAGTACTTAGCTCAGTTGGGAGAATATATTGCTTGAAACCTCTTGGTCCCAAGTTTTACACCCAAGTATGTGAGTTTGGGTATGTGCATAAAAAAAAAAAACCATTGATATGAAATATCTAGTTGATGGAAAAAAAAAAAAAAAAGGCCATAGATTCAAAGTTTGACATTTTGTCAAAGTGTTCAGAAGTATGAGATCAATATCAGCCGTCCATATCCACAGGTTATCAAAGCAATTTAGACTTACATATATATATGATGTACAACTTAAGGGGAAAGTTAAGTTCAGTTGTGACACGATAAAAAACTGATCAAAATAATCATCCAGTTGCAAATATTATACTGATCAAAGCCCTAGCCAAGTACTAAGAATCAACCATGTGAATAGATAATAAGCCATCTTCATCATTAAAATAAAAAACAAAAGCGAAAAGGCAAGTCAATATCCTCATCAATATCTCAAAAATTTTGAAGTATCTATGAAGAACATTACAAACAAGATATATCACACATCTAGGGGATGTCGACAGCTGAATGCTCAAAGATGGCTCTATCCATCACAGGTTGACTATTTTGAGTTAGCGACTTCAAAAACAAAGGCCAAACCCACACAAGATGGGAAAATAAACCTACACAGGATTGAAAAATGATAGGGAAATAGAGAGGATATAAGGATCAAAATTTTAAACTAGTATATAAGACTTCCAGTGAACATATAGCATATGAAAATTTAAATAACTCACGCACTGCACTGAGGAGACAGATCAAAGCCCCCGCTGTTGGTTAGACATCTTAGAAAACCTTTTAATGAATGTAAACTTTAAAACAGTATTTCACATCTCTTTACACCTAGAATATAATATATTGTTTATACTCAAAATTTAGTTATCTAGACAAAAGGTCAAATATCTCCAATTGAATATCACACATCTAGGGGATGTCAACAGCTGAATGCTCAAAGATGGCTCTACCAATCAAAGGTTGAATATTTTCTCTAGAAAAGCGGCAAGTAATTATTAACCAACAGATCTATATACATAAGTTGAGTTAACAATTTCAAAACAAAGGCCAAACCCACACAACATGGAAAAATAAACCTACACAGGACTGAAAAATGATAGGGAAAAAAAGAGGAAATAGAAATCAGACTTGTAAACTAGTATATAAGACTTCCAATGAACATATAGCATATGAAAATTTAAATAACCCATGCACCGCACTAAGAAGACAGATCAAAGCCCCAGCTGTTGGTTAAACACCTTAGAAAACCTTTTAATGAATGTAAACTTTAAAACATTATTTCGCATCTCTTTACACCTAGAATATAATATATTTTTTATACTCACAATTTAGTTGTCTTGACGAAAGGTCAAATATCTCCAACTCAATGTCACACATCTAGGGGATGTCAACAGCCGAATGCTCAAAGATGGCTCTACCAATCACAAGTTGAATATTTTCTTTAGAAAAGTGGCAAGTAATTATTAACCAATAGATCTATATACATAAGTTGAGTTAACAACTTCAAAACAAAGGCCAAACCCACACAACATGGAAAAATAAACCTACACAGGATTGAAAAATGACAGGGAAAAGAAGAGAATATAGAGATCAAACTTTTGAACTAGTATATGAGACTTCCAATGAACATATAGCATATGAAAATTTAAATAACCCATGCACTGCACTGAGAAGACAGATCAAAGCCCCAGCTGTTGGTTAGACACCTTAGAAAACCTTTTAATGAATGTAAACTTTAAAACAGTATTTCGCATCTCTTTACACCTAGAATATAATATATTCTTTATACTCAAAATTTAGTAGTCTAGACCAAAGGTCAAATATCTTCAATTGAATAAACAAAGTCTTCTACTTGCACCTATAGCTTAACCAAATTTGGTTGGAACTGTAAGGTTATGTAGTTCTCTCCTAGGAAATAATTTCAATCTTAAAACCCAAAAACTTTCAATATAATCTAAAACTTAAGAATCTATAGCGGAAAATGTGAGTCACCAGCCAAGCTCTTAGATCAGTAGATAAAACAGCAGATATAGGTCAGTTAGGATGAGAAACCATGTAACTAGGGGCAATCCCTCATGATTGTGCCTCATTTTAATACACCCTATTTTGATACACACTTTGGAATTCCTACATTTTTGTGATTATTAGGGCTATTTCAGCATTCAATCTAATTTACAGTTACTCATATGGATATTATTCAAAACTTTGAACTGGTGAACTTTGCAGCTAAAAAATTGACCCTGTCAAACAGCTGAATCAGAGTTTGGGAAGGAAGAGAATAATGCATCATCCAAAGACATTTTTCCGATATAAGGAGTCAAATCCCATGGCTACAGCAACTGCAATATATATTAAGTCCACCACAAGTGCCAAATTAATAACTCCATCAGTTGACAGCCACTCGAATAAGTCAACATTTCAGCCATGTTTTCTCCAATGTCTGAACTGGACATAAAACAAATTCAATACTAATGGATTCACCTGTTAGGACTATCAGATTTAATATGGAAGGGGAAAGGCAAACCTCAGGGGCCATCCAGTGTGCAGTCCCCTTGCAAGATAAAAGATCATTAAATTTGATAGCCTGAAAAAGGATACAACCATCAATGTTAGAGAAAGAAATAGACAGTCCAATAAAGTTATTGAAGATGAGGAAAAAATTATAACAGAATAGAGGAAGAAAAACCTTTGCCAATCCAAAATCCGCAATCTTCACACATCCATTCTCATCCACCAATATGTTTGCACATTTGATATCCCTTCAATATAGGAAATAAGAGATAAGACTCCCAAGATCAATTAGAAATAGTGAGCAATCATGCATCTGTCTACTTATCTGTACATACTGAAATAATGAATTCTCTTTGCATTCCAAGTAAAAGGTTTCTTGTTACATGATAATAATTGCGGGAGAAATATAATATTCAAAAAGGCACATTAAACAAGCTAGTAAATGGGATAGTGAGAAAAGCAAAAATAAAAGCTATGAAAATCCTAAGACAAGCATTAATTGGCTTGTGTGATATTTGCTCAAGAATAGCCATTTAAAAATTTTCTTGCTCTTGAGAACAAAGGAAAACGTTCATACTTATTTCTCCTCTAGAGAAGGCAGAAGAAATAGTGGTTTTGAAAGAGATGGTTTACAAGGACCACGAAGTGCAGATCCAGCAGAAGTTTTCATAAGGGAAATCAATTACTGAATTAAAGGACCTCAGAAGCAAGCACACAAGGCTAAAGGAAAAATAAGTTTAAAGATCAAAGAAATCATGAATAGAGGTTTGATTTTAATATGAAGCATAATCCAAGATCTCATGCTTTTTATAATATGAATGACTACACTTCTTAGCATTACTAATCTGATTAGAATTAATTTTTGGATCTACTGAACATGGATTTTTAAGATTATTATACTTTCTTTTAACAATGTGACTCCATTAAAACAAGACATTATAAAAGGCCTTCATTAGCGAAGCCATCAAAATAACTAAGAAAGTAAAGCACGAAGCATAGCCATCCTACAAATAATATAGCATCTCCACATCCCTCTGCCCCTCACCCCTTCCCTCCTAAAAACCTACTTCCCACCCTCTCTCCAACCGCTTCTCACCAAAATAGAAATGAAATCCTTTTGCTGTGAGCAAGGAAAAATTCACTAATGACAAAGCTAACAAAAGCTAAGATACCAAAGACAATAAGACAAACATAACAAGCAACAACAATTTCAAAATTAATTGAGAGCAAGATAACCAAAGAACCTCAAAATCACATAAAGAGAATATATCAGTCACCTGTGGACCACATTTCTGTCATGCAAATACTTTAAACCATGTAGAATCTGTCTCGTATATTCAGAAACTTGAGAATCTCGAAGACGAGACTTCTGATACACCTTTAAAAGGGAGCCTGGTTTTACTAGCTCTAGAAAGATATATAGTTTTAACTCATCCTACAACCAACATCAGCAAAACACAGAATATGCTTGATTAATCAGAAAATTTATGTAAAACTAAAAGCTGTAATTAAGCATAATCCTCTAGTAGAGTGCTACGAGATGCAATATATCAGCCTTATACAACAAGAATTTCAAAATTAATGGACACAAGCACAAGGATAATTAAGTGAGATGATAGCTATAAGTGCATGAGAGTCCCCATTTTCCTTAACACATTAATAGTATTCTTATAATTATGTTAATAAGAAGCAATGGGGGAATATATGTGGCATTGACTCTTTATAGATATGCATATAGGCACCACTCATTGTTGGTTGTAAGTGTGACACCAAGACATTAATAGTATTCTTATCATTATGTTAATAAGAAGCAATGGGGGAATATATGTGGCATTGACTCTTTATAGATATGCATATAGGAACCACTCATTGTTGGTTGTAAGTGTAACACCAAGAAATGTCAAACAATTCACTGGAGAAAGTTACTGAGATATCAAGACATGAGCATGAGCAATTTAAACTTTGACTAACAATTTTGATATGCATAATCAATTCCTATGAACTCTTACTATAACTTTGCTATTATGAAAGAGAACATGAAAGAATTCTCGTTTTTCTTTTCAGAAAAGAAAAGTTTACCTTTTTTGTGCCATAATGTTGGACTATATTCTCATGTTCCAATCTACCTAATAGAGCAATCTCCTGAAAAATGAGGCATAGGGTGAGAAAATACAATCTAGGCAGAAAAGCCAAAATGGAAGAGTAAACGTTTCCTCCCAAAATGATGTCAAGTTTGCATAGCAATACCCAATCCCAAATTACTATAACAACATAAAGTATAAGCCTATCTCACCTGCTCAAGTTGATCAATACTTTGATTTCCTCGACTTCCTTGATCAAGCAGCGAAACTTCCTTAATGGCAAAGGAGAATCCATTACTGTAGATTAGGCAGGAAAAATTAGCAATAAATTATAAGTATAAATAATATATTAGTGCAAAAAAATAATTCTTTATTTATATGTCCTAATATAAAGAGACTAGAATTAGCTAATAAATTTTAACCTCATGTTAGTTTCAAGTAAAACCATGGTTTGTACAACAAACCCCAGAAATCAATCATTCTTTAATAGAAGTAAAAATTATAGGAAACAAAAATATAATCTAAGAATAGAAGATATTATTTTGGTCCCTTTAACCACCAAAATAAGATGGACATCTTCTACTCTCAATGAATTTCTTTCAAATATAATAAAACCAAGTAACTTAGAAACTCCTAGAAAGCTCTAGAGTCAAATGAATTACCAAAACAGCCTTAATTTGCAAGAGATGAAAAGATAACAACTTTTCCCCCAAGTTATAGAATCGACCATAACTTGTTAAATAAAAACGGAAATAAAATTTGCTTTTAACCCTAAACTCCCATGAATTGACCTTCAGAAACATTTATGGCTCGACCCAATGTGATGTTGCACATAAATAACAAAACAGATCTCGGGATTTATCAAGCTGCAAAGCAGCAGCAAATCAATCTTCTATCAAGCAGCCATTCTAAAGGCCATCGGATTTGAGGGGATGGAGGGAGGGGAGACAATCTAATGACAATTACCCAAAACTTTGACCACCTTGGAGAATCTAACTAGGAAACAAACCTAAAAACTCTTTATCAATGAATTGTTCTTCCATAGGAACAAGAAAATGAGTCTAGCGTGAATGCACATCATTAATGAGGTGCAGCAAGTCTATTTCCCAGAATTAATTGATCCTTTGCTAAATTCTCAGGAAAGATTGACTACTCAGGTAATACATAAAGTAGAATATTTTGTGGTGGGCCAGACCAACATCATGAGATTATTACAGCTAGCCTCCTAAACACAGTTTGTAAGAAACAATCTGTTTATTCACCCCTTGTAGGTATCAAATCTTAGCATTCTGAAAGCATCAGCAACATGAAAATAGCACAGTAGCCAAGTAAGGTCTCTATTTCTCTTTTTTCCACCACACAAAGTTTTGGAACAGGGTGACTTTTCCCTTTTTGCATTTCCACCTAATGGATTATACATCAATGGTGGAATAATCGTTGAGAGATCTGTCAAGTTTAGGAGGTTTAAATGCTAAAAATAAATGAAAAAAAAATACATAACCAAAGATTGGACTAGTGTGATTAGATACAAATGATTTTACAGCAGTTACTTGCTTCAATTAAACTTAATCTTAATAAACTCCCCTAATTTTCAGAAGTACACTAAAGATGTCTCATTTCAAAGGATTGTTAAGTTGTTATAGACATTACAATAGTATTTACTATCCAAAAGTAAAAGTATCAAATTTTTATTCTTTATAAAGAGTTAACTCAAACCTTTCCAGTCATAGACTTGCAATGATGCTACCAATTAAAAAAAAATATATCTGTTTGAAGGAATGATGAAACAACACATCTTCAAAGCATAAAAGGCAAAATGTCTACAACGAAGGAAATCATGATGATCCAACAGTAAAGATAAAAGCAAGAAACTGACATATTCAAGTCCACGAGTCCAAGAAAAACAGTTCAGAAATCTACCAAACTTACTAGGTTAAAATCTTAAAAGTAAATGGGTCAATGGAGGTCAATATTTCACAAGTGTGAAAACCTACAAACAATTTAGTAACAATTACGTGCTTCACTTGAACTTAATTTTCACAAATCCCCTAACTTTCAAAATATAATTAGATGCCTTAGATCAAAATGTTGTGTTGGAAACAACAAAATTACCCTTTGAAATGATTCACCCTTAGAATTCAAAAAAACAAATAGTATCAGATCTTTAGCTAGATACAGAAGTTGAAATGCAAGTTTAAGTTGGCTGTAATTTATTTTGACAGGACTTATGATACCTTTTATAATATTAATATTAACATAAATTGTATTCAGAAACTTACGCATCAGTTGCTTCATATACTGTTCCATATGACCCTCTTCCCAAAGTGCTTCCCTTTCGCCAACTTGTGGTGGCAGGCTCATTATCCCGCTTAACATGCTTCTTAATTTACTCACTATGGAACAGCTGCGCTGCTATGCTCACTGAAATGTCCAATTCATTTCTGCACATTGACCAAACTCACAAGTTAAATATGTGTAATTCTCTAAAAAAAATGCATAACAAATAAAAAGTGTGAACATTTAAGGTGTACACCTCTAATTTCCAAATACTCAACATATACTATCAAAGTGTCTACTTCTTTTAGCACATTGACCATATTTACAAGTTCTTTTATCAATTAGAACTAAAACTCCTAATACTATTATACATATTTTGTTCAAATACTATATACCAATTATACTAAAATGTTTATATTCAATCAATAATAAACATAAATGAACCACCCTTGGTAAGTAAAAATGTTACTTCATTTAAAATATAATCCTTTCGGTGTTCACTTAAAAAAGAAACAAGGTGATGCAATTTATACATCCATTAATAAATTATCAGTTCTCTTTTTGAAAGCAATCTTACCTCACAAAGAATAATTCATTACCAGTTAAAAGTAAACAAATTCAAAGCCCCTAACTTTCAAAACATAATAAGATACATCATATCAAAGTGTTGCATCTGTAATAACATAAAAAAAACCTTTTAAATGAGGCATCTTTACGTCTAGAAAACAAAAGAGTATCAAATCTTTAACTTGATACAGAAATTGAGATACATGCCTAAGTCAACTGTAATCTATTTAGATCATCCAATCATTCTTTTTAATTTCGAAGGATACCTGCTTGGAAATCTACCAAACTCCACTAGTTAGGGAATGCAAGAGTAAAAAATTTCTAGAGAGAAATTAGGAAAAACTCGGAAGCAGGTACTCCAACCACAGCATCACTCTTTAAAAAGGAGAACATAAGTACTTTTCTAGATCGGAAAGTTACACACGCAGCCATCCAAGTACATCTAAGAATTTCCTGAAAACAGGAAGTATCCAGAGCGATCTTTATTTTGAAGTGTAATAATGTAATTACAAACTAAAAGAAAGAGAGAGAGAACAATAAGCAATGGCACTGATCAAGGATTGATTAAATTATTCTATCATGTGTTTTAGTATAGAAAAAATTATGCTTTCTTTGGAGATGGTTGTCAAAAATAATGGCTTATGTTTTCTTAGGAGATGGTTTTCAAAAATAATGGCTTAATTCTTTTCTTTTCTACTCTCATAAAAAAATATTTTTATTTTTTCTGTCTGCAAACAATTTTATAAAAATAATATGTTTACTCTATGAATCACATCATCGAAGCCACAAAATAGAAATTGAACTTGATCTTCATTCTGGCAGTAACTTCTCTCAATCATCATCGTAATACATATGTATACTACCAACTAAGTTAGTGTTTTATGTTCATATGAAAAACTACGATTGAACAGAAAGTTCTTTATGGGGGAGATAATTATAAGTGAAAATTTATGGATACTTTGAATTGCTTATTTTTCAGTATTATCTGTTCTCTGTCTTTCGCTCTAAACATGCATGGTCATCAAGACTCATATAAATACCTCTGGTTTTACAGGTCTTCAACTAAATTCCTTAAAGTATCAGATCTTTCAAGTTAAGCCCCACACGGAAAGGAATCACAAATGGGCAAGCATGGCACATTATTGAGCGACTCTTCTCCTCGCGCTTCAAAAGCGCTAGTGCTTTTGATGGTCTGAAGAGATTAGTTTTTTTGATTTATGAGCATGACTTCTCGGTGAGGGATCGCATGCCCATTCCTTGGTGGGACTTACCCAAATTGCTTATGAGACTTCTAGATCTACCAAATTCATGAATTCACATTCCTCCTATCACCTTTATTGTTATTGTCCATTCAACTGAAATTTAAAGCAGTAAAATGGAAGATCAAAAAAGGACTGCGTAGATCGCACTTACCTGTTTTTCTTCATGCGCCACCTCGAGAGGCTGCTGACTACCACGACAGCTAACTTCCACCTGCGTAGTGCGTCTGTTTCCGGCAGGGAAGGGTCTCTGTGCTCGTCAAATGCCTCCGCAAAACCACTCTCCATGATTTTTTTCCTAATTCTATCTGTCACCAGCACGAAAACTTGTAGTTCTCGTCGATGAAGACGACAGAGATTCTCGACCCCTCTATTGCGGAAAGCAGTGTGTATGAAATATATTATCCTCTTTGAAGATTTTCTTCATCCCTGAAGGTGTTGATTCCGACGTTTAGGAGAGCTTGATAAAGGCGATCGGTAAAGCTATCCCCGGTCTTTGACCCTGAAACTCAAGAAAGACGTCGTAGATCCAGCATGGATGGGAGGAAGAAGATGAAGAGACGAAACCTAAGGAAGATGTACTGGCACTGGCAGCGACGGCAGCGGAAGGACCTCTTCTTCTTTCTCTGCTTTCAATGCTTCTGCGGTTGTGAAGACAGGAAACGCAGTGCTTCGGTCAACAACAGAGTATCTGTCCAGTGACTATGAACGCAAAAGACCTCGTTATCTAGTAAATATTTTCAACTGGTTCCAAGGAAGAAGTTCTACATTTCTTAAATAATTATGTATATATGTAATGATTTATATTATTTAATGGCAACCAAAGCAGCATAAAGTATTCATGATTATCTCAACTATTTTTGTTAATGATAAAAGAAATTAGAACAATTTTATTCAAGCCTAAGATTGAATTATTTCTTAAAAATATTGACTGGCACTTATTGCCCTTATTAGTTTGGGATTTCTTTTGCAAACCAACATAGAAGAATCGACAATTCCAACTTAGAAATCTTATCTTTCATTTTTTTTTCTGGCTTTTAATATCAGTAGTTATGGTGCTATTGAACATGATAGGTGGTGGAATTCATTGATGTCCTCTTTTTTTTTATCGTTAATACAAAAAAAAAAATACCTTTGTATTTATTTTGATGATTGCTAGTTCTTCATTTGGTTGGAATTAAACCGCACGATACCAAAAGCAATAGTTATGGTTTGTGTTCTTTAAACTTATGCATGATATATAGATTTTATGGATCAGTCAAGATAAAATAGTTAATTTTTTCTGGTCATTTTTGGCCTCAATTTAGAAATACAAAGACTTCATCTAAATTACTTTTTTTTCTTACTTTTTTATACATACACCCAAACATTTACATTTATTTAGTTAACTAGTTTAGTAGTTAGTTAGTATGAACTTTAACGGTAAGATTTGAGATATGAAACTTTATGTGTATAATTTGAGCACATATGTTATAATATTAAAAAAAAATCTTACTCCTTAGTGTCAAACCCAGAACTCGAATTAAGCTAAGTGCTTATCAACACTTTGTCCATGCTCAAATGCAGACAACATGTTGCTATCTTTGAAATGGTCCAAACCGCGTTTGCACTTACTTTTATTGACCATGAACACAAATCAAATATTCATATTAATAAATAATTTTAACTTTTGTCCAAGGAAAAAGTTTTGTTCTTCTTAAATAATTACGTATCTATGTAATGTTTTATATTATTTAATGATAATTAATTTATTCATGATTATCTTAACTAATTTTGTCAGTGATAAAAGAAATTGGAAAAATCATATTCAAACCCAAGGTTGATATTATTTTTACAAAAAATTCCGGTTTCAAATTATATTCAAACCTATGATTCCATGATGGCAGGAACATGGTATACTGCTTTGGGTGAAGTGCGAAGGTGCGCGTGAAAAGCAGAGGTTTGTAGGCTACGAGCTTTAAAAACTGAGTTCACTGCATTCTTTTCTTTTCGGCGGATGCAAAAGCAGAAGCAATAGGGACGATTCCCCACGGGATGAGGGATAAATAAATTAATTTTACGAACTTTTAAGAGTAATTTAATTAAGCAAGAGCAACTCTTGCGCTAGAAAACATGACATTTGGGTAAATAGCCTTATATTTATAAATAAAAAAATATATAACATTTAGTAGGTAGAAGACTTTGAACAAAACGATAACATTTACATCCAATGTTGTGTTACATTTATTTTTTCTTTATTGGAAAAACTTGACATTACTGCATGACAAATCAATAGAAGTTCAATAGAGTAAGAGCAACTTTTTAGCTGGAAAACATGACATTTGAGTAGATAACGCTTAACATCTCGCTTATAAAAAAATGTAACATTCAATGGATAGAAGACTTTGAATATAGTCTTCACATTTAGCTCTGTGTTACATTTTACATTTAACTTTAATAGAGTAACTTGAATGGAAAAACTGAAACAAGAGAGAGAAAGATGGAAGAGAGAGAAAAGTAATGGTTGCTGCGGAGAGAGAAGGAGACAGAGAGAGAAAGCTAAGAATCGTTGCTCCGAAGTGTGTTTTGTATTCATCAAGCAAGAGAAGTTCTTGTGAGTGAAACATATACCAAGTTACATGTATATATAGTTCTAAAAGACTAAAAAAGAATTATGTAGGGGTAGGCTAGAGCTTAGCCCTTGAGTGCCTTCTTGTGAGACTCTTTCATGTTCTCTTTAGAACACTCAAGTTTCTAGTTTCTTGTTGCAAGGTGTTGGGTAGTCATGGCATGGCTTCTTGTTGAAAGGTGTTGGGTAGTCATGGCATGGCTTTCGTGCCGGGGTTTGTCAAAGTTAATAACTTGCCCATTATTAAGATTAATTTGGTAATTGTAGTTCAGTTGAACAATAACAATTTTTCGCCTTGGAAAATGTATCTTTCAGCCTCGTATTTCGTTTGGTAAAATATTTTCAAATAAATGAATAAAATTCTTCTTTTTCTTTTTGGAATCAGAGAGACAGAATTTCTTCTTCTTTTTTTTAAAAAAAAACACACTTTAAAACAAGAATATACAAGCATAGCAGACATGAATGTGTTGATAAGCACATAGATATGTCCATAGTATGTTATCTTTAAAGTGCTTACAAAACCAATTTGACCCATGTTTTACAAAATGTTACTACATGATTATACTAATGAACTCTCAAATTCAATGGATCACCAATTCATAAATACAAATAACTTTTTATAATGAAATCTTAAGTTTTATTAAGTTTTATTAAGTTTTATCTCCATATATTTATATAATTTTTGTTCCTAATTTCAAAATTTTAAATTAATTGACTGTACACTGTTCTACAACTAATAAAATAGTATTATTTGTCTTTAATTTGAAGTAAATCTGTCTCCTTTTTCGGCAGATAATTCAGTTGTGGATCCTCAGGAGAGGAATACTCGGGGGGGATTTCGGTCATTTTCGGGGGTTGTCCGTGAGTCTACGGCTTCTGGGTAAACCAGGCCCAGAAGTTGACGAGGAGTAAACCCACTAAACCGGGCTACTTTACGACTAAACCGACCAATTCCCGAAAAAGAAAGAAAAAAAAAAAACCCGACCAATTCTATACATCGACTTATTTACTGAAAAAAAAACCACTTGGCCAATTCTTAGCACACCCGGCAACATAAAATAAGGCACCTGGACGCACGGTGTTCTTGCTGTTTCCTGTCAACCGCTGCTCGTTCAAGGCAAGGCTCTTGGTCGGGCTTCTACGACGTTCAGGCCGCCTCTCTTGTCCATCTCACCAACGCTTGAGCGCATCCCTTTTACTATTAATTCAACTGAAATCGTAATTCTAGAATGAAAAAAAAAGTTTAGCAGCATTCTAAATCAAACTCTACCGCAGAGAAATCTGTCCCAGATATCGCCCTGCAAGTCTAATATGCATCTCTATCGTCGAAGTAGGTGGAAATTCAAGCACCTCGACATAAAAGATCAAAAAAAAAAAAAAAGGTCTTTAGGGCTTCTCGTGTCCTCCGTCGTGACAAGAATGACTCATTGGTGATGTCCGATTCAAATAAAGGAACTGAAATATGGCTACGACAACCTGCAAAAGGTCACGTCGGTCTCTGTTTTTCCATCTGCATTGTCATGCAATGTAAGATAGAAAAAGCAGTTGTATAAAGATATGAAACAATTAGTAACTTTTACCTCATTATATTATTGGATTTAGCCAAGTATTTCAACGTCGCCTCTTTATAAATGGATCGTCTAAGAGCTCAGTTGCAGTAGGACGACGATTGGCCTCTACTTGTAGGCACCGCAGGATAAAGGCTCTTGCATCTTTTGACAGATAATCAGGAACGGTTGGTGATACCCCTTCCTCAAGTCTATACCACTGCCAAGTATCAGAAGGTGATACTCTTAACACCAAAACCAAGTCTTGCAAGGATGAATATTATTTAGAACTGGTGTAGCACATATCTTTTGGGTTCCGTTCAAGAGGTTTACATTAGATATTAGAAAAAAGGAATATAAGATAAGAAAAATCAATCTTCTTCTCCTTAATGTGTTTAATGGTATAAAATTTTCCCAAAAGCATCCAAAACAAGTAAAATTACAGAAGTATATCGTGCTTTAGAATGAGCATCAGAATTATCTCAACAATAAACATCAAAATAACACAAAGATTTGACACGCACCTCTTCCACTTCCGGATATGGATGCTTGCGTGTTAACATCTCCAATACAGTGCACCCGAGACTCCATATATCAGCTGAAAAACCAGACCCTAAGCTCTTCCCACTGATAAGCTGTACGTGAATAGCTTGGTAATCAGAAATACTAAGACAGAATTTTTAATAAAATGCAATCTCCCCACCAGGAAGGAAAATTTTTAAGGGAGTGTGACTTTGTAAGTTCAACTCTGAGGGAAGGAAAAAGGAAGTACGCATACAAGTATACCCCCACAAAAGGGGGCATTAGACCATCTAACTAGAAATACAAAATATTCCAGCTAAAGGTGAAGAAAGATCGAAACCCCAGTAATTGGCATGAAAGCTTAGGAATCCCTTTTATGTATGCAAATTTTCTAAACAACGTTCCACATCCTCAAAGATCTATGGTGTAACAATTTGTTTGTACTTAGGATTTAAGTAATCTAGATCAACATGCCGTGTGTCTAGAGCTGAATATAATACATTGAAACAATAAAATAATCAAATTTAATCTCAAATTTAAGAAATCAAGTAAATTCATGAGTCTATCAATAATAAATTTTTAATAGAGTTGAATTAAAATATAGCATCCATACATGTGCATGACAAAATAGATCGAAGACCTAGTAACGAGTAGTATAGCAGTAACTTCAAGGCAAAAGGGGAAAGGCAAACCTCAGGTGCCATCCAGAATGCAATGCCTTGGAGAGATAGAGGATCATTGGATCTGAGTTCCTAAAAAGGGACACAACGATCAATATTAGTGACCCAAATAGACAATCCACCTCAGAGGCATCATTTAGAGCCTTTGTACTCGGGATTCCTCAACCTCTTTTCTCCTTCTTTTACAGCAATTTCATCATACTTATTTTAAACTTTGCATGTAAAATAGTAGCATTATGTAATACTCGTAATCCATGCTTGATATATTAGACGAAAATGGTAACATTAATTGGTTAATCTATCATAATTATCATTAATCAGTCAAAGAACAAAGCAATGAATAAATAAAAAGAAAACATAAAGACTAGATTAATACAAATTCCAACATTGCGTAGGGATCACATGAAAATGTACTGATTAGAACATTCATTAAAGAAAAAAAGAATAATTATCTTTTTGTATAGTATTATAAGGGATAAGAATATGAAAATCTAATGATTAGAAAATTATTAAATAATGAATATGTCTTGGAATGTTGCATCATGTTAACATCTAGTCATTCCATTCAAAAACAAATAACGCAAAGTTTCAAGTGCGTCTTTCTCTAATAAAAAAAAAAAAAGAAAGCTATTTAATTTTATTTTGCATGCATACTTTGAAATTTTGAAAATTCCCCACATTAAAGAAAGATTCATCTTAATGCTTTCATCAAGCATATAAAACCATAGGCATGTTTTTCTATCAATTACTACACTAGAAATTGTGTCATATTAAGGATCAAATTGAGAAGTGCTGAAATAGTAAAGTACTTCGTTTCCATGGAAGAAATTTGCCATGCATCTTCATAGCAAGTTCAAGAAGTTAGACCAACAACTAAAAAGGGGATAGGCAAACCTCAGGGGCCATCCAAAACACAGATAGATCATCGGATTCATTAACCTAAGAAATGACAAAACCATTAACATTAAGGTAAGAAATAGACAATCCTTTTAAAGTAATTTAACTTGAGGAAAAAATTGTAATAGAGGAAGGGAAGAATGACCTTTTCCAAGCCAAAGTTTGCAAGCTTCACTCTTCCATTTGATTGCACTAATATGTTTGCACATTTGATATCACTTCAAGAAACATAAGAACCAATTAAGAATTCAAAGATTAGTTGCAAATGGTACATAATTGCATGTATGTTTGTTTATCTATATACAGTGAAACAAACAATTGTCTTTGCATTTGATGTATAAAGGAAAATATAATTATAAAAAACAATTGTATTTACATGATAATAATTAAGGAAAAATTATAAGTTCAACAAGGCACATTGAACAAGCTAGTATATGACATTATGGAGATCCAAAAACAACCGCTATCATGCAAATAAATTATGAAAGTTCTAAAGGTCAACACCTATAAAAACTTTAAGTCTAAATCCTAAATTGACTAGTGAGATTTTTTGTTCAAAAAATAGCCCTTCAAAAATTTTGTTGTACTTGCTTTTAGGGAGAAGAACAAGAAAATATTCGTACTTATTTTTACAAGAAAAAGAGGGCCCTTTTGGTAGTGAGGAAAACGGAACTCATGACAATGCTTAGTGAATATAACGGTAAAAAAGACATAATGCAAAAGACATATTCCAAGCTAAATCGTTTTGAAATAAGTCGAGGGCAAGACAAATAATTAACCTTAATAAGTTAAGGGCAAGATAAACCAATAGCCTTAAGATCACATACATAATGACAAAAGCGAATATATTTATAACCTGTGGACCACATTTCTATTATGAAGATACTTTAAACCATGTAGAATTTGTCTTGTATATGCAGAGACTTGAGAATCTTGAAGATGAAATGTTTGATAAAGCTTTAAGAGGGAGCTCTGTGTTTCTAGCTCCATAAAGATATATAACTTCCTTTCATCCTGCAACCAACATGAGTATAACACAAGATATGATTAGAAAATAGGAAATTATACCAAAGCATAATCCTATAAACCATAAGAATTGGAGATGCAATAATCATTCTTATACAATAAGAACTCTCATATTTGTGGGTACAAACTTAGGGATAATATAATGAATCAAATAGTGTGGCTAACATGAGCAATTTAAACTTTGACTAATGGTTTTGATAACATAATTATTTCCTACGGCAGCAAAAGTGCATAATATAATGATTTGTGATGAAAACTTCATCATCATAAGATCTCAATTTAGAACATGAAAACAATATGAAATAATTTTCTTTTTTATTTTCAAAAAATAAAAGTATACCTTATCCTTGTATGTACCATAGTATTGAATTATATTCTCATGTTCGAGCTTACTTAAAAGAGTAATCTCCTGAAAAGTGAAGCATAAGATAAGACAATACAATCTAGGTAAAAATGGCAAAATAGAATAGTATAAACCTTTCTAATCCCAAAATAATATCCAGCTTGTATAGAAATTTAGAGAATATTAGTACCTCAGAACCAAAATATTATAATAGATTTAAGTATAAACCCATCTCACCTGCTCAAGTTGATCAGTAAGTTGCCATCTTGAATGGCCCTCATCAGGCAGCCAAAGTTCCTCAACAGCAAAAAGGAATCCATTACTGCATCGGAAAGGAAAATTATTAGCAACAAACTCTAAATACAAATAATACATCAGGGCACAAACAGTTCAGAATTTTTTTTGTTATGAACAGTATTGGGAAACTTACGCGTCTATTGCATTGTATATTAATCCAAACAATCCGTTCCCCAAAAGGGTTCCTTTTTCCCACCACGTTGTGTCAGGTCTACATCTCTTCTTCAGCAAGCGTTCCTCGATAATTATAAAGGAATCTTCAAGCGAATTCCCCTCTGACGCGTTTCTCTTGTCGCCTCGCTCAGCTCTGCCCCCATGCCCTGCTGCCGACTCCTCCTCGTTTAATAATTTGTTCCAAAGTACTAACATGCTTATAGCTTTTGGTTCAAATCTCTCTCTTTGTCTCACTCCTGAATACTAAAGTAAGCAGAGAGTGAAAAACACAATGAGGTTATTAAGTAAATCATGCACGAAAATTTCTTTCCTCTCCCCTGCTTCATGTTAAAGAGCCCTAATCCTAATCCAGTATGACTTTTTTGGACTCTTAATGACTAAGTTTTGGACTCTTTAACTCCTAACCCAATATAATTAGGATTTGAATTCTTAGAACAACTGATTTCAAATTCCACAAATGATTTTTTATTATATATATTTTAAAACTATGCAGTCTACTAGATTTAAAATAAAAACAAGTTTAATTAACTATAGTTTAATATTCTAACTTAATAACCAGATTTATTCAAATAGTCCTAGATCCTTGGGCCTAACACTCTGGTCCTATTTAATTTTTTCAAAAGCTGCAACAGCCCTAACTTCTTTGCAAATCAAGCTCTGCTACTTCCATCTGCACCTATCTCATGTCCCTTGCCCTCATATCTCCTTTTTTTTCTCTCTTTCTTATTGAGAGAATCAAAATTTGGATTAAGGATAAAATAATAATTTTATGTATGAACAGAATAATCTTATTGTTTTCTCAGCATTATCAACTATGTAAGGATTAATGTTTATTAAACCATTTGAATCAATTTAGAAAGCCGGCTATAACATTTTAGACAGTGGAGTAGTCGCAATTCCTTGTGGAATTCTCAATTTTCTTTTCGTCTTTTACTGCAATATCATCAAAGTCGTCTGTTATCTTGAATGTGCTTGCAAGAATTATATCTCACTAGTTTTTCAAGCCTAATAACAAGATCAATTAGGCCCATATTCTACAAAATGTCAGTGTGTAATTATACAAATAAAATTTTGTATCCTAGTTCATAAAATTGAGATGGCTTTTGATGGTGAAATCATAGGTTTTGTTAAATATGTTGAGCTACTCTTTATTAAAGATGGCTGTCATTTCTTTTAAAAGATTACGGTTGACCATTTCATTTAATAGATTATGGCTAATCATTTCTTTTAAAAGATTATTTTAAACTATGCATCTAGAGTAATTGTATTATGCTATACTCATATCCCATACATATCTGTAATGTTAATTGGTTAATTGGTTAATTCGTAATAGGTATCATTAGTCAATTAAAGAATAAACCAACGAACAGACTTGCTTTGAATCAAAAGAAAACAAAAAGACATGATTATTATAAATTCAAACATTAGTTTGAAGCCACATGAAAATTTTATCACTAGAAAATTCATTAAAGAGAAAAAGAAAATAGTTATCTTTTCGTGTAATGTAAAAATGAATATATCTTGGGACGTTGCATTATGTTAAAATTTAGCCATTTGATCAAAAAAGCAAATAAAATAAAGCTTCAAGTATGTCTTTCTCTGATAAAAAAGACGGGCTATTTAATGTTATTTTGCATGCTTACTTTAAAAGTATCTCATGCTGAAGAAAGGTTCATCTTAATGCTTTCATCAAGCATATATGGCAACGGGCATGTTGTTCTATCAATTAATTCAATTGAAATCGTATCATATTAAGGATTATATGAAGAAGCACCCAAACAGTAAGGTGCTTACTTTCCATGTGGGAGCCTCTTTACGTTCAGGCGAATAAAGGGACCTAGATTAGTATTTTCATGGAAGAAATTTGCCACTACATTTTCATAGCCAGTACAAATAGTTGAACCGAATTTTAACATATGTAATCACTTATAGGAATAAGCTATAGCAAACAGCACCAACAATACTAATATAGCAAATATAGGACAATTTAAACTTCTTATTTGAGGAATTACATTTTACAGAGAATAACTCATATTTAATTGAAAATATTAAAAATATTAAGTGAAAAAACCCATCTCTTTATAAGTTATTTTTAAAATTTCTATATTTCCCATAAGACTAGCCAATCTGATATGTATCTCAGTTGCCAAATTAGGTGAAATTCAAGCACCTCAACATAGAAGATAAGATTTCCAGTCTCTAAGGCTTCAAATGCTTCCAGTAAGAAAAATATTTTGACGTTGTACCACCAAACAGCAAAAGATAATTTTAGCTTTCACTTTTCCATTTCAGCAATAGAAAGATGTGAAAGAACTAACAACTTTTACCTTAATATCCCACAGATTTAGCTCATAAGAGCGATTCAACGTGCAACAGTAGGAGATGTGAAGCTTGAGGCTGTCAAAATCTGCTTCTTTACAAATGGGTGGTCTAAGAGCTGAGCTGCAGTAGGACGATCACTAGCCTCTGGTTGTAGGCACCTCAGGATAAAGTCCCTTGCATCTTGTGAGAGATAATCAGGAACAGTAGGTGGTATGCCGCGACCAATTTTAAACATCGCTACCGACTGCCAAGCATCAGTAGAGGATGCTTTTAACAACAAAACTATGAATACCACTTAGAACTGGTGTTAAACATATCTCACCGGCTCTACTCAAGGGCTTTGCATTAATTATAAGGAAAAAGAACTACAAGATAAGAAAAATCAACCTACTTGTCCTGAATGTGTTAAATATCATAAAATTTTTCCAAAAGCATCCAAAACAAGTAACATTACAGGTTTAGAAGAGAATATCATGTCCTGCAATTACCATCAGAATCATCTCGACAGTAAACATCAAAATAAGCATATAATATGACATGCACCTTTTCCAAATCTGAATATGGACGCTTGCGTGTGAACATCTCCAATACAGTGCATCCAAGGCTCCATATATCAGCTGAACCCGGAGACCCTTGGCTCTTCCCAATAAGAACCTGTACATGCACAACTTGGTAATGAAGTGTTATACTATAACTTCATTCTTTGAAAGGAAAAAAAAAAAAAAAGAATCGAAACATATAAGTGAGGCCCCTAAAAGTGAGCATTAGAAAATCTAATTAGAAACATAATGTTCCAGCTGAAACTGAAGAAAGAAAAGACTGACATTGACAAAAATGAGACCTCGCCATTTGTGATATCCAAATCCATATAATAAAAGAACTTTTAACATAACCATGTACTTGCATCCATCTACTATTCAATATCATTACTAATACCTCAAAATCTAAGTGCCCATGAGTTATAGTACAAATCATATATGTGGCACAATATAGAGGATAACAAGGGCCAAATCTATATGGGGTCGGAAAAATGATACAAAGAGATGACACAAAGATTGTACTTTAACTAAGAGAAAGAATTCAAATTAAAATATAGTATAGGAATACTTAGACAACCATAAAAGCGTCTATGCATGTGCATTAAGAAGAGAGATTAAAGCCCCAAAATTGATCGGACAACTTACGAAACCTTTTTATGCATGGAATCTTTTTACCAATATTCTACATCCTTGTTCTATCTAGAGTAGAATATATTGTTTATACTTAGGATTGAAGTAATATATATCAAAAAGCCATATATAGCAACCTCATTGAAAAACAAAGACTTCCACATTCACCTAAAGCCGAGTATAATACATTGAAAACAGTAAAGCCCAACAACTTTCAATTTAATCTCAGACTTGAGAAACTAAATAAATTTATAAGTTCATTAGCAATAACTATTAATAGAGTTTACAGGCATGCAAATACTTAGCATTTAAATCATGTTTGTAATTAGTCACAAACCAACTTCCATATAACTAGACCCATCCGTTAGCTTATTAACTTCAATACAAAAATGGAAAGGCAAACCTCAGGGGCCATGCTGGGTAGAGTTACATGATCATTGGATTCTATCGCCTAAAAAAAGATGCAACCATCAACATTAGCAAAAGAAATAAATAATCCTTTTGAAGTTAGTTAAGTTGAGAAAAAATTACAATAAAGGAAGGGAAGAATGACCTTTGCCAAACCAAAGTTTGCAAGTTTCACTTTTCCATTTGCATGCACTAATATATTTGCACATTTGATATCCCTTCAAGAAACAATAGAACTAGATAAGATTTCAAAGATTAGTTGCAAATGGTATATAATTGAATGTCTATTTGTTTATTTTTACATAGTGAAACAACCAAATGTCTCTGCGTCCAACATAAACAGTTTCCCATTACATGATAATAATAAAGGGGAAAACACAAGGTTCAAAAGGACACATTAAACAAGCTAGTATATGGCATAATGAAAATAAATAAATAAAAATTATGAAAATCCTGAGACAATAATTATCATGCACATAACTCATCAAAGTTCAAAAGGTCAAAACCCATAGAGCCTTTGTATTCTAGATCCTAGAATTGACTAGTGAAACTATTTGTTTCAAAATAGCCATTAAAATTTTTTCTTGTACTTACATTTGAAAATAAAAAGTACAAAAAAAATGTTCAATAACATATATATAAGAGCTAACATAAGTGTTGATGAAGTAAATATCACTCAATTCTAATATCTTATAAGCAAGTACTAAAGGCTAAAGGGAATACTAGCTAATAAAACAAAGAAATCTTGAAACAAGGATTGATTTTAATGTCAGGTATAATTCAAAGCTCCATGCCATTATAGATACTGTTTACTATGGTTCTTTGATTAGTAGACTGATTATTATTAATTTCTTGATTTTCTAACTTGGATTGTAATGACAACCCATAGGTCTTCCTATTCAAATCACTAAAATTTCTTTTAATAATATAATTCCTTTAAAGGGTGACATATATAAAGACATTCATCAAGCAAGCACTTAAAATAGTTGAGAAGGTAATGCACAAAGCACCCACATCCAACAAATGAAGACATATAAAAAAGACATGATACAAAACTCATATTTCAAGCTTAACCATTTTGAAATAAGTGGAGGGAAAGATAACTCAAGAACCTTAGGATCACATACATAATGACAAAAGAGAATATATTTATGACCTATGGACCACATTTCTATCATGAAGATACTTCAAACCGTGTAAAATCTGTCTTGTATATGCAGAGACTTGAGAATCTTGAAGACAAAATTTTTGATAAAGCTCCAAGAGGGAACCATGTGTTCCTAGCTCTAGAAGGATATATAACTTCCTTTCATCCTGCAACCAAAATGAGTAGAACACAAGATATGCATGACTAATCCCAAAATTTATGAAAAATAGGAAATTATAATAAAGTATAATCCTTTACACTAAGGTTCTTGGAGATGTAATAATCATTTTTTTACAAAAAGAACCCTAATATTTATGGATACAAACATAAGGATAATAAGGGTCAATAGTTGTACTAGGCTACTTGCCTCAATTCTAGTTAACAATATTCTTATTGGTACATGAATAGAGAAATGAAGGGTGAACTTATGCAGTATTGATTTTTCTATAGGTACGAGTACAAGCACCATTAATTGTTGGTAGTAGCATTGAAGGTGAGCAATTTAAACTTTGACTAATGGTTTTGATACTCATAATTACTTCCTATGGTAGTAGAGGTGCATAATGTAATGAACTGTGATGCCACCTTTGTTATTATGAGGCCTAGATTCAGAAAACAAAAACAACATGAAAATATTTTCTTTTTTCTTTTCAAAAAAGAAAAGCATACCTTATCCTTATATGTGCCATAATATTGAACTATATTCTCATGTTCAAACTGACTTAAAAGAGTAATTTCCTGAAAAGTGAAGCATGGGATGAGAAAATATAATCCAAATAGAAAAGGCAAAATGAAAGAGGATAAACTTTTCCAAAGGTTGCACATAACTTCAGAGAATATTAGTTGTCAAACCCAAAAGTTTATAACAGTACAAATGTATAAGCCTATCTCACCCACTTAAGTTGATTAATATGTTGCTTTCCTTGATAGCTTTGATCAAGCAATGAAACTTCCTTAACAGCAAAAAGTACTCCATTACTGCAAAGAGACAAGAAAACCCAACAATAGACTATAAGTACAAATAATGTATCGAGACACAAAAAGCTAAGAATTTTTGTATTTATATGTCCTAATATAAAGAGATTAGCATTAACTGCTAAATTTTAGTTGTCCTAATTAAAGAGATTAGCATCAACTGCTAAATTTTAGCCCCATGCTTTAGTTTCAAGAAAAATCATGGTTTGTAATGCAAAGCCAAAAATTATACATTTTCTTACAAAAGTGAAAAAGATAGGAAGCAAAAATATCATCAAACTATAGGAGATGTTGTGGAAGTAGAAGATGCCCATCCTATTTGGTGACCAATTGGTATGGAAATTATAAGTGGTTTTCTGATAAGTAAGCAAAAGGCCAAGATTAGAGGTTATAGAAGAAGTAAAATAGAATTTGGACTATAAATAAAAAGCACAAAAAGAAATAACAACAGTGGCCATTTAAGATGCACATTCCTTTAATATCCAAATACTCAACATATACTATCAAAATTTCTAAATTCTTTAAGCACATTGATCATATTGACCACTTCTTTTATCAATTAGAATGAAAATTTCTAACTTTGAGTAATAAACGGAAGACCTAAGAAATGATTAACATGGTGTCAAAAATATATTTAAAGAAGAAACATAGAACTCTTAGAAATTTCTAGATTTGATTGAATTACCAAAGTAACATTAATATGCAAGAAATGAAGGGAAAGAAAAAAAATAAAAAAATAAAATTTGCTCCCAATTACTGCATTGACCACAACTCATGAGATGAAAGTGGAAATTAAAATTTTTTTGGGTCTAAACTTCTGATGAACTGACTTGTGAAACCATATGTAGCTTAATCCAATGTGATTTACACATAAACACAAAACAGATCTTGGAATTTATAAATTGCAACAGTAACAGCATGCTAATCTTCTACGAGCAGCGTCTCTTTTCCAGCGACCACGGGGAATTGTGGGGACGGAGGAGCAGAGTCAATGCTCAGGCAACTCTCTAAACGTTTGACCAAGTTATGAGAACCTAATGAAGAAACGAGCCTAAAACCTCTTTATCATTAGTGTGGCACAGCAAGTCCACACCCTGCATCTTTTATCCCCTGATTAAGACATTCAGGAAAGATTATCACCTCTGGTAGTAAAAAGTTAGAATATTTTGCAGTAAGCCTAACCGATATACTTCTTACAGCAAAACTCCTAATACAGCATGGAAGAAACTATCCACTTTTTCATCACTTACGGGTATCAAATCCAAGGATTCTAAAGGCATCAGCAAATTGTGAATGAAGAAGCAGCCAACTAAGGTCTATTCTTTTTCCATCAAGTGGATTATCCGCCAATTCGAATCTATAACCCTTATCTGAATCAACAATTTCATCTATTGTAATGTAACTTGCAGAAGCTAGATCCAACAGGGATCGTGTAATTTGGGCCACTTCTTATCCAAATTTTGCATCTTAATAGCTTATAGTTAACTATAACGTATGTTGGATGTGAATATTAGAAAATGGGGTAGAAAAGATAAGGAAACTTCCAGGGTTACTCTAGAACCAATGTAGGTCAAGCAGTCAAAGATTGCAGTTTGTAACAGTAAACTGAGTGCCTAAATCCCTTATCATCATGAATACAACTTGAACATTTTTCATATATTAAACTCTTCTTGAACTCAAACCTTTCTAATCATAAACCTGGCAATACAATAACTAATTCTAAAATAACTTCTTTAAGGAATGATGAAACGGCATGTGTTCAAAACATAAAAGGCACAAACTCAACAACGAAGGACATCATGATAATTCCTGCACAAAAGAAAGATTCAAGAAAGAATATGAAGTATTTGAATTGCATAGCTAAGCAGTATTCGTAAAAAATTACCATCAGTGGTAATTTGTCATGGCATCACACAAAAAATTCCAATATTCAGAAACTTACGCATCTATTGTGTATGATCCAAAGGATTTGCTTTCCAGAAGGCATCGCTTCTCCCACCACGTGGGATCATGCCAAGATATCGTCTCTAGTGGATTCCCCTGGATAATTCCAGATGAACTGTCTGCCGACTCTTCCATCTCCCTCGTCCAATTCAATTCGTTCAAAAGGTGCAACAGCCTTGGCTTCTTTTTCAAGTCCCTCCTTCTGTCACACTAGCGGAATCGTAAGTGTCTGAATAACAACGTGAGCATCAAATAAGAAACAAGACTGGATTATTCAAAGCTTCCTCGTAAATAAAGGTTGTAGTCTAGGTTTTAATATCTCGTTTCCCTTATTTTCTATTAAGTAGTCTTAATTCCTAATCCAACACGACTCCATTTTATACTCATAGAATAATTGGATTTCAAACTCCTAACTTGTACAATTGGGTTTTTGACTCCTTGAATAACAAGGTTTCAGACGCCTAAGATGTATGTCTAAAGGATTATGGTTGTGCTCCTAACACATGAAAAATAGAACTACATTATAGAGTCAATTCTAAATAGAATTCTTTATAACGTTTGAAAATTAAAAGAAAATTTTATAAAACCAAAACCTTAAGTTTTTTTTTCTTCAATTTAAGGTTTCAATTACAAAACAATTCATTCATTATTTCTTTATTTCTACTTTCAATTAAGTAGACTTAACTCTTAGACTAATATGATTGAGTTTTAGACTATTAAAAAAATTAAAATTTGACTATACCCTAGATCTTATTTAAAGGAAATTAAAAAACTAATTATCTTAAAAGTTCAAAAATAATATAAACTCTAATAGTGAGTAATTATAGTCCAAGCCCATATTGTCATTCTTTGGTCCTAACATAAAATGGTTGAATTATAAATGTCTCAAAACTATGCAATCTCCTTTATTTAAAACTAAAAATAGTAATAAAATAAGTTAATAATATAACTTATTCAAATAGGCCTAACATCATAGGCTCCTCTCACATTAGAAAAATAAGTGGATAATCTAGCCACATAAACAAAGTGACCTCCTCTCAATTAAGTTTAATCTTTAATATAAACCTTAAATTCATGTTAAGTGGTACCATAACCAAATTATAATTGGGCACATAAATAAAGTAATCTCCTCTCAATTAAGTTCACCTTTTGATATAAAACTCAAAATACGTGTAACTATTATCCCATAGTGGTAGGGGACCCACTCAATAGTCCCTAGTACGGGGTAGACAGTGGATCCCATTCACGTCAAGAGCAACTTGAATTTAAATGTAAGATAATGTTACAAAACTTTTTCTAAATCAAGAAAGCAAGAAAAACGATTTAATCATATAGACCATTTGAGATAGAACAAGGCCCATGGCATCTCTCCCTTTCCCCCTCGATCCACACCCTTTTCCAATTTAGTTGTTTCAAAAATTTGCACCTCTCCGTTACCTTTGTCACCTCAAGCTATTCTCATTTTTCTTCTCCTCCGTTTTTTAGTGAGAGAATCAAAATCCAGATTAAAAATACAATAAAATTGATTATTATGGTTTAATATTTATATAATTTATTTTTACGATTTAATTTTTATAGAATTGGTCCAAGAGATTTATGCTACATAGGAATGTTGGAAAGATGATGCGTTTCGTAATGAGCAATTGAGTGAGCTTTGTTTTATAGAGAGATTAGAATGGAATAATAACAAAAAAATTCAAAAATATAAAAGACTGAAAAGATAGAGACTAAAAAATAAAATATTAAAACGTAAAGACAATAATTTAAGTGCAGAAATTAAAATAACTAGAATGTAAAAAGTTAGAAAATAAGAATACGAAATTTAAGAATAAAAACTTTAGATAGTACGAATCCTAACAAAAATAAAAACTTCAAATAGTAAGAATCTTGATAGATATGAAAATTTTAGATGATAAAAATCTTGACAATTTAAAAATTCTATAACAATAGTTAAGGAGTCTTAAATATATCAAAATTTTTAGAGAATCTTTGAGATACTCCTCAAGTTTGGCTTCTTAGACCCATTGGATCACATTATGGCCTAAACATGTAATTGCTAAAACATTCAACATATAGGCTAGGCCATTAATGTATGCTAACATAGTTGCTCCCGCATCAGAAGATCTATTGAATGTGATTATTAAATATTGTTTTTAAACAAAATAAGGAATCACATGCATTTGTTTCATTTATAAAATAAACATTCCTTCTTTAGCAAATTACGCACAAAAGCATCTCGTTTGTGGCAGTGAAGGCCCCCCATTTACATCTTTACCGTGCATGTTCCGGAACAAAAAGTCCCCAAAATATCACTTCAACGAAGAATAAAAAATGCTCACCAACATCTTACTCAAACTCTACAGCAAAGAAGTCCTTTTTTCTTGTTCCACAACAAAATAATTTGGAACCTTCACCCTCTTGTGTTTTTGTCTTATACATCCATTGCTGCACTAACCATGGTTCTGAAATTAAAAGCAGAGGTATTTGTATTAGTGACTAAAACCAATAAGACTAGTGCAAGATACAAAGAAGTCATTTAACTTTTTCTTGAGGTGAATCAAGAAATTTAAAGCCATCCGAAATATGAAACTTATATTTAAGTTCATGGATAAAGATATTAGGAAAGCTGTGTTGATTAACTAATATTAGGTGAAAATTCAATTATACATAAAGGGCAAAGAAAAAGGTTTCAGGTGTCTTGAGGCTTCTCATTTCTTCCATTAGGAAGAAAGTCCCCGTGTTGTGACAAGGGACACGATGACAGTGTCTGATTGATATGAAGGAACTGCAACATATCTAGATTCCAACAACATGCAAAATGAGGATGAAAAAGAAATAATAACTTTCACCTTAACTTGTTTGTGGATTTAGTGAAGGCGAGAATTTTCAACATAAGATGATGAGTGGATGCCAAGCCTAAGGATATTGAAATTTACCTTGTTAAAAATGGATGGTGCAAGAGCTGAGTTGCAGTAGGACGATCGCAGGCCTCTACTTGTAGGCACTGAGAAATAAGATCCCTTGCATCGTTTGAGACATAATCAGGAATAGGAGGTGGTATACCACCCCAGATTTTGGATAACACCTGCGGCTGCCAAGTTGCAATCAAGGATACTTTTAACACCAAATCAAACAATCGTGCAACAAATAAAATTGCATTTAAGCAAGTGTAAAATATATCTTATAGGTTCCACTCAAGGGTTTTGCATTCTAAACAAGAAAAATAAACCTTTTAGTACCGAATGTTTGAAACACAATAAACTTTTCTCAGAGGTATTCAAGAAGTAGTATCACAAAAGCAAAAGAGAAAATCATGCCTTACAAAAGTTATCAAAGTTATTGAAATAATAAACATCAAAATAAGAAGAAAAATATGACACACACCTCCTTCAAATTTGAGTATGGAAGTTGACGAGTCAACATATCTAATATAATGCAACCAAGGCTCCATATATCCGCTGGAAGCCCATATGGTTCCCCCTTAACAACCTGTACATGCATAGATTCATAATAAAAAAACCTAGACAGAATTCATTGGACATGACATCCTTTCATATAATCAAATGTAGCCTCCCAAACAACAAATGGAAAATTTTTAACTAAGTACCATTTTGTAAGTCCAAGTCTTTGAAAACAAGAAAATATATCCAAGTATATCAAAATGGACCTCTCACCCAACACCAAACAAAAAGAGGAAAGGAGAAAAGTAGCATTAGACAATCTAACCATTAATATGAAACATTCTAGCTAAAGAAGAAGAAAAAAAAAAGGGTCACTCCTCCAAAGTCTGACATTTTGCCAAAGCATTCTAGACTTCAATATATCTGTGTTGCATAACTTAAGGGAAAACTCAAGTTCAATTGTAACAGCCAAAAAACTAATCAAAATAATAATGTAGCATGCCTTATGAATTCAAAGGTAACCAAACAATGCCTTTGCCAAGTACTAAGAATCAACTATGTGAATTAGATTTTGCCATTTGCAAAATCTAGTTGCATATATTATAGATAATAAACTTTGGACCATTGAACTTTGCAATGAAATTTTTGACTTTATCAAACAACTGAAGAAGGAAGACATATTGCGCCACCCAAAGAGGTTTTTCATATACAAGGGGCAACAGCCCATGGGAAGCAACTGCATTATGTATTAAGTCCATCACACGTGAAAAATTAATAAATCCATCAACTAATAGTTGCTTGAATATGTCAACATTTAGACCATGTTTTCTCTAATTTTTGAAACTTGACATGAAATGAATTCAATACTAATGGATTCATCTGTTAGATTATTTGATTTAATATGGAAGGGGAAAGACAAACCTCAGGGACCGCCTAGCGTGGAGTCCTTTTGATGGAATTGGTAGCCTAAAAAAGGATACAACCACCAATGTTACGGAAAGAAATAGATAGTCAAACAAACTTCTTTAAGATGAGGAAAAAATAAAAAAGGAAGGGGGAAGAAAAACCTTTGCCCATCCAAAGTCTGCAATCTTCACACTACCATTTGCATCGGCCAATATATTTGCACATTTGATATTCCTTCAATATAGGAAAGACAGAGATAAGACATTGATGATCAATTGGAAATGGTACATAATCGTGTATCTATTTGTTTGTTTGCACATAGTGAAACAACAAATTCTCTTTGCATTCTAGGTAAAAGCTTTCCATTTAATTACATGATAATAATCTACGGAGAAATATAATGTTCAAAAAGGCACATTAAACAAGCCAATAAATGGAATAGTGAGAGAAATGAAAATAAAGTTATGAAAATCCTAAGATGAGTATTAATTGGCTTGTGTTCTATCTGCCCAAAAATAGTGATTCAGAAATTTTCTTGCTCGCACAGGAAAATGTCCATACTTATTTATGTGCTAAAGAAGACATAAGAAATAGTGCTTTCGAAAAAGATGGTTTATAAGGACACCAATAACTGCAATGACATACATAGGTCCAACAAAAGAATTTACGAAGTAAATCAATTTCTAAACTAAAGGACTTCAAAAGCAAGCAACAAAGGCTAAACGAAAAACAAGTTTATAGACCATAGAAATCATAAATAAAGGTTTGATTTTAATATAAACCATAATTCAAGATCTCCATGTTCTTCATGATATGAATCATTATAGTTCTCAGTGTTAATAAGCTTATTAAAATTAATTTTTGGATCTTTTGGACATGGATTGTAATTTTAAAAAAAAAAAAGAAATAAAAGTTAGATTTCTCTAAGGGAAAAGGGAAAAGAACATAGTTGCTCAAGTGTTATTCCAAAGTAAAAGGAAAAGCTAAGAAAAAAGAAAATAAAAGAAAATGACACGCTCACTATTGCTTCAAGATGGAATGTGGTGAAGGCTCTTAGCTATTCTTATTTATCATTTCCATTTCAGGTCTTCTTCGGCATTTTTTTTGTTTATTTTAGCTCTTTGTGTATTAAGGGACAAGGATTTAGGGTGGTGAGATTCTAAATAAAATAATACAACTATTTGTTTGAAATTTTTTAAGAATATTATACTTTCTTTCAACAATTTGATTTCATTAAAAGGAGAAATATAATAAAAGGCCTTCATTAGCCAAGCCATTAAAGCAACTAAGAAGGTAAAGCATGAAGCACAACCATCCTGCAAATAACATACCATCTCCACATCCTTCCCCCTTCCCTCCCTCCAATCCCTTAACACCAAAAAAGAATTGAAATACTTTTGTTGTGAGCAAGGGAAAACTCACTGATAACAAAGCTAGCAAAGGCTAAGATAACAAAAATTATAAGAAAAACATACCAAGCAATGACAATTTCAAAACTAATGGAGAGTAAGATAAGCAAATAACCTCCAAATCACATACATAATGATAAAAGAGAATGTAGGTATCACCTATGAACTACTTTTCTATCATGGAGATACTTTAAACCATATAGAATATCTCTTGTGTATCCAGGGACTTTAGATTCTTGCATATTAAATTCCTCCAAAACATTTAAGATGGGGCCTTCTGTAGCTAGCTCTTGAAAGATATATAAGTGTTTTTCATCTTGCCGCGAACATGACCAGAACACAAGATATGCTTGATTAATTGGAAAGTTTATGTAAAACAAGAAACTATAAGAGAGTAGAATCCCTTAAAGCGGAGTGCTAAAAGATGCAATATATCATCCTTATACAATAAGAATTTCAATGTTTGTGGATATAAGCACAAGGATAATTAAGTTAGATGACAATTGCAAAAGCATGAGAAGTCACTATTTTGCTTGACACATTAAAGGTATTCTTATCACACCAAAAGGTGCAAAACAATTCACTAGAAGAAGTTGCCCAAATATCAAGACATGACCATAAGCAATTGAAACTTTGACTAATGATTTTGATACGGATAATCACTTCCTATGAATTGTAACAATATCTTTGCTATTATGAAGTCTAAATTCAAGGCATAAAAACAACATAAAAAGATTTTCATTTTTCCTTTCAAAAAAGAGAAGTGTACCTTTTTTGTGCCATAATATTGAATTATGTTCCTGTGTTCGAACTTATTTAGTAGATCAATCTCCTAAAAAATGAAGCATGAAATGAGATAATGTCAAGTTTGCACATCACCACTCAAAACCAAATTATTATAATAGTAGAATGTATAAGCCTATCTCACCTGCTCAAGTTGATCAATATTTAGCTCTACTTGACTTCCTTCACCCAGCAATGGAACTTCCTTAATAGTAAAGAAGAATCCCTTACTGCAAGCAGGTAGGAAAAGTTAGCAACAAATTGTAAGTATGAATAATATATCTGTGCAAAAGAATAATTCCTTATTAATATATCCTAATATAAAGACTTTAGCATCAGCTAGTAAATTTTAAACTCATGTTGGTTTCAACTAAAACCACGATCTCCACAAAAAAAGCCCAAAAAGCATTCATTCTCTTACCAAAGTCAAAATTATAGAAAACAAAAATACAATCGAAGAATTAAAGATATTATTTTGGCCGTTGTTGCTACCAAAATAAAATGAGCATTTTCTACTCTTGATGAAGATATAATAAAACCAAGTAACTTAGAAACTCCTAGAAAGTTAAAGAGTCTATTGAATTACCGAGACAATATTAACTTGCAAGAGATTAATAAAAGGACAATTTTGCCCCCAATTATAGAATTGACCGTAACTCATTAAATAACTGAAACAAAAAAAGTTTCACACTAAACGCCCCTGAATTGACTTTCGGAAACATATATGGCTCAACTCAACCCAATGTCATGTTGCACATAAATAACAAAACAGATCTAGGAACTTATGAAGTTGCAAAGTAGCAGCAAATCAATCTTCTATCAATCTGCCTCTCTAAAGGCCATGGCGATTAAGGGGAGGGAGGGAGGCGAGACAATCTTATAGCAACATGAGAATAGCACAGTAGCCAAGTGAGGTCTATTTCTTCCTTTTCTACAATTTTTTTTGGCCCCATCACACAAAGTTTTGTAATGGGGTGACTTTCGCCTTTTGGAATTTCCACCTAATGGGATTACGCATCGATTGTGGCCCAAATTGGGTGCAATAGTGCTTAAATAAAACCCCAAATGCAATAAGGCAGCATTCTTTTAGGAGGTTAAAATTTTAAAAGTAAAATCATATGGCAATCAGAAACTTACACGTCCACTGCCTTGTACACTGATCCATATGACCCACGTCCCAGACTGATTCCTTTTTGCCACATCTGTGTGTCAGGCTTAACATTCCGATTGAGCTGCCGTTCCATCATGCTGATCAAAATGTCTTTTTCCAGCACTTTGCCCATATCTACAAGTTAAATATACGTACACCTCTAAAACAAAATGCATAACAAATAAGAAGAGTGAACATTTAAGATGTGTACACTTCTAATATCCAATTAGTCAACATATACTATCAACATGTCTAATTTCCTTCAGCACATTGACCACATTTACAAGTTCTTTTATCAATTGGAAATAAAACTCCTAATAATATTATACATCTTTTATTTAAATGCTATTTACCAATTACACACAGACATTTTACAATCATTCTAAAATCTTACATCCATATTAAATCAATAATAAAAAATAATAAACCACCTCAGTTAGTAAAAATGTAATTTCATTTAAAAGATAATCTTCTTGGTGGTTACCTAAGAAAAAAACAACATGATGCAACTCATACATCCATTTATAACTACTTGATTCTCTTTTTAGAAGTAATCTTACCTCACACAGAATAAGTCATTAACAGTTACAAATAAGAAAATTCTAATCCCCTAAATTTCAAAACATAATAAGGTACCTCATATAAAAGTGGTGTCCATATTAACATAACAACCATTTTAAATGAGGCATCCTTACCATCCAAAAAGCAAATAATATCAATTCTTTAACTTGAAACAAAAACTAAAATACATGTCTAAGTCAACTGTAATTTTAGTTTGATCATCTAATCATTCTTTTTTATTTTCTAAGGATACCCATTCAAAGATTTAAGGAACTCCCCCAATTAGGGACGGCAAGTGTAAAAAATGTCTACAACGAAATTAGAAAAAAAATTCGTAAGCAACTGCAGCATATTATGGGATGAGTCACTCTTTAAAAAGGAGAACATAAGTATTTTTCTGGACTGCTAAGTTACACACGCACCCATCGAAGAAAGTTAAGAATTCCTTGAACACAGAAAGGGGCGATCTTAATTTTGAAGTGTAAGAACCTAAAGGAAAATTCAAGATAGAAGAATCTCATAGCAGAATAATCTTTCTTAAAAACTTAAAAAGTCTTTTGGGATTAGTGATAATTTATCATGGCATCACATAAAAAAATTCGATATTAATAATTACCTTCACTCTTGATATCAAAGTAATATAAACAGCATTCAGAAACTTACTTGTCTATTACGCTATGTATTGATTGAAATAATCACGTTTCAAATTTCCCTTGTCCCACCGCGTGGTATCAATCCTAAACCTCTTCTCTAATGAATTATCATCGACAATTCTAAACGAATTGTCAAGCCTCCTACCTTAAATAGACTTAGCTATTAGACTCCTAATATGATTAGGATTTAAACTTTTAATATGATTAGGTTTTGATTACTTTATTTAAAGAGACTAAAAACACAAAATTTAATTATCTTAAAATTTTATAATAATATTAAACCTAATATAAGTATTTAATACCCAAGCCCATATTATCTCTTTTTGCTCCTAATAATTCATTCCCTCTCCATAAAAAAGTCACAGGACGGACAAAAGCACCGAGAAATCCATATGTTTCCATCCTGCCCACTTGTTTTCTACTAGGCACGAAATCAAACAACACTCAAAGATTGGATAAATCCTAAGGTAGTGACTTCCTTTAACTTAACAAGCAAAAGGATCAATGATGTGATCTCTTTGAGTTCTTGTGATATCTCTAACACTGAATAAGTTATTTGATCAATGATTCAGTCGAAATCGACGTTTGGCCGTCTTTCACCACAAAGGTGGCGCAACTGGTTCCTGAGATCCTAGAAATCGGGTGTAAAGACTGGAAGGAACGGTCTACGCCTCTCTCGGGCTTGCCCCTTCCCCTCTTTCTAGCTATTCTGGTACTCTCTACTCAACCAAACGAAATCCAGAGCACAACCAAGAAAGCACTTTTTTCTCCAATACAAACAAACACCGATTCGCCCCCAAAATAACCCAATCAACAGAATGAACAATAAATGCAAATAAGCTAAAGGAAAGCAAACCCACACCGCTTCTCCTCAAAGATTTAGCTTTACAAAGGCTGTTTTACAGAAGCCCTTACTTCGCCCTGTTGAGCTATTCGAATGGCTATTCCGATCAACACCGATTCGCCCCCAAAACAACCCAATCAACAGAATGAACAATAAATGCAAATAAGCTAAAGGAAAGCAAACCCACACCGCTTCTCCTCAAAGATTTAGCTTTACAAAGGCTGTTTTACAGAAGCCCTTACTTCGCCCTGTTGAGCTATTCGAATGGCTATTCCGATCGTGCGCTTCTGAGCACGTGAAAAGACAAAACTAATCCTGACCATCTCTACAAAGGCCTCACATTAATGCACTTAAAAACTAACTGGACTTCAAAGGCCTTTCAGCCTAAAGGCTAGGCCCGTGACAACGCTGTCTGCTAAGACACCGGCCACCATTTACATTGTTTTTTGATAGGATGCCCACGTCGTCTTCCACGATCTTTCTAACTATTTTCTATTGTTTTTTATTTGTACTCAAAATTGATTTTCAAATGTTGCTCAAAGTGGTCCTTCTATTACTTTTCCAACTTAATTTTTTTTAAAAGAAAAAGTCTCTAAATCATAAATTGGCTTTGTCATAGCTCGGATTTGTATCATAGTAGGTCCCCCTCCAAGAGCTAGGATTTTGCCTCTCCCATACTAATTGTTATACTATAAGGATTATGCGTGAGCTCTTAATATCAAAGTGAGCACCAATTTCAAATATAATTCTTTACAACAATAGAAAATAAATAAAAAAAGGTTTATAAAACTAAAATCTTTAAGTTTCCATTTTAATAAAAGCTAATACAAAGATTTCAACCATGAAATAATTTATCCATTTTTTCTTATTTATTTTTCATATTGAATATACCTTATATCCAAATAAAATTGGATTTCAAATTCCTATCATGATTAGGTTTTGACTATTTTAAACCCTAAAGTTTATTTAAAATAAATAATGAAACAAAACTTAATATAATAATTTATCATATTCTAAATTCATATTATCTTTTGTTTAGTAACTAGTTTAATAATGAGTGAACAAAAACTCCAACTATAAAATTTAAGGTTCAACAAGCTATGTGCATGTATTGAATGTGCGCGTTTAACTACACCTATTTTCTCCTTCCTTGACACTTTAATTCTTTCAAAAGTTGCAACGGACTTAGCTTTTTGGCAAATCAACTCGGCTTCATCCCCAGTTCTCATGCCATCCACAGTTCTCTCACTCAAGTCAGCTACAGCTTCGCTTTCCTCAGTATCCTTGGCTTCCTCTCTTATAGGACTACACATACCCAACGATCTCGGCCTTCGTGGAATATCCGAGGACGGCCGGACTTCCCCAGCCTGCCAAACTGACATGGGTCTCGAAGTCTATGAGCCCAGAGCACTCCAACTGCTATTACAACAAATGTAATAGAAGTAGTAGAGCCTTTGCGGGACGGAGGCTCAACTCTCTCATTGGAGCGCCTGATCGAAACATTGACCATTTAAAAGTTAAATTTATGTATCCCAAAAATAAAATGCATAAAAAATAAGAACAGGGAACATCTAAGAGTGTACTATTAAAATGTATAACTTCTTTGTTCATATTGACTGTATTTACAAATTATTTTATCAGTTGAAATTAAAACTCCTAAAAATATTATACGTTTTTTTTTAAATGCTATATGTCTATTATGCACTCACATTTCACAATCATTCTAAAATTTTACGTTTATATTAAATAAATAATGATAAATAATGAACTACTCATAAGAAGTAAAAATGTAATTTCGATCAAAAGATAATCTTTGTGGTGATTACTTTAAGAGACACAAAAGGTAGTGCAAGTCATACATTCATTAATGCATAATCAACTCTCTTTTTGAAAGCAATCTTACGGCACAAAGAATAAGTCATTACAAGTTAAAAAGTGTACAATTGCTCTTTATTAAGACTGATCAATCATCCCTTTTAAAATATTGTTTTTAACTTCACTTGTAGAATAATTTCATTGTGTAATGCTCATAATTTAAGGATGATATGTTAGTATATGGGGAAACTTACGCCGCGATTCCTTCATACACTGACGCAAGTGACCCACGTCCCAGAAGTTTTCGCTTTTCACATCGCGTGGTAACAGGCCTAATTCTCCCAGCGGGCGAAATATTAGTCGGACTCCTGGCTGAGGGGATAGGAATTCTGCTCGGAAGTGGTTCGAGATTAAACAACGCTTGTTGCTGCCAAGTTGCAGTACAGGATATCTTAACACCAAATTACACTCTTGTGCAACGAATAAACTGTATTTAAGTAATTGTGAAATATATCGTATAATACATGACATTTTACCCAAAGAAAAAAATCATGTTTTAAAAAAGGCATTAGAGTTATGGTCATAGTGAAATTATAATAAGAAATAAAAATATGACACACCGGAAAAACCGCTGCAGGTGACATTGTCTGGTTCGTGCACTTTAAAATCTCTGCAACAATTTCACGAACGACCAGGGATTCACGCCTGCAAATAATTTGGAAGTTAAGTAAAAGTAAAATCATAAACATAACTTATGAAGAGTAATAAACACACATTCCCTACTAAGAGTTGTGACAATCTTATGGAGGGTCAAAACACGTTCCGACTTATTAGGGCCCAAATGGGGGACAATACTCCAAAGTAATGTATATATTTTATTATTAAGCTTAATTATTTTGACAAAATGGCCACATTCGTTACAATTAATACTAAAGTTAACTACCATATCACAAGTTTGAACAACAAAGAGAAACTTAGAAGAAGTTGCTAAGCCTGCTAGGGAAAGGAATCTTGAAGGAGTAGTTAGGTGGCATCAAATGCCGAGCAAAGGATGATGGAATGTAATGATCTTACGGGGGTCAAGACACATCTAAGCTTATGAGGCCTAGGTGGGGGATGACATTCCTATCACACTGGCATTTGCAGTACTACTTGGCTTGTATCTAATTTAGTAAACTTTCAATACAACATAATTAGGTTGCTAAATATGTGAATATCAACTTAATTAGTTGCTAAAACTTGTCCTTTTGTCATACACTAACAAGAGATCAAGTCCTACCTAAACCTAAGGACTTCTCAAGAAAGAGGTCTACCTATTAATGTGGCCAATTAGACCCATTGCACCAAAATAAAAATGTAAGGGGATGATAGAAGAAACAAGAAAATAAGAAAACGAACATAACATGTCATAACATATACATGAAAATTCTTCTTGGGAAATTGAGGTAAATGAACTCAAATATGTTTACTTCAACTTGACCTATCATGATATTCCCTAGTATTTGTTTCAAAGCTATTACTAGTTTTCTATTACATTTTTTTAGTAACATCTTAAGATCTCAATCCTTAGCAAACACAACAATTAAGTCAAAATTTTATTTTAATTTAATACTATTTTGCTAACCATTAATCTTATTAAAATTATTAGTTATGAAACTTTATTTTTATAAGATAAAAATTTTAAAGTTTTTGACTTTAGGGGGAGTCATCCTCGCTCCCTCTCTAAGTTGAGGAAGTTTGGAGTGTTGAACGTTCATCAGGATCTGATTGGCCAGGTTCTACGTTAGATTTTTCTCTTTTTCTTTATAAGTAATAATTTATTAGAAACTCAACGCAAACAATAATGATGCTAAACTCCTTAAAAACAAGACGTGAAAGCCAAAAGGTGCCCACACCGGCGAGCGCCAACATGGAGGCAAACGAGGGCTGGAATGTAATAGATGACATCATGAAAACCCTAACCACTAACTAGAAAATGATTGAACTCAAAACGCTACGTTTGTTACATGCACATAGAATTCTAATCTCTCTTCTAAAACAATCTAGTATTTTTTTTCCTATCAAAGTCGATACAATATAGCAACTATCGTAATTATGACCACATAGGATGGAACAAAGTTTTCCCAACATCTAAAGGCCATCATAAACTAAATAAACATCTCCCAGTTGATATGCATCTAAAAAATATTGTATCTACTACAAAGATTAAACTAATTACCTTCTAAACAAGGATAACAAATTCATAAACTAAATAAACATCTCCCAGTTGATATGCATCTAAAAAATATTGTATCTACTACAAAGATTAAACTAATTACCTTCTAAACAAGGATAACAAATTAAAAAAAAAAAAAAAGTCAACATTTTCCCGTAACATAACAACTGAATCTTGTAAATACTTCTTCTTCTAATTGCATGGCATAAATAAACGAATGGCAAAGAATAATTTCTTTGTCATGAAATATCATTCTAGAACACCTCAAGACCATAGTCATTTAGTTCTCCCAAGTTTTCTTAGTAGAAAAAGTAAGCAATTATGAATTAACGAGAAACGTCCATATTGTTGGCACGAGGCTCAATTGAAGCTCATGCGCTCATGCCGCTTGAAACCAAAAAAGTCTCCGATTTTACACCCACTCCCTCACACCCGCATTACCTTTGAAAGAAAAGAAAAAAATGAAAGAATGGGAACCCTTGTTTCAAATAACAACTCTAAGATCAAAAGTCTTTCTCCAACATCAAAAATGAATAACTAATATCTTGACATCTTAGAAACTCCTATGTTTTGAAAGATTAGCATTAGTTCAATTGGGCAAGAGAGTAGTGCCATTGTGAAAGCAAAGCCACACATCTTTTAATATTGTTGATTTATAGCATAATTTCATGTTTTTGACACTAAAACTTCCTTTTTTCTTAGTAAGGTAAATAAAAATCTAAGCCGTTTTACCCTTTCAAATATTAGACTTACCTCAGTTTAATAAGACGCTCTAACAATGTGCTCCATTTAATTGATAACTCTCTTGGAATGAATAAAAAGAGAACACCAAAATATTTCAATAGCAAAGAGAATTGAATTAATCAACTAAAAACTGAATACATATGACAAGATTTTACTTGTCCATCTCTTTGTCTTGGAAACAATCTTTTTTATTGTCGAAGCTATTCTTCTAACCATAACTTATGATGAACTTTCTTCAGTCCAAAAGAATAAAGAAACTCTTAAATACCTTACCCTGAGTTGGGATTTTGGAATTTGATGTTGAAATCTACTTAGCAAAGCAATTAAGCATTGGGTAAACTTAATAAAAAGCATTTCTTATGTACTTCAACAAGATTAAAACTAGTTAGAGAAGTACTAAACCTTTGTTTATGAAGATAAAATAAGCTCATCCATAGCAAAAGCAAAAGAGACAAGGGAGTAGGATCCCTTCAAAAGTCTTGAAAACGAAAAACTAGTGCACGACACTCCAAATTAACGTTGTGTCGGTCACTTTTTTTTATTCCCTGGGATTAATATGATATTAATTGTGTTAGTCACCTTTTTTTCAATAGTGATTGGTAATTACATTGTCCTCATACTTTTAACTAATACAATTTTTTCAATTCTTTAACTTCAGGTGTTATAAAAAAAATTATCAACTCTTAAGAATAATAATTTTGAAACTATTTTTCGTACCAAGGAAATAGGAAATTGAAGATAAATAATAGATGTAATATCATATTCTTTTCATTCGTTGGAAGGCCTAATTTGTGGGGGCTATAATTACCGATTGGAAAACATAGGAGAGAGAACAATAAGCAAAGGCATTGATCAAGGATTGATTAAATTATTCTATCATATGTTTTAGTATATAAAAAATTATGTTTTCTTTGTTCCTCTTGTATCACCTGTTCAGTTGGTCGTACATAGTAAAATTTCTTTTCTTCTGCTCTCGACACATTAACCTAACCCCTAAGTTACAATATTTGGGTGCCGGTTTGGAGACGGTTTTCAAAAATAATGGCTTAATTGTTTGCCTTTCTACTGTACTGTAAAACATAAAAAAAATAGCTTTATTTTTTCATTCTGCAAACAATTATATAAACATAATATGTTTGCTATATGTATCACATCATCGAAGCCACAAAATAGAAATTGAACTTGATCTTCTTTCTAACAGCAGCTTCTCTCAATCATCATCGTAACACATATGTATCCCACCAATTAGCATTTTTTTTTTTTTTATGTTCATAAGAAAAACTACGATTGAATTAAACGTTCGATGTGTCAGAGATAAGCATGAGTGAAAATTTAGGGTTATTTTGAATTTCTTGTTTTTTCAGTACAGTCTGTTCTCTCCCTTTCCCTCCAAAGTCAAGCATGCTCATCAAGACTTATATTAATAAATTCAACTAAATTCCAGGAAGTATCAGATCTTTCAAGTTGAGCCTCACACAGAAAGGAATCACGAATTGGCAAGTAAGGCACATTATTGAACGACTCCTCTTCACGCTTCAAAAGCGCTTGCCCTTTCGATGGTATGAAGAAATTAATTCTTGATTTATCAGCATAAGGGAACCCATACCCATTCCTTGGTGAGAATTACCCAAATTGCTTATGGGACCACTAGATTTATCAATTTCATGAATTCATATTCCTCCTATTAACCTTATTGCTATTGTCCATTCAACTGAAATCTAAGGATGTAAAATGGAAGATCGAAAAGATCAAAAAAGGACTGCGTAGTTAGCACTTACGTGTCTCCAGCCACATGCCGCCCGACGAGGTTACCAACGTCCCTGAGAGCTGCCCTCCACCTGTCTACCTTGTCGTTGTCCAGCGAGTGACGCTTTTCGTGTTCTGCAAATGCTGCCGCAAAACTACCCCTCTGATGGCGTACATCAGGCGGGTCAACATGGTAGAAGATAGGCAAAACCCGCTTCCCCGTCACTGCTTGGCACTCCATCGTCTTCACCAGTTCCTCAAGACAAAACGACGACTGTGCGTAGTTGCGGGAGATGACGACGATAACGAATCTAGACCCTTCCACTGCAGACAATAGTCCGCATGAAATATCTTCTCCTATTGGAAGGTCTTCATCCCTGAAGGTGTTGATTCCGGCGTCTAGGAGAGCTTGATAAAGGTGACCGCTAAAGCCCGTCCTCGTGTCTTGGCCTCTGAAACTCAAGTAGACGTCGTAGGTCCAGTTTGGATGGGAGGAAGAAGACGAAGAGACGAAAGCTCCGGGGGATGTACTGGCACTAGCAGTCATGGCGGCCCAAGCACGGTGTGAGAAGAAGTGTGAAATGGCCAACCGCAGGGAGCTCACAAGTAAGGGTCTACTGCCAAATGCATGATTTGCGCCGAAAGTGCATGTTCCAATTAGTCTTCCACTTTAGGCGCGTGAACAAAGGACGGTGCAACGCTTCGGTTAACAATATCTTCACCTGCCTCCGTTTTTTTATCAAATTATATTCAAACCTCTGTTCAAATCATGTTTAGAAAAAATTTATCATTCAGTGGATAAAGGCTTTGAATAAAACGATGGTCTTTACGTTTACCTCGACAAATTAAGATTAATTTGGTACTTGAAGTTCAGTTGAACAATAAAAATTTTTGCCTTGGAAAACGTATCTCTCAACCTCGTATTCCGTTTGACAAAACAATTTCAAAAGCGCTTGGGCTTTCGATGGTCTGAAGAAATTAATTCTTGATTTATCAGCATAACTTTTCGGTGAGGAAACCCATACCCATTCCTTGGTTGGACTTACCCAAATTGCTTATGGGACTACTGGATCTATCAACTTCATGAATTCGCATTCCTCGTATTAGCCTTATTGTTATTGTCCATTCAACTGAAATCTAAGGCAGTAAAATGGAAAATCAAAAAAGGACTTCGTAGATAGCACTTACGTGTCTTCGGCCACATGCCGCCCGAGGACGTTACAAACTTCCCTGAGGGCTGCCCTCCACCTGTGCGCCTTGTCTTTGTCCAGAGAGTAACGCTCTTCGTGTGCTACAAATGCTTCCGCAAAACTACCCCCCTGATTCCGTACATCAGACGGGTCGACATGGTAGAAGATAGGCAGAACCCGCTGCCCCGTCACTGCTTGACACTCCATCATCTTCGCCAGTTCCTCCAGGCACCACGTCGAGGCTGCGTAGTTGCGGGAGAAGACGACGATAACGAATCTCGACCCTTTCATTGCGGAGAACAGTCTGCTTGAAAAAACTTCTCCTATTGGAAGGCCTTCATCCCTGAAGGTGTTGATTCCGGCGTCTAGGAGAGCTTGATAAAGGTGACCGCTAAAGCCCGTCCTCGTGTCTGGGCCTCTGAAACTCAAGAAGACGTCGTAGGTCCAGCTTGGATGGGAGGAAGGAGATGAAGAGACGAAAGCTCCGGTAGACGTACCGCCAAAGGCAACCATGGCGACCCAAGGACGGTGTGAGATCGCTAATCACACGGAGTTCACAAGGCAAGGTCTACAGACATATGCTAGATCTATGACGAACAACTACGTCTAAATTCGTCTTCCACTTTGGACTTTGTCCAAAGTCGACTGCCGGACAGCTATGTTGGTGTTTATGAAATGGTCGGAGTCAATGTGTCCGCGACTGTTTCCCTTGACAGTGAACCCACATCGAACACATTAAAACCAGAATATACAAGAATATACAGGTATAGTAGACATGTCCATAGCATGTTATCATTAAAGTGCTTACAAAACCCGTTTGGCCCATATTTTACAAATTGTTACTACCTAATTATACTAATGAACTTTTGCATTCAATGGATCACCAGTTCATAAATTGAAATAACTTTAGATGATGAAACCTTAAGTTTTATTATTGTTTCCATAATTTTATATAATTTTTTCTGATTTGAAAGATTTAAATTAATTGACTGTACACTGTTCTAAAACTATTAAAACAATATTATTTGTTTTTCATTTAAAATAAATCTGTCTCTTTTTCGACAACTAAATAATCTTAAAATAATTCAGTTGCGGATCCTCAAGGTCACGGAAATCTCCCCAAGGTTTTACCGAGAAAATTCAACACATCTCATCGTCTGCCTCCGGGCCTAGTTTATACAGAAGCCGTAGACTTACGGCAACCCTCAAAATGACCGAAATCGCCCCCAAATATTCCCAGTGCACTTTACCCCTAAACCGTGCTACTTTACGACAAAACCCACCAATTCTATACATCGACTTATTTACTAAAAAAAAAACCACTTGACCAATTCTAAATACACCCGGCAACATAAAATAAGGCACCTGAACGCACGGTGTTCCTGCTGTTTCCAGTCAGCCCCTGCTCGTTCAAGGCAGGGCTCTTGGTAGGGCTTCTACGACGGTCCAGCCCGCCTCTCTTGCCCATCTCGCCAACGCTGAGCATATCCCTTTCTCAATTAATTCAACTGGAACCGTAACATATAAAGGACTATATAAAGAAGTTCATGTTGGAGATACGTGATTATATTTTTAATATTGATTATTATTTTTTACAATTAGTAACGTTACTATTAAGAAATTATTTGTATAGATGGTAGGTAATTATTTTTATTTCTTTATTTATATATTTTCATCTTTGCATGTCCCTACATTATAAAGAAACATCCTATATACATCTTTTCTCAAACAGTCAATATACAAAAGTTCTCAATTCCATGCTCTCCTTTCCTCTCTCTTTGTGACAGTTCACAATAAAGAACTTTTTTTGCATTTTGGGAGCATCTTTACATTTTGAGGAAATCAAGGGGCTCAGATAGTATTTCCATGGAAGAATTTCGGCACTACAGCTTCTTAGGAAGTATAAAAACTTGGGCCAACTTTTAGGGGTTGCAGTCGTGAGAACAGAATATGCATAATCAATTTCAGGAATAAGCTAAATTAATTGCAGCCCCAACAACATCAGTATAGTATAGTTCATTTCCTTAGATGTCTGTGACAGCATTTATAAATCTCTAAACAATAGAAGTAGGCAAATTTTAAATCTGGCTCCTCTTAAAGGGATCATATCAAATTAAAAAGTAGGATAAAACACGCAGAACCATCCATTACTGTTAGTGTAATGTCTAAGGTTGAACTTGTCAAATTCCTCACACTTTCACCATAAGCTATTCAATAAGACACCGAGAAGATGACCTTAAAACCAAAAATAGATTAAAACCATCCATTACTGTTAGTGTAAGCCACTTTTCAATTGAGACATACATACAAACCGTGAGTAAGAAACTGACAGAACTTTTAATTAAATGCAATCTCCTACCAAGAAGAAATTTTTTTAATGAAGTGCTATTTTGTACTCCTTGAAAAGAAAAAGAAAAGGCAGATATATAAAGATATGAAACAATTAGTAATAAATTTACCTCATTATATTATTGGATTTAGCAAAGGAAAGTATTTCAAGGTCGCCTCTTTATAAATGGATCGTCTAAGCGCTCAGTTGCAGCAGGACGACGGCTGGCCTCTACTTGCAGGCACCGCAGGACAAAGGCTCTTGCATCGTTTGACAGATAATCAGGAACAGTAGGTGGTACCCCTTTCTCAAGTTTATACCACTGCCAAGTCTCAGAATGCAATACTCTTAACACCAAAACCAAGTCCTGCAACCATGAATATTATTTAGAACTGGTGTAGCACATATCTTGTGGGTTTCGTACAAGAGGTTTACATTATATATAAGAAAAAAGAAATACAGGATAGGAAAAATCAACCTTCTTGTCCTTAATGTGTTAAATGGTATAAAAATTTTCCAAAAGCATCCAAAACAAGTAATATTACAGAAGTATATCATGCTTTACAATCAGCATCAGAGTTATCTCGACAATAAACATCAAAACAACACAAAAATTTGACACGCATCTCTTCCACTTCCAAATATGAACGCTTGCGTGTCAACATCTCCAATACAGTGCATCCGAGACTCCATATATCAGCTGAAGAACCAGACCCTAGCTTCTTCCTATTAATAAGTTGTACATGAATAGCTTGGTAATCAGAAACACTAGACAGAATTTTTAATAAAATGCAATCTTTCCGCCAGGTAGGAAAATTTTTAAGGAATTGCTACTTTGTAAGTTCAACTCTATGAAAAGGAAAAAAAGAAGTCTATAAGTATGCTCCCACAAAAGGAAGCATTAGACCATCTAACTAGAAATACAAGATATTCCAGCTAAAGGTGAAGAAAGATCAAAACCCCAGTAATTCGTATGATAGCTTGGGAATCCTTTTTATGTATGCAAATTTTTAAACAATGTTCCACATCCTCAAAGTATCCATTGTGTAACAGTTTTTTTGTACTTAGGATTTAAGTTATCTAGATCAACAAGTCATATGTCTAGAGCTGAGTATAATACATCGAAACAATAAAGACCAATGACTTTCAACTTAATCTCAAATTTGAGAAATCGAATAAATTTATAAGTTTATCAATAATAATTATTAACAAAATGAAATTAAAATATAACAACTATACATGTGACTGACAAAAGAGACTAAAGACCTAATAATTAGTAGTATAGCAGTAACTTAAATACAAAAGGAGAAAGGTAAACCTCAGGGACTATGAAGAATGCAATCTCCTAGAGAGATAGAGGCTCACTGGATCTAAGTTCCTGAAAAAGGACACAACGATCAATGTTAGTAAACCAAATAGACAATACACCTTAGAGGCATTGTTGACTGATTCTTTACTAGGCTTCCTCAAACTTTTTTTTTTCTTTTTTTATCGGCAATTTCATCATACTTACTTTAAACTTTGCATGTAAAATAGTTGTATTATGTAATGCTCGTAATCCACACTTGATATATTAGACGAGAATTGTAACGTTAATTGGTTAATCCATCATAATTATCATTAATCAATCAAAGAATAATGCAATGAATAAATTAAAAGAAAACATAAAAACTTGATTAGTACAAATTCCAATATTAATTTGGAATCACATGAAAATCTAAAGATTAGAACATTCATTAAAAAATAAAAGACTAAATATCTTTTTGTGTAGTATTATAAGATATAAGAATATGAAAATTTAATGGTTAAAAAATTCAATAAAGACTGAATATGTCTTTAAATGTTGCATCATGTTAATGTGTAGTCATTCCATTCAAAAACAAATAACACAAAGTTTCAAGTGCATCTTTCTCTAATAAAATAGAAAGCTATTTAATTTTATTTTGCATGCATAATTTGAAACCATATAGAATAAGGGATATTCTACCTTTTCCAAGTGCCTTTTTGGAATATTAATTAAGTTAGACGATTAATTGGTAATCCCATTAGGTGGAAATTCTATAATTGGGGACAATTGCAATATTAATTGGTCAACCCATCATAGTTATAAATCCCTAAATAAAAGAAGAAATAAATTAGGAGAATCATATCATTTTTACCTTTACTCATATCCTTACTTTATCATTGCTTGTATAAAAACCCGTGACCTATAAATATCATCAATTTCTACCTAAAACCATAAAAAAAAAACCCATAACCGTTTTATCCTGGATGAAAAACAAAGCAATGTCAAAATTGGACTTGTCACATTCTTTTACATTATTGCTTCAGCCTATGCAATGAGACACTAAGAACATGACCAAAAAACCAGAAGTAGATTAAAACTATAAATTGCGGCAAAAGTAAGCTATTTTTCAATTGAGACATATGTACAAATCGGAGAATATTTTTAGAATATTACAACAATTACCCCTCACACCTTACATCCCAGGAATCTTTCAGCCCCTAAAATGATAATTCTAGAAGAAGAAAAAATTAAGACTAGCAATATTTTACATCAAACTCCACCCAAGAAAAATCAGTCTCCTTTTTCCACAACCAAATAATCAGAAAATAATTTAGTAGCCGCACGCTCTTGGTAGGCTTGCTCTTTCGTCTTATAGATCAATTTATACGCCTAAAAAGTGCTCCGAAATGGATTAAGACCAGAGGGCACTCGAGTGAGTACTATCCACTGCAAAGGATATATTTAGTGGCTGAAAACCCAACTTGAGAATGATGCAACAAGAAAAATTTCTGGAGCGCCTAGAGATGGACGGAGCTGGGGTCAAAAGCAAAGACATTGTATCAGTGACAGAAAACAATAAACCAGCGCAAGATGCAATTTCTTTTTTTTTTTTTTTTTTAAAAAGATGGTTCATGAAGTTTGAAGTTGCCCAAAATGTGAAACTTATATTCAGGTTCTTGGACAGAGTTATCAGGAAAATTGTTAAGTAATATCAGGTGGAAATTGAATTATACATAAAAGGGTAAAGACGAAAAATTTCAGGTGTCTTAAGGCTTCTCATCTCTTTCATTAGGAAAAAGGTTTCCATGTTGTGCCAAGGAACACCATGACAATGTCTGGTTAATGAAGATGTAAAATAAATAATAACTTTTTACCTCACTACGTTTGAGAATTTGGTGAGGAAAGAATTTCAACGCCGTCTACCAAAATGATGAGGAGATCCCGAGCCTGACGATGTAGAAAGTCGCCTCCTTACAAATGGATGCTCCAAGAGCTGAGCTGCAGTAGGACGATCACGGGCCTTTGCTTGTAGGCATTGCAGGACAAAATCCCTTGCATCTTTTGAGAGAGAATCAGGAATAGGAGGTGGTTCACCCTTTCCAATTCTAAACAATGCTGCCATCTGCCAAGTTGCAATAGAGGATGCTTTTAACACCAAACCAAACAGTTGTGCAACAAATAGATAGTACTTAAGCAGGTGTGAAATATATTTTACAGGTTCCACTGAAGGGTTTTGCATTCTGAGAAGGAAAAATGAACTTTCCAATGATGAATTTTAAATACTTTTTCCAAAGGCTTCCAAAAGGAAATGTCGCAAAAGTAGAAGAGAGCCAGGCTTTACAAAAGACATCAAATTATTGTAACATAAACATCACGATAAGAAGAAAAATAAGAGACACACACCCCTTCCAAACCCGAGTATGGAATCTGACGTGTCAGCATCTCCAATACAGTGCATCCAAGGCTCCATATATCAGCTGGAAGCCCATAACCTTGGTTCCTCCCATTGACAACCTGTACATGCACAAATTCGTAAATAAAAACCTAGACAGAATTTACCTGACATAACATGTTTTCACATAATCAAATGCAGTCTCCCAACAACAGACAGAAAAACCTCTAACAGGGTAAGATCCTGTAAGCACAATTCTTCAAATGAATAAAATATATCCAAGTATATCAATATGCACCTTCTTCCCCTCCTTCTCCCCCCTCAAACACCAAAATACAATAAAAGGAAAAGATAAAAAAGAAAAAAAAGAGTATTTGACCATCTAACCACTGATATGAAATGTTCTGGCTGAAAGGTGAAGAAAGAAACTACCATTGATGCAAAGTCTGACATTTTGCCAAGTGTTTTAGCAGCATAAAATCAATATCAACCGTCAATAACCATCAAGGTATAAAAGTAATCAACACTTCTATATAGAGATGATGTACAACTTAAGGGGAAAATAATCATCCTTGGAGGCCTTGTGAAATCAAAGGTAATCTAACAAAGCCCTAGGCAAGCACTCAGAATCAGCCAGGTGAATCAAATTTTTCCATTTGCAAAATCCAATTGCAGATTCATTAGATAACAAACAACCTTCATCATTGCCAGGTACTTGCATCCATCAGCAAGTCAAAATCCTCATTAATACCTCAAAAAGCTCTAAGAATCCATAAAGTACATTACAAATAAGATATATGATACATTTAGGGGATATCAACAGCCAAACGCTCAAAGATGGCTCTATTGATCACAAGTTGAATCTATTCTTTAGAAAAGTGGCAAGTAATTATTAACCAATAGAAACATGCACATAAGTTGAGTTAATGACTTAGGCCAAACCTAACACAGGATGGGAAAATAACATAGACAGGATTGGAAATTGATAAGGAAATGAAGATAGAGTGATCGTATTTTAAACCAATATATAAGACTACCAATGACCAGATAGCATAGCAAATTTTAAAACGTATAGCATGGTAAAATAACCCATGGACTGCACTTAGAAGAGAGATCAAAGCCCCAACACTGGTCAGATAACTTAGAAAAAATTTTCATGAATGCAAATTTTAAAGCAACTTTCCACATCTCATTGTACCTACAGTATTACATATTTTTTATACTCAACCGTAATCTAGACCAAAAGTCAAAGATCTTAATTGAATAAACAAAGTCTTCTACTTGCACCTAGACTTGGACCCAATTTAATTGGAACTAAAAGGTTATGTAGTTCTTTTCTAGGAAATAAGTTCAATCTTAAAAGCCAAAAACTTGCAATACAATCTGAAACTCAAGAATCCATAGCACAAAATGTGAGTCACCAGCCAAGCTTTTAGATCAGTAGTGAGGTCAAATACATAGAAGTCATAAGGGTTATAGACAAAACAGCAGCATTTTAGGTCAGTTAGGTTGAGAAACCATGTTATAAAGGGCAATCCCTCGTAGTTTAATACAAGCTCTTTTGATACGCACTTACAAATTCCTACATTTTGTGTTTACTAAGGCTATTCCAGCTTTCAATCCAATTTTCAGTTACTGATATGCACATTCTTCAAAAACTTTGAACTAATGAACTTTGCAACTAAAAAATTTGACTCTTATCAAATAGCTGAATCAGAGTTTGGGAAGGAAGAGAATACTGTCATGTAAAGAAGTTTCTCCTATATACGGAGTCAAAACCTATGGCTGCAGCAATTGCAATATGTATTAAGTCCATAACATGTGCCAATCTAATACTTCCATCAGCCGACAGGCACTCAAATAAGTTGACATTTAAAAATCCCGTTTTCTCCAATGTCTGAAACTGGACATAAACGAATTTAGTACCAATGGATCCATCTATTAGATTATTAGATTTAATATAGAAGGGAAAAGACAAACCTCAGGCGCCATCCAGAATGCAGTCCCCTTGCAGGATAAAAGATCATTCAATTTGGTAGCCTGAAAAGGACACAGCCATCAACATTAGGAAAAAAAAATAGACAGTCAGACAAAGTTACTTAAGATGAAGAAAAAATTATAACAGAGTAAGAGGAAGGGAAAAAAAACCTTAGCCAATCCAAAATCTGCAAGCTTCACAGATCCATTCACATCTACCAATATGTTTGCACATTTGATATCCCTTCAATACAGGAAAGAAAAACATAAGATTCTAAAGATCAATAGCAAATAGTACATAATCATGTGTATGTGTATGTCTGTTTATTGGGACACAGTGAAACAACAAATTTTCTATGCATTTTAAGTAAAAGGCTTTCTATTACATGATAGTAATTGAGGGAAAAATACAATGTTCAAAGAGCCACTTAAAGAAGCATCGTGAGAAAAGCAAAAACAAAAGTTATGAAAATCCCAAGACAAATATTATCATACACTTAATTTATCAATTTTCATGGTCAATGCTTATAAAACTTTCTAGTCCAAATCCAAAAATTGGCTTGTGTAATAATGCTCAAAAGTAGTCATTCAGAAATTTTCTTATTTTTGAAAACAAGGGAAAATGTTCCTAATTAACTCTGCTCCACAGAAGGCGGAAGAAATAGTGGTTTTAAAAATGGTGGTTCACAGGACACCACAAGTCTAATAAGATAAGTTTGATCGAACAGAAGTGTTCAAGAAGTAAATCAATTGCTGAATTAAAGGACCTCAGAAGCATGTGCCAGGGGCTAAAGGAAAAACAAGCTTTAAGATCAAAGAAATATTGAATAGAGGTTTGATTTTAACATGAAGCATAATTTGAGACCCCCAAGCTCTTCATGATAGAATTCTACAATTTTTAGCATTATTAGACTTATTAGAATTAATTTCTGGATCTTCAAGACATGGATTGTAGTGATGGCCCATAGCTCTTCGTATTTATCATTTCTATTTCAGGTCTTCTACAATATTTTTTTGTTTGGTTTAGTTCCTTATATAATATGAGACCAAGATTTGGGGAAGTAGAATGAATGAAACAACCTAACTCTTTCGATTTCATACAACCATTTGTTTGGTAACTTTTAGAATATTATGCTTTCCTTTAATAATGTTATGCCATTAAAAGGAGGCATCTAATAGAAGGCTTTCCAAATTTTGCATCTCTTCAACCCATTGTCACCCAAAAAAAGGGAAAACTCACTGGTGACAAAGCTTGCAGAGGCTAAGATACCAAAGACAATAAGGAAATACCAAACAACAACAATTTAAAATCAATTGAAAGCAAGAAAACCAAATAACCTCAAGATCACATACATAATGATAAAAGAAAATATATGTATCACCTGTGGACCACATTTCTGTCATGTAAATACTTTAAACCGTGTAAAATCTGTCTCGTATATCCAGAGACTTGAGAATCTAGAAGACGAAACTTTTGATAAACCTTTAAGAGGGAGCCTTGTGTTACTAGCTCTAGAAAGATATATAGATTTGATTCATCCTGCAACCAACATCAACAAAACACAAGATAAGTGCTTGAACAATCAAAAAGTTTAGATAGAACTGAAAATTATAAGAAAGCATAATCCTTTAAAGCAAAATGCTAGAACACATTAACAATATTCCTATTGTTATGTGAATAAGAAGCGACAACTCTTTTACGGATATGAATATAGGCACCACTCATTTCTAGTCAAAAGTGTCACACAAAGAAGTGCCAAAAAATGCAATCAAAGAAGTTGCCAAGATATCATGACATGACCACAAGTAATTTTTACTTCAACTAATTATTTTGAACTGCATAATTACTTCCTATGACTGCAAAAGTGCAGAAGTTGATGAACTATAATGGTAACTTTGCTATTATGAATTAGATTCAAGACACAAAGACAATATGAAAAATATTTTCATTTTTCTTTTCAGAAAAGAAAAGTGTACCTTCTCTGTGCCATAATATTGAACTATATTCTCATGTTCAAACTTACTTAATAGAGCAATCTCCTGAAAAATGAAACAAGGGATGAGAATACACAATCTATGCAGAAAAAGCAAAATGGAAGAATAAACTTTCCCTCCCAAAATAATGTCAAGTTTGCACATAATATTACTACTCAAACCCAAAATATTATGTTAGAATAAAGTATAAGCCTATCTCACCTGCTCAAGTTGATAAATACTTAGTTTTCCTTGACTTCCTTGATCAAGCAGTGAAACTTCCTTAACGGCAAAAAAAACTCCATTACTGCAAAGCAGGAAGGAAATATTAACAATATATCAGGCAAAACAAAAATCTTTATTTATATGTCCTAATATAAGGAGGACTACATCAACTAGTAAATTGTAACCTTATGTTGGTTTCGAGTAAAACCATGGCTTGCATGGCAAGCCTAGATATCATTCATGTCTCACAAAAGGAAAATTATAGGAAATAGAAAATAAACAAAGCACTGAAGATATTGCTTATTAGAAGATGCCCATTTTATTTTTGTGGCCAAAAGGATATGGAAGGGTTCTGGGGTTTTGATAAGCAAGCAAAAAATTAAACTCTCGATGAATTTACCTTCAAATATAATAAACAAAGAAACCTAGAAAGTCCTGGAGGGTTCTAGAGTCAACTGAATTACCAAAACAGCCATAATTTGCAAGAGATGAAAAACCAACTACTTTGCCCCCAATTACAGAATTGACTGTAACAAAATAAATAAAACAGAAATTTAAACTTGTTTGTTAAGTCCCTAAACTCCCCCAAATTGACTTTCAGAAACATATATGGCCCAAGCCAAAGTGATGTTGCACATAAGTAACAAAACAGGTCTTGGGATTTATTAAGCTGCAAGGAAATCCAAAACTTTGACCACCTTAGAGTATCTAACAAGGAAACAAAACAAAAACTTTCTTATCAATAAACGTTTCTTCCATAGGAACATAACAATGAGTCTGGCGCGAATGTACATCATTAGTGTGATGCAGCAAATCTACTCCCATGGATTTATTGATCCTTTGCTAGAAAGTAGAATATTTTGTGGTAGGTCTTGCCAACATCATGAGATTACTACAGCAAGCCTCCTAAATAGGGTGATGCAATCAAGCTCTCAGTTTCAACCGTGAATACGGTGCTAGATTCCTCAAAATTGTAATACAAGTTTACTATATTGACCAGTTAAAACTCACCATAAGGTCAAGCCCTTTCCAGTCAAGGACTTGGCAATAATACTACCAATCTGAAAACTAATTTTTAAAGGAATGATGAAAAGGGCATCTGTTAGAATGAGAGAGTGCACAAATTCATCTTAGCAGGATATCATGATGATGCCTTCAAACAGCAAAAATTAAAGTACAAAACTGAAAAATATGTAAATCCATCTGTCAAGGAGTAACAGCTGAGAAAAGTACATAACCAAAGATTTGACAAGTGTGATCAGATACAAATGATTTTGCAACAATTACATGTTTCAAAAATTAGTACAATGGCATGCCTCGTTTCAAACGGTTGTTAAGTTGCTTCAGACATGACAATTTTATTTACTGTCCAACCCCAAACAATATCAAATATTTAACTTTATAAAGAGTTACTCAGCCTCCTGCGTCCTAAGGACCAACAAGGACAGTACAGGAATATTCACCTGTTGTCCATCGGCTACGCCTTTTGGCAAATGCATGTCTGAGTCGACTGTGATTTCTTTTGACCAATCAAATCTCTTTCTCTTTTTTTTCTTTTGTGGTAATTATTTAAAAGATGCACCCATTAGAAGGTGTGCAACAGACTTGTACCCGTTAGGGTTTGAGGCAATTGAAATGCCTAAAATGAAATTAGGAGTGAACTCGTAAGCATGTACTCTGACAGCCATCACTCCTTAAAAGGAGGAACAAACACGCCATATGGATTAGTAGGTCACACACGCACACATCCAATAACTTTTAGAAACTTCAATTTCACCTACAGCATGTTTTCCCCGGAGTACCTACAAACCATCTAAAAAGGAGAAGGAGATGCAAACATTATACTATGAAATAACTTGCAATATTGGACTAGTGGTAAATGCTTGATTAATCTTGAAGGATAAGATATATAAAGGGGAATTTTTACGTTAAAGGATCACGCAGCTAAACAATCTATTCATATCAACTTTAAGTCTTTTCGATGAGCAGCAATTTATCATGGCATCACACGAGAGAACCCAACATTAACGATTATCTTCACTCTTAATATCAGTTTTCTATAAACAGCATTCGAAAACTTACGCGGCGATTCCTTCATACACTGACCCAAACGATCCGCGTCCCAGTAGGTTTCCCTTTTCCCAACACGTGGTGTCAGGCCTAATTCTCCCATTAGGCGAAATATTCGTCGGATCTGTAGTAGTGCTTGACGAATCGTCATCATTCGACGTGGTAAACGAACACGACTCCGACAGCACAGCTGGGTCGCCATGCCTATTCTCGTCCTCCACCACCGCCTCTCTCTTCACCCTTTCTAGTTCATACTCAACTTCTTCTTCATCTTTCTCCCCTGCCTTTGGTTCTTTATCGTTCTCTTCTTCATCGGAAGATGATCCGTACCCGATAATCAAAGAACCTCTCTCATTAACCGGTGCTAACTCGTGGAAAAGGTCCCATGTCGAGCACCCATTATCCAACACCGGAAGCTTCCTTGATGGCGGTGGCTTAAGCACCGGAGGCGGCCTAACGCCCTTAATACCATTTCCCCCCTCTCCACCACTGCCGCCGCCGCCGCCGCGACAACCTCCTGTCACACAGCACCCACTAGGCTCAGGCAGATCTGCCCGGGGCAACTCGGTTTCAGCCCCAATTCTCACGCCATCAGCAATTCTCTCACGCAAGTCCTCTACAGCTTCGCTTTCCACCGTATCCTGGGGTTCCTCCCTGATCGGACTACCCATCCCCAGTCTCGGCCTCGGTAGAATATCCGAGGACGATCGGATTTTCCCAGCCTGCCAATCCGACTCGGGGATCGCGAAGTCCTCGGGCCCGGAGAACCCCAGCCGTTGGCATATCAGATCGAGCTCGCCCTCTACTCCTTCGATTCGGAAGCTCGAGCGGTCCCCTAGGTCTAGTGATCTAGTTTGGAGGGAAGACGACGTAGAGCCTCCGCGGGACGAAGGCGAGGACGAAGCGTCGTACTCAAAGTTCTTCACCGCATTTCGCCGGTCCAGCCTCCGCTTCCCCGTCTTCTTCCCCTGATGCATACCACTGCTCTGCTTGCTACGACCGAAAATTCGAGGTAGATGATGCATAGATAGCTAAACCCATGGAATGCTCACCTTCAGTCTTCTCCCGGCAAAACAAGCAGCGAAAACTTCGAGAAATTGCTCTCCGAGCGTTCTCTCTACAAACAACGTAGCTATTCACTTCTTTCTACAATTTCACCGAGAAATTCCTGAGAAGATTGATTACTCTGGAGCTGGTTTGATTGAGCTTAAGGGTAAGCACAAAAGGGGCCGACCAAAGGAAGCGAAATGGCTAAAGAGAGCGACCGAGAAGAGAGACTGGTAAACGCCGTCGCAGTAGAGAGAGAAAACGCGGTGCCATGTGGACCGAAGAGTAGATGACTAGATCAGTGACAAATGATTGGATGGATATTTATTTCTTCATTTTTTCGGAGCCTGCGGGAGTATCAATAAAACAGACACTACGCGATTTTTTCGCCTTGCGGAGCTTCCACCCCACGCCCACGTAACGGCTGACCACAATATTACGTGCTTTTCCGAACCTTTTATATTATTAAACTGAAACTTGAGTGTGGGTTAGGCATTAATGCGATCGTCCAATCAAGTGTCGGCACAATGAACACATAATCGCTGGTTGTAGTTTATTTATAAAATAAAACCATAAATAGTGTTAATAAGTAAGTAATATACCCATACATTAAATTTCTCTTTTTAACTACTATAATAATAATGTATTAATATATAAACAACAAGACCTTTAGAGTTTACCTTTAAATTAATAATAAGGTACTTAATAAATAATTAGAATTAAAAATTTCTGGATCTATGGATCAGACGGAGCCACGTGTTTTTCACGCCTTAGCAGGATTTGGTGGCACTGGGAGGTTCGGCTAGACAGATGTACCTTTTTGGTTCCCCGACAGTCCTGCCTAGCAAAAGATTGGTTACAGCTGGATTTTAACCCGTTTCCACACGGCATCGGTGCAGTGCTTGGGCCAACGTGGGGCAGCCCAATCGAATGGCCCATTAGTAATTAGCCCTCGGCTCCAAAAGTCAAGTTCTCTAGATAACCCCGAGAAGCTTTGAACTTTAGGTTCACGCATCTTAGCTAAAACACTCGTCTGAACGGGGTCTTTTATGCACGTGGACTAGCCTTTTTTAATCCTAATCCCGGGTAAGATGAACTTGAAAATCAACTTTTATTTATTCGAAAGAGTAATTCAAAGGTCAAAGCGTGTTCAAATTACATCATAATTTAATTAGAGGATAATTTATTTTTAAATCGTGATCCACATAATAGATAATAAGTCTTTTGTGTTTAAAATTCCTTAATTATATGTTCAATTAACTGAAAATACTTTAAAAATAAATATATTACTTTTATTTAATTTAAACTATTAAAAAAAATTTTCAGTTCGTTACCTCATCCATTTTTAGATGTTTATGTAAATAATTAATTAGAATTAAGTAATTATAAGCCATTGTAAAGTTAAGCAAATATACTACTTAATATATTTTATATTTTTACTTTTATTTATATATATAGTACATTACTATGTAAATGATTAACTTTTTTTTTGTAAGTTGAGATTATACCTATTTTTTTTTATTTAAAGTATGATTATTATAAATAAACCATATCTGTATGCTGCGGAGGATGGAAGTGGTAAAGGGAGAATGAGAATCCTTTTGCCAAGCACTTTTCTATATTTTGCTGAAAGTGACAACCAGTCCGGTCTCGTGATTCTTGGCGAAAAAGAAAAACGTAGTAGGTAGGAAAAAGAAAACTCGTGGAACTTCTCTTTCATTGCTCTCCCCAAGCAACGCCGCGTGGATTAATTGACATTGTCCATTTAAAGAATATTCATGGGACAGAAAATGTCTTCTTCGAATTTAGAATCTTCAGAGTGATAGGGAAATATATTAGGTAATTCGTTGTTTTTGTTTATTCAATTACTTTGTCAAGCGATAAACAGGGAAGTTTAGAAGTCATCATTTTTTTGTTTGAAAAACATTCTTGAGGTAAGGTTATCTTTTACAAAAAAAAAAAAATTGTTAAAATATGATGTATATTTCACATTATTAATATATTGATAAGTTGTATTTTATATAAGTAAAATGTATTTATCTTTTTTACAATGCTTAGAGAGATAATTAAGCTTTAAACATGCTAGAAATTTATTGCAAACTAAATATTTATGCTCGAAATAATGTCACATTAAAATATATTATAAGTTTCATGTAAACTAAATATTTTATGAAAATTGATATTTATTGTGTATCTCATGCTATTAGTACATTCACGTGTTTTATGTTTACATGTAAAAGTGAGTATTAAAAATATTATTTGTTGTAATCACACGTGACTAAGAGGTTGCGTGTCTATTAACAAATTATTTACTTAAGTTCGAGTCATATTTATTTTTGATTTAGTTTGAGCATGATGCCAAGGGTTCAATCTTAGAAAAGGTTAATTTTGCTTGGTGTGGTTTCTATTCCTTTTTTAAAATTAAAAAAAAATTATTAAGTAACCTAATTGATTCGTGTATTTCATTTGTCAAAATGCTTTTCTTGTCAAATCAACCACTAAATAAACTAAAATATATTTTCCACCTAAGAGAAAAAGTAAAGAGGAATTTGTAAAATATTATCACCCATGTATTACTATCATATCAACATATTTTTAATAACAAAAGAGACAACGAAGATAACAATATAAAAATGGTGTTATATTTATCAACCCACTCACTTAAATCAACTATTTATTTAAGAGTTAGGTGAGTTATCCATGCCGTACCCTCCTGTATAGGTGGCCCTTGGTTGGCCCATTTTATGCTAAGCGTGTTGCTATGCAAGGATTTTTGTAATTTCCTTTGTAAGTAGAGAGAGATGTTGTTAGTAGACACGTAGTTCATTTGACAGATAAAGAGGTCTTAATTTGACATCTAATTCCCTACACCCTAGAGAGACAAAAAAGAAATAGCTATCTTCTAGAGTGGGAGGTTACCTTGGGACATGTCCTGGGGTTAGGGATCCTACGACTCACTTAGTGAGTTGCCATAATTAATGTGTTGTCAATGAACTTTTTTCATGCACGTGGCCATTCTACGAGGCAGGAGTCAATTGCAAGCTATCAGGCTCATGGAAAAATCTATTACCTTTTGCTTTATTTTATTTTTTATTTTTGTCAAGTGCATCTCATTTTTTAATTCCCTGTTTTCCTACACAAAATCATTTTAGATTACATTGTTTTTCAAACGATATATGATGTAAAAATAAAATATACATATCTAAGTGTTAAAAATCATGTTTTTTCTTCAAAACTTGACAAGGGAATTTTTTTTTTTTTACATATAAAAGACATTCGTAAAATTAAAAATGTTGCAGAACATTTTAAAACCCATCTATAATCAAGGAAAGGTAAAAATTATAGATATTGTAAGTGATATAAAAAGATGTCCTATACTTAAATCACAAATTCTAATACCATATTATTAGTATGAATTATAAACTTTGATGTTAAATTATAAAACAAATTTTTCTTCAAATCAACTTAGTGGAGTTAATCATCCATTTCCACCTCCCCTTTTGTGTTAAAAAATAAAAAATAGAAATGACAACCAATATATTGTCTTCGGTTAAATGCTCGTCTAAAAGACCAAAGGTAATTAGTTGCCAATTCTCATGGAAAAATCTAGTATTCTGGGCTTTAGAAACTTTTTTCAGCTGCGTCTCATTTTTGGCTCTTAATTTCTTCCTTGTTTTCCTTCAATAATAATAGTAATAAAACAATTAAATGATGTGCAATGTGAGAATAGCATGCAGATATCAAAGTGTTAAGAGTTATATTTATTTTTAAAATAAATTCATAAATTTTGGCTATATATATATATATTATATTAAAAATAGAGAATCAAATATATTTCTCAATTCTATAATATTATAGTTTGAGAATTTATCAAAAATCTTAAGATAATAAAAGAAAAGGTCTTATCACTTATGGGATCAAAGACCTAATTTTTTACTTCTCATGTGGAGACAATATTCATATTTAACATATAAAAGTCTAAGAAAACATTTTGGAACGAATCACTCAAAAAATAAATATTTATTGGTAACACGAGAAGAGCAATGAGGTCAACTTCTCGTAAATATACAACATGGATCCCGGCAATGAGATTGAGCATGCCCCCCTTCAATCTTTATACAAGTAAAATAACCCCAATAGAGATGCGTAGATAGACCCATAGACTCACACCCGCCGAATTTTCATGAAGTTACACATATTTTTTCCTAAAATTGACTTAGAAGAAGGTAGGCAATTTTATTTTTAATATATAATTTATTTTAGACTAAGTTACAAATAGCATGAACCGAACGTGAGATGTTCATCCTCTCCAACCCCTTATCCACATAGAAAAACAGAACAAATATATCGTCTTCTAATAAATGCATGTCAAAAGGACTACAATGCAATTAGTTGCCAATCCTCTCTCCGTAGTAACGCGCCACAATCCGCGTCGCATAAGGCAATTAGTTGGCAACTTTGAGTACATTTATAATAATTGTTAAATTTACATATCTAAAAGGGAAGTGAAAAGATACGATTTAAAAAATGTTATTCAAACTCATGAATTATGTTTCAATTCAAGCAATGTGGATAAATATGAAAAACTTGTTTTCCAAGGAAAAGGAGGAAAAAAGGGAGGAGGCAACTTTAGCGGTTCACGTAGATAATCCATGTGGCCCCCGCTAGACCATTCCTTAGGCCTGGCGGAGGCATGAAGAAGATAGACCATATATAAAAACTTATATCAAGAAAGCTAAGTAGAGATGAGATGGTGCAAATAGCGGGGGTTTGAAAGAAAGAGCACAAAATATATATAAAATTAAAAAAGAAAAGGGAAAATATAAATACAAAGTTTTCTCTTTTAGAGCAGGAGGCTGTTCTTCATACGTTTCATTCACCAGCAGCCAAAACCAACAGAAATTTACAACCCTTCCCTCATTCTCTCTCGCTGTCTCGCATCGCTCCAAACAAAACCCTATTTCGCTATTCCCAGCCTAGGAGACCCCATTTTTGTTCCAATTTTCGCCGCTTCCTCTTTCGCTGTTGATTTCTCTTGCCGGAGTCGGAGACGGAGACGGCTTTGAGGGTTATCTCTGTGAAACGCATTGTTCCGGTTGAGAATAGAGTGAGGCGGTTATTGAGACGGTTTCGTTTTGGCTTCAACGTCGGGCCGCTGAGGGTAGGGTTAGTTCCCTCTCGTATTTCGATGTCTTCGTGACTGCATCTCTCTTTTTTTCTCGCTGAAATTCCCTATTTCTTGCGTGATAATTTTGTGCTATTCAAACCCTAGGTTTTGGAAGTGATAGATACCGGTTCCACGGTTTCTAATTTTTGGAAATTTGTGCGGCCTTCTCGGAGCAATTCTATTTTTCGTTAGGGTTTGTTCTTTGTTTGATGGGAGTGAGCTCCTGTTTGGAATCCCGGGCCGTCTCCTTGGTCTTTCATTTTCACGTTAGTTCTATTTTTTGCGATTCGTTTCGATGTTTTTCGCAGAGATGAGGGTCTTCTGAGCCGGTTTTAGTCGTCTGCCAATCCATCTTAATTAAAGATGGAGGCATAGACACGCTTTCTCTTCAATGCTGTCTTGCCATTGCGTTTGTTCTCGTGCCGCGGGCTCTGTCCCCTGTGAACATTTGCTTCTTTCGGTTCAGATATAGAAGCTAGAAAGCACTGGTGGTAAAGGATCGACTCAGATATACGTGAGTGTGGTTGGGGCGGTTACTTCCTTAATTGGAGTCGATTTGTGAGTTGGAGCTGGTGGTCTAGGGGGATAGAAACTGAAGTCTGAGATAGAACTTTGTAACTTTGTACATAAGGCTAACGGTCTATGTCCTCTGTGTTCACCTTTCTGTGGGACTTCGCTTCTTTTGATTGGAATATAAAGGGATTTTCTTATTTTGATAGAGGACATACTTGCAGTGTGAGAGGGTAGAAAAGTTCATTAAGGGGACAGAGATATTGGTGTATCTTTGGAGAATTGACTGGCTTAATTGGTGGTGGTTTTCAAGCAAGATCGGTTATTTGGGGTAGAAAATTTGAGGTTGGTGTGGTAAACTTTCTAGTCTTTTTGTGGAAAAATTTGGGAAAGGGTGGAGCTGGTGAAGGTTAGAAGTGTTTTCTTTGTTATTTCTGATGATGTTCAGTTCTCCTTATGGAAAGAAGTGAACCCACATTATTTCCAGAATGGTTGAGAAGTACTGGAAGTGTTACTGGGGGTGGCAGTTCAGCCCACCACTCTGCATCAACGGCTTCACACTCAGGTATCATTCAGCTTGTTAAGTCCTATATCTGATTATTTTTCTTTTGAAGTATATACCAATAATAATAATAATAATAATAATAATAATAATAATAATAATAATAAAAGAATCTCCTTCTGTGTGTTGTTTATGTTTATCTTCATGTATGCTATAAATTGGTGCTTATTTCGTTTTTGTTGTTAAAAAATTGTCTGTTAGTCTTTGAATGTTTGACAACTATGCTATCACTGCTGTAGATGGTCCTTCGTTGGCTCATAATACAAGAAATAGGACTGCTAAGATCACAATTGATCTTGATACTCCACGTTCTGCTTTCCCTGAGCGGATATCACCATCAAACTCAAGAAAGAGTTCTAGTAATGGTTCTGCAAAGCATCCCTATAGTAGTTTTAATAGGAGTCACCGTGACAAGGACCGTGACAAGGAAAAGGAGAGGTCAAGCTTTGGTGATCACTGGGATCGTGACTGTTCTGACCCTCTAGGAAGTATCTTTCCTAGCAGGGTAGAGAAGGACAAGTTGTGGCGTTCTCAATCAATGATTTCCAGGAAGCTAGGTGAACCATTGCCCCGAAGAGGTGTGGAACCTAGAATCAGCAGCAATAGCAATCACAATGGTAATGGTGTGGTTTCTGGGGGTGGTATTGGTAGCAGTATTCAAAAGGCTGTGTTCGAGAAAGATTTTCCCTCACTTGGTGCTGAAGAAAGGCAAGGAGTGGCTGACATAGGGAGAGTTTCATCTCCTGGTTTGAGCACAGCTGTTCAGAGCTTACCTGTAAGCAGTACAGTGTTGCTTGGGGGGGAGGGATGGACATCAGCATTGGCTGAGGTGCCAACTGTTATTGGCAGCAGTAGCAGAGGATCCTTAGGTGTTCAACAGACTGTTGCTGCAACTTCTGGTTCCGGAGCTCCTAGTACAATGGCTGGTCTTAATATGGCTGAAGCATTGGCTCAGGTACCATCACGAGTTTCTACTGCTCCTCAGGTAATTGAACACGTTGCCTAATCCTCTTCGGTGAAATAATTAATTCCTTTGGCTGAGTTGATAAGAATTCTTTTTCTTATTTTTAGTTATCTGTGAACACTCAAAGACGTGAGGAATTGGCTATTAAGCAATCACGGCAACTAATACCTGTTACACCTTCAATGCCTAAAGCTTCGGTAAGAGGATTGCTCTTGGTTATTGTAGAACTGTTGGAGTCTCTGTTCATCTATGAACTTGAATTGTAGCGATGCCATTAACTTTAATTAGGAGCTTCTGATACTCTGAGAAAATGGAGATGGTTGTCTCTTATAGTCATGCCATTAGGAGATATTAATTTAGTATTGTGATAAAATAGATTATAAATTGGTTTAACAATTATAATTTACAGGTTTACATCAACTTAAACTTTTGAGATGGGGGATAATTTTTAATTCATTAGAGTGTCAATGTAGCAATCTTAATTTCAAATTCTGATACTCCACATGTCAGGCTCTACCAATTAGAGGAGAAAGCTTTTTTAATTGCTAAACTTCACCATTTTCTATTAGTTTAGGCTTATTGGAATCTTTGGTGCTCTACTGGCTGATATCGTTCAACTATCATTGAAGATTTTTTCTTTTATGGACATTGTTGTTGCTGTTATTTTTCTCTTTAATAAAAGCTATTAAGCATTTTGCTTTCACCTTGTTGAATCAAACTTCTTGCAGTAATGTGATGGAAAACGGCATACAGGAGGGATCAAGTTTGCTTTGCTGTCTGTCATTGTTCTCAAGTTATTTTATTTTATTTTTTCGGTTGATTCATTGGCATTCTGCAAGATAGTTTTGGATGAATGGTGTTGCATTATTTAATTTGTTTTCTTGTATTTCTGTGACATATAATACTCAATTTGTGTTTTATTTGGAAGGAAAAGTAATATATGAGGTAACTCAAGTAGAAAATTGCATGTGTAATAATTTACATTTTTATCAAATTTTTTTTCACCCCCTTTTAATTGGTGCAAAATCTTTATCTGTTTCTATGGCTATGGCTCTGGTTTCTGTATTGGCTTCTTTTGACTACAGCTCTGTTCTTGTGGCTCATTATCAAAGTCAATTTTCTTTAAAAAAGAATTTATCATTGAACTTCTATGAAATGGTTTTGTGGGGTTCAGTCAATTGTCTTGAAAGGCTTGGGAGAATTATGTAACTTCCATTTTTGGTAGTGAACTATTTTACAATATGACTGAGGACTATATTTGAGTCATTGTGGGTCATGGATTTGGAATGTTGTGGTGACATCATTATATGATGCTGGTTGATGTGAGAAGATTAGGCAAGGAAGAACAAATAGCCATGAGCTACGGTTCTTTTAGAACTCCAGCTCTTTTTATCTGTGTTGTTACTGCAATTCAGACTCCAGATTTATGAGTAATTATCTTTTTGTTGCATGCCAAAGATCTCAAATGCTTTTTAACCCTTTGACTAATTGGTCATTCGTGTAAAATATGCTTATTGGTATGATTTCTGCCTTTTTTTTCTTTAATCTTTTGACCTTAGTCATTATTCCAAGACTATCAGCGTGTATTAGGCCACATCTGATACCTCCCCATTTGTTGTTTTTGCTGTTTTATTTTTATATGGAGGGGTATCTTCATACAGAAGCTACTGATACTTTTCTTGATTCTTGAAGGTATAAAGTCTTTTATTCTCGAGTTCATTGAGAAGTGGGTATTAGGAACATCAGAGGCAACTTTTTCATGAGATGTCTGGGTGAAGGAACTGCTAGAAATCAGATCTCTAATTTTTTTAAAGGAGAGACTAAGAAAGCTTAAAAAGCTTCATGTTTTGGAAATACTGCTGTGGTAAACATGTTAGGTTGACGCCAAACAAGCTGCATTGTTTGGATAGAATATATGTTTGTCCTTGGGCCCAAGATTCAGAGCTTCTGGTGCTTCACTTTATGCTATTGTTAGAGTAGACATCCTTCAATTTGCAGTATCACTAAGTTGCATTTGCATAGGGAAAGAAAGATAAGATATGAACAATGTTCATTTCTCCCTGGAAATCGTCCTTCTGATGTTGTAACAAATGACTCCAGTTTCTTGGAAATTATGAAATTCACTCAAAGGAGTACTAAACTTGCAGAATACTGCTGTAAATATGACAGATGTATCATTGTGGTAGTATTGTCTTTGGGAAATTTGATTTTTCTGTTACAAAATTGAGCATTTTCATCTCCTATATGCATGTTGGTGCAAACGTTTGGTGTGAAGTTAATGAAAAGTGTGAACAACCTTGATAAATATTTGGATTAATGTTCTAACATTGAAAAGAACAGGCTAGTGTCCTGTTCTCATCTGTAAGTTAGCTGTTGTCATCTGTCCAAAAAACACTTGTACATAAAAATTCTGATTAGTTTTTCTTGCTATTTTCAGGTTCTTAATTTAGCTGATAAATCCAAGTCCAAAACAGCAGCCAGAGCTAGTGACGTGAGTGTGGCTGCCAAGAGTGGGCAGCTCCAGCCCTCATCTTCACAACATAATAATCAATCTCTTCGTGTTGGCCATGCCAAGTCTGATATCTCAAAGACAACCCATGGGAAGTTTCTGGTTCTCAAACCAACTTGGGAATACCAAACCAATGGAGTTGGTTCTCAAACCAATGGAGTTGCTCCTAGTCTTAAGGATGTTGCTAGTCCAGCTGCCAATACCATCAACAAAGCACCAGATAGCCAACTTCTTGTCACACAATCTGTCGCATCTACATCTGCTCCTTTGAGGAGCCCCAAGAACCCAAATAATATACCTGTGGAGCGAAAGATGGCTGCATCGAATCAGAAAGCTGGACCTACTTTGGAAAGGAGACCTTCCTTGTCTCAAGTACAGAGCCGGAATGATTTCTTCAATCTCATAAAGAAGAAAACTTCAATGAACGCATCTACAGTTCTCCCGGCTACAGGCCCTGTTTCATCTCCCACCATGGAAAAATCTGATGAAGTAACTAGAGAAGCACTCAATGCTTCTGAAAGTCCCCTTGCTACTGAAAATGGTGATGAAATGACTAGTAATGGTGATGCTTGTGAAGTGGTTCAGAGTTTCTCTGTTGTTGGGGAGGACAACATGAGTGGCAGTGCAACAGTTTATCCGGATGAGGAAGAGGCTGCTTTCCTACGTTCCCTTGGCTGGGAGGAAAATTCTGGTGAGGATGAAGGTCTGACAGAGGAGGAAATTGCCGCTTTTTGTCAACAGGTAAAAAACTTTTCCTCGTAGCGCTTTTAGGGATATGACCTTGACACTGAGTTCAGTCTGTTAAGAACTTTCTGTACAGAACTAGTCAGGTGGTGGAACTGATCTGTGTCCTGATTGCACTAAAGATGTCCAATCCAATAATTTTATGGAATTTGTTTCTTTTTTCTAATTTCATCTTTCATTTCGTTTTAAGGGGAGGGGATTAGTAATATAGAAGAAGATTCTATCTAATTAGAATTATTAGATTACTTTTAGAGTATTATATTCTATAACATGTTCATTATTATATATCTCTCTATGTTTTGATACATGAAGCTGGGGTTTGAATGGTCAATAACCATGTTATTGCCACTAGCTGATTTAACTGAGTTGAGTTAAAAGTACTTATAAGAGTCTATGTTAATGTGCAATTTTCGCTTACTTTTGTGCAGTACATGAAACTGAGGCCCTCCTCGAAGGTATGCCGCGGTATGCAGCCAATCCTTTCAAAGCTGTCTGAATCGAATCTTAATGGTTTGGCTGGAACATCCTCTGAGTTGAGTTCACCTGCCTCTGGATCGGAAGCTTGATTTAATTCCTCGTGCCTATAAGATCGAAGAAGTTCTCATTTTTGATGGCAGATGGTTTCTTTTTTCTTTTTTTCCAAAAAAAAAAGGCTGATAAATTGGGTCCGAAAGAAAAGGTTGGGTTTCGATTGGAAGTCTGCATTTTGCTTAATGCAATAAGTTGAAGGTGCCCCAATCCTGCCTGCCTTAAGGGGGAAAGTTTCTGATTTTTTTCTTCTTTTAGGTTTTCAAGGTTGGTTGGGATAGGTAGGGGTAGGGGATATTTTCTCCATTGGAGGATTCTGGGGGAATCGCATCTCTCGGGGGTATTTTGGTTCTTTTCTTCCTTTTCCTCCTAATAGGGTTTAATTCTACAAGATAAGGCTAATGTCGTTTTTGGTCCATTTTACGGAAAGAAAGAAATCGGAAAGTTTCATTTTTAGTTTAGCTCTTGATGTATACCTATAACTTGTGTGTATCTACGGAGGTATTGCGGGCCAAAAACTGGCTCTAATTACACGACTAAAAAGCTAATGCAAAGAACTTCACTTCCGAAATTAATTTCTGGAGGATGTGTCGTTCGGATCATCAAGCAGAAGCCAGACGAAAAACCAGGCGTATCGAGCATCTTATGATCAACGCTTGATAATTCTGTATTCATAACATTGACAATCATATCGATATTTATATAAAAACTGTGGAAATTCTTCAAATTAAGGACTGATAGGGATGCGGAAATCGAGCGATCGTTTGCTGGGAAAATCCTGGAGCGACTCTGTTTGCTAAATGTACGTGATCCAGAGTCTAACATCGTTCAAACTATGATATTTAACATAGCTGTTTGTTCCAATCAGAATCGTGTGCCAACAGAAAGATTTGCTTATGAGAACTGTCACCTTAGAGAATAGCAGTGTTTGAATTCAATCATTCTCTACTTTAGCAAGCACGTCACGGAAACATAGCTGTGTTTATTTTCTTGTGAACTTGCTTATTTCACTGTAAGTATCCTTAGGCCTAGTCCGGCCTGTTCGCTCTTTCATTCTTTCTTGTATAAACCCTATAGACACAGAATTATTCAATAACTGTGAACAGACAACCACAAGCCCTCGGGCATCTCAACATTCGTATGAATATATATACTATATGGCTCTCCATAGGTTCTTTGATGTTGGATGGGCTAGCAATCGGTGATAATCGCTGCTTGGTCACTGGCTTTAGTATTTTTCTAAGCTGCAACCTCATCTCATGATGCTCCCATAAGCAGCAGCAAATTATTGCTCATTTTAGTAGAAAGACAAATTACAAATGCTTGGGTAACATTATGACTAGATTATTGTAAATTGACTATTTTCTCTATGATCTTTGTGCCTTTCCCTCATATCTATCTACCTTGTGCTGTGGTAATCTCTTAGATTTATATCTAATGCTAAATCCAATTTTTAGTGCCGATACAATACGTTGAGAGCAACTCCCACTTCATTTTCTTTATTTACTTTATCTCATCTATTGACCGACTAAGTGACATCTTTAACAAAAGTTTGTCCTCAACGTGCTTCTGTCTTTCGAGGTCCAAGATGACAGTCTAGTCTACCCTATCAACTTGCGAAGGAATGATGAAGTCCACATTGACCAAACCATTTTCTTCCGCGTCAACCTAGTTTACCACATCGATTGCACAAGCCATGTTAGCCTTTGTTACTTTGCAACCTGTATTCCAAACGAGCGCTGCAGGGTGCTTCACAGTCCACCCGTGAGAAATTCGTTCTCGTTTAGATCTACAAAGCGTAAATAGGTATTGACCTTGGGTAATAGCTGTAGAAGAACTCCACCACAACACACGAATGATTAATCTTTTGAGAAATAATTCTTCAATAAAATAAAGACATTAATAAAGATAGGACAAGGAAACACAACTTTTTCTTTTCTTTTCTTTTTCTCGATACAATATTTTTTCTTATCATCAAGAATTGAAAATGATAGAGATGTGTCATATGTTAGTAGTGTGATGATAGGTTCTTAGCCTTATAAGTAATAAAGTTTTTTCAGTTAATATCTTAAATTTTGGAATCAATCCTTATGCCTTAATACAATATCAAAATTAAGGATAAGTATTCACTTTGTTATCCCCTATCTAGAGTTTTGTCATGGATTGTCTATCCACATACAATACTTGTTTTAGCCTAAATATGATAAGTGTTAAAAGTGAAAATTGTTCTCATATTGGTGTCATGAAGATGGGCTTTTGAACTTAGTAGTCTTGTGAGTAAGGACTTCCTAATGAACTAATTTAAGATTAGATTTTTTATTTTTCAATATAGTATTAAAGTCCAAATTAAATCATATTTCAAGCTCATTTCAAAGATAGCATTGTTGTTATCAAGATAACCTTTCGGAATGCAAAAGGTGTTAAAGGCCAAGAGTCCCACACTGAAGAGGAGGAAGCTTATGATTAAGTTTAACTAAAAAAGTACTTTTTTAATCATTAAGTTAATTTTTGAATTAAACTTTAAGCTTTTTTATACTTGTTTAAGTATGAAAATCTATTTCAAAATTTTAAGGTATTAAATGAAAAACATTTATCACTTATAAGATTAAAAGCTCATCTTTACACTATTGAGTGAGACACACATGAAATTTACTTATCTAATACCTAAAGGAGTAAACAAAGGCTAGTTGCGTCAAAGATTATTCTCTTGGGCCAGAAATCATCCCAACCAAATCAATTCCTTCGTACATCAGTTCCCAAGGGCCCATAGAAGGTGGCGAAGCACAACCGGATGGGGCCCCTGGAGATCAACGACGGATGACCGCTCATGAGAACCATTTTTTTTTTTATTTGTCCTTTTAGTCGGGCGAAATTTATTAGGGGAAGGGGTCGAGCTTGGTCCAAGGTGTACGGACGCCATGGGATCCTTTGCTTGGTACGCCGATCATTGCTATCCGGCAAAGCACAAGCGTTTCACTTTTTCACAAGACCTTTGGCTTCAAAGGCCCCTGATGCAGGTTACATGGCTCACATGCACATGATGGGTAATGGCAAGAAAAAAAAAATCCTATTTTAAATCACATTTAGATGTTAATTATATGTGTTAATTACTACTTTACTAGGTAGTAGAAGAATTATAAAGAGTCATTCTCCGAGTCAAATTAATAATTATGAATAATGGGGTAAAATCACAAAAATTTAATTTATAAGGAATTGAAATATTGTATTGGAATATAGACTCTTCTAATATTATGTTCAAAAAGTTCAATATTTTTCCTATATCAGTCACTAAGAAATAAAAAAATTTCAATATATAAGAAATATCAAAACACAAATATTAGTGATGTTGAGATGAAATCACATGAATCCATATCGTAGTGGGATATTGTAAAAGCTGCTTTAAATTAAACATTGTATAAGATTATCTTAATTCCTTGATCTCTTTTATGGTTTTCTACAATAAAGCGGGTCTTATATATCAATGCTATTCTTTTCTAATTCAACGTAAGGAAAAAAGGAAAGGAGAACAAGCATATGACTATTTTTCAGATAATCCTAACTGGATTAATGCAGTTTAACTAGATTATGCTTCCAGAAGATTATTCTTGTTAGAATCTTTGAAATTTTGGGTCACGTAGACACAGCCACAAACACAATCAAAGGCATAAAAAAATTTCAGTAGATAGTCCCTCATAGTATGAATTGATTGTGATATAATAATCAATAGGAAAAGTATAATCTCAAACAATTATAAGTTGTGGAAGATTAAGAGCTTCAACTATTCCTTTTGGTGCATTAAATTGAAGGTAACTTTAGAGCCTAAGCCACAAATATGGTCAAGAGCAAAGAACCTTCCTAAACGGCAGCATGAGAATGATTGATGTCTTAAAATCTATGTCCCATCCTGAGGCTTAAACAAAGTCAAGCCCACCCCACACGGCAGGGTGGAAGATAACATAAACGCTAAGGTATGGATTTATTGTAACTGAAACATCTAAGGTTAGACAAAGTCAAGCCCAACGTACAGGGCAGGGTGGAAGATAACATAAATCAAAGCCGTGATAGACGAAGCAATAAAAATTTCTTGCTCCCCTACTTCGCTCTGAAGACTCGAATTACCAACTGTTACGTTGAATGTTGTTTCTAGTGTAAAGCTTCCCATTTGTGGAAGAAGGCATTTTGGTACGAAATGGGTCCTTTGTCAAGTCAATTCTGGATGGATGTGGAGGTGGGAATACACTTGCACGAATTTTGCTTATTGATCATTAGTTATATAATTAAGCTCATTATATCATGAGAAAACTAATATTAATGATGAGACATGTTATCTATAAGTAATTATCTTAATTGTTAGAAATATTTAAATCAATTACTATGTAATTATAAATAATATATACTTTAGTAGAAATTTTGTGCAATTCTATATAGAGATTATACAAACTCTTTTAATTCTTAGAGTTTCCCATATTTTTGTGGCTTTTGATATCCAGTTTGATTGTATAAGTTTTCGCTTATTGTGCATTCTAGATCTTAATTTTCTATATCGAATGTAGACAATTGGTTTGCACATAATAATAAATTCATACAATTTAGTACATCAAGCAATTCAGAATTTTAGTCGTTAAACATTGTTTATTTCTTGCATTCAACATTATTTAAAAGTGTGTTGGAATCACCTAGAACTTGATTACTTATTGATAAAACAAGGGATAAGATATTAACAGAACCAAACTCAAGAATACAAGCATCAAAATGTGATTAGTTTTTCTTTTTCCTTTTTGTTTTCTTTTATAAGCAGTATCTTTAGTGTTTTTGAATATTTTGTTGTGATTGAAAACACAGTATAAGAAAAAAAAGTTTTATACCACATAAAGGACCATTTTATACAAAGTAAATGGTTTATATTTTTTTTAACCCATGACGTTACATTATGATTGTGGTATACCATCCGCTCTAAACTGTTTAAATATTCTCTAATGTTATTATTTGTTAGAAATGTTAGGGAAAGATTTCTTTCATTTAAAAATAAATAAAATAAATTTATTATGTCGATCGAATACTAGTTACCGAGCTCTCACTATAAATACATGCTGTAATAACTGATTTTATATAATTATCGATATTCACAATTTTAGATTCAACCGAAAATATAACTCATTGTACTTCATTAGTCCAAGTTAAAATGTTATCATTTGCTTCGGTTCGTTTCATCTTCACTCTGGAAACTTCCAAATCAAAAAGTGAAGTTTGGCCAAGAAAGAGAAAAGCCAAAACGTGAACACTTCTTCAAAGCGAAGACACAAGAATTTGGTGGGAGAATAATCAGGGGAATCTTTAAATTACATACTTCCAAGTTATTATATATATCCTCCCTCTCTGGGAGCCATTGGTTGCACGGAATTACGAACCATTGCATTCAGTTTCGTGCTTTTCCTGACCCTTCTTCTTCTTCTTCTTCTTCCCATTCCACAACTTTGGTAACCAATTCGTGCTCAAGGCAGGTGGTTTTCGTCCAAAAATCTTGTATTGTGGGACTTACCAATCCACGCATCATGAGAAGTTCACACTTCCATGGTTTTTCTTGATGGCCATTTACTCACTTTTCTTCAGCTTCTTTCTCTTTGTGGCATCTGGCCAATGTCTTGACAATCAACGAAACTTGCCACTGCGATTGAAACCTTTTGTTCAATTATGATACTTCCACAAAGCTTGTTACATGGAATCGAAGAGTTGATTGCTGTTCTTGGGGAGGCATAACATCTAGTGATAGACTTGTTACTGGTCTCGATCTATCTGATGAGTCTATCTCGAGTAAACTTGACAATTCGAGCAGCCTTTTCAATCTTTCATCTCTCCAAGGCTTGAATTTGGCAAATAACGTCTTCGGCTGGGATTATCTTCCGTCAGCATTTTGCGAGTTGGCTAATTTGAGAAATTTGAATCTATCAAATACTGGTTTTGCGGGACAGATTCCTCCAACGATTTCACAATTGTCAAGGTTAGTTGTTCTTGATTTATCTTTGAGTGAATATTCTGCAGAATTTGAGAATCTAAATTTAAATATCCTTGTTCAGAATCTTTTGGAGCTTACTGAACTTTATTTAGATGGTATAACTATACAAGATAATAAGTGGTGTCAGGTCTTATCATCTTCATTGTTGAACCTTAGAGTGCTGAGCTTGTCAAATTGTGATCTTTCTAACCCCATTGATTCCTCTTTACAGAATCTTGAGTTCCTCTCCGTTATTCATTTAAGTGGTACTAATTTTTCCGCCGCAGTTCCAAAGAAGATCTTCCAAGTTTCCACACTTCAGGAACTTGAATTGTCAAACAATAACCTCCTTCAAGGTTCTTTGCTAAAATATTTTCCAAACGGATCTCTAAGAATCATGAAGTTGGAATATACAAATTTTTCTGGAACATTACCTGTGTCCATTGGTAATCTCAAAATGTTATCAATGATGAACATTCAAAATTGTAATTTCATTGGATTGATTCCAAAGTCAGCGGAAAAACTCACAGAATTGATGTACTTGAAAATGTCAAGCAATCACTTGGATGGATCAATTTCAATATTTAGCATGGCTAAGAATCTATCCAATCAAATTACTTCTACTTAGTGGGAGAATTTTTTGAATCTTGAGGTTCTTGATTTGAGCTTTAATTCATTAGATGGAATTATTCCCATTTTTCTATTTTCTCTTCCATCACTACAAGAATTAAGTCTATCCAACAATCATTTTTTTAGCCAAATCAATGAATTTTTTGATGGCTCCTCTTCATTAGAAAAACTTGATTTAAGTGACAACAACTTGGAATGGCCAATACCAATTTCCATCTTTAAACTCTGAAGTCTCAAGTGGCTTTCTCTCTCTTCAAACAACTTTTCTAGCACCTTACAAAATCAATTTTTTAGCCAAAACAATGAATTTTCCAATGATTCCTCTTCATTGGAAAAACTTGATTTAAGTAGCAACAATTTGGAAGGGCCAATACCAATTTCCATCTTTGAACTTTGAAGTCTGCAATGGATTTCTCTCTTCAAACAAGTTTTCTGACATTTTACAAAGTCAATTTTTTACCCAACTCAGTGAATTTTCCAATGGTTCCTTTTCATTGGAAAAACTTGATTTGAGTAGCAACAAGTTAGAAGGGCCAATACCAATTTCTATCTTTGAACTCCAAAGTCTCAAGTGATTTTCTCTCTCTTCAAACAACTTTTTTAGCTTTTTACAGCTTGGGACGACTTGATTAAAAAATCTTTTATATCTGAACCAATCTAGTTTACATTATCTAGACCTTTCAAAAAACCAAATTGAGGGAGAGATGCCTAATTGGATTTAAAATCTTACTCTCCTTGAGCATTTAAATCTTTCTCATAACTCCTTAGAGTCTTCAAAAGGACCTTCCACTAACAATAATTTGATAATCGTAGACCTTCACTCCAATCAACTTAGTGGGCAACTCCCAATTTTTCCAAATGTCCAATACTTGGATTTATCAAGCAATAATTTATTTTCCATAGTATTAGCCAAAATTTTCTTTGCCCATTTTGTTTCTTTTTTCAGCAACATGCTCTATGGGAGCATTCCTTAATCAATATGCAATTTAGGAAATCTTAAAGTTCTAGACTTGTCTAATGATTCGTTGAGTGGCACCATTCCTCAATGCTTGATCAAGTTAAGTAGCACTCTTGCAATGCTAAGTCTTGGGAGCAATAAGCTTAATGGCACAATATCTAATATGTTTCCATATAATTGCAAATTACGGGGTTTAACTTTAAATGAAAACCTGCTAGAAGGGGAGTTACCAAAATCTTTAGCCAATTACTCTATGATGGAGGTTTTGGATGTTAGGAACAACAACATAGAAGGTACTTTTTCCCATTTCACTTGAAGAACACATCCACAATGAGGGTCCTCGTCTTGAGATCTAACAAATTCCACGGGGATCTTCCTCATTTAGGTCATGATGTTAATTGGTCAATGCTTCAAATCCTAGATCTTGCATCAAATAATTTTATGGGAAGCCTTTTAGCATTCAACTTTTCTACCATGAGAGCCACGACAGTTGAGAAGGTAAGGCCTAGTCAAATCATGATTATATCCAATATGACAACACAAGGCTTCTTGCTCAGTTAATACCGGATTCTCGAGGTAGTCTTCCTTTTCCTTGTGGAAATATTGGTTACGAAGATTGTCTTGCTAAATTACATGCTTTTACCTCATTCTACCATCAATATGTGGCTACAATTACCATTAAAGGTTTAACGGTGAAACTACAAAAGATCTTAAGTGCCTCTACCATCCTCAATTTTTCTTGCAACAACTTTGATGTCTCTATACCTAAAGAAATTGGATAACTCAAATTTTTAAATGCTCTCAATGTATCGCATAATGTTTTTCAGGGTTCAATTCCAATATCTTTAAGGAAATTAACTAATCTTGAGTCATTAGATTTGTCAAGTAATAATGTTACTGGCAATATTCTGGGACAACTTGCTGATGGTCTTATTTTTCTATCAGTGCTCAACCTTTCGTTCAAACAATTACAAGGACAAATTCCAGAAAGTAAGCGGATTCGGATTCTTTGCATGTATTTTAGAGAGCCAGCACGTGATTCCAAGTGGTTACTCATTACATATAGCTTCAGCTGTGGCCAGATCATGGCACCCGCCCAAACAAAAAGGAGAAAGCTTCGGGCTTTCTTGTATGGTACAAGTCAAGACAAGCTCCTACACGGAGTTCGAGAGAAGAGCATGAAATTCTTAAGTAAAAAGATGAACATCAACCATCACTCACATTCCACAGCTGCCTCGGGTTTTCTTTTTCATGCTCAAGATTGTTAAAACGTAAAACATTTACATAAACTCGACTACTTTGTCTCCGTTTTTTCAATATGTAGAATGTTACATACGCAAATGGTTCTCCCCCTTGTAATTTGAAGCAGCAAATGGAAAGCATAGCTTTTTACTCAGGATGTGAAGTCCAATTAATCAGCCGCCCACTGCAAGTAATAAGATTTGAGTCAGTCAAAGAACTAACTGCTCAATATCAAAACTGTATGGATGATTTGGTTTATTATGCAAAGAAGGATTATTCTTGCATCTTCTTCATTTACCTTCGAAGTATTTATTTGATGGTGTGACACTTCTCTAGATATTTTGGTCCAAGTTAGTATTTGCGTTCTTGCATGGTCAAGTCGCAAGAGTGTGTGTCTGTGTATGTACAAGAGAGAAAGAGCATGGGGGAAGAAGAGTAGGAATATGATCATCATAGGACAGATATTGGGGATGGAAATAAAGTCATTGAAAACAAGAAATATTTACGATCCAAAACAAACTACCCAATGGACGTTATAGCTTCAGCTGCAAAGGTGAAGGAGAAACAAGATCTTTTACCAGAACGAAAGGGGAGATTGGAGCCTATCAATTCGATAAGGCCGTGCAAGTGATACATTTACACACGCTTGGCTTAATTGTAGTTATGTCTTTAGCTTAAAAACAATAGTGATATGTAACAGTTTTCTTGGGGCTATACCGTCAAACTTTCCAGGTAGGAGAAAAGTGAAAGAATGAAACAATCTAAACCTGAAAGGTCTTTCTTACCTGACCAACACGAACACACACTGCAAGACACCTGCAGTTCCTGTCCAAACTGAAGGGCCAGTTTTTACAATTGAATCCTGTATCAATAAACCCACTGATGCCGCAAGAGATACAAAGGACACCTCATAAGCAAAGAAAAGCCACAGCTTCAATCTGTAGCAGCAATGGAAGGATTAGCACCCATCAATCCGTTCAAAGCAAAGAGAAAAGCCTTGCAATTTCATCCGTCAGACATTGAGGTGCATGCAATGGAACAGATAACAGATCCATAATGGAGAGACCAATGCAGGAACATCGACGAAAGATCTTTCATTAAATCATTCTTGTATAAACTCCATGGACACAGAATTATTCCGTAACTGTGATCATACAACCGCAAGCCTTCGGGAATCCACAACTCCTTTGTTCTTGATGACTGTCTCCATCTTTTTGCATCTAACTGCACTCGGTGCTATATCCCCCATTCCACTACAATTTGTAACATGGTATCTGAGCAAGATATAGGTTGAAGAATTTCTGCTTGTTTCCTAAGACACGGATTGCTGTTTGAGAAGGCTCATGTGCCACATGATGATCTATTATAATGCTTATATTTTCTCACCTTTGAATTCAATTTTAGTTTACCAAAACTCGACAGTGTTCTTCTTACATTGATTGAGGTGAGCATCGTATTCATATTTTATCTGTTCTTCTTGCAATCAGCTGTACTTTTAAGTAACGTGGTTCTTAATTTTCTGCTCCGTCAGGTACTATCATCTCCTCATCATTCTGCACTTGTTCCTATTTGCCACTTCTGTGTTATCTTTTATTCCTGACGAAAAGGGAGAGAAATCCTACCTGTTAGAGTAATAATGCATGCTGTGTTTTAAATCTGGGCTGTATCTTATGGATCGTGATGTCTATGGGACATGTTTCTTAAAGATGTGTCATCGTAAATATGGGGAGAATGTAAACTTAATATTGTGATAGTATGTACGTTATACAATAGATGGCTTTTGAGCTTTTTTGATAAAGTTTCTTTTGAAATATTAGCAAACGGTTGTACATGTGAAAATATATGTGCCAAAAAATATTAAAGCTTATATATATAAACCTTTGCTTACCAAAAAATAAAGCTTTACACTAAAGCTTATATATATATATATACAAAATTTATTATCATATTTTATTTCTTTTATCTACTGTTTATGAAAAGATTTTTTTTCCTTGGAAGGCATCATCTTCTAAATCTTCCACAATAAACAATGATTTAAATTAACCATTGTTAAAGCACTCACCGCTTGTGTCTGCCATGTCAGCGTCATCCACATCACATGCCAAGTCAACACCCACATTGAGGGAAGGGCCACGTCAACCCTAGCCATGTCAGCATCACTATTGCACGCAGCCTTCGCTCGTCTCCACGACAGAAACCCTAGTTGGCGCCCTCGCCAAATCCAACAAGAATCTCTTCCGGATTAATCGAGTTTAATTGTGAATATTGATTTTTCTTTTGTATAGATTTTGATTCAGCTTTAAATTTTGTACATGATCAATTGTAAATTTCAAGCTAATTAAACCAAATTCAGAAAACCCTAATTCATGTGTTCTTCCCTTTGCCAACGTTAGTTTTCCGGTGACCTAAATTTTTAACTTGGTATCATTAGCCACCAACCTCCACCTTTCGATCCCATGGCCGATCCTGTCTCCTCCCTTGAATCCACTCCCCCCTCAAACCCTACTCTCACCACCCCTTTCTTCTTCGCTGCTCCCACCCAGAACACCCCATCTATCCTGTCTCCAACCTCCCTCGAGTGCTTCAACAGTGACAACTACACTGTCTGGAAAACACACCTCATTCCTTTTCTTGTCTCCCACTAGCTCCTTGCCATAGTTGACGGCTCCGAACCTATCCCACTGAAGAAGATTTCTGAATCGGATCCTACCTCCAACCCCTCCTACACCGCCTGGCTCATCCATGACTAGGCCGTGCTTGGTTGGATTCTTGCCTCGTCCACCAACTCAATTGTCGACCAATTGACTGATTTTCACTCCTCCCACACCGTCTGGTCCTACCTTGCTACCTCCTACACAACCTGCTTAAATGCTCACGCCGCCTCCCTTCAGATGCAGCTTTTGACGTTCACAAAAGGTAGTCATTCGGTGACCGCCTTCTTGGAAGATGTCAAGAAGATCACCGACACCCTCATGGCCATCAAAGAAAAGATCTCCGAGAACGAGTACTACACCCAGACTTTTTGTGGTCTCAGCGATGGCTTCTTTGACCTTGCTACCTTCATTTCGGTCTAAAACTAGTCCAAGACTCTCACCTACAAAGAGTTTCATGCTCTTTTGCTCTCACATGAAGAACGGGCCACTCTATGCACCCCAATTCCATCATCGAAAACTTTTACGACTCATTCTAGCATCTTCTATGGCAGTCACATGCCACCTCTACCTATGGCGGCAACACCGTCGTCCTCCACTCCTGTCCCGTTGTCTAGTAGAGGCCTCCTATCGACACCACGTCTTCAATAGCAACTTCCCTAGTGCTCCAACAGTCGAAACTGGAGCTAGGGACTGTTCTGCCAGCTTTGCCAGTGGCTAGGTCACCTCAACAACGCCTGCTGGGAAAGGTTCAACCCCTGCTACCAAAACTTGGCCACCCCACGAGCCCACCACCCTGGCCTCACCTACCCCCTACCCAACCTAAGTACAAGTGCCTCGCTAATACCACTGCAGAACTCATGTGGATTGAATATCTCTTCTAAGATCTCCGTGCCTTGCCTCCTCACCCTCCGTCTTTCTATTGTGACAATTTGTTTGCCTTTTATTTGACTGCCAACCCCGTGTTCCATGCTTGTACCAAGCACATCAAAATTGACTTCCACTTTATTCGGGAACGCCTTGCTCATGGTCAACTCTCTATTCATTTCATCTCATTCGTCAACTAGCCTGTGAATATCTTTACTCGATTCCATCTTCTATGCTCCAAGGTGACGTTGCATACAGTCCCATCAACTTGCGGGGGATGTTAAAGCATTCACCGCATGTGCTTGCCACGACAGCGTCATCCACATCATATGCCAAGTCAGCACCCACGTTGAGAAAAAGGCCACATCAACATCGCTATTGCACACTAGCCTTCGCCCATCTCCACAACAGAAACCTGAGTCAGCACCTGTCGCCAAATCCAACAAGAATCTCTTCCGAATTTATCGAGTTTAGTTGTGAATATTGATTTCCCTTTTGTATAGATTTTGATTCAGGTTTAAATTCTGTACATGATCAATTGTAAATTTCAAGCCGATTAAATCAAATTCAAAAAACCTTAATTTGGGTGTTCTTCCCTTTGCCAACGTTAGTTTCCGGCTACCTAAATTTCAAACTACCATACATGCGAATAAATTACATACGGATCATATTCACGGAAAACTTTTATGGTAACCAAAGGTTTATATTAAATTGACTTCCAAGTCAAAAGGTAAAGTCTTTCAATGAAGCAAAAAAAAAAGACAAATATGAACTCATGGCCGAACCAGGACGGTTGCTTCAAAGTTGAAAAGATGTTGGCAGTTGATGAGAGAAATGGCCCACTTTGTTGATATTTTTCCGAAGAAAAATTTTGATCGACTCTCTGTTCATCTTTATTGGCTTTTGAAAATATGTGACCATTGCTTCCAATGATTGAAAAACTTATGGGTAGGAGCTAAGTTGTCCTTGGAAAACATTTGAAAAATGAAAGAATAATGAGCTAATTTTTTTTAAACTAGGTTATGACCATTAACCTGCTAAAGTTTAGCTTGTTTGATTGAGTCACCAGACTGCTGCACATTTTGTCTCGAGCAAACAACTTCGACTCAACAGCAAACAACTTGCTTTTCACGGCAATAGTTTGAGGGCTCAACTAGAACTTGTTCCTACCAGGAAATTAGTATAAAAACACAAAAGAATCATAAGTTGGACAACCACTAGTCAAGCTGTTAGTTGGATAGCCAGGAGGGTCTTCACACCACCTAACACGGGTCGAGAAAAAAACAAGAATAATAGTCGAGTGGGACTAAAGAGAAACACATGATTGAACAACCTAAAAGCTTGTTAATGGATGACAGTTATCAAAATAAAAATCTTTGCTATGTGCTTGCTTTTCTTGTACTAAGTCATTCGTAGGTATGGAGTTCTTTTTAAAAAAAAAAATTATTACAACTTATACTCATAGAAAGGAGGATTTGAACCTTTAACTTAGATGGACTCATCGGTTAGAAGGAGTCCCTATACACAATATGGAGTCATCCTCATAGTTGGGCTACTTTTGTTGCTAAAATTAGTTCGTGTAAGTATCCTACTTAAGCTAAACCCAATCTTCTAGCAGTTCATCACGATGCATAGAATGTGAAGGGAGATGGTGTACGCCTTCACCACGAATAAAGCAACAAAACTTGCTTAAACATATGCTCAAAGACAAAAGATTCTCAATATGTTCGGAATGAAAGTCCCTGGCTTATAATTGCCTTGCATAAGTTTTTTGAGTTACTATAAATTTTCTAATATTTCATCACTCTTTTTAGTAAGTGATTTTATACTTTCAATTTCCTAATTCTACTCAATCACGTAGTTTGTACACAATAACAACTCTGTACCATTCCCAAAATTAAAGTTCTAGAATTTAGAGGTTCAAGTATAAATTGATCACGTTCTAGTTACATACGTGGTTGAGTTCTTATAAATAATGTTATTTCGAATATTTTAAAGTTACTTTGTGCTAGATTATCAACTTATAGAGTAAGAGAGAGATAAAGAAAAAAATAAATTAAGAATATGAGCATCAAAATCTGGCTGGTTTCATTATGTTTTCACGCTTAGAAATTAATTCCATGATATTTTACCACGATATCACCTTCCTTTGTAATTTTTTTTATTTATCCATTACTTTACATAAAAAATTTCTTTTTAAATGTTTGGATGTGTTTGAAAATTGTATCAATCCAAGATTTTTTTTCTTTTTTTTTTTCAACTTCGAGACTATCACCTTCTGAAGCTTTCACGATAAGTAATTGTTTAAACTATATTTGAATATAAAGAAATTACACATAGATCAATTATAAAAACCTTAAATTACAGAAGACGAAGTCCACATAAATGTAAACTTCAAGAACTGGTTTTATTATAATTTTGTAAACATTTTTACATTTAGATCTAAGTGAAAACAAAATAAATTTAATTTCTACTCCAAAAATAATTTTTAAATAAGTTAGTAAATAACAAATTGACATAAATTAAGAGAAATTTACCAAAATAATAATAATTTTCTCTAAGTTTGTCGGTAACTTCGAGTCAAAAAGGTTTCTTTCTTTTTTTCTTTTGTGCAAAAGAAAAAGGAAAGCAAATGTGAACTGGCGGCCGATGATGATTTCTTCAAAGCTAAAAGCATAAAAGGTGGTGTAAACTGTGATAAGATCATTGACCCACTAAAGTCTAGTTTGTTTGACTGAGTCATCAGACCTTTACACTGGTCTTCAACAAAATAACTTTTAAGTAGCCGATAACTTGTTTTACACAGAGATGGTTTGAGGGCTCAACAACCACACCCTTGTTTCCACCGATGTATTATCATATGAATACAATTCGCAAATCTAAATGTATAAAACTAAGAATACTAAGAAATTGATTTTGAATTTTTTGCTAAGATTTTCGCGAGTTTGATAGTGTTAATGAAGTTATTCCATTATTCTGAATAAAAAAGAGAAATTGAAATAAATATTGATGATGTGTCATAATTGTCTAAATATTGTATATTGTTCAAAAGATAAATTTATGTTCTTCTTCTTTTCACTTTTCCGTACTACTTTTGGATAGTTTTTTCTTGATAGAGATCTGTGTATTTGATAATATGACAAGCTAATTTCGTGTTGAGTTATAAGGAATCCATCTCTAAACCATCCAAACAAATATTGTATTTTGTTTCTTCTCTTTGAAGAATCCAAAACCAAGTCCTTTCTTTTTCTAATAATTTTTCCCATCATGACGTTAGATTAGTCTAATATTGTTAAAAAGTTTAAAAGTTTAATTTAAAAGTTAGATTATAAATTTAAAAAAATAATTTTAATTTATTCTTTAATATAGGACTTATAATTTTAATACCTCTTTACATATCAAAAAGTCATCTTAACCTATCTCGAAGGGTAACTCGTGAATTTGAATGATATTTTATTAATTTAAATTTTACATGAGGATCACTCCTCTAGAAGCTCCACCCATGTCCATGTAAAGAATTTTTTCTTTTTTTTTAATCAGATTTAATCTCAATGCTACCCATGGTCGAACTTTGGGCCATTTATCTTTCATGTCTTTTTATAAAGATAGACGACAACCACTTCACCGGCGATTGAAGTGTAAGACCATTCACATGGAAAAGTATGGCGTATTTGATTGAGTTGCCAGATCATTGCACCTTTTGACTCGAACCAAACAACTTTCTCATCCACGACAAGTAACTCGTTTGACACGTTTTGGTAAGTTCCACACCCAACTTCCAATTTAAAGAGACCACAGGAGGCAAATATAATAGGCTTCATCATATTTGCATGCACAATAACTAATTCCATAATAATAGTAATGGATTTACCAGGACGGATGTACTTTATTTCCATTATCATTCTCTTTTATGTAAAATTATTGTTAGTACTTTTCTTGAACTTGAAATTATTGGCGTATTAAAAAAGTTTTTTCTTTCGATAACCAATGTCCTATAATATTAGAAAGATCTTTGTTAAGGAAAAATATAAATTTTATAGGAATATGCTAGAGTGGTTTTGATTTTTAAAAATACATTTGCGATTTAGATTCAAACGTAATGTAGCCTGGACTCCCACCTACCAAAAAAGATTTCAGTCTTGACTGCCGATGACTGGGTTCTTTCGAGTCAATTCTGGATGATTTGAAGGTCGGAATACAATTGCACGCATTTTGATAATTGATCATTACTTATTTAATTAAGCTTGTCATATAAAGTGTAAACTAAATATTAATAATAACATATTTTATTTATAAGTAATTGTCTTAATTCTAAAAAAAATTAAATCAATTACTATATTACTATAAATAATATATATTTTGTGGATTTTTTGTGCAATTCTATCTAGAGATTATCCAAAATCTTTTAATTTTTAGAGTTCCCCATATTTTTGTGGCTTTTCCATCTAGTTTGCTTATATAAGTTTTTTCTTATTGTGCATTTTTAATCTTGATTTTCTTGATCGAATCTATACTATTGGTTTGCACATAATAATAAGTTCATACAATTCAGTACATAAGGCAATTCTAGATTTTAAGATGCCTCCACTAGGGATTTACCACATTTTAGTCATTAAAAATTGTTTATTTCTTGCATTGAATATTTTTTAAAAGTGAGTTGGAATCACCTATTTAAAGATTACTTATTGATAAAGGAAGGGATAAGATATTAGCACAACCTAACTCTAGAATACAAGGATCAAAATGTGATTGGTTTTCCCTTTTTGTTTTATTTCATAAACATGTCTTTAGCTATTTTGAATATTTGGTTGTGATTGAAAAACATAGTAAAATAAATAAAATTTATCCCACATAAAACACCATTTTATACAAAGTAAATTGTTTATATATATTTTTTAAATCCATGACGTTATAATATTTCTACCATATACAATAAGTACTAAAGTGTTTTGATATTCTCTAATGGTGTTTTTTTGTTAAAAATGTTAAGGGAGAGATTCTTTCATTTAAAAATTAATCAAATGAATTATTATATTGAATCCAAATTTCAAAGGACCAACTCTACAGATACATGCTGTAATAACTGATTTCATATAATTGTTGATATCGACAACTTTAGATTCAAGCGAAAATGTAACTTACTGTACTTCATTAATCCAAGTTAAAGAAGATAGCAAATAAAATGGAAATTACAAAGTTACAGAAATTGACAAAAAATTAAATAAAAAAAGGAACGACATGATGTAAAATTGTAAAATACAGCACTGAGTATTCAAGAACATTAAATCTTTGTTCCAAGTCAATTAGCGCGTGGAGTCAAAAAGGGAAGTTTGCCCAACAAAAAGAAAAGCAAGTGAGAACTCTACTTTCGGCAAGGCAATTTTTCATGGTGAAGACACGGGGATTTGATGGAAGAATAAGGACACTCCCAAAATTTCATACTTCTAGTGATCTATATATATTCTTCCCTACCGGTGCATGGAATACAAACCATTGCTTTCAATTTCGACTCCTCTTGCTTCTCGTGACCTTACTTCTCCGTCTACCTTCCATTCCACACCTTTGGAGACTAACTTTGTGCCCAAGGCAGGAGGTTTTCATCCAAAAGTTTGTATTTTGGGTCTTACATTCAGTCCACCCATCATGAGATGGTCACTCTTTTCATGGGTTTTCTTGATGGCAATTTACTCACCTTTCTTCAGCTTCTCTCTCTTTGTGGCATCTGGCCAATGTCTTGCAAATCAACAAACCTTGTTACTACAATTTAGGAACAACAATACCCTCACTTCGTTGTTTAAGAAGCCTGATCCGTGGAATGAAAGTGTTGATTGTTGTTCCTGGAGAGGGATAAATTGTAGTGACGGCCATGTTGCTGGCCTCGATTTGGCCAATGAGTTTGCCCTGATTGGGCTTAAAAATTCAAGCAGCCTTTTCAGTCTTTCGTCTCTCCAAAGCTTGAATTTGGCAAGTAACTTCTTCAACCTGGATGATCTTCCATCAGAGTTTGGCAAGTTGACTAATCTGAGATATTTGAATCTATCAAATTCTGGTTTTGCGGGACAAATTCCTAAAGCAATTTCACAGTTGACAAGGTTGGTTGTTCTTGACTTATCTTCTAGCGGATATTCTCCAAAACTTGAGAATCCAAATTTAAATATGCTTGTTCAAAACCTCTCAGAACTTACTGAACTTTATCTGGATGGTATAACTATATCATCACAAGATAATAATTGGTGTCATGCCTTGTCATCTTCACTATTGAACCTTAGAGTGTTGAGCTTATCAAACTGTAATCTTTCCAGCCCCATTGATTCCTCTTTATGGAATCTTCAGTCCCTCTCAGTTATTCGTTTAAGTGGTAATAATTTTTCCACGACAGTTCCAGAATTTTTTGCAAATTTCAAAAGTTTGACATCCTTGACTTTGTCTTCTAGTAACTTCAATGGCAAATTTCCAATGAAGATCTTCCAAGTTTCAACACTTCAAGAACTTGACTTGTCAAACAATAACCTCCTTCAAGGTTCTTTACCAAAAAATTTTCCAAATGGATCTCTTAAATCATGAAGTTGGAATATACAAATTTTTCTGGAACATTGCCCGAGTCTATAGGTAATCTCAAAATGTTATCAATTATAAACATTCACAAATGCAATTTCATTGGATCAATTCCAAAGTCAGTGGCAAAGCTCAAAGGATTAGTGTACTTGAACATGTCAAGCAATCAGTTGGATGGATCAATTTCAATATTTAGCATGGCCAAGAATCTATCTAGTCAAATTACTTCTACTAAGTGGGAGAATTTTGTGAACCTTGAGGTTCTTGATTTAAGCTTCAATTCATTGGATGGAATTATTCCTATTTCTTTGTTTTCCCTTCCATCACTACAGGAATTAAGACTTTCCAACAATCAATTTTTTGGCCAAGTCAATAAATTTTCCAATGGTTCCTCTTTATTGGAAAAACTTGATTTGAGTAGCAACAACTTGGAAGGGCCAATACCAATTTCCATCTTTGAACTTCCAAGTCTCAAGTGGCTTTCTCTCTCTGGAAGGGCCAATACCAATTCCATCTTTGAACTCCGAAGTCTCAAGTGGCTTTCTCTCTCTTCAAACAACTTTTCTAACTCTTTACAGCTTGGGCTAACTCAATTAAGAAATCTTTCATATCTTAATCAATCTAGTTTACAGTATCTAGACCTTTCAAAAAACCAAATTAAGGGAAAGATACCTAATTGGATTCAAAATCTTACTCCTCTTGAGCATTTAAATCTTTCTCATAACTCTTTAGAGTCTCTAGAAGGACCTTCCACCAACGATAATTTGATGATCGTAGACCTTCACTCTAATCTACTTAGCGGGGAACTACCAAATTTTCCAAATGTCCACTACTTGGATTTGTCAAGCAATAATTTCTCTTCTATAGAATTGGCCAAATTTCCCTCCACCATTTTGTTTTCTCTTTCAAGCAACATGCTTTATGGGAACATTCCTGAATCACTATGCAATGCAACAAATCTTGAAGTTCTAGACTTGTCTAATAATTCCTTGAGTGGCACCATTCCTCAATGCTTGATTGAGTTAAGCAACACTCTTAAAGTGCTAAATCTTGGGAGCAACAAGCTTAGTGGCACAATATCTAATATGTTCCCAGATGATTGCCTATTACAAACTTTAATTCTCAATGAAAACCAACTGGAAGGAGAGTTACCAAAATCTTTAGCCAATTGCTCTATGATGGAGGTTTTGGATGTTAGGAACAACAACATAAAAGATACCTTCCCATCTCACTTGAAGAACATATCCACAATGAGGGTCCTCATCTTGAGATCTAACAAATTCCACGGGCATATTCCTCATTTAGGTCATGATGCTAACTGGTCAATGCTTCAAATCCTAGATATTGCATCAAATAATTTTATAGGAAGACTTTCAACATTCAACTTTTCTATCATGAAAGCGATGATAGTTGAAGATAAGGCCAAGTCAAAGCCTTATTATCTCCAATATAACCACTCGGGTTTTCTTGATCAGTCAGAATCAACTTATCCAACCATTACTCAGTCAAGGGGTAGTGCAAAACTTATTGCTTATGGACCAAGCTCATATGCTTATTCAGAATCAACTTATCCAACTATTACTCAGTCAAGGGGTAGTGCAAAACTTATTGGTTATAGAACAAGCTCATATGCTTCTTCCTCATTCTACTATCAAGATGTGGTTACAATTACCGTCAAAGGCTCGACGGTGAAGCTACAAAAGATCTTAACTGCCTTTAGCATCCTTGACTTTTCTTACAACAACTTTGATGGCTTTATATCGGAAAAAATTGGAGAGCTCAAATTGTTACATGCTCTTAACTTATCACATAATGTTGTTCAAGGTCTAATTCCACCATCTTTGGGGAATTTAACTAATCTTGAGTTGTTGAATTTGTCAAGTAATAAACTTACTGGTAAGATTCCTAGGCAACTTGCTGATGGTCTTATTTTTCTGTCAGTGCTCAACCTTTCATTCAACCAATTAAAAGGACAAATTCCAAAAAGTAACCAATTTCTTACATTTGAAAATACCTCCTTTGAAGGAAATAAAGAATTATGTGGCTTTCCTTTAAGTTCAAAATGCATGCTTGAATCGCCACCATTACCTCCAACTCGTGAAGAAACCCATTTAAATTATGAGATCTTGATTGATTGGAATTACATAAGTGTTGAATTAGGGTATGTTTTTGGCTTAGGGATTGTAATTTTGCCTCTTGTGTTTTGGAAGAAATGGAGGGCAAGATATTACCAATTTGTTGATAACATTGTTTTTGGAATTTTTCCCCAATTGTATCTAAGAGGAAATTATCGTCAAAGAATAGCACACATCAATTAAAGACTAAGGTGTTAGTCATTGTTATAAGGTACAATTGCTTTAGTTTGTCACCATTTATTCTTCTTATTTTTTTTTTCAAGATTAATATAAAATAAAATTAAGAAAAAATACACATTTCATAGCATCTTTTTTTTTTTTTTACTTTATGTTTACAAGTAGTTGCACTGAGTTTAAGGTGGTTGAAAAAAGTGTTCACAAAGTCAATAAAATGTTTATACCATCTTAAGTGTAGACTCTTCAATTACACAACTACACATCTCATTTACTTATGTTGTTCCTAGTTTAGCCTAAGAAAGTTCACTTAATTTTATAAGGCTTTTTCAATGGTAATTAGACCTAATTATTAATAAGAACATTGACACGTGTCACTTAATTAGTCAATGTATTCATATCATGTTGTAAATTAAGATGCTTACTAGCTTATCTTTAAATAAATATTTACCTCTTTGAATTCTAACTTGTTGTCCGTGTAATGTAACTTATGATCATTTATAGTACTTCAACCTATTGGATGTAATTTTTATGATGAACTATGAGAATTTTTTTGAAAGGATATCTTAGTGATTTTGCCTTTAAAGTGCAATTCTTCTTTTATTAAATTTTCTTTTAATAAGGTTGATAAGGACTATGTTTGTGGTTTTTTTTTTTTTTTTAATCAGGACTTTGAATGTCTACAAAAGGTTTTGGAATAAAGATAAGGTGATAAATTTTGCATAAAGATGTAAAGTGGGTACACGGTGTCACAAGAGGGCTTTTTGCAAGAAAGGAAGATCCTTTTGCTATCTCATCCTCACAACATTTGGGTGATATTAAGTGAAGAGGTAGTTTAATCCAATCTTAATTATAGTCACCTTCTTATTTTTATATTCATTTTTCTTGTAATGTTCCTATGTTTTTCCTTTAGAAAATATATTTTGGTATTTTTCTTTCCTTCACTTCTTCATCTTTGCGTTTGTATTTGATTAAATGTTTTGTTTCTTGGAGAAAAAATTTAAATTTAAAAAAATTAACTAAATCACAATTAAATTTAATGGAGCTATCCAGAGTTCAACTGAATGAGTAATTTTCATATTTTTTTTCCTTTTTAAAGGAAGTCCCAGTAGCTTGACTTTAAATTTTGTTACAACCATGATTCTAAAAGGTTAGAAGGCTAAAGGATAAAAATCAATGAGATAATTTCTCCAAAAATAAATTAATAAGAGTAAAAACCTCTTTTGAGATTATAGAGATCTACTTCAACGATCATTTTCCATTTTATATATATGCTAAATTTTATAAGTGAGACTTGAGAGTATCATCCAATCTAAGTGTTCAAAACTCATATTCGTACTTGTGAGATTATGCCCTTTCAATCATAAATAAGCAAAAAGTAATATTGCATAATAAGAAAAAAAAAATGGATAGTTTATTTTCTAGCTAAAAGGAGTATGTTTTTAAGCAAAGAACAATTAAAAATATATTTTCTATTAGGACCTTTAAGTGCTAATATTTTGTCAAAGAAAATAGTTAATAGCAAGTGTATGTATTATATTCCTTAACAACAACTTAGCAATGCCTATAGGCTTGCTGGCCACCCTTAGGACACCTGTCACGTGGCATGCACCGACAATCTTGTATGGGCTACATAACTCATAGGCATTCTATGAGAGAATGATATGATATTAAAAACTTAAAAGTTTAATATAAAAGTTAGTTCAAAAATTAAAAAGGTATAATCATGTTTAAAGCTTACCAAAGAATTATTACTCACTAATATATGACACATACCTCTTGGTAGCATACTACAGGATTTGAATTTCATATTACAGATTTACATACTTTGTTCACGTGTAAGGGTAATGGGTTTGTTTGCATCTTTATGTAAAAATATTATTATTTGGTAATTTGGATACATTAGACCTTACGTGTTAACCAGAATTTGAATATTAACTTTCTACGTCTAATTTATCAAAAATATTTTTGAAAAATTGTTAAAAAACGCTCGACCTGGAGTGTTTATCCGTGAGCTCATAGAAGACATAGTATGATGCCTTAAATGAGCAATAGATCATTTGGTTAGAGGTTACTTCACTCTTGTCCTGTAAGTTCCTTAATGAATTTTTTTTTTTTTTTTCTGTGTTCTTCTCTTTAAGGATCTTTTTTATTTTATTTTATGGTTCTATAGTTTCGTGTAGTTTCCTTCTGTTGGGATTTCTGTGATGGTTCACTGAATTTAGTCATGTATCAGATCTATAAAGGCTTCTTGTAGATTGTTTGTACGATAGTCCTCTTGGATGGATTGGGATATTGTGTTTCGATTTTCTATCTCTGTAAGTTGTTTCCTGAAAAACTTGCTAGTTTTGTTCTTAAGAATAAGGCAAAATCTTTTACCTTGAACGCCCTTGACGTTTGCTGAGGGTCTCACCGGCTCGTGGAAGATTTGGATTCCTTAGGGGTTGCCCCTGCCCTCACGGAACAGACCCAGAACCTCCAGGCAAAAGCCGTACACCTAGTCTTAGCTTTCGAGTGAAGCGTTTCATTTAGCCAGGAACTTCATCCAATTTCTATCTGCATTGTAGCCCTTGATTCTTATATGCAAAGACCGCTGTTGTGCTTAAGAAATCCCCCTTCAGAAAAATATCACATAGAACAACGCAATTTTACAACCAGGATGGCCCTGAGAGCCGAGAGGCAGCACATGATTCCATATGGTTACTCAATACACAGCTTCAGATGTGGCCAGATACTGCGACCAGGCCCAACCAAAAAGAAAAAAGATTCGGGGTTTCTTCTATGGTATAAGTCGAGAAAAGCTCCTACACAAGAGTTTGAGAGAAGAGCATGAAATTCTCAAGTACAAAGATGAACATAAACCATCACTCAGATTCAAGACCTGCCTTGGGTTTTCTTTCATCCTTAAGATTGTTATAAAGTAAACATTTACATAAACTCGACTATTTTGTCTCTGTTGTTTCAATATGTAGAATGTTACATATGCAAATGGTTACCCCACATGTAATTTCAAGCAGCAAATTGAAAGCATAGCTTCACTTTTACTCTGGATGAGAAGTCCAATAAATCAGCCCACTGCAAGTAATAAGACTTCAGTCAGTCAAAAAACTAGTCAGAAAAACCTTTCACTTTTAACATTCACAGATGGAAATAAAGTCATGGAAAACAAAAAGAAATTTTTACGATCCAAAATAATGTTTCTCAAAACAAACAAACCCAATAGATTTTATAGCTTCAGCTACAAAAGTGAAAGAGAAACAGGATCTTTTAGCAGAACTAAAAGGGAGTTTGAGCTTGTTAATTCAATGAGGCCGTGCAAGTGATAGATTAACATACGCCTGGCTTAATTGTAGTTATATCTTTAGCTTAAAAACAGTGGTGATACGGAACAATTTTCTTGAAGCTATCATGTCAGACTTTACAACTAGGAGACAAGTGCAAAAATGAAACCAATCTAAATCTGAAAGGTCTTTCTTACCTGACCAACACAAAAACACACTGCAAGACACCGGCAGTTCCTGTCCAAACTGAAGGGCCAGTTTTTACAATTGAATCCTGTATCAATAAACCCACTGATGCCGCAAGAGATACAAAAGACACCACATAAGCAAAGAAAAGCCACAGCTTCAATCTGTAGCAGCAATAGAAGGATTAGCACCCATCAATCCGGTCAAAGAGAAAAGCATTGCAATTTCATACGTCAGAAATTGAGGTGCACCCAATGGAACAGATAAAAGATAACAGATTCATAATGCAGAGAACAATGCAGTAACACTAACGAAAAGAATTTTGGTTTTAAGTTTCATATTACTTATAACCATAAACTTCTCAAAATACATCTACACTACGGCCAATTGATCAATGGTCAAACTATATAATTATTCTGGTCATTCTTGCTCATTTTCTAATTTACCCAAGTCGCCACTTGATCCAACATGAGATAATAGAGGAGAAATATTAAAAGATCACACTTTCATGAAAATAGCACATCAACCTCTGAAATGATTCCTACATTCTTGCCTCTTTTCTTTTGTAATTCAATATTTGTCACAACATAGATGTTACGAAATCAATCTGACAGACAGGATCTACTGCATCCCTCAAATCAGTGCAAGATAACTATTAATTTGAAAGCAATGTTAAAAATGAAACAAAGGCAGGTCACAACAATGACAACAGGATGTCAAAGTCATATAATTAGCCACAGTGATAGCTTCAAATTATAACCCCAACCTAGCTAAACTAAAGGTCCCTGACAAAAGAAATTTGGGGCACGTTGGTGGTTTTGATCAGAAATCACAAAAACAGAAGTTTACATGTTATGCTCACAACTCCATTCCATGTCGATCAACAAAAGGTGCATTGGTTGTCTTAAGCCACTCATGAGCCTTGGAAGTAACTGTAACATCAACTCACGCTGAATGAAGCCAGTGCAACCGATTGTGAGAGATGACATAACTGGGTCTATTAAAAGGGGCAAAAACATGCAAATCAAGGAAGGGAGGGAGAGGAATAAAGACCTTTCAATGTGAAAATTCAAGGAATGCAATAATAATTTAAAATCTTAAGGAAACCCCAAAAATTGTCCCAGCTGAATTATTTAAGATTTCAGATAGCCCTATCAGATTGTATATAATACCTACCACACTAAACCAGTGGAACCACAACTAGAGACCATGTGAAGAAAATCACGAACTGGAAGTAGCTACCAGAATTTATTGGAGACATTACACTTTTTTCCCTTTACAATCTCCTAGAGAAAAGATCAGATCCTATAACTTCCCAATGAAAAACCTAATAGGCATGCAATAAACAGCCATCGAATAATAAACTGCTATGGATGATCAATTTGTAACAGATAAGCATGAACAGAGAGGACACAAAGAGAACTGACTGAAGAGAGGAGGAGAGCCATACAATGCTACCTAACTTGATAACAATAAGTAGTAAAATGAAAGCATATGACTTTAGTAGAACTCCGTTCTTTATTCTTTTTGGTTTGCATGTGTGAAGGATGCAGGAGGATTTTAGACGAAGATGGAAGTGGGGAAGTTTTGAGACAGGAACGCACAACATAACTCCGGCCCAGACAAAAAGCCATCACTGATTCCCTCTCTAACCTACCCTTTGAAACTACATAAAAATAAAGTGGATGAATATTTCAGAAATAACACTATGGATGGTGCAAAATGATCACAAGAAAAGAGAAAACACAACAATCATGTAGAAGACCCCAATTTTATTTTTTTTTTCTTCCTTTTATTGAGGAGTTAAGATGCGACACATACATTACTTAAAACATTTGATGGCAATCATTAAAAAAAAAATGTTAGGAAGATCGAAAGGGGATTGGGTTTGGGGAGCAGTGTTGCCATAGGATGACAGAAACCTCAAGAACAGGAATGGAACAAAGACTTAGGAATGGTTCTTACATTTGTCACTTTTTCTTTTTTTAACTCCAAAAGAAACATATCATACCTTCGGTACTAGTATACAACGAGAGCACAATCAGGAACTCGAGATCTCCCTCAGATCCCATCCTGAACTAGTTTGGACCTTGGTCCCTTGATCCCACCCCATCACAGACCTTGTAAGCCATTTCCCTAAGTACCCAGTTAGAATTAAGCTGGATCAGAATACATCTACTAAACTTATATAAATGGCAATTGTTCAGTAATATAAAAAAAGGATTAAAGTTGGTCCTGTCAGTTGATACTTTTTCCTTTTTTCTTTTTAAGGGGGGCAGCACCCCAAATCTTCATTAATGGACTAATACCCATTAAAAAAGAATTTACAATGGACAAGGCCTGGTCGTGTCCTTCATGGGTATATCTAAACATAGCACTGACTACATTAGGGTTAGGGTTAGGGTTAGGGTCAAGTATAATTGCTTCATACTATTCAAGGTGGCCTATATCTCACCAACCCTAATCTATCCTGACACAAAAGTTCATACACCGATTGTTCTAATATATTTACATCATTGATGACATGTAGGTCATTTTCCAAATGCCATAAATAAGCTAGCCAATCCGCAACACAATTGCCCTATCTCAGAACATGGGAAAACTGGCAGCCTTCTGAATTGTCAACAATAGAGCAAATAAGGGGAAAAGTACGTTTTCCATAAGTTTCTAGAACTCCTTACACAAACTGATTAAGAAATAACAAACACACATTCTCCAGCCAATAATCAAGCTTGTCTTTCAGGGGAGAGCAATCACAGTGAGTGAAAGATCATTTTAACTACATCAAACAAGTTTTTGACCAAACATTAAAAACCTTAAGGTCCATAATTTCCTAAATAAAACAAATATATAGCTATTTTTTCTATAGTTGCACACATTTTGCATATTTTGAACCACATCAAAGAGCTTTAACCTTGCAGACTCAAACCTACTTTCAAATTCATTCATGATTCCTTATGCATCATGGTTTCCCCACAAGTCCACCAATTTCTCAGCGAGTTACATAGTTGTTCATCGTGGATGTATGAGAACATTATATGAATACATGTTTTTTAAGCAAACATGAAGTATAACACTATTCTTAAGAGGAAATATACCCTTCTCATCGGAAATGGAAGGTCTGTCTTCCAATATACACATGGATGCACACGCAAAAAAATCAATCAGCTGATAGTCTAAGTTGCTTTTAAATGGGAGTTACTTTTCTATATAGTCAAGTGTACTAAGCTGCACCCTTCTATCTCACTTCTTAATTGAATTAAAAGGAACATCATACTCAATATCTCCATATAATTAATGATGTGTGATAAACTTTAATTTTCAATTCATCAATCACTTCCTTTGACAAGTTATGTTTCTTGAGTACTATGTCAAATATAGCCTATTATCTTTTAGCATTTCCAAAATTATTCAAACAACAAGGATCATGACTTCAACTAAAGAATATAACCAAGATTTTTGTGGATCATGTGCAACATTGTTTAGCTCCGGCAGACAGGAAGTTAAGGTATGATAAATGAGTTAACTGGATCATTCAACAGTATGCATTGAGCTAATAATAATATATGGACCTAGTTGAGGAATAAAAATTCCACATGCATCATAAGCCTGCAACTCCTCTTTAGACTCCATCTTAGCAATACTTGTAATATAAGGCACATGACTATATAAGGATGCTTGCCCATATATGTGTGCATGCATGAACTGACACACACAACGCAGTAGTAGGGGAGATTCAAACAACCTATGCAACTTCCAATTCTCACAAAGAAGAGTGATGTTTCACTTACCCCTCAGTGTTTTTACATTGGCTGCCCGCCAGTTGATACATGGATCATGAAAATGATGGACAAGCGCTATGGGCTTTGGCTTATGTAGATCAAAAATGTTGAGTGGGATTGTTGCACTCCACTCGTCAACAGTGTTCAGTTTGCATCTCTAAAATAGTATTATGGTAAATGCTTCAGTAATCCAGATCCTAAGCCTACCCATGTTCCTCCTGCTTTCAACCTTCATAACCCTTTGGAAGACTAAGCCATACACAACAAAAGGATCTCTAAGTCACTCTCACAACAGAAGAATTAAACCTAAGCCTTCAGCACACGATTTTCTAGATGTCATCCACGGTCTTTAACCAAGACAACAACTTTGCCATCAACTAGTAAACTCTAGACACCAATTTAATCCAAAGGCACATAAATTGTATGCTCCATCTTTATTGCAGATAAAGGACCAGAACCAGGTTCTACTCAACCAAATTTCTTTTAAATGAATCGTTCACTTTGGCGCCTGTAGCCAGTATAGACTGGAGCATTATGTATCCAGATTTTCCTAGGTAAAATCCAATCCCTTCGCTTCATGCCAGACTTGGAAACTGTCCGCCACTTCGTGACCAATTGAGGATTAGTCATTCCGGTCACTAAGTTAAATGTCTTTTGCCAATAATACTGCAACGTTGGAATCAGAATACCGTACAACTTGACCAAAACACTAACATTCTTGGCGGAGACGAAGTTATGAAAATCTAAACATCGTTAAAGAACATTCTATTAAACTCGAAACAATGAAGAGATTCGAACTTGGATTAAAGACCAACGGAGGAGGCAAAATGTGAGAAAGAAATAGAGAATCTCATGAATAAATCAATGAGTACGAAAGAGAGAGATTCCCAAACCTCCACTCGCCTTCTTCGTAGGGTGAGTAGTCAATGTCTTCTTTCCTGACGCAATTGAACATTAGAGCCGCAAAAGACGCAAATATACCTACAAAAGCCATCGATCAAATACACAACCCTAATACCACAGGGATTAAAGAACAGGCTCACAGAACCACAGAGAAAGAGACAAGCGAGAGAGTACCAGGAAGGTAGTGGACGAAAGAGACCTTAACGGAGCTACAGACGACGGCGTCTACCCAGAACCACCACCCGGCGCCAAATACCGCCCCCGCGACGCCTGGCCCAAAGATTGCCCAGAGCTCCGTCAAATCCATGTGGTCTGTTTCCTCTTCGCCCAAACAAATCCAATCTCACTGATGATGTCTGATCTTTATCGATTCTTTCTAAACCTGAGCTCCGGACTAGATTTCCAGCCGAATGTGAGCTGTAAATCGCGATTTCGCTCCAAATTCCGACTGGCCGCTACACTCCGCTTTTCCGATTTCTCCTTTATGGTGGAATTCTTCTTTTCAAGGGTATACAGTTTTCCGAAACGTAATTTAATGGAGAGGTATTTGTACAAAATAGTAAATAGGCTGCGCAAAGGTTGCGAGACTAATTCCTGGGAAAAAAATTAATCTCGATTTTATGCACTTTAAATAATCAACTTTGCAACTTAACATTAATTATGAGGAGGACTAACGGGCTTATTTATATCTGATAAAGATGTTAAATAAAAATATACTAATAATCTAAGTTATTTTTATTTGCTTAAAATTGATGGTTAAATAGATTAGATATTCTTGATTAAAAATAAATATGTTATGTCGACATATTACAAGACACTCATTGTTTTCAATGCATTTACCTATCTTGAAGACATTGAGTTATAGAAACTTAGTTCATTAGTGAGAAAATAATATATCTAAATTTAAATTTCATATCGTATATAAATTTTTGTTTATTGTCTTGAAATTAATTATTAATAAATTAAAAGAAAAAAGACATCAAAGTAAATACTTAATAGTCTAAAATGATAATTATTTGTCACAAACTCATGGTTTTATCCATAGTTAAACCCAATAAAATTAACCTGCCAATTTAATAGTTAGATATATAACTTTTTGGCAAGCAAAAAGAAAAAATGAGATCCTAATAGTCATGAAAGTCTTTGACGTGATTATTGTAGAGTTGATCTAACTATTTATTAATTTACGTCACAAGGACTCTCATTGCTTTTTTTATTTTTTTTATTTTCCATGACAATACCCATGTAAACAGCCAAGGACGAGAAGGTTCGTGAGAGGCCTCCATTTGATAAACTCCAATTTGCAAAATAGACAGGCGAGTTGTACGGAGTATTGGATAACCAACATTGTTGGAACCTCCAACTCACATTTTTTACGAACTAAAATTTGAAATTACCCTTTGTGCGTTCCCAGATTTAGAATTATCCGCAACGCATCCTAACACCTCGTTACATGCGTGCGCGGCTAGAGGCCAACCAACTGCATGCATGCGTGGATTGCATCTTCTCTAGTATTCTTGTAACGGCCTTTATGGAAAAATAGAAAAAAAAAAAAATGGAATGTTTGATATTACACCTGTGATAAAATGATTATGGATTATCTTACATTACCCAAATCCTAATTGAAAATTATCCTTAAAGTAAAATACTCCCCCTTTCTAATAAGTAATTTTAAAGATATAATAAATCTTACAATAAATTATTAAAGCGTGAGTACTGTATTACAAGTTGAGTTTTTGGGATACTCACCTCTTTACTTAATATTATTACTTATGAATTAACATATCTCAAGGTAACGTGACATTTACCTTGAGATAACAAGACATGTGGAATAATAGTTATCTCACGTTAGCAATATGTTTGCATCAAATCCTTATTATATAATAAATAGTTATATGTTGGCATATGTTACTTAGGTGAGGGCCTAGTGGGTGTCCATCAAACTTACAAGTAATGTTAGATTACTATGAAGGAATAAAGTATACACTTTGATTATCAACTATAATTGTTGATCCAATATAAGCATTTAAGGATTTTTTTGTGCAAGATGAAAGTTTTCAATATAATCATTTATAATGAAGCTTAAATAAATAAATTATTTTTCAACTCTTAGGTTAACTTTTAAATTAGTCATTTAAGCATTCTAATGTGGTATTGGAACTCATGTTACGTATGTTTCATCTTATGCAATATTGAGCTTAATATTACTTGGCATGTATTCTCGATATGAAAACTTTGCATTAAAAACGTGATTCATTATGATAAATCTTAAATAAAATGAGTGTCTTTTCAACTTTGGAAATAATTTTTAAATTAAACATTTAGACACTCTAATAGTTTTAACACGTGGTATCATAGCAAGTTATGAATTTGAACCTTGTATTAGCGAGTTTATCAAGGAAAGTTTAGCACATGCCAAATGGGTAGAGACCAGTAAGCGGCTAGCAAGCCCATTAAGTATTTGCTAGGTCGTTGTTAATGAATATGGAATGCAATTATCAGCTGTAACTTTTGGCATAATAACAACATGTTAGTGTTTTATTATTATCCTCTAGTAATGATTGATTTATTGTAAATGAGTTAAATTATTTTTCACTCTAAACAAATGTTACATTGGGAAGGTTGCCTCATATGCATGATACTTGCATGGTTGGGAGGGGGTAAAACAAAAATAATGTGAATTATTTTGTATTGACTAAATCATGTTTCAAATATTTTTTAAAAACAAAATATATGTCATCCTTTTACAAATTGAGCCTTAAGGAATAAATAATATTCTTATAGTCCATAACATGACTTCGAAGGCACCTAAGTCCGCAACAAAGTTATTATGAATCAAATGGATGACGTGGTTAGATAAGAATGTCTTCAAACTTGTAGTTATCTTTTGGAGACACAACATTGTTAAAACCTTCATGCGTTACCACTTAGGCTAAAATCAATAATTGACAACTATAACGCATTTTTTATTCCTTAAGAAAGAACCAACAATGCCTATGTGCTTGCTAACCCCCCACTGGCCTACTTATCACGTAGCATATATCAACAATTCCCTTGATGAACGAACCTATTATGCCATTAATTGTTAGGATTTTCAAGTGTTATAATTATGCTAACAAGGACCTATTGGTGCTAGCCATCTACTAGCATACTTGCTTAACAGTCTCTTTAGCAAACTCATTGATTTATGGGTTCGAATCCACTGCCAATTGTTAGGATTCCAGATGCTATTACTATTTCTTAACCACAATCCAACAGTACCCAATAACTTACTAGCCACCCATTGACTTATTCACGACGTGGCGTGCACCAACAAACATAACGTAAGGAATTAAAAAGGCTCCTAGTTTCAACGGCTGTAATTACACTCCCGTTATAAACAGTGTTGGAGCATCTCCAATCTTCTTGTATGGTAACATCATTTTCCACATGCAAACACGTGTAATATTCCTTCATTATATGCTCCACTCTAACGCATCCATGACGTGGCGTTGCTCTTTTGGGCATTTGGATTTATGCTCCCTACAAATCCTCCACCTCAAAATCTACCTCGCACGTCGTAGTTATTATTATACGCGTGAGTAAACACGGTGACGCGCTTGGGAACTTTAGCATTTTGATTTTGATATGCCACATGGACTAAATTAGCTGGATCCTGTGGCCACTGCGAGGCGCCACGTGGAAAACCTCAGCAGACTTACGGGTGTAAATCTGTGGCCGACAACATGGTAGGACAGCCCAGATATAAAATATCTCGCACGACGGTCCGCCCCCACAGCCTGCAAAGAACGCGAATCTCTCTCTCTCTCTCTCTCTCTCTCTCTCTCTCTCTCTTCTCTTTCTCTCTCTCTCGTCGAAAGCGAAATTGAACAACACGAAAAAACAAATGTCTTAAAAACGGATCCGAAGGAAAAGACGACGGAGGATAACTGAAAACCCTAACCCTAGCCGCGGTTTATCGTGTTCACCGGACGCTTTTGTCGCTCTCGGAATCTTGGTGTGCATGTGAAGGCCTTAGCCACAGTTAGATTAGGGTTAGGGTTTTTGTGGATAGGGGTGAAGGTGGGGTGCGTAAGCAGATTAGGTTTAGGTTAGGGTTAGGGTTGGGGATAGCGTTTGGTATTCGGGGATGGAATGCGAAGGCTGTGGTGGTGGTGGTGGGCGTTGGTGGTGTCTTCGCTGATGACCGGTGGCCGATGTCAAAAGCGGAGGAAGATGATGGGTAGGGGTGCGGACGGAGGTTGTGGCACCGAGGAGAGGCGTTGCCCTGTTTCTAGGGTTCCGGCCAGAATTCCGCCGGCACCTCAACGGGAAACTGCTGAGAAGGAGGCTGTAGAAGGTGTTGATTACTACTCGCAGGCTAGGAAAGCACTATCCGAGCGCTCGCCTTTTGACGTCGTGGATGATGCCTCGACTTCTGGTCTGCCCACTCTGCCCAGCGGCTTGGCGACCTTTCTGTCGAGAAGTTCGGACAGTCGGAGGCGGCACAAGAAGTCGCATTCAGGGGCGGACAAGAAGTCTTCACGTCCAGCACGCGGTTCAGATATCTGGGTCGAGACGGAGGAGTACTTTAGGGACCTGAGATTGTGCGATATTGATGCCTTACTTGACGTTTCTTCCCCGTTTAGTTCTTTAGCTACTCGGAAGTGTCTTCTGATTCCAACTTTAGAAAATTCTTCCAGGGCCAATGTTGGTAGTTGTGTAATCGAGAATGTGACTGAGCATGATGGGAATGGAAGTGGAGGTGACAGTGGAAATGGAGTTGTTAAAGAGGAGGCAAAGAGCGAGGGTGAGGGCGAGCAATCAATGGAAATTGACAGTGGCGGAGCTGAGGTTTTGCCTCAGGATGAAAAGGGTTGTTCCGCCTCTGATTTGTCTTCCGGTTTAGAGTGGCTTCTAGGAACTAGGAATAAGGTTTCTTTAAGTTCAGAACGTCCTTCGAAGAAGCGGAAGCTTCTAGGTGGTGACGCAGGGTTGGAGAAAGTCTTAATTGCTTGTTCCAGTGAAGGGAATCCATCAGTGTGCCATTTTTGTTGTACAGGCGACAGGGGCAAGGAGTTCAACCGGTTAATTGTTTGCAATTCGTGTAAGGTTACAGTTCATCAGAAATGCTACGGCGTGCAAGAGGATGTGGATGCAGCTTGGTTATGCGAGTGGTGTAAGCGGAAAAGTAAGTAGCAATAATAACGATTCAGTGAAGCCTTGTGTGCTTTGTCCGAAGGAGGGTGGTGCTCTAAAACCTGTTCAGAAGAGTGATGAAAGTGATGGACCTGTGGAGTTTGCTCACTTGTTTTGTTGCCTTTGGATGCCTGAGGTCTATATAGAAGACTTGACTAAGATGGAGCCGATCATGAATTTGGGAGGAATTAAGGAAACGAGGAGAAAGTTGGTGTGTAACATATGCAAGGTGAAGTGTGGCGCTTGTGTTCGGTGCAGTCATGGTATGTTCTGTCGATTCCTTCATTTATATGATTTCTTCACTTCATTTTTGGTTGGTGTACGACCAGAACTTTGTAGTAATTGGAATATGTGGATGAATTGTGAATCTGTTAAGACTTCTGGGTTGGTTCGTGTTTCAGATTATATGAGTTATATGGTGTTGTATTCTGCTGCTATCTGTGGACCTTAGGAATGCACTTTATTCTGTCTCGCACCAAGCAGAAGAACAATGGTTACATCCTCTTTTATCTAAATGTTTTGTGAAACTGGTGTACATTTTTAAGTTAAAGAATGGAATCATTGCTCTCTCTTCTGAATTGTTTAAGGCTAGATAGCTCTGTCTTTATTTTCCCGACTATATGTTACAGGGGAATCAAAGAGTTTTTGTTATTTTGGAGTTGATTAGAACTTTGTCATTTATACACTATGTTCTTGTCCCTCCATTTCTCTCTGTTGCACGGGCAACTTGCCTTGTAGAAAATAACTAATCTTAGCAGCAATGACATTGATGTGAATCCAATGATACATGGTGGAGTCAGGAATAAGGGTGGGCATTGACATGATATGATTCCTGGTTACAAAGGGAAAAATTCTTGTTTTATAAATCAATCAATGCCAGAGCACTCAAGGGAACTAGAAATGCCAAAGGCAACTTCATTGATTAATTTTTTTATTGAACCACCAGTCGCTCCTTATGTATGAGAAGAATAAAACCCGTGGAATTGCTTGAGACATTGTTCGAGTTTTCATTTTTTTCTTTTTTTCTTTTCTGAAAAGCAAGTGTCCTCAGATGTGATTCTAAATGTGCTTCCAAATGCTGTCAAGAAATAATGTCTCGTAAGTTAATAATTGGAGGTTCCAGTTCTGGGTGAAATAATTGGAAGTAATCTGTGAGCTATTTTATGTTGTTTACTACTGAGCAATTAATTGCTGGTGCACAATTCAATATCTCAAATGTGGTTCCAAATAAGTGCTGATTTTATAGAAGTCTCCATCTTACTGTAGCAGGTGAGTGCCATAGTATTTATAGGTTTTTTGATGATCTTGGCCATGTCAGTAACCTCCTTTAGGTTTTACTATTTCAATACTTCCCATCTTTAAATCCCCGCGCCTTTTTTTGTTGTATCTGATCTGCCAGAATCTAATTTTAAAGTAGCCAATGTCATTGCTTTGTCATTTTTAGAATCTTAATGTATTCAAAGCATAGGAGTTTGTTGCTTTTGTTTTGTATGTACGTAGACATATAATTGAGCGTACTCAATGCTCACCCCTTTCTTAAAGTTCTCACTTTATTTTTACAAGGACGGATGCTTTTTTGAGATGTGAAGTAGCCATTAAGGGGGAATAAGGAGCTATTGGGTAATTACTGCTCTTGCATATTATAGTGATTGAGGTTGCTATGAAGGTAGTAGGATATACACATTGAAATCTCCCATGAAGGAAGCTAATCGTTGATATTAAAACTACCAATATTTTAGATTAGTAAATAAGGTGGACACAAGTTGTTTCTATAAAAGTTGTACTCACAATAGCTAATGATTAAGAGTTTTGGCCTGGTATGGAGTGGAAGTCTAACGTTTCCCTTGATACAAGCCTCTTTTCTTAGCAGTGAGAGTCCTAGTTTCGCATCATGCTTTATCCAGATATGAAGCATTATCACACTAAGTTTCAATCATGGTTCATTAATCCCCATGTTTCTTTTTCCTACAAGTTATGTTACCAGAAAGCAAAATATATAGATGAAAAAATCTCCAAAGTTAAGGTCAAAATTGAGGGAATAAGAAAAAAATGGATGAACACTGGATTTTCTTGAAAGCAACTATCCAGTCTTGTAAAGATATCAAAAACGTAAGACTGTATTTTAGGAAGTTGCACGCAAGGGAAACGTCTGTTTCTACTGTTCTATCGGTATAATACTCATGATGCATTTGGGAGCTATGCTACAAATTTTTGCCTTTTGCAGGAGGCCTGTATCAATTGCAAGTTTTTGGCCCTAGAGAATGAATAATGCTTGGTTGAAGAGCTTTTAGTTGTCAAGTCAGTTAACAAGCCATTGTGAATTGTTAGTACACACAAATGGTATTGCCTGTGTTTGTACTAGAGGCTAGTAGGAGTTTATCAAGAAAGTGATTTGTGTACATGTGGGTGTCCTTGAGAAAGAAGCAGGCTAAACATTGTTCGCTCTTGATGTTGAGTAGGGCAAGAACATGATGAAGCCATTCATGGAGTAAGGGTTGATATAGTCTTATCATCGGCAACTAGGATATAGGTCTTTACTCATCTGGCTTCAATGGAACCGTTGAGATTTTGAAAGAGCATACTTCTGCAAGCCTTTATGTCTCCTTAATTTTCAAAGGGCTTTTTTATTTTTTATGTACTCGTGTGGTGTTTTTCTAGTTTTTATCTTCTCAATATTTGCTTCTTGGGCTTTGTTAATTGATTGCATGTTCCATGTGGTTACTTTTTTTTATTGCATTTACATCGGTTCAAATCCTTTATTGCATGGTAACCAAGCAGCCTGCAGTCTTGGTGCTTTTCAAATATGCATTCCCTTTTCTTATCCTGTGTTTGGTTATGGATTGTTTATTTCTTTTTTCTTTTTTCCCTTTTTTCCCTTCTTTTGTTCAGGATCTTGTAGGACTTCCTTCCATCCTATATGTGCGAGGGAGGCTAGATTAAGAATGGAAGTTTGGGCAAAACGTGGATGTGATAATGTAAGTTATCTCTGTTTACATTCTAGAATTAAGATTTCTCCTTATAGTAGTTACTGATGTCTGCTTTTGATACATTACTGCTGCCGGTACAAGTATTTCTAACAGGATTGCTCCTCTCTCTCTCTCTCTCTCTCTACTCTTTTGGTTTGGAAGTGCTGGTTTTGTTATATGATGAGGTTTTCTGACTAGGAATACCTGTATATTTCAACGCTTCTTTAGGTTGAGTTTCGGGCTTTTTGCTCAAAGCACTCGGATGTGCATGACAGTAGCAGCACTTTGCATGTAGATGATCCTTCTGTGGCTGTTGGTGGCGATCCCAATGCTGCTAACAGTCTTCCCATGGCAGTTTCTTTAACGGATTGCCGAAATGGAGATGACATTGCAGTAAATGTTGGAACTCCTGATAATACTGACGAAACAGGCAATAGTGGTTTGCAAGGAGTAGGGTGTTCTGATTTTGGTTTAGAAACTAAAATTGTGTCAGAATGCAGTGGTGGGCAGCAACTCCTCACCATGGGAGAACTAGGGAGGAGCAATGAGGATGTTAACCTATCTGCCTCCCTTAATGTTGCATTGATTTTGAAGAAGGTACTTCTCTGTATATGTATGTGCGTTGGAGCGTTCATGTATAATCTTGAATATTTATCTCAATCCAGCTTGTTTTAAGTCTTAGTGCCTTCTGCTTTTGGTAGATGATTGATCGTGGAAAAGTCAATGTACAAGATGTGGCATCAGAGATTGGCATCTCACCTGATTCATTAACTGCAACACTTGCTGTAATGCAAATAATCGACTTCCTTTAACTAATTGCTGAAAGTACTTTAGCGTTTAGCTGATCTTGCCCTTTCTTTTTTAAGATATTTTACTTTTTTTTACAGGATGATGGCTTGGTACCTGAGTTGCAATGCAAACTGGTCAAATGGCTCAGGAATCATGCTCATTTTAATACTTTGCACAAGAATCTGAAAGTTAAAGCCAATTCAGCAAGTCTGTGTAAGGATGAAGTAGGAACAGCTGATGAATCTGATGGCTTTGACGTATCAGAGTCTGATGGTGCAGATCCTGTTGCTGTTAAGTCAGTACCTCCACGAAGAAGAACCAAAAGCAACATTAGAATTTTGAAGGATAACAAAATAATAAGTACACCAGGGGAAATATGCAGTGAGAATGGGATTGGAACCAATGAGGTTAAGGTAGATCAACTCAGCTGTGAAGAACCAGAAAATTCAAGTAAATTGTCTGTTCCTGGTGCTACTGACAAGGTAATCATTTCATACTATTCATTCAGAGCTTTTTGCAGTAAGCATACGAAATTAGTTTTGATTGTTTACAGAAGTAGTGTTTAAAGTTGGTTTATTGGATAAGAAAGAAACTAAATTAGTACTTTGGATCAGCTATCTAAATATGCATGTTGGTTTTAGTCTTCTAATGGAAGTTCATGTGGATTCCTGCTGAGAATTGCAAGCACATTAATACCTTTGGATAGTTCCTGTAGGCTGTCCTTCCTGTACTTGGTATCTATGTTGTGATACTGCTTGATCTTTTCCTTCTACAGGCAGTGATTACCCAGATTTCTTGGAATGGGTCTACTAGTTTTTTCATTCTTTGTTGTATAGTTCTTCTATCCTGCTGCTGCTTGCGGTGTCAATCTGTTGGAATAGCATTTATAGTTGTAAATAGATTTAATAGAGGGAAACAAGGAGAAAACTTTTGCTGTTGTTTTCTGTTGATTTTAATCCTTCTTGAGTTTCATGTTCGATGTTTGACTTATTTGATGTTTGATCTTTTTATTGTTGAGCTCTATATTTATACAAATGGTTGTTACGTTTCATCCTTGAAAATCTTCTTCCTATTATGTCTTTCTTTAAGCTCTCTATTTTGAGGACCACCCTATGAAATTTTCCCTGCCATCCTCCAGGGTTCTTTCTCCAGCTTGAGTAGAAATTCAGTCCATTTTAATTTCTTGGTCACTTATTGCTTGCGAGTGATTTTTTGTTTGGAGATTTGGTGCAAGCTTATTGTAGGTTAGTGAGAGCCAGGATTAGATTTTATGTTGGGAAGTATGTTAGGGAAGAGAACGAACAAAAGGGAGAATTCAATTTTTGGGTTACTGAAGTGATTCTGAAAGCTTAGTGGAAATTAGGGCTTGATTTTGGGGTTTGTTATGATTTTCTAACACCAAATCTGGACTTCTAACTATCATAGAGGGCATTTGGTTTTCCTGAGCATTGCGCTTGATCGGGGTTGTAACACAATTCTGAAAAGAAGCTTCATACCTTTTTGAAATTGTAGCTAATTTTTTTCTTCAAATAAAGTATAGGCAAGTAAAACTTGGGCTTCTATATTTGGACTTTATGGTGTTAGCCACTTAGCTTAAACCAAGTACTGTCAACACCCGCAGCTAAAATTCCCAATAGAATCAGAAGCCCATAAAATAGCCCAAGCGAAAAGCTACTGGTAGGATCCCTTGCTCCCTTTGCAGTTAGGGTGTATCTCGCCTTTCCTTCTCACAAGGTGCCTTGAGTATGTCAACTTTGAATAAAAATGATTCTAGAGTACTCTGAGTCTTAAATGATTCTTATGGGACTAATCTAACAACTACGGATATGCTTTTAGTTCCTAGGATGAAATAAAACCATTTTTTGGCTGCTTGAATCACTATACAATGTTGGGGCAGTGTTTCATCAGTGAGACTATAGATAGAATTGAATGCATTTTCGATTGGGTCAATGTATAAAAGTACTGAAAACAGTAACTCTTAGATTTTTTTCTTGAAACTTTATTCATTCTTACTTCTCTGTCCATTTTTTGGGTGTCATCAATATCAATATTTCTGTGAATGAGTTTTATATTTACGTGTTTGAGTAAATGGGAGTTAGGTTTAGTTTTGTCTGACTGGTATGTAGTGGTATTGACATACTCGCTACCTGAGTTATGTTGGAGGGCTGTTCCCATAATGGTCCCTTATCCTTACTGTGGTTGGAGATGGTTCTAATTTTCTGTTTTACATCCTAAAAGCTTATTCCCTTCTGGTGTTTCATATTTGTATTATATTTGTTAATCATGTTGATGGCAGGCAAGATACATTTATGTACTTCTCCCAGTATTCTAGAGTTGGGCTGATTTTTTTGCTCATTTCCATCATTCTGCATTGTTCAGTAATATTTTCAGTTTTGGGCTATGATGGAGGTGTTGCTTATGTTTTGGGTCTCTCTCGGTATGGGAGATGGCTAATCTTCCTTTTTGTATTTTTACTTTATCTGAAGTCATATGTAATTGTGTAATGGTTGATGGGATGTCCGTGTAGGCACTCCACTCTTCATTTTTGTTTGCCATGGGCGTTGTGGGATACATTTAGAAATATGGATCTTCAGTATGAAGCTATTTCGGGGTTTTTTTTTTTCATTTTCTATTTTTTTTTCATCTTTTGTAATTGGCTGCAATAAGTTACATCATGGAGTTTTGATGAAGGGAAGGAAGATGTGCAGGACATTTGGATAAGCCAATGGTTTTTCATTGTTGCTATAGAATCAGTAACTTCGCATATCTTGCTAGCTACAACTGAGGATTATTTTGCTGCCAGTCTACTGGAAGCAAAAGTTCAGATTAATTGGCATGAGTTTGAGATGAAATTGAGCATGTTTGGGCTAAACATATTGCCAGAGTATTATTTGGCTGAAATTGAATAAATGGGACCTCCATAAACGTAGAAATTAACTCCTGCCCTCAAGTAAAATGTAGAAGTATTGAATGTTATAGCTAATAACTTGTCTACATCGTCTAATATTCATGGAAGTGAAAGGAACCATACGTAGGCAGGTTGGGTAGTTGAAATTCCTTCTTAGACATGTATCCCCGTTCTATAAAGGGTGTATACTCTGGCTTCCTTCTAACTACGACATTTGTGATTTCTGGGATGAGATTTTTCTGTTATTTTGCTGTGGACTTTGCTATGTGGCCGTAACATCTTTTTCACAAGGCTTTCTTAAGGCTTGATAGGCTAAGTGATCCTGAAAGGTAGATGAGTTTTGTGTTAACCAAGTGGGTTATACTGTTCAATGTTTCTGATTTTATTACTTTCTTTATCGTTACCATTCTGAAAGTGTCTTAAATAGCCCATGTATTGTTAAAAGTGTACCTCTCCTCCATCTATGTTTTGCTAAATCTTTCAATCATTGTCTGAACTTTTTCTGGAAGCTGGAGCCATTCATTTGGTTTCCTATAGTGTATGCATTTAGCTGTACAAAAAATTGTATTTGAATTATTTTTCTTTTGCTTGTCTGTGCAGAACTCCGTTAAGCCTGATGCAGTGGATGGTTCATTGCCAAGGCATTTACCTATTTCTGAAGGTTTGTTAATCTGATTAGTTTTTTTTTTTTTTTAATTTTTTTATTTAATGCTTTTCCACTAGTTGAAAGTTGTTTATTTTCTAGGTTACTTATACTGGTGATGGTGGGTCTTTAATTTTTCCCTTCTATTTGTTTGAAGGTCGTGGTGTAGTTTTTTATGTGTGTCGATCAGGTGAACTCTGGTATTCACTTGCCCTTTTATTCGTGAGGTGCTGGTGCCCAACTAGTGATTTGATGGCCTCTTGACAAGTTGAATTACAAATATTGTGCTTAATTGAGAAAACAAAACTGCTGGATGTTCTAGAGCCTTTGAACTTCCTGGGGTGTAACTTCAGAATTGAATTTTCATTAGAATATTTTATTTGTTCTCAAGTCTTAGAATTTTTGTATGTGCTTATTTTAGGACCTTGTTTCTTTTTCCTAGTCTTTTTCTTGCCAAGTATGTAGATTCAAAAATTTTAGTACCTGTTGCATCCATTAAATTTACCTTGGTTCTCTGATTTTTGCGAAGTGTTTCTTGGAGTCACCTTTGATACAAATAGCACTTTCTTGACAGGCAATTCCGTGAGGCCCTCAAATTGCAGCATTCAAGAAAGTGTTCAATTGGAGGAGGTTACCCTTCCCGAGGACAAAGCTTCAGCAAAGGATGATCAAGGAAATCCAGTCTCTGATGTAATGTAAGCTTAGCAAATTGATCCATCTGCACTGGAGTCTGAATTTTTTTTGGCTATAGGGCCATTGCTTGAATCTATGGCTAGCCACTCTTTTTCGCGTTGTCCTGCTAAAATTTTGGCTATATTCCTGTTGTATTTGTTCTAGGAAAACAGAAGCAGTGTGTGGCTTTCACATCCATCCATGTATCGCAAGGAATTATTGCAGATGGAATGGGGAAAGCATTTGAAAAATCCTATAAATGAATTTGATGGTAATATCTCATCTGTTCTCTTCCAGGTATTTGGGATATGTCTAACAGATGCTTCCTTGGCAGGTTCAAGGGAGAATGAGATCTCTCGGTCGGAGGCCTCTTCCAATGCTAGCGTCTGCTGTAATCACCAAAGTCAACATTCAAAGTGCAGTAACGTGATTTGTAAATTTGATGGGCTAAATTTAGAACAGTTGGTTAAGGCCAGGAAAATGGGAGTTCTAGACTTGTCTCCCGAAGATGAAGTGGAAGGAGAAATAATCTATTTTCAGTATAGGTTACTTGGCAATGCAGTTGCAAGAAAGCAGTTTACTGGTCTCTTCCTTGCTCTCTTAATCTTTGGACTTTTAATTAATCGTTCATTTTCCCATATTTATTGGTTTGACGTATAACAATAATATGTATCTTTAACTGTTGGGTTGTGTACAAATTGTCTTTGCAGATAATTTAATTTCCAACGTTGCTAAGAGTTTGCCGCAGGAGATTGATGCAGCACGGTGGCAAAGATGGGATTCTGTGCTTGTTAACCAGTATCTTTGTGAGCTTAGAGAGGCTAAAAAGCAGGGTAGGAAAGAAAGGAAGCACAAGGAAGCACAGGCTGTGCTGGCTGCTGCCACTGCTGCTGCTGCAGCTTCCTCTAGGATTTCATCATTTAGGAAGGATGCTTTTGATGACTTGGCTCAACAGGAGGTTAGTAGTTTGTCAATTTCTAAAATTTCTTTTTCCCATCATGTGGAAGCAAATAGTTTTGTTGATTTCTTTGATGAACATAGCCTTTTTACACCCTCCTGTTCAGAGTTCAATGAATTTGAATAGCTCTAGTGGGAGGTCTGGGATCAGCTCCCAGTCGATGCCATGGGCAAAGGAAACGCTTTCAAGGGTGGCTGCCCCAAGGGTTTCATTAGAAAAGCACTCCGATTTTGTTCATTCAGTATCAGATCTTTCCAAGGAACATCCTAGATCGTGCGATGTCTGCCGGCGGTCTGAGACAATGTTAAACCCGATTTTAGTCTGTTCAAGTTGCAAGGTTTTCTAGCCTTAGCCACAAATTTCTGCTTGAAATTGTGAATTTCTATCTCCTTGAGTTCTAAAGGAGTCTCTTCCTAACAGGTTGCAGTGCACTTGGGTTGCTATCGTAGCGTTAAAGAATCTACTGGTCCATGGTACTGTGAACTGTGTGAAGAATTGTTATCATCTAGAAGCTCTGGCGCACCAGCTGTCAATGCTTGGGAGAAACATTTTTTTGTTGTGGAATGTGGTCTATGTCGAGGTACTACTGGTGCTTTTAGGAAGTCTTCAAATGGTGAATGGGTCCACGCTTTCTGTGCTGAGGTGAATTTTTTTTCTCCTGTCTTATTGTTAGCTCTTTTTATTTCTTATTCTCACCAGAATACATTTTATATAAATTTTCTTTACACTATGCAGTGGGTGTTTGAATCAACATTCAGAAGGGGACAAGTAAATCCCGTTGATGGAATGGTATGTGAATCTAATAAGTTGTGAAGGAATCGCAGTTGTAAAATAATCTTGATTTCTGATGTTTGCAATTGAGTTTCTGAGTATATTTGTATTCATTGAATTTGGTGGCATGAAATGCATGCCCTGTGCTTAATTATCCTGCAAATTTAGGCTTTAACATTTGATATTCTTACAGATTCTGTTATATGTGACAACATGCAGATGACAATTTTGAAGGAGGCTGATGCCTGCTATATCTGCTGTCGTAAACATGGTGTCTGCATAAAGGTTAGGGTCATCAAAAACCATTTTGCTATTTTGTTTTCCATATTAGACTGCAAGGGATTCTTTTTCATATAGATTGTTGACGCTTAAGCAATTTTAATTTGGGTGTATGCAGTGTAGCTATTGTCACTGCCAAATTACATTTCATCCTACATGTGCCAGAAGTGCTGGCTTGTACATGAATATAAAGAATCTTGCGGGCAAGTTGCAGCACAAGGCTTTCTGTGAGAAACATAGCTTGGAGCAGAGGGCAAAGGTCTTATATTTTATTTAGGTGTTCATTTTAAAGCTTTAGGATATACAATCCTAAATATTTAATGTGTGCAGGCTGAAGCTGAGGAACATGGAATTGAGGAGTTAAAGAGGATCAAACAAATTAGGGTGAGGTTACTTAGTAAATGGTTCTATTTGGGTCTAACTTGCTATGTTATTATAATTGCTGGTTACTCATCTGTAGGTTGCATTTAGGTTAGGACCTATTTTTGGATCAGTCTAGTAGATCTGTTTGTGTGATGATGATGTCTTTCAAGCATGTCGAAGGAATTGGGCTTGATTCACTTACCTACCTTTATCTTTCTTTATTATATGGTGTCTGATCTTTAAGGAACATTTATTCATTTCCGGTCATTCTTCAGTTCTGATAGCTCCTTTTATTGACATTGTTCATCATACTTCCGATTTTCTATGTTCTTTGATTTGAGGTGCTCTCCTTGTTTACTGAAGTGCTCCCCTTCTTCAGTCAATTTCATCACAAGTGCTTTAGTATGTAATCAAAAGTGGCCTAGTGTGCTTACAAGTTCCCGTATACGTTGTTCAGGGCTGGTCGGATTTTTCCATGCTTCTTGATATGGCAAAAAGGTTAAAGAATTTACAGCTAAAATTCATACGGGGTAGGTGAGGAATTTAAGATGTGTTCAGGAAATGTCTTGCGTCTCCTTGTCAGTAAGGATAGGTTATCCACTGGAATTTCTCTTTTAATTGAGCTTATTGGGAGATGGTTTTGGATGTGTGGAATAGGGAGTGGTTCATCTGTGGTGGAAGGTGGTGGGGGCAGAGGATGGTGAAGGGTGGGGTTTGATGGTGTTTATGCTTGAAGTTAAGAGTGTGGTGTTACGTACTTTTATTAGATTTAGTGTTCAGAATGGTCTTTGAGTCTGCTTTTGACACGTCTTGTCATGTTAGCAGTTTGCTATGAAACTTATTCCCTGAACTCACCTGTATGCAGTGGTCAGAAGCAAGTGTTGTAGATTGTAGCAATGAAGTTTTGATGCCTAATATGATTATCCTCTGTTAGTATTTCTCCCCAAATAGCTGTTCTTCCAGGGAAAGAAACTTTTTCTATGAGGTGGAGCTCTTAAGATGTCCATCTTTTGGAAACTGTCACTGAACCCTCTGTATCACTTAAACTTTGTACAATGCGACAACTTTCAATGCATTTTATCTTCGCCCCTTCTTGGTGATGAGTGTGAATATGAGAAATCAAAAGGGAAAGTGATAGATTCCAACTGCTAGCCATGATATGCTTGGAAGGAATTCCAAAAGCCATCTGTTTCTGAGCTTCTACTTCAATGGAGTATACTTAGTGGATACTAGCATGAAGAAATCTAAAAAAAAAAAAAAACTATTTCTATATTGCCATCGAGAATTGCCAATAACAAAACCTACAGAGCATTGTGAAATCTACCGTGCACACTATACTGTTCCATCCAATGTGATGCTATTTTGGTAATGATTTCACTGAACTCTGTATCTCCACATCAATTTCCCTAGGGAACTTTAGATGAAAGAACTTTATGTCCCCCAACATTCAGCTCATTGTGTTAATGAGACTATACTCCACACTGCATTGCACTATATGATTTGAATTCACCATCCAATTCACTTTGTGGAATGTCTCGCTGTAGCTTCTCTATTGTATTAACATGGATATGCATATTAAAAGGAGACTACAGAGGTTGAAAGGCTAGAGAGGGTGCATTTTGATACAGGAGGTTGATACATGTGCGTGGTCAGCTATTGTTATGGCTTATACTTAGGCATCTCGAAGTTCGTGCCCTTACTGCTTCTACCTTTTCCCTCTATAATTTTCAAAATGTTTAACTTTATTTCAGCATGTCGAAACCTATATGATTTTCTGTTAGTTCCCACCATGAATTTGTTACCTTGTTACCTTTTCCCAGGAAGCATTTGTTGTAGTCATCTATTTGTGTAATTTTTGTGTGTACATTTTAGGAGGAAATGCAGTTCTGTTTTCACTGTGTTGATTCAGTTTTAGAATCCGTTGATTGAGTTTCTTTATTAATGTTCTTGTACAGGTTGAACTAGAGAGGTTACGTCTTATTTGTGAGAGGATAATCAGACGTGAAAAAAAGAAGGTAAACGATTTTAAGTTAATTTCATGGTTTCTTATTATATTATAAGTTTTCTAATAGACTTGCTGCATAATGGTAACCATTTTTTAACGAATTTAAATAGTTATAAAACATTTATCTATTACATTTGTTATTTCTGAGGAATCTGAAGAGTTCTTTTTTCCTATTTCTGGGGAGGCATGGATTTGTTAGAGTAGATGAGACAAGACCAGATTTGAAGCCCATTATTGCTCATGAGGAATTTTATCAGGCCTTGGATTTCCTGACTCATGCCGCTTGATGGGTTCTGGAGAGTCTTGCCTGTATCTTGGAACCATTGGATCCTTAGAACTGCTTCCCAATTGGGAAGTTACTTTTACTCCAAGGATATTGTAGGGAACAACCAAAAATAAAAGGAATCTTTTCATACAAGTGAAGTTGCATTTCAAAGGCATGACTTCCAATATAATTGAAAAAGAAAAATAGAAAAAATTGTTTAGTACTTGTAAACCTTTTAGTTCCTTTCTTTTGAATGCTGAATTGCTTACTTTTCAACTCCAAAAACATCTTCTCTGCTGTACCCTGTATCCCATTTGGTTGTTCATTTTTTTCCATGCCAGGTTCTTGATTTTAGGAACCCAATCTGAAAGATTGGCGAGTCTTGTATATTTTATATGATGCAATTATGGAATACGTGCAAGTGGAACTGGGACGTGGAAATGCATAATAATACTCACAATGGAGTGCAGAAGTGTTCTTTGAGGTTCAGAAGAACCTAGCTTTTCAGAATCATGGATCTAACAATTTCTTACAGGGATTAAACCATTGGTTTCAAAACCTTAGATGTGATATGTTTTCCTCCAATGCTTAATTCCTGTCGTTTTCTGCTAACTATCCCCCACCCACTTCTTTGCTCACTTTGAGAGTGCTTTGGAATAAATACTCTTCGTAGAGATGTTGATCTGTAGATACTCACTGCAGCATTTTTCTATTGCCTTACTTCTATTGACTCTCTCGCTTTAGGTCACCTCATCACACTCTTATGATTTTCTAAACGCTTTTGCTTATTGTTTCTTAGGTCGACCATGTTGTAGCCATTAATTTCTATCGTTATGAATGGGCTGGAGTTTATTTGAAATTCTTTTTCCTTTATGAATCTGCAGCGGGAATTGGTTTTGTGCTCTCAAGAAATACTTGCTTTCAAAAGGGATCATGTTGTTCGTACGTCACTTGTTCAGAGTCCCTTCTCCTTTCCTGAAGTTAGTTCAGAATCTGCCACAACATCCCTCAAAGGGCACACCGATGATTATAAATCATGCAGTGATGCAATCCAAAGATCGGATGATGTTACTGTGGACAGCACGGTTTCTGTTAAGCCCCGCACTAGAGTTCCAGCATCCATAGATGTGGATCAAAGGACTGATGATGACAGCTCCACGTCGCAAATCTTTCTTGCACGAAAGGTAACAGAGAGGGCACAATTTTCTGGGAAGCAAATTCCGCATAGGCCATCTTCTGTTCAATCACCTAATCTTTCAGATGAGAGCGGGTGGAGGTCAAAATCTAGGAAGGTATAGTTTTACTGCATGTCTGTCTGTCCGTCTTTTCTACTGGATTGTGGGTTAATCCTTCTGCTACATTTATCAACAGCATGCCGAAACATTTGAAAAAGAGCTTGTAATGACTTCAGATCAAGCATCTATGAAGAATATGCGTTTACCTAAGGGATATCAATATGTTCCTGCCGATATCCTTCCGAGTGGGGAGCATAATCAGGATGCATGTTCTGGAGGACCATCAGAGCACAATGGATAGAGCAAGGCATCTTCTTCCGGGTTTTGATTCTGCCTGCACCGGCTATCGTCCGTCCTCGAGGAATGTTATCTGCCCTGAGGCTGCCGCTTTTGTCCAATCAAGAAGGGACAACGGCAGAGAGAAGACCGAGATAGGAATCAGATTGTGATTAGGCAGGGAAATTTTGACAAAGAAATGCTGTATATTCATTGTGAGAGTAACTGTACAGTGGGTGAGGGTTGATTGCATAAGCACATGTATTAGAAGGGCTTGAATGGTCTCCGTATCCATGCTTGTCTCTCTTGTGGAAGTGGGAGGGAAGTAGAGCTTCTTGTAACTGTACGCGAGGGAACTGGAGGGTATCACCTACTGTGCCTGCTCTGTAAAGCTGGTGTATATAGTCCTACCATCTCAATCTTGAAAGATGGCGCTCTGTTTGATATTGATTAGAGCGTTATTCCGAAGTGCAGTCTTGTTTTCTTTGTATTTGGTTAGTTCCAATTCAACTAAAGGCAATTACCATTTTTTGTCTCATGAGTAATATCTCATGAAAATTCTCCTTACTCAAAGGCATTCATAAAAAGATTGTGGGATTCTACAAGCAACTCCTAAAAAGGAATGTCTACAGTCTTAGATACTCTCTGGGAGACCGTTTTTCAGAAGATGGGTGAGAAGTTATTGACATGAAAGAAAATCGAAATAAAATAACTAGAAACATTATACATTTTTCAAGTTTTTGCTTTGATTCTACATCATTTGAAGAGAATCTTTCGAGCACAATGACTGGCTTTTGACAAGATTACATGAAGAAACTGTGATGTTGTACTTCAAAACCAAAACACTGTAAACTTCAAGAAAATTGTTCACAAATGATTTGAGTATGACTTGCTTTTAGAAGGTTGAACTTTAACTTTTATTTTAAAAAATAATAACAAATCAACATATAAAATTAACTTTAAATGGTAACTTCGAACTACTCCCATCATATTAGAAGTAATTCATTGTTTCTTTCACATTTATTAAAATAATTTTCTTAAAAAAATTGGTTATGCAAGTATAATTTTTCTAATAAAGATAAGTATATTTACTTAGTTAATTTTTAAAATTTATATAGTAAAGAAGTTAGACTAAAAATAAATGTATTTTTTAGTATTTTTTTAATTGTTCATCAAATTATTTTCATTGTTTATAATAGAAAGTATGGAACCAAAGAACAAAACTAAAGAATTTGGGGAAAGGAATTGTATTACTATGTATAGACCTAAAGACATTAGGCCTATTTATAATCATAAAGGAAAAAAAATAATACAAAATATTCCTTAAACCTATGTCTTAAAGTATATCGATTCCTTGCAAACCTATTTTTTGAATTATAAGGATTTCCTATAAACTTATTTCTCAAAGTATAAGGCTTGTACATGTACAAGATATCAAGTTTGCTTAATAGATATTCATGTTATCATTGACATAAAGGTTTGGTAAAAATATCTACAAGTTGTTTTGTAGTCCTTATCCCCTTTGTCTTGATTATCCTTTCTTTTATATTGTCTCTAGTGAAGTTATAATCAACCTTCAAGTGTTTTTCCTTCTTGTATACTATTGGATTTTTCTCAAACTTTAAAGTTACATCATTACCACAAAATGGGGTGGTTAACTCGTTAATTTGTAGCTCGAGATCTCAAAGTAACCCCTATAGCAAACTATTCCGCAAAATATTTTAACCATTGCTCAATATTCTGCTTCTGCAAGTGATAATGAAAATGATCAATTGTTTCTTCATTTTTTATAACAACGTGGAATTTCCCAATTTTACACAACAAACTAAAATTCATTGCCTCATCATAGGACACATAGTATAGTTGGCATCACAATAAGTCATCATCTTTAAACTGCAATTTCTGGGTAGTAGTATACCCAATTTTAGGCATCCTTTTAGGTACTTATTGCCTTCAATACTTCATCCATATGTGAGTGTTTCAAATTCTAAATGAATTGGCTAATAATTTGGATGAAATAATAAATATAAGGTCTTATCATGATGAGGTAAATGAATTTGCCCATAAGTCACTTATAACTAAATACATCCTTGAGCAAAGGGTCCTTTTCGAGAGGTGACATCCCCACACCAAACCTAATGGTGGTCAACATGGTGTTCTACTCAATTGGAATTATTGCTAGTTTGCACCTTGAGAGTTCTACTTTTGAAATAATTTTTAGAATAAACTTGCATTGGTTGAGATAAATGGCATTCTTTAAGTACTCTATTTCAATATTAAGGAAATACTTGGATGGTCCCAAATTTTTAACATAAAAGGTGGAATACATATACTTTTTAAAATCCATGATGGCTTTTTTCATTAATTCTCATTATTAAAATGTTGTTCATATATATCAACAAATAAATAGATGATAATCATCATGTCTAGGTAAGTAAAGCATAGTCGTAGTGTGATTGCCGAAGTGAGAAGCTATGAAAGCTTTTATAAACTTTGCATATTATTATTGAGATGTATGTTTAAGACCATACAAAGATTTAAAGAGATGACATATTTAAGACTTTCCCTATCTATATAATCCTTGGGAACGGTCTATGTAGATTTATTTATTTAAATCACCATGAAGGCATGCATTGTGGCCATCTATTTGATGTAAAGGACAATCACAAAAAGCAACAATGGCAATGAAAGAATAAACAGTAACATACTTAGCCATTAATAAAAAAGTTTTTATAATCAAAATCTTTATTCTAATTATAACCTTTAGTCACCAACTAGGCTTTTTAGCTTCAACTAAGCTAGTGACACAATATTTTATCTTATAAACCCATTTATAGCCTAAGGGTTTGGAATGAGCTGGACAAGGAACCAACTTCCATGTAGTATTGTTTGTGAAAGCCTAAAGTTTTACCTCTATATTATGTTGCCAACAAGGGTTTTTGGTAGCCTCATAATAAGAATATGGTTTTTATTCTTCAAAAATATGATTGATGCAATAGAGATGCTTTAGATAATGTCTCACAAGGCTAACATATAAGAAGATAGGGTAATGCGTACTTGAGAAGTTCAAGCTAGAGCATATGTAGTCCTTGATCCATGTGGGTGGTCGAGTTGTATGACCAAAGCAACAAAAAGGCATAAAGAGAGTTGCATATGGGACAATGGCTAAAAAATCATCAACCAAGGGATTAATGACCAGAACAAGGGAGGAGGTCAAAAAGAACAGAGATTAGGGAGGCTCCAAATGTACATCTAGGTTTCCTAAAGTAGATTTGGGTGAAGTGCTAATAGGCTTGGGACAAAGAGTTGCCATTATGGGTGAAGACATAACATTATTAAGAGGAAAAACAAAAGTTGTGTAGGCTAAAGTTGCCATTTTGGGAACATCATAAGGCTTGATAGTTAGCAGGGGTATTTATAGTAGAGGCTCATCATTAGCAAGAAATTGGTAGGTGACAATAAGAGGATTTGTGGTGTCCTTAGGGTCAATTAATTCATAAAAGAAAAACATTTTTGTGAATGATGACATCCTTGCTAACAAAAAAAAAAAAAGAGTCTAGTCTTGTGGAGGGATCTAAGACATAGTAACCTTTATGTAAAGTCAAATAGCCTATAAAGACATATCAAAGGACATAAGGACTCAATTTACTCTAAGGACCCACAATGGTGGTATAACAAAGATAGCCAAATACTTGCAAATGTTAAAGGTTATGAGGCTTTCCAAATAATAGTTTAAAAAAAGTGTGATCATCGAGGATGCGAGTGTGCATCTAATTGATGAAACAAGCAGTAGTAAACACACAAATACCTTAGAAACACTCGAGAACGGGGGCCTAATACTTAAGAGTGTGTGCAACCTTCAATAAGTGGTGGTGTTTGTGCTCACACCCCCATTTTGTTGAGAAGTATAATGACATGAACTTTTATGTAATATCCCACAAGAAAAAAAAATGATGAACACTTACAATTAAAGGAATCGAGAGCATTATTTGTTTGGATACACCAAATGATGATGTGGAATTGTGTGTAGGCCATCTAGGTGAATTGCATAATGATGGATAAGATGTAAGATTTTGGTGACTTAAGGAAAACCCTAGTAACATGGGAGAAATTATCAAGGATGTTAAGGAAAAACTGATACCCATCATGATTGGGCATGTAGTAAGGTCCACAAACATCTATGTGTGGTAACAAAAAAATAGATATGGCACATGATTGACTTAGAGGAAAGGGGACGTGATTGTTTAGCTAGAGGGTAAATTGGACATTTAAGAGGACAAAAGGAAGCATTATAGTCCAATCGTTGATAAGAAAGAAAATTATCATTATTATTAATGGAGGCATTGCAAAAAGTACACCTATTGAAAGAAATGCTTGGTACACAATCAAAATTATAAGGAAAATTTGCTAAAAAATAAAGCCTATGATGAATGCTACCCAAACCCATCAATTTACTAGTTGAACAAGGCTAAAAGACACAAATATTATAGTAAAAAATTATATGACAATTGTTATTAGCACATGCCTTAGAGCAACAAATTAGGTTAAATTATAAACTAGTGACAAAAAAGACATTGTGAAGTGCAAAGGAGGCATTGAGTTGCATAAAGCTAGTCTTAGTGATCATTGTAACATTGTCATTGGGTAAACAAACAAACATGGAAGATGAAAGTAATTCATGAATGAAAAAAAAATATCATTCATTGCAAATAATATGATCACTGCCCCTGAATCAATAATCTAATTGTTAGTAGAAATATCATTTATCAAGCCTAAGGAAGTACCTACATAACTAACACCTTTAATTGAAGCCCTAATTTTTTCATAACAAAAAGGTATGGAACTACTAAAGAAAACTAAAGAATTTGGAGAAAAAAATAAAATTGTATTACCATGCATAGATTTAGAGATGTTAGGTCTATCTATTATAGAAGCCTATACAATCATAAAAGAAATAAATAATACAAAATATTCCTTAAACCTATTTCTTAAAGTATAAGGATTTCTTATAAATGTATTTCTTAAAGTAAGAGGATTCCCATTATCCATGGAAATAATTATAAAGATGATACGCATAATTACACTGTATCTCCATTAGTTTAGACAAAATATTTTTTTTTAATCATAAAAATACTTAATCGTTGGAACTATTTTTATTTAAATTAAAAATACAAGTTTCAACAATTTCTTTTTGATAATAATATTAACGGGTTAAAATTTATTCGAATCCACGTCCGCGAGGCTTTTAGGAAGGGTTAACGGACGAATGGGTTCGATAGAGACACCGGCGAGTGAAGCAGAGAACGGTTCTTCAATTCCAGCGACCCGTCCTGCGGACCGAAAGCCCAATTCCGGCGACGGAGACTCCACCGCGATGACGCCAGATTCGGACGCGGCGAAGAAGCGGAGAGTGAACATGCTACCCCTCGAGGTTGGTACTCGCGTCATGTGCCGTTGGAGGGATGGGAAATACCACCCGGTCAAAGTCATCGAACGACGCAAGATGCAGACCGCTGGCCCCAACGACTACGAGTATTACGTCCATTACACTGAATGTAAGTTCTCTTATCCATCACTTTGGTTTTTCAGTATGGATTATTAGGGTTAGGGCTAGTTCAGGGCTTTTACTGTTGGGGCAGAATTGGAACGGTGGTGCCCTGGGGCTAATATTACTTAATTTTTTGTTCGATTTGTGTTAGGACCTACCTAGTTACAGGTCCTAACAATTTGTTTCAATTAGGATATAAGGTTTAGGGTCGCGAATTGGTTTTGGTGTGTATTAGGGTTTTGGGACGTTAAATTTAGTTTTTGTTGCGATGTTTTGTACTTATCTGAAAATTCTGTGATTTTGATGCACTTGCTATATTCAGTGCAAATGCTGTCTCATAGGAATTGGGATTGAGTTTACGGATGCCTGCTTCTGGGCTTAGGGTGATGGCCAGTGACTTGCAGGCAGTGTTACTTATGGTAAAGTCTTATCTGAAGATTAATTTTTTGAAACATCAAAGGTGAATTTGTTTTCCTTAGGGATGTTGCTTTATGAGGTGGTTTGGGTGGCTCCAATCTTTTATGGGTGCATGAGTCGTGTTTATCAATTAGAGAAAAAATAAAGAAAAAATAAAAAAGAAGGAACATATGCTCGTGTAACTAATGCTGTGCAATTTCGTATAGAGCGTGAGTGAGGTCAAACGATTGTGTCAAGGACATGTTATCAAAAAGTCAACTACATTGCCTTCGTTGATAATGTTAGTGGCAATTGGAAGATATGCTGGGAACCTCTTGCGCTGTATTAGACATGTATATGGTCAAAAAATAAGGAAGAAAGTAAGGTTCTTTGGTAGCTTAGTTGTTCCTTAAACTTTCAGTGATGGTCTTATTTTTTACAACACCATTCCAATGTTTGATTATTTATTTTAATGAGTTTTTCAAACCAATTACAAAAAAATGTTCTCATTTGACATTCCATTGATGTTGAATTATTTTTCAAAATTATCTGTATTTTTACATTAGTAGTTTGTGTTTTTTGACAGTCAATAGGAGGCTTGATGAATGGGTGAAGCTTGAACAACTTGACCTTGACTCTGTAGAGGCTGTCGTTGATGAGAAGGTGGAGGACAAGGTAATGGTTTTGTGATATAGTTTACCATTAAATCAGTGTTCTTTCTTAATGGTATGGCTTTGTTTAATGAGAATCCTCCTCTGTTCTTGATTCTTCTATTGTTACTTTCATAGTTTTTGTTTCTGCTTACATCAGTTGCGTGTAAATTTTTCAGGTTACAAGCCTGAAAATGACACGCCACCAGAAGCGAAAAATTGATGAGACTCATGTAGAGGTAAATTCAAATTCAAATTAACTTTAATATCTTCTGTGTTACATTGCTGCTTCTTTAGATCTTTTCCTCTCTGAAAATATGAAGCCCACTCCTAATTAAAAGCTTAAGAAGCAACCAGCAAGATCAAGTGAACCAGAGGACTCAACTTTTAAAAGAAACTATTTATCATCTCCTAGGACTTGAAATGATTTTTTTTTTTCTGTTTAGTTATTAAGTTATGGAGAGTCTGCTATGTGTTGATCTTACAATTTGAACCCTCCACTCTATTCTGATGGGAAGAGGAGGAGAAAAGTTAGATGCATTGACCCTTCACTCCATGTCATGGCCTTCATGTGTCTTGACTCCTTCCCCAGCCACCCCTGCGCCCCCTTTTTCTCTTTCTTCGTCCATCTCCTCTCTCATGCAGACTCCCAACTTCATATATAGTGGGCATAATCTTAATTTCAGTGAGGACTATAAGTTGAGTTTCCAAGAATTATTGGCTTCCACTACTAGGCAGTTATTATTTCTTTTGGCTATATGATCTGAATATTTTGCTAACAATTACTTAGGGCCATGAAGAGCTCGATGCTGCCAGCTTGCGAGAACATGAAGAATTCACAAAAGTGAAAAATATAGCAACAATAGAACTTGGGAGATATGAGATTGAGACATGGTACTTTTCTCCCTTTCCACCAGAATACAATGACTGTCTGAAGCTGTACTTTTGTGAGTTCTGCCTCAATTTCATGAAGCGTAAAGAACAGCTTCAAAGGCATATGGTGAGCTCTGCCACATATTCCACTCTTTTTAAATGCTTTCTGTTGGGTTTGTGCTATGGCATCTTGTAAATACATATCATATTCATAGTTTCTTGTTTTTGAATTACAGAGGGTAAATTTTCTTGATTTCTTCAGTGACTTTGTAGTCTAGTATGAGTAAATAACCCTGATCCTTACATGTTCTCTAGGCTGCGAGAGACAAATCTGTTGTGGGCAATTTTTCACATACTTACATGGAAGACTTGCTTGCTCATATTTTCCTACTGGCAAACTTTCTCTGTGCTTTCAATTCTGCTGTCTTCTCTATATTACCACCAATATCTTCATCTTTGTTTCTTTAAGCTGCATTCTTGCCTGTTATACTGATTTCTTCATTATGCTTATGCTACTTCACTACTAAATACATCTTATTTTATACGTTCAGTTATTTTTAGTAAAAATATTTTATGCTATTTTAATTATAAGCCAGCGTTTGACCCTGTAAAATTGCCAAATCTCTGTGTATTTGCACTTAAAAAGTTAGAAAACTTATTTTCATATCCCTCAAGTTGTTTTCAACCTTGGGTATATTTTTATTTTAGTTGGGCAAGATTTTGTGGGTGGGATCGCTTCTCTAAATAGTTAGGTTTCATTTTCCATCATGGTGACCAAGTAAACATGTGAATTTCTTGCAATCATATGCAAATTAATCTCTCTTCTTCCTAATTTGATCCTGTAATTTGGGTTGAGTTGACTTTGCACCAACTGCTGAAGGGTTGAAGATCAAATAGAATTGTCATTGGTGGAAGTTAGTAGGTCTGCCGTGATGAAAAGGAACTTCATGGTTTGAGCTTGTTATACAGGTTATAAAGAACTCTAGATTTTGAGGTCTTTAGTATATTCAAATTGGGAGTTTGTAGTTATCACTCTTATCATCTTAAGAGTGGAATAGGAGAAGAAATTTTTGAATTGTAGTGGTTAGATTTGAATCTTCTTTTTCTTGACACATCATCTGAATTTAGTTCTTTATTCTATGTTTGTAGAGGAAATGTGATCTCAAACATCCACCTGGTGATGAGATATATCGAAGTGGTACTTTGTCAATGTTTGAGGTATGTTATTTTGCTGTTGTAGCAAATTTTATTTGGGTTAATAAGGTCTTAATATCTTACTTTTTATCTGTAGCTTTAAGTGGATTTTGTTGTTATTGACCGTTGTCTGAGAGTTTCCTGACATATGTTGGGGTGTTATAGTTCATACTCAGAATCAAAATCATGATACTCCTTAGAGATTATTTATCTGTTTATGAAAAAGAGAAATTACATTAATTTCCTTATTTTTTTTATCTTCTTCTAAATGATAATTTTATAAAGCAGACTGACTCTGTGTTGAACTTGACTATTATGAGCTTGATGATACCTTCAGTGAATCACAGTATGTGGTTCATCGCACATAGAATTTTCTTTTTTCTCCTTTGTTCTTGTTGTCTGCTTCTCTCTAGGATCTTTTATTTGATATTTGCAGATGACCAGATGTAAATTTTTTAGGTGAGATAAATGTTCTTTGACTAAATGTTTGGAAACAGGTTGACGGCAAGAAAAACAAGGTTTACGGGCAGAATCTTTGTTATTTGGCGAAATTATTTCTTGATCACAAGACCCTTTATTATGATGTCGACCTGTTTCTCTTCTATGTTTTGTGTGAATGTGATGAGCGAGGATGCCACATGGTTGGTTACTTTTCCAAGGTAAATATTTTTTTTTTCCTTAATTTTGGAAGCATGGAATTTGTTGGTGTTGTGGTTTAGTTGGATATTGCATGTGTTTGGAGTTTCTCAAATGGTAGATATTATCGCAGGCATTTATGACTAATTAGAGTAATATATAAGTTTATATGTTTCAGGTTCACAACTTGATTTTGATTTCTTCACTTGTGCGACTTGTTACCTAGATTCTTTTTTTTTTTATTATTTATAAAATTGAATGTTTTCAATTGAAATTTTTTCCGTAAATTTTGAGTGTTCAACTGGTATCATAAAGATATCTTCTGAAAAAAATTTCCGCTTTTTGGGTTGTTCTAAAATGTGTTTCACCAATTGAGGTATCTTTGGTGGGGGTAGGGTGTTGTTGGCAGGAGAGAAGTTGATACCTGGGGTGTGTTGTTGTATGGGTATTTATTGGGTAGGGGGTTTGAATAGGAGTTGAAAATGAAAAATGTTGATACCTAAAAAATGTAAATCATATGACGGAAAACAATGGAGAATTGACCAAGTTTTCCAAATGTAATAATCGGTAAATGCTGAAAATAGTCTACTAAAGGATGTTTGCTGTTGAAACTAATGGAGCCTTGAAAAGGGCTGCTATGGTGGAGCTTTACAAGTTAGAATTCTTTCGGTTGTGATTGAGAATAATAAATTTATTTTGCCAAGTATATTTTGACTTGTCTTATGTGCCGCCATACCACTGTTGGCTCTTTGTCGCAAATCCATTATTGGGGTCGTAATACTTTTCTGATGTTCTTCTAACGTGATATTTAAAACAATTTTAATGCTAGTAATTGTACATTGAACAATTAAACATCCCTTCCCCCAAACAGAAAAGAGGAAAACAAAAAAAGCAAAAAGAAAAAAAAATTATATAAGATGTTGACTTAATACTGTGTACCAACAATTTGTTCTGTTTGATCATTTCTGAACTCTTAATTTAGAGTGAGGTAAAATATTTTAAAAATACAGAGTCTTAAGTGGAGGAATTGGTTATATTCTCTTTTTCTATCTTGGAAGTTTCTATAGGCTAGTTATCTTGTGTGATGACGCTCTGACGTTGAAATATGTAGACCTGCTGAAAATATTTTTGATCTCCTATCCTTTTATTGCAATGTTATTTGGCTTCTTCATGCTTGATAACTTTCCGAAACTTTATTAAATTAGCTAAAGGCGATGAATAAGCATGTACAATTTCAATAGAAACATGACATATGTTTTCAGAAACCCCTGAAATTCACACTTGGCCATGTGTTCTGTGTTTGCTTGTGCAGGAAAAGCACTCAGAGGAGTCTTATAATTTAGCGTGCATCCTCACCCTTCCTCCTTATCAAAGGAAGGGCTATGGAAAATTTTTAATTGCCTTTTGTAAGTTTTGTTCCTTCTTATTTAGTCTATCTATTTAATTTTATTTGCTGCGACAAGTTTATGCTTTGCATTTTTTTTTTTCTCCTTTATGTATTATCAAGCAGAATGAATGTCTTACAAAATATCTTGCATGGAGCAGCATATGAACTTTCCAAAAAAGAAGGTAAAGTCGGCACACCAGAGAGACCCCTTTCTGATCTTGGGCTGTTGAGCTACAGAGGTTACTGGACACGGGTTCTCCTAGACATCTTGAAGAAGCACAAGGGCAATATATCTATCAAGGTGTGCTTTTGTTTGAATGTTTATTAAGATCAAGACAAGTTTGACTTTTTTTCCGTATATTCTTTTTATAAAACATACCATGGATGCCGTATGAAATTTTGATTTTTCTTATTGAAATTTTGATGTCTCTTATTGCTTCATTACTTTATCTGAAATGAATTTCTGGGTTAACTAGGAAGAAAAGATTTTAAAAGATAGGAATTCTGCAAGGATAGGGTGCCACGCCCTGAAAGAGGGAAAGATAGGATATATCTAGAGATAAAAAGTTGAACCTGATAATAATTGTACCTCGTTGGGAGCTTTGAAAGTCAATTTTAGTATTATCTTCAGTTTTTAACTTTCATGAACCCACTGTTGAGCCATTTCCTATTGAAACATTGGCTTTCTGCAGGAGCTTAGTGACATGACAGCCATCAAAGCGGAGGATATTTTGAGCACCCTTCAGAGCCTTGAACTGATTCAGTACAGGAAAGGGCAGCATGTTATCTGTGCTGATCCCAAGGTCTTGGATCGTCACCTGAAAGCTGCTGGTCGTGGGGGCCTAGAGGTTGATGTTAGCAAATTGATTTGGACTCCTTATAAAGAACAGGGTTAATGGTAAACAAAGCCATCCAGATATTTGCTGCCAACCTTGACATGCAACTCACCTTTTGTATAAAGTAGCCTTTAGGTTCTGAAGTTGGGATTCTTCCGAGACATTACCCATTGCATGACTTGTACGTATGTACCAAAAAACTGATAAAAAGTGTTTTCCTAAATCCAGATATTTAGGCTGCAGCTGATTTGTTAATTGACTCAAAACTTACTGAGGTCTGACCAGATAGCAAGCTTCTTCTTCAATGTTCATTACATGCTAAGATTATAATTTAGGCATGAATAAATATGCAGGATTCTGAGTTTGATCTTCGATTTATGATTTATGAATGATAGCTTTTTAGATGCCTTGTAAAACCTTGCAGTTGATGAAATAAAATCACAGAAGGTGGAGAGGGGACCCTTTAAAAGTAGATAAGACCGAGCAACCAACTCCTTCCTTATTGACTTCTGAGGGATGCACCTTTCTGTCAGACCCAAAAAAGCAGCTTTTCGTGCAGGTGCAAAATCACATTGAAGCTTTTTCTTTTGTGAAAAGAACCCAATCGTTTTTGCTTTCGTAAGTCGCAATTGGAACCCAACCTTCCCATGTTGACATAAGCCATCTTAGTTGGTAGGAATTGTATCAACACTGCCACACTCAATGGCCCTCAGTTGGATGCAAAGTTGCTACAACCCTTTTGTTATTGCATGCTCTAGTGACCAGCCAAGGCAGTGTAGTCACTTGCAATTTCAGTTGAGAAAGCTGTCATCGCATCTGCTTATGGTTCTGGCCATTCTTTTATTTGATTGTCTTGGACTAGACCAAGCATTTGACTCTCTTTTGGTTGCACCTCGGGACACGGTGACCCATGTTGCTTTTATTTGGTTCTATCTCGTGTTGAAACCAATGTACTTAGGAGAAGGGAACTGACAAGATAAATGATTCAATTTGTACATCCCAGGCCATTGATCTCCACTATTGACGTGCTTCCATCTTTTCTACAGTTCCAGTTCTCGTATTTCTGTCCACCTAGAAGATTCTGATTTTGTCTCTAGATTTTCCGCAGTCGGTCCCCTCACTGTCGAAAATGGAGTATCATAAGTGATATATTGCTCTAAATTACAAGATATATTCTTTAGAAGAAACAAAATTTTCACACTGAGTCGAATATAGTCACCCTTTTACTCGAGGACAGAGGACAGATTTTATAAGAAGTATTTTCATGTTTGGGATGAGATACATGTTGAAAATGATGTAATATAAGTCATATTATTTTAATCTTCTTTGGAAATTATTTTTAAAAAGAAGAAAATACTCTTTCACGAAATAAGAATATGATTTCTAATATTTACCATAACCACAAATTTTCTATCATCATAGTTATGTCAGTTTTGCCTTCGGTTGAAATGAAGATCTAAAAAATGGTCAATAAACATATGGCTCAGTTGTAGTCTTGTTGCATGAGATTAAAAGGCTTCAAGTTTAAGACTCAATTCTCCTACCTCTCTATTTACCTAACCAAAAAAAAAAAATTATAAAAAAGGATCATTTTAGCTCATTTGCAGAGACCCAATTTTACATGGAAAGAAACTTCTGAGAAAAGTACGGGATTTTTTTCCGGCGGGATGATCGTAAGGTGGAGAAAAGCCTGGATCTACATAAGAACAATTATCAGAGGCATCATGATAAGCAGCACCGAACTTTGAACACAGAATCAAACAATATTCTAAGTTGGAAATTAAGATCCAAAACATTTACATTACTTCTTCCACCCATAATATTCATAACCTATATTATCTCCGAATGAAGCTTTCTCATCAAACAGAAGTAACTCGAAGATGTTGCCTGGGATGGTGAATTTGTTGAAGCTGTAGAGTTTTCAGTGCCGCCCCACCAGATCTCCTCTTCCAGAGACTGTCCGCTTCCCCACCCTCCGGCTTCCGTACCAGCTTCGTCACCGGCAGGGGAGGATCCATATCAACGACGCTGATAGATTCACAGTTCTCCCTGATATGACAAGTCTTAGCCTCGATTGCACCATTCCCGGTCACTTGTCTCCTGCTCCCAAATCTACCGGTGCTGGCGGCGGGGGTGGTGGTGGCGAAAGTTGTCGAGGCGAGGTTCTTGCCGGAGAAAAGTCTTTTGAGCTTGGAGTACTTGACAGCACTGTGATTGTTGTTGTTGATGTTGTTGTTTGCACTGTGTTTGGGGCCGAGGCTGAGCTTCTGGGAGGATGGGAAGCCGACCACCTTGTTGTTTCTCTTCACCTGGCCCATGCAACCTATCTTCGGCGACAAAGGGTCGTCGGAAAAGACCTCCGATCGGTCTTCCCATCTCGGAAGCACCACATCTTTGATAGACGTCCTCGAACACAACCTGGGCAGGAATGTAGTTCTCGGATTGAGATGCAGGCTTTGGTGGTTGAAACGGTGGCATTCATTGGCCATCTCCACTCTCTCTTCTCCGGCGTTCTCGACAGATTATAGAAGCACAGAATGCTAATAAACAGTCAAGGAAACCGAGTTGTAATTCCCAAGAGAGAGAGAAAGAGAGAGAGAAAGTGTCAACTATGAACAGAGCAATCTGTACTTACCCCTTATCTCTTCTGTTTACTCGGTCTTCTTTAAGAAGATCCCAAAACCAGAAGAAACAGAGAGAAGACTAAGCACTTGAAGACATCAAGACGGGACCATTATTTTGATGACTTCTGGAGCAGTTTTATGTGAAAATGGAAGAAAAGGGTTCAAAGAAGCAAGAAAAATGGGAGAAAAGCTGCTGGCTACGATAATGAGAGAGGGTCAGGCTTGCACATTCAACAAAAGTGGAGCCAATTGATGCATGCCAAGTTTACACGCTACTTGTTCTAAATTATAGGCTGACCCTCGGCTTGTCTCCTTGGGACCTTACTTACCAGATGGTGAGGGAGTAAATTATTCAGCCTTGTCGTTATTTTTATGCATGTTGCATTTTTTCTTACCATGGTATAAAAACCAGTCACATGGTTGTGCAGAATAATGTTAAAAAAAGAAGAAGAAAGAAATCATGTTGTTTCAGTAAATCCTTTTGGGTATTGGTATATGATCTATTCCACAAAAATAGAAATATGAACATATACAAATGATATCAGGTCCAATAATAGTGTATGTACAACTATTATTATTTTAGACATGTAACCTTACTTCATGCATTAGAAAATAATCCAATTTATGTGAAATAATGAGAATTCACCATAAGTAATAAGGCCATTATGTTACTATCTTATGATAGTAGAAACATATTAAGAAATTTATTATTTAATATAAAAATCAACTTGAATATCATTTAAATTAATAATCATAAAAGTAGATATCTTAATATATTTTTTAATAATATAAAATTCACATTACTTACATCGTAATAGGTCTCATTATCGTGATAGTCAAATTATCATATTACTATGGTGTTATAACTTATAGGAATGTTAAAAAGAAACATGACGACATTTATATTTAAATCAAAAGTTAATATGAAAAATAGTAAAATCTATTATTATATAATTATAAATTTTAATATATTTATTAACAATATGAATTTGTTACCTACATCATAACAAACAAAGTATCTTAATTTCTTCAAACCAACAACAAAACACATCAGCATGATGCATTAAAATTTCGTAACCCTTTTAAAAAGAATTCCAATAAAATCACAAGCTTAAAGGCTCAAAAGAAAGGTTGAACTTACTTTTAGGTAATTATTCTGAAGCTAACTTTAACTTTTGCTCCCTGTTCTTGGCATCATTGTCGTATTGTCGTCATCCAAACTCATCGATGAGGCACACGCCTAGTTCCTGCTTATTTGAAATTAAGCTTGTTTTGAGTTTTAATTGGACAACCCCAGACCTCGGTTAGAGAAATGTCAGTCAAAGCGTCAAGCAATCTCAATAATTAATGGGAACACGTATTATTAGGTGGAGTCACTTTTCCCGAGAAACAACCAGTCCGTGGACTTATTATTATTATTATCTTGCACAACAACACTGGAAGAAAACTAAGTGTACACATCTGTCATTTTCATTTTTCTTTTATTGTTCAACGAATTCTTCCTTCCCCTTTTTCTAAGTTCACACTATCAATGCCACGAAAATGACATTGTTTGTTAACAATTATTAGTAAGTAAGTAAGTAAGTAAAGAGCCTGTGTGTGTTTTTTGACTTTCTCCAGCATCAAATTTTTCCAAAAAAAAAAAAATTACTAAATTTCAAGTTCAACATGGTTGAAAGAACTTTCATTAAATTTTAGTAAATTTTAGATAATATGCAATATATAAAACTCAACATGAAACCCCTTGTCCATATTAATTATAATGGGATATGTTAACAAATATATGATAAGAGTCTCGAACTTTAATTTCTTTAATTAATTTAACAGAATGACACATTTATGTTCACTAATTTTCACAAAAGCAGACCACAACTCAAAAAAATGCCTGTCATCTTCTTTAAAATTGGCTAGACTTTTAAGAATCTGACCATTATACAGAACAACCAATGAGACCGGTTATCAAATTCAAACATAGAAGTCCACAAAAACACAAAAACATAAACATCGTGATGGACAGACATTAACAGTTACACATATCTGATAGCTGGAACCCTTGTTCTTTTCCAATTGTCGATTGCATGGCAACTTTTTATTCTTTGAAAAATTAAGCCCACTTAGGAGGAAAAAAAGAGAAAAGGGTCCAATTTTGGCTACGACAATCACTAATCAAACCCCTGCCGCCAACGGCCGGTCACCGTCCTACTGTGTGGTCCACACGCAATGCAATGGGACGGAGTCTCCCACGGTTAACATCTCACGCTGATCTGTCCGCCCGGAGTCACGTGCTCGTTCTTAATTAATTATACATTTTATATTGTTAAACCTCCATGTATTATAAATTGTAAATATAATAACATATTATACCATGTTAAAAATTGTAAATCTAACCCAAAAGTTAATTTATAGAATAAAACATTCATTACAAGACTATTCCTTAACACTATTTCATACTAATTTTAATACATACTTTATATATATATATATATATATATATATATATGAAAACAAAGTATGTCTTTTAATATAGTATTAGAATTAAAATTTTTAAAAAGTCCTCATTATTGGATCCTCATGAAAAATTTCTCTAAGATTTGGGATAAGAAAAAAAATGTAAGAATTAAGTATTATACTACATATTACTAGTGTCATATTCTCCTTTCTTACAATTTGTGAGATTGGGATTAAAGATTAATTATCATGTTACTTAGATATTAACTTTGATTCTTACATATTAAAAATAAAATTTTTTAATCTTGCAAATCTATTTCATGTGTACATCTATAATAAACTCCAAATTGTATGCGGATCCATGGACAGTTCCATATGAAGGTGAAAATAAAAAGGTCATGGGGATTGGTGAAGAAATGGTTGGTAAAGAGTGGGGCACCGAGCACATGCATGTCACATGTTAAGAAAAATGGAGATGAACGATGATGTTCACATCCCGGGTGACACGCCGTACACCACAGCCCGTGGGAGGCACGTGAAAGGGAAATTTTGTCCTCTTTTTTTTTTTTTTTAAGTCTATTATTCTTGCCGTGCAATAAGAAGAGAAAAATGTAATTATCATTGGACCATTTGTAATGTGACAAATAAAATTAATTTTTAGCAATTTTTGGTCACCCAGAGATGTGATTAGTTTTATAAGGCTTAAAGGCCAACACAAAAGTTAATTAATAAATTAGAGGGTCAATTTTTCATTTACACCTTACTTCATAAGTCTTTTTTCATATATGAGATTCTCGTCTTGTATATGCTTTTTCCATGTACAAAGTTTCATTAGGTCTAATGTTACATGAGATGGCGCATATTCAAGCTAATTCTAATACCATTTCAAAAAGTTTCAAGACTTAACAAAAAAGTTAGCTTATGAGTTAAATGATTTTTTTTTAATTTAAACTTCACTTTGAAAATATATATTTTTTTAATATGAAACTCTTGTCTTACACAAAATTAGTGTTAGACCATTTTTAATGTGACAAATAACATTTATTTGATAGGAAAAAAAGTTTCCAAGTGCATCAAATAAAAATATCTTGTAGCATACATCTCCTTTTAGAATATACAAAGTGGAAACTTTTTCTCACTTTTAGAAGTTCGAAAAAAATGAAAGAATATTTTGTTGAACTTTTGCAATTTTTATTGAGTAATAATTTCATCTTATAACTCCTGAAATTGAAAAGAATGAATATTTTAAATATAAAAAATTCCCCCCTAGGTCACTAGAGAAATTTTTAATAATTTCAACGTTATTTCTAGTGAAGAGTGTCAATTACGATAAATAGAATAAACTATAAGATAAAATGGATGATAATTATTAAATATAAATGAGGTGTCGTCTTGTAGTTTTTATTGTCCCATCAACATTATTTTCATTGTCTATATATTATCTAGCAAGACCACTTTTTCCTGTATTGTTTGTTTGTATTTTCATCAACAATATCATATCACAACTATCATTATCATCACCATTGTCACCAAGGACTATTTTCATCTGGAACAATCTAAGATTCATGATAAAACTCTTCATGTAGCTCGATAATTAAAGACTCTAATAATTTTCGAAGTAATATGGGGATAAAGATTGATCTACAGAGGCCTTTGTAATGGCGGAGCAGGTGCCGTAAGCCAGAGAGCAACTGGAGGTGCTTAGACATGGCTGTTGCAAGAAGCTTTGTAGGCAAGAACGTGGTCTCTAAAGCAGGTCTACTTTCAGATTCGCATATCTTCCAGATATGGCTGCTTTTACATTCTTTAAAGATCCTGAAAACTCCAACGAATATTATTAAAAACAAGTGCAGTTTACAGAAACATTGTCCCAAAGATGTAGTGGTTGTCGAGAGCGAGATACGGATGGTGATTCGCTCTTGGTTAGCCTGTCCAGCTATGGGGAGGTCGAACCAGACAGAAAATCCAGATCAATGCGTGTAAAAGGAGTGGAAGCTACTTTAGACCTTCTATCCTTCTGTAAATCTCTATGAGGAAGGAACAGAATGTGTGCACTATGAGACTATAATAAGATTCAATATATGAAGCTTAAATAAAAGAATAATTACTTAACTTGAGAGTTAACTTTTGGCTAAACTTTTAAACTTTTTAATGTGATATTAAAGTTTAAATTAACTCTATTTTATTTTGTGTGACCTTTTTTTTAAAAAAAATTAATAATACTTACCATAATAAAAAAAAGTAAATAGTTCAGTTATGAGTATGTATTACTTAAAATTTTTTAATTTAATATATCAATATATTTATAAGAAAATTAAACTTAAATATTATATTAGAATGTCAACTTCCTCCTTGTTGAAGCCTGAACTTTCATGCATTTAAACCGAATTTGGAGATATGGACGCTATACCTAGAGAATCGCACCAGAAACAGTATCGGAGACATGGCCCAAGTTTTGGTGTCTCTGCAGGGTGTCCTTCTCCGACAGACGCTCGAACGTTCATGTCACTAGTATCTTGTTTGGAAAGACCACGATGGAGTGTCAAAGTATGGACGCCACAGACATTATTAAAAGAACAAAGGCTATGTGAATATTATAAAGAGAAGGAGACAAGGCGACGGTGCTATGCCTCCTATGGCCGCCAAAGAAAACAACTAGGCGATGAAAGAGCACCTAGTTCTTTGTGATGCGGGCAAAGCCTTTGACCAGGGTGTCAATACAAATCCAATATAAAAGCATGGATTGTGACGTTTTTATTCTTTAAAAATTCTGACCTCTAAAATGAGCTTGAATACCTCTCCAAGAAGAAACAATAAAATTGTCTTTAGTGCATGTTTTCTTGTGGTAAGGAATCGAATGCAACTTGATTTTTTTTGTGAATGTTAGGATTATAATCCATAGCCCAGACCACGATTGGGTATCCTGCACCACTCATTCTAAATGTTTCCTTCAAGAAAGATTTTCCGACAAAAGGTGGTGAAGAAGGGGAACAGCATTTTGATCTTACATTGACCGTGACTTGGTGGCAATTAATAAGCTTAAAAGTTGGATGGTGGTGTATAAGATGCCTCAAGTTTTAAGTTGCAAAAGAGGTCTCATTAATGAAATGATTGTCTAAATTTATAAGGCAAATTTCAAATACTCCTTTATTAATGTAAGATTTGTTGTCTAATATTCTCTCATAGTCTCACTTCAATCTTTTTGCTAACAAAAGAGTGGCCCATTTATGAGATTTGATTGAAATACGCAAAAGATGAACTAGCTTTAATCCCATATAAAATATCCATGTTCATCTCTCTTCAATAGGTTTCATTAAAGATAAGGATTAACTAAACTTATAAAATAAATTATAAGTGTTCTTCTCTCTAATATAATATTCTATTCTTTAACATAAGCTAAGTATGCCTGAAATTAAGTTTCTATAAAAGTATTTTCATTATTAAAATCATAATGTTTGTTAAAATTTGATATGTATTTCATATTATGAATAGAATGACATATTATATTCTTAATACATAAAAATATTTCTCACCCACCTAACTAATCTTACAAGATGTCAAGAAGCAACATCCCTTACCCATACCTAGTCAGAAGAAACTAAGCGTGCATATGTTTGACTTTCCCCAACCAATAATCCCAAAATAGATTAGGTTTTTCTTTTTCATTTATTATAATATGAAATTTTATAAAAAAATTGGTGATGCACCTATCGTTTTTGCATGACTTTTGAATTCCAATTTCCCTTCCTTAAAATTTCTTTTTTCTTTTTAACTAAATTTGAGCATCATTTCTCAATCCACTAAAAGAAATTTTAGATAATACTTTAATTTTTCATAAGAGTACAGATCCTTAACAAACGTTCATCTATTCTTCAATGAAAACACTAGTTTTCGCATGATTTTCCTGGAAGGATTACACTTTATCTGCACATGTTCGAATCAAATGCAAGTTATCAGCTTTCCCTTATCTATTCAAGGTCTGATTGTATTTATTTTATTGAGTTTGTTCACGAGTATAGTGTGCTTAGGCTTAATGAGATTGCTATCTTGTTCTAAGGAAAATTTACGCACGTGGTCTACACAAACGAATTCAAACAGTGAGGTTCAAAAAAAAATTAGAAATGTTATGGTTGGATGTAATTATTTAAACCACAGATCAAGATTTTGAACTCGGCAAAAACCACAGAGAGCCAAATACAACCAACCAATTTTCAAAACATCTTGATCTCTTAGCATTGCAATCAAATCTACACCCACAGACAAGGATCCAAACTTTCAAAAAGGTGGCTTTAAGCAGGTCATCTGCTCATTCATGCTTTAGCAGGCATGCATCCGACCTGGTCTAATCGCGGTGCCTGTCTGCATGTGCCAGAGCTGCAAAAGTCAAACTAATGTAACCCCATAAGATCGACTTTTTCTTTTTTCTTTTTTTAAGATAAATGAAGTATGAGAGAATTGGATGTTAAACCTATAACCTTTTAATCCTAGGTAGTATGAATTGTTAACTAAGTCACATACTTGTCGACAAATCCATGAGATTGCTCTTTGAATGAAAATTCAAACAAATTCCTGAAATTCTTCATATATTATCCTATTAATTTTGATGATAACGATGGTGTCAATGAGTTGGTGGAGCTAATGGCATGTGTGCCAATGTAAGTCATGATAATTGCTTTGATGAATAATGGTGACTGTGATTTGAAAAGTCACAATCAAGCCAAGAAGATTATAATGGTGTTGTAAGTGCAATAAGAATAGTGGTCATAGATATTTTACATGGCTCCTATTTGAGTTCGAAGTGGGATTTAAATTAATTACTTTACCATCTCAAAAAAATAATTAAAAGTAAAAATTGCTTTAGGTAAGATTCCACATGCTATTACAAATAACATATGTATCTACATTACTTAGAAATTTTATCGTAAGATTTTCTCTATAATAAGATATCTTAAATCTTACATATTAATTTTGAAAAGAATATATGTCATTTTAACATGATATCACAACTTATGATTTAAGTAAATAAGAACATGTTATGGTTCATGTTCAAATACAAAACTTCTCTTAATATCACTAAATGTTAAAAATTCAGAAGTTAGAATTTGTGTAAAATCTCTGCCCAAAAGCCTCAACCAGCAAACCGTTTTGGTCAGGCTATCTTTGAAAGCTGTGATGAGAAAAACACACCCAAAAAATGGCAGCAGCCCAAATGAGCACAGTAAGACGTATCAATATGTTAATTGTGGAATTCACACCTTCGATCTTTGCTTCTACAGTCAGAAAAGCGGAACTACATAATAGCCAAGCCCAGCAACTAAAATCAAAAGGGTTTGCATGAAATAGAACTACACTGCACTGTCCCACCATTTCACATCACCATGGCCAATCCTTCCAGAGAAGAAAGCCAGAAAACTTCAGACAAAGAGAAACCTGCCCCTTGGTAGAAGAAAATCAACCGGGACAGTGGTCGATTGTACAGAAGATATGTCAAATTTTGGTCAGATATATCCTGCATCAATACCAAGGCTTGGAATCTGTAGGTACAACAACAACTACAAGTCACTGCATGAATTGAGTCTTCGCTTTGTTCGCATCTTCATGGAATTCCCTGAAATGAATTTCCAACCCATATGCTAGATTTTCATTACCTGATTTTCCTCCCTATACTTTCAACCAGACAACACAGCAGTAATCATTGCCACCCAAAGTTAAAGCTACCACAGTTTCACATTCACCACATAAAAAGAAGGCGAGGGCCTGATTACTGCCATCTTTTTGAAAATTCAGCACTCTGTTACAAGAACCATTCTTTGAGAAACATCATTCAGAGGTCTCATCATATCTACCACCTTGAGCCACAACTGCTTCATCCTGCGGCAACTTTGGTTCAAGATTTTCCTGTGCTACTATTGAGACTTTATCTGAACCATCATCTATCCTAGTATTCAATTTTGACTCGTCATTTGGTTCCACAGATCTACTCTTTCCGGGTTCTTTTATGTTTTCAACTTGTTGCTGTTTCTGAGTCTGTGAACTGGACAAGGGCAGGGGAGCAGAACCTAAGCCTTTGGCAAGACAAACGTACCTTAAAGCGAGTTGTTTGTAATTATTTAGCAAGTCTTCTACATCATTGACCGTCAAGTCGTTGACATGGGCAAACAAGTATGGAAGATCTCGGAAGACTTGGCTCACCGTATCCTCCTTCAATAGCATAGTTGCCCCTTTGTCCTCCAAATCTGACAAGGAGGGAGTTTTTGTTATTGATAACTGATCTTTTGCATAAGGATCCTTACTTGTGGATTTTGTTCCAGATGATTTGGATCGTAATGTGGAGTCCCCATCCTTAACATGTAAATATTGATGTTTAGATTCCACAGATTCAGCTGTAGACATTTCAGCTCCATTTCTATCACTTTGATCAGATTGACCATCTAAATCGCTTGAAAGCCCAGAAAGAAGTGTTCGAGCAGATTCCATGTTCTTTTCAAACTCAGATTCCTCCATTGAAAGTGCATTTGCATCAATATTGGATATAAAGGACTCAGCCGAGAGCATGTTTGTGAAAAAATAAGCTGGTTCTGCAACTAATCTAGACTGACGCCTATACCTTTGTATATACAACAGATTTGAGTGTAGTTGAGGAGGGTTTGCCTGCATAATACCATTCGTGCAATAAGAGACACAGCATTATAAATGTCACATTTCAAGGGACATTAACCAAAAGAAATCATATGAAGCATGGAAGCCTTTAATCTGAAACATATTACTACATAGAAAATCAAGTTTTGTGCCATTACAATAATTAGGGCTCCCTCCATTATCCCTCTTCTACCCTTAAGGGGATAAGAGGAACCGGTGCTGCCATTTCATGTAACCTAATAGACAAATACCTGTCTCCAAATGTGATTGAATGAACCTGATAGAATTACTCTGTACAACTTCTATTCATTATTTAGTTTTATTTTCTGAAAGCATGGCAGGTTTGTTACTTGGTTTCTTTTCTACGTTTTCTGTTATTGCAAACAAACCGATGATCTATGTTGGTAAATAAGAATCAAAATTTATAAAAGGGAGAAAAAGATAAAAACATGTATATATAACAGTTAAGAGTAATAGCACCAAAGACCCAGTGAATATCACATTGATTGGCTAACTTTGGATCCAAATTTTAGATAATATGGCTTAATCTTCTAGGTGTATTTTTTAGAAAGTATAGCAACACTTTAGGATACACACCTACACCCACCGTCACAAACTCATATCTATGTATAAATATAATAGGTAAGCACCTAAATTCCTATCACCATGTCAAGTCCTCTTTTCAAGATTTTTTCCAATTCCTATGTAACGAGTCTGTGTCATAGTCGATAGTGACTAACCAACAATTGACTTAAGGAATCCAGAACAATGACTGTAATTTAGTCATGAACACATTACAAAAATGGAAACCAACCCTCAAGATTTTTTTTTTCTTTTCTCTTTTTTAGAATAACTAAAAAATTTCCACATAACTATGTTATCATTCTACATATATATTCTCACCTTTATAGTAACATATATCAGGACAGGTAGAAATTCGTCAGCTCCAGGGGGATTCTCATTTGAAGCAATAGAAGCGTTAAGAAGTAAGTTACTGATAACCTTGCAACAGTTGAGGATACAGACAAGCTTGTCCCTTGGTGCCTTGTACATATTGATCTTCTGCAATTCTTTCTGTGCAAGCTGCCAATCCGGATTAGATATATGTGTAAGACTTCAAATGAAAAATATGCCCCCAAAAAGAAATCAATTTCACAACACCAACAAATGGACATGGACGTGAACTGGAATATAAAAAATTTATGTTTCCTTTCGAGGCAGGCCATGCACATTTGTGAAAAAAACATCTTGTAACATAGACTAAAGGTTCTTTGTCCCACAATTTCAAATTTGATCCTGAACAGCAATGAAACCTTGTGTGTAGAATTATGGGATAAAGTAAAATAACAACTTTCACCTCTACAAGATTTCCATTCGGACCTTATCAACATGCCTTGTTACTGAGGTTTAGCCAAAATGAGAGTCAAGACATATATTGAAAAGTAAGTTTTACCAGACAGTCTAAAAATGCAAGGATGAATATGAAGCCTGTGATTATATTGAACTGGCAACACAGGTGAATTGTATGCCAATTATGGAATGAACTAATGAAACTCCTTATATCACATGACATTTCACAGAAAAATTGCAGAAGCAAGCTATTTTATTTGGTTTTTTCTTGCTAAAGAAAAGCTCCTTACTTTGGCTAACCAAGCTCTACAACACCTTTGGTTTCAAAGACTGGAAATGTTGAGGCCCTGGCTAGAGTTGCTAAGTCAAAAGAATCCATGAGTAAATCGGTTTTTATTTGCTTTTCTTGATTCAGGGTATGGACGCCCTTCATGAGAACATCCCCTAAATTTCCATTTCAAAGAATAGATGAATAGATTAGGCACAGCTAGCTGAAGGGGTACTAAAAAAAGCAAGAGCTTTTTAAGCATGCTCCAGAATCTCCTATCCCAAGCTTCTTGATCCCATGAACACCTCGCTTCCTCCACAATCAAAAGCAAAAATCGAACAGAAAAAAAAAATCTAAAATAGGTCATCAAGGTAAGGATTGAGGGATGTAAAGTATGAAAACTGTAGGCAGCCAAAAGAATTTCAATGGCAGTGTGACAAAATGAGGAAGAAAGGGAGATTTAATCAATCAACAGAAATTCAACTATATGGTTGTCAGCTCCATCCATATAAAATTTTAGTACAACCAACAAAGACATAATCAGTGGCCAAAGATGGATAATCTTTAGTAAGCATAATCCATTCTCCACTCATTTCAATGTTAGTCATAGAAAAAGAAAATTCAATTGCTAGTAAGTTACAGAGCAAAGATTGAACTAGACTTTGATCATAGAAAAAAAATGATCACCTCCAGGTGAGGGGATGGCAAATCCAGGACGTCCCCTCACAGACAAAAACATTAGGTACACATGAAAATTTTACACACACACATACATATAACCTGCAGAAATACAGAAAGAAGAAAATAGCTATCTGTCGTTCTTGTGTATCAGAAGGAGATACATATATGAGTTTGCACCCAGACAATATCTTACACATACTTCTGTCTGTGTGCGTCAGAGTGAAACTTCTTATGTGCAAAGGATGGGAGTTGTCTTTATAGTAGCGCGCAATTAAAAGCCCATTAAGTGGTCACTAAACAAGTATGTTTGCTGGGTCCTACAACGAAAATGCATCCAAGACATTTTCAATTATGCAAACTAGATAAGGATCTAAACAAATAAAAAACACTTCCTCGCAAACATCAAATGGACTTTTGATATGCAAGCATGTCAACAGTGCCAACAGGATTCCAAGGATGTAAACACAAACACACACACAAAGGGGGGGCAGGAAGGAAGGGAGAATAAATCTTGTAAAATCTCTACTTACTAGCCATGATGTCTCATTTTGAAATGTTGGTTTGATGTCCAAATTTTCTGGTCGAACAAATTGTTGAATCAAAGACAGCTTCTCAGAAAGTTCATCATCAAGTTTTACATCATCTGGATGTGAAGCAAATACACGAGTAAACAACTTCGTCATGACATATTTCTCCAATCCCTGTATTTGAAAGAAATCAGTATAGATAGAAGTGTGATACACAAGTAGCACACATTACAAAGAAAACCACGCAAAAATTAAATGAAAATAATAAGTTCTAAAAATTTTAAATTAAAAAATAAACCCAAACAAATCCACTATTAACCTTTTTTTTTTTAACATGGTCGAAGTATTAAAAAATGGAAGATATCAGCCATTTGGCCAAAAGGCCAAAAGCATCATAAGGAATCTGAGGGAACTTTTTTGAGAACATTTTTAGTTTTTGAAAACACGAACCTGCCACCATAATTAGGGGGATAAAATCAGCAGTAAAAGTGAGAGAGAATGCTTTTAGTTGTTTGACAGCTTTTTCAGAGCTCATTTCATTGTAAGACTTTAATAAACTTATATTAGTTTCACTTCCACTCTTCTTCTCCATTGTTTTCAGTTGCAAATCATTAATATAAGTTCAAACTGACACTGGCAGAAAAACAAAAGTTGAAAGTCTTAACAGTCAACTTCCACCATGTCTACATCACCACAAAGACTATAAGAACTTGTCCGAGGAATCCCGGGAAAACCAAACAAGAATTGTTCTCTGGTCCTTTTTATCAAGATTCCAGGACTCAAAATTCTGCGATATAGTACATTGTTATCTTTTATAGACCTTTCTCCACTGACCTTTAATGCTATTCTATAATAAAGCAACACAAACAAAGAGACGTTCAGAAAAAAAAAATTAATAATAACAGAAGCATCCTACAAAGAGATGTCAATGCAGGGAAAACGTGAAGCGACTCACTTCACCAGCACTCTCCAGCTCCTCTTCCGAGCAACCAGCCCACAGCGGGTGAGCTCGGAAAGCAGCTTCCATATTGGCTAGGAACTCCTGCACAGCTGCACTGTCCCTCTCTGGATCGGGAGCATGATTTGAGAACGACACGATGAAACTGCCACATCGAAGACATCAAACTCAAAACCTTACGCATCATCGTTTCGTAAGGGGAAAACTACGGCCATGGTAATTCTTCTTAGGACGTTTGTGACAGACCGAAGCTCAGATTTCACACAGGTCAAAAATACATAGAATGCGAATTCTATATCATACGATCTCAACGAGTTGAATTTTGCACTAATTTTAGCTCTCAGAAGAAGCAAAAAGCATTTTAATAAGGAAATGAATACACCAATTCTTCCTTCCTCAGAAAAGAGTAAGAGAACCCGATAATTGCGAGGACTTAGCAGTCAACCCATCGGAGATTAAGAAAATTCAATCACTCAATTAGGCAACCGAATCGATCATGAGATGAATGCAGTACCTTTTGATGGATTTGACGAAATCCGTAGCTGATGGCTGTCGCATGCGCTCTAGAAAATCGTGCAAACCCAGGAACACGTCAGCGTTCTCCATCTCCCAACCCACCGTACGATCGTTAGAAATTCAGAGCTTCCAAGTTCCACGAAGAGTCCGAAGCAATGGAGGAGCTTGAATTATATCGTACGTTTTCCTCTGCGTGTTTTGTTTCTGTAAGAATTGTTCTGGCCCAGCCCGTGACCTGCCCTGAGATGGCGGTGGGACGATGGGCAGAGGAGGGCCCAACCTAAGACAAACCCGTGAAACTTGTCCCGAGTCCGACGGCGCCAGAAACAACCGTCCACAACACTCAACGAACTAGTATATACATGTTTTCTTACAACTATAAGACTTCAACTTATAAAATGGTTTACAACTAATAAATACCTTTTTCAGTTTCTATGAAATAATTGAACTTTATATCATGATATGTCTTCCTTGACACCTATATGAATATGAATCAAAATCTACATAACAAAAGTGGCATTATAACGTTGTTCTGATTGAACTTTTATAACGAAGGGATGCGTTAAAATCAATATAAAGTTATCCTACATTACTAAGGTATGGACTTATAAAATGATGTAAATGTAATAGATGTCTTATTTCCTTTGAGCTAATTTTTGTTAAAAAAATTGAGCTTTATAACAAGTTTATTAAGAATGGTAAAACAATTTTCCCTTCCCTTCTACCTTGTTTGATTGCTGAGAAAATGAAGGGAAAAATAAAGGAAATCAAATTGTTTGCCTCAATTGAACATATCCGTTCGTCTTGTGAGTAAACCAAATCACTAGCCAGTTATCAACCTATCAAATATCAAATGTATTTCCATTGGCTGAGAACGATGTAAATGAAAGGAAATTGCTACAAATTCCTCAATCAATTATTTATATGTTTGGGAATAAAGGAAAAGAAAATCTATTTGCATGGCAATACTGAAAAAACCACTATTGTTTTCTTGCATGGGGATATTGCTTTTGTTGGTTTGATTTCCTTTCCTAGTCTAGTGGGCGTTGGGCTTTTCAACACAACTTGGCCATGGTAATAAATTTCTTGTTCTAAAATTATGCTAAGAGTGGGATATTTTGATCAGGCCAATTGATTTTTGGCTGCCCTTTTCTCTTTCTCAATTCTTTGTTTTTGTTGTAAGTTGGAGAGACGATCCACAAATGTGAACTGATCAGCCTTTACTCAGTGTTTCTGATTTATGTGTTCCCATGGCCGTTGATATATCTCTGTGGGAAAATTTTCTGTTCATTAGGATCAGGAGAATGAATCCCTACAAATTGAGTTACCTTTTCTTATTTTATTCTATTGGGGGTGGAGTGGGGGTGTGAGGAATAACTATCTGTGTGTTGATTTCACTAAAATAAGCTGATGGGTTGTTTGATAGAAAATTTATGTTCTCAAAAAATTATCTCAATGGAGATAAGCGGAGTGGAGAAAGGTATCGCATCAATTAGTTGCTGTTCTATTTGCTCTGGTTGATCACTGTCCAGTCATGACTTTAAATTGTTCCCCGTGCCCAAATGTTGTTTGGTTACAAAACAGTTCGTGCTTAAGGACTGCTACAAAATATGACATATGCTTATCTCTTGAAGCAAAAGATGGTTGCTTTTTCTTAAAACTTGCTGCTTATAAATAGTAATGTAATAATTGCATATTTTTCTTTGTGGCAAAAATACAGTATTTAGGTGCCCCAGCCCCCCTGCCAACCCAAAACAATATACTCATAGGTACAGACTTACATGAATGCCACGAGTTCTTTTTAACTGAAATCATTCTTGTTTTAGGTCTCAAAGAAGTGAAGAGTGCCCTATATGTTGCCAATTTGTTGTCTTACAAGACCCTGCAAGGTATGTAGCCCACTGTGAATAAGTTCCGGCCCTTCTTTGTTTGAATATCACTAATTAATTATGCTTCTGTAGCCAAGAGCTTCTAGCTGCGGTAGAGATTAAAAGGCGCTTAAGGTCAAGGGGCATTTCATCTGCATCTCCAACATCACATTCTCATTTCCTAGAAGATTTTAGTGTTGAGCATGTGAGGAATGTATTTGTCATGAATCTTGATCACAAATCGTTATGTTCAATTGTTGACTGGGTGAGAAAGGAATGTTTATTGATAAATGGAACTTCCAGGATGCATCATACTAAGATGATTCTGATTTTGAGGGCCGTATTATACTTCGTCTGGCTGCCGCTGCAAGCAGAGCTCGAAATACTCGTAGGAGAGAAATTCAGAGATCTTCTAGGGTTGGTCCCTCCCAAGTTCTTGTTGTCACATCCCCTGGCAACATATTCAACTTCGCAAGAAAGTATTCAAAATTCCAGTGATCAATCTCCTGAGAATGATTCTTCTCCTTTTCAGAGACTCTTAAATCCAAATTTTCCGCTGCTTCATCCAGGTATACGGTGCCTTTGAGTTCTTGTTGTAATTGTTGTTTCCTTCTTGTCATTATCAAACTGAGTTCTGTGGATGTGTTGCAACAGATACAAGGAATCAATCTCAAAGGGCACCCAAGGCTTCAAGGAGAAGCTACTAGCTCGTAATAACTCGGTGAAGGGGCTGAGCAAAGGAGTCCAGATGAATGCTACAATTGCTGGCGTCGCACGGATGATTGAACGTCTAGATCTCACTTCAAAGCGAACGGGATCATCCATTCCTGTTTCCACTCGTGTAGTGGCCCCTTCAAACTTATCCTTCAAGGGGAAGGGTATGGAGCATAATGCTAATGGTCAGTCTCTTGAGAAACAAAGTGGGCCAATTGCAGATGATTTAAACCCCCCATCAACTGGAAAAGGGCATGAGAACTAGAAGAGTAATGTCATGTAGAACATGAGGTAGGAGCCTCTCGTAAGACTTGCATTATTAACAATACAAGAACTGGTCTTAGGTGGACATTGAGAAAAACATGGATGAGATAAGTCAGTCGTTTGCACACTTTAAAAGGGATATTTCCAAGTGGTGAAAGAAAATAATCGGGAGGAGAGTATCAATCCTCTTGATGTTGATGGATCACTTCGTAGAATACTTACTACTATCTCGTCTTGCGTGCCACTTTTCAATGTTTCCATACCAATTCCATTGGAAGAACAGAGCTGCAAAGCGGATCACACCAGCGGCAATAATCTCGAGAAATGCCATCAGGAATGTTCTCTGAGGAGATAAACCAGCTGTTGCTATAGACAGCAATAGACCCTCGAAGTTGCAGGGGATGATAAAGCTACCGTATTTGATGCCATTTAAAGCCTTCTTGGCAACTTCATCAGCTTTCATTGCACCCGAGGAGTCTGCAATGATACTGGTGAGCTGCGGCCTTGCCTTGTTTTCTGTAATTAGCAGCCATAGGTCCAAATGCCCAATTTTGGTTAGACACAAAACCGATACAAGTCCCACAAGGTCAGAACTAGAAACATAATCAACAAGCAGACGAAACAAAAATAAACATTTTCTACAGGAGAATATGTATAGCATAACCTGCTATAGTAATCTTAATATCTCATGTTAGTGAAGCATTAAAAGATCACAATTTTCCACTTGGACTCAATAGGTATCAAGCCAGGGCAATGTAAGATTGGATGAAGGCACCAGATCTATATCCCTCAATGCCCATTTCAATATATCACTAACTTATGAACTCAAAAAAACCAGTATTTATATTTGACTTAATGATACATATAGTCTAAAAACTGTAAATTCAAAAGATATTTTAGTGAACTAGTATGTCAAAAGCTGTTCTTTGAGATTTAAAATAAACTCGCAATAAAAAGTTTTGACAATTTGCTGTAAAACCGAAAGCAAGCTGATTAGAAATGCTTGACTCCGTACCTTCTGTAAAACCCGGAGTGTCAGTGTCTGGAGGGAATATAAGAGAGACATGGATGTCATCTGCAATGAGCTCCTGTTGCAGGGCCTCTGCCAGACCCCGAAGCCCAAACTTACTGGCTGAGTACGCTGTGTAACCGTATATTCCCACCTACGTACCCATAAACAAATTTAAAGTTAATCAAAACAACTGCGTACAGTCAAACAAATAAAAGAAAATTGAAGATATTTCCGTAGAACATCTATGTTAAAATGCTTTAAAATCCCGACAGTATTCTATTAACTAGATGATTATATTTCCTCCAAACTCAATCATAATTTTTTAGTTGAATTGCTAAGATTCTGACATATCACCGTCCATCACTAGGACCACCAAACCATTACCAAGTTGGTATTTATCCAGTTTGGGGAACAACAAATGTCAATGCGCCAAAACTTAACCGTTTTAATTCACATTCATTACTAGGATTTAACTAAAACCACATACATAGAATTCAACTTAGAATCGAATGGAGCAGGGATAGATTCTGGTTCATCGTACCTGACCGGCCTGCGACGACATGAGAGCGATGGAAGCGGGCCCACGCTCCCTGCGCTGAAGCTTAATTGCAGGCAAAGCAGCTTTGATCATGTTAAAAGTTCCCGTCAGATTCACATCCAACATGAACCGAACCTCATCCAACTCCTGCCTCTCCAGCTCCTGCGCAACAAACACCCCCTGATTTACCATCAGCACATCGATAGGCCCCGCATTCTCCACCGCCTTCAGCAGGGCATCATAGTCCCGCACATCAGCTGCAAACACTGCCACCTCGGTCCCAGTGGCAAGCTGAATCTCCTGCTTTGCAGCCTCCAGCTTCTCAATGGACCTCGCGAGGATTGAGACACGTGCACCCTCAGACACCGCCCGGTGCGCCAATGCTAGCCCAATCCCACTAGATCCGCCAGTGATGAACACGTGACGGTTCTTGATTGGCACCTTGACGGGACGGGGCCGGCGTATGAGGAAGAGGACGAGTAGCAGACCTAGAGGTAGCAGTAGCAGAAGCAGCAGCACATAGAGGAAGACGAGGTTCAAGTCTGCCATCAATGGACCTTCGATAAAGTAATCCAAAGCGATGGAAGCGATGTGCTTAAGTTTGATCTCTATCCGCCTCACCTTGACAAGACTTTTGTGTTAGAAAAATATGGCTCAAAAGAGGCTCTTTTACAGAATCTAAACATCAGTCATGGAGAAAATCATGGATTTCACATAAAACTCAAAATAAGTTTTAGAAACATACCATTTTTGTCCATAATTTTTAAGTTCCAACTTAGGCTAGATTTATTGTGTAATCATTGATTGAGACAAAGCTATTATCTAGCTCTTCCATAAAATGCTTCATTTTAAAAGTTAAACTTCATGTGAGCCTCAATAAAAATTACATTATAGTTGATATAAGAAGTAACCATTAAGTCAATGGGAACCATTAGCAAAATATGGGTAAAATAATGAGAGTTCACAAGCATTGTCATACAACCACTCGTGGGCAAAAAATATGACGTGCTGTCCATAAACCTTCAACAAAATAATAAATTGACATAAAAGGCGATTACCAACCAAATAACAGCCATTTCTCAAAGTTTGATCCAATTAGGACTTGTATAGTCACTATGCAATTGTTGATGGCGAACATGGTTACAATTGTTGATGGTGAACATGGTTGTTTTATATAATAAAGAACAGGAGCACTATGAGTAAATTAGAAGAGTCTCACAAGCAATATCACATAAACATCTATAGGCAGTAAACATGACATGCCATCCAGAAAAAACATTGTATAGCAACCGACACAAAGAAGAACTAATCCTCATAAATCCACCACCTATAGGTTATGGATTGCTAAGATTAGCCCACACCTAGGTAACCATGCAACATCCATAGCCAAATACGTAGTCACCTCCCGTAGGAGTATAACCACACACTAAAATTGGACATGTCCACAATATAATAACAGTAATCCAATCAAATTGTGCCACTGTAGCAGTCATAATCCAATCAAATCACAAAACCCCTTGTACTTAGATTAATCCCCAAACACAAGCACAATCCCATGACCCAACTAAGTGGTGCCACTATGGTGGTCACAACCCAATCCAACCACAAGATTAGCCTATGTTATAGAATAAAATACACTCTACTCATAATTAAATGTGTAACTCAATTTCAGAATTAAATGTAAAACATAAGCAACAGTCCATAAATTGTATGCTTAACAATAATGGCCTAATATAAATTCAAATTAATGAATAGCATTGATGAGGCCTTAAAATACATGTCAAATAAATAATATGACAACATAGCATACAATTATTTCATATAAAATACATTAAGCAATAAATTAAGTGATATAATTCAAAATAGTCAATCAAACAAGATAATTATTTAGAAAAAATTGCATCAGAAATTTCTAGTTAAAATTAGAGAATTTTTGACGTGGTAAAAGATCGCATACGCGCAGCCAAGCGCCTCCAGAAGCGGTGGGCGGCCGGTACGGCCGGTTCAGAGGTTTCGGACGTGTCAGCCCGGGTCGGCCGGCCGGTACAGGCCGATATGGCCGGTTCAGAGTCCGACCGGCCGGTTCTCCTACCGATTGAGACGCCGACGTGATCGTTGGCTCGTGGACTACATCCTACATTGCCAATAGTGGCCCTTCGGGACTCACCGGCTGTCAGATCTGATCTTCAAACGATCGTGTCGGGCCGATACGCCCGGTTTGGAATCCGACCGACCGGTTCTCCGGGCAGTTGAGACGGCGCTGAGGACTCCATCACACGACCTATCTCCGAAGCCACAGACGGTGGCGCACGGAGGTCTGTAGCAGGTCAGACCCAGTTCGGGTCTATTCGGGTCGGACCCGACCTGATGGAATAGCCTTCGTTTCCGGCGGATCTAGGTGGCGGCGGAATCGTCCTGCCGCGCAGGTCCTAATTCTGACCTCAACCCGCAACAATACCCACGGGTTGAGCTCAGACCTATCTCGAAAATGAGAACGAAACTCACTTCGAAAAATCCCATTTTTGAGCTTAAAATCAAGTTTTTAGCTTGTTTTGTTATCCAGGTTGATGCTATGACCGCTCTGATACCATTTTTAGAAGAAAAAAAAAAAAAAGGCCTCAAAAAGGCTCTTTTACAGGATCTAAATATCAATCATGGAGAAAATATTACGTTTCACATAAAACTCAAAATAAATTCTAGAAACATACCGTATTTATCCATACTTTTCAAGCTCCAACTTAGGCCAGATCTTCCGCCTTTATTCTCTTCTTAGATGAGGCAGTCGGAAAACCGCTGCTTAAACGGTGGAAGATGCGAGAACAGGACTGTGCAGGGAAGGCTCTCTCTCAGAATGTACAGTAACTATCAACTCGAGTATCGTACGCCAGGCTTCTCCATCTCCCAACCCACCGTACGATCGTTAGAAATTCAGAGCTTCCAAGAACGTTTTCCTCTGCGTGTTTTGTTTCTGTAAGAATTGCTCTGGCCCAGCCCGTGACCTGCCCTGAGATGGCGCTGGGACGATCGGGCAGAAGAGGGCCCAATCCAAGACAAACCGGTGAACCTTGTCCCGAGTCCGACGGCGCCAGAAACAACCGTCCACAACACTCAACGAACAGTAGTATATACGTGTTTTGTTAAAACTATAAGACTTCAACTTGTAAAATGGTTTATACCTAATAAATAACCTTTTTCAGTTTCTACAAAATAATTGAACTTTATATCATGATATGTCCTCCTTAACACCTACATAAATATGAATCAAAATCTACATAACAAAAGTGGCATTGCAATGAAGTCGTAATTGAATTATTACAATGAGGAGATGTATTAAAACTAATATAAAATTGTCATACCTTGTTAAAGTATGAACTTGTAAAATAATATACATGTATAGATGTCTTATTTCCTTTGTAACAAGTTTATTACGATAATGGGAAAACAATTTTTCCTACCCCTTTCACCTTGTTTGATTGTTGAAAAAATGAGAGTAAAAATAAAGGAAATCAAATTGTTCACCTCAATTGAATATATCTATTTATCTTGTGAGTAAACTCAATTGTTAGCCAGTTATCAACTTGTCAAATATCAAATTAAATAAATTTTTGGTGGTTGAGAACAATGTAGATGAAAGGAAATGGCTACGATTTCTTCAACTAATTATTTATATGTATGGAAAGAAAGGAAAAGAAAATTTGTTTGCATGGCAATATTGAAGAAACCACTATTGTTTTATTAAGTTTTTTATTCGCTCGCATACTAAACGAAAAAATTGGGGTTTGATGGGTGAAAAAAAGTCCACCTCTTTTGTCTAATTATAAATATGAATTATTTAAGTTTATAAAACACATTATAAGTATTTTCTTTTCTAAAATGAGAATATTTACTTAATGTTTTTTGAAAGTCCAAGTTTGGTCTTTTTATCAACAAAGAACTGGTCCCTCTTTTATATAAAAGAAAGATTAGTCTTGATGTCATGTAAAAGGCCTATGTCCACTTATCTCCTTTTCATGTGATACTATTTATCCAATATTATAAGAATATAACAAATTATGATTTGTTTCATTTTTATTCATTGAGAAGACAGAGGAACTCTTTAAAAATCGTGTGAATATATATCTTCTCAAAATCTTGATATAATATTTTTTATATATATAAAATCATTTTTCTTAATGAACCGTTACAGATAAAGAAATATATTAGACTAACCACATTATATCACGTCAACCCATAAATTGCAAGACATACCTTACAAATTATATGCAAAAAATAGAAATTAATATTTCAATATACGAAATTTTCCCTCTCTCTTATTTGTTCCTCTGTTTTTTTGGACACATCTTACAGTTACATTAATTGTAAGTTATTTTTTATATATACTTCAAAATATTAAAATCCGTGTTTGATATAAGGTACTTTATCACTCGTGGATGACGTATTTTTGGTTTTTAAGGAGAATGATACATGTTTAAAATAATGTGAATATACTTACATTATCAATATCTAGGCCAGACATATTTCTCGCATATAAAAATATTTTATTTTTTTAATGACTAATTTTAAAATGAAAAACAGGCAAAAACTCAAACTTCGGCATATGTCACAGAACTAGAATGTTTGTGGCCAGAACAAGAATGTTTGTGGTTTTTCTATTGCAATACCCGAAATAACCTTACTGCAGAACCAGCAATAATCAAGCTCACGGGGCTAAACACTGAGCACAGTGAACATATGAAGCCCAACTCATGAGATTAAAATTTACACCTCCAGGAAAAGAAAAAATAAAAAAATTTCTGTAATGTCGAATTTATGTACTACATTCTGTGAGATGATGAGCAAATGTATGCATGCCATTGAACTGCTGAAGAACTTAGAATGAACAGCTTCCACGAGCGGATGACTGTAGAAGCAATGCATGAACTTGAGCATGATGGATACAGTCACAGCTTCTTCACCATTTTAATTCTCTAAACTGTCCCCAAGTATGCTGGTAAAATTGGTTGAGAATCATCAGAATCCCTGTGTCTCCAACCCTGAATTGATTCAATATAAAGCGCTCCAAACAGCTCCATCCCCTTCACCACATTTTGAATGAACATCTTTGATCTTTTCCACTGACTTGCAGATTCCACTGCAGCTCCAATCAAATGACGCAATGCAAACATTACCCGCCTGTGCCTTCCACTCACAATCTGTAACTCAAGCATTAATGTCAGTTAAATGCGAGAAAACGTAGTCATTTACAATGATGGATATAAATAAGTTTTCTTTGAGAAGTGTGTGTATTATGTTACTTAGATCTTGTCTTAATATTTTGTATATAGTTATATATGAAAAAAGAAAAAATAACCCAATCTTTGTTTATCAAAAGCCCAAAAATTCTTACAGTTTTGCTGACCTTATGCCTGACAGAGGGTGCCATGCATTTACAAATAAAAATCATAACCCATAGTGCAGTAAAAAGGAAGATCATTGGGTGTGTGTATACGTTAAAGCACCTTTCAATTGCATCATGCTCGACATCTATCTTCTACTGAAAAAAAGTTTTCCCAATTTCTCGATGACATGTATCTTTTGAGAGCAGTGATACCTGGTGGGGTTCCGCAGCACATGTTGCGGTCATCTATGTGCTCAACTTCAAGACCAATAAACCATGAACCAAGCGACACATCTTCATTGGCGTACTTATGCAATATACCCCTGCAACCACAACCACAACCACCACCTCCAACAACTTTATCTGTCTCATAAAGATGCATGTTCGTATCTGTAAATGTTCTACATCTAAAAGCTACAATATTGAAAAAGTCTTGCTGGTTCATGGAAAATATGGACCTGTGAACCATTCTCCTTTGAAGAAAAAGAATATCAAAGCTCTCAGCAAATAGCTTGATTTTGATCTAATTCAAGGTTTTCTCAGTCAATTATAAGGCCCTCCAAACTTTTAATGAAATTTCCAGGATATATTTTTGAACCAAGCAAAGACCAAAGAGAGAAAAGGCATAAAGGTACTAAACACAAATCCGAAGAAGATGAAGACTATGGCCCTAAATACAACAGCAATTAGGCTACTTCAAATGAAAGAACTTACTGGTTGATAGAGATGTATGAGGCTAAGTCCTTTGAGATTGCATATATCTGCCCAGTTGCATGTCGGAAGTATTTATTCCCCTCTTCTCCAAATTTCCAGAATTCAGGTTCGTGATACTTGACATCTCTGGGGAACAACGGAACTTAAAATGTTAATTTAAAACTACAAAGATAGGGGAAGATGAAATAATAACATTTTGATTCTCATGAACATAATGGCTACAGTAGAATTACTTGCGAGAAAGAACAGGTCCAGATTTCATACACCCAATATAGACCCTGGGTTTTGAACGATGACGGCCAAGAGTTGTAGCTAGCATACCTACAAAATTAGGACACGTAAGAAACTCAACCATAGTCATGGAGAAATAATCTTTGCTGTAACAATAACAAAGTGACAATGATATTAACAAGAATGAAGATGTTGAGGCAGTGCATACCCAAATTGACATGTACATCATCATCCACCTTGATATAGAAGTCAGCATCCCATTTTGCCACCGCAGTGGCAAAGAAAGTTTTTGTTTTTGCCGACAACTCATGATACCCCTCAACATGCTCCTACAAGATAATTGCACTTGTTGAGAGCTTGAAACATTTTCCTTGCATAGTACTTTAGATGTTTAGAGAGATATACAATTCTATGTGCATGTTCTTACCAGCCTAATAAAGTCTCTGTGAAGAGCATCTTCTGAATCAATAGCTCGATCTAAGATGCTGTTGGATGTTGCACTGAACCAATCATATGCAGATACCGGTTAGTTCGATTTCATTTAAAGCAATATAGAGACATTATATTGTTTGGTAGCAATTCCAAAATCATATTGTAACATGTGTAAAATGAGATGAAAAGTGATGTAAAACTGGAACTACTTTCAGAGATCATCTAATTATCACATCCAGGGGAAAAAATTTGCTCAAGCGGATGCCTGAAAAGTAGTTCTGAAAAATGATTTCCATCGGCAATACTGTTGATGATAGCAGCAAGGAAACCATGCTTCTCCAAATATACTTGTCGATTCTCCTTAATCAAATCCCTTTCATTAGAAATACTACCTTGAAAATGACATAGATTAATTGAACTTAAAAGCTTCAGCCCAGCTGTCTCTATATACAGATTCTATAAGTAAATCTAACCAAAATTTTGATCTTGAAATCTAAATATGACTTTTGCTCTAAAACCTCAATCGACCAAGTATGCGGTGTAGAATAGACTATTCTTTACTATTTCTAGAATCAGAACTTACCAAGTGACTAAGGAATCAATACATTGCTAAGTATTTATGGAGTTAAACGAACAAAAGTGTATCCTATCAAGTTTTCAGAGCATGAAAATATGCAAATTACATTAACTTGCTTAAAAATGTCAGCTCGCAGCTATTTCATATCCTACACATAGAGAAAACAAGCTGTTGTCCAGAAATATATGATGAATCCGACATCCAAAGATATGTAGTGCTAGTGCTTAGAAATAGGCCAGCAAGCAGTTTACCTGTGACCAATCATGAACCGGATCACAATTCCCTTCTCGCGCTCCAATTGGACAAGCTTTTCACCTGACCAACCAAGAATCACCACATCCTTAACAAACAGCATCAACAGGGAGACAAAAAAAGGGCAAATACAGAGAGAGAATGGAGATTTACCTTGAGGCATCCAAGTCTCTCTCACAGAATCCCGCCGCTTCCTACTACTGAAAGCAGTGTTGATTCCCATAACCATGAAGACTTTCTTCCTCTCGTTGGGCGTCGAAGAGGTGATAGAAGAGCCTTCGGAGTTCCCCACTCCCTTAGAACTCCGAGTCGCGGATAACTCCATATTGAGCAGCGATATATGCTTGTCTAGCGATCTGGGCACACCTCCAAGAGTTCGAATTATCAAAAACCAGTTTGAAACTTGAGAATTGTAGCAAAGAAACAAAGAATGCTGAGAAACTCACTCAAGTGCTTCGTGAGTTTTGTAAACTCTATCCGAAATTTCGCCATCCTGCTCTGATTTCTGAGTACGAAAAACCAAATAAAAATGGGAAACTATCAATCGAAACGAAAGGAGAATTTTTTAAATCTGGCCACTTTTGAGCACCAACAAGAACCATACGCACAGTTCTGGGGAAATCGTCGGCGGTGACAGATTGCAATTCCTGCTCCTGGCGTCGCCTGTACATGAGCAGACCGTCCGATTCTGGTGGGGCCCACCTCCTGAGCTAAAAATCTCGTTAGCTCCGAAACCAGCAAACATCAAACGAAAACGAAAGGAAACAACCCATACACACTATACGAATCCATCGAGCTTCAACAAAGAGCACAAATGGATAAAGTACGAGAAAAGAAACAGAAAAGAAAAAAGAAAAAAGAAAAAGAAGGACCTGCCGGAGATGAGAACACCGACGAGGAAAGAAGAGATGCAGATAATAGGAAGCCATCGGAGGGAGATTTTTCCAGCGCCCCGGCTCTTCATCTGTGAGTGTGACCGCCAGAAAAGGAGAGAGATGGTAAACAACGAGGGGCCTTTTCGTTATGTCTTCCTCTCCGATGACCGAGGACCCTCGCCCTGGTGTTTTATTTATGGGCGCGCGTGACGGTTGGCCGTCAAAGTTAGGCCGTTGGTATATACGACTCTGTGTCGTGGCCCACACGCTGTTCAAAGCACGTCCACGCCTGTCACGGCACCAGTCAAGACACAGATTCTGGTTCAGGATGTCCCTAGTCGCTGACAACGGAAATTGTCCGTCACCTTCCGAAATGCATGCATGTCCCTCAAATTATGCTTAAAACTAGTCATATTAAGCGCTTTCATCACTCTTACGTAGCTCGCTATCCGTATTCAATTTCCCCTTTTCCATGCCCAAATACAATTATTAATAAACTACATCCCCATTATGTTCTTTCCACCTAAAAATCAGTTGGTTTTTTAAAATGAGAAAATACTAATAATGTGTCTCTTAAGTATTACAACCTTCTTTTCAATTAAACATTTTGACCATATAGACTTTGACATTTCATGTGGTATTAAAACCAATTCTTTGTCTATGTATTCTAATTCAATTTCACGTATGGTTCAAGCTTTATCGATAGAAGATTGAAGTTGAATTGTAAAATAATATTAGATATTGTAATATGTCTTATAAATTTGAATAATTCATTTCTCAAATGAGATGATTTAAAGGGAGATGAACTTGAACATTTCACACAAAATGATAATACTATTATAGGTTTGACAAAGTTTTCAAAATGCAAACCACACCAAATACAAAATAACTTTTTTACTAGAAAACAAAGAATACTTTAATTACACTAAGAGATTATGTATCTCACAACAATATTTACTATATCACATACCCAACATCTATTTTCCTCTTTTATAAGCTGGTTTTAATAAATAAAGTGTATATTTATTAGTGTTGAAACTTAGAATTCAAATAAGGCACTCATTTGTTCATGGATTTAATTGGTCCTTGTATGAAGTAATATGTCATACTTGAGTGAACGTATCAAAATTTTATATTTATATTGCATTACCAATATACTTACTTTTTTCCTGACAAAGTATTTTTTTATCTTATCAGTTTATTTCAAAAGAATAAGCATGTCTTTTAATGCATACACTTTTTTGCTTACTATTTGTTATCATGAAAAGCCTTTTGGTTGAAAAGTTTTTATATTTTGCGTACACATGTCAAATTGTTATGTCACCAACACATGGTTTGTGATTAATTTTCAAGTCAAAGATTATTGATACTAAATACAATGTGTTATTTATGAACAATTTATGTATCATTGTTACTTTAAAATATTAGGAGAAATCATTCATGTGAATTTGAGAATCTATTTTTAGTCATAAAAAGCTATGAACAATTTATAAACATCAAATATTAACAAAGTCATAAAAAAAGATGCTTTCACAGACAACGCATCAAAATCTTTTTGGTTAAAACAAAACATTTGATTAATGGATCAAAAGTATCATCAATCAATCTAACTTGATTAATTTGTACCAGTAATTCAATTTAATACATCACTTGGAAGCACTTACAAAATAAAATGCCATAACCGAGATAGTTACTATTCAAGGACGTTAATGAAAAACAAACTCTCAAGAACTAACTCCTTGCTAGCATGTTGCAATACGTATTACTTATGGTGACAATTTTGTGGATCAAAGCAATAAGCACTAATAAAGTCACGATTCATTTTTTTTTAAGAATCACACTCAACTATTTTTTTTTACCACCTATCACTTTTTATGATAAATATTTGGACCTACCAAACTTTTTGAAAGCACATTAATATCATCCTCTTAGTTGTTTTAATCGCTAGTCATACTCTTATTGTTCCTCAACTATAGGGGCTTTGGTATTTTGGTTGTATTCCAATTATTTTATAGTTTTCATATTTTCAGTTAAAAGAGTCAAATATTTAATAGATCAAAATCATTTTTTGTTGTGATCAAACGATGCTAATGTTTCAAAGGAAATTGTCTTTAAATAAATGGTTATTAATTTTTTAGGTGGATGTGGAGATATTTTTGCAATTCCAATAATTTTTATTTTCAGAGAATTTTGAAACCCGAAAACTTTAGAACTACTTTTCATGATTCTAAAAAAAGAAAGTTTGGCTGGAAAAATAACTGATAAGTTTTATTCAAAGGAAAATGCGCCAAACCTTTCTCCGAAGTCCAGGTTAGTTAAACCGCGTGCTGGAAATTAAAAAGTTAGGAGTAAGAATCTTCCAGCAGCCAAACAGCCACCTAATCGAGAAAAGAAATTTCTTACCGGTCAAACAGCCGGCTATCAACGTCCCAGGTGAACCCAAAGAAAGGCATCCGTTTCTGTTTCTCAACAAGTCAGAGAGCTCAAAATCAAATCCATCTGCAATTTCATCAAGGTATTTTAATCGCGGATCTCGTTTTTTCATTTGTGATCATGCGTTGTGCGGAGCGCCTGTTTGTAATTGCCCATAGATTACGGAATGGGAGGAAAATGAACTGAGAATTGGGATTCCGTCGCTGTAGACAAACGAATTTTACTTTGCATATTGACTTTGGTTGCATTCTTCAATGAGCTTAGATTTCCATGGAGTTAGTTAATCGCATTAATCATTGTTTCATTTCCAGTTTCCAGACTAAAATTTTTCAATTTCTCAAAATACATGGAGAAAAATTAGGTCGACAAGATTTTTTTTTATTATTTTTATTTTTTTTGTAAGTATGAGTCCAATTGTCTGCGAATTTTTACAATATTAAGTGGGTGTTTTAGAAGAACACCAAGAATTTGTTTGGTTGAGCTAGGATTTATGCGTGTGTTTAAGAAGCATGCCACATTTATCTGAACGACCCAATTTTTGAGCAGGCTAGTAAGAGCAAGAACTTGATCTATTGGACAACGATGGCCTGGAACAATGGAATGAGGTCCTGTGCAAAGTTGTTGATGTCTTCAGAAGCAATTTGTCCAAAATCAGGTTGGCTTGATGCCCCTTTTTGGTAGTAGTGTATTCAATATTTTCCTCTTCCCTATGGGAATCTTTGAGAACAGACTGATGTTGGGCTTAAAGTCAATGACTGTAGTTCTTTGATCGGCTTGTATCCCTTAGGCTTCTTAAAAGGGTTTGAATATGTGAAGCTAGAGGATTGAAAATGTCGCAAATGTGTGAAGATGTGATGATGTTGAAGTTTCAAACTACGTTTGCTTTTCCACCTTTTGGTGGTTTTTTATGGGTATTGAGTTTGTAACTCAGCTTGGCTCACCTCAGTTCACTTGTAATATCAACTAAATGGGGCTGACTATGGATCTTCATAAACTAATGAGGATTGGTGACGTATGTTCATGTTTGTGATTTAATTGTATCTAAAATCGCACTTCCCTTTGCCATTTTCTGTTCCTTGAAATTGGTTCCAACTGCTTACTATCACCAGTATGTTAATCAGTATCCATTTACACGTAGGATATATAAAGTGATCAAAGCTCAGATTAGAAGCATGTCACAAGTATGAATAGTTGATGTAACAAATGTGAAGCAAACCTGTAGGTTTAAGCATTTATATTCCGTGTATGCTACATAATAATTTCACCATAAGAATTGTCGAGGTATTAAACTTCCTATAAGTGGTAACAGAGCTGACATGTTATATGTCTGGGTAAATAGTAGTTTCTTTCTTAGTCAAACTGGAGTCAGTGTAAATAGCATGAACAAGGGTCTTAGAACGATGGTGCATGGTTCGGATCCAAAGATTGATAAAAAATTTACTCAAGGGAAAATGTAATAATGTAGTGATAGATGCAGATGCAATGGGGCCGTTATCAAATATACAAGCTGTGAAATTAATTTTGACATTGAAAAGATGTTACAAGTATGAGCAATTAGTAATGTATATGAGTTCAAACCCATAGGCTTGAACTTTTAGATTGAATGTCTCAGTATGCTATAGTATGGTCTCACTAAAAGAGTCCTTGGGAGTATTAACCTCCAACATAGGATAGATGGCTCCAGTTATTAGTCATTTATTACTCCCACCTTTCTTTGTCACCATAGTCATCCTTCTTAATATTCTCATCTCAACTAAGCCCATTTGACAAACAAAATTCTTCGTTGCAACCCAACATTATATGGCATAGAGCGTCTGCGGTTTTATAGCAGATCTACGGAATTCTCTCTCTATGCATGTAAGCTATGTTTGCACACATCCCATTGCATTCTCCTCACTCTTCCTGTATATCCTAATGCATTAGCGGTCCAACAAACCTGGAATAATCATTCTCCACTTTCTCTTCGTATAAAGTTTTGCTATTCTCCCATGCCTTTCCTATCATTGGTAAACATGCGTTCTGCATGAATTTGCTAATAACAGTCACCCATACCTCTAGGTTTGATAGTATTCCTTCAAAGTTTTAAGTAAAAATTGGCTCCCATTTTTGTTTCATTGATTAACGTGGTATCATCTACTAAAGGCATATACAAATGGATCTTATTCTGATTGAACTTAGTAAGCTCTTGCATAACAATTCAAAATAACATGGACTCAACGCTGACCTTTAATATAATTGTTGACTTTGTATGCTTTCCAACTCATTGGACATTGATGTGGCGAAATTGTCAAATTTTCAAATTCTGAATGCTTGTCCATGTTACTAAACTATACAATGATTTATTTTTATTTTTTCTTTTTTGCCAGTGAAGAGAGGTTTCCACTCAACTGGGGTGAAGAGAATGGGAGGACATGGTCATGATGAGCCATACTACCTGCATGCCAAGCACATGTATAACTTGGACAGGATGAAGAACCAGAAGTTGAAAATGAGCCTTGGAGTGTTCACTGCCTTCAGCATTGGTGTGGTTGTCCCAATCTATGCTGTCATATTCCAGCAAAAGAAAACAGCTTCCGCTTGAGATGTTCGGTTTGGCAGCAATAAGGGATGCGGTCTCTACCGTGATAATCGAATGCGGGTCTCCATTTTTTCTTGTTTCATCATTCATTTTCTTATTTTGTTATTCTTGAGAAAACCAGGTGAATCCAACCGAGCAATAATCTTTACATGAATTTGATCTCTAAAGGCCCATGTTAATAAAATTTAAGAAAACTTCCTGATTCCCATTTTTATATGGTTCCTCTCTTGAGAGTGCTTTTTTTCCGGTGGAGTTAACATCAAGCCATACATTTGTTCAACTTTTGTTCATTTACGTGCATAGAAATGTATGCTAATGAACCAAAATCTGTAAGATTTGTATCTGCATTAACATGCTGTCCCCTTCCTAAGATAGGCATTCTTCCACAAGTTTATGGAGCATGAGTTGCAGTGAAAAATTTTAAAAATGAGTAAATGAGGGTAGGGTTACACTTTAACCGTTTGAAATAGTCATTTTGCCTTCTTTCAGTTTGTATCAGGCGATTCATTGGTTGTTTGAATGAACAAAGTGTATGGACCAGGCCTACTTTATTTCGACATTTCTACTGATACTGACAAGGTCAATAGATGACATGATGTGGATTCTTTGAATCGTAAGATTAATTGAGTTTATAGATCACAGTTTCCAACTTTTAATCAGGAAGTGAATAACCTGTTCTAGCCATTTTGACTTGAGATGAGAAAGATCATTAGCTTATGAGGTGACAAATTACCTTTTCGTAGTAAAAGGGTGAAATAACGTGGTCCAAACTTAGTAAGCCTTTTGAATCTTCTTCGATCTCAATCAATGCCTATTCCAATCCTATTCTTCATTACTTTTCGAGGTCTCTAGAGCTTAGGCTTTATATTCAATCAGTGTGGCTCCAGCTTCTGTCATGTTGTTGTATTTTGATCATCAATGCAAGATAAAGTCCCTGGTCCCTCCATTAGTAAGCAGGCCAGTAATGTAGATCTTCGTTCTTTCGAAAGCACTGTGCTTTTATCCTTTTTCTGCAGTTCGGCCTGAGACTTTGAAAAGCAGAGGCAGCATTAACATCGAGACAATGTCATGAATAGTGATGCACGAGCAACTATACCAGCCCTAGCTAGCAGTCTAGTCCATATGTCTTAATAAGTATATGTTTAGGCCATAACATGATTCAATGAATCCAAGAAACTCAAACTTAAAGGGTATTTCAAAAATTCTTTAGAAATTTTGATATATTTATAATTCCTCATCTATTGTTTTAGGATTTTTAAATTGTTAAAATTCTTAATTATCTATAATTTTCTTATTTGTCGAAATTTATGATTTGTTAGGATCTTATCTTTGATTTTATTGGATTTATTTTCATAATCCTTCTAGGCAAACCAAGTACCAGATTATCAAATTTGTCCTTCCTTACAGTTCATCAATAGTATGTTATTTAGTCCTTGAGTTATGAAATTGATCTGTCAAATCTTAGGATCGTGCATTTGTGATTCTTCTTAACAAGAAAAATAGTCTAAGGTGCTTCAATTAAATGGATTCTTTTTAGAAAGACGAGTTTCTTTTATTAATTAATTAATTAATTATAATAAAATAAAAATATTATTATTTATAGGTAAAAGGTGGACAATTTTGATATCTTAAATATTTGAGGCTGATTTTTGACTTTCATGATGACGGTTAATAACAAGTATTGCTAAAATTAGAGTAAAATTAAAAATCAATTTCTTACAAAATAGGGATTTTGGTTTCAAAACTTCTTGGCGACATTCTAACTCACATAGGGCAAAGGCTTTAGGGCGAAGTGCTGCCCCCAGTTTGAGCCAATAAATAAAAATGAATCTCTCAATTTACTCTTCATTGAAACAAATCTTTTGATTCCCTTTATTCAATTACAAAGAGAGCATGGTTTTGAAGGAATAATGACTCGGTTTTGTGATATGCACTTGAGAGCTATCTTAATAGCATAGGTTAAGAATTTGTCAGAACACAGCATCAAATCATTTGTTAATAAGAGCTGAAGAAGCAAGACAGAAATTAGGAGAATTAGGTTTCACCTAGAATTCGATAGTTATAAAAAAGAGACAGTTATGTAACATGGATGGCAAGCTGGCTTTTGTGATAGTCAAGCATGTGAGAGGTGTTCAGTGTTGGATTACGGCTGGAAGCAGGAATTTTAATACTTTTGCTGAACATACACAAAGCTAGTCACTTCCCATTCCTCATGTTCAACTAAAATTGTTATAGAATTTGTATATAGAATTTCTTTCGTAATTTTCATTTGCATATGTGGTTCATATATTCTTACCCGAGGATGATTGAGGTCAAAGAGGTATCTATCACATGTCATGCAACGAAAATCCAATGCTTCTTGAATGAGTATGAGGAAAAATTAGAAAGAAGAGAAAATTTGATTTTAGTTGCTAGTTTCAAGGTTAAAATTTAGTGACGAATTGTTCGGCAACTAACCAAAGTTGTCTTTATTTACGAGGCCCGGTCTATCTAAAAACAACAAAAGCGGTGTGAAGAAGAGAGAGCGCGGCAATACTGCATAGCTTCTTGGATTTGGCCGGAAAAGGAGATGGGGAAGAAAGCGGCAGCAAAGTTTAACAAGATCCAATCTGAAGAGTTCCTTCTGCAGAAACAAAAGGTCAGTTAGGATATTTGATTCCAATCAATATATCTCCCAAATCATATTTTGCCTTCCCGAACATATGTGGCTCTGTTCTGATCTCAACAGCCTGTCGATCTTTTTCCAACGGTGTTTTCCAACCTACTTTTCTTCTCTTTTTTATAATCCTGCTTGCTGCCTAACTATGGAGACCAAAGTCATGTTTCTCGATCAAGGTGTTTGCGAGGAGTAATCGAGACCGTGTTTAGTATAGCAAAAATAATAACACGAACTACAACATCAAAAGAGGAGAAGAATGTTAAGATATGAACCCCAGATCAAAAACTAACCATTTCTAGTTGGCACTGGAGAAAACTGGTCGCAAGCTAAACTGACATTTACTAAATTTTCTTTTTCTTTTTCATTTTCATTTTTTCCATAATTTTGCAGAAGAAATGAACCGATGAGAAAACTGGCCATATTTGCTTCATGTTTTATGCAAGGTCACTTTGCATCACTTGGGGCAATCGTGAATTCTAGGATTGGAATTGTTTTAGGGAAACAAGGTGAGGTGAACTTTATATATATGTATATCAGTTCTGCTACAATCTCAACTCTTCTAGTTACTTTTCATCTCTTGCAGTGATGAAAACATTGAAGTCGCAAAACTATCGCATGTTTGTTGGCTGGACGTGAGAGGAAAATTGGATTTGTCAGAACTCTCGCCGGAAGTTGTCTATGAAACTGTGTATCTAGTCAAGTTGACAAAGGGGGCTTTTGGTTGGGAGCTCCCTATCGTGCTTAGGCTTTCACTCCCAGATGGAACAGTTCGAGAACGCCGCGTTAGCCTGTTGGAGAAGCCTCGAAACCAATGGATAGAGCTCAAGGTTGGCAATTTCCAGAAAAGGAGTGGAGAGTCCGGAGAAGTTGGCTTTGATCTTGTTCAGATTGATGGTCACTGGAAACACGTACTTATAATTAAAGGGGCCATCTTCAGGCCAAAGCAGATGGCTCAGTGACTCAAATAAATCTCTCTTCCGTCACATCCTAAAGCGCGTAATAAAGTTAGTCATCCTTGAGTCCCCGGAAGCTTCCCTCCTCTTTCCACCCACTCTGCTTCTGCGCCGCCCGTGCATTGACCGAAATTATTAATATTTCTCTTTTATTTGGGTTCCTGTCTTTTATTTGACTTTTTTTTTTCTTATGAAATTATTATTATTACTATTACTATTTTATTTCGGAATAAGAATTTGCGTCTCTGCGAAGTTGGAACAAAAGCAACCCATCCTGCAAATCCTCACTGGGAACAAACAGAAATACTTGAATTTCTCCTCCCTCGGTGCCAAAGTATGGCGGAACTCCTTTCACTAGTAGCAAAACCTATTCTTGAAGTGGTCATCAAGGTTACTGCCTCCTTGATCAATGATACTTATTCTTCAGAACGTGGTGTGAAGAAAGACGTAGAGAAGCTCTCAAGTAATCTCAGTGCTATCAAAGCCGTGCTTGAAGATGCGGAGAACAAGCAAATAGACAATCCACTGCTGAAAGATTGGCTCGTAAAGCTCCGGGAGGCGGCTTTTGATGCTGAAGACATACTGCTTACTTTTGAAACAGAAGCTTATCATTGGAAGAGGCAGGTGGTGAAAAAGTACCTACCTTTACCAGGTAAAGTATTGTTTAAATATGGTACCGCACTTAAGATCAAGGATATTTCACAAAGGTTTGATACGATTGCTAAACAAAAAGAAAATTTCCGTCTCGACAACCTAGTTAACGGAGGTGGGCCGGAGTCCCGAAGAGACACAGGCTTTTTTGTGGACGAATCAAGTATAGTTGGTAGGGAGAATGACAGGAAAAGCTTGATACATATGTTGCTATCAGAAGAATTCGACAAAGAAGACGCCGTCTCTGTGATTCCAATCATAGGGATGGGCGGCGTAGGCAAAACGACTCTTGCTCAACTAGTCTTCAACGAGGAGAGTGTACGTGCCCATTTCGAATCAAGAATGTGGGTCTGCGTCACACTTAAGTTTGAGCTCACCAGAATTCTCAAAGAAATGATACAGTTTCATTCTAAAATGAGGTTGGATGAAAGTTCCAAGAGCCACTTACAAGCCCGGCTTCTGGAATTCTTGAGAGGGCAACGTTTCTTGCTTGTTCTAGATGATGTCTGGACTAAGGATTTGTCTTCGCTGCTTGATGAGGATTTGTCTTCGCTGCTTGATCTCTTGAAACAAGGGGCAAAGGGAAGTAGGGTTCTGGTAACCAGTCGAATTACCCGGATTAAGGAGATTAAAGGTAGTCAAGCTCCCCATCTTTTGGATGATTTGCCCGAGGATGAATGTTGGTCCTTGTTTTCAATGACTGCTTTCAACAACATCGGAAATTTGCCCCGTCGGACACGGGAAGAGTTGGAAGAAATTGGTAGAGAAATTGTCAGAAAGTGCAGAGGTCTTCCCTTGGCAGTGAAAGCAATGGGAGGTCTCTTGCGCGGCCATGCGGATGATGTAAGCAAATGGCGACAAATTCAAGGCAGTAGAATATGGGAGATAGAAGGGGACGATGTCATGCCTAGTCTAAGATTGAGCTATGATCACCTACCTGCTGATCTTAAGCGCTGTTTTCAGTATTGCTCCATATTTCCTAAAGCCTACGAGTTCCGTAAGGAAGAGTTGGCCAAACTGTGGATAGCAGAAGGGTTTATAAAGTCCAGTGCACAAATTACCATGGAAGAGGCTGGAATTGGATATTTCAGGGACCTTTTGACAAGGTCTTTCTTTCAATCTTCAACCATCGACAACAAGGAGATATTCATCATGCACGATCTTATCCATGACTTGGCAGAATCCATTTCAAGCCCCACTTGCTTTCAGGTAAAAGAGAATGAGTTATGCGGTTTCGCTGAAGAATCTCCTCTTGTATCCTTACGTCATGTATCCTTAGCCGGGGAAAATGTGGAGCAGCCCATGTTGAAGATCGCCAAAAAAGCAAGGAAGCTGCGCTCACTTCTACTGCCTAGTGGTCACTTTAAAAAGGTTGGTCAAGCCCTTGACAAGTTGTTTCGTACATTGAAATTCATACGCGTGTTAGATCTTAGTTCTTGTATGATCCCTGAGTTGCCTGACTCAGTTGAAAAACTAAAGCTCTTGCACTACCTCGACCTCTCTAGAACAGGTATCAAAGTTCTCCCAAACTCAATTTGCAATCTCTTCAGGTTGCAAACCTTGAAACTATTGGGGTGCCTCTGGCTTTCTGAATTGCCCAAGGATCTCGGGAATTTGGTTAATTTACGGCATCTTGAGCTCGATGGTATATTCTGGTTCAAGTCCTCAATATTGCCACCAAGATTAGGGAAGTTAGTCAGTCTGCACAATTTGCCTGTATTCCCAGTTGGCCACGATGATGGATATGGGATCGAACAACTGGAGAGAATGGCAAATCTTTCCGGAACGTTGCATATCTCAAAACTAGAGAATGTAACTAAAGCAAGAGATGCCAAGTTGAGTGAGAAGAAAAGCCTTGACAAGTTGGTGTTTGAATGGAGTGATGATAGAGTTGTCAATGAACAAGATGAAGCAGCTGAGAGGAGTGTACTAGAAGATCTACAACCCCACTCATATCTCAAAAAGCTCCAAATTTTACGTTACCGGGGCAATGGGTTTCCTGCTTGGATGGAAGGAGGCCAGCTCCGGAATTTAGTCTGTCTTACCTTGAATGGTTGCAAAAAATGCCAAATCCTCAATTTGGGTCGGATGCCCCATCTTCGGGAGCTCTACGTCAAAGATATGAGGGAGTTAAAGATATGGACGGAGGTTGAATGTGATGATTGGATGGAGGTAGAATGCCATTCCCTTTATCATCTAACGCTTAGTAGTTGTCCCAACCTAAGGGCGTTGCCTAGCATCTTCCCAAATTTAAGTATCTTAAAGATCAAAAGCTGTGATTCCTTAATGGCTCTTCCAAAGGTTCCATCTGTAATGTATCTAACCCTCACTGACAACCCTGCTCTGGAGGATTGGAATGAAGAATTGGTACGGATACGGATACCGCCTATGGAAGGTGACAATCAAGATCAATATGAAACCAAGGAAATTCCCTCCCTTGTTCAAGTGTTCGAACTGAAAGTAAAAGGTTGCCCGAAGCTCCAGGCACTGCGACGGTTCTTCTTTCCACAGAAGCTAGAGATCAGTGGGTGTGACTTACTGAGGACTCTCCCACCAGCACCACAAGCCTGCTGTCTTCAGCATTTAGCTCTGGATGCTTGTCATGATGTCCTAATGACGGCAATACCAGATACCACCTCTCTCTGCTCGTTGGTTATCTCCAACATCTCAAACCTATCCTCCCTTCCGACATGGCCCCAACTTCCTAAGCTCAAGGTGTTGTACATTCATGATTGCAAAGATTTGATGTCCCTGTCCAACGGAGAAGCGGGGTCGCTGCAAACCTTGACCTCTCTCGAACTTCTTTCCATCAAAGATTGTGAAATGCTCGAGACACTAAGTGAGGCGCTACCCACATCGCTGCAGTGTTTGACTATCGCATCGTGCTGCCGTCTAGAGTCCTTGGGCTCCCTTTTAAACCTCTCTTCACTCAAGGACCTTTACATTGAGGACTGCCGTAGACTCCAGGCCTTGCCCAATGATGGTCTTCCCAACTCCCTTCAGCATTTGTTAATTCAAAGATGTCCCCTGTTAGCTGAGCGATGCCAAATGGAGGGTGGAGGAGGTCCAGATTGGCCTAAGATTGAGAACATCCCTGACTTGGAGATTTGATTCACCTAGAGCCCCTTCGGTATCGACTTTGCCCTGGAGGTCCTCCCATGCAAACTCAATTTGGTATCATCGTTTTCTGTGTTGGGGAGGTTAGTTCTTTCTGCATTGTCTGAGCTGTAACACTAGAACTGTCCATTCTAATCCAAGTATATTCCTGGGATAGTACGAAAAGTAATCCTTTTGAGTATCAATAATAGTAACTTTAATCCCAGTCTGTTTGCTTGAACTTGCCATTTTAGCCAAAATGAAGGAACCAAGAAAACAAAAATGAGAATGCGAAAATTAACGTTTATGGTAAGGTAAGCCTAGAAAGAATGTCTAATGCTTCTCCAAATTATGTTTTTGTTTGTCGAAGGAATTGACACGAACGATACAGTGGGGACAGACGAACGACCAAATCAATTCCCTTCGTTTCAATGCAGAGACAAAAAGGTATGGAATACATAATTATCCTCTTGACTTATTCTATGCAATGTTGTGTGTTTGTTTAGAAATTGAGATCGCTTCAAACGTCTGCAGGATGGGAAGTGAGTAAGTTGGGTCCAGTGAACCATCTACTTTAGCACCAACATTTTACTTCCACGGTGGAAAGATTAAGAAATTGCAATGCAGAGGCGCTGATCCAAGAGGCTTGGTTGTATGCCGGCTTGTGATTGTTATTGGGTTCCATCATGGTAATTTGATTATGTATTGATGCAGTCGCATGCTTTTCTGCGGGTGTCGAGCACTTTTTTTAGAGTTTCAATGTGACGCATTTTGTGATGGGTAATAGAGTGAGCAATGATTATAGAAAGATTGAAATGGAATAACAATTAGAATTTCATAAATCTATAGTTCTAAATAGGTAAAAATTGAAAAGTAAACTACTAAAATGTAAATACAATAATTTAAGTGCATGAATAAAATAATTATAATGTAAAAAGTTAGAAAGTAAGAGCATAAAATTTATAAGACAAAGTTGATAAAATAAAAAAAAAAAATTATCTTTCAAGATTCTTCAAATGTTCTCAAAAGGTTTTGCTCACAACTAAAATAATATTTTTTTTAAATAAACCTAATCTTAGAAAGATTAAGAATCTTTGAAATCTAATCCTTTTAAACATATCAAAATTTTTAAAGAATCTCTAAAATGCTTTTTAAGTTTGAGCTTCTTCAATCCATTGGATCATGTTGTGGCTCAAACATGTATTGGTTAAGATACTCGATATATGAGCTAGGTTGTTAGCTAGGGCTAGTATAGTTGCTCTTGCGTCGAATAGTCTTAAAGCCCGTGGTGGAGGAAGTTGGTAGAATTGCGGGGAGGGGAGGGGGACCGAGAGGAAGAGTAGAGGCAACAAAAGGAGAGTATGGAGAGGAGGGCTAAGAACCAGAGCAAGACCAGCTTGTGAATGCAAATTAGTGTGCTTTAATGCATTACCCTCCTTAACAAAACTTGGAAAAACGTTTTTTAGTTGGCCACTTTATTTTTGTTTCCCCCACTGCACCATTTTGTCATTAGGATTTGTCTAACAAGAAGAAGTGCTTTTTTCTTTTTGAAAAATAAAATTATATATAGAAGACTCCATAATAAATTATAAGAAATATGAGACATTTTAAGATTGAACATTAAATTTGAGTAAATGAAATTTAAATTTTTCTATGTAACTCCATGACATAATACCTGAGATTGCAATTTAAAAGTTATTATCTATGTAGAATAAAATAACAAAATTTTCAACTATACTTTAATAGTTCAAAATACAATAAAGCACACATCCTAGCACAATCACATTTTTTTCATAGAAAGCTATAATTATCTATAATTTATGTCATATGCATAAAATTAAAAGTAATATAAATCTTAATTAGTTCTTTACCCAAAAGAAGGTAATCTCAAGATTTGAATTGTATTTTCAGAGACAAATAACATAAAAGCAACAATCTAAATAATATTTTATTATCTTGAAATTAATAATTTTGCAAAGTTAAAAGGACGTTTGTAGAACAAAGAAAAAGTAATTGATTATTCGAATCCCTCTCCCCGGTGATTGCGTGAGTTAAAAAAGAAAAAAAAAGTAATTGATTAAATAATATTAGAAATTGGATCATAGTTCTCCACAATTCTCACCATAAAACACCATACACGGAAAATTTAACTATCAATTTATCATTTTTAGAATGATAAACTAAATTTTCAAAGTTGTAAATACAAAACGAGGTTTGATTAATAAATATGATATGTATGGATCCAATCTTAGAAAAGATTATTAAAAAGATATTTATATCGTAACAAAAAGAAAGTTATAAAAAAAAAAAAAATTGACGACGAGGACAGACCCGTAAATCAGAGCCACAAACATGGGCAAATTCTTCAAACGACGCATAACAAGGGTTCTTGCGGGTTCTCAGGTCATCGTGTGAGAATTACTTGCTCGTCTCGTTTAATCGAAGGAAGCGGCTTCTCTTATCTCCCATTGTATCAGAAGGTAACAATTCTCTTCTTTTTCTTCGTCTTGTAAATTATTGTCTGTTTCATTTTTGATACTTTTGTTGTTGCTCGGCACAACTGATGGCGGATTTGTTTGTCCCTCGGCTTTTGCTTGATCGGAGCTCCGATGTAATCCTTTTCCGGTGGATGTTGTTGTTTGTTCTAGGTTGCGTTATTTGGATCTGTCTTTTCTTTTCCTTTTCTGCCATTTCTGGTTGATATATTCTGCTAGGTTTTGTGTCTACCATTTTCTGATGGACTAAGAGTATGATTTTTGGGGTATTTTTCTAGTTAATGCGATCTTAATTCCCTGTCTACGTTTTTGTTTTGGTTATCTGTTCCGCTCCGCTTGCTTTGTCAAAGCAAAACCACTAGTATGATAAACGATTGTTAGATCTAAAGTTTCCTTCATTAGTTTGAAATTTCGTTTTTATGAGGATCATTTACTCCGCAACCAATATGAGGATTATTCTGCCTTGTTTCACGGCTTCCTAAGCTCTAGTTTAGTGCAATTGCAAACTTTGCCGCTAATTATGAAATTAGGTAGTGGAAGGAGGTTCAAACCGTGGTCTTTTGTTTTTCGGAAACATATATCATTCTTTTTATTATTCTTTCTTTGATTTTATTTTTTTATGAACTTAAAACATTGTACCTTGAGTTTACCCGCAATCTCATTTAGTTTGGATTTAAGTCCCTTACTGAACTTATAGCTGGGAATTCTGTGATTTCTAGAAGCTTATTGCAGTTGGAAGCACTGCATGTGACATATGAATGTATATCTTTGTGATGAGTGTGTTGTTTTAGTATGTTATCATCTCGCTTTCAAGCCTTTGACATTTTATATTTTGTGCTGACTTCTTTTTCCCCAGCCTGGCTCCAAAAGTTCTATTACCGTTTAGGGAGAATTTTGGCTGACAGGTCCAATGACTGTCTGTATAATCATTCATATGGATCTGAATGTTGATAAACTTTTAGCAGTTACGGGGGAATATAGTTTGGCTTTTGAGCAGGTTAATTTTTAATGGTTCTATGGGAAGTCTTGGGAAAAAGAACAAGCTTATTGGTTTTTTGTGGTCGTTAAATGCATTTAATTTATTCTCTAAGACTTGAGGTATACCAATATGAATGAGCTGATGATTGAGCAGGCAAGTAAGAAGCAAGATCTTAATCATTTTCTACGACCATGTCTTTCAACAATGGAATGAGGTCCTGTGCCAAACTACTGATGTCTTCAGAAGCAATTCTGCCAAATTCAGGTTAGTTTGCTGCTGCGAGCATTCTTAATGTATCTGTATGTTACATTTCTTTTTTCTAATGGAAAGCTAATTTACGTGAGCCTATATTCTGTCTTCTGTTTTTTATGTTATCGACAAGTACATAGACAGTATTATATCGGAAATGGTATCTGAAGAAGAAAAAGAAACTCGCATCTCATGCAGATTTTCTTTTGCCTTGATGCTCATGTATAGATGTGCCAACTAAGTAATCATTTTCTAGAATACCTTCCATTAAAATCCTGTCTAACATGACTCTTTGGACAAATGTTTCGTGCAAACCTCTGTTTAATCATGAGCTAATTATATTGCGAAAACCTCTCTTTTTATTTTTTATTCCATCAAGAGAAAATCTTTTGCAGTTTCATATCTTTGACCAAGCCATCGAAATTGGTTGGTAAAGGTGCCTACAGATTTGCAGAGACTACCAAATAGTCCTGCAATATTTGTTCTAATTCCTACTTATCCAGGATGCAGATTACACTACTTTATATGATTAGAGTTAAATTCGTAATCGCTCGTGTTTTTTGTTGTGGGTATCTAATTTGCCTAATTTCCAGATCTCTTTACACTGATGGCAGAATTGTCAAAATTACAAATTCCTTACTGCTTTTCGATGTATCTAAACTATAAGAATGACAATTTTTGTGACCAGCAAAGAGGGGTTTCCACTCAACTGGGGTGAAGAGGATGGGAGGAGGACATGGTCATGATGAACCATACTATCTGCATGCCAAACACATGTATAACTTGGACAGGATGAAACACCAGAAGTTGACAATGAGTCTTGCAGTGTTGACTGCGTTCAGCATTGGTGTGGCTGTTCCAATCTATGCTGTTATATTCCAGCAAAAGAAAACAGCTTCTGGCTGAGAATCCTGCTTTTTGACAGCAATAAGAGATGCAGTATCCCCTGGTTAGCTGGGGTTTGTTTGAAATTTTCACTGCCTCTTGCAAGCATGTATTTCTTGACTCCCTGGATGACTGTTTCGAAGGTCAAATACATGGAACAGCCTCCTTTTTATAAATTTGTGGTTAGACCATTGAACTACTGTTGACTAGTTGATATGGAGTTTTTGCATCGCCAATCACTTCGCAATTCCTACATAATCACGAAGTTTTGTAATTTTTATGCTAGAAGCCTATATCTAGGAGTGGTAGAAAACTTATTTCCTTCTTAAAACTTGTTGCACGAGGAAGATAATTTATTCATTTATAGAGAATATCAAAATAGTATGCGAATGGTATGAAGTGGAGATAATAGCTCATTTTTGTAGGATTTTTTGTGGAGGTAATAGCTCATTCATATCAACAGCTCTCGCAAAACAATGAAGAACAGGTGTAGAGGCCGCCTTGGACGCATCCTCTCACTGTGGGGAGGAATATACAGGTGAAGTTCTAGAATGTGCGAATATCCCCCCACTCATTATTGTTGATGCCTCTCAAATATCGTCCTCATTTGTCTCGATCGTAAGTGTATTAAAGGGGGCTGCACTTTTCTCGAACGAGGATGAGCCTCGCTAGAATCCCAGATTTTTCATCATCATATTACAGAACTACCCCACAGACTTGGGTTTGAGCTGGTTCAACTCAAAAGATCGAGACCCCTATGTCACGATCGTGATCATGATAAACACAATGTGGGAGAAATACCAAGTATAGCTGAAAGGTAACGGAGTCTTCGGTTGAACCTTACGGAAGGTTCAGGTTCTCAAACAACTTTTGCTTTCGGTCTTCTGACAAGAAAAGTATCTTGAAAATTTTCACCATATCTGTGACCCACTGCTCAAGAATGATTCCCAAGACTTTCAAAAAAGCTATGATGAATATTGGAAAATCATGTTCTCTTCGGTGGTGTTTTTGATGTAGAAAGTTACCTTCGTTAAAGACAACCCTTGATTGCGAAACAATCCACCTACACCAGATAGCTTCCATCCTTGGTTTGGCATACTTGTATTGGGAGACAAAAGAGATCGCTTTCGTGCGTAGACACACACAAATGTATATATTAAATTAAAATATTAATAATATGAGGTAAAAATACTTCCAACTAAAGCCCAGTTTTTAATATTGTATTATAAAAATTTATTCTATCTCTCACTAATTATTGAAAGAGAGAGACGTTTATTATCAATGTGATTTCTGACATTAATTTTTCTTATTTTGTGTTTGAAATAAATTATTTTTTTTTGTAATTAAGATATTAATAATAGAAGATAATTGTTTATATCAATTAGAGCACGATAGTCGTTTTTACCATTTTGGATTACCGAAAATAGGAAGGAGAGCAATCACCTTTTTTAACACAACTTTATTCGCTAATCCGCCTAAAAAGAACAAAAAGTTACATGTTTTCGTTGGTAATGCTATCACTGTTAGTTACTTGTTATGATTGTGAGAATAGAATGCGTGATGAAATAAAATTAGACCGTTGAATTAAACAGTAAAACGTGGAAAAAAAAAAAGAAAAAGAGGATTTTCTAAATAAGGACAAAACAGTGACATCTAAAGAGAAAATAATGCATTAATTTAAAAATCTCTTTTTGAGGAGCTGAGTTTGCCCTAGGCGGTGCCGCGTAGGGTTTGTAAGGCTGTCTCCGTCACATGTATAAATAGCTTGCTCCTCTCGTTTTGTTCATAAGCTATTCTAATCTTCCCTGCTCTAAGGATCGTAATCGGAGACCTCGTTTCCGTCTTCCTCAGCGTTCTCTCCCTAATCAGAAAGTAAGGGTTCCTTCTTCATCTTGGCCGTCTAGATTCTTCTCTTTTTATCTTTTTATTTTTATTTTTGTTTGGGGTTATTCAGGTTTGCTGTGGATTGTGATCTTCGACCCCTGTTGATGTTCGTCTGATTCTAGCTTATGTATTTTGTTATATCAGATTATTGGCGCTGTAGTGGATTTGTTTTAGATCTGTTTCACTCCTTTTCTCTTTGGACGATTTGAGTATTGTTTCTGGCTTGTTATAGATCTAAACATGCTATTTATTTGATTGTTAAATAAGATCGTGACTCGGATTAGTTGTGGTCGAATCCGCGTGTTGTTGGATATAGGCGTGATTTGAACTCCTGGATTTATTTGGCAAGCGCTCCTCGTGGTTCGGATTTTTGCCTTTTAAGATCCATGACCTTCCTTTCAGTGTTCGATTCCTATTGTCTTTTACATAGAGTTCAAATTTTTTATTATTTCCATGGTTGATTATTTGTTTTACAAATTCTGGTTCCGGTGATATCTGATCCGATTGCTTGGGGTTTTGGCCCGGTTTCTTATTGAAATAGAAGTCAACGATTTTTTTTCTTTTGTTTTTTTGGCAGGCGAAGTGATTGACCTGAAGTAATTGTAAAGCTATTGACTGGTTATTAATCATGTTTCATTAGAAAATGTCTTTTGTGCATAGTTGTGTATATCTATCGTTTGGCTAGATGGGAGTTTGCTTGCTTCTTGTGTGGACAAATCTTAGGCTGTGAAGCCTTGAATCTAAATATGTTGGCATTTTGAGATTTCAGATGATGTTAGATGTTTTTTTTTTCTATCTTCTGGAAGTGTTGGGTGATTGATAACTTAGGAGCATCAATAATGTGAGGATGAATTTTGTGTACGAACTATATGTTATTTTCCACTTTTGGCGATGTATGAAGTTATAATACCTACTCTTGTTTATTAAATCATGTACTGAGCGAAAAGTAAAATGAAGAAAAGAAAAAATAAACGAGGGATGAAAACCTCGTCTAGTTATTAGGGATTAACGTTTGTAATCATTTCAAATAACGCTATTGTTTGATTTCAGGAGGTTGGCAGTTTTATCTGCTATTTGTGCAGCTAGCCAAAGTGGAGATTATTAAGTTTGAAGCATCTTTTATGTCTGAACGGGCCACTCTCTTTTTGTCATCAATTGGCTTGCTTGGGGAGTACTGTCCTACGTCTAGAAAAAAGAGCAGACATTCTGTTGATGAAGTTGGGTGTATACGTCTTGGCTTATTAGAAGGCTATACTGCGCATTGTTTGGGTAGACAGTGTATGCGTCCTTTTCCATTTTACAATTTTACCGGTGAAGGAGGATTTCTGCCCACAAGAGAAGCTGTTTCTGTCTTGTGCAACCTCTGAAAAACTCAATCCACTAGTCTGACTGCTAATAACAAGATGGCATTACAAAACATTGGTGCTTCAAATCGTGATGATGCCTTCTATAGGTATAAGATGCCCAAAATGATAACAAAGATTGAAGGTAGAGGAAATGGTATCAAAACTAATGTGGTTAACATGGTTGAGATTGCAAAGGCTCTTGCTAGACCTGCTTCTTACACCACCAAGTACTTTGGTTGTGAACTTGGTGCTCAATCTAAATTTGACGAGAAGACAGGAACTTCCCTTGTTAATGGTGCCCACGATACTGCTAAACTTGCAGGACTTCTTGAAAACTTCATTAAGAAATATGTTCAGTGCTATGGCTGTGGCAACCCCGAAACTGAGATAGTGATCACCAAGACACAGATGATCACTCTGAAATGTGCTGCATGTGGATTTCTCTCAGATGTAGATATGAGGGACAAGCTTACAACCTTTATCCTCAAGAACCCACCCGAGCAGAAGAAGGCAAAAGACAAAAAGGCATTGAGGAGGGCTGAGAAGGAGAGGCTTAAGGAAGGGGAGGCTGCTGATGAGGAGATGAAGAAGATCAAAAAGGAGGCTGTGAAGAAAAAAGGAACGGCAGGTAGTGCTGCAAAGGATATTGCTTCCAAGGCATCAACAAAGAAAAAGGGCAATAGCTCTGATGAGGATCATTCCCCAGCTCACAGCCAGGCTGATGAGCATGACCACGCAGCAGCAGATGATGATGACGATGTTCAGTGGCAGACTGATACTTCATTGGAGGCAGCTCGGCTGCGCATTCAGGAGCAGTTGAGTGCTGCGACAGCTGAGATGGTTATGCTCTCTACTGAGGAAGAAAAGAAGTCTGGGAAAAAGTCTCCGGAACGGGAAGAGAAAACCGAGAGTAATGGACACAGCAATGGTCTTACTATTGCTCAAGGAAACCTTGTCGATGCGGTAAAGGAATTCCTGAAGAAGGGTTCTTCTGCAAGTCAGCTGAAATCCTTTCTAGGGACACTCTCGGGGAATGACCAAGAAGTAATGGATGCGTTACTTGAAGCACTTTTTGAGGGCGTTGGAAAGGGATTCGCAAAAGATGTTGCCCAAAAGAAGAACTACTTGGCAGCAGCCACTCAAGAAGAGGGATCTCAGATGGTTCTGTTACGTGCTATAGAGTCTTTCTCAGACAAGGCAAGCCCGGAGGCCGCTAAGGAGGTGCCATTGGTTCTAAAAGCACTTTACGACCATGATGTGTTGGAGGAGCCCAATATCGTAGAGTGGTACCAGAAGGGTCTGGTTGGTGGCAACAAAACTTCCCGGATCTGGAAGAGTGTCAAGCCCTTCATGGAGTGGCTCCAGAATGCCGAGTCCGAGTCCGAAGAGGAGTGATCCAGAACGCCCATCCCTTGTCGTTTCGCCGCTACTTACTAGTATGGAAATAAACTAGTTTAATGGTTTTATTCCGTCGTCTAACTCGTTTGTACGTGTGGTTTTGTCTGGCTTTCTAAGCCAGTCAGTGTCCGAGTGCTGTGCTCTTGTTGTTTGTCACTGTCTTTGGCCTTTTGTTTCTGTTTCTGGTGTTGTCATTTGAGTTCTGTGTCCTGTTTAACCTCAGAGGACGGTATACGCTCTTGTCGTGTCAAAAAGAGTGCCGTGCCTTGTATGTTGGGTTTTGATTGAATGATTGAATGAATGCGTTGGAAGGTATATCTCTATTCGGATCCTCACCCCAGGTGTCGGTAACTTATGGAATTATAGATTTGATTCAATGTTTCTGACAGCGTATCTCTATTTGGACTTCGCTCAGGTGTCAATAATTTATGTACTTATTAGATTTGATACCTTAGAAGGATCTTCCTATTTGGATGTCGTCCCAGGTGTCGGTTATATGAGGACTTCCCAATCCGATTCTGGCAATGGGACCAGACCAATACGACGTGCAATCAACTCTCGGACGTTTTCGGTGATGTGAAAACTGGGCAGGCATCGGAAATATACAAATTCAAAAGTAAGACTGGCACTTTATCTTTATTCATAAAGAACATAGCAAATTACAAGTCTCATAAACCAGTGACAGCATTCTTCCATTCAATTTCCTCACAGCCGAGGTTTGGTAATTACAGAACCATGTGGTTTTACGGCGCCACATATGGTGTCGTGTTCGATCTCTTTTATGTCCGCCACATTCGATCCATACGGCAATGGTTTCTTTGGAAAAAGTGGTGATTGTTATTTAAATCCATGTTTGTTATCAATTTAATCGAACTGTTAATAGAAAACTTAGCTCTAAAGTAAACTGTTGGAGTCAAAATAGCCAAAAGACCTTGGGATTCCCATCTAGCTTTTCTTAATTACGAGATAATCGCAGGTTCGTGCCCCCCACCAACCGTCCACCACTAACTTAGCGCAAAGGGTTCTTCAAGGTATTCTATTCCAACTTGTGCCCAACCTCAAAACTTACAATCACAATCATTCTACACGAATAGAATAGCATAGGAGAATTGACAAAGTCAATTCATAACTTTAGAGCTAAGTTTTCTATTAACAGTTCTTCGAAGAATTTACATGTTAGAATTTTGTTTTTAATTATTCATAACTTGAATTAAAAGAATATTTGTTACAATTTAGAAATGATCCTTTGTGTAAAATCATTGGAGACAAAGTCACTTTTGTTACCCGCAAACCAAGAGAGAAAAATGTTAAGCTTTCCAAACTTTAATTGTCCTTCACGGATAGACTGGCTGCTTGAAAGCATGTGTTTGAAGGATCTTCAACCCAAGTTTAGCGACTTCAAATGGATTACAAGCGACGGTACGTTGCAAACATCCAAAAATATAAGATAATCCTTTAACTTGAAGCTTCTAGTTGTATTGAGTTTCTTGATGGGACCCTTCTTGCTTAGAAGTCTTTATCCAGCTTCGACAATCTTCCTTACATAATTGATGAGCAATCAAGGTTTATCTTATCTATTGTCAATAACAAGTTTGGTAATGGATTGTACGTGATAGAATTTGAGGGTTTTTAAATTGAGAATATTAAAAATATAAAGAACAAGAGATAAATGAGGAATAGAATGTATATGTTTACCTACCTTATTAAGATGTGAACGTACTTGTCGAATTAGACAGAAAGCTTACCTAAAACATCCATTTTTGGTTGTATTTACTTGATGAGATCAGGAAATCAATTCGGAAAATCCAAAACGGATGGAAGTAAGCAAGGAAATTAATAATAAAATAATGAGGTTGATTCTCTCAAAGACCCAGGCCGTCTGAATCGGGTCTTTCCCTGCGTTTTCTGCTTTTTCTTCTTCTCTCCGCAATTCTTTTCTTTGACCATTACACTCCCTCTCTCCCTTTCTCCCTTTCTCTCCTTCTTTAATGCTTTTCTTTCTAGGGTTCTTTTCTTGATCACTTCTTCCTTCCTCCTCTCCGTGAAAGTCTCCAGCCTTCTCATATATTCTCTTTGATTTCGCTCGGCCATACACGCCAAAAATGGCAGACATCACTCTCCCTTCTTCTGCTTCTTCTTCCATGGACAACCCCGTGTTGTCAGCTTCATCTTCTTCCTCTGGGCCTCAGGAGGACCTTTTCGAAGACGGCTGCAGTATATGCCTCGAGCCTTTCACTGCCGCTGACCCTGCCACTGTACGATGATCACATTGCCGTTATCATCGTCATCATCAAATTTTTACTAGCTTGTGTTTTGTGTTGTTTGCTTTTCTCTGAGTGAAAGTAAAGTGCGGGACATAGGCTTCGATTATTTTTTATTTTTTATTTTTTATTTTTTTTGAGTAAGAAGGAGATCATGGGTTTTGTGTTTCACTGAAAATCAAGGTTGTTAAACTGTCGAAAGGAGGAGAAAATTGCTCCCAATATTTAAGCTTAGTGATCTCTAGTGAACAGCCTCTAGTTATAATGGAACAGGAAGTAGAACAAACTACCCAAATTCAAGAGACTTGGACATGGGCTATTAAAAAATAAAAATGGGATACTGTTTCTGTTGGTTTGATTTCTTTCCTTGTCTAGTGGGTGTTGGGCTTTTCAACACAGCTTGGCCATGGTAATCAATTTCTTGTTCTAAAATTATGCTAAAAGTGGGATATTTTGATCAGATCAATCCTCTGATTTCTGGCTGCCCTTTTCTCTTTCTTCATTGGTTCTGTTTGTTGGAGAGATGATCCACAAATGTGAACTGATCTGCCTTTACTCACTGTTTCTGATTTGTGTACTAAGCCTCCATTTGTACGCCCATGGCCGTTGGTATATCTCTGTGGGAAAATTTTCCGTTCATTAGGATCAGGAGAACGAATCCCTCCAAACTGAGTTACCCTTTTTCATTTTATTTTATTGGAGGTGGGGTTGGGGTGTGGGAAACAACCGTTTGTGTTTTTAATTTCACTAAAATAAGCTGATGGGATGTTTGATAGAAAATTTATGTTCTCAAAAAATTATTTCAATGGAGGTAAGAGGGAGTAGAGAAAGTTATTGCATCAATTAGGTACTGTTCTATTTGCTCTGGTTGATCACTGTCCAGTCATGATATTAAATTGTTCCACGTGCCCAAATGTTGTTTGGTTACAAAGGAGTTCGTGCTTAATGGACTGCTGCAAAATATGACATATGCTTATCTCTTGAAGCGAAAGATGGTTGCTTTTTCTAAAAATTTGCTGCTCATAGATAGTCAAGCTTGGGTTATATATCAACTGGAATGTTAACACTTTGGATTTTGTTTCCTGTTTCAGATTACCAGTTGCAAACATGAATATCACCTTCATTGCATTCTTGAATGGTAATGTAATAATTTCAAATTTTTCTTTGTGGCAAAAATACAGTATTTAGGTGCCCCTAGCCCCCTGCCAACCCAAAACAATACACTCATAGGCACAGACTTACATAAATGCCATGAATTCTTTTTAACTGAAATCATTCTTGTTTTAGGTCTCAGAGAAGTGAAGAGTGCCCTATATGCTGCCAATTTGTTGTCTTACAAGACCCTACAAGGTATATATCTCATTGTGAATAAATCCCAGCCCTCCTTTGTTTGAATATCACTAATTAATTCTGCTTCTGTAGCCAAGAGCTTCTAGCTGCAGTGGAGATTGAAAGGCGCTTAAGGTCAAGGAACATTTCATCTGCAGCTCCCACATCACATTCTCATTTCCATGAAGATTTTAGTATTGAGCATGTGAGTAATTTACATTGTCATGAATCTTGATCAGAAATCGTTATGCTCAATTGTTGGCTGGGTGAGAAAGTAATGCTTATTGATAAATGAAACTTCCAGGATGCTTCATACTCAGATGACTCTGATTTTGAAGGCCGTATTATGTTTCGTCTGGCCGCTGCTGCAAGCAGAGCTCGAAATATTCATAGGAGAGAAATTCAGAGATCTTCTGGGGTTGGTCCTTCCCAAGTTCTTGTTGTCACATCCCCTGAACACACATCTTGGCATACATATTCAACTTCGCAAGAAAGTATTCAAAATTCCAGTGATCAATCTCCTGAGGATGATTCTTCATATGGCACATCTGCTATTAGAACCCAACCTCCATTATCTGTGGAGGATAATTCGGTTTCCGGTAGTGCTGTCAACAGGGATCTCCCTTCTAGATGCAGGTATGTGCCCAGGACTTCTAGTCCTACTATAATGGATTATTCTATGCTTTTTTTTTCTCTCTTTGTTAAACTTGTTTCATGTGGCATAATCTCTTTTATTTCTTAATTGTAATTCCTATGTTAGCTATTGGATTTATGGGTACAAATTGGAACATGTGATTGAACGGTTCAGGGCGTTAAGAACACTAACACTAATGAGCTGAGAATGCATTTTTTCCTTTCATATTTTATCGTACAGGTAATGTTCAAAGCAGAGCCCTAGTAGTTTTTCCTTGTTGTCCATACTAGTTCTTTCTTCTTCTTTTTTATTCTATTTTTTTTGTTTAACTCAACTCTATGAAGGTATCTCTTGCATTCTTCAGTGTATATATTTTGTTTTTCCAAGTACCGTTACTGTTACCTTATGACTATTTGTATCGTCATCCAGACTTCTTCATAGCCAACCACCAACTGACACTCCAAGTAGCCCACGCACATCCGGGACGTTCTCCTTTTCAGAGACTCTTAAATCCAAATTTTCTGCTGCTTCATCCAGGTATATGGTGCCTTTGAGTTCTTGTTGTAATTGTTGTTTCCTTCTTGTTATTATCAAACTGAGATTTGTGGATGTGTTGCAACTTAATTTCATCCATTATGACTGATACTTCTACTTCTACTTCTACTTCTACTTCTACCAGATCATTACTCAACAAAAATAAATTCACAAGTTGTGCTAAATAACACCCAAAACAAATATGGCTTGATAAAGTGACTAGCCAAACTGCTGACTGTGTAAAGCACGATCCTCTATCAACTGCTGAATTTGCCTTGACCTATTCTTCACCCAGAGTCTCCCCAAACTCCGATACTGCTTGTTAGGATACTGCTTGTTAGGGATTTGTCAGTACAATTTCTTAACATAGGATCAAAGCACGCCCGCGTGTGCACACACACACACACACACACATGCTAACACAAGGGTTTGAACCAACAATGTCTTATCAAACTGAGTTCTGTCATTATACAAGGAATCTAATGACTCTGGGCGATTGATTCCTATACAAGGAATCAATCGTTCTTGTCATTATCAAACTGAGTTCTGTGGATGTGTTGCAACAGATACAAGGAATCAATCTCAAAGGGCACCCAAGGCTTCAAGGAGAAGCTACTTGCTCGTAATAGCTCGGTGAAGGAGCTGAGCAAAGGAGTCCAACGTGAGATGAATGCTGGAATTGCTGGCGTTGCAAGGATGATTGAACGTCTAGATCTCACTTCAAAGCGAACGGGATCATCCATCCCTGTTTCCAGTCGTGCAGTGGCCCCTTCAAACTTATCCTTGAAAGGGAAGGGTGTGGAGTATAATGCTGATGCTCAGTCTCTTGAGAAACAAAGCGGGCCAATTGCTGATGATATAACCGCAGATTCATCCTATATCACTGGTGTTATTCCAGGGAAAGTAGAGATTTTCCATAAACAGGTTCGTAAATTTTACCTTAAGATGTTGTTTTCATGACTTATTGTTGAAGCACTGACTTTGTTAAAATAGCAACAGAAACATAAGCTTGCTACTTGTGAATTAAATACGTAAATAGTATAAACATAGGGATAGACTCGTCTCCAACCAGATCAAATCTTCAGTGTACTTGGCAGTAGTTGTGTGGATGATTGTCCCACAATCTCCACTTAAGCTTTAGTGTTCTTGGTGGCTATAATTAATATATCTATGATAGTACCTTTGACTTGAAAGCCAATGGAGTTCAAGGCTAACCAATCGGCGGATTTCTATGTGCTGATCGAAATCTTACTCGCCGACTATTTTTGCAGAGTGGACGCTAGTGGTGTCGAGTCCGATACTGACCCTTCAACAAAAGGATTGCATTATCAGCTCACCCAGAAGAAGGCAGATGATGCACGTGACGTAGTCTCTGATCAAATCAATCCGCTGGTTGGTTTCGTCCGGCATTGTCTGCAACCAATTGGAATAATTCTTGGACCAGATATTTTGCTGCGAACGTCGTAGAAATTCTGTTAGAACCTTAATTATCTCTTCTTCCTGCAAACTTTCTTCTTTGTTGTTTTAACTAGTTTCGACCCGACATGTTGAGCAAAATCTGGAACAGTTGGGATGTTCGAAAAAGGAGGGTGAATAACTTATAGACTTGATTGCAAAAGTAATTTTCTTTTGTTGGCTGTGGAGTATAATGGTAATAAGATATCTTGGAATAGCCTATAAATATTCTAGATGATTTAGAAGGGGCAAAACTATAAATTCCTGTGGAGCTACTAACATCTTAAGATCTCCTTTGCCTAAAAGGTCTCAATTTCGATACTTATTATTATAATTGTTGCTTTATGTATGTTGAAAATTATTATCCTTAACAACATAAAATCCTTGTATACATGTGATTACGTGTGCTTGTTTTATTGTTGTCAATCAATTATTACTTAACATTCTAGTGTGGGTTTGAGTCATTTTGAAAATTCCAACCATCTTCTGGAACCTGCCTCGAGTGAAAAGGGGAAGAAAATAATAATCAAATCGTCGACCAAAGAAACTGGCTTTGTACATCATTTCCGAGTATACAAAACAGTAAGAGCAAATAAACGCACAATCTCCCATGAAATAGCTTATATTATTAGATGATAATGCATTAGCGTTGTTGGTAAAAAGCTTCTCCAAAGCGTAGTGCTCCACTTGACCAGACTACCCGAAAGGGGAAATTGAAACGGAGGGACGGCATCTTATGCAATTATCTACGCATAACTATAAAATAAGATGTTTGTGCCATTGTTGACAAAAATTTGAATCTCTGCAACGTTGGTAGAGAGACACACAGAGAGAGTAACATAAAACCCAAACTCCAATTTCTCCTCCCAGCAACTTCAGGGAAAGGAACTATCATTACGAGGTATTCGCACCAACAGCAAGAATTAAGAATTTCTAGGTTCCTGGTAAAGACAAACAAAATTAGCAATAAGAATTCTTTCAATCAAGGGCATGCAAAAAGATGAAAAGCACTCAGTTTGTAGATTGCTATGCTTTACCATGATGTAGCTCCGAAAAAGTGCCAAATGCTAGAGCATATTCTGCTATTTTTCAGATTATGGATCGGCTTTATTGTGAGCATAAGAGGATGGCAAAAAGTTAAAAATACATTGACTCGAGAAAAAAGAACTACAGATATGGACCTGAACATCGTAAAGTAACTTCATCAAAGATTCAAAACTATGCAAAGATATCGGAAACAAGCAACTTTCCTATTGGAATGATAATAGCTAGCGCATTTAGACCAGATTTCATTCGACAAAGGAATGTCTCAAAAGGAAAAGACTAATTTGTGTAGGTGCCTCCCATGTGCTATTCAGTAAATTTAAACCCCACATCAACTGGAAAAGGGCATGAGAATTAGAAGAGTAATGTCATGTAGAACATGAGGTAGGAGCCTCTTATAAGACTTGCATTATTAACAATTCAAGAGCTGGTCTTAGGGGGATGTTGAGAAACAATGGATGAAAACAGTCAGTCGTTTGCACACTTGAAAAAGGGATATTTCCAAGTGGTTAAAGAAAATAATCGAGGGGAGAGTATCAATCCTCTTGATGTTGATGGATCATTTTTAGAATACTTACTATCTTGTTTTGCGTGCCACTTTTCAATGCTTCCATACCAATTCCATTGGAAGCATAGAGCTGCAAAGCGGATCACACCAGCGGCAATAATTTCGACAAATGCCATCAGGAATGATCTCTGAGGAGATAAACCAGCAGTTGACATAGACAGCAATAGACCCTCGAAGTTGCAGGGGATGAAAAAGCTACCGGATTTGATGCCATTTAAAGCTTTCTTGGCAACTTCATCAGCTTTCATTGCACCCGAGGAGTCTGCAATGATACTGGTGAGCTGCGGCCTTGTCTTGCTTTCTGTAATCAGTAGGCATAAGTCCAAATACCCAATTTTGGTTAGACAAAAAACCAATACAAGTCCCACAAGATTAGAACTAGAAACATAATCAACAACCAGACGAAACAAAAATAAACATTTTCTACTGGAGAATATGTACAGCATAACCTGCTATATTAATCTCATGTTAGTGAAGCATTGAAAGATCGCAATTTTCCACTTGGACTGAATATATCAAGACAGGGCAATGTAAGATCGGATGAAGGCACCATATCTATATCCCTCAATGACCATTTCAATATATCACTAACTTATGAACTCCAACAACAATTATTTATATGCTACTTAATGATACATGGAGTCTAAAAACCGTAAATTCAAAAGATATTTAAGTGAACCAGTTTGTTAAAAGTTGTTCTTCGAGATTTAAAACAAACTCGCAATAATAATTTGCGACAATTTTCTATAAAATTAAAAGCAAGCTGATCAGTGGCAGCAATACAATGCGAAACAAAACGTTTTACTTAATGATACATGGAGTCTAAAAACCGTAAATTCAAAAGATATTTAAGTGAATTAGTTTGTTAAAAGCTGTTCTTCGAGATTTAAAACAAACTCAAAGTAATAATTTGTGATAATTTTCTATAAAATCGAAAGCAAGCTGATCAGTGGCAGCAATACAATGCGACACAAAACGTTTGGTACCAAGAAAAGAAATGCTTGATTCCGTACCTTCTATATGACCCGGAGTGTCAGTGTCTGGAGGGAATATAAGAGAGACATGGATGTCATCTACAATGAGCTCCTGTTGCAGAGCCTCTGCAAGACCCCGAAGCCCAAACTTACTGGCTGAGTACGCTGTGTAACCATATATACCCACCTACGTATCCATACACAAATTTAAAGTCAATCAAAACAACTGCGTACAGTCAAACAAAAAAAAAGAAAAAGAAAAAGACAATTGAAGATATTTCCGTAGAACATCTATGTTAAAATGCTTTAAAATCCCGACAGTATTCTATTAACTAGATGATTATATTTCCTCCAAACTTAATCATTTTTTGGTTGAATTGCTAAGATTTGGACGTATCACCGTCCATCACTAGGACCACCAAACCATTACCAAGTCGGTATTTATCCAGTTCGGGAAATAACAAACGTCAATGTGCCAAAACTCCAACCGTTCGATCCACATTCATCACCAGGATTTGACCAAAATCACATACATAGCATTCAACTTAGAATCGAATGGAGCAGGGATAGATTCTGGTTCAGCATACCTGAGCGGCCTGCGACGACATGAGAGCGATGGAAGCGGGCCCGCGCTCCCTGCGCTGAAGCTTGATCGCAGGCAAAGCAGCTTTGATCATGTTAAAAGTTCCCGTCAGATTCACGTCCAACATGAACCTCACCTCATCCAACTCCTGCCTTTCCAGCTCCTGCGCAACAAACACCCCATGATTTACCACCAGCACATCGATAGGCCCCGCATTCTCCACCGCCTTCAGCAGCGCGTCGTAGTCCCGCACGTCAGCCGCGAACACTGCCACCTCGGTGCCGGTGGCAAGCTGGATCTCCTGCTTCGCAGCCTCCAGCTTCTCGATGGAGCGCGCGAGGATCGAGACTTGCGCGCCCTCGGACGCCGCCCGGTGCGCCAACGCTAGCCCGATCCCGCTAGATCCACCAGTGATGAACACGTGACGGTTCTTGATTGGCACCCCTGACGGGACGGGGCCGGACTATGAGGAAGAGGACGAGTAGCAAACCTAAAGGTATCAGTAGCAGCAGCAGCAGCAGCAGATAGAGGAAGACGAGGTTCGAGTCCGCCATCGATGGACCTTCGATAAAGTAATCCAAAGCGATGGAAGCGATGCGCTTAAGCTCGATCTCTATCCGCCTCACCCTGACAAGACTTTGGCTCATCAGCTGATCCGCTCCGATCTCTCCTTTTGGCCATCAGAACGGCGTTTTAAAGTATCTTCGATACCCTCGATGTTGGAATATTGAAAGCGAGACTCAACCACGGGCGGTAAGTACCAAACGGGTTTGCTATTAATTGTAATATTACCGGCGGCGACTTTACGATGAAAACGAAGACCCGATGCAGAAAATACTTGACCCGGAACTCCAGGTCTAGATTTCACTAGTGTGGAACACACCATTTCCAAGACAGAGGAATGGGATCTCTTCTACAAATCCCCGCACCTCTTGCCTGCTTCTATTTAGTTTGCTCTGGAACTACCTTCTTGCGAAATTCGTCATGAAAGAAGGCCAAGCTCATGAGAGCTTCAGCCTTCAACATTGTTCGGAGATGAGATGAGGTGGCTGCCACCTGGGTGCCACGTATGAGGTCCCGACAGCTTTCTGTACGGAGCACGCTGGCTTGCTATTCAGAGCAGGCCAGCATCTCCCTTTCACTGCATCAGTACGCCAGAGCGCTCGACTGAAGCAATTTGATGCAGAATGTGGGAGCCACGTAAACACGTGGGCAAGCCGGCAAAAGAAGAGATCGGGCGGGCGCTGTGATCATAAAGGAAAGAAAATAAAGAAAACGTTGGTGATGTTGCAACGTAACAAAAGGGACAACAATTCGGATTCATATTCAAGTGCAAGAGCATAGGATACGTTTCAAAGCCAATTTCCTTAATTTACAACCATTATTTAAGGGTGGTTGGAATTTCTTTATTTACAAGTATGTTGAAATTTTTTGAGATTTAATAATTTCTTAATTTTATGAAATTTAATTATGTAATGGAAGAATTTAAAAAAAAAAAAAAAAGATAAAAGAGTACATGTAAAAATAAGGACGAGGACAATCAAAGAAGGAAAAAGGAGATTATATTTGCTTTTTAGTTCTGCAAGTTTAGACAATCAATAGAAAGGCAAAAGCCGTTTCATAGGCACGTAACACAATTCCACCGACCATTACAAAGTACTGTGAAGAACCTTTGATTTGAATTAATCATAATAAAGCCAATGTGACACGTGTATTAGTGGACAACATCATGAGTGCAGTGTAGAAACCAGGTCTCGTAGATAAAAACATCATAAGAACATGTAAAATACCAAACATGAGTATCTTTCCGACCTCTCAAAATAATCATAGGCAATCAGTGGCTCAGAAGAATAATGAAAAGCAGATTGCCGCTTGCTTGAGATACAATCCATTACTGCCGCAGGGGACAGAGAAACAAAAAGGCCAAAAAGTAAGAGTGGAAATGTAGCACCAAGCACGATGAGAAATTCTTTCTCTTGGAGTGATCCAATATCGATGGAAAACCCTTCCCTGGCAACTATTGTTATTGGTTCCGCATCTCGAGAGCTCCAAATAATCAAGCACGAAGGCTAGAATGAGTAGCTACTTACATACCTTCTACAAGTACAAATAGCAACAAATTGCCCTTACCACTTCAAGGCTGATGCTCAGAAAAATGCAAGCATGCCGCAATGCCATAGACTATTAAGTACATCTCCTGATATAGGAAAGCTCTAAATTTTCCCATTAATATCAGGTTGTGGCTTCCGTGAAGAGACATTACTCTTGAGGCGGGGGCAATACCTTCTTTGGGAGCTTATTTGTTGATGCACCACGGGCTTTCCTCCTCAGCTGTTCAAGAAGTCGGCGGGCTTCCCTGAGCTTATCATCTGCACTTGAGCCATGGCTTTCCCAAGCATCAATTACTTGCTGCTGGAATTCTATTGCGATAGCATAGCTGTGCAAACCAAGAGAGACGTCTCAACCAAAATAAGGTTTATCCATAATAGCTTAAGATAAAGACAAATTCAACTTATAGTTTGTTTTGTGTCACTTAATTGCAGCCGTGATGACTATATTCATGCAGACAGCCACTCACATACGCGCATGTGTATAAATTTACACCAAGTGGTCAATGGGAAACCGATGGATATCGTTAATCACAGGGTGCTAAAATAAAGCCATCCAACAACACAACAACCCATATTATATTAAACAATTCAATTGCAGTAGAATAGAGGAAATCCATAGATATAAGAATGGCACAAAACAGGCTATCTAAAGCAAACAGTACGGTCCAGAACTCTTCACAAAAATCTATTTAATGGAATCTGAGACCAAGAGACACACTTCTGAATATTTTTAGCTTTAATATCCACCAAGATTGCCCCTATAGCAAGATTGACGGATCTAAGTACGAACCCAAATTTTAATGGTGATCAAGATATAGACCTTTGGAGACAAACCAGGTAAGCAGTGAGAAAGAAGCATTATGTAGGAAGGGTAAGTGCGCACATTTTGAAAGAGAGAACATTAGGCAGATTCAAGTAAATACAGACAAAAAACACAAAAAAAGTTTCCATGCATAGAGGTTGAGAATTTACAAGAATGGTACTTTTTAACAGAATCATAGTTCTTATGTGATGAATAATTAATGATAATTATTTCCCATAAGGCTCGTAATGTGTCCCTGCCTCTCTTATAAATGCCTCAAGCTAAAGAAGCAACTAAATTACGCAGCATCAGAGAAGTAATCCTACTGTTGAACAGATTCAGAAATATAATTCAATCCCATAGCCAAACAACTTAATTTCATACCATTTTGGAAAAAAGACCAAAGACCAGTTAAAGCAATCATACCTTCCCAGGGTATCATAAGCTTTTGAAAGGTTCTGACATGTCTCAATGGAATCTGGATGCTGAGGACCAAGAGATGCATCCATAATGTCCTTGGAAACTGCAAACATCTGAGCAGCTGACTGAGGTCTATCTAGCTCCAAATATGCTGAACCCAAATTGTTGTAGATATCCCCAACTCCCGAATGCTTCTCACCCAAACACTCCTTCAAAATGGATGCTGCCCACTCCAAATGAGGAACAGCCTCTGCTACCTTACCTATTAACAAAAGCAACCACCCTATTCTTGCATTAACATTTCCTTCGGAAGGCTGTTCTTGCGGGAGCTTCTGAAGCAAAGCTGCCGATCTCTTTAACAATGAAATTGCAGTTTCAAAGTCCTGCATAATCTCATATAGCATTGAGATCTCTGAGTATGCCTCAGCAACTTCCCCTGGTGAGGACTTCTCTTTCTTGTCAAGAATTCCAGAAGCAATCTCCAAATACCTTTTCGCATCCGGAAATTTTTCTTGATTACACAATGCTTTCCCCATCGAGATAAATGCAAGTGCGCGAATCTTGCTGTCCTCATCTGTTCTCTGAACAACACTCTCCAAAGTATTAATAGCAGTTTCATACTTCCCCGATGCGATCTGCATATTAGCAGTATCAATCTCCGCTCGAAGCAAATCAGAACTAAGTCCCCTGATCCTAAAAACCTTTCGCGACAACTCACTCTGCTCCAATGATTTCTCATGCTCCTCCAACCCACTATAGATAACCCCGAGAATCCTTCTATCGTATGCAACCTGCAGTGAACTCTGTCCCAATTGCTTCCCGTGTATCTCCAACGCCTTCAAACAATATGGCAACGCCTCCTTAAAGTTTGAAAGTGCAACATATGCTTCAGCCAAAGCTCGGTTTGCTTCACCCACTTCCCTGCTATCCTTCTCCAAAGTCAACTCCTTAATCTCCAAACACTTCTTAAGATGCCCAGGAGCCTCCTCTATCCTCCCAGTTGCGATCTTAACTTTGGCCAGCTCAAGCTGCACGGCATAGAGCACCGGTCTAAAGTCCTCGCCACTAGCACCCCTAGCTCTAACCTACCCAAGACCCTATTAGCCTTATTAAGGTACCCCAAACTATCCGAAAACCTTTTCAAGTTATAATTAGCAGAACCCATCAATTGCAAAGTCATGGCAAGAAGTATAGAAGACGGTTTATCCTCTCTATCAAGAGCTTTCAAAGCTTTATCTGCAAAAGATAGAACTTTTTGAGGATCCTCACCTTCCTGGTCAAGTTTGAGGCCAAGTTTCAAGGAAGCCAACCCAAGATCTTGCTCATCAAACTTTGACTCCATCTCTTTAAATAACTTGAGCATCTCCTCGGCGGTTCTTGCAGACTCAAAAGCCTCTTCAAGCTCCGACTTCTCCCTAAGATTTCTCTGCCCAGAGGACAACCGAGTTGGATTCTCAACAAGGGTGTCCATACTTCGAAATGGGTTTGTCCTAAACCGGTTGGGCTTGAGCAATAAGCCATGGATTTTGGCGCAGGGCTTGAAATAGGTGGGTGAGACAAACAGTGAGGAAGAAGAAGAAGGATGGGATATGAAATTCCTGGAAAGAAGAGTGGCAAAGGAATTGGATTTGCGAGAGGAGAGTTGTGAGAGAAGTGAGATTCGAGCTTTTCTCATGGTGGGCTTACACAGAGGTTTTGCTGAATGTTGGGGTTTCGTTAAACCTTCGAAAAACCCTTGTAGTGGAGGTGCGACAGTTGGGGGTTTAGAGAAGAAGCAGACTCCGGAAAACGCCGCCGTTTGGGCCAATTGTGCTCTCTTATGTTTATTTTAAGAATACGAGTGCGCATGGAGAGCATATTTGCGCGGATCTTTGCATTTTCCTGATCAAAAAAGATTTTGGTGAAAGAGTTTTTAAATTTTTTATTTGTAATAGTCTGGAATACCCGTTCATAAATCATATCAATATATGTTGATAGAGGGAATGACAAAGAAGTCTCCTCCTTTTTAGGCCTCCTTTTTTTCTTTTCTTTTTAGGGTTAGCACGATTAAAAATTATGGTATTTTTTAAAATAATAATACATTATTAAAAATTCTATTTTCTCTTTAAAATTGGCTAATGATAATAAAATAAAAAGCTCAATTCTCATTTTTGTCAACTTAAACAAATAAAGTTACTAAAAAAGTTTGTTTTCACTACAATTTAAAAGAGTTTTTCTACCATATGGAGATGATGATTGGGTATTTATTTAAAACAGATTTTTATAGTATTGCTCTTAATATGTTTCTTACAAGTCAATTTGAGTTACAAGCCTCATTCGTGAGATAATGTTTCTTATACTTGAGTTATGATGTCTTGTTAAAAACTTATCTACATCAAAAATTTAATTAAAGTTTAAAAAGTCTTTCTTTCTTATATGGATACAATATAAGATTTTTACCATACCAAAAATTCCCCTCCACCAAAATCCTCTTTCTTTGAGCTATCCAGTATCTCATTGGTCCTATTTCATTACACCCAATATTAGAAGATTGTCCAAAAACTAACTCGCAAGAAAAATGACACTTATTATATAAAAACTTTACCATGTGATCCTTCCAAACCCAAAGAATAACCAAACAACTAAATCACTTAATCTAACATTCTAGGTCTATCTCAGCCCATTAATTATTCAAATGTAAGTAGTTAAAAAAACTTCTAATCTGTAATTTTGAAATTACCCGTGGCAAATACAAAACCATTATAAAATATTGTTCCTTTAACCCAAAAGTCAAAGTAAAAACATATATATTTTGCACAAACCTAGTTAATAAATAATAGGATGTTGTATTAATCCTATAGAAGTTTTAATTTAGTAATGAAGGATAAAATTGCTCATCGGTAGTTTTCATGGATATCTTCTTTATCTATCAGGCGGTTATTCATAACAACTACTAATCCGCGGCCTCAAACTACTTCCGCGATTTACTCCGTTGGACATATTAGGTCTTCAAACAGACTATTTGTCTCTCCTTCTGTTGTCGTCTTAATGCTCGGATACCATACAATAATAAATTACATTACTTCACTATCATGGGATAAACATCTGAATATTATTAATACATTAATCAAGATAAATATTAATTTTAATACACGACCGACTTATTTCCCAAAATTGTCTGGTAAAAAGTAGTCCAACGGATTCGGGCGCGAGCTGTCTTGTGCGGTAAAAGATCAAATCGGTTATCAAAACCCGGAGAAGACGGTGCATGACGACGGCAAAGCATCCAAATCGGTTACGTGCCCTCGGCCACCAACAAAATCCCTCTCTCTCTCTCTCTCTCTCTCTCTCTCTCTCTCGTAACATCCCGTAAAACTCTCAACCGCCAGATCGTTGACTTCGGCCCATGTGTCAGTCCGTTGATTACATTGACTCCATCATTTAGGCCTTAGTGGCGAGGACGACATTGCAGCAATGTGGGAAGGGGTTTTTGGGTAACTCCGCGCAAAACGGTTTACAGCATGCACTCCGTCCGGTCCGTGGGGGTCTCGGTTGATCTGTACTTGCGGCCTGAGAGTTTAAGCACTGAAATCGTGTCATAAATGGGAAAAGACAAAGAGGAAGAGGGAGCGAGTGAAGTACACGCGAGTTAGGGGAGAGTGGTGGATGTGGACTGCTCGGGATTCTGAAGTAGTTACGTTGTCGTGGGTAGATCCGTAATTATAGACGAGACGGAGGGCATCCGGTAATTTAGCCGATTTTGCCTCCGTGCCGGTTCTCCGACCCCGAAGACGTCTCTGTCTCTGGCTACTGAGCACAGACACCCTGCTTTTAGAGACAAACACCCACCCACGCACAAACACATACAGTCACACTCGCACTCGGAGACTACCCCTCCGCCCACATGTTAAAATACCCCTGCGAGACCCATTCGGTCCGTTCATTACTGAACTGTAACAAACCCTTGCTCTCTGATTCCCTCCCTAACTGCTAGAGAATGCCTCCTCAGCCTGTGCCTCCGGCGGCCAATCCACGCAGGCTGGAGCCGAAAATCTGGCGTGCCTGCGCAGGGAACTCCGTGCAAGTCCCCGGAGTTCATTCTAGGGTTTATTACTTCCCGCAGGGACACCTGGAGCAAGCGGCGTCTCCTCCCTCGTTTCTCTCTTCTTTCGTTCTGTCCAAGCCGGCCATTCTCTGTCGGATATCCGCTGTGGACTTCTGCGCCGATCCGGCTAGCGACGAGGTCTACGCCAGACTCGTTCTCCAGCCGATTAATCAGCGGGAGACGTCTCAGTTTTTTGAGCCTTCCGCGAACCAATCCGCTCGAAATAACGGCGGAGGAGAGGAAGATAAGGTCGTCTCGTTCTCGAAGGTTCTTACGGCTTCCGACGCTAACAACGGTGGTGGCTTCTCCGTGCCAAGGTTTTGCGCGGACTCGATCTTCCCGCCGCTAAACTACCACGCCGAGCCGCCGGTTCAGACGCTGTCGGTGACGGACCTCCAAGGTGCCACCTGGGAGTTCCGGCACATCTACCGCGGGACGCCGAGGCGGCACCTGCTTACCACCGGCTGGAGTAAGTTCGTGAACAACAAGAAGCTGACGGCCGGCGATTCCGTGGTGTTCATGAGGAACTCAAAGGGGCAGATGTTCGTCGGGGTCCGCCGTGCCAATCGCCCGTGCAACATCGAGTCCTTCTGCAGGTGGAGCTCGCAGTTCGGCAGACCGGTGGAACCGAATGTAGAGGACAATGCCGAGGGATTTTCGAGGAGCGGGAGGGGTAAGTTATCAACGGAGTCGGTGGTGGAAGCAGCGGAGCTGGCGGCGAAGGAAATGCAGTTCGAAGTGGTGTACTATCCGAGGCCTGGGTGGTCAGACTTTGTGGTGAAGGCGGAGGTGGTGGAAGAAGCGCTGAGCGTGAGTTGGAGTGCCGGTATGAGAGTGAAGATGGCAACGGAGACCGACGATTCATCGAGAATGACATGGTTCCAGGGAACGATTTCTACCGCTTCGGTGCCCGACAGCGGGCCTTGGCGCGGTTCTCCCTGGCGCATGCTTCAGGTACATTAATATCTTCGCGATTATGTTTACTGTTTAAGCATTTCTTCATTTATTTCTGGGGTTTGTGTAATCTGGTATATGCCAAACAGCACGGTCACTTCGAAAGGACTTAAGTATCGTGTCAGATACGCATACGGCCCGGGACTTGGCCGGATACATGTTCTCTACTTGAATTTTATCGCACGATTTCTTAGGGGCATACAAGATATATTTTACTATGAAATAAAACTTTCGGGATGACAAAGGAGTTCTAATTGATATTGGAATACTTGGGATTAAATATAAGAAGATTTGAAGGATCAGATCCAAATTGATCGATGCCATGTGCGGGACACTTTTGAATGTCGTGTTTTGATGATTTCGATGAAAGCTAAGGATGGGTTGTACTCTAGCTATATGAGTATTTCCTATCTTCTATTGCTTGAACACTAACCTGATATGTTTTATGATGCTTTACTACTTGTTTTGAATGTTCTGCATATACAGTGTTTATATATTTAGTTACTAGTTTATCAGTGTGTCCCAGCTGTTTGTTTTATAGCTTCTTATAAATTCTCGTACCAACATTTCTGTGCCACATCGCATATGTGTCAGAATCCAACGATCTTAAATGTCCAGATAGGAGCTGAGTAACATAGCAGCTGCATTCTCTTTGCTGGCTGATAAAGCTATCTTCTCTTAATATGCGGAATAGGAAGTCTGAGCACACCCTTGTGCCTTGCTTCAGTTGTCTGATATGATTCATGAGATGTCATCACTAGGAGCAAAAGAAACTCGTTTATGTTTGAAAAATATTTTTAGGGATGAAGGTTGTGTTGAACATAGTATTGTGTTCAGATGTTTGACAAGGATACAAATTTGAGAATGAAAACTACTGTCAATACAATTATTAATATGGTTTTTCCAACTACAGCTAAATTTTGCATCATACATGTAAAGATCGTAGTGGGGATTGTCACTATTAGATACACTATTCAAATAACTAAAATTCTAATTGTCATATAAATGCTGTATTAAACTTCCTTTGAATGGTGAACATTAGATACACTTTTCTGTTAGTGGGTGGTTGTTTATTGTTATGGAAGCATTAGAAGTAATACTTCTAAATTGATTGGAATGCTGTTGAATTGATCAGATGGTTGGTACATTTCCTGACGTAATTCATCCTATATTTAATTAAAAATACTAAGATTGAGGTTGAGACTTTTCTAATAAGATTGTAATTCAGTGTGTCAATAGCACTGAAGATAATACTTGTTCGATAGATAATGAAATGTGAGAATCCTAAGTTTTGATTTGCAGTGAAGCAATTTATCTAGGAAGGGCTTTGGAGGTATGTGGTTCTTTGCATGAAATTTTAAATAATTTGCTTTTTCTCCTTGTACAAAAACTTGGAATAGAACTTAGCTGAGATAATGGAGTTGCAAGTGTACAACGCTCTTATTCGTCTTGCCCCTGCTATTTTCTGTCAGTTCATAGGGGATACATACAACATTTATATTCAATTGCGTAATTTCTCTGTATACTTTGGCATTAGTTCTTGGTTTTAATGGACCCTTATAAGGGAACAAGGGTGTCTATTTCCATGCTAAGAAATGGATTAGAGGTAGTTTACATTCCCAATAGTCAGGTCAGCTTATGGGACCTGGTTGAGCATTAAAACGTTGGACAGTCTTTATAGTAATGATCCGGCATTTCAGGTTGTTTGAACTGTTAATATTATATTCGTGCATATTTGTGTGCAAAACTTAATGTTTAGGTTGTCTTGTGTGCTAGATTGTGTTGTGCTTTTTGGGACTTTTGTCATTTTGTAGTACTTGACATTTTTGTGGTCTGCTTGACTCAATTCATGCTGTTGATTGTAAATCATGTGATGAAAGTGAATAGATGTTGTTCAGGAATTGGCGATTTGCTTATTGCTTTCTTGTTGTGAAACTTGATTCGGCTGTGATCTTTCTAAGCTAATACTGGTAAAACGTGTTTCTGTATTTTTAGTTGGAGCGAGATGGTTGATAATGAAACCTTTCCTAGCTCTTAGAATTGTTAGGACAAAATCTCATGACCTACTTTCCATGATGACTCGCTTCAGTTTTAATAATTCTTTTCCTATGTCTTAGGTTGCATGGGATGAACCCGGAGCCCTGCAGAATGGTAAGGGAGTGAGTCCTTGGCAAGTTGAATATGGTGCATCAACAGAGTCACCGCATACTACTTTCCCCCCTGCAAAGAAATTGAGAGCCCCTCCTAGTTCTGGGCTGCAAACTGGTGGAGAGGGTGATCTTCTCTTTCCCTTCGTGGGACTTACTAACTCAACAATGGCGCACTTGAGCCAATCATTGTTGGGTTACAACAATTTTCCTGCTGGCATGCAGGGAGCCAGGCAAAATTTATACAAGTCTAGTTTTTCCAACTTCTTAAATGATGACAATGTGTGCACTGATAATTCCTTGGGAAACAACTCAGTTTCAAAGTTGAAAACTGTGTCTACTGAGCTGAATATTGGCAATTCGCTTTCTGAAAATTTATCACCTGATAGCCAGAGTAGCATGCACTCCATAGGCACAGAATCTGTTGGAATTCAGTGCTGCAACTCAACAAAACTTGGTGCTAATTGCTTTCAGTTGTTTGGTAAAATCATTCACATGAAGCAGCCTGTCGAAGGTGGTTTTGATGACATTAGTTGCACAGATGCTGGCCTTAAGGGGTATGGTGAAACTGAAGGCATAAATAAACCACTAGGTGTTTCATTGACTTGCATAAAACTGCTTGACAGGCTTGATGCCCAATGTGAGAGAACCTCAGCTGTTGAGGCATGCTCCTTGTAAGCCAGTGGTTGCACATTTGTCATGACGATAACTAGCTGTACAGGTATGTACTTTGTAAACATCTATTCATATCATTGCATTATTGATGCTAGTTTCCAAAAAAAAGTTTTACTGTTAGTTGTAGTGTAAATCATTTTGAAATGTGATCATTATTCGTAGGAGTTTGGCCTATTTTTTTTATCACCTCTTTTATGCATGTCCTTTTCATCAAGAATTTTTTTTTTTTTTTGAGCCATTGGTGTAGCCTTTGAGTTTGTTTGCATTTCTTATGTTTTGCCATGGGATTGGACAGCTAGTTCAATCTCAAAAGTTCCATGTGTAGCTTCAGTTCTATTTACTTTTCCTTTCCTGAGCACATTGTTATAGTAGTTGTTTGTATTCTTTAAGTTGTTTTGATAATTTTGGCAGTAGATTGTTCATCACATGCAATTACCCTTCCTTTTCCAATGTTGAGGGTATATCAAAGGTGGAGACATGATTGTAGTCAGCCTCATTAATCTTTTTATATTAGTCTAGAATAGCTGTTGCTACGTTTTCTTGACATAAGAATTCGAAGTACAGAAATCTTGTTAAATTCTCTGCTCATCTGGAAAGCCTAAGTCTTATTTACACTGACTACTCATCTTTTTCAACAGGAAGTATGTGGAATTTTGCAGGGGTTGATACTGTCATATACATAGGTATCAATCTTGTCTACTTAAATTTCTTGTATATTCCTTGAATAGTGGACAATTATTTTTGGCACTACGTGCTACAGAATTTATTACTTCACTCTACTGAATTTGCTACTGAGTTCAAAGTTGGCTACTGCATCTAGAACTTGAAATTATCTTGGCTTGTCTGTAAGTATCGTAGACAACCACGTATACAAGACACTAGCAATACCTTTGTATGAGAATCATGAACTAGGGCTTCTTGCAGTCGGAACTCATTGATTAAGGCCTGTATGTCCTTCAGTCTATGGAGTAGAGTGATGAAGTGAATAGTGGAGCTCAGGGCTTTAGAAAGCACGTATTTGGGGATTAGGAGGTTGACATAGTTCACATATAAGGAAGCTAAAGCACTCAGGGGCTTTAGAAAGCACGTATTTAGGGATTAGGAGGTTGACATAGTTCACATACAAGGAAGCTAAAGCACTTTTTGCCGTTGTATTATGAGATTGATTCATTTTCCTTTTCCAAGTTCTGATGACATACTTTTCTCTCTCTTTCCTCTGTTCTGCAGGTTCTTAAGCTGACCGGCGGGGATTTCTGACCCTTGCAGTAGTTACTTTGTTAGGCTTGTTTGATTTAGCTTGTCATGATGGAAACTTGAAACCATTTCTGATTTCTGTTTCGGATGTCAATCTGAGATTTTATGTGATCTTTTGGGTTATTTGGACTTATTTCCTCGTGGATGGCTAGATATCAGAGCCTATTCTGCTTTCCTTGACAAAAAACCATCAAAATCAATCTACATTGCTCTAGGGCGAGATCATTGAATTGGGCAATTTGGATAATGACAAACACATTTAAAATACATCTGATTTCATTTTTCACGCTTGGGTTTTCATTTTCGCTGGACTGGATGTTTTTGGCACTGATTACTCTGGAGGACACCAATTTCTTGCTCCACCAGTAGGTGGGCATGCGAAAACCCAACTTTTTGCTGAACATCAGGTCCCCTTCATTTGCATTTATAGCTCAAGTGAAGGAACACTTGTGCAATTATTCATCTCTATCTAATGTGGTGCGAATACCATCAATCCTTTTTATAGGGCTGACCCTCCTTCTAAATTAATGACATTTTTTCTCACTCAAATTTATGTGCTATTTTTAAATAAAGTATCTTATAAGCACCAAAATTTCCTCTCTCTTAGTTAATATGAAACAAGCGTTATCAAGTCCTCTCAAGGAACTGAATTATTGCCCAAAAAAATAAAAAGATAAATAAGAGAGAGGAAATTTTGGTGCTTAGATAAACTTGAGATTTAATCTTTAACATCCTGTTAGAATGCATATTAGAGTTACGAAAATGTGAGTTCAAAGTTTGTGTGGTATCATTGACAACAACATATTCTAATTTGTTGCAAATTAACATAGAACTATATTCGCTAATACAAAAAAAAAAAAGAAAAAGAAGAAGAAGAAGAAGAAGAAGAAGAAGAAGAAGATAACATCGGTGATATGAATAAATAAATAAAAGAAGAAGAAGCAAGGGGCACATCGGGGATTGTTCAGACAAAAAAGAAGATTCATGAGAAAGAAGGAAGACGTGGATTTAAAGGAAGACCAGCCCATTGAACATCGCCTACAAACAACGGTTGGAATACGCAAGTTATTAAGGTAATTACAAACCCAAGCCCCTCCCTATCTTTCCCTCAAATTAGACACAGCGGTAATGGCCGTCTCTCTCTCTAACCACCCCCTCTTGTCCCCTCGCCTCTCTGCTTCCTTCTCATCCCCTGAGCCCCCGCAAAACCTACCCCATTTACAATCTCTACATCACCACCATCGCCCTCATCTCTGCAAACCCATTAAAGGGTTTCTTCCCATCGCCAAACCCAAGGGCAGGCGTTCGTTCCACTCCTATCTCTCCGCCCAATACTCCGCCCCCACCGTAAGCTCTTTTCGTCCCTTAATTCTGCTTGATGCCTGTCTTTCTCTGTTGCTAGTTTTGTATCTTCTTGTTTCTGTACTACTGTTGTTGGTCTGACTCAGATTTTTTCCCCCCCTCTTTTTCTGGTTAGGTGAAGGGGGTTTGGGTTTGGGTAGTCAAATTCAAGGCTGCTGGCCTTTTGACCTTGACTCAAGATTTGATACTTAGAAATTGTAATTATTTAATTGTACCGTCTTAACTTTCAGTTTAGAGATACGTACACAAGCTACGTTACAAGTCAAAGCAATGTTAGTGTGATTGCTGGGTACCAAACTTCTTTGATTGGGAATCTTTGTTAAGGCATTGCCTTGTCTGAATGAGTCCTTTTATCCAGATTTGTTAAGTTGTTTGCTGCGAATCAGGGCAAGTGCAAGGTTTTGTAGGATGGATTAGATTTCAGTTATAACAAGGAGCATGACCCTGGTATGCAGGGGTATGAAAGTAGAACACCCAAAAGGAAAAAATAGTATCTGAAAGTCGAGTGATCTAAGAGTTTCTTGGAGTTTATAAAGGAGAGTTAACTAATAGCTGCCATCCAATCGTAGAGATTTTTTGAAAACAAAAGCTTCAGCTTTACCAAGACTGACTCATTCTCAAAAGCGTTTGTGTTTGTGTTCCTTTCTTTACTATTTCCACATCACACCCAAAGCATTACTATCTGAATTCGAGATCTGCATTACCTACCAAAAGTTCCTATATGCCGGTGCTCCAACCACTGATGTTGGCATGATTCCTGATTTGATTTTACTCCCATGAAACCGATCTACAGTTTGTATTCCTTGCTTTTTCAAGTTATCTGTTTTGAAAATCTTCCCCAATGCGGCTGTCAAACTGAAAAATGCCTCTCTTGTTAGTGCTTTGGTTTTCCCTGATCATTTATAAGGAAGAGCTCCATTGCTTTGAACACCATCACCCCAGGAAGGAAGTCCCATATTTCTTATCCGCCATCCCCCAAAGATTTTTTTTTTAAATGCTAGTAATAGTTGCCTAGTGAGGAGCGACTAAAGATCAAAAGCTCTCTCACCTCAACCCTGCTTTGAGCGAGCACAAAAGCTCTGCCATTTTCATGGAACCCAAACTGCACACTAATACATCCTGGAAGAGATCGGGTTTTATATTTATGCATCAGCTATATCAATATGTTAGTTGAGAAGAGTCAAATAAGGAGTTGGAAGGCTAGATAACTAACTCCTTATATATGAACCAAAGAAGAGACAATAAGAATTTAGGAGGCTAAATAACATACTACTTATCAGAAATTTAAAGTTAGAAAGTTCTGTTAAGATGAACACCATGTTCAGGTTGTATTGAGGAGGGCAATTCTGTATCAGGTGCAATTTTGTAAAGAAATACACATTCCGTTAATCATCATGGCATTCATTTGTTGTCCAGGTCGATGTAGGGAGGCAATTTTATAGGAACATTAAATCTTAATATTCAAGCTCTCTTCAAGTTGACATTGAGTGATGTTTATTTGTGAATCTAATCTGAAGAAAGTTCTTCAAGAAAAGAGGGAGAATCGATGTTGTGTGAGTAATTGAATAGCCTATTTGACAATTCATGACATTATAATGTGATTGCAGTCTCGAGTTTTTTTTTTTTTTTTGTCTCAATCTCTAGATAGCGGTAAGAAAATGGGAGCATTCTGATGAAATGCGCTAAATGATCTACTTTTTGATCTTCCTCTTTGGCTTTGATGTAATATGTACTAGTAACATAGAGCAAATAAAATTTCCTTAGTTAGAGAAAGGAAAATGGAAACATATAATCATATTTGCAGTATCACTTATCTCCTTAATCATATTTGCAATTTTATTTGTACCTATGTTTCCCTCCTACCACCCAAGAACTTATGTTTTGTATCCCTATCATTATGAAACCTTAATTCTCGTATGTTGAATGTTCATTTCTCTTGCGATTTTGCTTTTCTATTATTTAGAATTCACTTATCTTTTTGTGAGGATGCAATCCTTGCCTTTGTGCACTCATTAATGGTACTAGATATTACTGTAAGAGCATATATCCACGGGAAGTTTATCATTTATTTAGCATTAGGTTTGAATTTAAATTGGAAATTTATTTTATTTATTCTATCAACATGATTCATCAACAGTCTTTTTCTTTTTAACTAGACAAATGATTCGGAGGAGGCTAGTCAGAATGATGTTAAAACAGCAGAAAGTGAAGCAGATCAAAAAAATCAATACAGTTTAAAGACCCTCATTGAATTTTACAAGGAGGCTATTATTGCCGGAGATGAAAAGACCGCATCTGATACTGAGGCCAAGATGTTAGGCCTTATAGAAAATGAGAAAAATGAATTGGTCCAGAAAGTGTCAGCTTTAACAGTTGAAATGGCTTCTGGAAAGGAGAAATATGTCCGTTTACAAGCAGATTTTGATAATTTTAGGAAAAGATCAGAGAAGGAGAGGCTTACAATAAGGTCTGATGCTCAAGGAGAAGTAATTGAGAGTCTTTTGCCCATGGTTGATAATTTTGAGAGAGCCAAGGAACAACTTAAACCAGAAACAGAAAACGAAAAAAAGATTGATGCAAGTTATCAAGGAATATACAAGCAATTCGTCGAGATAATGAGGAGCTTGCGAGTGGCTGCTGTAGCAACAGTCGGAAAACCTTTTGATCCCTTGGTGAGTTAAAGCTTTTGATACTGTGTCATGTTTTCTGTAATAATTTACATTGCCTTGCTACTTAACTTTCATGCATGTGAACAAGCCTAAGTGGGTAAGGATAGGATCTTGATGTCGATTTCTGTTATACATCCCTGGGCCTGAAATGTAAATCTTCTATTGGGCCCTTCACAAAGGTGAGAAAACTCTTAGGAGTTAATTGACAACCTCATGAGAGGAGTGGCTTTGCTGGTTTCTAACTGTTTATCTAAGCTAGTAATCGTTGGTTATAGCGGAGTACCTTCTGCAAATCCAACATGGGAGACCTCTTTCATCTAGAACCGAAGAATTTGTGTCATTTCCTTAAGGATTTTATTGGATTCTTAAGAACATTTAGTTTGACCGAATTCCTAAGGCAGTTTTTTTGATCGAACTGCAAAGAAAGGCTATGAAATGGGGGGTCGCCTTCTTTCCGATCCCTCTTCTGGTATGTCAAATCCAGGAGCTCCCCCTGCTCAAAGGTGAAGAGGTACCATGAGTTTATAATAATTCCCCTGACAATTTACCTGTTAGGCAGTTCCTCTGCTCAAAAATGATAAATTAGTTTAAGTTATCAATTCTCTGATGTAGGATTTCATTTTCCATGGATGTGTTGTGGGGTCGTATAGGTTGATTGATTTCTAAGTGCACAGTCCTTCTGAGAAAATAAAAGAAAAAATAAAAAAGAATTTATTTGTAAAAGGTCATATCATTAATCAATTAACATATTTTGGCAATTGAGAGAAGAAAAAAAATGTTTGTTCAACGCTTTTAATCTTCATGCATCGGAAAGTCATATTAGCCTTTTGGTGCTTTAGAGTTTAATTCTTGTCAAGCATCTCAAAATGTAAAATAAGATGTTTGGTTGCCAAGGATGACTATCTTGTAGTTTTAGGTTTACGTGTACTGATGCAACTTGTTAAACCTCTTCATGCCATCTATTGTCATCTTTTGGCTTCCATTTTTTTTTTTTTTTTATCTCAGTTTCACGAAGCCATTGCACGTGAGGAGTCCCATGAGTTCAAGGAAGGGATTGTAACTCAGGAATTCCGTCGTGGGTTTCTGCTCGGGGACCGGCTTCTAAGACCGGCAATGGTTAAAGTTTCTTCAGGACCAGGCGGTGGTAAGAAAGTCCCCGAGGCGGCTGACAAATCCACCAAACAGCCTGCCGCAGCCGCAGGAGTGGATGAGCGATAGTTTTATCTGTACTAGCTCTTGATATGATGAACCAGTTTTCATCGTCTTGTGGAGCTTTGATGAACATCTTTTCGCTTATCTGTAGAACCCCGGGCAAATTTAGTTCCTTAGCTTATAGGCTTTAGAATTTAGTTTTGATTTGCCCATGTCCTCGTACTCATACACACTTTTGTCTTCCAAAGACGGCAATGACTCAATTTGTATCTCAGAGAACATTCATGATTTAACAAGCAATAATGCAAATACCACAATGGTAACATGTAGACTCTTTTATAGACTACCAATAATTTATCTCAATTATGTAAAATTGAGATACAAATTGTTTGTGTTTTTTATACGAGAGAGAGAGGCTTGCTTCAGCTCTCTCAAACGGCCTTCCACTTTCACTTTCCTTCGCTCAAGCAGCTACCATGAAGATTTATGGCACTAAAATCACATCAATTACTACTCATATTTGACATGGAAGGTTAGATTCCACTAATTGAAGCAATAAAGCTGATCTTTACATCAAAGTCTTCAGAAGATCATAAAGTTATATACAACGAGATATAATTTCTAATTGCAATTCTCTCCATGCACTAAAGTAAGATCTTCAAACCATCAGAGAATCACTGTATTTCCATCCACACTGCTGTTCAGGCTCCAACCTCAAACATCTAGATATGCAGAGAATGAGAAATCTGCCTCCTCTTTCCACCAAAGGCAGTCTTCGTTTTCTGCAATAGGTTAGAACGATTAGATTCTATAATCCATTCAAGATCTTCAACTATCATGAACTAAGAATGCAAATGGAAGTATCATGAAAACTGAACTGCTAAGCAACACAACATCATCAACCTGTTGCCTTCTCTTTTTTATTTATATGAAAAGTGAGGACTCCATCCTGAGAGACTCATACCTCAGAATTCCTATGCAAACTTTATGGACAAACAAACACTCTAAACCAAGAATTATGGAAACTCAGAACATTGATGGTTAATCCTACCAAGAACCAAACCGACTCGTTTAGTAAGAGAAAACATGAAAGGATATCCAACAGTATAAGCGAGGATATAAAGTGTGAAAGGGATAAAATTGAATCCATGTGAATGAGCATATGCATCTAGCAGACACTACTATCGTATCTTAAACTAGACATCAACACCCTCTTAAAAGATGCCTTGAAACTGCTACCTTCCCTGCAGTTTTCCTATGGATTTGCTATCACTGAACTAAAAAAAAGTGCTTGGAACGTTATTGCTCTGGTGCACGCTTACGTCAAATATGGTAGTGTTTTCAGGTCTGCATTTTAAGGTTTCAAGGAAAAATCCAGGGCTTGGCAAAACCCCCACCTGCTATACTATCAACCCAAAGTCACTTGGTTTTGAGCACCAGAAACAACCCCAAATTTTAAAATTGAGGAACTATGAGAATCCGCAGTTTAAGCATGAGTCCATTAACACCACCTTCTTTATGCAGAGAGTATTATGTTGGCAATCAAGCCAAAACATCACGAATCATCAAATCTTAGATAATAATGTATCCAATATGCAACGCGTAATCCGTACATATAGACAAAGTTTATGAATTGTGAAGAAAAGTAAAACCAAGAAAACAAGAAGAAAAATAAGATTACCATCAAGAAGCCGAGTTCCGGGCATTCATGCTGCTGTAAATCTTAGATAGCCTGCCTGTTGGAGGCTTCGGTTTTTTTTGCTTCTTTCGCAAACCAAATATCTCTTGCACCAAGGGGACGTGAACCAGGACAAGCTTCCACGCCAACCACCAACCTTCACGGAAACCCCAAAAAAAGAAGAAAAAAAAAACTCGTAAATTTGTAAGAAAATCAGAATCATAGAGGAAATATTCACAGAACCAGACCCTGATTTCTAATCCAGAGCTTCGGATTTGCTACGTGATCCCGTATTTGTGTAATAGCGTCGGAAAAGTAAATGAAGTATTTACCGAGAGCAATCAGGGAGAATACGAATGCGATTGCAAGGAACGGGCGGAGAAGAAAAAGCGTGAGGTAATCCCCAGAGGAAAGGGAATGTTCTGTGGAAGAAGATGAGGACAAGGACTCCATCGACACAACCTCCGCAACTTGTTTGATGTCTCTGACTTTGCGGAACCGTGGGGTAATCTCGGTCCTGTAGTTTCTCTTGGTCCGGTGGGCTGGACTGACACAAGCCGGCAAGTTGGATTTACAAGGACCACTGAATGGGCCCGAGAACTCCGTCTGCGTTCCCGTAACGTGTCGCTCGGTGGGCAGGTCCAGTAGATGTGACATACAACAAACTGTAGATTGTGGCAGTCAATGGACAAAAACATATCCAAGAGAACACAAGAAAACAAAGTTGAGAATCACATGTCGAAAAATTATTTTTTTGTACTCAAATTTTACTTTTCAGGTTGGGTATTTATTTTTCCCTAACAAGATAATAGAACTCATATCAATTTTGTTCTATAGTGTATAACCTTAAATTCAAATAATGTATGTATAATGAGAGTTTCATAACAAAAAATAAAAAATTTCATTTAAAGATAAAAGAGTTAGAAAACAAAGAAAGATCCAATAATATTGTACAACCTTTACTTTTTGTGCATATTACAATTTAGTCTCTCAATATAATTATATAGAAACACTGCAAGATATCATTTAACGTGTAATTAAGAAAAGTAATTGTATTCATAGGCCAGATATTAAAATATTATAAATTAAAAAATTATTGACTCAAAAGATTTAGTTTGTTTTCATTTCTTTGAAAATTATTGTTATTCTAGATGGTTCTATATTGATATTTTCATTTCGCATTTCCTTGATTATTGAATTGATTTTGAAAATACAAAATTAACTTCTGTTGATTGTAAGGTTGGTAATGGTGCACGTGTATTGTAGATGACACGGACTTCTCATGGTATAAGCTTGATGTCTTGGCCTAACAAGAAGCACAAGTTTCATAGACTTTTCTTTTTGTTTGTATTGACTATGGCTAAAAACTCTTGCGATAATGAAGGAAAAAACCAGAATAACAAGCAACGCCAATGCACCTTTGCTCGAGTACATTAATGATTCTCTACAAGAGAACCTCAACTTATAAAAAACAAAAACCTGTAGACTTTCTCTTTACGTGCCGGCCATTGTTCTGCTATCTCCATTCAATGTTGGATGTCAGGGAGTTTCTTAACACGCAAGAAAGCAGCTTGCACCATCCATAAATTGCACCCATCAAGCTAAATAATTTAATGGCTTTAAGATATGTATCGTTTTCCTTATCTTGCTGCTCTTGTGGTCCCATTTGTGAAGAGATACAGAGCACCACCCCCGTCTCTCTTCAAACTCAAACATTTTAACAACATTTATGTTAGACAATAAACTTATTAATAAAAATTATTTGCTTCTTACCCCAAGGTTCTTCCATAGGTACATACCACGAACAGATTGAAGGTTGGGTACAGAATAGAATAGCTAGATGGGAGATGAACCACAAGTCAAGTCTTTCAACCTAACCGCACCACTAACCTATAATTCAACAAGGAAAAAAGAAAAATCAGTGGTTACAACAATAGAGAGATACTAAGAAGCGTAAAACCATTAAACCCACTTCCTCAAAATATTATTTTTGTGTAATTGTCAATTCAGGATCAGATTCTGGCCTATCCATTCCCCTTTTCCTAATTAAAAAAGAAAAAAGAAAAAAGAACTAACCCACTTTGCATAATTCTGTGCAGAGAGTATATATTCTCCCAATCTCTAAATAAAATATTGTCGGTAAAAATAAACTTTTTAATGTTTTTATCTTATATGCAAAGACTATTAATCACCTTGTTTAAGCAGGTGTATTAAGATTAACGTGATAAAAACAATACATTTTAGCTGAAATCAAAAGTAACATTCTCTTCAAATGTTTTCTCCTTAATACCCTTTTCTTAATTGAGATTACGGATCAATTCGGGGGGCAAGTCTCGCTATTTTCTCCTTGGAAACCGACTCTTCAAATGAATTGACCCGAGCCATTGAAGCACAGCTAGCAAGAAAGTTCAGCATCCGAATGAATCTGGATGCGTTTCCGTCCTGGTTCATCTAACCTTCTCTTTTCCCCCGCGTTTGGTTCACAGTTAAATAAGCCGCACGCAAGCGTCTTCTTCCGAACTCCCCATTCCTCCATTATCAGCGTCAGGTTCATCCTCGTTCGTCTACTGTTCCTTATATATACTCGCTGTTATTATTTGGGGTTTGGGTTTTCTGAAACTTCTATGGAGAGCGCTGGGGCTTCGGCCAACGACCGCAGATCGTCGTTTCGTTACTTTCGCTGCAGTTTCTTCAGGCGCTGTTGTCGGTGTTTCTGTTGTTTCTATACCTATCCGTAGGAGGTTTGGTCTTTTGTTTTTTCAGAGTTTAAGTGCGGAAATCGGCCAACTTTTTGGGTTTCGAGAGTTGATGGATTCTCAGTGTGCTCGGCCGGGTCTTTCTCTGGGGTTCAATTCTCACGCGTCGACTGTTTCTAGGGCGTCGGCACTTGACAGTCCTATTTCGCTGCAAATCGATTCGAGCTTTTGCGGCTCGTCGAATTCGACCCTTTCCGGTCCGCTAAAGTTGCTTGAGCATAAGGAAGAGAAAATAGAGCTCGAGGATGGGGACGGTCATAGTGAAGATGTGAAGTTCAGCTTTATGGGCCAAGCTATCTGTACGAAGAGGCCGAGAAATGGGCAATTGTTGCACTGTGCAAACGCGCCGAAGCGGCTCGCGGTTGAACCGGGACTCGAGGCAAGGCGGGTCTGGGAGAACCAGCCGCTTGCGATGGCCGACCCGGAGGTGCACGCGATCATGGAGAAGGAGAGGCAGAGACAGTTCAGAGGAATCGAATTGATCGCTTCGGAGAATTTCATCTGCAGGGCTGTGATGGAGGCTCTGGGTAGCCACTTGACCAACAAGTATTCGGAGGGAATGCCCGGAGCCAGGTACTACCCGGGTAATCAGCATATTGATCAGATTGAATTTCTCTGCTGCGAGCGAGCGTTGGTGGCATTCAATCTCGATCCCAGGAAGTGGGGTGTGAATGTTCAGCCATACTCGTGTACCTCCGCGAATTTTGCGGTTTACACTGGTCTTTTGCTTCCCAACGATAGGATTATGGGATTGGATTCGCCATCGGGAGGCCATTTGAGTCATGGTTATTATACTCCCAGCGGGAAGAAGGTCTCGGCTACATCGATATTCTTTGAGACTCTTCCTTATAAAGTAAACCCGCAAACAGGTTTCATTGATTACGAGAAGCTTGAGGAGAAAGCTCTCGACTTTCGCCCCAAAATACTTATTTGCGGCGGGAGTTCTTATCCGAGGGAGTGGGATTTCGCGAGGTTTAGGCAGATTGCTGATAAATGTGGAGCTGTGTTGATGTGCGATATGGCTCATATCAGCGGTCTTGTGGCAGCTAAGGTTTAGCTTCTTCTTTAGCTTGATTTGGGATTTTATGTTGACTGTAGTACTTTGATTTTCATCTAAATGCGATTCTTTGTGAATCATCATTGGCGAGCTATGTTGATTTAAATACAAGGGGATGATGTTATTGGTTTGACGGTATATTTGTTCTCATACTTTGTACTCGTGGTCGTAGGAGTAGTGGACGTAGAGTCCTGGAAGTTATTTGTTGATTTATATTTAAACGAATTTATGAACCCTGCTCTCAGCAGTACATTCTCTTTTGCATGTTTTATCGCTTGGATTCTTGCATCAAAATAACTCTTGAATCGTATACAGATTAGTTAGACTTAAAAAAAATGTAGCATGTTGAGTTCACTAGTAACAGTATCCCCACATCCATGCATGTATATATAGGGTTTCTTGAGTGGAAGAAATTTATCTGTTGTGGAAACAAAACAGTACTGCCTCTACTCATTCTATACTCTAATAACTTGGTATTATGTTGCTCACTCTTTTTTCCTTTTATCCCCGGGCGTTCTTTTAGTTTTTCTTACTCATGTAGAAATTGTATGCGGATGATTTTTTACTTGTCTTAATTGTATAAACTGATATCTTAAGTTCTTATATTTTTAATTATCTTTCTGATTTGGTGTTTTTTTCAAAGGGTTGGCATGAATTACTTTCTTTCATAGGTTGTTGCAACAGTTGAGAGGGTATAACTAAGATTTATTGTCAGTTTGGGCTGATTATTTTCTATTTTATAGTTGTGAACATGAAAATACTTTTCATCATTGTGCAAGAGGAAATGGATATAGCAAATTTGGGTCGAACTAGTTTATATAAATGATTTGTCCTTTTACTTGAATTTGAGGTTGAAAAGCTACACATTATTGAAAACTTGAGTACCTATTTTCTTCTATAGAAAAAGAGTTGAAGTTTTTATTTTTCTCTTTACTTTCTTTACTATCCAAATCATTGACTTGGTAATATTGAAATTGTTGAGAAGTTTGCATATGCGGGTTTAAATGTTAGTTCATCAACATATATGCATTGATATGTACATATTTACATGCATATATGTCCTAGTGAGTTGGGAGTTATTATCTTCAGAATTTATCATTCAGTTTGTGTGTTTGCTTACTATCTTATTATTAGTCAACTAAGAATCCTGATCTCTTTTCATAACTCTTTTATTGTCAATTACAGGAATGTGCTTGTCCATTTGAATACTGTGATATTGTTACGTCAACAACTCACAAAAGTCTGCGGGGTCCTAGGGGAGGCATTATTTTTTACAGGAGAGGTGCAAAATTGAGGAAACCAGGCATGCACCTTAATCACGGAGATTGTAGCACTCATTATGATTTTGAGGAACGGATAAACTTTGCTGTGTTTCCATCATTACAAGGGGGTCCTCACAATAATCACGTTGCTGCTCTGGCCATAGCCTTAAAACAAGTAGCTACTCCTGAGTATAAAGCCTATATGCATCAGGTAAAGAAAAATGCTCAGGCACTAGCATCTGCTTTGTTGAGAAGAAAATGCAGGCTGGTTACTGGCGGTACCGACAATCATTTGTTGCTTTGGGATCTAACTCCTCTAGGCTTAGTAGGTATGTAGAATTACCTGCTCAATTCTTTTGCAGACACTAGTTTTTCTTAATCTTGAATTACTGTTTTGATTTTGTTAGTAGATGTTTGGTTGGTAATACGGATGAAGTTTGATGGACTCTGCTGTCTCCCCCCCCCCCCCCCCCCCCCTTAAAAAAAAAGGACTGCACGAGAAAAGTTTAAAAAGCTTACTTAAGTTGAAGTGATAGAAGTTGAAAAGACTTACGTAATAAAAGTGAATTGGATGGGCATGGATTTTGATGTTAATGAGGTTAGATTGGGCTTCTTATGAATGATTTTTGGTAAGTCATGAAGGTTGTGATTGCTGATTATGTTCCCAACTTCCTTGTTCTTTTGTTTTTCCTTTTTCTTGTTTGTTTGTTTTTCCTTGCATCGTTTGTGGATCACCAAAATTTTTGTAACAGTGTTCTGGGCTGGTTGCTCTGGTCGTTGTATGAGAATTTTCTATGGGGGTGTATGTGGGGGCTGTTGTACTTAGCCATTATCTGGCTGTTTGGGTTTTGGGGTGTCAAATTATGGTATAACAGAGTATACATGCATTTTCTCTTATTTGTTATGTCTGGATGAAATCTGTGGTAGTTATTTCCGGATCTTTGTGGAATTAGTTTGGTCTTCTAACAGACGTTCCTCCTTTATTGTTGAAAAGAAGCATCGTTTTGGTCCTTTTTGAGTCATTGAAGGAGGAGACAAAAATTACGAGCCCAAAGGTCAATGCATTTATTGGTTGTACTTTAATTTCAAACCACGTAACTGGAGTCGTGGTGTATCAACAGGAATTTTTCAGTGTTTTGAATTAAATTTCTGAAAAATCCTATGGTCATGGTGTCCACTGTTGTTTGGGTTTCTGTCAACTTCCTTTGAAACTCATTCTAAAATTATTGTACTAATTTTTGTTTCAGAATGTTATAATAGACAATAGTTCGGAAAAATTGAGCTAGCCTCAGTTTGTGTAACCCATGGTACTTTTAGCTGTGTAAACATTTGTATCCAGAATATGAAGATTGGTGACTTAATTGTGTGAAAAGTACTGGGGTGGTCGAAATGGTGCCATAAATATGAACAATTGCACTTTTGTGATAGTTTTACCAGAGAATCGTTAAATGGGAGTACTATTTTCTTTATAAGTGTGAAAAGGGGAAAAAGTCTACAAGCAAAGGAGAAGTCCAACATGTTGTGGGGACACATATACATGTAGCCTTTTTGCTTTCCAGGTTAAGAAATGTGTAAACTGCCTGCCCATTTTTTCACCTCGTTTATGATTTTTTTTTTTTTCCTGATACATTCCAGGTAAAAACTATGAGAAGGTCTGTGAGGTGTGCCACATCACTATCAACAAAAGTGCTATATTTGGTGAGAATGGCTGTATTTCGCCTGGAGGAGTTAGAATTGGTGAGTTATCTTGTCATATTTCATTAAAAAGTAGGCTCAAAGAAGTTTTCAGATAGGTTAGTGCAACACCTTTTAATTAGCATGTATGATCTTATCCATCTCTATTGTGGATGAAGCCTTAACTTGTGTCACCGTCTGTCGTTGTTAGAACAGGTGGAGGGTTAGTTCATAGTCCTAAGACTTAGTGATGCGCATGGAACTTTGCAATAAGGATTAATTTTTCCTTCCAAATTTGAACATAATCTTCTCTTAATGATGATGTTAAGGAAGAATGTTCGATCCTTCTCTGAGCTGAATATTCACTCTCTTACCTTTTCTGCTATTGTGATTCAGGCACTCCTGCTATGACTTCGAGAGGTTGTCTGGAGGCGGATTTTGAGACAATAGCGGAGTTTCTTTCTAGGGCAGCTCAGATTACAAGAGATGTGCAGAGGGAACATGGAAAATTTCCTAGAGATTTTCTCAAGGGTCTACGGAACAATAAAGATATAGCCGAGCTCCAAATTCGGGTTGAGGCATTTGCTTGCCAGTTTGCAATGCCAGGGTTTGATATTTGAAAATATGAAATAAGCCGCCAGCTTCAACCTTCTTCTCTGACTCACCAACACTTCTAACTTGGTAACCCGTCCATATTCCCCACGCATGCTCCTGTAAATTAATTTCCTTTTAAAAAGTCAACATTTGGATATGTTGCCAAAAACTTCACTACCATCCCTTAGCCCACATCCGGTCAGACATTTTTTGTTTTTTGTATTTTGTAAAGTTCTTATACCAATATGTCGTCTTATATATTATTATTTTTTCTCACATATTTTGAAGGCGTTACCATAGTTCTCGAAGTTTTGAAGGTCTGCAGCCCGTGCTGTTTCTTTGAACTCTTATGTTATTACAGAACCGAGAGTATAGTTGGAAAACTGCTGTTTCAAATGAGTAGAAGTAAATTTATGAATGTTTGCATCCGAAGTGTGTCCTGATTGTGTATGCAATTCAAATTGAAAGTTGCTATTGATTCTGATGTAGGAACACCGAATTACTTCTTAAATCACGGTTGCTGTTGCTGTTCTCCTTAAATCATCTTTACCAATAGTTCAAATCTTGTTAGTTGACTCAATTGAGAAGCTCAAGTACAAGAATAAAGAATAAAAGTGAAAAACAAAAGAAAGGGGTGAGAGAACCCACGAGTCTTTCCAATGAGAGAGAGTTATTAATTGTAATGGTTGAATATCTAATGTTTTTATTGTACAACAAGAAGTCTACTCAACTCGTTCCATCTTGTATTCGCAACAATTCATTCTTTTATGAGTAGGAATGACTTTGACGAATTGAGTACAGACAAGAACTGTGGATTCAACAAATCTCATAGAATGTATTGGAAAACTAAATGTTAATGTAGGATGATTTATTCTAGGGAAGCAGATGAAAGGGTGATGTGGTAAAACCCATATATAAGATGAACTTTTCCTTCCTTCTTTATTTAAAATAAGATATGTCCACTTGTGTTTTGGTCTGTGATGGTTTCCGGCATGGGCGTTATTATAATGTTTTGTTGTTTATCGTTTGGCACACTGAGATGGAACCCCCGAAGGGAGGCAAGGCATGAATTTCCGGCAAGGGACAAAAAGCATGAGATACGGTTAGAAGAAGCTCGAAAGTGACCCCAAGAAGTGTAATGTTTTAATATTATTTTAAGATGAGAAGCCAGAAAGAGGGGAGGAAAAAATGGCAGCAGAAGTAGCAGCAACCACGGCATACCATCAGCAGCGAGAAAGAAAAGAAAAGAAAAGAAAAGAAAGGAAAGGAAAGGAAAGGAAAGAAAAGAGAAGAAAAAGGGACAATGTTCAGAAGAGACATGTCAGGAAGCGGGCCGCGGAGAAGGAGCTTTCATCATCGTCTCCATTGCTTTGAAAGCGGAAGCGAATCAGACAAAAGGCTTCCCCTAAGCACAAAAGAAGCTGCTTTTGGGATTAAAGCAGCCAAGGAATCTCAGAGTCACTCCTCCTCCGCCCACCCTTTTCATCATTCTCTCTTACCCAGAATCATTAGCCATTCCCCCCATGACATATCTAAAGCCACCTCCTTTTCGGACTCAATTACCCCCACCCAACCTTAAAGAAAATGGGATTTTTCTGATTTTGAATATAAACATTTTGGGAAGCTTCCATTTCTCTTTACACCCAATTTTAAAATCGCCTGGCCGGCCTTCCTTCTCTAAAGTTTTCCTTCTTGGATTCTTACATCAAGACTTGGAATTACATCCCACATTCAGAAAGAACCTTCCTCTTTGGGTTCAAAAGCTTCAATCATAGTAACAGTGAAACCACAACAGAGGAAGGAGACCCAAGAAAAGAAATTCATAATTTAAAAAAAAAAAAAAAAAAGAACAAAGAGAAGGGTTTTAGAGGTACAACCACCCCCAACAACTGATTCCTCGCTCCCTCTCTCTCTCTCTCTCTCTCTCTCTCTCTCTAACTTGTAATATTTTTTTCCTTTTTCTTTTTTTCTTTTTTCCCTTCTTCTTCTTCCTCTTCTTCCTTTTTCTTGTTTCTTTTTTTCTTGGAGTATCCAACCATATTTTGATTTTTCTAGCATATCTTTCTCTCTCTCTCTCTCTCTACCTATGACTGCAAAAGTCTAAAAGCTTCTTCCTCCCCTCAACAATTTCATCGAAGAAATCATCAAGCTGTCCAACAATGTTCTCTGCGCCAGATCTTAACACCCCAAAGCATCCTCTCAAATTGTCCACTCTCTCCCGAATCCCGACCTCGCTTTCCCAGTCCGCCACCACGCCGCCCTGCAACCCGTTCCGCCGCTCCAACTCGCCTCTCAGCTCCTCCATCGCCATCTTCGACCGCCGGAACTCGTAGAGCAGGATTCCGGGCCTCCCACCCATCTCCTTGATCTGGGATGCCACCCTCTGCTGCAGCCTCGCCGTCGATATCATGAACCCCGATCCGAAGAGCAAGCACCCCTCGTAGCCTCCCATGAGGAAGTTTGACTCCGGCCAGCAGTACACCAATCCGCACAGCAACATCATGAGGAGCAGCGAGCTCACGTTCCTCATTGCGTAGAGGACTCCCCGGAAGCCGTTGAACCCGTTGAGCTTTGACTCGATGGAGACCTTCTCGTCGAACCGCAGCGATAGCGGTTGGATTCTTGTCTCCATTAAGGCCCTGTTCTCCTCCTCCAATCCCATGGCTTCTCGGCGACACCCAGAGATTGCGCGAATGACCTGTTCCAAAAATTCGATCACAGAAAACGTGAAAATTCATTCTTTTTGAACCCAGAGCGAACAAAAAATTGATGAAGATCGTGATTTAGTGACTGACCTGGCGAGAGACTTGAGGGCTTAGATGGCGATGGTTGTCGAGGGAAGTGGTAATATTGAGGCCGGCAGAGTAGTAGTTCTCCATGCCGGATATGCCAGACTTGAGGACATGGCAGACTTCCCAGAGCTTAGAGCTCTCGTCCATGTATTCATCGAGCCACTTCTCTCCCACCGGCAAATGGAGCTTCTGGACTAGAAGGGTAAGCTGGGAGTGGAAGGATCGGAGAAGCGAAAGCACCCTTTGGAGGAATTGAATTGACATGAAGTTGTTGGAGAGGTAAACGCGCTCGAGATCATCAATCCCACGAGTGACAAAGGAGTAGAAGCCATTGACGGAGTTGGTGGAAGAAGGATCCATTTTGTGGGGGGAAAGAGAGGTATAAGGGGAAAAAAAGGGATGGTAGAGAAAAAAGGTTCACAGAGAGGGAGATATATAAATTATGAGAGGATGCATAAGAGTGGAAGAATTGGAAGGGAGGGAATAACTTAGTAGAAGAAGCTCAGGTTTCTAAGGTTGAAAAGGATTGTTGGGAGCAATGATGGGTGTTTCCTATAGAGGGGAAAGGATGATTGGTAATATGCCATTTTTATTGTTTAATGGGTAGAAAGAAATAAAAATTGAATAAATAAATGAAGACCCAGAAAATAAAAGGAAGAAAACAATTAAGATCAAAAGTAAAGAGGGAGAGAGACTAGGCAAGACCATGAGGCATGAACATGAACTTCCTTCCAATTCCTTCCTTTCCTATGTTTCTTTTATCTACTCCCTTTAAAGTACACCTATTATGACATATATTATAACATATGTAGAGAGAGAGAGAGAGAGAGAGAGAGTGTGGCAAGTGTATGTTATCAATATAGTTTGGTGTTGTTCCATGATGCTAGATTGAGCTCATCGATTTATAAAAACTTTGACTGGCTTGACTGGGATTCTGCTTCTACAACTACCACTCTTCATTCTTCCCAATTGTTGTTTCAACTCATTCTTTTGATTTGAGTGCTCTCTTTGGCTTCTTCTTCCCTCTTTTTCTTCCTCGAGCAACTGAATTTGCTCCTTCACTTCTCCTCCGTTCTATTGATTGATGTTTTCAAAAAGGGTCGACTTGGAATGATGAGGTTCCTCGTATACCTGTTCTGTGACCTTCTACCATGTATGACCAGTCTTTTGAGGCCACATTTTTATGGTTTTCTCACTTTCTTCTAGGACTTATCTGCATATCTTCCTTCTTCATGCCTTTAATCCTTGCTGTTCCTCATGTCCTTTTCTTCTTCTGAACTGCTGACCTGTTCGGTCTCTAATTCTGTTTATTTTGTCAAATGGGTCTGTGTAATGATTGACGGGGTTTAGTTATTTGTGGACAGTGGATGGCAGGCAATGGTTGAAAGTGCTGAAAGCGTTTTCCTTTATTCTCTTGGCACCAAGAATCGATACATTAGTTTTCTTTCTGTAATCTCTGCATTATTTATGTAGTCATTTCTAGGAGTGCCTTTTTCAATGGGGTGGGGGAGGGGACCAGGAAATCTTAATCTATGATGGCTCATCCTAATGCAACATTCTACCAAATTTGATTCAAACTTTAGTCGGGTGCTCGTGGGTTTTCGGAGAACGGGACATCTTGAGAGTATGTTTGTCTTTTGAGATCTCGTTGGAAAGTGAAAACAGAGCCGAGGACCATTTTCTATGGTCATTGATCTGGGCGCCTCATTGGTTCACGCAGCACCCCTCCTTATTCTATGCTTGCACGTTGTACAACTAAGAGGGTTCAACTCTTATCTTCTTCTACTTTTACCATTCTCTTTCATTCTCTTTCTTTGTTTCGCTGTCACCCTCTCAATCCTTTCAATCTCAATTAAGGTTGTCCTTAAAATTAGCTTTAATGAGGTGAATAACTATTTTATTTTAGTCTAAGTATTTGACTAAGATTTAGGCAATATAAAATAGTGGTTCTTGTTCTAAAATTGAAATTCTTTTAATTATATTTTTGACTAACCTAAACATGTTAATTCTTTCTTTAATTACCTTGTTAATTACTTTCATAATTGGATGCAAAATTCTTTCTATATGCATTGAACGATTGCTTATTTGGATACACTTTTGTAAATAGAAAAATAATTCCCCCATTCTTTTTTATATTTTTTCGAAAAAGTAACATTCCAAAAGTTTTCCCTTTCTTCAAAATCCTCCAAATTTTCCATCGTTACACTTTATGACAGCTACTCTCTTGCAAATTTTCTCGTATTCCAACCAAGTTTCGATAAAACCAACCGAAGCCTTGCTTCTCTCTGCCATTGGCTCGCCACGGTCCTCCATGACGAGGTCTACAACGCTGCCATCCCTTCCAAAATGGTGGTCTCTTCAATCAAAGTGCGCAAGTGCGCCGCGCATTGGTGCACCACGAATCAGCGCAAAGGCCTGCGGGACAGCTGCGTGCAATCGCGTATATTCTTCCACTCAAACCCCAAATCAAAATTGTAATTTTGAATTGCTAAATTGATATAAGTAGAATACTATGGATAAACATGAGAGAAGCCTTATATGTATTGCATTTTATGAAAAATTATGCAAGCTCTAAAAATGGTTTTAACTTTCTAGCTCAAAACAAATTTTTCAAAGATAATGATGTTTGAATATATAAGAAGGATACAATACTAAGAAGTAAACAATGTGTGACAACTACTATTTTTAACACATCTTGTTGTCCTAACTATAAGGAAATCACAAAGGTACGGTGAAAATTACATAAACCGAAGTTACGATGAGATATTAGACTTAAATTATGTTTGATGTCATATTAGAAAATGATTAAATTCTTTTCGTAAAACTAATTGTTAAGAAAGAAAAATACCTAAATATATAAAAAAGAAATTAGAACAAGATATTAGTAATAAAAGACAACCATTATCGTTAACAAATAAAAAAAAAACATTAATTGATGATGTAAAGCATGTATTTTCTTAGAAGCTAAGACAACTTTGAAAGAGTAATTAGAAGAGTCAATTTGTCTTACCATATAACATATTTTCAAATGTTGGATTATTTACAGATTTCCGGACTTAGTCAGTCAATACAACTTGCTGTCTAATTGCAAGTTGAATACATTCCCATCAAAACTTCCCCTTCAGATGCCTTCGCCGTATTCCATCATGCATGATGAGCACCAGAAAAAGTGTGAACTTTGAATTGATTCAGAAAAAGACAGCAGCACAGCTTTGCACTAGGACACAGGGTTCTTTAAGCCTGCTTAAAAGTCTGAAATGCTTCCTACATTTTGCCTCTTTAAGCAGAATAATTGCGCATTTCAGGATCTGGCAGTGGTAGATGGCTGAGACGTTGTTTGGTTTTCTATAGCAAACATCACAAAAAGAATGTGTCAACTTCATCCAGATAATTCATCATGAACTACAGGTTGTGATTCAAGAAAAGATTTGGACGGCTTGGTTTGTCTGGCAAAATCCCTTTCATCCCCTCGTCATATGTATCAACCAAGTTTATGAAGAAGAATGTTTCATTTTCTTCTTAATGGTGTCCACAACTGGATGGTCCAGAGCCCTCTTGACCGTTGAAAATGATGCAGACGAATATTTTTTTGCATTAAAATTTCAAACCAAAGAAAATGAAGAAGGTGGTTTGGTATGCCTAGTTGCTTCGTGCATTAATTTCTGAATTAAATTGGGTTTCCAGGGGACCACTTACACTTCTTTTCATTCTTCTTAGTGCATGTTTGATGAGTATAGAGATTCCATAAACCCAACTATTTTAAACTCAAAACATGATCTGTTTTATTACAAAGATTTCTTTATTCTCTTAAACACAATTTGTTAACAATGTGAATGTCTAATTTTATATTACGAAACAAAAAAGATCTTATAGTAAAGTAATTTTTGAGTTAAATATTTTTATATGTATAAAAAAAAATACCAAAGTAAGATATTGATAATATCTTATATACATTTACACCGTTTTGATTGAGTGGGTCGAGTGGGAATTTGAATCAAAGTTATACTTGATATGAATTTGCAAATGGGTGTTATGAAGCCTAAAAATATTCTTCAAATCCTTCAAAAATACTACTGTTTTGTAAGAAAAAGACATAGATGATAATGAATGGTATGCATGACCCAGATAAACAATGTTGTTAGATCTTAAATGCCAAATGAAGACGAAATATCAATCAGTGTTAAGTAAAAAGTTGGAATAAAAATATCATTTGGGGTCGTTGACGACAAACCATTTTTCACGTCAAAAAGTGTATGACATGATGTTCACACGCTGCACACATGAAGACAGAGCCACCAAAAATAAAAAATAAAAAAATAAAAATCAACAAACTCGTAATACACCAAGAAAAAAAATCGTGGTAATAATGTAGATCTTGCAACTTGTTAGGAACGGGTCTAAACGTATATTATATTGTTTAATTATTGTCTGAGATTTAAAAAAAAAATCAAACTCCCTTTTTATAAGCATGTTCGTAAAGAAAAATGTTATCATAGTTTGATATTAAAGTCTAAACTTAACTTATGTTGACTGCAATAAAACATATTAACAATGATGTAAATAATACCCATGTATCATCTAACTTTTATTTGAGAAATTTCTTGAAAATAAATATATGTTTCTTTTTTATAAGTCTACTTGGAAGAAACAAATTATCCATCTACGTTTAAGAATAAAGTATATTAAAGATGAAAGTTTACATTAGAATGTAAAATTTGTAAAATTTTATATTAAACAATAAAATTTACTAGATAAAATTTAAGTATGATATGAACATTCTAATGCACAAATTATCTCAAAGATTGAAGGATTATTATTTTTTATTTATTTAATTCTTACTTTAGAGATATTATTGTCCTATACATTCAATACAAATAAATAATGATCAAAGATGGGAAAAAAAAGAAAAAGATGATGATAATGATGATGATGTTTGGGTGGTAAGAAAACAAACACTAGAAACACTACCCTTTCATCTTATTCACAACAGAACATGCACAGTAACAAAGAAACAACAAAACCATACCAAATGCGAATAAAAATAGACAAGAGTTGGAGCATCATTGTCTTTCTCTGAGGAAGGTGCTCCACTTATCATAGACACAAGCAATTAACTCTCTCCCCTGTTTGGAGAGAGGGAAAAAAGAACACCAAAGTTAGGTAAAAGTGTTTCGTACCTGTACATTCCATGACAGGTGGCGAGCATAAGACTAAACAACAGGATGATAATCATAATCTCAACCTTCTAAAGTAAGAGTTTCTCTTTCCATCTGGACCACCTAAGTTCCCCTTTTACAAAGAAAAATCAAAGGGGCTCTTAGATTCTGGACACATTTCAACTATATTGAATGTGAGAACTAAATCACTATCGTACAGCCAATTATGCAGCAGAGTGGATTGGGATCATGCAATTCTACCAGGTCCTAACCTCTATTCTGTGGGCGCCAATGGCGGTGGGGCTACTTCCAAAGCCATACCAGTATACGAAGACTGCATCCAATACCACTTTTCCATCATCTTTCTTTTCTTCTTTTTCTTCTTTTCTCTTTTTCATCATCATTATATTCATCTTCATCATATTTGCGAAGGGTTTGATTATTATACGGAAAAAGTTTCTCGAAGATGGTGGGATGAGTATCGTTTATCATTTGCAGAATCCTTCTTTGTTTTCTTATATAATATGCAATCCTTTGTTATTATTGATCCGGCTGGACAGTGTTGCTGCTGCATTATTCTTCTGCAGAAATCATTCTGTATATGTAACATGGGCATGGTGGACATCAAATTATGAAGTGCCAATATACATTTGCTTGTATTATTGTTGAGGATAAGAATCTTTATAATTTTAGAATACGCAAATTATTAATTTTTGTTTGTTCTAGACAAACTTGAGAATCTTATAATTAATATCTTCTTATTATAGCCAAATATGAGAACCCTGTCATTAATTTAGAACTTCAACACAAAAGGGTCTTTTAAACCTATTTTATATGCACTTCAAACATATTCCATACATGTGTTCTCTTATAGTATTATTGTATATCAGAAATCTCCTTATTATAGGTAAAAAGAGGAATCATTAGTATAACAAATAACGTTATGATTAGTCATAACACACTTGAAATACACCTTTATTTCTCTCTGTTATTTCTACTAACATATACACACAAAATAGAAGACAACATGGGAAAACTTCACAATTGACTTCGTAGTCAACTCCCTAGTATTCTTCAAGTCCAATGATGCCTCCACTGTATGTTAACAGAAACATCAATTTCTTTTGATGGTTCCTCCTAGTAGTTTCTAAAAAATAAATACATGCCCACCAAAAGATGAGTTCTATAGTGAGAGAGAGAGAGAGAGAGAGAGAGAAGAAACTCGGACCAACAGTCCATGGACAAAACTATTGGAGTTCGACCTTAAGGTCTTGGTTGAAATCTCTCCACTGTTTACCTAAAAATTTAAGAGAGAGAGAGAGAGAGAGAGAGAGAGAGGAGAAGTGAGGGTCAACCTCTTAAAACATCGCTTGGAAAGAGACCAATGATCAAAGATGGAAAGTACGGGTGTATGGTTGCTCTAAAAAGATACAAGTCCATAGGGTCTACCCCTAAGGACTCCATTATCCTCCCTTTGACTAACATCGATGGTGAAAGGCAAGAAGGATTGCTTTACTTTTTGGTTCAACTAGCCAACACCCACTACTGGATTCCTTCCCACTAGACAACATGTCTTTTACGCCCTTTCTCCTCCCCTTGAAAGAGGGAGCTTTCTAAGCTTCTATACATTGCAATCAACCACAACCCATCACCCCAACATTTATAGTAATGTAAGAAGGCCTGGTATAGAAGCTAGGCTCTAGCCTTGGATTTGATATTCAAAAAGGAACCTTAAAAGCCCTTTTTCATGATTATGATTTGGTCTAAATTTGTGTTCCACCATGATTTTAAGGCCTAGCTTCGACATTTTCCTTTAGTGGGCACATGTCATATGTCACGGGTTGAATGGTTTCTGCCTCGAGGCTTTTGCAGAATCTGGGGGTACGCAAATTCCGAAAATGAAAATTTTATAGATTTAATTTAATAAATTGAAAAAGGAGATAAGAATAGAACTTGAAATTAAAATTTAATTGTCTAAAGCTGATACAAGAGTGTTCCAGTCAATTTTCCCCCCTTTTTTTAGAAGATAATCGAAAAAATTCAATCAACCTACTTCAAAATATTCAAATGTGCTATTTGTCTCATCTTGCAAATATATTAAGATATTACACTTTTATATGTGAATGTGTTCAACTAATTTACAAATTAATTTTATGAAAAGAATTAAATCTTATAATGTAAAAAATATAAATTAATAAAGGAAAGATGTAAAAGAAATAAATATTAGAGTGAAAAAATTTATGACTGGTGTTAAGAAGCAGGAATTTGTTATTTTTTCATTGTTGAAAAAATTATTAGAAATCCTCTTTAAATGTTAAAAAAAAAAAAACACCTTCCATCATCTTAAAATTTTGAAATTGATATAAATCTATAATATGATATGCAACAACAAAATTTTTTTGTAGCATTTCCTTGATATATATATATATAAGTTTAGAACCCATATTTATAAGGCAATAGACTTGGTTCTATCTAAGTCTTAAATGCATGTGATGAGAAAATATATAAACCAATACGAAGTTGTTATCCATGTTACTAAAAGTTCATTTAAAATCCTCCTTGAATGTAAGAGAGATGTCTCCTCTCATTAATCTCAAGATAAATGTGATTAATCACACTCAGACAAATTATTTGAAAGAAAAAGTAAGAGCAGTGACACTGTTCACCTTCTTCGAGTGTCGACGTTATAGGGATAGCCATAAAGCTCAGGCTACTCTCTCTTGGTACATCATGTTGGCACGGCGGACGAGCTAGCTGTTCGATCACAACGTAGCTGCAACTCAGCAAGCGAAAGCTGCCACATTGCAATAATGTCTGGTTAAGGACTTGCTGGCTATTTATGTTGGCAGCAGCAGTACAATGGCCCAAACCATGAGTTTTCTAAAGATGCTATCCTTTAATTAAGACTTGGAATTTTTTCCGCCGAATTTAGAACTGAAAGTGCTGCACTGGCAAAAAGTTTACACAAAAAGCAGCCCCAAAAAAGAAGCAGCGGATCTCTTGCAGAGATATTCTCCCTCTCTCTTGGGGTGGTTTTTAAGGAACTGGGTCTGTTTATTCGACTGCAAGACTCACTTTGTGAAGTCCCTTTCGTTCAGAGTCTTTCATGCAGTTTACGAGATTATCAGGCTGTGATGTTACTGCTTGTTCAACAGTTTCTCAGAGTAATCACTGATATCATAATCTGCAATAATAAATGCTTTTCAAGTCCAGGCGACCATTCCACAAAATCTTGTTTAACAGTTACCCCGAGCATTAAGTGCTGGTTATTGAAACCACTGCGGCTGCCTGCTCTGTGAAGGCGGCCAATCATGTCTGGAAAGCCAGAGGATAAAAGGAAAAGAAGTGGTGGCTCAGATTGGGTCCGTGTGGTGTGCGGCTTGCACTTTAGTGACAATATAACATGGGTAAAATGCTTCAATTCTGTTTAAGAATCTAGAAAAAGTTTAAATTAATTTTTAAAATAAAAACGAACTGTCATATTATAACCATCATATTTTGCAACGATCTCATGATCCTCAATATCTCATCTTCAAAACCAAGATTTATTAAACAAAACCCAGAAAAGATGTGAAAGTCTAGTCTCCAATATGGTCTCAATTTCTTCTTGGTAGAAGTACTATTCCGAAGTTAAATAGCAGTCAAAATCTTGTCATATTCTTACATCTTTTAGGTAAAAGATTAAATCTTGTTTAACAACTACCTCTGTTGCTTTCTCCTTTACTTTATTGGTGAAATGAAGTGAGGAATTATTGTCCCATGTGAGTGGCTGTTTCACGAGTTCAACTATTTTATGGTTCTACTCCTATCCCAAGTGTAAGCATTCTGTTTTTCTTTTGAAAAGTTTAACCACATTTTGTCCTAATCTCAACAAAGTAATTTAAATAGTTAAATTAGGATGAAAGGACTATATATATGTAGATGTTTTTTCATGGGTCTTTCTAACTAATGATGCATGTCTGCTTAAGCCATGGACTCAAATCAGATTTGTTTGGTTAGAATTCAGAAGTTGTGTTTGGGAAAATGATTTGATAAGATATGGTACGAATTGCTTACCGCATCACATGTAAGAGCACCATCACGATGGAAGGAAAGTAGAAAATAAAAAGGTTGGATTTGAAAACAAAGAAGAACGTAAGAAAAGGGAAGAAAGAGACTTGTCTGAAATCCCAGTTGACCATAAGGAACCAAAAACCTATCGTGCTCAATCTTAATGGGTTGATGAAGTGGCTCTTTGACTTGGGTGTGACACGCCTGAGCAAGTTCAAAGTCTGCTGCTTCATAAAAAGACATCAATAATTGCGTTGATACATGTAAGATGAAGAGACCAGACACATTCAAAATAATGGAGTACGTGAAATGAAAAATTAAATAAAAAAAACAACTAAAAAACTCATGGTTATTATGCTCATGTCTCTTGTCAGGTGTCATCATTGTCAACACTCACATACTTTTTGACATTTAAAAACAACCAAATTAGAGAACATGAACTGTAACTCCACTGGTTTGAAGGAGCTTCTCTTCTGTTAAACTATCTACATAAGGCCTAGGGGATAGTGGGAAATTAGGTTATGGTGTTCTGGGCCAATCTGTTTGAAATTCTAATCTTTTTGGAACTCCAGAAAAGATTACTCTACGTTTAATGGACTCAAAATCTATAATATGATACTAACCAAGGGCTTTATAGCTGTTGGAGATGCGACTTAATGGAAACCAATGGGGTAATATAATCACTGGGTGCTTTTCTTTTGTGGGGTAAAGGGGAAACTATTTAGTTAGGTCCGTAGACCCCAAGATAGGCCACTGAATTCAAATCAAAACAAGTTTTGAATGTTTCCCCAGATATGCTAATAAAAAACTTCTAAAAAGAATGGTCTTTCTTCTTTCTTCCTTTGTCAGAACTTACGGACCTACAAGGACAGGTTTTTGAAGCCTTCCGATATCTGCTAGATTTTAAAATTTCGTGTTGCGGTTAGACAATCATGAGAACCCTACAATACATTTAAACGCATCCCGCAGATAGCAAGTGGTGAGAGATTTCCGCCAAATTCAGGCTATTACTTGTTAAATATTTATGGAAGACTGAGAAGTAAACAACAAAAGGACAGGATTTTGAATACAAAAATGTACGACTGGCCACCTCAATATGTCTAGTGACATGGTAGATGATCCAGTCTGATGCAGAGAGCAAAGTTTGAGTAATGGTAAAGAAGTGGAATGACTCAGTTGTCCTGTATATATATAGATATATACAGGTTTCCCCATTATCCCCGACAGATTCTTGACAGGAATTTATATGCATGGAAAATATAAGATGGAAGCCAAAAAACTTTAGTGATTCAGTGCACTGTGGCCCTGGATCCTACAAGGCTAGTACATCCAACACCCAGATACCATATTCGTGACTGTGTCCGTCCATAAAAGCGTTAGTTTTACAGTGGGTGAATGCAGATTTGAGGTAAGCATTGAATGTATGCTTTAAGGTTTGGTGTGGACAGACAAGTCTAAAAGATGAACAGATTGGATAGTGAGAGAAAAGACAAATAGTTTAGGGAGAAAAAAAGGAAAAAGAAAAAGAAAGGCCCAAGGCAACATGTGATTGCAAATTAAATGCTTCCCACACCTAATTTTGATCTTTATATATGAAGCATATACCCTCGAGTATGATGCTTCAGACACAAACGGGTGATCCTCAGACTATTAACTCAAACTACTTCTAGGCCAAATCAGTACGTTAGGTTGACACTGGCTCATCATTAACTAAGCCATGGACGTATGAGTATGCTCATCTCTCATCTCACATCTCATTTCATTGAATTCGTCCCCCGTTCTGTTATACAATTTCGATACTTTGGAAGGCAGGCACTTCAGAATGCTACAAGTACCTTCAATGGTAATCAACAGAATGTTGACAAATGTCTTAAAATCTCACAACACAAATTAACTCACATCTTTTCGGGATTTCGGACTGCATATATCCTTCATTCTTGCAAAGTGGTGCTGAAACACTGAAGTTGCCATTACTCACCTCATATGGATCAAAGTCAACCGTACATTACTTGTGAAGGACTGCATTTTGGGACATACTAGCTTTTAGGTTCAGATGCAGACATAAGCTTTTATAGTCTACTGTTTCACAAAAAAAATCGGTAGAACTTACAAATTTCAGCATATCAAAGTGCACAAATCCTTCATCCGTGCCCGTGAAATATTAGTAAAGGGGAAAACCCTGAAGTTTCCATTACTCATGCAAGTCAATGTCAACTGCACGTCGCTCACCATGGTCTGCATTTGACATTCAACTACCGTTAGCACGTGGTACCAAACTGCAAGAATCCGAGTTATACCATGACTTGCTTGAGCCGATTAAGGTGAGTTGAAGGAATAACATATTGTATGCATAAGATTCTTTTTTTTTTTTTTTGAGGTAGATATTGTTAAATGAAATTTTCTTTCCTCCAAAACAGAGAAAAGGCAGAGAGAACTATATGGGCCAAAATCAAAGCAAGCGAATTGGACTTTAATCGATGAAATGTGGTATAAAAACAAATTCTCTATCTGGATTGAAAATAGTAAATTTATAGTATATGGGAGTGATCTCGCTTACAAAATATATGGTGTCCTGAAGAGATGGGTTACACAGATTTCACTCCTCTTTTGCGTTCTGAAGAGAGGAAGATGCCACACTTCGTTACTGCCGTAAATTCCGTTGTAAAAGGGAAAGGAGAGGAGGTAATGTTGTTGGGGGAAGTGTGGTCTTTTTCTTTCTTCAAAAGATTTTTATTTCAATGTTACAAACAATCAAACTACTAAAATTTGCCAACGTCTTCGGATTGAGTGACATTTCGTTACACATAAAAAAGGGGGGGAGAGTGAGGTCAGGGTTGAGTCTCATAACCCTGTCAGTCATGCTCTATAGAAAAAAAATTGTAAGATACAAATCCATACCTCACAAGAAGTCGCTTTGTCTCGACAGCTCCACCATTTAAAAGGAATGCAGCCAACATATTGACACCAGCTGCAATACTGGTTCATGTCAATACCTCGAAGAACTGCTAGAAGACATCCTGTGAGTCTGCAGCGGAAGAAGCTCATCTTAAGATCTCACACAAGCCCCCCAAAAATAAATTATGAGTAAAAAATAGCAAGTGTGCAGCTTGGCAAACAAAGAAAGAAAAAACTTACATAAGACCGAAAATAAGAAGAGAAACACTTCTCTGAACTGGCCTGTCTAGGTTGTGCTTCAACTTCAACTTAATAGAACTTTTAATATCATATTCGTAAAGGCCTCCTTTACTTTCAGCCCCTTTCCCGTGCTGAGGACTAAACAAAAGCGCAGATCCAAGTAGGAAGCCCGATATAAAACCTCCAATATTTGAAAAATTGTCTACATACGGTAGCAAACCAAGGACGAAATTGATCATAGAGAAAAAGAGAAGTGATGCTAGAGCTGCAAACTGCAATCCAAGAAAAAAGCCACTATTAGACCACTTAATCATAGTAATGAATGACGGGTAACTCAGAAAAAAGGCAGGTGAAGGACCTTATCGGTGTAAATTTTCCAGTCCCGAATTAACACAGAGAGCATGGCTCCAAGCAATCCGAAAAGAGCTCCAGATGAACTTACAGCTGGGCTGTTTTTCACAAAAAGTGCAGCCACCAAGGTACCAGCAAAAGCCGAGAGTACATACATTACTCCAATCATTACTGCCCAACACAAGTGAAAAAAGCGAGGTAAAAGATTGTGTAAAAACTTCACATGATCTAGCTGTATACTTATTGATAATGACAAATATCAAAACAAAGACCAAATAGAAGAAAGTATTTACATGGTCCAAACTCCTTTTCCAAGTGAGTTCCTACAAAAATGGCACTGAAAAGGTTGATGACAAGGTGGATAGCCCCCGCATGCAAACATGGGGATGTGAAAAGACGCCAAGTTTGGTGATATTCTGTCAAAACTTTACGTCCAAGAGCCCCCATTTGTTCTAGCCTGCAACATTGAAAGCAGTTATTTTGCATTGGTTGAAAATGCCACAGACAACGGCACCCAACTTATAGCATTGGGCCTAGAACTTTCTAAGACGTTTCACGTGAAACAAATCCCAAAAAGAAAATTTGGATGAATGGTACCTCTCCCATTTCGGAAGAAAAATCTTCAAGAAGCACTCATCAAACAGTTAATTTATCAGCATGCAGGTTTAATTCTAACAACACGTTCACTCATTCTCAAATAAAAAGAAAAGCACTAGAATGATTTCTAAACAAGTCGTCGATTTGATGAGTGAAAAGGCTTGGCGTAGAACAAACAAATGGCCTACGTGATTCTAAATACTAAATTACATTGACAAAGTCAACACAAAGGTATGAAGCATCTCTACAACAGAAAAGTTTTAGCTCTAGCACCCCTAAGAATACGGAAATGGATTCTCGACTAAACTGAAGCACCATGAATGTGAAGTTTCTATGAAGTATCGGATTCTGACGCTGAAATCACATCCTCTATACAAAGATCATAATCAGAGACCATTAGTGCAATCGATGAATAGACAAATTCTTATCAGACAAGGCCTTCTATTTCAAAAACGAAGCTCCATTGAACACATCGAATACCGAAGGAAGAACTTCCTTTCCTCGAACTCTCTAGTCGACCGATCTTAAAATACACTAAATAGACATGTCCAGAGACCCACCGGATCAAGAAATCGCCTCATTCGCCCATAATAAACCAAAATCTATTGTAGGTCTCGCAAAGCCTAAACTAGCAGAACCAGTCACAGAAAGACTAACAAAAAGGATGAAGCCTCGTTTATCTTCACTTACGCGGAGGCGGAGGGTCCAAGCAAGGGGTTCTCCGCCAGAGGCTGAAAAGAGAGCCTGCCTAGCGCCCCGAGCAGGCAGTCCTGGTGCGAGTTGGTCCAGCAATCGTTAACGAACATGGTAACGATGAAGGCCACGACGTGGAGGATCACGAACACGGAGATCACCCAGGTATCGCGGCCCCCGCCGTTCACTCCGCCACGATATCGGTACCTAAAGAAGGAGATCTTCCGGTCCACCCGAGCGGAGGTGTTGAGTTCGGAGTGAAGTGGTGAAGGCAGCGGCAGTGGTGGTGGAGGCGGAGGAGGGGTCTTGATCTCGAGGTGCGATTGGAGATTGGAGGAATCCGCCATTTGGAGTCGTCGAGAGTGAGCCCGAGATATCCAGAGCACGCTATTTGAACGAACGGAGTTGGCGCGTCATGGCCTCCCAGCTGTACTCAAAACGGTTGGGCTTGGCGGGAAGTGGTTGCAACGAATCCAATGTTATTTACGTAATTCACTAACTATCCGTACACGAAGTGGATCCGTGGCGCAATGGTAGCGCGTCTGACTCCAGATCAGAAGGTTGCGTGTTCGATTCACGTCGGGTTCAATTATCGCCACTTCCTTCTGTTTTTTTGTTTTCAGCTCACTTCTAGCTTGAATTCTGAGATTTCATAGACTTTTAGTACTGAAATATACCAAACTCCTGATCAAGGAAGGTTAATTATTTCTGTTTTGAGTCTCCTTTGAAAGGACAAGAACATGCAGCAGACAAAGAAGCTGACATCCCAACATCTTTTATCAGTGTAAACCTTGAAAGACGATGCTGCCGCATTTTCACTTCTCAGCAAGCATGCAATTTTCTGTCTACTTATTTTCCATCACCATCACAATCATTTAGCTGCCGCCATTTCACCTCACAGAACTCTGGGGTGGGCCGAAACCTCAAAGAAACTACTAGTTTCAGTAACTTTTTCCTCCAATTCCTGCTTTTCTTACACAATCTGTGACAAAGAATTGCCAGTAAAGCTGGGCCAGTTTACAAGCCTGAAACTTGCTCCCCATGTGGGTCGGATGGATGCAGCCAGGCTTTCTTGTCACATGCTTTATAAAATGTGATACTTGTGACAAAATAGAAAAAAGAGAAAAGCTTGATGCATATATCCTGGTATTGTTAATGGTATAAATATTTAAGTTTATATTATTAAAGTGTGTGTGCGCGCCAAGTTAAATATAAGTATATATCTTTGTTTCATAAGTTGGCTTTTTAGATAATAATAAACTGATTAAAGTTCAAAATCATTTTTAGTATCCTTATAAATATGAATAAATTCATAATCCATACAAAAAGTAAAATTGTATGATCCAAGATAGGCTATTGTGATTAGGAAATGTGTTAACAATATGAATATCCAATCTTATATTGATAAAATGTGAGTAAATATATATGATTAAGTATGAGCGTATTGTTCACTTTATGAGTTAGTTTTTAAGTTAGTCCTACAAAAACCAAAAGCATATTAATTTGTTGAGGCAACTAATTAAGGTTTACTACTGGATTAGAACTTTGCATGACCAATTCCAAATGTTTTACTTAAGACACATCTGTTAACATACACCCCCATTGCATAAGCTAGCTTTTAAAGTGAGAATAAAATTTTTGGACTCGTGCTCAAAACTACAATTCTCCAAGCGTTAAAAAAGGAGAACCCATTTTACCAAATGGGATTTTGTTGGTAACCCACTATCTCTATCATTAAAACAGACAAAGGAAAAAAAAAAAAAAAAGACTTTCTCACGAACAACTTCGTTCTTTCGTGTTTTTGTTTTACCGAACTTTTACGCTAATTCCAAGTTAGAAAAGGTCCAAACTTGGTAACTTTTACCTCAAGTTTCTCCATAAGTTCAGGACAGTGTTTCGTGCTTGAAGCCATTTATAACATTTCTGTCATGATTGTCAGCATTGGCGGGAATATGCGGCCATTAAAAGCCTGACGCCATACAGTTAGACTGATCCCTGAAATTATACTTTAAAATAAAACCAATCCCAAGACTCATAAACCTCGAAGAAGTCATTGTCTTTGTAAAACAGGTTGAAGCCTTTGATCTCTACGCTAACAATTGAACGCTGTGACCCCTTCTTTCTTTTTTCCTCACATTTTTGCAGAAAGAAATTTAGCTCCTTGAAGGTAAGCATACTGGATTCCTTTGTGAACTAAAACCTACTGTCGAATTTCAAGATCAAATTCGTTTCGATTCAAAGAATTTCTGCTTTGAATTGGAATTTTTTATCTGAAAATGGCATTCTTATGTTGTAAAGGCTAGGGCTTTTTTTTACCCCTTTCTCTAATTTGCCCATGATATTTGCTTTGTTATGTGTGTTTTGAGGTTAACATTTATCCAACATCTATTGGGTGTTGCTCAAAATTTTCGCTTTTCTTCTTTGGATTGATTACGTTAGTGCCTGATTGAGAATGTGTTCTACTGTTATGAGGATGGCTTTTGTATGATGCTGAAAAATTTGATAGTCATGTTCTTTTTTCTGTACTACAGATCCCGATTTGTTATCCCCGTTGGTTTAAGTCTGTGAAATTAAATTATGGTCCTTTTTTTCTTTTCCTGACAAGAAATGGTTGTAGGCATTTTGCAATGGATGTAACAAATGGACAGCGAGTTCCACCAGAAACGCTGGATGCGGCAGTCAAATCATTCTTTGAATCCGCTCCTCCTCTGAAGGATAGGGAGGAGATCAGTGAAAAGCTGAAGCAATTTGTAGAGAGGAGTTCAGCACTGTCAGGCAAATTCACTTTTTAGTTAATCAGATTTGCAATTTTATTCCCAACCTTCAATACAGTCCCTTGGATGAGTAAGGGAAATTGGATGTGTGTGGTTTGGAATATTATTTTCAGGAAATGGAAGAGCTAGGAGGGTTGTTTGTGTGACATCTGGTGGCACAACAGTTCCTTTGGAGCAACGGTGTGTTCGTTTCATTGATAACTTCAGCTCAGGTGGTAGAGGAGCAGCTTCCACAGAGTATGTCACATTCCACCATATTGAACGGGAAGCCTGAAGTTAACCAGCATTAAACCTTTGCTAACAATATTGATGTGCTGATTATCTTGCAGATACTTTATTGAGGCTGGATATGCGGTTATCTTTTTATATCGCAGGTGAATTATTGTCCTACCATCATATATGATCTCCATGAATTAAAAGAGATTTACACAGTTGAAAGATGATAATTTTTATGTCTGCTTGCGATATGATTGATCTCGCCTGTATCTTAAGCAGGGGAACCTTCCAGCCTTACTGCAGATCTCTTCCAGAAGATCCCTTACTTGGATGTTTTGAGATCACTGATGAGTCAAATATTCAAGGTTTGTTTCTTTTGGCCGCAGGGAATATAAATATTATTTTGATGAGTGGATAAATGTATTTTTTTTCATGCTGGCATACATAGAAACCAGTTGCACTGTAATAAAGGACCTAAATGTGATGAATTGCACATATAATACATGCGTGTGTTATTGCATCGTGCTAATGAAAATCATTGACCTATCTATAAGACAAATGTTTCTTCATGGGTTTGTTAAATTACGAACCCATGGAATCTACCCTGTGCGCACTGTAATAAAGGACCTAAATGTAATGAATTGCGCATATAATACACGCGTGTGTTATTGCATCGTGCTAATGAAAATCATTGACCTATCTATAAGACAAATGTTTCTTCATGGGTTTGTTAAATTACGAACCCAGGGAATCTACCCTGTGCTTTGCATGCAGCATTATGAAAATACTAATTCATCAAATTCTCAAGATCAGTCTTGTAGGACTCATTGATGGTTCCTTTTTAGATGACTGAATTTTGTTTCAAACTCAGTGCGTGAGTCTCATTCAGAAGCAGTGAAGAGGGCCGTCACAAAGCATCACGCTGTATGAACTATTATATTCATCCATACACATTTTTCTCTTCCCTTTACCCCTGTGTTTCAACTTTTAGCTATAACGTGATGGCTGAAGATTTAGTCAATATAATAACGAGCCAGTTGGGCGTTTTATCTTGCAGGCAGTAGCCAAAGGCCACATGTTAAAACTTCCCTTTACAACCATATTTGAGTATCTTCAGGTTAGCTTCAGTTGATCATTGGTTGTTCTTGTTTACTGCCAAATTATGTGCCTACTTACAAGTCCGTCTATTTCCCTTGATATTTTGCATCAATTTTTGCAATCACATTTTGTGTCCATCATGGAAATCAGCTTCTCTTTCTCTTTGCCCTCCACATGCTGTGGTTTCTTTGTTAAGTTTCCTATTGGGAGACTTGTATTTGACAAATCGAGTACCATACCTCGGCATCCAGTGTGGAATGCAGTAACTGCTACCATACGTTGTTAAGGTGGAGAAAAGGTTATATCTATATATTCAGGAATTATAAGGTTCTGTGATTTGCCTTCAGGTAGGGAGTTCTCCAGTTATAACTTGGTCATGTGGAAATAGGTCTTAAGCTTCTCTTGGACAGTCAATAGTTTTGTTTTTTTTTCTATGTAGTATTATTTTTTGGCCCTGTAAGGCATATATTGATCGTATTGAGTCCCTCATCGTGGAAGCTGCTCCTTTTATTTAGCTACCCTTTCTCTTGTTAACTTTTCCATTTCTTCTGGTACAACAATGGCGTTAAAGTGCCTAGGTAATTTAGACTAGTTTATATTTCTTGTCGTTGGATAATTTGCTATCCTATAAACTTGTTGCTGCTCTATTTGATGTTGCTTAAGTGGGCACTGGATTCGGACATGATAGTAGTTCTCCTATGAGCTGACTTCTGGCCTTTGTATTATGAGCAGATGCTACAAATGGTTGCGGTTTCAATGAGATGTCTTGGGGCAAATGCAATTTTCTATCTTGCAGCTGCAGTTTCAGACTTTTATGTTCCTTGGGAGAGCATGGTAAAGATTATATATCGAATTTTTAGCTTTTCAACTATTTTCTTCTGGTTGCATTTGACATTCTAGCAAAAATAGTGTGTATCATTTGAAATTTCTAGTTAAAGTGTAGATCTCAAATTTCACCTCTGTTTTTCACATCAATCTCATACTTTTTAGATATTTATTATCCTTTTTATCTCCAGGTTGTTTTTGACAAGAATAGACATAAATTAAAAAGAATACTTGTTATTCTTGCTAATCTTATCTCACACTTCATTTACAATCATAAATTGGGGTAGAGCATGGGATTGTTCCCTGAACTGTCTTGTATAAACAGATTGAAAATCAGTTCCTCTTTATGAACACATCCTATGTAGGTACAACGGGAAGTAAGCTCACCATCATTTGTGGTGATAAGCCGAACATTGGAAAATAATGGTGTAGGCTGATTATACAATTCATTTCCTCTTGTTTTAGCATCATCTTGAAGTAGCAACAGAATCTTAAGAATAGGGCAGATTTACTCCTGAAGTCTCAATTTCGGTCAAGAAACTTAGAAGATGTCTGTAACTTAAAACCTGTTGTTCTTGTGTGGCTCCTCTAGTAAGTAACCTGTAACTGCTCTTACAATTTAATCCCACTATTCTGTGGACATGGTTTGATGCTGCAGGTAGAGCATAAGATACAGTCAGGATCTGGCCCTTTGGACATGCGACTGGTTCAAGTACCAAAGATGCTCTCAGTGCTGAGGAAAGACTGGGCTCCCATGGCCTTCTGCATATCTTTCAAGGTTAAGTGTTTTTGTGCCACCAGTTTATTGTACCTTAGATGACTATTAGAAATGAAATATCATTTACTTTTCCCCAGTTTATTATATGTGTAGTTACTGCTCGATCCACCTAACTTCCTAACACATCTCTTGGTGTTTCTGTTACGTATAATTGAGAAGTTCCTGCCAGTGAATCTGCTTTTCATGTGGGACTGAATAGTTTTCCTCTGCCTGACCAAACAGCTGGAGACTGATAAAGAAATTCTTTTAGGGAAGGCTGATGTGGCCCTTAAGAAGTATAAGATGCACATGGTTGTGGCAAACGAGCTTTCGACCCGCAAAGATGAGGTTGTAGTTGTCACCGGTAATGAAAAGATAACAGTTCGCCGGGACAAGTCGCAGGTCGGCGATGATGTGGAGAAGCACCTTGTCGAGCTTCTTGTGGAGAGACATTCAGCTTATCTTGAGAATCCTGACCCATGATCTTTAGGCTAACAGCTTCAAATAGATGATACACATATGAAACCGAGCTCACCAGAGAAGATTTATGGTAGCAAGTCCTCCTTTGCCTTTTCCTAGTGTTAACCATGTTGTTAGATTTACTTGTTTCTTTCGAGCCAAAGAGAAAAAAAGGAATAAGAAAAACTTAAGCATGTTGTATACTTCAATCGAAAAACGATTGTGAAGTGAGTTCTTGCTTAAGAACTCTTAGTAGCTTATTTATCCAGGAGCAACTGTGAACAAGGTGATTTATCTTGAATTTGAAGCAAATAAACCTTCTCTCGGAGTGTGTACCCTGTTACTACCATGCCGTCCTCTTCTTTGGATATTTCAGTGATTAACTTGCTTAGAGATGGGACTTTTTAACTGTCGGAAGTTCTTTTTAAATCTTTTGCCTTTTGTTTGAAAGTTCACATATATGATATGTCATATGGTAAGTGTCACGATACAGTCCCAAATACATGAGAGCCCTAAAAAATATAGTAAATTATTTTGCTCAAAACACATGATTTTCAGTGTTCCTTTGTGTTTATGCCCTTCCCAAAAGTGCCTTTGGTAGCAAGCATTAGTACTGAACAGATTGTTCTCTACTGATTTGTGGTAGAGCCACTTTGCCAAGTCCTAGTAAATATTGAACTTCCAAATCGGCCAGCAAAGATAAATAAGCTGAGCTGCTTGCTGATTCCAAATGACATGGAAAGCAAGAAAACGAGGATGATTTTACAATACAACCTTGAATTAGAAAAAGAGAAAAAAAAAATCTGAGTCAATGAACCAACTGGGTCCAATGGTTTGCCGGTTGGGTCATGGCTATTGTAAGGCAAGCAGCATGAACCATCCAGCAGGGTCAGCACCAAACAGTAACTGAGTTTTCGACAAAAATATTTTGAAACTAATTGAAGGTCACACCGCCACTAACTAAAAACTAGACTCATCCTGAAAGCCCAATCCTGTGTGTATTTTTTGTCCGTGCTGTGTGTGAGAGAGGCACCTATTGTAACGGCAATTTCTCATTCATTTCTTTTTAACTACAGAGTGAATACAATATCCTTTTCTTATACAATAGAATACATGTATCACCAACAGATATTCTACAATTTAATCTGTAATAAGATGGAGAGATGACAGTAAGCTAAGCAACTTGCCTACAGTGCCTTATCATCATCGGTGTCAAGCTCGAGACCCTCTGCAGCTAAAAGCCGTCTGATAACCTTTTTCTTCTCTTCCTCAGCTTTCTTTCGCATCAAGTCCCTTTTCTTCAAGACAAGTGTATGCCGCCTAAGAGTGCTGGAGTAGTACTCTTCGGATGCTTTCTTTTCTTTAGCCAGGATTCTCCTCTCTTCTTCAGGATCAACCTAGAATGCCCCGCATAGGATTTTTAAGAGATAATTGCACTACAAATGTGGCGGATAATGAAGGAACTCTATGGGTAAAGTGTGAGATGACATAAAGGATCATCACTGAGGTTATTTCTTTCTAATTGGAATTGTTAAGGATTATTATTTTGAGATGCCACCAGAAAATAGATAACTGTAATATGTAGAATAAGCATAACTTAAGCCCACAGGAATGCACGTAGGTCTATCAGCAAATAGGCTGTTACAGGATAAATATGGCACATTGGTGCATGTGCTGGAGATATACTTTTAGGTAAATACCTTTGAACGTGAAAGACGACGAGCACGAAGATTCAACTCACGCTGCTGTTGCTCAGCCCATGCTTGAATGGCCATATCACCCCGCTGATCAAAAGCTTTTCTCTTTTTCATAAGCCATTCCATCCATGCTTGAGATGCCTAATATTATGGTCAACATGAAACACTGTTAGCAAGGCAGCTCAGCGGGAATATAATTAACAAAATAAAAATCATTGTCTAATAAAGATTATCTCTAGACAAACAAAAAACTTTGCTTTTATAAAGTAATTAAATAACTAAGAAACCGAATGGTCAATCTTAGGCGTTCAAGAGACAAGCTCCACTTGGAGACTGAAGTTTTCAATACAAGTTGGCTGGTGACTAATATAAGAATTGAACATGAACAATTAAATAAAGCTAAAGCTGGTTATATTTTAGGCCCAAAAGGAAAAAGGTCGACAATGTTTATCCATGGTTTTGATGACAAAAGATATACAAAGCATCCCAGTCATATTTCAACTAAGAGTTTAAAATCCTTAGTCGATAACCAATAGGACTATTCATCCGAAGCATAAAGAGACAAAAAGGAAATGCACAGAGATACCATAATGGAAATATGAATATAGAGCACCGAATATGTTTAAACTTGGAAGTTTCATATCGTTAAGAAGTTTAAACTATAAAGACAGCATGCAAAACTAGTTCCACAAGTAACTATACCAAACAAAATTGTTAGAAACCAAAACAAAGGCTTAATAAATCAGACTAATTGAATATGCCAATAACTTTATTGTATTACAAATAAAAGAAGAAATTTCATAAGAGAATGAGTTTCCTAATGCATTAATATATGAGAGAGTATTTAATGTTTTATTGATTTTTTTTCCTTGCGAATCTTTGAACAATACTATACTCTTCTTATACCATGATGTTTCGCAAATTAAATTTGGTAATCATAATTCATCCATGCAGTATATGTAGTAAAGCTTAGTAATTGTCATCACATTTTCCCCAGTCGTAATGCCACTCTTGTCTAACCAGCAGTTTAATATACCCTTCGTACCATTTGAGAAGAAATATGTGTTGACTAGTGACACAACAGCCGCAATGGCTCTTATAGATTAAAGCTCCATCTGGCTTTACCGTGAAACCAGAAAATTTTAAATTCATAAATCATTTATTGGCTCACCCTCATTATTAACCTATGATATATAAATCCTTCAGTACTGTTTCTTTTACTTTGTTTCCATGTCCAGACCAGGCTGGAAGTGGAATTGTGCTACAATAGTATTTTAATGCAAACAGTAATTTCAGAAGGGATACAGAGAATTATCAACAGAAGATACACAAGGAGGGCAATAAAGAAGTACAAAAGACAACTGAACGCAGTAGAAACCGTCAAAATATTCTTGAAAAGAAACCTACGCAATGACAAGTTAAAACATATAATTGAAATTGAAAACCTTATCCGTGTTTCCGAGTAACTACGGGAATCTGAACTCTTGAATTCTTCAGTGACCGGTAACTGATGTAGATACTAACACATAAAAGTTAAAATCTTACTTTCATTGGGTTGACTCTGTTGTCCATATCATATTGCTTCCGCTTCTCATCATCTATAAGCAACTCATAGGCAGCTTGAATCTTAATGAATCTAGCTTCAGCTGTCTCCCCCTCCTCAAGAGTCCCTCTACCATCGTAGACTTGAAAAGGGAAAAAAGACTGGATCAGTAGAGAGCCCAAGAAAAGGGGCAACTCTTAAGCAAACCCCAAGACACAACAGCAAATGGAAACTAAGTTCAAAATTTAGAATTCGGAACTGAATTCATCATTAAGGACACACCATCTGGATGATAAAATTTAGCCAAGCGTCTGTATGCAACCTTTATCTGCTCTTCATCGGCATCTCTTTCTAACTCTGTAAAAGAAAATCAAGTAAAGATACCAAAAGGCAAACATGTTACCAAACAGTAGATAAACTCAATCACGCGCAAAGAATAAAGTCTACAAATATATAAAATCCACTATATTTTAATGGATACAGCTTTAGTTTTTTTTTTTTCCTCAAAATTTTCCTTACTATAATTCCTGCTAGTTTTCAATTGTCCACATATTCAAAGAGAGATTGAGAATGAAAGATGTACATATAGAAACTATGTGAAAATGTTTTCTTCTCTCTATAGTTTCTTCAATAGAAACTTAAAACAAAAAAGTTAGCATAAACATAAGAGGATCACCAAGAGTTTCGTAGGGAGATTTCTGATCGGACCGCTTCGACGCCCGAACCAGCGTCCTCCTCTGGCTCACGCGGAACCATGGCTCAGGCCCACCCGAACCCAAGGAGTCGAACCAGGAAGCGAAAGACGACTGCGACGAGAATCGAGGCTTGCGGTCGGGGCTTCGAAATGAAACCTTGGCTAGAACACGGTGTCTGCAACACACAATGGAGGAGAAGAAGACCGCGTGCGGCCTACAGATTGTCCTCAGATTGCTCATGTTTTTTCCTCAGAGCTGGAGCTCAAATCGCCCAGTCCAAGAGAGATCGAGAACCAATTGTTAGGGTTTCGTTGTTATGCAGCGAATTTTGACTAATTTGTCGCGATTCTGCTCCTGAGGTTGAAGACGTGAAGGAAGAGAGAGGATTTCCTCACTACCATACATGTAAGAATCTGAGTGAATCTGAATTTTTATGTTTTTCTCTTCATTGCGAAAATAAAAAGGCTTATATACTCTCTCTTTTTTCTTTTTTTTCGGTTCTTGAGAACAGGAATTTTGTGGACGGTTGGGCTTCCTGTTCAATGACAGTTGGGAAACTTTATATTTCCCTTTTGCCCATTTCCTCACTTGTGGTATACTATCACATGGAGTTTTAATTCTTGTTCTACTCAAGTTTCCATGGCAAAAGGCTCGAGTTGGATGAGTAGAATTGAGGGAAAGAAAAAGAATTGTGCTAAAAAAGCATACACTCCTCTTTAAAATTGATTATTAAAAAAGTTAAATATATATAGAAAGTTAAAAGTTTTATTTTACTTAAAACTTAAAATTATAGTTTTATTTAAATCATAATTAATATATGCTAGCCACAAGGGTGTGGTTGAGATGGTTGAAGCTTGTGTGAAATTTTTTACAAAGTAGGGATCTTGGTTTGAAATTTCTTAACGACATTCTTGACTCACATATGGCTATTTCTTACATTAAGGGATAGTAACCATAAATGGTGTCAAGGCCAAAACGTGACCTAATTGAGTGACTTGCGACTAGTATCTTCTAGTGTGGGAAACATAGTGGTCTCCAACAACCATGGAGACCTAGTTTATGATGGTTTTCCTCACAATCAAGTAGCCTTCCAACCATGGTGACTTTCCTTTGACATTAAGTAACTTTTTTCATAAGTCTTTCATTCAGAGATTCCAACTTGACATGTAATATTGACTTTGATATTAAATATAAAAAAATTAATTATCACGTCAAGATGGAAAAATATCAATTATCACGTCAAGATCTTCAAATTTTAGGTAAATTAAGTCTTGTTTCACTTCAATCAAATCAATGCATGAGCCCCTATAGGGTTCCTCGTTGGACTTATTTTAACATAGGTTTCGATGTGATATTAGAAAAGCTTAACCATTCTCTTTAAACAGATTATTCAAAGAGTTGGACATCCTCCAAATACTTGATGAATATGGAATAGCTTATCCTGAAAGTTGGCATTGATGGTAACACTGCCTTATTTTTCAAGTAACAATGATGGCAAAGCTCCATACCCATAGGTTGCATTGAAGAAGCCCTACTTGACAAAAGGCACTTTTACCATTATATACAACGTTACCATTCTACCATGTTCTCCTAATTTTAACTCTTCAGTTGACACTTGAGAGGAACATCCTTATTTATCTCTTTTGCTTTGTCTTATGCTTGCTTTCTCTGTTTATGCTAATGTTTTTTCAGGCCTCAAGGAAAACTCATGTAAAAGTCTTAAAGAGAAGAATTATTAAACCCCTAAATTTGTGAAAAGAGTAAATTGTTGTCCTATGAGCATACATACCACTATTCCCATATGCCCGGTGTGTTATGCTTGTTTGTGTGTGTGATTGTTGTATGATTCTTTAACTTCCAACAATACAGTAACTCATCCGCTCTACAACAAAATTCTTTCTTTTTCTCTTAGAGGAAGTAAAACAAGGAGAGTTTGCATCCAATATACCTTAATGATACAGAAATCATCTAAGCCAACATGTTGCCCAAGAAGCACTCATTTCAAGCTTATCTAATACCACAATGCAGACAACATAGCCTAGAACGTACTTTGCAGGGGATATTACATTCCTGCAGTTCAATATAAACATCACCTTGTGATATATATATTTACATCTTATCAAACTAGAGAAGCTGTTTTACCAAAAAAAGCAGGGTATTCATTCCCTTTGCAGCTGAGGCGAGAAGTAACTACTACAACCTCTATTTGGTGATTCCAGAAGTAGCTCTAGGTTAGGGAAGGTCTCGAGGACGAGCAGCCCAAAGAGAACTGAGAGCACGAAGACGATGAAAATACTCCCCCAAGGCAAGCAAGCCACGGGCTACTTGGTGGATCGTGAGGATGCGAGATATCTGCTGCAGAGTTTGTTGTCGAAGGTGATCTGCCTGTTTTTATATGGGCAACAGACAGTAAGGAAAAAAAGTCTGTAATTTATTTGAAGGTCACTGCAGAAAGAGACATGACAAGTGTTGCAGAAACTCTAAGCACGGAAACCTGGTTCTGACAAATTGGATATTTGTTTCATTATGGTTAGATTCTTGACAGAGCATCAGCCAACTGAGCTTCAGTTTAATTCCATGGATGGATGAATGATGTAGATTGTTCCACATTATCTAAATTCTGCATAGTAATCCTTTTTATATAGAGGAATGATTTCCTTACTCTTAAAGTGAATTTTAGGTAGAAATTAAGTTTTTTAACATAATATTGGAATTCAGTTCAAGGGATGGCATCCCTCGTGCATGCGCCTGCAGCCCATAGTGGTTTGCAAAGGATTGTATTTCTTTGCAACATGAAACTAGCTGTCCATGTTACCGGTAAGTGAGAATGTTAAGAATGGTGTGAATTGTTCAAAAGTTATCTAAATCCTGCTTGGAAATCCTCTTTTTATAGGGTATTGAACCTCCTATTCTTAAAGTTGACCTCTCGGTAGAAACTGGGTTTTCTAACACTTGTCTCTAGGACCCACAGGTCCAGCTGCTCTGTACCCATCTAAGGATTCTTGAAGCCAAGTTTGACTTAACAGAAGCTTTCTTAACACTTGTGGTTAACAAGCTCAAGTGAACTTCAAATTTCTCAGATCAATTAAAAAATCTTCACGGCAATCTGTAATGCATTACCTGGCTCACAAATCCCTCTAGTGCTTCCAACTTCTCCATTGCGGCAGCCATCTGAGAGCCATAATTTCCTGCATTTACTGTTTGGCCTCCGATGATCTGGGCCAGACTGTGCTGGAGTTTATCCATTCCTTGTGAGAGGGCATCTTCTGCTTGCTGAGATGACCGTCGGAGGTTTTGTACTCTCAGAACTTGTTCCTCGGACAATGGCTCTAGTTGTGGCATAAGGACCTAAAAAACAAAATGAGCATTTAGCATCTTCAATCACGCAATCTTAGATCCAAAGAGCTTTAGCATGCATTCAAAATAGTTAATGAAAAAGAAACTAAAAGGCTTTTAGAAAGTCCATGCACAACTCATGAAGCATCTTATCAAAGTGGCATTTCTAGCTATTTGATGCAGTAAAATTCACATGAATGTGCTACCAAAATCCATATGTCCTGAATGCTATATTTCGTAGTGCCTTCCAAGTACCATGTTAAAAGAGGAGAAAGTGTGTAATTATGCAAGAAGTTAAAGACTACATATTCAGCTTGTGACCAATTTTTGGCAGAACAAGGTCCACTCCCAAGCATGATAATCTTTAATTTCTCCTTTTAGATATATGCAGGAAAAATTAGTTTTTCCAGATACACAGTCCTAAACGGTTGAAGATGAGGAAGCACAACGATAACTAACAGAGATTATGTAGCTATAGAATCAATGCAAAGAAAGAAACAGTAATAAAGAGACAATTATTTCTGATACTAACATATAAGCATTCTTCAAGCACTGAGATTAATGAACTACTTCCTTACATTTAGAAGCTCTGATGGGCGAAATCCTCCAATCCACAGGAAAAAACGTTCTGTTGATGTCCTCCACACGCCAGACATCAAATAAAAGACATCAGCCTTTGCAGCATCTGCTTTCATCCGAAAAAGATTGTGATAATGGTTCAAGCCATTCTCTACAAGGATGTTAAGTTCTATGTCAGAAACATGAGCTTGCAATGCATTTCTCAGCTCAGAAATCTGTCTTTGCTGCTCTTCAACCCAGTGCGCATATTCCATCTCAAATGCAGCAATGCCTGCAAGATCCAAAGGTGGCACATTTTGATGAACATAAAAGGCTGTATTTACAAAACTAGAAAAATTGGCCATGAAGTAATAAAAGAGAACCCGTTCCCATGTTGCCCCTTTACAAGCCAATATGACATTCCCACATCATCAGTCTCATAGAACCCAATTTATTCAGTAATGGTGGAAAAGAAACTTAAGACTAGGTAAAAGTGAAGCTTTGGTTCTCATCCAAGGAATTGAAACCCAGGTCCAAAAGGTTGGAACAGATTATAAAGGGCAATCCTAAGAGCAAACTGATCAAATAGCCGGAAATTTATATAGAACATATAGCGTGGGGCAAGTGCTGATAGAGAACAGAAATTACTAGCAGTTGGAATCACAAACCTGCATTTGTACTGCCGGAATATCCCGCATGACTAGGATCTACAGAACTGCCCACGTACACTCCCTACAATCAGGCATCCAGTGGCTGTTAGATGAATACTAAGTTTCAATGCATGATCGATGAGCAAAGACATTTGCTGGAGGGGGAAAACTGAAAATGTGAACTTCGCCAAACCTGCTTCCTTGCTCTGTCAAGTTCCTGCTCTAGTTGTGCCAGCTTCAAACGGCTTGTTTCTAACTGCTGAACATAGGCCTATGAAAATAAAGCAAAAGCCAGAACTTAACGAACTTGAACAAAAATTTGGTGAGCTGGATAAGTCCCAACCATGAAGTTATTACAGGATAAAATTTCTTTTAACCTTCTTTCGCAGACGACTTTTACGAGCAGCCTCACGGTTTTGTGCCAAGCGTCTCTGTACCTATACATACAGACAGGTATTCACATCAGCAAAATGTTTACGCAAGTAATGGCCTACTTAAATCAGATATTTATGTTATAAGCACCACCAGGATCAACTGGGGCACCCACTAGGGCCCTAACAAATTCTCATGATCAATCAATAAAAGTAGCAAATAATGTTCAGCACTTGGTAAGGTACATCCTTCCATTCATGTATATCCTATGCACAAAAAATTGCTCTTATAATTTGATCATAAAATGTACTGTGTATAATAGTATCATGCATATAACAACAGGATGACAAGGATATATTGCATAACACTATAAATAAGGAAGAGAATGACCATGTTGTGTGGTTTCTTCACCTTGTCGGCAGGCTTGTTTTCTTCCTGATCATTACTGGAAGGTCCCGCCGAATCATGGGAAATAAATTCAGACTAGCAGATAGATTCAACTATCGTTAGTTTGTTGACTGGATAAAATCACTCTAAATCCAAACACAAAGAAATTCAATTTCACGTATCTTCACCTGGTTGTCCAGCCTAGCATCCACTTGTAAAATTGTGGAAACACCTTTGTTCGGGCCACTATCACCTTTGAAGGCGTCTTCCCACAAGCTAATATGTTGGAAGGGATCATATATACCCATCCTTCTCGTGGTGACAAGTTGAGTTGATGCAAAGCTCATAGCCTATAAATCAATTAACAAAGAAAAAGAAAAAAAAAAAGAGAAGCAAACTTTTATTAGCACTCCTGTAGTATCGCATAATAAAAGAGTGGGAAGCATGCCAAGTGCATTGTTAATGCTCAACGCAGATAGTGGGAAGCAAAGCAATGGTTATGAGGACATCCTCCATCATATAATAAGAGGACCACTATGAATCTTGAACATGGGGGAGCAGAAGATCAATATATTTAACAAACCAGACTAAGGATGAGCTAACTATTAAAGATACTTAGTGAATCTTCCCCACCGAACTAACAAAAATATAACTCAAAAGCTTTCTCCTGTAGACTCGGGGTGGGAGATATGGAAGGTACTTTTGTTTCTCCACAACCATCCAACAGTCTCTAGATACTGCTTTTCTGTAGAGAGAACAACTAGCAAACTGGAACTGTTTCTCCAAATATCATATTCTTGTTGCCTGTGATCCATAATCAATTCACCCAATGCTATGCAAACGAAATCAACTAAAATTCCTAAAATTCAGATTCTGAAGATTGAGCAGTAACATATATGACAAAGATTTACAGCTTAGTCCAGTTTATGCAGATGAAAAGATATTTGTTGGAGTAAAAAAGATATTTCTTTTAAATTAGATCGCAAAACTCAACATTTACGACCAAGGAACTCAAGATCTTTAAATTGCATAGCAAAACAGCCTCCTGCTTTACTCACCAATCAAAGGAAAAGAATGAAACTAAACATTCCCATATACGATTCAGAAGAACACGACACCAAGAGATGGCTCACCCCTCACAGCAAGTTCCAATGCGTCCTTTGTAGCAGAATGGCGCCAAAATCTACGTGCTTTATTAAAAACTGGCATAACAAAAGAGTCTTCAGATACCTAGAACACGAAGGTGTAAAAGACAACAGTTTTGGAAAAAACAACCATAAAACAACGAGCCAGAGTAGAATTTTCAACTCCAAGACCATGTTTCGGGACAGAACCCAGAAGTTGAAACCAGCAGGGCGAGAAGTCGAGGACACTGACCTGATTTGGTCTCCCTTCAGACTCCCAACTTCAGAGCGGAACTACTCTCATGCTCAAGACTGTCTCAAGCTCATGGAGAGGGAATTTAATACCGTTTTTTTCCCGGAAAGCAAACAAGAACTAGAAAGCAACTCAGGCAGTAAAGAGATTAAAGAAAAGGAGCCGACATTAACGATACGAATGAAGACAAAACACCGGAGCAATATTGCATTAAAATATGGACTTGGTTAATTATTTGAACGCTACAGTCAACCGTCAAGGTCGCTGTCTTCCAACTAAAGAAGAAATGAAAGTCCCCAAAGGCTTGTGAGAGGAAACTTACCGTCACCCCAACGACATCCTCGGATGAAGTAGTCACTACAACGTGATTCGTCGATAGTTGAAACGTGGAACGTCGGGGTTGGGAGTTGAGCTGTTAGGCCAGTAAAGCTATCTTCCCCCACTGTAGATGATCGGGGTTAATTCCTACATCTTCCCTACCTGATTTTCTCGAAATGATGTATACGTAAGCAGGGATGTCAGATATTCACAGGCCCACAGGTACAGTTTAAGAACCAAGTATTTGAAGGTTTTGTTTTTTTTAAGTTAAATCACATAGAGTATGGTTATTTTATCTTAAAATTTTAAGACTTTAAGCATAGGACTCATTGATTTTTTAGGTTTTACTGTTTTTTTATGTATGACTTAACATTTCTCAAAAAAGTCTATATCAATCCACTTAAGCATAAAATAATACTATTTTCAAAAATTTTCAACCACAAATAAAAAGATAGAATATTAAATTTCAATTCTTAATGAACACCTTAAGATATAAAATAACTTTGTTTCGTTATTTAATTATTTAAATTTTATTTTTTAAAAAATAATTTTTAGTGTAAGATAAGAGTTTTACGTTTCAAACGTTATTAGATTTAAAGTTATATGAAATAAAATAAAATTAATTTGAACTTAAATATTATATTAATAATTTTAAAATTATAAAATTTTAGACTTAATCTTGCCCGGTTAGAGCGTGGCAAAAGGATCTAACGAGCGCGTGGGATGTATGCGGCAAGGGGAGAGTGGGAGCTATTGGAAGGTCCCTGTTGGTTCTTTCGTGGGCTTTCTATTTTTAATTATGCATTGTTTTATCTTTTTTCCCTTGTTTAAACGTCGTGATGTGATGGAGAGAGGTTTTGCTTTTGCTTTTCTCTAGTGCCGGTAACTCGCATTTGGATTTTGTAAAATCTGCACGCGTGCAAAGTAAACAACTCTCTGTATTTTATGCTTCTTTAGTATAATTATTGGGCATAATCATTGTTTCATGAATTCACAAGTATGTTAATCTATAATATCTTCTATCCTTTACAGCTATGCTTTTCGTAAGATGAATAACAGGATAAGCTTCGGAAAAGAAAATCCAAAAAAATGTTTTTTTTTTATTTTATTACTACTTATTCATGTCTTCATTGCTTTAATATTTGTGGGAATTTGAAATTCTTGTATTTTCAATACGTGATTATCTTAATTTATACAAGATTTGATAATTGGTTCAAAATATTATTGGTGATTATTAAAAAGATCAAAGCCTAAAACCTATAAGCTAAAGATTATGGTATTGTCAATCATTTGCTAGTTTAATGATGTGTTAACAAGGCCTAAAACTAATAGGTCTTAAGTTTTATACTTGAATATGGGAGTTAGATGTGTGCATATATATACTTTTTTAAAAAAATATAGTATGATGAATGTTTCATATTTGCATGAATCTTGTTTAAGAAGTATTATTTAAGATGAAAATATGTTCCTTTATAACAATTCAATTTTAGAAAGAGAATAAGTTTCTTAGAATCCAAGTTCAGGAGTGACTCCTTTATATACAAAAGGGATTATATTATCCTCATAACAAAGCATACAACATACATTTATTATAAATGAGCATGTTAAAAATAATATAAAGAATATTTTTCATTGTCTTAAGTTATGATTGAAATTTATATTTAAAATGAAATACAATATCCTTCCTTACAAGCTAGTTCTAAAAATGAAATTAATTCCTAATGTTTGGATATGGAGATGACGACTAATAAGGAAACTACTCCTTTGTTTCTTCAGTAATTGCTTAAGAAGAAGGAGTGGGTTCATGTTAGATTTCATAAAAAAGTGTCAATGTCCAACTTAGAACTCTTTACTGTTAAATAAATGAACTTATCTTTTTATAAATTACTCTTTAATTTTATATTTGTCTCATGTGAGCTCTCTCGTCCCAAGTTTGGAGCAATGCTTCTTATGAGAATCTTTGTCCATAAGTAAAGGGATGCAAGATTGAATTTAGGTTCTCAATGGACTTTTTAATAATGTGGGACTAGCCACCCAAATCAATAATAAGCTCTCTCACGGCAATGTGAGTTTGGTCATCCATATGTATTGTTGCTTTCTGTATAGATTTAGCTTATCTAAATCTATAAAAGTGATAAGGCAAAACTTATTTTAATACCGTGTTAGATTTTATAGAAAATGTTACATATCTAATTTAAAATTTTAAGACATTAAGTTAAAAAAATTTATTTCTTTATAAGTTACTCTTTAACTTTATAATTACTCATGTGAAAATTAATAGTTTAAGGCAAATAAGGAAATGTTTCTCCTAAGTTTTCTTTATTTTTTATTTGTATATATCTCTCTTATTCATTTTCTTCCTCTAGAGTAGTATGAGGATTTTGCATTTAGAGCTTCCAAATACTTCATTAAAGTCTTTGAATGGTTTGCTTGCATTGTTTTCTTGCCCAGTCGTGCACACATAAAGCATTGGATTCTACACTTAATACTTATTACGTATTTATGTCTTCATGAACTTGGCATTTTCAACAATGGTTAGTCACATAAGGGGAACTCTCTGGCCTAGTGGTAATTAGGTTAGACCCTTGACCGACAAGTCCACCCTGTCAGGGGTTTGAATTCCATTCCCTTCCTTGTGTGTGTGAGAGTTAAAAAATAAAAAAGATTAATCGCACCAAACTCCTTTCTAACAAAAGATGAAGAAAGGCATTAAACTCGGCCTAAATCTTTCAGTTAAAGCTTCTAAGCTGCCGTAATTGAGGGAATCTGTCTCATTATACCACGAACAATGAATAAAAAAGCAACACTTGGTTGTTTGAAGCTTTGTATTCATTTTCTAATGGTAAGCCAGTGAATAAACTCTCCTTTGTGGCCATTAGAGCTGCCATTTTGCGGCATATTCTCAGCTTCGTTGTTCCTGTACTGTAATTCGTCGCTTTTGAAAAACCAGAACAAACAAGAAAGTGTTGTGTTAACATAGCGTCGAGGGGCAAAAGAAAAGTTGAAAAAAGAAAAAGGGAGAATTGTATGGTTACGTGGAAACCAAACCATTGGTCATGATAAATACGCACAAAGTATATGGTCGAGCGTCGTTGCACAGATTAAAGACACTTTTTCATGACATAAATAAGATTATCAACTTTAAAAGTCTTATTCTAAAAAATATCTTTCCATCTCATGAGTTAGCTTTAATATATGTAGCTCAAATTAATTTGTTTTAATTATGCCAATATACAAGGAACGTTATTTCACTATATTTAACAATAGTTGGAAGATATTTTGTATGTGTAAAAAATATTGAAGATAAAAATTTTTTGTGAGAAAGATATGATCTTTAAATAATATTTAAATATAATAAATATCTTCAATAAAGATCAAAGCTGATCAAGATGCCTTCGCGAACCTTGAGATCATCAATCTGAGGACGTGGGGGAGCTTTTGTTTAAGGCTCTGCAAGTGTCTACGTGAGTGCGATCCATGTATAGGTGTAAGGACACCAACCACCCACCTAAGTTAGGTCGGGGAAGAGAGTTAGCTTTTGCTTTAATGTCTGTCGAGGTGGAAAATGTTTGTCTTCTTCACCTTTTGCTATGAGCTAATGGCATCTTTTGGGTCGCAGTTCCCACTACTCAAGGAGCCCAAAGAGGGTTTCATTACTTACCAAACATATCTCAAACTTAGGAAAACTTAAAGTATGAACAAATGAATCTCCTTTTCTTGTAAACGGCGCTATCTTTGGACAAACATGCTCTTCTTTTCTTTTCTTTTCTTTTTTTTCTTTCTTATTTCAAGATCAAAAGAAGTACCTCTTTAGAAGAGATAAAGTACCCGCAAAGTGTGTCAAAGATGTACCATGCTAAGGAACTTACAGACCGGGAGAAAGGATCTTCAACCTTTAGCGTGTATAGGGTATTGCCGAAAGAAAGTTAACGATTTGGGTCGCAGTCTGTCGATGTTTAGAACCTCGGATAAACTTTCTTCCAAACTAAATATACATATGAAGTGTATAAAGCATATTTCCTCTTTAATATCAACTGGTAAATGGGACGTATTGCCTTTTATAAAGTTTTCTAGTTAAAATTTGGATAATGTGAGGCAATCTGCAGATCATCTTTAACACATCTCATCCCAATTAATGTGAGTTGCAAAACCAACTTAAAATAAAAATAAAAAAAAAAAAAATATTTAGATAATGTGAGATGATCTCACATCATTCTTAACATTAAGTTATATATATCAAACAATGTCTTATATAAAGTGGCGTAATAATTCTTTTTTCTATAAGGGAAGTGACATGTCTATTGGCTAATGGTTTTATTAGTCATTCTAGGTGTTGCGTTCAACACTCCATGTTTCTAAACCTCCTTTATTAAAAAAGAAAGAATAACAAAGAAATAGTGACCATAACTTGCTTCATGAATAAGGTTCTTAGTCTTAAATATCTGAATTCCTTGGCTTGTTTGATTCCGTATCACTGTTGTTCCTAAACTCTATACTTATTGGTCATCTCCTATTAAGAAGAGATGACAGCAAATGCTATCCGGCCCACAGGGCAAAAGAAGCAAAGTGATTTGAAGTAGTTTTTAATATGTTCTTTTGTGATTAGTTTAGAGGATAAAATACAGGACAAGTGGTCAGACACCTATATACCTACGGATGCAAGGACAGAATTTAGAACGGGCATGTTCACATAATGGATGCACAATAGAAAAGATTCATGGTTGGACGAACCTCTATTTTGTAATGAAGAACCCATTAACTCTATACTATTCTGGTTTTCGTGGTCCACCAGGACAAAGCTTATGAACCACTGGAGATGCTTTCTATTTGTGGTGTAGGCTAAAGTCCAAAAAGTGTATTTAAAAGTGCCTAAACCATTTGAATCCAGCGCCGATCAAATGGTCGAGGATCCTTAAAGTTGTGAAAGAACAAGAGGAAGAAGAAAAGGAAGAAGGATTCCCAGTGATCGGTGTTGCTCTAAAATCAAGGACAACTGATTGAAAAGAGATGAAAAAGGAGCTGATATCACTTATTCCAGGGAGTAACCGAAGAAAAAGAGAAAAAAAAAAAGAGGTAGATGATGAGAGAAAAAGAGAACCCTAATAGCCTAAGCAACCTTAACCGAAGGTTATAAATTCATATATTTCAAAACCTTAAAATTAGAAAAGAACGTGTATTTAAATAAAAGAGTTTTTAATAAACTTCTTAATAATGTAAGCCAATAACTCTACACTATTTAGCTGGTAAAATAAAGTTAATATTAGTTATTCTAGAGAATTGCTACATAAAAAGGTGAAAGAAAGAAGAAGAAGATGAAGGAAAACACAAACCCTAATAGCCTAAGTAACTTCAACCAAGAGTTATAAATTTATATAACTCAAAATTTTCAAGTAATAAAAGAATATATAACCTTTTTTGGTAGGATGATAAATTATATTAATAATAGAATACAAAAGTACAAAACATATCTTAGTATTACAAAAAGTTATTATATCTATGAAAAAATAGAAGTTAAAAATTTCTAAATCTTACTCAAAATAAATTATTTTGAAATAATTTTATATATTTAAATAAAGAAACTCTCTCTAGTATTATTTTCTTTATAATTAATGATTTTACATTTGAAGAGATTTTTTTAATCAATTATTTAGCAATGTGAGATAATAACTCTCCATTGCTTAATAGGCTTCTTATCCCGTGAGTTTTAGATTTATGCAAAACTACATGTGGTACTGTATAAACTTATACGTGGGCTCCAAACTTGAATATTGTATGAAAAAATATTAAGATAGAATTTGATCTCATACCATATTACATTATAAACTGATACTCATCTTAAAATCCTATATTATTAGGAGGTAATATTTTTATATTAAAAAGAGTTTAATGAGCTCTTTAACAACATGGATAAGAACTCCTAGTTGTATATCTACACTAAAATTGTCACTTTCTTGATAGCTGTGCCATGACAGGCGAGCTTTGGCTCAAGAATTATGAGGTTCTAGTTAACTGTCGTGGCCTTTCGTTGTTTGTTTATTGATTGCCCGGGGCCTTCATCTTTTCATCCAAAGATCGAAGTTAAAGGCAATGGGTATCGCCCAAAAAGATGTCTCTGTCATGAACGCACTACAGCTCCACAGATGGAGGAATTCAATCGGGGGCAATCAGATCAGCCAATCCACTCTCTATCCCTTTTTCAGGCCGTGCCTTTTCCACTTTAATCTGTAATGGTGCACGTAGGAAAGTACTGATTGCTCAACTGTGCTTTCTGTGGGGACGTCAGGCAACGGATCTCCCATCATTGCTTCCCCCACTTGCCCTCCGAAATCCAGCCCATATTGGATACCGGGTTCGCACGAACGTCTCACGAGTTACTTCTCAGAGTCCTGCATGGGCAGGTGTACAAGTGATACTTTTTTGCATGGAGCATACAGGACTAATACAAATGTATTATTAGTACATAGTTCCATACAACTGAATTTAATTATTGAGCCAAAAGGCTATGACTTCTTGATAAGATAAACTCTACTTTTATATATCATCAACTACTAGGTTTCCATAAGCCTTGTGTATCTTGGGCCCCATAATCCTATAATGTAACTACTTCTAAGTTTCTTTTCATGGTTTGAATCTAAGATTTGAGGATTAGTTCTGATATCAATTATCTTTCTCGATTGTATAGGGTTAGAGTATATAAAGCAAAGGTATTTGAGTGGAGAAGGCTTTAGGAATGAGTGAAAAAAATGGAGAGAGAGAGAATTTCGTGGAGAATGAGAGAATGGAAAGAAAAGTGTTATGCCAAAGCTTAGTTCCCATTTCTTGCCAAGGACCTCTATATATAAAAGTTTTACAACTAACTTTCTTACAAAACTCATCTAACTTTCTTACTTTTACTTTTAGGTAAAACTAATTTTCAAAATGGCATCCCATTTTCAAAATTTGCTTTTTGACCACCTAACGTTTACAAGGATGGAATCCTATGTGGAGTCCTTACATATACTATCATAGATTAGCACACATCACACTATACAAAAGTAAGACTATTAATTATACATAGAGAATCCCATTAGATCAGCATCATATCTTGATCACACTTCCAGCAGGTTGTCCAAATTATGATCTTCCACATCAATGTTAGGTCCTCAAAGTTCACGATTTATTTCACGTGCCCATATTCCTTCTTGATTTGTGAGACGAATCTCTCTGGCCACAATCTTTTGTGCAAACTCTTCTTCAACAGCTTCAGACTGAAAATCATAGGTCTTTGGATTTGGAGGATATGGAAAATTTAAATATTTAAAAGTCTCCATTCAGAAATCTTCATCAGTGATAAAATGAAAAGCTTGTGCTTTCCTAAGATAGAGTCGATAATGCTCTGGAAATAGGATTTCGATCTTGTTTGCATGTCTGTCTTCATTGAAAAAGAAAGGATTGAACAGCTTCTGTGATTGGAAAGTGGATATTGTTAAAAAGGTGTTGGTTGTACTTCCTGTTACAAGCCTACTATTAAGCAAAAAAATCATGATATGTTAACATAGTAGACTCAATTACTTTTGTATATCGTCACTCTTATGTTTGTGGATAACACTCCGCATCCTAAGCATGCGAATCTCCTACCTAACGCGGAATCGTCATTCTTCTAAAATATTGGCCTAAAAATTATATCAATTTTAACAAAGCCTTTTTGAGTTTGATTTAAAAATAGACAAATTATTAAACAAATTAATGAATTATTGAAGTGTAAATAAAAAAATTAAAACTATTAATTTTAACTTTCTGGCCATCGTCTAGCTTTTATTTTGTGATTGGTATCAAGAAATGATATTTGCTAATCTTGTTTGTGTTCTAACAAAAATCATTCCAAATGGTTAAACAATTTTCCTTAGTTCTCCATAAAACTTATAAAATTTAATTGTTTTTTTTTCTATATATAATTTTGATTATCAATAGTCTCATGCACAAAATTTTTTATATAGTTTGAACCTAATCATGTTTTTAAATAAGATGGTTAAAATGCCAATTTTGTTGGCTAAAATCAAGAAAGTAATTTGTGAAAGAGTATATCTATTTAGGAACATTAAACTCTTTTAGGCAAATATTTTATTGTATTATTGTTAAAAATTTTCAAATTTTGTTTTTTTTATTGTATCCCACAAAAGCGTCCAGAAGAAGGAACCCGCGCTTCCTTTATCAACCCAATGAATTGTAATGTTAGGGTATGTCTTTAAGCTTTTGTATTATCTTAAATTTTTATAAATAAACTCATATATTCATAAATAAAAAAATAGTCTCATGCACACAAACATATCTTAAGCTTAAAGTTAAGAGCAAAGAATATATGCTTCCTCACATCAAATATATCTTATGAACTCAAAGTTAAAAATAAATTTAAAGATATTATCTTATTCTTATATATATATATATATATATATATATATATTAAAAAAAACTTATCCAAATCAAAAGCTAACTAAAGAATTGGGAAAATAATTTCTGTATTTAAATATTACCAAAAATCATTTTTTTTTGTCATGTAAGACTTTCATCATCAATAAAGAAAATTAAAAGTATTAATAATGTAACAAGTTTTTCACATGTACATTCATCTCGAATGTAAAGGAACCCCAAACAATCAACTTAGAAGTGATGATTATAAACAATGAAGAACATCATATTATAAAAGAACTAAAAAATTAAAAGAACATCATATTATGACATAATAATTATTTCTAACCAAAAAAGAGCTGATAACGGTATTTCAAAGGAGTCAATTCCGTTAAGATTTTTGCTCATGCAAGCAGAAAACTGTTGGTTACCAATGCTCTTCAAATTCAGCTTAAGTAGTGGACCGTAATTGACGTTATCTCAGATTTTGCGTGTTGAGGTAGCGCAAAACCTCCTCAACGGTCACCTAATTTCTCTCCCTCTTTGTGGATTTTGGGACTGTACTTTGGATCGTAGAATGCGTTAGAGACAAGATTGCGGCTCTTCCACAAAAGTAAGTCATGGAATTCAGCTCCGTATCCCGCCAAACTAGCTAGGAAATCGGCAAAGGCTGTTAAGAAAACTCTTTCCGATCGCTTAAATGGGACCGTCATCAATCCTTCGTCGCCAGCCATGTCATTTTGGTGATTCTCAGAGCTCACCCATTTGCTCTCAGCGTTTCGCTCTTTATTTTACTTGTTCGATTTTGTTAAAGAAAGTTCCGTCGTAGCTTTAGTTGTTCGTCGTGGGTTCATTTGATTATCCCAATAGCTTGGATTGTCTATTTGAAGTAATCAACAGTTTATGCAGATTCAGTGACTGTGAAATGGCTGATAGAACAATGGTGTGTCCAAATTTACTTCAGAGGCCACACTTTCCAGCTCTTTTGGCTAGACAAGGCTTTCTATGTAATCTCACCTTTGATGAGTTAGAAAGTATGGGAAAACCTTTGAATAGCATGAATTTGGATGAGTTACTAAGGAACATTATATGGACTGAAGATAGCCAGCTAGTGCAAATCCCTTCTTCTTCCTCATCGTCTGCCTCATTCTTTCTGGGAAATCTTAACTTAAACGGAGCTTTGAGCAAGAAGACGGTTGGGGAGGTGTGGAAGGACATTGTTGGCCAACAGTCGATTCACCAAAACTTAACTCTCGGAAAAACAACGGTAGAACAGTTTCTAGTTCTAGCCGGCGTCATTAATCCCTGGTCGATAATGGAAATCGACCCTATGGGTATGGCGTCTCGGAGTGCAGATTCGTTGCAGTTTCAAATGGCAGCTCTCCCGCAGGAACAGCCAGCGACGGCAGTCCTGGATTCAAACTTCGACTTTTCTGAACCAGTATTCGAGAACCAACTGGGCATGTCAGTGCTAATGCCAAAAATGTCACTGTCGTCTTCTGGCTCTGCGGCGGCTGCTGACAGGAAGCGCAAATGCTCCAATGAGATGATGGAGAAGACTATCGAGAGAAGGCAGAAGAGGATGATAAAGAATAGAGAATCAGCTGCCAGGTCCAGGGCAAAAAAGCAGGTAAATTTTGCAGTCTAGCTTCTTATTTCTGCATCAATAGAGGATTTACAATACAATCTTGAGAATCCCTTTGTTTTGATCAACTTAGGCGTATACAAATCAATTGGAGCGTGAAGTTCTTGAACTAAGGCAAACAATTAGGTTGCTCCAGAAAGAAAAGGTAACATGTCTGCCTTTCTTTACACTATCCTGATCATTCGGATGAATTTAGAGCATTGTCTACTTGTTTCTTGCTAGATTTTGTCTCCGGTTCACGAGGCTGTTTATAAAATGTCAAAGACTACAGTTCAGCTGAAGCACAGTCCATGACCATTGAGAGTCAATTAATTCTTCCAATATATAAGGGATGATGGCAAGCATGTAACACAATCCTGATCTTATATTTGGATTCTCTGGCTTCAATGGTTGTTCTCTCTGGTGCTCATATAAACGTGGACATCTCTTTTCATTGCTGCCGGTGTATGCTATCTGTTTGCTGAAAGTGGTATAGCATAAGTCTTACATGGTCAATATTTTGTTTAGGAATTTTCTTTATAAGGAAAAAAAATCAAGTTGACTTTTTTGGTAGGAACATATTTTCTAGCATAATATCAAAATTCATGATTAAATGTGTCACCTTTTTGTTTATTAATAAAGATCTCCATGGGTGAGCATTTCCCCATATTTGAATAAAGTAACATGTTAAAAATGAGATGATATAGGTTTTATATTATTTGAATCCTACTTATGAATTTTCTTTACAAGAAATAAAGATTCCCCTATTTTAGAAGTGGAGATATGTTATGTGTTTTATATTTGAAGTTGGGATAGAGATGGTGATGCATATCCCATTCATTAAAAAAAGAAGTTTAGAGATTTTACTAAAATCAAAGTAATATATAACATATCAGTTATGAAAGTGGGAGCAGAGAATTTCAAGACAAAGAAATGTTCGAGATGTAGGCACAAAACAAGCAACTAAGCCGAGAGCAAGCCAAGGGTGAGGGGCTGAATTATCAAAGAGGCGCCTATGAAGATCCATCTCAAATTTGTGCTCTAAGTTAAAAGGCTCAAAGGCCAACTTAAAGTTAGTTCAAATGTTAGACGGTGTTTCTTTCATTTAAATTTTATTTTAAGAATTTTATCTTCTTAGATAGAACTCTTATCCTATATATACCTTTTGTACACAAAGCATTATTGGGTTCAAGGTTGTACATGTGGAGTAAATTCAACTTGAACTTTGATACCAAGTTACAAACTTAAAGGCCTAACACAAAAGTTAACTAAGAATTAGAAGTTATTTATTTTAGTTAAACTTTACTTCATAGATCTTATCTTTTATGTATGGAAATTTCCCATTGAAGGAAAAAAAAATATTCACGCTCTGTTGCAGGAATTGGAGATGATATTATCTTCAAATCCAACCTCGAAGCCCAAACGCCAATTGCGAAGGATCAACTCCACTCCCTTTTAGAATCTCTTCCGCTTGGATTGTAATAGTCCAAATGAAATAATCCTAATGGTCCAAATGAAACAATCCTTGATTAGTCTTCAAATTCAAGAGTTTTAGCATAATAGTCAAGGATTGTAACATTTGGTGTAAGAGTCACCTCCATGTCTCGAGTTCAAATTTCAACATGAATAAACATATGGCATGAGTCTTTTTAGGAGGATCCAGCTTGTGTGGGGTTTCAAAAGGTCAAGAAGAAGGCAAGGAGTAGACTACCATTAGCTCAAGATCAAATAAAATGATCTTTGATTAGCCATTAGTTCTAAAGCTTTTGGCATTCAAATGATCATAACATTAATATTCTACAGTTTCATCCAATTCTTTTTGTTTTATTTATTTTTTCAAGCATAAACTTTTGTGAGCATTGTTAAGTTTGTGTTGAAGGTCCAATGAGAAACATCTTGTGTTATGGTTTTGACTAGTAGAACATGTAACCAAGTCCTTCAAAGTGAAATTCTCTCACGTATGGAGGTTCTGATTCTTCATATGGTCTCCCATTTCTAACAATGATGATAGCTAAAATGAAGGATTTCATTTCATAGAAGACGAAGTCTAGGTTATAAGTGGATATTTCTAAGTTGCCTTTCTACATGCATAACCTCCTTATTTATAAGCTATCCTAGATGATGCGGGCCTTGCTTTCCTTGGCAGCAGAAATTCACGTGCACGATTAAGATCCAAGTTGTAGTCCACTTGCATGCTGTTATAATGGCAAACCAGAATCCCAGGACAAATAGCAAATCTCATGGCAGCTCCTCCCACTAAGGGGCTCCACCTTGGCTAGTTGAGTGGTTACGTGCAATCAACATATAACATCCTGATTTAGCTTTGACAGTAACTAAGCCTTTACTATGGTAGTTGTAACAAATGGACCTACTTTCACATAAATGGGTTTAACATTGACTCAAGAAATATAGACATGTGAGATGGGCTCTAGACACATGATTTAAAATAATTCCAGCAAATTTGTTCCCAAAACACAAAGACACATGATTTAAAATAATTCCACATAACTACTAACCTATTCTTTTTTTATCAAGTTTTGTTGGAGATTCTTCCATATATGTTGATATATTTTCCTCTTATAGTTATAGATTCTTGCCATATGTCATGGGTTTATTTTAGGCTAGATCCTATGTATAGAGAGATATTATATTCCATTATATGTCTGTATAATTTCCATGTTTAACTTGGTCCTTAGGCTATAAATGAACCTATCCTGTACATGTTCATGTAAGTAAGAAATACAGATTCCCATAAGTTCTGGCTTTCTTTTTCCTTTGTGACATGGTATCACAAGCCATTGTCTATCTTGGTTTTTAGCTTTCGCTCCTTTTTTTCTTATTTGGTTTTTTTCTTGCTTCTTTTTTACAACCTCTTACCTGTAAGAAAACGTTAGCACTTCAATGCAAGAATTAGTTTTTTTTATATACACCTAACCCAAACATAAATCACCTTTTCCCTTACCTTTTTTTTCATGGCCAATTCTACTCCCAGTTTCGATTTGGATGCTCCTGTTATTGAGGACATCACCTACCAGCCAGCTTCTCCCACCACACAGAATGTTGTCCCTCAGCCACCAAACTTGGGCTCACTTGGACAGACTCAGCTTGCACTAGCTCCCTCTGTTATAGTTCAGCCCCTTTCGTGGCTCCCCTATCCAGGCCCTCCCTTTGGTTAGCTCGTTTTGTTGCCACCTTATGGCCCCCTTTATTTAGCCCTTCCTTCAGTTGCCCAGCCCAAACCATCATTCTTGGGGTAACCCAACCCACCAACTTCGGCCCCCTTTGAGTCTACCCCAACTGGGGGAGGCCCAAGCCCCGATTGGTACTACCCCGACCTCCTACCCATGTCTAGCCCACCCTTATCCGAGTCGGGTCTAACGGTCGCTACTTTGGGTTCGATGGGTTCTGACTCAATTCAAGCGGTTTTTGGATTAGATCCCTACCCAACTGCCTATCCGGGTCCTTTCCCTAATTTTTCTAGTTCCCATAGGTTGTATCCCTACCCGATTCTCTACCCGGGCAATTTCCATCCTTTTGCCTTCAATTATGGCCACCTAAAACCTAGCGACAGCCTTTACATGGCAACATCCAACGGATTGGAACTTCGGCTTATCACTCAGCCGCTCACCAATGCTGACAATTTCTCAATTTGGGCCCACAAGATCCGTCGTGCGCTCATCACGAAGGATAAAGACGGTTTCCTTGACGGCACTATCCTTGTTCCAACCGACCAGTGCCTTGCGAAACAGTGACGAAAATGCTCGCAACTTATTTGCACTTGGCTCAGAAATTGCATCGCACCCAATGTTGCTATCAGTCTGTTGCCCACGGAGGATGCTCATACTCTCTAGGAGAACATCATAGAGATGTACAGCAAAGCTGATCGCGTTAAGCGATTTCAGCTCCATTAAACTATTGCAAATCTAAAACAGGGCAACCTTACTATGGTTGTCTGTTTCAACCAATTCGTTGCAAATTGCCACCATTTGCAACGAATTGGATAGCATCGACAAACGCCTTGAGGGACCGGAAGCTGTTCTATGGCAATACCATTCCATCCAGAGCAAGATCATATCACCATATTTCTCCTTATACTCAACGAAACATACTCACCTTTTCGTTCATAGGTACTTACCATGGAACCGTTGCTGTCACTCCGCCGCATCTTCCACCTTGCGTCCAGGAAGAAAATCACCGATTGGCTTTAACAGAATATCTCCGTGTTGGAGATTCCATCATTCTCTCAGCCCACGCAACAACTTCACAAAGAGTGATCGCTGCTCACTCCCCCGGTGGCGGTTGGTCTACCCATGCGGCACGATTAGGTCACGCTAAGAATGACCCTTGGCCTTTCATTCCTAGTTTGGACGGCCCAGATCTAAAACCTAGATTTGACGACCTATCTTTCTTCCCGGGCGTGCCTCCATCTGATGCCTCTCCAGCTGCCACGTCAGTGCCCGTTATACGCTTATCCAATGGTTCACGCTCACACAAGCCTTCTAACCGTGGGCGCAGTCAAAACAGGCCCAAATCGCGCTCAAACAACATCGTTTGTGAATAGTGCCACAGGCCCAATCATTCTAAGGCCCAGTGCTGGAAATTGCAAGGAAAGCCTGTGGACCAAGACCACTCTAATAAGGATATTTCCTTTAATCAAGTCTCCACCACCTCAGGCGACAAAATTGATCAACGTTTCACGAAATTCCAACTTAAGCAAATTATGCAAGTTTTTAATCAGCAGGGCATTCCCAATAAATTCACCAGTTTCGTAGGTACATCTTTTTGCCTCATAAGCTTTATTTCTTCCAATGCATGGATTATTGATTTAGGCACTAGTGACCACATAATTTGTAATCCAAATTTTTTTTAAAAAATCCATTCCACTCATTCATCCATATATGTCCATCTTCCCTATGGTAACATTACCTCTGTAACCAAAATTGGTGAAGTTACGCTTAGTCCCCACATTACCCTCTATAATGTCCTTTTTGTCCCTGAATTTAATTTTAATCTTATTTTCGTTTCCAAAGTCTATGCCTCAAATAATTGTCGCATTATTTGTGATTCTACTTTTTGTTTTTTTTTTCAGGCTCATTTAGTTGGCAAACTAATTTGCTTGGGTAAAGTTCTTCAAGGCATTTATTTTTGGATTTCTTTTCTGAAAAATTTTGAATTTCCTTCTTGTAATTTCCCATCCAAGGCCCCTTTTGTAATGTCAATACAAGCAATAATAATTCTCTTTTTCATCAATGTTTGGGTCACAATGCTTGTTTTCCTCATCCAAAATGTCCTATTTGTCCCATCGCTAAACAATCTCGTGTACCCTTTCCCCTTAGTTCTTCTTGGGCTCCTTCCATTCTTTCCCTTATTCACCTTGATATCTGGGGTAACTATCACACCCCTCATCATGATGGCTCTCCTTTTTTTCTTACCTTAGTCAATGATTTCTCTAGGGGCACTTGGGTTTTTCTCATGCAAACCAAATCCCAAGTTTTATCTTATCTCACTCGTTTTTTCTCACTTATTCAAACATAATTCCATACTTCAGTCCAACATGTTCACACCAATAACGCCTGAGACTTCTTTAACCATGCTTGTTTCTCTTTTTCTCTTCTTATGACATCCTTCATGAAAGTTCTTGCACCTACACCCCTCAACAAAATGGGGTTGTTGAGTGCAAACATCATCACCTCTTCAAAGTTGCCCACGCCTTTAAACACCAAGCCTTTATTCCTAAAAATTTTTGGGGCGATTGTGTGGTAATTGTTGCCTTTTTAATTAATCACATGTCTTCTAGAGTTCTTGTCAGAAAGACTCCCTTTGAACTATTATTTGGAAAGCCTCCTGACATTGGGCATCTTCGTGTCTTTGGCTACTTATGTTTCACTACTACTGTTGGCCCTCGGGACAAGCTGGGTCCCCGTGCCACTCGGTGTGTGTTCATGGGCTACCCTCCTTTACAAAAGGGTTATCAAGTTTATGACATCTCCACTGACTAGTTTTCATCAGTTGAGATGTGGTTTTTCATGAGGATATTTTTCCTTTTCAGTCTTTGCCATCCTCAGATGCTCCTTCTGAGGCCCCCATTGGCTCTCGAATTTTCTTGGCCAATGATGCTGAACCCCCCGTTCCATTACTCTTTATGGGCTCTCCTAGCCTAGCACCGCCTCCTCTCCCAACGACCCCCTACACCTTTGGCCCCTCTACCCCCCATCCCTGCCCCTATCTCCACCACTCATTGTGACCTCTCCATCACCATTACATCGACCCTTCTTATCCCACCTTCATCTCCTACTCGTACACTCAACCCTGACAACTCCCTTGCCATTGTTCCCTATAACCCCCCGTCACCCACCCCTCCCAGTGCACCTCTTGTTGTGCCTCCTCGACACTCTAGATGTGTTACTCGACCCCTTACTTGGACTAAAGTTTATATTTGCTCTTCCAACCCTCCTTTAGCTACCCATTACCCTATGTCCTCCTTTGTCAGTTTTGCCCACCTTTCTCCTGCACATTTTTGCTAATCAATAAGATCTTTGACGAAGTGGAGCCCTCCTCGTATCAAGAGGCAGCCAAGGATCCCAAATGGCAACATGCTATGGCTAATGAGTTACGTGCCCTTGCTGAGAATCAGACATGGGATCTCGTGACTCACCCCCCTCATCGGCGACCCATTGGTTGCAAATGAATCTACAAGATCAAGTACAAGGCAAATGGTTCCGTCAAACATTATAAAGTCCATTTAGTGGCCATGGGCTATATTCCAAAGGAAGGCTTTGATTATCAAGACACCTTCTCTCCTATTGCTAAAGAGGGTACTGTTGGTTCTTTCCTTGCCGTTGCTGTCTTTCATGATTGGTCTCTTCACCAAATGGATGTCCATAATGCCTTTCTTCATGGCAACTTGGTTAAGGAGATTTACATGGATCTTCCCTCGAAATTACACAAACAAGGGGAGTCTCTAATGTGTCGTCTCTGCAAATCCCTTTATGGCCTCAAACAAGCCTTTCGCTAATGATATGCAAAGTTTACTGCTAGCCTTCTTTATGCCAACTTTGGACAGTCTCGCCATGCTTATGCTTTCTTCACTTTGTTCAAAGGTACTTCCTTCATTTTCCTTTTAATCTATGTTGATGATATTTTGATTATGGGAAACGATGTTCCTGTTGTGGAACGATTCAAGCAATACCTACATTCCACATTCCACATTAAGGATCTTGGTGCACCTAAGTACTACCTTGGTATCTAAATTGCTCGCTCAGACAAAGGGATATGTCTCAGCCAACGCAAATTCGTTTCGGAAATCATTTCAGATGTTAGTCTATTTGGGTGCAAACCTACAGTTATTCCTTTTGAGCAGAATTTGAATATCACAACACCTGAATTTGATGTTGGCATATCTTCCCTCGATGAAGATCCACCTCTCAAGGATCCCTCCAGCTACCAGAAACTTGTTAAAAAATTCATTTATCTCACGATGACAAGACTTTACATATGCTATGCAGTTTAGATTCTTAGTCAATTTATGCACAATCCAAAACAGTCTCATATGAATGCAGCGCTCAAAGTAATGAAGTACTTGAAGGGTTGTCCAGGCTTGGGAATCCTCTTGTCCAAAAACTGCAACATGGAGATGACAACATATTGCGACACTAACTATGCCACTTGTCTGATGAGCCAAAGATTAATGATCGGATTTTGTGTCAAAATTGGAGACTCTTTGCTATCATGGAAGACCAAGAAATAGTTTACTATCTCATTATCTTCTGCTGAATCAAAATATCGAGCAATGGCTAAAACAACTGTGAAGTTATTTGGTTAAGAGCTCTACTCCGGGATTTAAGAGTTCGAGTGAAAAGACCTATACTCCTATTTTGTGATAATGACACTACCTTCAAGCTCGCTACAAACCCTATTGTTCATGAAAGAACAAAGTATATCGAAGTAAATTGTCACTTCACAAGAGACAAAACAATGGAAGTACAGACCACTGAATAACCCGTTGACATTTTTACTAAGGCCCTCTGTCAGAGACAACATACATATCTCCTAAACAAGCTAGGTGTGTTTGACATTTACAAATCACCTAAACCACCAGCTTGAGAGGGAGTGTTAGAGATACTTCCGTATATGTTGATATATTTTCCTTTTATAGTTATAGATTCTTGCCATATATCTTGGGTTTATTTTAGGTTAGATCCTATGTATAGAGAAATATTATATTCCATTATATGTCTGTATAATTTCCATGTTTAATTTGGTCCTTAGACTATAAATGGACCCGTCCTATACATGTTCATGTAAGTAAGAAATACAGATTCCCACAAGTTCTGGCTTTCTTCTTCCTTTGTGACAAGTTCTTTTAAAAGAGTATAAAATGTAAGCAATTTTTGATATATGAAAGAGATAAAATTAGCTAGATTCGCGTAGTCATATTTAAAAAGCAAACATATATATAAATAAGCAAGAAAATAAAAGGAAAAGTTTACCATTCTCGTGGTCCATATTGATATTCTAGATAAAATGTTTATTCCTTATTCTCGTTTAAAGATGCATTAGCTCAATAAGAGAATTCAAATGAAGATGGCTTTCAAAAAGAAAATCTCATAATTATGTATGGTGCACTTTTATATGTCGAACTAAATGATAAGACTTAACTCAAACCTTATATGCTATCAAAAAACCACTTATCAAAGCTCTATTTGATAAGCCATGGCTCACACTAGTCAATCCATATTCTAATAATCAAGAATCCATTTGTCTCACCTTACTTAATTCATTAATAGAAGCCCACTTTAATAAACCTAACAAAAATTGGCTAACATAAAAGTGGTGTTTACAAAACTCTAACATGACTCTTATATAATTTTTCTAAATGCTAACAATAGTTTTTTCATGAAGTAACATTTATAAGATCTATGTATTAATCTCTTTTAGTTGGTGGCTACAATACCAAATAGAGTTCTTTAACTACTACCTTCACAATGTGGGACACAAGTTTTTGCTCTCATAACAACACAACCCTCTTTTATGCTCACCTTAATTTTTTATATTTAAACTAACACCAAAGAGAATTTTAATTAGATGCTACTAAAAAAAGTATTAATATAAAGGATAATAACTTATAATATATTTATAATATACCTAAAATATATCCAATAACTATCCACAATATAGATATAGTAAGTGTTTTATATATTTACTCTCACTTTTACATATTAAATTATTAATTTAACTTTACTAATTTTCACTTCAAATTCTTAACACTAAATATATGCGTTCATATTTTAGTAATAAATAAAAAGAAATCATAATGCAGCACGCCACTTCCCCACAGTGGCTTAACACGGATCATCAAGTCGAAATGCAAGATCCTTCAGGGTGAAGGCAGGAAACAATTTGGACCGCGCCGCCATGGTGCGCCTAGAATAACTGCCGGCGAAGTTCGGCACTCCTGTACTTTCCCTCAAGATTCGTTGTCTTCCGGGACCCTCGGAGCTGCCGTCTCCAGCGCCGGCATATATTCTCGCCTCGTGCGTGTTTTTTCATTTGTCTTCCTTTCTTACTCTATCTCGAAACATGCTTTTAAGTCACCATGGGTTAGTGGGCGCCGGTAGCTTTCTCTACCGAATGCCGGTAGAGCTCGGAGATCAATAGGTAGGGAATTTTAGTTATAATCAACGTTGTTTATTTCCCAAAGAACATTACCCATTTTAAAATGGAATATTGTTTGAAAAATATGACTTTGATTAAAAGTCTCGCGTTAATTAAGAAGAAGCTTGCTATGAGTTTTATAAAGTTGAATAATCAATTTCTTTTTACAATTTTTTCTAAAAAAATGAAAAAAAAATCAGTTATAGTTTTATTAAAGGAACTTTAAACTATAAGAGGATTTTTTTTAATTAATGAAGCCCAACACTAATTAAGAAGAAGCTTGTTATTTGCTTTATAAATTTTGATGATCCTTTTTCGGGCAAATTCTTTTGGGGGAGGAAGTGAATTTGAGCCTTTGTTAAAGATATTAAGAATATTTTAATAGTTTGCTCCCATCAATATCTAATACCTTTATGCCTTTCAATATCAATCTTTTTATCATTATGAAATGGTAAAAATAAGAAAATTCAAATGACGTAAGCTTGTATTTTTCATTCATGTGCTAAAGAAATCTATAAACAAGCTGTTTAATAGAAACCAAAACCTTATTATTCTTTTTAAAGTGCATTATTTAAAAGAATGAAACACTATTTTCAATATGTTTCATTTATCTTTAGTGTGAGAGAAAATTATAAGAATTTAATTTATAGGTGATGGTTGCAAACAAAGGTAATAAATATTTTAATCATAAGAATATTTGCACTTTATAGTGAAGTAAAATCAGTTAAATCAAAATATACAAAGTGACGTTAGAAAGCATATTAGAAATGTTTATTTTTATCACTTAAAATTGATTACTAATTAATTAATAGGTTTTGACATAGTTAAAGTAGGTATTGCCTAAAATCTTTTGATGGGATATTTAATATGAGTGTGCAAATTTTGAAGTAAATGTTAAAAAAAAAAGTGATTATCAAATAAATATTATTAATAATCCAAAACATGAAAGTAAGTGTGATACTTTCAGATTATTCAATTTAGCAACTAAACATCATATGTGATGGCTGTCATTTTCTAAATCAGAATTGATTCCTTTTGCCCTTAATTTTAACATAGTTCACTCTCTATACCTCGATTCCTTTAATTTTCCCGGAAAATCTCGGACTAACGTGCGGTTCATGGGCAACTTGCAATCCTTTTTCTCTTTATGGCCGTTTCGTCTTAATTTTATGATTTATGAAAATCTTTCATCAGTTTAATCTTATATCACGTTTGTTTTTCCATATTCTTCCCGAAAACACTGGCGTATAAAAAAATCAAAAGAGAAGTATCTGATAACGTTGGATGAGCAGGGGATTCTTTCTCAAAGCAAGGATTCTCTGCAACCCTACTATTCTCTCCTCGCCTCCAGTCCATTTCCACAACATCACCGGTTGCCTGTCGTTCTCTTCGATCGCGAAGATGCCGGGTGTCGAGTCTGAAGCAACGGAGTGGCCGGCGAAGCACGTGAGGGACACTTTCATCAAGTTCTTTGAGGAGAAGAATCATGTTTACTGGAGGTCAAGCCCGGTCGTGCCGCTCAATGATCCGACTCTGCTATTCGCTAATGCAGGTGCAGTTTTCATTTCCCTATCTGCCACTGATTGTTTCCTGAAAAAACGAAGAGAAATGTGGATTTGAAAAATTGGTGGAGGATTTTGACTTCTATTTCTTATTTGTGATCAAAGAAAGCCACGAAGAAGTGATGATAATGGTTGCTTTCGATTGTTCTGTTCGTTCAACTATGTCAACTTTTTTTTTAGCGATACATTATAGTTTTTGGTTTTCGTTATCTGTGGTGATGAGAATACTCTTTCTTATTCAAGAACAGTGGAAAGTCGATCTTTACTGGAACACATATTGATTGTGCTAGAATATGTTTATAATCCGCTGTTTCGTGGATGTTTTGTTTTTGATGATCCTACATAGAAGTGAAATCCGGTGATGAAATTTAGAGAGTTATTAGTTTTCTGCTCGTCTTGAGCCATTTCTTTCGATAATTTATTTGGGAAAGTTACTAATGAGACATTCATTACAAAGTAGTATTATAACTTCATTATTACTAATAGAAGGAAATTTAATTTCATAGTATTAGTTTTGCTCATTGCTATTGGATTTCGTGTCAATTGTAGACTTTGAGTTACATGGTCAATTGGTTTGTACACTCATATTTGTTTTAAATTGTCATACAAATCTCAGGTATGAATCAGTTCAAGCCCATCTTTCTGGGGACAGCAGATCCTAACACTTCTTTGAGCAAACTGACTCGTGCGTGCAACACCCAAAAGTGTATTCGGGCTGGTGGGAAGCACAATGATCTTGATGATGTAGGGAAAGACACGTACCACCACACCTTCTTTGAGATGCTTGGCAACTGGTCATTTGGAGACTACTTTAAAAAAGAAGTCATTGAATGGGCTTGGGAACTTCTCACTGAGGCAAGTTAATTCACATTGCATGTTTGCCTTATTTTTCTGTTAGCAATACTCTCGATCTTTTCCTCTTATTGTTCTGAATGTTCGGCAGGAGTTCCTTTTGGGGTGTTTTCATGCACCTTTTACTTATGTTTTCTACACACAAACACAACAGCAATTATATTTTTCAAAAACACAGACATATGCATGCACATGCAAATATTTTGTATTCTTGGATGTATGAATATAAACGTTGGAGTCATAAATAGGACTTGGCGCTTGGTTTAGGATGCTAAGAATTCCCATCATTTCGTAGATGCTCATCAATTCACTTCATAGTTATACTTTTTACGTGCACCAGAACCTGTGGGATGTTGTAATATGTAGAGCATATTGCTTAAAGCTACTTGTAGCGGAATTTCATGATCCAATCTGATGATATGCTGTGCCCTCTTGCTTTTACTTAACTGGTGGTTAATAATGGTTCTTATGTTCCCTTAAGTACATATTGATGCATGTGGAGTGAGTGGGTGATTCTTGTTATGATCTTGTGACAAATGTTTGGTTCTCTGTGGGAACTAATAAGAGAAATGGGAGGATCCTTGTGCTGTAATTAAGGAAGACGACTGCTGGTTCCTAATTTATCCCGAGATTACCTTATTTATTCAGCCGTCATGTTCACTAGTATCAATTTACTTCTGAAAAACAATCGTTGGCATCCTTTTATTTTATTTTATATATATAGACAATTTGAACTTTCTATGAATTCCAACTTAGGTGTTCCAATTACCAAGCGTGACTAAACTACTAACATTGCAATGATCTCCAAGTAGTGCTTTTAAAGTGTCATATAAGTGCTCAGACGTTAGGTTGGCTGGTTTCCAATTATTCTCGTGGAATTATCATTTATATGCTTAGTTAACCTTTGCTTATAAGCTGTTTCACTGAAAATGCTTAGGAATTTGTCATATATCCCCTGACTTAGAGTTTTGTCATTACTGAAGATGCTTATAAAATTATATCTTGATGAGTTTTTATCTTCCCTTTTTGTTGTTTGTGGATCTTACAGGTCTATAAACTACCTAAAGATAGGATCTATGCCACATATTTTGGTGGAGATGAGAAATTGGGTCTGGCCCCTGATGCTGAAGCTAAAGATATATGGCTCAAATTTTTGCCATCAGGACGTGTGCTGCCTTTTGGCTGCAAAGTATACTTTCTTACTACTGTTCTCCTAGATTTCGTGATTATGAAGGTTTACAGTTTTCTGGAATTTTGATTGCTAATATATGTACAAGAACCAAAAGGTGAAAAATGATCCAGATATATATGTAAAGGTTGTTTCTGAGCTTATTAATGCAAGTTCCAAAATAGTATCATTGTAATGATACCTGTACCTGCCTTTCTGACTAATACAAGCGTGCTAACTCTTAAAATCAAGATTTTTTTTTTTGGTTCGCAAATTTGAAATTTTAAATCCATCTTTAGCAGAAATCAATATGCCATGCCTATTATCACCTTTTTTGCCTACCCGAAAAGTTTCATATGGTTGAAAATTTTTCTTTGTGTGCATTAACTACTCGCCTAATGCAGTATTAATTAATTATATTATTTTTTGTGTGGTTATGTAGGACAATTTTTGGGAGATGGGTGACACTGGTCCTTGTGGACCCTGCACTGAAATCCATTATGATAGAATTGGCAATAGAGATGCTGCATCATTAGTCAACAATGATGATCCTACATGCATAGAGATTTGGAACCTTGTCTTTATTCAGGTATAATTTGGCCCTGATTTCCTGTCGATCCCTATTTAGTGTTTCTGATATGAGGTATCTGAATCTTCTTCAAAAGGAGTCTTACTGCAGTTAATGGCATTTCCTTCCTGGTCTTGGTTACTATGGTGCCTGAAATTGATTTGATTTATTTTTGCTTTTGTTTGATTATTTCTGACAGTTCAATAGAGAAAGTGATGGCTCCTTAAAACCTCTGCCTTCTAAGCATGTTGATACCGGCATGGGCTTTGAAAGATTGACTTCTATACTACAGAACAAGATGAGCAATTATGATACTGATGTGTTCATGCCAATCTTTGATGCAATCCAACAGGTAAGATAGTGAGGATGGTGGCTGTCAAATTCTTTTTGTTTGATGGTATCGATTAGCTCTCTCAAGTGAAAACTGTGCCTCATCCAATCATTAGACATATTAAACAGACATGCAGTGTCCTGATTGACTCGTATTAATGGCATGCCTACCAGAATCTAATGTTTTGGATGTATTATTGCTCCACTCTCTGGTTCCATGCTTCTTTTGCGAAAATTTGATATTGTCCTTTGTAATGAATAGATGCTATTGCCCTCAAAATATAAGAGGCAGATTATCCGAGTGTTATGCCTACTGAGGCATGACTAAGTGTGAATTTTCATTATTTCATTGTCAAAGTTGATTATGGGACATGTATATGATCCATTTTATTTGCAGGCAACTGGGGCCAGATCATATTCTGGGAAAGTCGGGCCAGATGATTTAGACAAAGTTGACATGGCATACAGGGTTGTTGCAGATCACATTAGAACTCTTTCATTTGCCATTGCTGATGGGTCTTGTCCAGGTAGGGTGCTAGAGACACAATCGTTACCTGGCCCATTTTTTCTACCTTACCTTTCTACTCTTCTATCTAATGATTTCTGGTTTGAATAGAAACTTCAAAGGCAACATTCTTGTATTTTTCCTACCATTTTTGGAGAAAACAGGGAAAACCTTTTAGACTTTTGGAACGTAGTCTTTTGTCTGTCGATGGAGACTACAGCATGTAAAGAATGTAGACTGAATTTGCGAATAGTTATTGACTGGTGGTTCAATCCTAGGTGGTTGATATTTTTCTTTTAGTTTTTCTTACTTCAATGGGTTAATCTGTACAAACGAGACAGTTTTTTGGAGAAGGGGAGACTTCCTTTGATCTTTGTGATTTTTCCCTGTCCTAAAATTTGAGCTTGAGAGCTCCTATTTTGGTACTCTTTTTGGCCTTTTATATACAGGTTCTTTGGAGTGTATGGAGGTTAGTTGACATGTAAACATGTAAACATGGAAAGATTCTTATTGGTAACATCAGCCCTTAGTTTTCGAATAAAAGAAAACCTTATACTTGGACAGGCTTCTTATATTGTTTTGATATTGCTTTCAGTAATTTTTCATATAAAAACAAGATGGAATTTACTCATCAATATTTGGAAGTTCTACTCCTATGTCCTGTTGAAGCCCATGCTTGAATCCAATTTTCTGAGGATTGGTTTAACTTATGTAACTGAGGGTTGTCAAGGTATAATTACTTATTCTTATGACAACGGACAGTTGAAAGCATAGTTGGGGTATCTAAATTCTTTTGAAGTGCTCTTGTGGTTTTTTTGCTCGTTTAGTTTTATCTGTGAAATATTTATCTCTATTATATTCTCTTTCAGTGAAAGGGTAGCTTAGTTGCTTCTGAAAGTGAATAGCTACGAAATCAATATGTATTTTGCTTCTGATCACCTTTACTGATTGACGAGTAGAGTTTTAAACTGTACTAGATGTGTAGGCAACAAAAGCGTGAATCTCTGGAACCATCATAGGGACTTCTAACTTATCTTTTGTAATGCTTTGATACTGTTCTTGTTCTTCTGTTTTATGTACAATTATTCTGCTATTTTCTTTATCAGTGAAAAGATGGTCTTCTTGTGGATGTGTATTTTCTACGAAATTATTCAATCTTTTGCAAGCTCTTACCCTTAGCGTCACTTGTGCCAATTTACGTGATGTGTAGGCAATGAGGGTCGCGAATATGTTTTGAGGCGTATTCTGCGTAGGGCTGTTCGTTATGGTAGTGAGGTCTTAAAAGCTCAGGAAGGATTTTTCAATGGGTAGGGGAGATGTCTTGTGTTTCTTGTTGTTATTTTTGGTACATCTTTGCATCTCTCCTACTCTTTCTTCCTTTGAAACTAATTAAACTGTCAATGGATGAATTTTTAGGCTTGTAGATGTTGTGGTGAAATTGATGGGGGATGTTTTTCCGGAGTTGAAACAAAATCAAGTGCGCATTAGGGACATAATTGCAGAAGAAGAATCAAGTTTTGGCAAAACTTTGCTCAAGGTAATTGAATAGCTTTGGAATCATAGTCATCCTTTAGTTAATATGTAAATAATGAGGTGATCAGTTATCTTTGAGATGCACTTTTTGAGGGGAGGAAGGCTATGACACTTGGAGTGTACTCTAAATTTCATCATCATTCTATTCTCGTTGCTCTATTTAATATTTTGAATGGTATAGCATTATTTTTCCTGGAAATCTGTTTCTGGAATATTTCCAGTTGGAATGCAAAGTTGATAGCCTATATGGAATTATAAGCTTACCATATAGAATAAGGTTCTCTAAGGTTACCTGTATTTTTAAGAAACTGCAACTGATCATGAAATAGTGTCATTGAAGTATTTGCTATAATAGCGTGATATTCTATACCAAATTTGTGGATAATTATAAACATGATCCGTGTCCATAAAAATTTCAACATTCATATAAGTTGAACATGGTGAAACAGCAAAATCATATAGTGGGTGTTTGGCGAAGTTTTAAAAACACTGTTCAGTTTTCAAGCACCAAAAATAATTTCTGACAAAAATTATCTAAATAAGAATAGGGTGTGGCTCCAAAAAGTCAAATAATTCATTTTTTATTTGGTTATATGAAAACAGTTTTTAAGACACAAGATAGGTTTTTCTTTTTGCACTTGTACACAGTCTCAACAGCAGAAAAATCCTTTCCTCTTCTTCCAAATGAAACAATAGGAGTGCAATGACGGACATTTTCACATTATACCCTCCTTTTGCTGTACTTAAGTGAAACATTATAGCAAATGAACTGTGGACGGAACATCCCCATGCATAACATATTTTGTTTTAGACAAGAATCCAGGAACAATAAGCAAGCTTGCCTTCCTTCTTTTTTAGTATTTTTTATAGTGGGGCAAAAAATGAAAACAATTCTGGGGTGAAGATAGACAACCGATTACAGAATTAGGAAGTGGTTCTCATGGGCATCCAAGGCACATTTGTTAATGGCTCACTTCCTTTAAAGGAGATCACCATTGTGTTCTGAATTGCAGATCATGCTAATTAAGCAACTTTAGCTGATACTGTGGAATCTTGCAGATATTAGATCACAAATGATATTTATAAAAATGATAATTTTCTTATGCATCTGTCTAACAATTATTGTGCTACTGCCTTGGAAACATTACTTCTGTTGAATTTAAATCGGCTGTTACTTTCAGATGAGTACTTTCTTCTCTTTGGAAAATTTGTGAGATAGCATATTCATGAAAAGAGAAAGTATAAGACTAAATGTTCATATTTCATTTGATAGGTTATATTTTTCTCCTTTATTTTTATTTTTATTTTTAATTTTTTTTAGTAGTGTGGGGAAAGATGGTAAGCATTTGTACCTTGTTTGTTGAGAGATCGATATCTTTTCTGTATAATGTACCGTGCTTTGGTGCTTTATCTGCATGATGTGATCTTGGCTCTTAGGTTTCCTCGCGTTGTAGGGAGATTGACATAGTTTCTTCTAATGACCCTGCCTTTGGTAAAGATAATTGATTGCCATTTACTTGTTTTCAGGGAATTGAGAAATTTAAGAAGGCTGCTCAGGAGGTTCAAGGGAAGATATTAAGTGGGCAGGCAAGTATTATACTGAGATCACTCTCTGTCTCCCTTGTCTAAAAATTTTTGTTTGCTGTATTTCTATTATTGATGGTAGAACTGTTCTCATCGTGTAAATGCCTACCTTCCAAAATTGGCTTCCTGCTCAACTTGAATTAGGTTCTTTTGGAACTTTTAGTATCCCTAGAAGCGTGGAAGTAGATTTTAAGGTTCAGTGTTATCACCTCTCTTCTGAAAGTATTTTTTCTTGAAGCTGTCCTCAAATCCTCCAGTTTCTCTCCCTTCTTTCGTACACATTTAGTTAAAAGTTCAGAGTAATGAACTCTAGAGTCACAATAAGCAGTCGTTTTTGTTTTTTCTTCTCCATGGAGGGAGGGAGGGAGGGAGTGGAATCCTCTACTGAACTTTCCTAGATTTCTTCCTCTTTATCCAATTATAAGGTTCTCATTTAGTGTTTAACATCAATCCATTGTTGAATTTGGTGCAGTAGGATTCTTTTCATATTTGAACAGCTGACTTTTCAACAAGGTCTTTTGTTGTCATCATCTGTCAAGGAAACCCCAGCCGTTTCTGTAGAAGATCAAATTCAAACATCGTTGGTCTCAATAATTTTGTTTTAGCAAATATTTCCTTCCTCATTGAATATGTGAGACAAGAAGGAACTCGCTAGGCTTGTTCCCCAGTTTGGGTACTTATATTGACTAATATTTATGGAACTTCGTCAATTTTACTCACTTGAGCCTAGATGCTGATATGGATCCATACTTGTATAGTTGGAGAAACAGATCTAATTGAGTCAAGTTGACAAAAAGTTGGAAAACTCCGGGGTAACTGAAACTGTCATTAAGATTTTCAAATTTAATGGCTTGCGTAATTTTAAGAATTTGTTCTTCTTATCATACCAATGGCCATTCTGACCCAGTGTATTTCCTGCTGCAGGATGCATTTGTTTTGTGGGATACGTATGGCTTCCCATTGGATTTGACTCAGGTATGTGGAATTTCTCTTTTTCCTTTTGTTGTACATGTTTGTTACGTACTCAGTTTACTGATTATCTTTTGTTTATCAGTTGATGGCTGAAGAGAGGGGCCTACTGGTTGATGTTGAGGGCTTCAATAATTGCATGGATGAGGCAAGAGAAAGGTCAAGGAGTGCTCAAACTAAGGTTCTAAGAGTTCACTTTCTGCGCTTTTCTTATACTTTTGCCCATGATTATATAGAGAATCAAAACTTAATCTTCTGTGCAATTAGTGCCAGGAAAAAAACTGATGGTTTAGTAAATCGAAAAATAGCAAACGCATGTTGTAAAGAAGGGAAGAGGGAATATATATACTTTATATCTATGTCGTACTTGGTTCTAAGATTATTTGTTGGCAGCAAGCTGGCGGAGCTATTGTCATGGATGCTGATGCAACTGCAGCGATGCACAAAAAGGGGGTTGCTGCTACAGATGATTCCTTCAAATATATTTGGTTCAAGGTTTGCTATTAAATAACTCTATTACGTCCGGATTATTACTGACTGGAGTTTGAAATAAGCACCTGTGTTTGTTATGAAAGTTGATAACAACTCTTGTATTTCAACTTTGAAAGAACATAAATAAGTTAAAGAGGTGTGTCTCGACCATTTTGTTATCTCTTAAGTTGGAAGTTGGAATTTGTTTTGTAGCTACCCATGCTGATGGCTATACCTCTTCTTTTACCATTTCAGTAAATAGTACTCAAGAGACTGAGATCGTTGAACTATTCTTATAGATGATTTGTGATGTAAGAATTGATAAATAGTATCCACCTTAGCTGAATGGAATTTCTGTGTGCATGAGTCTTAAGCTTACTTAACACCTTTTGGTGTCAGACTACTGTATTTGTATTAATGTAATTTGCATTTTTATGCTATTTCAGGACCATGAAAGTGTAATAAAAGCAATTTACACTGGTTCCCAATTCTCGGAAAGTGTTGGTCCTGGCAACGAAGTTGGAATAGTTCTGGAATCCACAAGTTTCTATGCTGAGCAAGGTGGACAGGTATTGCATGCCATACCTTATTTTGCAACCTATTTATGTCATTGTAGAGTTTGAAGGGATTTATCCAGTTCTTTTGGTTGTGGAAACCTAAATGGTAACGACACAGTGATTATTCTTCTTTTTTTTTTTTTGGTCTGCATGACATGCACAAGTGGCTTGGGTTCAGTCTATGGAGAATCTTCTTTTAGAGACTCAGATACCTGATGAAGTTGGCGAGTAGAATATGTCCATAAGCCGAAGATTGCCTTGGTGTCCAATAGTATAGTTTTCTGAATGAATATTAGCACTAGGTCAGAGCTGTCACAGTTAGCCATTCAGGGACTCAGAGGCCTGTGCTCTAGCCCTTTTAACTGGAAGGATGGATATATGCTTTTGTGGAATATACGTGATATTGACTGTTATAGTAATGCCAACTGAAATGTATGCATTGGGATCTCAATTATTAGCAACACTTGTGGACTGAAGAATGCACCAAGATACTTAAGATGGTGAAAGTTGGGAGTTATTTTGCTGTATCTAACCATTAGTTATGCATCTATTTTGGCTGATCGGATTCTTCTCTTGATGGTTGCTATGCACCTAATAGTGTTGTTGTGGTTCTAGATTTTTGATACTGGATTACTAGAAGGTCCCTTTGGCTCGTTTCAAGTTTGTAATGTTCAAACTTTTGGGGGTTTCATTCTCCATATTGGTTCTTTTACTGGAGAGACTGGCAAATTTGTTGTGGGTGACAAAGTAATTTGTAAGGTAAAATGATGATTACTTCTCAATTACTCCGAGTTTCTTCTTTTCCTTTTTTCTTTTTTAACTCTTTGCAGTTTTCTGCAGGTTGATTACGACAGGCGTAGTCTTATTGCCCCTAATCATACCTGTACTCATATGTTGAACTTTGCTCTCAAGGTATGCTTGAGATTACCATTGCTCATGAACTTATAAAATTATTCTTTGTTAATCCTTTTGCACTTATGTTGAAATTACTTGAATTGTGAGTGCAGGAAGTGCTTGGAGATCATGTGGATCAGAAAGGATCTATTGTTCTTCCTGAAAAACTAAGATTTGATTTTTCACATGGTAGGCTCTATTTGAATGGCCATTCAGGTTTTATGTGAGTTTATGGATATGACTTTAACCCTCTGCTAAACTTGGACAGGCAAGCCTGTAGATCCTGATCATTTGAGAAGGATTGAGTCGATTGTCAATGAGCAAATAAAAGCTGAACTTGATGTATTTGCTAAGGATGCAAGCCTTGATGAAGCCAAGCATATCAATGGTTTACGAGCTGTTTTTGGTGAAGTAAGTTGCTTCTGTTGCCCTCTCAACTAGGTTGTTGCATGCCTTGGGGTTTCTGTATTCGTCAACATTTTACCTGTTTTTGCCATAGGTGTACCCTGATCCAGTTAGAGTTGTGGCAATTGGACGGAAAGTTGAGGACCTTCTGGCTGATCCAGAGAACAAGGAATGGTCGTCCATTTCTGCAGAATTTTGTGGAGGTTAAGTCTTGTATATTATGCGTGCCTTTTGTTGCACCTCTTCTTTCTGAACGTTGTGTTGAATTTGTGCTATGGATACATGTAGGGACACACATATCAAATACACGGGAAGCTAAGGCATTTGCATTATTGTCCGAGGAGGGAATTGCTAAGGGAGTTCGAAGGATTACTGCTGTCACAACCGACTGTGCTTATAAGGCATTGGAACTAGCATACTCGCTTGAGCAGGAAGTAAATGATGCATCAAAGATAGAAGCAAGCCTGCTGGAAAAGGTTGATTTTTGCCCCCCTTTCGCTGTCTCAGTTTTACCTTCGGACATATGGGGTGATTTATAGTTATGTGTCTCATATATTCCTCTATCTAACGTTGGTTGAATCTTGTTATCCTTACTGCAGACAGTAGCTTCTTTGAAAGGTCGTGTGGACTCAGCACCTATTCCAGCAGCCAAGAAAGCAGATATCAGGGCGAAGATTGCCTTACTTCAGGTAGTACAGTGAACTCAACTGCTGCTTGGTTATTAATCTGGCTTGCTCATCGTGTCTGCTTTCATTTTTAGTTTTAACAACTCTGTCATTCTTCTTATCTCTGTGTTCTTCTATATGTTCTTGACTGGCTTTGTAATTCTAGAATCAAGTGAGAAAGTTGCAAAAGAAGATTGCTGAAGAAAATATACAGAAAGCAGTGAAGATTGCTACCGAGACAGCCGAAGCAGCTGCTTCTGAAGGGAAAGCCTTCTGTGTTTCCTGTGTTGATGTTGGTTTGGATGCAGCTGCAGTACGTGAAGCAGTTCTGAAAGTCTTAGAACAGAAGGTTATTGCCCCTCACTTTGTTGATAATAATTTTTCGGTTTGTTCAGGCTGTCCATATATGATTTCATTAAATGGATAGCACGAATCCATCAGTTTCAGTTCAGAAATTCATAAATTGTTGCAATCTTTATAGTTAAAATCTTCCAAACTAAAATGAAAAGTGGTTTCAGTCTATAATGGTTATGGATCCCTGTTTTTGATTGTATAGTTCTAGATTATGTATTTTGGATTTTTGCATGTATAGGAATAGTGTGACAATTGAGAGATACTTGCGCACTATACCTAGCATAAAATATTAAGATTGTTGTGATGGGTGGACAGGGAATATCTACTATGGTTTTCAGTACAGACGAAACAACTAATAAGGCTGTGGTGTGTGCCGGGGTGCCAGAGACGGGAGACAAAGGCAAGAATTTGGAGGTGTCAGAGTGGTTAACAGCAGCTTTGGGGCCTCTAAAAGGACGATGTGGTAAAGGAAAAGGTGGTCTTGCATCAGGCCAGGTTAGTAATTCTTACGTGCTCTTAGTCTAATGAACCATCAAATAAACAACTTCGGTTTTTGTTTTGATAGAACCTTGCACTAGTGCTGTGAACACTAGAAGATAAGCTTACAAGTGGCAAACTGCTCTCATCTTAAGTTTTCTAACAGTGAAGGAATTTGTTATTAACTTGATCAATGAGATTTTCGGTGAGGGAGTGGGGTTTGTCTTCTCTTGAGTCAATTTTTTTCTACTTAAACACAAAGTCTTCCCTTAATTACTTAGCATCGGAAGACGGCTAAAAAAATAGACAAAAATACACAACCAAAAAAAAAAAAAAAAGAAGAAAGAAAGAAAGAACCAAAGGAACTCACTGAGGCTTCACTACTATTGTCCACGAGTTTGTTGATTTCTGCTTCAGAGAGGAATGGGCATCTATCTTGTGTCTGCTACTGCTGATGAGTTGGAGACCTTAGTCATTTTTTCATTTGATTGGGTTGGTGTTATATAGTAATTGTCTGATAATCTCCTGTAATGAATTGTCAATTTCAGGGAACAGATGCCTCACATGTAGATGAGGCCATCAGTTTGGCGACAACATTTGCATCAATGAAGCTGCAATGATTCATTATGTAGAGTCCGATTCCTGTGGAAGAAACATGGGCTCATTTCCAACCTACAGAAATTCAAAGACCTCGGAACTAAATGGGACTCTTGATTGAGCGGTTGTCACGTTTGATACCATACTTAGCTCTAAACATTATAAGTAATGTTGTAGAAATTCGTGTTAGCATTTGTAGCATCTTTGGTAATTTATTATAATCTTATTTACATTTTGGCCGTAAAAAGTCCTAAGAGGACGACCTGTTCCCTAACTCCTAAAACCGAATCTCACGAGTCGCCAAATGTAGGACTACAAACGCTGTCAGGAACCCAACTTGCAAAAGAAGGTAAAAATATATTGACTTAAATAGTTTTTATATTTAAGTTACATTGGTTATACAATGATTGAGGAGTATTTGGCTTTGTTGAGAGTAAATGTTACTTATAATCTCTTGGTCCTATGTTCAACATTGAGTGTGTGTGGGTGTGAATTACAAAAAAAAAAAAGTTACTTAGGTTATATGATGAGTTTGTAAATTGTGAGAGTTTGAATGGAAATATGCCTTGGAGTTTACTAGAAGCCATGAAAGTGACATATGTTACATGCTTTCCTTGAATTATTTGGGAAGCTCTTGCGTTCTCAGTTGCTTTCCGAGGAAACTTTATTATAAGGTATTAGATGCTCTGTGTCGAGAAACCGTTGTGACACAACGAGTATTAGATGCTTGGGAAAGGTTCACAGGATGAAAAGGTAGTCCATATCTTCTCAGCATCTAGCGTACAATTGATTCATGGTACTGTACTAAGTGCATAAAACTTTTTGCTGTGTCAATTTTCCATGGATCAGTAATAAGAAAAACCCGTACTTTGTTTCTCTGGATTTGGGGTCGAATCTTTTATTAGAAGGGACAAATTACAAAATTCTTGCTCTTACCATGATAACTGGGGAGATGGTTTGCTCATGGCATAATAAGTGAAAAATCTTATGGAGGCGTAGCTTTGATTCTATCTACAATTAACTTATGTATGCTTGTTTTTTTTTTTCTTTTATTTACTTTTTGAATAGGGACATAGTCTTGATCATTTATATTGATAACATATGGGAATTTGAAAGCCAAAACTGTTAGATATAATACGCGCTTGCTTAAAATAAAATCAAATATAAAAGATTAGCATATTAGCACAAATGAGTTATTATTAGGTAAATAGGGGTTTGAAGATATGGATACATATTACAAGGTATTGATTTGTAGCCCTTTAGTTATGATGGATAATGTGTCTTCTAAACCAAGTAAGAATGAATAGCGGTTCACTTTTTCCATTTACTTTTTCTTCAGAAGCATCCAAAATCGAGGAATGATTTAATGGTGCTCCTCACTTTCACGACCCCACCACACTCCAAGCCTTCTGAAAAAGAGAGCCTTGTCCCAGAAGGGCATGGCATTTGAGATCCTTTTATGATAATAAAAAGGCAATGCCTTTATTGCCTCCCGAGATCTCTTCTTTTTCTTGCTTTAGTGTTGTCCTGGGCATCCACTTTATGATCAATTATGATGGTCGAGAGAAAATTGCTAGTTACTTAACTTATAACTTTTAAGCAATCTTTTTTTCTTTCACTTTTGTTACTTAAAGTATGCATTGAAAATACAGGAATTCAGAATTGTTAGAAAGTGAAATCATGCTGGAAATCAGATAAATCAGAAACCATATTATTTTCAAATGTTGAACCAAGCTAGCTTTCAAGCTTGGTAAAAAACAATGATAGAAAATATTTTATTCATGGGTTATTTCACTTAATATCTTAAGGATTAAGTAAAATATAATTTATTCTTTATAAAATTTAACATGATATTAGAGTTTATATTTTCTTTAACACCTTTATAGACATAGTAAGCCCTGATTTATGAAAAAAAATATATATATGACATGACAAGATGATTTAAAATTAGACCATTAAGGTGATGTGGTGTACTAAATAAATAATGTAAAATTATTTTACTTTGTTACAGAATTTATTAAGAATTTAAGTTTTATCTTCTCTTTATTTGTTTTTTGATAAAAATTCTTATAAAAAGTATTAAGTCTTTAAAAAGAAAATAATTAAATATAAGCCTTTCTCTTTAAAATTTAAAACATTAGATAGCCTTTACTTATTATTAAATTTGTTGAGAAGTGTACCCTTAACAGTTGTAATGTGTCACCTTCATTGACGGCAGATGGACTGTTGAGGGACAGGCGCTGTTAATGAGAAACGTTAGGAGCATAAAAGGACCCGCAACCACCAGCAACTGTCAGCAATAACTGTCTCAACGGTTTCTTCCTTCCTCTCTCGTGCCGAGGAAAAGGACCAAAGCCCAGCCTGAGAAATTGACCCATATAACGCGAGAAAGAGATGCTCATACTGGTTAAGCCATGAAAAATCAGTTTTATATCCCGTCAAATTAGCTGAAAACCGGTAGGGCCCGTTAAGATCTCTCTAATGGGAAGATATCATCCTTCAACCTTTTCGTTGAATCTGTTGCCCATCGACATGGTTTGATTTTTTCTTCAGTCACAATTCAAATTTGTAAAGTTTCAGCACAGTCGATTTGACCACCCTGATAACTTGCATCGTCCACTGAACTCCGGTGAAATGATTGATGGAACAATGGTGTATCCAAAGACTGAGCAAGGGCCGCAACCTCTCCCGTTTGATGAGGTTCAGAACCAGCTGGGAAATATACGAAAATCATTGAAGAGGATGAATTTGGATGAATTAGGAACAAATGTGACTGCGGTTGAAGAAGGCCAGGCGGGGCAGAATCTACCTTCTGCCTCGCCATTTGCTTCGTTCTCTCCTGGTAATGTCGATTGGAATGAAACTTTCTGTAAAAACAGGATCGGTGATGATTGGAGGGGAGTTGCTAACCAGCTTGAAGAATTGACTGTTGGAGAAACAATGCCAACAATATCATTGACATCTGTGGATTCTTGTGCTCCTAAAAGGAAGCAGATATCTTCGAATGGGGTGGTGGGGGAGATTATCGGGAAGAGACAGAAAAGGATTTCTCAACAATTTTCTTTTATTTAACATATTTCTGAGAATCGAATGTAAAACTTCCTAGTCGAAAGACTCGGGTCCCTAGTAGCTATCTAGGCAACTAGCAAAACGACAAAATATCCGAACCTTGGGGAAGCTACAACTTTCTACCACGTGGGCAATGAAATTTGGGTATGCTACGACTGTTCTCGGAGGTGACATTGATTTTTCTTCAAGCTACAACTTGCAGGGCCTGCCTTGAGGGTACAGCAATCACCTCGGGGACGCATGCAGCATTTGTGACTGCACTCTGATGTTGTCATTCCATAGCAGTAGTAAATGACATATTTCTAGAGTAGGTCACGGTGAACAGTCCAACATGTTGGACATATTAGCCGACGAAGTCACTGGAAAATTTCTGGTGGAGAATGTAGCTATTAGATATGGTGGGTATGGACAAAATTAGGAATATTGATAATACAGTAGTTTTATATATAAGGATAAATAGTATGGGATTTTAAGGACACCACGTGTTTTTTGTGTTACGGTAATCAAAGAGATATAACAGTTGAATGGGAAAGATACTGAAAGGCCTATTTCCGTGTGAATGTAAGATTTATCCATAATAAGGAATGTTGGACTTCAGTTGCCGAATGTACTACAAAGGCTAGTTTAGAACACAAGCACATTAACGTTCATGGCGATTGAATGCCACTGATTAGTGAATTCATGGAACACCCAAGGAGAATGCTATTTCAAGCCATCTGTTTTATTTGATATCTTTTGAGACAGACGCTGTGAGTATGCACACATATATGCACGGGCTGCTGAGGCTCTTTAGCACAAGAAGACATGGGTTCAGCCAAGAAGTGAAGAAGTTTGTCAGAAGTACTTCGTCTTCACCTTGTTGTTGCTCTTTGTTGCAGGAACTGTTGAGAATCATATATTCAGATCCAGACCCCAGACGCCAATTGCAAAGGACTGCCTCGGCTTTCTTCTAGCATCTTTTGGATATGGATACTGTGCTCTTTCATTGTACTTCTCTTACATAATTCGTTCAGTCAAACAGCCAATAAAATCTCATTTGGATTGCTTAGACTTGTTTGATCTTTCGTAAGGATGAATATTTTGCATTAGCATTTTGCTTAGATAACAAGTTTGTCGTTTTAAAGAAAGTTCTTAAGTATAATTTGAGAAATGTGGAACAACTTATATCTTGTTGACATTCTCCTAATCTCAAAACACAAATGGTCCCACACGTAGAGATAAGAAACCATGATGTCAGAAAAGAAGATGCCAATAAGAGTTTCTGATTTAGATTTTGTTGGCATGAAGATCATTATCTTAACATACTTCTCACAACCTAGATTGATTATTGGTTTCATGTTGAGAAATTACAGATTTTTTCACAAATCATTATAAAATTGTTGTTGTTTCTTGAATCTAAGCTTTGATATATAATTTTAAACAACATGAAACAACCCATATCATCACTTACATCTTAATTAGTTAGTGTTTTGGCTTCTTTGCATAAAGTTGCAGGCCATTACATCATTACGACCTAGAAAAGAAAATTCATGAGCACCTTATATAATCGTAAAGAGAAAGCTACAAGCCCATAAACATCATCATTATGACCCAAAAATGAAAATTCATGGGCACGTTGTATAACCACAAATTTCTTCATTACTCCCTTCAATCGTCAACCTCAAAATTGATTATTAAACTTTAGTCCTCCAAGACAAGCTAGAGGCTCCAATTGGCCTACCCAGCTACTGTCTTGGGTTCCACATCCAACGCTGAGATCCTTAAGAAATTGAGCCAATTCGCGAAATTCCCCAAGCATGCAATGCCTCGTCATACCAAAAGCAGCACGAAAAGTTTAATAAGCCTTAAGAAAAGTTACTATTGCATGGACGCCGGGAATAAATTGGAACCTACCCTAAGTTTTGATTGGTTGATTAGAACCTACTTTGTAAGGTCCCAAAATTGACTCCATGACCGTTTCTGCACGTGATGGCAGCAGCCATAAATGGCCGTTGACAGTACTCTAAGCTGTAAAATAAACAATCTTGGTATATCTTGTATTGAATTATAATAGTAATCCGATGTGTTTGGAAGTTAGTTTTTAAAAAATAGATAAATATATTAAAATTTACATCATATGAAGGGACTTCTGAAAATCGAACGTGTGGCTCATATTATTTATACATAAGTTTGTTATACTAATCAACATGTTATTACTTTTTATAGACTGATTTCAAAAAAAAAAAATTGAAGCCCATCATTGCATACATCTGAAATTTGGATTATGTCCAACCTTCTGTCGGTTAAATTCTAACCCATCATTGCATGCTCTATCCTTTTCTGCAATCCTTTTCTTTTCCTTTAATCCCAAGAAAATAAATCAGCAGAAGCAGATAAGAAACCTGTAGCAAAGAACACCCAATACCCACAGAGACAGCTGTGATCAACAGGAATAGAATACGAACCAAGTTGGGCTTAGAATGGTCAAACAATGGTTAAGTAAAGACGATTAAAGCGGTGATATTCTGGAATCGATTCTATCTACCTTGTCATCATAGCCAACCAAACAATCCTTGTAGTCAATCCTGTCCTGTTCCTTTTTTTCCTTGGAAACTACCTCCTTGTTTTGCATTAAGACTCCTGCTCTCATCTCTCTCTCTCTCTCTCATAAAGTCTCTCTCTCTCTCTCTCTCTCTACTATTATAGCGGGCAGGGCAAGGCGGGGGTAGTGTCACTGCCCATTGGGTTTTCGAGCACTGACCCAAACTTTACTGGCACACTCTGCTTTCGCTGCTGAAATCTACGGGTACGCTTTGGTTCAGAGAGAATTGGATTCCTTTTTGCTTTTTTCTAGCTTTGCATATAGTTCACCTCCTATTCTCTGCTAGTTTTTTCTCACTGATTCTCGGCTTCCTCGTTCTTTCCTCTCTCTTTCTTGGAAAATCTTTCTCTGGGTCTGTGTTCTTTTCAGGTAACCTCGCCTTAACCCCTTCGGGTAGCTTCAACTTTTCTTGCTTTTTTCCTACTATTTTCTCGCTCACGACTAACGTAACCCATACTATTTTTCTCTCCCTAGATCTGGGACGAACTAACGTACAAAAAAATCGCCTTTCTTTTTTATGTTTCTCTCCATTTTCTCAGGCTCCAAGTTTAGCCTTTCGCTCCGTCTTGTGCCTTTTTTCAAACCTCTTTCGGGAGATCCAACGGTGGGGCCGCACCGGGGAACAGATCTGACGGTTTGTGCGTCACGTTGTTTTCTTGCAGGACCGGGACGTCCGTACAAATGGAGACCAAAAGGAGCTTCGTTGACGTTAACCAGGGTTCGTTGCTAACGTACGCCACCCAAACCATAGCTTCTCTGGTTAACTCGGCTTTGCTCAGTGCTCAAGTGAGTTCAGTTTCTTCTCTTCCCCACGCTTTTTAGCGCGCGTATAATCAACGCTATGCGAAAATTTAACGATTTCATTTAGATTCGAATATTCGAATATTCATTTGGGGTTTTATTTTTTTTTCTCCTTTAAATAATAGGCGGAGTGAAATTGTTTTATTTGGACATTGGAGACTGTGTTACAGTACCTGTGAAACATCACGGATACCATGGACCGTGGTATTTATATAGTACTAATGGTTGTTGAGGTTGTTGTCCTATAAAGATATAGAACTTATTTCTTGTGTTTTTTTTTATTATTTGAATTTCTCTCTTCTAGATTTTAGCCTCTTATGACATTTTTAGTATTTTCTATCACATCCAGTGGAGATTCTTGGACCACAAATTGGGGCAGTAACGTCTGTCTGTCGATGTCGATTGACAATAAGGTGGCCCATGTTGAGCTTGGGCCACCCTGTCCATTCAGCTTCATCCTCCTCACCCTTTCTTCAATAGTTGAGATATCAACTGTTTAAGATATGGGAGAACTTGAACATATGAGGAAGAACTAAATCATGGGGACTTTGTCTATGATTGATGGACATCAGGACTGAATTCATAAGTAATAAGGTCTTATATATTTTTATTTTTTTGGACAAGTAAACATGTTTGGTAACTAACTATTAGACTTTACTGACCTATTGACAATGAAATATCATATTTGAATGTAACTTTTGTTGTGGGACAATCATTACTTTTAACAATTAGTGCATGCAACTTTGAGACCAAATCTGACTTATGCTCAAACCGTGCTATTTTTGTCCAGCCAAACTATCTTCAGTTACCTTTAAACTCAAGTCAGATTTGATTTGACACCTTGAATTTGAGGAAATGTTATATTATTTGGTTGTCAACAAGATAGAAGCCCAGGAATTGGTTACTAGGTGGCCCCTGCCTAAAAAATGTAGTACTGCCTATTTGGTTCTGTATAATACCATGGGTTGCTAAGATTTCTATGGAACTATGAATGGTTCCCGTAATATTTTATCCTGTAGTTATGTTGCTTTATTGAGTCTTCTGTTTCATGGGTTCCCTAACGACAGCTTTGGTTCAGTGGCCTGGTTTTGTACCATCGTATGTTGCATCATATACTTACTCTTTCATTTCGTGTCATTCATATAATTTCAGGGTCCCCTTGCACCACTCCTAACTTCAACACCCAAAAGTGGAGGTGATTGTTACAGTATGTATCACTCAAAGGCAGTTGATGGTGGGGAAGATGGAGATGAAGGCAACGGTCATGAGGGGGACGGTGGGTTTGGAGAAGATGAAGAGGGGCTGTCTTCAGAAGAGGGAGGCGGTGCACACAACCCGAACAGCAACGGTGACAATTCTAAGAAAGGGCTTGAGGGACAGGCCGCCGGTGGAGCTGGGGATGATAATGCCGACAGAGAAGATGAAGAAAACGGCAATGACGGTGGTAATAACGGTGGTAATGATGATGATGATGACGACAATGATGACAAAGAGGAAGATGAAGACAATAAGGAAGAAGATGAAGACGATGATGAGGACGAAGCTGGGGTAGAGGACGAGGAAGAGATTGTTGAAGAGCAGGACGATGAGGATGAAGAAGAGGATGAAGAAGAAGAGGCCCTCCAGCCTCCAAAGAAGAGGAAGAAGTAGAAGATCAGAGAGATCTTGTACTTGTTTCAACTATCCAACCTAGCTCTCCCAAGCAGGAGCGACTCTGCAGAGCAATAGGGTAGTTAACTGCGTTTTAGCTTTTAAAAACGAAGTTTCAACTGGAGGATAATGGTCTCATGGGCCTGTTTATTTTCAAATCTTATGTTAGAATAACTCTGATCCTTGATGTGAACCTTTTTACCAACCTTTTCTCACTTCATATCAACATCGCATTTTATTATAGGTCTTTTTTATACTCAGTACAACTTCCAACCACTGCACCTACTTTAGAAAAACCTACACTTTACTCACATAATGCTATATGCTTTTACTTTCACATATCCAGGCGTACCCATTTCTTCAGATAGTACAAAAGAAAAGTTCTTGCTAACTTAGAAGGGAATTAATAAACCATGATTCACAACCCTTAAAAGGTAATTTTAGAACCCAAATAGTCTAGATAGGACGTCGTAGAGTAAAACAAGATATGCACCATAATTGAACTACACATTTGTTATGATTAGTGAAACAATTAGGTTAAAAAATATAATTATCATTACAATTAAAGGTCTCTATATAATTGTAGAATTATGAAATATCTTTTAGATATAGTAAATTTTTTGATAATATCAAGGTAAGATTTTTATCATTACGTAAAAGTACATTTTTTTAATGATATTTAATTAGAATTTCTTTAAAGTTTATCTATAAGTAAATGAAGTATAATTGAACTACATATTAAATGGTCTAGCCTTTTAAATAATGATCCTACATGAGGAATGACAGACTAGGTTTGACTATACTTTTCTTTGTTTGCTCTCAATTTTTGACAAAAATAATTTCAAAATGGATTGGGAGTGCATTGTCTTCTTTTTTCTTTTTTCTTTTTTCTTTTATATTCATCTTTTTTTTTTTTTGCATTGGGAGATCTGCTTCAAAATTGGGAAGAAGGAAATACTTTAAAATCTTTTGCTTACAATCTTGGATAGCATGGAAGCTGCAAAAGCTTAGAACTCCAGTGCTAGTCGTCGTGTTTCTCAAAAACCTTTATGTCTTGACATTCATGTCTTCTTCATTAAGATTCTAAGTTCCAAGCTTTGAATGTCAATTTTAAGATTCAATCTTGGCGTTAGTTTGATCACACGACAAACATTGCATCATAACTAAAAGAGGGCAGCTCTTGAATATATAAAAGTATATTAGATTAAGATATTGTTAATATACAAAACATTCTTTTTTAATATGCCCATTGTCCCAAACTTGAAAAAATTAGAAAAACTTGGTCTATTGAAATCACAAGCTGATGAAGTATTATATTTTTGAACATGAGTCCCACGTTAAAGATGATCTAATTTTTTCCTATAAAATAAATTAGTAAGAGGGAGACACTTGAATAGATAAAAAGTATAATATAAAAAAATATTAACAATATGGAAAAAAATCCACTAATCTTTTAACACTTTTGTCTCCTTTTTTTTTCTCAATTTTTCTCCTACATTTTCCTTCAAAATTTTCAAATCTCCAAAGGGAGACAACAACTAAAACCAACATATCAAGGTCAAAAACTCTACCTGGCCCTTTTGCATCGTTTTATAGTGTTGTTTTATTCAAATCTTTTGTCAGCCGTGGGTCCATATGACACTTCCTATCGATTTCTGCTCTACTCTGTCATGTTCTTATTCTATATGGTTTCATCTTATAATAGCTGGGGATACTTTAGGTTTAAAGCGAAGCTGAGGCATAACAAGAAAACTGAATCATATTTGTTATGAATTTCTTTTCTTTTCCCATTTTGAATCCAATGGTTAAGATGTTAGTTCTCATGATTGATTATTCTTCTATAGAACTAAAAATGAAAATTGTTAAAATGTGGAAAGTACATGTTTGTTTTAAAAATATCAAGCTAAGCATTCATCTCTATTCAATGAGATATACATTGTTATTCTTTTGTCTCTAGAGCTCTGTTTGTTGTTGAAATTTTATTAGCTTTTGTATGCTTTAATGGATCATCTAATGGATTGTAAGTTTCTATAAATAATGAAATTGACTTTGTACTTTTTAAATTTTAATAGTAATCAGCACCTTTGAAACTTGGAATACATAGCAGAACTTGCTAAAGAAATTATATTATTGCACACTTTTTTCTTCTTTTACAAATACTTTGTTATGGTTTCAACCATGGGCCTAATATTTGCTACCTTAGCGTTTTTCTATTAAATTACGCATATTTCTTGAGGATTATGTGTATCAAATTACCCATTGTGTTGTAAAAAAGAAATTGCAGTGTTGTAGGCAAATACTAGTGTTGCTAATCCTTAATACAAGTCAAGACCAATACAAGCTCACAAGCTCCCACAAGCCGAGACTGGCCGTAGCTTTTTCCAGATAGGCGCGCTTACCGGCCCACTACAAACAATGTACATTAAATCACAAATGCCTGACAACTCTTTTTTGACTAATAAGGCCCATCAATATCTCCCAAATACCCAATACACCCGAATGAGAATTACTGGCGGAATATTGGATTGTACCATCCTTTTGTCGATAGGATGTAACAAGTACTTGTTTGCAGAATATTGGATTGTACCAATGGGGAGAACTATGAGCCTTCAGATCATTGTTTCTAGTTCTTTTGTAGTCATAAATTGGGCGTCTTTTTCACCAGATGTTGGTTTCATTTGGTTCCTGCCTTTATGAATTAAGAAGTTTTGTCTAGACAAGTTTCGATAGGGTAACCTAGATCAAAATGAGACAGCTCTTTGCTACTAGATCACATACCATTGAGAGGCTGTCTGCTCCTACTTAGATTTCCTTGTTGTAAAACTCAAATATTTTGGTTTGTAGATTTAGCTTATCTTTCTGAAATTATTTGGCTTACATTCCATGTAACTAAAGATTATTGACAAGCAAAAAGATTTTAGTAGTTGCAAAGTGCAACTAGATGTTCTCCTTTTGAATTCCTTTTTGTTGCTAGAATTTCCCTTATGGGTTTTGATTATATTTGGAGACATAATATTTCAAATAGGGAATACTCTATTTGTTGATTTTGCCGATGCTATTAGTTTATATTTATGAGGCTAAAATTAAGAATTCCTTTTTTGAACATGATGGGAGGAAATGCTTTTCATCTCAAATCCAATGCTGTAGATATCTTTCTCCTTTTTCTCCTCTCTTCTGCATTTCTTTTTTGGCACCTTTCAAAACAAATTTGCAATTTTATTTGATTATTTTCATAATGGGATGATCTTTTACTCCTTGGTTATGCATCATCCTTAACACATTCAGCATTTTTCTTTGTAAGCATGCTTATTAAGGTTATATGGAAAATTTTGAAAGAAAATGCAGGAAGAAAGGTTTTAAAACTTAGTAATTTTTTTTTTCCGTATCATTAATATTTTGTTCTTGTCTATTCAAGTGTCTCCCTCTTATTCTTTATCACACACACACACACACACTTTTAACTTTTCCTAATCTTTTCACCTTCGGAACAATGAACATATTAAAAACCATATTTTTGTATATTAACAGTATCTTAATCTAATTTTTGTTTATATATATTTAAAAGTTGCCCTCTTTTTAATTACGATGCAGCGTTCCTCATGTAATTAGAGAAGGCCAAGATTGGATCTTGAAGGCCAGCGTTCAAAAGCTTGGAACTTAAAATCTAAATGAACAAGACCTGAAGGTCTGGCATAATTTTCCTTTGGAGTGATAACTTGCTACCATACAGACGCTAAAAGGGTTTCTCCTGCACCATCTGATTCCTTCACATTTATATGTTGCTCGATTCTTGTAAGCCTCAACAATTGGTATAAAAGTCCAATTTATAAAGCTGAATAGCAACTAGCTATGCTAAATGTACCCTTAAAATACCCCGACAATGCCGCTTTGCACTTCAAGTAAAGCAAAATACTTTAATGTGCATTACTAAAGCCCTGTAACTGTGTATGGCCGCAAAAAAAGTGACGTACCAAATTGCTAGTTAAGATAAAAGATTTATAACATGATAACCATGACTATCATTAATTCTATCATTCTCCGGGAGTTTGATATATCTTCAAATCCTTACTAAAGCCGTTTTCTTGATATCCGATTTCAGCATTTCATTTTCTTCTAATATATTCTGCAAGTCAGTCTCCTTATCCATTAATTTGGACCTTAGCTCTGCAACGTATCCATTTAGGTCTTTCAGCTTCTCTTCCAGTTCCTATTTTTTCTCGCATGACAAGTTTTTCTCAAGCCTGAAACTCAAACCTTCAATCTCCTCAGGAATCCCCCCTAATTCAGTTTCCTTATCCATCCGGTTCGCTTTCAACTCTTCAACATCAGCTTTCGTTCGCTTTAGTTCTGCCTCCAGCCCAGCCCATCTTCGAGTTTGTTCTCCAAGGTATTTCGACAAAGCATCTTCAAAAGCAAGCCTTAGTCGCACTACCAAGTTCTCTAAATCCTGAGGTTTTGCTGCCATCTGTACTGATCCCCCTGTCTCTTGATAGTCTAACCCTAAGCCACTGGAGTCGGAAGCTGGAGAAGCTTTTACAGTGTTTTTAGCAATTTCCGGTTGCAGCAGACGTTCCCTAGCCTGAGCTCGGGACTGTGCTTCCGATTCTTTGCATTCCCGTTGCTGTTTTTCCATGTTCTCCACATGAGACACAGTTTCTGCAAGGATTCCTCTCAAGCCCTGAAGCTCTGCATTTGCCAATTTTAGGTCCCTTGGTTTTTGCAGCCACCGACTCACTTACCACCTCAAGTTGGACCTTGAGCTGCTGAATCTCATTCATGGCAGTGGAAGTGGCAGTGGCGGTGGCCAAGGCTACAGAGTCTGCCGCATTCTGCTTTCGTACAGCCTCTTGTTCGGAATGCTGTGCTGAATCTGGTTCACGTAAGGCCTTCTGGAGCTCAACATCCCTCTCTTCCTCAGAACCAGACCGCTCCAAAAGCTGCTGTTCTGATCCTTCAAGCTTTGAGGACACAGCCAATAGTTGCTTCTTGGATTCATGAACAAGCTGAAACCCACTGTGAACAACCAAAAAGATTGTCAGGAAAAGATTGATAGCCACGAATCGAGTCCCGGAACAAAAGGCAATGCATCGATTAAAATGCTAGACACGGATCTAAAAATTCACATGCGGATAACAAGGAACTAAATACAGATGCTTATTCTTTTACTCAAATCCTTTTATCAACTAATTACCTGTTCAATGACTGTTTAAGATCTTTGATCTCCTCTTGAGTCATCTTTCCCCTTGACATATCAAGAGCCTCTTCACTCAAAAGCTGAAAGAGACCATAGTATGAGTTACCCACATGTTTCACAACCAAGTGAAATCACCGGGCATAGAGTGACAGACTTACCTTCAATATAGCCATTAAATTCTCACAAACCCTTTCACTCTTTTTAGCTGCTGCTACAAGATTAGGAATAAGGCTTTGCCATCTCACTGGCCCCTCCCGCTTCAATATCTGCATATTGAGTACGAGTTATGAACAGAACCTTAATTACAGCCTAAGTCAATCCAAAAAACAGAAAGCTGAACTAGAGGCAAGAAAGTCACAACATCTACAACTCATCAGGAAAAAAACGGCAGCAATTGTGCAGCCAGTATAGTTCCGTTATGGGTAGAAAAATGCAAAAGACAAGCCCATCCTAGAGAAATAATTAAAAAAGAAGAAGCATGCATTGCCTGTACAATTTGGAAAGAGAAAGAATTTACCTGAACCAATATAACGTTGAGTTGTTCAACAAACAGCCTTTCCATCCGAAAAGAGGCCTCATTACTTAAGAGCTATGAAATATAAACACCACCAGAAGATAAGAAGACATAGTTTTGAAACACATCATGCTAACAAAAGCTGGAGTAACACAAATCAGCTACTTCCCAAAACAATCACTATGTTCATTTTACCTGCACAATAACTTCAGAAATGTAATTTTTCATTCCATCTCGCAGTTCAACAGGCAACGAATCCCACCGAAACATAGTAACATCCTTCAAAACCTGTACAGAAGCAAGAAGAGCAAATATGCTTAACAACATCCACAATTAGGATTTGAAAAATCAAAATAACCAGTTACAAAGCTAAGACAGCTTAATTTCTGTTTGTTTTCTTCTACTTATTTTAATAAGTAGAATCCTAGAGTTTTTTGGAAACAATTGGGCAGATTGAGCACATACAAGTTAATTAGCCATTTGAATGCATATGCAACAAAATAATAACTCTAATATACAGAAAATGCGAGCAAAATTGGGGCAAGAATCTCTAAAGCACCAAAAAAGTCCATGGAACCACACGCAAGAAAAATGAGGAAAATACTTCCACTCCCAAACCACTTCAGGCCCCCAAAGTTTAGCAGGCATAATGTGTAAAACAATGGATGACGCATCCGCTAGTCACTAGTCCAAAAAGAAAAAACAAATGAAGTACACAATTGCTTCATCACATCAAAGATAGTAAGCAAAAGATCTCAAAGTATTTCTCCCCAATTATAAAGCAAATCTTCCAATGAGAGAGCAATCAATTAAATGATATCTTCATACCCGCAAACACATCATTTGTGCCTTTTCTATTGCAGGACTATCAAGGAAACATTGCACCGCAAACCGCTCCAGCAAGTAGTTCCAGTAGTCCAAGCAAACCTGTTCGATCGTAACACAAAAAAGTAAAAGTGAAACCGTAGTTTTGGGAACTCGGTGTAAGTGTGAGTGAGCATAAGAGAGTGTGTGTGTTCGATCGTAACACAAAAAAGTAGAAGTGAAACCATAGTTTTGGGAACTCGGTGTGTGTGTGAGTGAGCATAAGAAAGTGTGTGTGTGTGTGTCAGCATAAGCAGTTCAAGTCAGCATATACGTACAGATGGATTACTCCAATACCAAGATTACGGGGGGAAAAGAACAAAGAGAGTAACATGAAAAATAAAAGGAAATGTTCCATACAAAACTAGTTGACACTAGCAACTGTCCTTGCGGAAGCCAAGAATCACGTGTAGACACATCCACCTAAACACACTCCATACTACCAGAATATAACCTTGCTGCTTTTATTTTTTATTTTTTAATTTTATTTTTGCTCCAACTCGATATACATAGGAATCAATGGATTGAAAGTGGTGGTTGGGCGAACATCATGAACAACATATTGTGAAAACTTTATACATGTCAAGCCTGTCTTGTTTGTGGCCCTGTTCAGCCCCCAAATTCTATAATACATAATCCAACCACAAGGTAGAAGCTGCCAAAGTCTGACCCAAAACAATATGTATCCACTATCACCTACTGTTCCTTCAAATTAATGACACCTGTTTATAGCTGGGTAAAATTTTATTGGATAACACTGGTCAACGTGAAAAGGAAAACGAAACTTGCCTTGTAAAATGTGGTTAAAAACAATGCCAAGTTTCGAATAAATGCCTGGAGTGACACAAAAGGACAAATTCCATTAGAAGCATAGAGAGACAACAAACTTCGTGTTCTAATGAGTTCAGAAACTTACTTCTTGCTCACTAGATCCATTTGCAAAATACTCGAACACGTCTAAAGTATGGGTGAAAATGGCCTAAGGAACATAAACGATCCCCATAAAATAAGTGACTGATCGATAATCAAAATTAGATCTTCAAAAGAGTAAACTCAATCGTCAAGATTTCAACCGCAAACAAATACTGGAGTTAACCATATTCTGACAGACCTGTAATTGCACCATGAATCTGTTATGCATCTTCACATAGTGCACATCATGAGAGCCCCCAAAGTTGAGGGCTGCAATCTGCAAAATCCAAATAAACGGTGAATAACAAAAGGAAGGGGTATGTCAACCAAGCACTGGAGGATGAAATTTTGACATGATGATCGCTTGATAGTCTAAAGATTATAGGCTAAAATAACTCAAAGTAATGGACGAACAACGTACTTCAGTCAAACACTGGAGGGTAAGACTCTGGTACTTTGCCACAGGAAGAAGTCGTAGCAACGTCTCAATCTATGACATGTAGACCCAGTATAATGAAATTACCTATAATATTTAACATAGGGAAAAGATCAACTGTGTAAGATCACTGTACATACCAATGGGGACTTAAAAATATAACCAAAGGGAAGCCACCAAAGAAAACCATGCAGTGTAGACAATGTAGCACAGATAAGCTTGCTTGGTCGAGAAACAGATAGTATGCGTAGGAAGAGCTCATGAACGAGCTGAAACTCACTGTAAACAACCAAAAAGATTTTCAGGAAAAGACTGATAGCTGCAAATCAAGTCCCACAACAAAATGAAATACATTTACTAAAATAATAAACACAAATCTAAAAATTGACATGCAGATAACAAGGAACTCAAAATAAATTCTAATTCTTTTACTCAAATCCTTTTATCCACCACTTACCTGCACAATGTAGTTTGAGATCTTCAATCTCCTCCAGTCATCTCTCCCCTTGAAAGATCAAGAACCTCTTCACACAAAAGCTGAAGGAGACCATAGTAGGAGTTACCCACATACTCCACAACCTAGTGAAATGACCATGCATTGGATGACAGACTTACTTTCAATATTGCCATGAAATTTTCACAAACTCTTTCTCTCCTTTCAGATACTGCTACAAGATCAGGAATGACAGTTCGCCATTTCATTGGCCCCTCATGCTTCAATATCTGTATGTTGAGGACAAAATATGAAAAAAAAAAAAAAAAAAAAAAAAAAAACCTTAAGCACAGCCGAAGTGAATCCCCCCCTCCCCTAAGCCAACACAACAACAACCATAAAAAACAGAAATGAAGAAAACACCACTAGAGGCAAGAAAGCCAACATCTACAACTCTACAGGAAAATAATGGCAAAATATGCACAACCAATATTGTTCCGCTAAAGGTAAAAATGCAAAAGACACGCATGTGCGCTTTTGTTTGGGTTAGGGTGGGGTGGGGGGCGCAGGGGCTTGGGCAATATAGCAGTAGAAAATAACATGCATTCCCTAAAGATTATAAATCCCAAGCTCCAACAGATAAGAAATCGCTACAAGTTATAGTAACCAACTTCTTTGGACAATAATTTGGAATAATTAAGAAATTACCTGAACCAATATAACATTGAGTTTGTTGACATGCAGCCTCTCTAAGTGACAAGAGACCTCATCTCCTGAGATCTATGCAATAAAGACACCATAAGAATGTAAGAAGACATAGTTTTGAAGCACCTCACGACAACAAAAATGAGAGGAACAGAAACCAGCTCCTGTCCTTAAGCAATCACTGTCTGCATTATACCTGCACAATAGCTTTAGAAACGTAATTCTTCATTCCATCTCGCTGTGCAATAGGCAATGCACTCCACCAAGACTTAGTAGCATCCTCCAAAACCTATAAGGAAGCACGTAAAGCAGCTATGCATATCAACATCCACAATTAGTATTTGAAAAATCAAAAGAACCAGTTATGCTATTAAAAGAACTTAATTTATGCCTCTCTTCCTTTTCTTTTTCTCTTTCTTTTTAATAAGTAGAATCTTACAATTTTTCACAACAACTAGGCAGACAAGTACATATGGGCTAATTAGCCAATTGAATCCATATAAAGCAAATTCATCATTTTAATGTACAAAAAAAGCTAGGATAACTGGGGCAGGAGTCTCTTCATTAATGACTTTAATATGATGAGACACCAAAATAAACCATTACACATGAATGCTGTGATTGATAAAATATTCACATTTCCCTACAATTAATGATTTAACCTTTGTGATAGACATATTGAGAACAGTGATGATATTAACGAGGTGCTAGAAACATAAATGACACCCCCAATCGTGCAAAAAGGCAACTAACCTGCAAGGCAGATAACTTGTTGTCCAGGTTCTTCGTATTTTGTAGAATGTGCATAACTTTGAGCCAAGCATCTGGATTATTTTGAAACTCCCGCAAAACCAGCTTTTCCGCTGTTACCTACATACGGTGCAAAGAGAAGAAAGAATTGAGATAGCCGTTCGTGCAGTAGAAAATCCAGTAAACATACCAACACTTTGCCAATAATTCATGGTGTATCCACTTATCAAAAAATAAAGCAACCAAAGTGAAGACTGTTATACAGGGAGATGCAATTATCCAATTAATGTAAATGATGGTTCAATAACCCCTGCAACCAAAGGAAATGCAACCCCAAATTGTTGAAAAAAACAAAAAACCAGTCCTTTGATTTCAGTTTTAGGAGATCTTTGAAAATCTGTCTGCTGAACACTGCCCATTATGTTACATGTCAATTATAATATGCTCCGTCAAAACCTATGGCTTCCAAGAAGATGAAACGGATACACCATTCTTCTTATTCACCCGAAAGAATAAGTCTTCACCAGATGAAAGGCCCTACTACTTTAAACCATATATCAATCCCCCACAGTTTTGTATTATTACCTAAGAAGCCAAACGAAAACGCAAAAACAGAAGAAAAATGGAACCACAGCAACGGAACCAGCAACGTCAAGTCAGATTAGTCCAATTCATTTTAGACAATTACTTGGATGGTAAAGCGAATTAGCAGTTCAAAAGAAATAGTAGAGAAGTGGTGCACCACAAGTCCACTTTTCTTCCATTTTCTCGCTACGGCACCCACAAAGGGTTTAAGACCGCAAAATAGCACATCCCAAGGAAACGCCTCTATTGGCATACATTGAACCAGACAAGCCAGATCCAATACCTGACTCCAACGCAAACCCCGATATCTTTCCCCAGAAAACACAGCTGAACCCAAACCCCACACGCACGTACGAAAAAACCGCCACGACCAGAGGCTTCTACGCACTAAACCCCAAACCCCAGAAAACTCTCAAACTCACTCCGTTTTTCTTCCTCTGGCCAGACAAACAGATGGTGGAGGAAGCATAGATAAAACAGCATACACCAAAGCAGTCGATCAGAACCTCCGAACTAAGCCCTAACAGAGTTTTCACCTCCCTCCCCAATTGAACCGCATCTTCTCGGGAAACAAACAGTAACGAGCATGATCAAGGAGTAACTACGTTACCTCTTCCTTACATCCGGTGCCGTTGAACACCGCCGCAAAACCCGCCATCCCTCACTCACAAACCCAAGCGACCAGCACACACGACGCTCGAGAGATACTATAGAGAGAGAAAGCAACGGAGGGAGCGAGATTCCAGAGGATTCACTCGAAAAAGAAGAGAGGCTCGGTTTTTTATATGCGTCAGGCCCCCAACGTATACTAAACAGGGTTTTTCAGAAACGAGATTCAAATCTCGGAGAAAAAAGAGATATAAATGGTTATGTAAAAACACTTTCTCTAATTAGAGTATTAGATTAAATGAAAAAGAAGCTCGCCCTGTTACCCCCCATCCACATCAGCTTCATTAAAACACGGGGGAGGCCACGTGGACCATGAGCACGTTGGCACTGGTCGTCCTCCCACAATTCTCTCTCCCCGACTAAGTCGGTCGGTGCCGCACCAGTTACAAGAAGCTGATCGGAAATCTGACGAGGTCACGCCTTTCCTTGGAGAAAAATCATGGAAGCAAACAAAGAAAGAACCCGCTAAGCACACTCGCATATTTTGCAAAGATTTCAAGAATTTTTTCAAATATCAAATTCTCTTCCAAAATTTAACGTGGTCAAAATTGGTTTGTGATTAATGTAAATTCCACAAAATTTGTGTGCTCTTGTAATTATCTTGAAAGCACAGTGGAAAAGGCCTTTTATTGTGCCTCAATGAACATTGTTAAAGATGTTGGGATATGATTTTATAGTAGAAGTGAAGAGATATGAGCTTGACCTTATATTAGATAAAGATATATCTCCTATTACTTATAGGTTCTAGGATATGCATCTTTGCTTTAATATGGTATCAGAATCATGTCCTACTTCTTAATGTGATCCCCTTATGCATTTCCATTATTGTCCATATCAATAATATTTCTCTTATGGCATGAAGGGAGTGTGTTAAGCATGGGCATTAATTAAATGTTCTAGATATCTCTTTCCTCAATTTCAGTAAAAACATAAAACCAAAATACAAGCTGACCTAGATAGCAATAGATAAAAATACACACCCAGAAGCCCACAAATAATAAAAAGATGAAAAAAGAGAGAAAAGATAGTTACTCATAGAAGATCAAAGATCTTAAATAGTCATTGAACATGTAATTGGTGGATGACCTCTTGAATTAGTAAAGAAAATTTATCATGAAGGACATTTGCAAGTCTTCTTTCATGTTGAATCTATCGTTGTAAGGTTATTTAGATGAACCAACATTTTATCTTGAATGTTACATGTGGATTTTTGCACAACATTTATGTTGTAGAATTTATGAAGAAGTAATTTTTTTCATAACTTGTTGTGGGATGCAATGCATATGCTTAGACTACTTTTAAATAGAAATATCTAGATGCTTCTTGAATTAGTAAGGACAATTTGTTGTGAAGGACATCTACAAGTTTTTCCCCATGTTGAATCCATTGCTATAGAGTTATTTAGGTGGACTAATGATTTTATCTAGAATGTTACATGTGAAGTATTATATAATACTTATGTAGTAGAAATTTGTCAAAGAATACTTTTTTCTAGCCAATTTTTTTTTCTTAAAGGGGAGGGATGCATGTCAACAAACTCAACATTATATTGGCTCAAGTAAATTCTTGATCTTTCCAAATTATTATTTAAAGAACTTAGTTACTATAACCTCTACTAGTTTCTAAATCTATTGAAATGTGGGATTTATGATTTGTAGGGAATGCATGTTATTTTCTATATTTTTATCATATGGGTTTGGCTTTTGCATTTTTCTACTTGTAACTAAACAATATTAGATATGCACCTTTTACCATTATTTTCTCATAGAGTTGTAGATGTTGTGACTTTCTTGCCTCTACCCTTTTTTTTTTTTCCCTTTTCGGATTCATTTTTGTTGTAGTTAGGGTTCTATTCATAAAATGTACTAAATATACAAGTATTGAAGAATGAAGGGCTGATCAAATGGCGAAGCTTTATTCCTAATCTTCTTGCAGCAGCTAAAAGCAATAAAACAAATTGTGAGAATTGCATGGCTATATTAAAAGTAAGTTTGCCATTCTATGCCTCGTCACTTCACTTGGTTGTGGAATATGTGTCTAACATATATTATGGTTTTTTTTTTTTTTTGCTTATGAATGAAGAGGTTTTTGATTTCTTAAAGGGAAAGAGGACTGAAAACAAAATTAAAGATCTTAAACAATCATTGAATAGGTAATTGGTGAATGACCTTTTGAATTAGTAGGAATAATTTTCCATGAGGGATATTTACCATACTAAATTCATTGCTATAGAGTTTTTCAAATGAACCAGCATTTTTATCTTGAATGTTACATGTAGAGTTTTGTACAACATTCATTTCAAAGAATGAATGTTGCATGGTCCCTTTTAAATGAATGTTGTATGTCATGAATGTTACGGAATCTAAATGCCTCTGCCACATCGTTTTTTCATTCTATCCCATAAGAAAATAGTCTTAGTCTTTGGAAGGTCTTGAAAGCCCCCTCATGATGGTCACTATGCACCTGCCACAATAATTGGACTAATGTTCAACCCATTTGATAAATAAACTTTGTTTTCGAAGAGTATAATTCCTTCTCTTAATGCCCAAGGACCGATTGCCTTACATGAGCTAATTTTGATAGCCATGTCTTGCAAATTGGCACAATTCTTAGTCTCTTTGTGAACAAGTTCAAGCCACTCGAGTATGGCTGATAGTTCGAGCTTTTCAACGATGAAGCCCTCAATCATGGATGCCGGACCACCTCCTTTTTTACTTGACCTCCCCATGTTTTTGCCTTCAGGTTGTTTGGTCTCTCGTTGTTCAATCCTTGGTTTGAAGTTGAAATAGTAGTCTTTAGATTAACAAGCGGCTTAAGTGAAGTACCGAAGCAACATACAAGGGGAAATAGTAGTCTTTGGATTGAACAATTATCTCCAAGTATAATGTTCACTCTAATTAGACACGAGTGTTTACATAATTATTTATACTTATTTTTATTTTGTACTAAAAAATTCATGCACTAAACAATAAATATAAATTCAACAATAAATCTTATTAAAAGTAAATATTTAATATTCTAAATAGTAAACATTTTTAGGAATGATAAGATCACATCAACACTCATTTATGGACGGAATACTTGACAATATGCAAATTTAAAGAGGTTTGAACAATACAACATTTTACGTCATATATACATTGTTCATTGATTGTTTTCACACATTCTTTTTCGTCAAATGAGTAACAATTAATAGAAACTCTTTCTTCACTTGAAACTCATGAGACATTCATTGTCAGCTTAAGGTCTTTACATTATCTCTCTTTTGAGTAATGCCACTCAAATACTGGTTTAAGATAAATAAGAAAATTGTATTATGTAGCAAATAAATCCCAATATGAGGTAAATAAAAGAAGTCATAGTTTGAGGCAAATAAAAATAGTTCTAAGGCAAACTGTCTCATATAATCAATTATTCTAAACTCTTCTATCTCCTTTTTTCATAGCAAAAATCTAGATACTATAATTACATATACATCTTTTTACAAATTATGATACACTACTTTTCCATTCACATAATTATTTTACTAATCATAACAGTATTTCAGAGAAATTTAATAAAAAAATGAATGTTTAATATCCGATGAAAGTGTTCAACAAGCCCACGAGCCCACGAGGTGAGACCGGCCATAGATTTCACAGGACAGTGTGGTGGCCGGCTCCCGGCCAACAATGCACGTAAAACCACAAATGCCCGACAACCCTTGTTGACCAATGAAGCCCATCCATATGTCCCAAATACCTAACATACCCCTACACATCCACATATTGACCCCTCCCTCCCCCCCGAAAGCAAAACGGCCAAATCCTAAGTAACTTGGGAAACGTTTGCCATAAAAACAGAAGCGCAAACGACCCAGAACAAATAATTAAAAAAACGAAAAAAGGAAAAAAAAAAAAAGATAGGACCCGTTTTCAATCGAAGTCCTCTGCTTCAATTTGAAGCTATCCTTTTACATATAAAACCCCAGCCTCTCTTTTCTCTCTCCGTCGAGTAAAATCCTCTAGAACCTCGCTCCCTCCATCGCCTTCTCTCTCTAGAATCTCTCTCGCTCCTAGGGTTTTGGCTAACTGTGGTGTGTGCTGGTGGCTAGGGTTTATCAGTGCGGGATGGCGGCCGAGAAGCTCAGGGATTTGAGTCAGCCGATCGACGTGGCCTTGCTCGATGCCACTGTGGCGGCGTTCTATGGCACCGGATCTAAAGAAGAGGTGAGAGTTCGTTACTCCTTTCTCCCGCTCGTTCCTGTTTCTTTCCCGTGAGAATGCGGGACAATTTGGGGAGGGAGGTGGAGCCTCTGTTAGGGCTTAGTTTGGAGGAGCTGTTTGACTGCTTTAGTCGTGCGCTTTTTTCCATTTTTCCATTTTTCCTCTACCCTCTGTTTGGCTCGTGAGAGTGAGGAAAACGGAGTGAGATTGAGAGTTTTCAGTGGCTTGGGTTTTAGTGCGTATAAGCCTTTCGTGGCGGCCTTTGCATACGTGCCTGTAGGGTTTAGGTCGGCTGGGTTTTCTGGGGAAAGATATCAGGGTTTTTGTTCGAGTCAGGCATTTGATCTTAGCTTGTCTGGTTCAATATTTGCTAATAGAGGCGTTTCCTTGGGCTGTGCTATTTTGCGGTCTTAAACCCTTTGTTGGTTCCGGACCAAGAAAATGGAAGAAAAGAGGACTTATGATGCACTACTTATCTACTATTTCCTTTGTATCTGTCTCAAGCGTGTATTAAATAGTCATGTATATAACTATTGTGTGTCATCCTATAGTATTTTCAAAGATGAAAAGCTGGTTTTTGGATTCATTGGTGGATGATTCTTCTGCTTACTGACCAACGTGTATGGCAAAGAAATTTCCTAGATAGTGGGGTCAATTTCCTGATCTTCTACTCACTGATATTCAAAATGGTCCTTGTTTTATACAGTAGCTACTGCCATCTTTACCCCTTAATTTCAGTTCTAATATCTTGTTCCACTAAAGCAATATAGATTATTTTGAGAACATAAATATTTGTAGTGGTGAATATGTCTGGCTTAAAATTGACTTATAATATACGTTTCATGCCAGATAAATAAAAAGCATGTAGGGAAGGACATTTTTTTAAGTGTTCTAATGGTTTGAGAAGCTTTGTTGATAATTCACTTACTGTTCAAATAATTGTCTAAAATGAATTGGACTAATCAGACATAATATTGTTGGTTCTGTTGTTGTGCTTCCATTTTTCTTCTGTTTTTGGGTTTTTGTTTGGCTTGTTGGATGGTAACACAAAACTGTTGGGTATTGATATATGATCTAAACTAGAAGGGACTTTCATCTGGTGAATCTTGTTCTTTGTTGGTTCTGCGAAGAGAGAATGGTAGAAAAGTGGACTTGTGATGCACTACTTATCTACTATTTCTTTTGTACTGATAATTTGCTTTACTGTCCAAATAATTGTCTAAAATGAATTGGATTAATCAGACATAATGTTGCTGGTTCTGCTGTTGTGCTTCCATTTTTCTTCTGTTTTTGGGTTTTCATTTGGCTTCTTGGATGATAACACAAAACTGTTGGGGATTGTTATGTGGTTTAAAGTAGTAGGGACTTTCATCTGGTGAATCTTATTATTTGTTGGTTCTGCACTGAGAGAATGGAAGAAAAGTGGATTTGTGATGCACTTATCTACTATTTCTTTTTTACTGATAAATCGCTCTACTGTTCAGATAATTTTCTAAAATGAATTGGGCTAATCAGACATAACATTGTCAGTTCTGTTGTTGTGCTTCCATTTTTCTTCTGTTTTTGGGTTTTCGTTTGGCTTCTTGGATGATAACACAAAACTGTTGGGATTGATATGTGGTTTAAAGTAGTAGGGACTTCCATCTGGTGAATCTTATTCTTTGTTGGTTCTGCACCACGAGAATGGAAGAAAAGTGGATTTGTGATGCACTACTTATCTACTGTTTCTTTTGTACTGATAATTTGCTCTACCATCCAAGTAATTTCCTAAAATGTATTGGACTAATCAGGCATGACATTGTTGGTTCTGTTGCTGTGCTTCCATTTTTCTTCTGTTTTTGGGTTTTTGTTTGGCTTCTTGGATGATAACACAAAATTGTTGGGGATTGATATATGGTTTAAAGTAGTAGGGACTTTCATCCGTTGAATCTTAATTTTTTGTTGGTTCCACACCAAGAGGATGGAAGAAAAGTGGACTTGTGATGCACTTTTTATCTTCTATTTCTTTTGTACTGTTAATTTTCTTTACTGTCCAAATAATTGTCTAAAATGAACTGGACTAATAAGACATAATGTTGTTGGTTCTGTTGCTGTGCTTCCATTTTTCTTCTGTTTTTGGGTTTACATTTGGCTTCTTGGTTGATAACACAAAACTGTTGGGGATTGATATGTGGTATAAAGTAGTATGGGCTTTCTTCTGGTGGATCTTATTCTTTTTGCGGAATAAGAAGATTGGTATATTCCTTTAATCTTCTTGAAAACCGAACAAGTTTTGATAGAGACAATTATAATCCAGATGTATAATGATGGACTGTGTTTGGCAAGTCAATTTTCAAAGATTTCTTAAAACTGAAATCGCAATACTATTTTATGTAGTAAGTAGACAATTTGGGGGTGCATTTTCTTTGGTTGCAAGGGTTGTTGAACTATTATTTACATTAATTGGATTATTGTATCGCCTTCTATGGTTGTCTTCACTTTTAGTGCTTTATTTCTTGAGAAGTGGATGTATCAATGAATTATAGGCATACTGTTGGTATTTTTACTATTTCTTCTATTGCACAAATATTTATTTCAATTCTTTTTTCTCTTGGCACTGTATGTTGGTGATTTAGAGGACAGCGGCAGACCAGATTTTGCGGGATTTACAAAATAATCCAGATATGTGGCTCCAAGTTATGCACATTCTACAAAATACAAAGAACTTGAACACCAAGTTCTTTGCCTTGCAGGTTAGTTGTCTTTTTGTATGACTAAGTGTGTCATTTATGTTTTTAGCACCTCATTAATATCATAAGTGTTCCCAATACACCTATCAAAGAGGTTAAATAATTAATTTTGGGTAAACATGAATATTTTACCAATCACAAACAGTGTTCATGGTGTTTAGGAGCAGTTCCCCTGTCTTATTAGATAAAAGTCATTAATTTAGAGACTCCTGTCCTAGTTGTGCTAGAATCTTTTTGTATATAAAGTCATTAAGCTGTTGCATATGCATGTGCTTAATCTGTCCAATTGTTAATGGAAAAATGTAAGATTATACTTATTAAATAAATAAAGAAAAGTGAAACAGAAATTAAGCTGTCTTAACTGTATAGCTGGTTCTTTTGATTTTTCAAATCCTAATTGTGAATGTTAATAAGCATATCTGCTTTCTATGCTTGTACATAGGTTCTGGAGGGTGTTATTAAATATCGATGGAATGCGTTGCCTGTTGAACAGCGGGATGGAATGAAAAATTACATTTCTGAAGTTATTGTGCAGGTATAACGCGTGTAGTGATTGTTTTAGGGGAGAAGTTGGTTTGTGTTGCACCCTTTCAATATTGTCTTTTTACCTTCTAGTGGTCTTTTTTATTGCATAGCTCTCAAGTAATGAGGCCTCTTTTCGGCTGGAAAGGCTGTACGTCAACAAACTCAATGTTATTTTAGTTCAGGTGAGTTCTTAATCTTTCCAAATTATTGTCTTAAGAAGTTTGTTACTATAAGCTCTGGTAGTAGTTTCCGAATCTGTTGGAGTGTGGGATTTATGATCTCTAGGGAATGCATGTTATTTTCTGTTTTTATCTGATTTTTCTTTTCATTTTTCTACCCATAATTGAACAATACTTATTGTGCACCTTTTGTCGTTATTTTCCTAATAAAGTTGTAGATGTTGTGCTCTCTTTGTTCATTTTATTTTTTTGGATTCATATTGGTTGCAGTTAATGTTTTGTTTGTAATATGTACTCAATATACAGATATTGAAGCATGAGTGGCCAGTTAGATGGCGAAGCTTTATCCCAGATCTTGTAGCAGCAGCTAAAACCAGTGAAACAATTTGTGAGAATTGCATGGCTATATTGAAAGTAAGTCTGTCATCCTATGCTTGGTCATTTCATTGGATTGTGGAATATTTGTGTAACTCATACTATGTTCTCTTTCAGCTTCTAAGTGAGGAGGTTTTTGATTTCTCAAGGGGAGAGATGACTCAACAAAAGATCAAAGATCTTAAACAGTCTTTGAACAGGTGATTGATGGATTGCTTTTTGGATCAGTATGAATAATTATTCATTTGCCTATACTAAATAGAAGCAAATGTAGAATATTTCAGCTCCTCAAGCCCAAGAAAATTATTCAAAATTTTACCCTAATTTCTGTAGTTTGAGAATATAATTTGCATATGTCTGAATATCTTTATTTCCTGGAGAATGTCTTGTGTCTGCAGATTATTTTTTCTTCCTTTTTGGATCAAATTGATGTCTAGTGGAGATGAATTTCAATTCTAGATCAGATGATCCTATTGTTCCTTTTTATTCTCACGTCTGTTTTTAGATATTGTGTTTATCATTTTAGTTGATATGTTACCTTCTGTTCTAGGACTTGAGTCATGGCTATCAATCTTTTCCTGACAAATCTTTTTGGTTGTTTGCAGTGAGTTTCAGCTCATTCATGAATTATGCTTATATGTACTATCTGCATCTCAAAGAGCTGAGCTTATACGTGCCACGTTGTCTACACTGCATGCCTTTCTTTCATGGATTCCCTTGGGTTATATTTTTGAGTCTCCATTGGTATGTATAGTGTTCTTGCATAGTTGATCTCTTCCCCATGTTAGATAATGTATAAACTTACATTGTATATTGTGTTTGCATGTTGTAGCTCGAGACACTTCTTAAACTTTTTCCTGCACCACAATATCGGAATCTTATCCTTCAGTGTTTGACTGAGGTATGTTGTCCTTCCATTGCCTTTTGTGTTCTTTTAGCTTGTAATCTTTAGATTATCAAGTATTCATCATATCAGAATCTTATCCTTTAGTGTTTAACTGATTTACACCTTCCGTCTATTATTCACTGTTTATTTTGATTTTGCAGGTTGCAGCCCTTAATTTTGGGGACTTCTACAATGTGCAGTATGTTAAGATGTATAACATATTCATGGTGCAGTTACAGGTCTGTTAGAAAATAGTAACTTTAACATTTGTCTGCGGTTGAATTTTTGACAATTGAGTTTTATAGAAACAATTTTTCAGATTAATTTTTGTAATTTATGGCGGCCCTTTATTTTCCTTAGGCCATTCTTACACCTACTACAAAAATCCCTGAGGCTTATGCACTTGGATCTAGTGAAGAACAAGTAAGTTTTTGAAGCTCATTAGAACATGAAGGCTGTTGTTCCTGTGTGCTTTTAACAGAGTTTTTCTTTTTGTGGTTACTCCAGGCATTTATCCAGAACTTGGCACTGTTTTTCACCTCATTTTACAAGGCAAGTTTTGTTTTCCTTGGTCATGTTGAGCAATATTATACAATAATGTTTTAGCTAGCTAGAAATGAGTTTCATTAATTTGAAAGATTATTTTGTTTTGGGTCAGACTTTGGCAGCTTCTACCTTGTGGTTGGATTCTGCATTATAGAATTTGGTTGTGAACAGAGCCACAAACAAGACAGGCTTTACTGATAAAAAGAAATTTGTTAAGTTTTCCTAATAATTTCCTATGTATAACAAGTTGGACCAAGAAAAACATAAAAAAGTAAGATTATCTTCCGGTAGTATGGAAGTGTGTTTAGGTGGATGTATCTACATGTGGTTCTTGGCTTCCATGAGTACACTTGCTAGTGTCAAGTAGTTTTGTATTGAACATTTCCTTTTATTTTTCATGTTATCTCTTTGTTCCCTTTCCCCCATAATTTTGGCATTGCACTAATTCATATGTATTCACATTTTGACTAGAGTTGGTTATGGATTGCATAGATCGGATTATTGAATTGCTAATGCTTTCTAGTTGTTAGATTGAGTCCTAGGTTTTGCCTCTTTCCTGCCTCTATACAACTGGATCTGGAGCTTTTGATATAATGTTGTTGACACTGAGAACTGTGTCACTGGTGATCTCTTTTTGTGCAGTTCCATATTCGAGTGCTGGAGAGTACTCAAGAGAATATAGCTGCCTTGCTAATGGGTCTTGAATATCTTCTTAACATCTCATATGTGGATGACACAGAAGTATTCAAGGTATGTATCTCTGTTACTCACACACATGCATGCACGCACAGAATTCCCAAGGCTACAGTTTCACTTCTACCTTTGTGGTATGATGGAACAGGTTTGCTTGGACTACTGGAACTCCTTAGTGCTGGAGCTGTTTGAGGCGCACCATAACCTTGATAATCCTGCAGTAGCAGCTGCAAATATGATGGGTCTGCAGGTAATAAGATATCTTCAAATTGATTTTAATTGCTTTTGCATTGGAAGACGTGCTTCAAGAATTGGCACCAAGAATTTTCTTGTTGTCTTTTCAGATTAGCTGTGCGTGGGGTGATTGATGTAAATTTTGTTAGCATAGGTCGTTCTGAGCCTTAGGATGAATTTGTTTGCTGATAATCTGCTGCTGAACTAAAAGATTCTGCACTTCTTTTAGTTTGTGTAGCAGAAAAGATTCTTGAATTGAAAGAGCCAAAAAGAATATTCAGAATACTGTGAATCCATACCAATTGTTTTTTATTTTTATTTTTGGATCAACTACATCTGTGACTGCATTTTCAGTCTGTTTGTGACCTCACCATTTTGTGCATACATGACTTTTTTGTTGTACCCACGTTTGCTATTTATTTAGTTATTTTCCCTTTGCCATTATTATCATTTTGTTACTTATTTTGGTGTTTATCTCTGTAACAAATTGAGCAGATGCCCTTGCTCCCTGGTATGGTTGATGGCCTTGGTTCCCAACTTCTGCAGAGACGGCAGCTATATGCTGTGCCAATGTCAAAATTGCGACTGCTTATGATCTGTAGAATGGCTAAGCCTGAAGAAGTCCTCATAGTTGAAGATGAAAATGGGAATATTGTTCGTGAAACCATGAAGGACAATGATGTTCTTGTTCAATATAAGGTATTAGACCTGTCTTTGCTGATATTCTGATGTAGTCTCTAAATGCTGGTCTTTGGATAGGAATGAGTAGTTTCTTTTATATGAATTAAATGCTTTTAAATGCCTTCAACAGTTGTAATCTTCAAAATAAAACGAAAAAAGAAAATATTTTTCTTTGGATGAATAAGACATTCTGGATGAGAAGGATGTCCGGTTTCAGCTATTAGATATTGGCATCTTTATCTTGTGTGATGCACATATAGCAGGATATATAGTTTCTATTTGCAGGCTACAAAGAAGTATATGCAATCTTAGGACATATCTTGAAATAATGTATGCTATTTGGCTTCACATTACGTCCAATCATATGGGGCATCTTTCTGGCTTATTTGGGTTGAGCTATTGATATTTATTTGTTCACCATGAATGTATTATTAGTCTAACTAAAATTTAAATGAATAGTGCCTTCTTGTAGCTGAATAATCCCTCTGCATCTAGAGTATCTTTCTTTTTACTAGTTTCTATGATTAATCAATGTTTGCAGATCATGAGGGAGACCCTTATCTATTTGTCCCATCTTGATCACGAAGACACTGAAAAGCAGGTAAAGTATTTTATTGGTTGGTTTACGTTTGATGTAGCTCTGAATCATATTATCAATGTTATGATGCTGTGCTCTCTTTACACACTCTTTGACCCTTGAGAAATTGCAAGAGGCAATATGCTCAAATAATTGTCATTATTATTTTTCTGCAAGGCATATTGTTGGCTAAAGTTTTTGTCTGTAATCTCTCATTGAAAGATTATTACATGAATGGGAAGCTGAATGCATGTTTTCGAAAAATCAGAATAGAGCGTGCTGTAGTTTCCTATTTTTCTTACTAAACCAGGCAGCAATCATTTCTCCCTCCCCCCTCCTCCCCTGGCCAAGGGAAGTTCAGGGTGGGGTGGAAAAAGTCCTAATAGAAGGAATTGAACGAAGAAGAGGGCAAGTTGCTGTCCTATCTAGTGGTTAAGAAGTAGCCATGGAATATTATTCACTGTGAATCAGGTTCTTCTACATCATATCCTAATGTCCATGCTTCTGTGTTTGTTTGTATAAGCAGATGTTGAAGAAACTAAGTAAACAACTGAGCGGTGAGGATTGGACTTGGAATAACCTGAACACGTTATGTTGGGCAATAGGATCTATATCTGGCTCCATGATGGAAGAACAGGTCTGCTTTACTTCATTGCCTCGTGAAGAGGAGATAAACTTTCTGTTATGATGAATCTACTACTGGCTCCATAGTTGCATGTTATTTTTAAAGATTTTGGATACTTTGGATGATTTATGGGCAGGGATTTTTGTTCTATTGTCTGGTCAGGTTGTGACTAGTGTTGCAGAAGGAGAGCATGTAATCATGGGGTTGTAAAATTGAACTCTGCAACATATAGCAAATGAGCTTGTTGTCCTATCATTCCTGTAGTGCTGGTGTTAAATGGATGTAACACATGCTCAGGCTGCATCATTTTTCTATGGTTCATTCTGAGTATTGTTTTATCTACAAATACTTATTTTACATTCCTTACCTTCATTTTTTGGCAGGAAAACAGATTCTTGGTGATGGTGATTCGTGATTTACTGAATTTATGTGAAATCACAAAAGGGAAAGATAATAAAGCTGTTATTGCTAGTAACATTATGTGAGTATTCCCACATGAAATGTTGTTGAGCATCTGAGTCTGGCTCTTTACCCAGTCCACTAGTCGGTGTTCAATGGCTTGGTATACCAAAGTTGGAAACCAGGGGACCTTGTTATTTAGCTAATTTTCAATTACAAAATTGTTGTTTTCTTGGCAGGTATGTTGTTGGACAGTATCCACGGTTCTTAAGGGCCCATTGGAAATTCTTGAAAACTGTTGTGAATAAGTTGTTTGAGTTCATGCACGAGACCCATCCTGGAGTTCAGGTCCGTTCTGCTTTGATGAACTTTAGTGTCAATATCTTGATGCTATTACACTGAATTACACAAGTTGTCATACTGTATCACCACAAAGGTCCGATGTTTTGGTAGTTTCAGGCAGAATTTGGTTAATATTTAGCCATTTAATGAATCTGGAGTAATATTCTCAGAAAATTTCTGTAGTTGTTCAGTTCTTTAAAAGCTGTTCTATGTAAAGGGCTGTATGCAATTTTCATTAATGCTTTAGATTAAATTACTACAGGACTAGATTACTCCATCTGTTCTAATTGCTTTCTTCCAAATATATATGTTCTGTTTCTAGATAACAATATCTTAAGTAGAATTGAGTGACTGTATAATGTCATTCATTATAAATTAGAGGTGAACAAGGCTTCTAATGAGACTCTTGGTTACTCTTTTTAGAAGGATGAATTTAATTTGAGTAAATTTCTGAACTTCTGGAAAGGAGACATATCTTATGGGTCAACATAATGGTGAAAATAATTTCTTTTGGGGCAGGTGTTTAACCCACAAAGGTTACGTGAAATAGGTCTTGTTGGTCGGACTGTCCTTACCCCAAATTTTCAGAGATTAAACTTCAGTTGTATTGACTTTTAAAGGCAGCGAAAATGTCTGCAAATTCTGTTCTTCTCTTTCTAATGATCATAACACTGCTTTTCAAAACTAAAAGGAATTATAATTAATTGTAATGGCTTCTACACTGCCGTGTTGTGTCTTGAAATGTCTGTAACATATAAAGCAAGATATTAATTGATGAATTAATTTGGAAAAAGTACAAATATGACATTTCAAAGGGGTGTTATGTGTGTAATATTTTTAGTCAAGTTCCATATGTTTCATTTTTTCTTTTAAGTTTTCAATCATGATGTCTTATTTTAACTTATGTTTTGAATTTGTTTCAGGATATGGCATGTGACACATTCCTGAAGATTGTTCAGAAGTGCAAGCGCAAATTTGTGATTGTGCAGGTACAATATGCTTAATTATTTCCTAGATTTCGCATGGTATCAAGAATCGTGTTGTTCTTGTACAGAGAATAATATATTTCAATTCAGCTTTATGCTTCCTCCCTCTGAAGAGAGGGAGTAGAACATTTCTGCATACTGAGTATGTCTTTCTGTGATTCTCAGGTTGGAGAGAATGAACCATTTGTATCCGAACTTTTATCTGGTCTTGCAACAACCATTGCTGATCTTGAGCCTCACCAGATCCATACGTTTTATGAATCTGTATGTAACTACCTGTCTGTAACAACTATTCAGAGAATTTCAGCTAGTGCTTAACCATTTCTGCTATGTTTTTATTTCAGGTTGGTCACATGATACAAGCAGAATCTGATCCCCAGAAACGGGATGAATACTTACAGAGGTTGATGGAACTTCCCAATCAGGTCTGTTGGAGTTGTAATTAGCTTGTTCAATAACAACCTCGAATTCACTCACTGACTCTCTTGGGCACACATTTATGCGCTGATTCTTGCACATTTTGAATGAGTTGTTGCCATAGCTTGTGGCTTAAGATATTGCCCTTATATCTTGTTTGGTGCAGAAATGGGCTGAGATCATAGGGCAGGCACGCCAAAGTGTTGACTTCCTGAAGGATCAAGATGTAATCCGCACAGTACTTAATATTTGCCAGGTATTTCATTCTAATCCTTTTTGCACCTCCATTAGATGTGTTCAAAAATTTCCTGTTTGGTATTTCAGTATAATTCTCCCATGAAGTTATGAATATAATTGCAATATGCTTATACCTAATGTCTCGATACTCTTACCCTTTTACTGGCTTTTTACAAGGCTCAGCGGTGAATCAGTTAAATGTAGAAATGGAAATTCCACCAATTTGGCTGAATCCTTCCCCGGATGTTCATAGGAGTCTGAATCAGGGGATGGGTGGGTATGGAGCTTGGAAATAAAGCCTATCTTGGTTTGGCAATAGGGACAGTTTTAAGGGGTACCAGCCCTACCCCACCCCAAATTATACTGATGCCACTGCATGTGTTTGTATTTTGTTTTGCCTCTTCTCTCTTTCTCTTTGTCACACACATGCACATGAATGCACTTTATTGGGGATAAAACCTGTCTTGGTTTCGCAATGGGCACAGTTTTACATGGTACCAGCCCTACCCCACCCCACATGCACTCACAAACACCAAGTTACACATGCACACATGCTTAAGTTTCTGGTATTTAAGGCAGTTCGGATTCCCCACAAAACTTTGAAATAGAAACTAGAAACTTTTTGTTCCAAGTATTGGGTGGCTGAGTGGGAATAGCTGTGTATCTTAGGTGGGTTGATGAAGATTATATTCGGTGGGTCAACGAATGATGGGCGTACTATTTGATACCAGTGTTCTTGTCAAATTATGCATGTTTCTTGAGAATTAAAGTTGTTCTGAAAGAGAAATTGCTGTATTGCAGACAAATACTAGTGTTGCTACTTCACTTGGAACGCATTTCTTATCTCAAATTTCTCTGATCTTTTTGGACATGCTTAATGTATACAGGTGATGTTCCTTGCTCGTGCTTATAAATGCTAGTTCTGGGGCGACTTTTTTATTTTATTTATTTGTTTCCTTTTTCAGTAGTATGTGCTATAACCTGACCCTTAATTCTGTGTAACAGAATGTATAGTGAGCTTATATCAAGTAGCATAGCAGAAGGAGGGCCCTTTGCATCAAAAACATCCTATGTGAAACTATTGAGGTAATTGTTAGTAATCTGAAAATTCTTGCTCTCTATGTAATATCATATATGTTTTATCATCACATTACTTCATGAATCAGGTCAGTAAAAAGGGAGACTCTTAAGCTTATTGAGACATTCTTGGACAAGGCTGAAGATCAACCACAAATTGGAAAACAGTTTGTGCCCCCAATGATGGATCCTGTTCTTGGTGACTATGCTCGGAATTTGCCTGATGCCAGAGAATCGGAAGTTCTGTCACTTTTTGCTACAATTATAAACAAGTATGCATTCTTTTTTTGTCATTGTGCTGTCTTGCAATTTTTTTTCCTTTATTTTTTAGGGACAGACAATTTTTTTGCAGTTGCAAATTAACAACCTATTATTCTATTAGACTTGAAAAACATGATGCCCCTTTGTTCTTCTCATCACCATCACCCCCCCAACCAAACCCCCCCCCCCCCCCCCCCCCCAACAACAACCTGCGAAGTGGGAAAAGTAACAGTTATCACTGCCCTGCATTTTTTTCCCCTTCAAAAAAAAGGGTAATAGAAATCAAACGTATTTTAGGGATGTTTTGTCTCTTAATGCTGTTTTTGTATTTAAATTCCTAATTCCTGTTATTATTTTACATCACCTCCTAGGACTTCTTTTCTCAAGAAATTCTAAGCGTCCTGTTACATTGATAAAGTGATAACCTATCAACCTCTGGACCAAATCCGTTAAATCTGGTCCCCCCTTGTCTTGGCTCTAAATGAAAGATATTCTTCTTCACCATGTCTTATTAATGTCAATTTGTTTTGGTCCTACACATGTAGGTATAAAGCAACAATGATAGATGATGTGCCTCGAATATTTGAAGCTGTATTTCAATGCACATTAGAGGTGAGGATTTAGCTACTATATTTTCTGATTCTATGTATCTTCTTTTGGGCTTTTGTAGAGGTCATTGTTGACCCCACGTCCTGATATGGACCAAGATAATTGAAGAGGTGGGATCTAAAAAATGTGGTTAAAAGATCAGAAATAATTATATCATCTATGTGGCATTTGTAATGGCACATCATTTTCTGCATTTGATATGAACTAATTTCTAGGTCTGATCGAATTCTCTGGTTGTTTGAAATGCTAAGGTTAATATATATATATATATATATATATGTATGTATGTAAGTATTTTGGCCCCAATTGTTTGCCTAACATATTTGGTTGCTTTTCCTCGCAGATGATTACGAAGAATTTTGAGGATTATCCAGAGCATCGGCTGAAGTTTTTTTCTTTACTCCGTGCCATTGCCACCCATTGTTTTCCTGCATTGATTAGGTTGTCAAGTCAGGTATTTTAAAGAGTTACCTCTTTCTGCAGCCATTTTTTAATATGTATATTTTTTTTAAAGGAGTTGTTGGGTTTTTGTGTTTTTGTGTTTTTTTTGTAGTTGGGGTTTGGGGGGTTGTTGGTGTCTATGAGTGTCATTTTTGTTTGATGATTCACATTACTATATTGTTGTTAGTATTCCAACAGACTGAATCTTGTTTCTCTTTCGCTCTTAATAGCAACTGAAGCTTGTCATGGATTCAATCATATGGGCATTCCGGCACACAGAGAGGAATATTGCTGAAACTGGGCTAAATCTTTTATTGGAGATGCTGAAAAACTTTCAGGTGTAGTTTATTAATTATGTGGGCATCGTTATGGTCAGGGACTATGGTTTATCGTTTTTAACTATTGATGCTAACATTATTTTGACAAATTGACAGAACTCCGAGTATTGTAATCAGTTCTATCAGTCATACTTTTTGTCAATTGAACAAGAAATATTTGCTGTCTTGACGGACACATTCCATAAGCCTGGGTTCAAGCTGCATGTTTTAGTGCTACAACATTTGTTTTCCCTGGTAAGGTGTCTTATAATGCCTAGGCTGATCAGGGGAGTTCATGTTGACTGACCTTTGACTGACCTTTCCTTTTTCTTTCTCCAGGTTGAGTCTGGTGCCTTGACGGAGCCTCTATGGGATGTTGCTACAGTTCCTTACCAATATCCAAATAACACCATGTTTGTTCGTGAATACACCATAAAACTGTTGAGCACATCATTTCCTAATATGACTGCATCAGAGGTATAAGAAATTGAATTTTATCTCTTTCCACGTACCTTGGGGCATACGACTTACTGGAAGGAATTTTTCAGGTCGCTCAATTTGTGAATGGATTATTTGAGTCAAGAAACGAGCTCTCCACATTTAAGAACCACATAAGGGACTTTCTTGTGCAGTCAAAAGAATTTTCAGCTCAGGTAATGCTTTTAATTTTATATTCATTTTTTTGTTTCCTGTGTTTTGTTTTCCTTTTGCTCTTATTTGTTTTCCTTTTGCTCTTATTGTGGACAAAGTAACCTGCGCTATCTTAACATTTTCTTGGATGCCCAAAATCTGATACAGGACAACAAAGACCTTTATGCAGAGGAGGCTGCTGCTCAGAGAGAAAGAGAGCGACAGCGGATGCTGTCCATTCCTGGGCTTATCGCCCCAAATGAAATACAAGATGAGATGGTGGACTCATAGGCGGCTAACAATGTGTGGAGATCTAATTTCAGGGACTTATTATAGCTCAGAGATGCAGTGAGCACCTCAATTGATTTTACCAGATTCTGCAGATGTGAACGGATAAAGAGCAAGCAATTTTCCCTTGTGTCCCTCCAGTACCCCAGAAATTTCTTGTTGAAACTGGCGCAATCACTTAAGGTGCCTTGGCTAAAGGGTTTGGCTGCTGGCGATACTGCCTATTTGTCTTTTGGTTGGGTGTAGATTATTTTAGTTGCTAATGTAGGGACAATTCCAGCTTGATAATATTGTATTTGCGGGAAGGACTCTGATGCAGTCTGTTTAAATGGCTCATCCTCAAAAAGTGTTGATTATTCATCTTAGGTGTAACGTATATACTAACTGTTGCGGCATGTGCAGAAAATCCCTTAATAGAATATGATATGTTTTGGTGTTTGGTTAGGGGCCTGTTTTCGTTCCATTCCATCCAGTTTGTTCTTAAATTCAAGTGCTATTGCTCTCAGTTGATGGGCGTTGATATGTAATCCCCTTCTGGAGTTTATATTTGTCTTTTACTATGCGCATAACCAATTTAGTTAATCAATTGATGAATTGGCTTCTACCTCTTTGGAGTGAAGCCCAATGCCCAATTTCCCTCGCTCCTTTGTCGGTGGTTGGAGATGGAAAACTTTGTCTCTTCTTATCTTTCTTCGCTACAGCTCTTCTCTTTCTTTCCTTCGATCTTTCTAACCTCTTCTTGTCTTTCTTTTATGTTATCTTTTTTTCATTTGACATATCGTGTGTGTCTATTGAGCAGTATCTCGGGACCCCATCTTTTCGTGACCCACGCCTTTCGTTGCTGTTGGAAGTGTCAGATCTCGGGCCTATGTCCCTAATTTTTCTTTGGTCGTTAATGGTGATTGCGCCACCTCTTAATTGTGTACTTTATCTTCTATCTTTACAGTAAAGTTGGTTGCCATGGGGATTGAAAGGGGAATCTCCTTTGTTTAAATTTTACCTTAAAAAAACACTGAAGAAAAAGCCAAACGGCCCTGAATGCAAAGCACGGTTTTGTTCCAGATTCCATATTGGTTTATTGGATAACGATTATTATTATTATTATTTTTTCCCTCTTCTACATCTGCTTTAGGCCTTGCACTATCTGCAGCAAAGATCTAAAATTTGCAGTTGAGCGCCCTGCTGGTCCAACCGCACCTTCAGCGAGCCTTTTAAGAACTTTAATCTTCTCTCCCATTCTCTTCCCCTTGTCTTGAAACAAAACCAGGTCCAAACTATTCATCACTGCATTCTTTGTGAAGATCCCACCCTCAACTTTCAGCCCAACCTCCCACACATCCTCCACCATCCGTCCATTCAGCCTCTGATCACCGAAAAATGGCCTGCAAACCATAGGCACACCTCCTGCTATACTCTCTAGCAACGAGTTCCAACCACAATGTGTTATGAACACTCCAACCGCCCTATGTGCCAAGATTTCCTTCTGCGGGGACCATGCAATCACCATTCCATTTTTCTTTGCTTTTGCTAAGAACCCGCTTGGTAAATGTGCCCTCAAATTGTCCCTGAGCGACCATATAAATGGCACCCCAGTAGCCTCCAAGGCCTCGGCTACTGCCACAAGCTCGTTTGGAGGTAGGACCGAGACGGAACCAAAGCTGATGTATGCAACGGATGCTGCTCTTTGCTTGTCAAGCCAAGGCAGACAACCGCTCGTATCTGAAGTGGGCTGTGGTGATATTAAGTTGGAAGGTCCGATGTTGAGGAAGTTCTTGAGCTTGGACTTCAGATCGGCTGTTAGCGAGGGGTCCAATTCTTCAAAGGAGTTTATGAAAACTGCGGTTGCTTGGGGAAGCAACAGGCCCATCTGGTGCAGCATCCTGGAGAAGATTGATTCTGTGTTCCCAAAAACGATGCCTTCGGGCAAGTCGGGGATGCGTACTTGGGACATCCCCGGAATAAAGTAGAGGGTTTGGTTTTCATGGCCTTCGAATCCTGTGCATATATCGGTAACGTCAATCCAATGTTTTTGAAGGAAAATTGCAAATGCATAGCTAATATTTGCGTTAACTAAGGTTCTAATCTCGTAAGCTAGTTTTTGTTCTTTATAGAAACTTACCTCCCATTCCAATGGTGTTCCTGATGAGGTCAGTATAAATATGTGCAGAGAGTGAGTTTGGCCCTGCAGTCCAAAACGGCACCCATGGCACCTCCATCTCTTTTGCCATCTCAGCCGCAAACCAGAAGAAAGCATCGGTCACCAAGCAGCTCACCTCCCTCCCTATCTCTGCGACGGCCGCCTTCACCACCTTACGGAAGCACTCCGGAGCCGCCTTCAAGAACAGTTCAATCTCCTCCTGTGGCTTGCCCACGAAAACGTACCCCTCCGGCACGCCGTCCCACACGTCATACGCCTTTACGTTCAGATCCGCGTCTGGGGTGGACGCGGAAAAGATCGTCTCATTGGAACGTGAGGTGTTGAAGAACGAGAAGTGGGTGTCGGGGGCGTCGGCGGCCAGGCGGCGGATGATGGCGAGGAGTGGCGCTGCGTGGGTGGAGAAAGGGAAGGCTAAGACCGCGACGTGAGGATCTGTGGAGGAAGACATGGCTAGGGAAAGTTGGAGCACTGCCCTGGGAAAACCTTCGGGGGTGTATCATGGTTAAATAGAGGTGGGGTTTGACACGACGCCACAACCACCAAGACGCGAAGATAAGGAGCTCTACTTTCAAGCTTGGAGTTCTTTCATGGAGAATGTTAGGTTGGTCCACCATGCGTTAACCCCCATGGGAGGACCGCTGAGATGGCGTGCTTTTGGTGGCTCGGACTCAGGTGCGACCCAATTGGAGAGAGAGCTTGGAAACTTGGGCTTTGCATTGGCCACTGTTCTTCCTGTCCAACCCATATGTTACCGACTTGATCACGAGGAAGATGACGACGACCTGTGGAACTTTCAACACGCGTCCCAGAAAAGTGCTAAAGCATGTCACTTTCTCGTTTTGGGGTTGGTATATATGATTGGCTCACAAGAAAAAAGGTTGAACTTCAAATGTAACACCTTATAATAAAATTGTCTTATAAACATGATTTCTTTTCATATTATTACTATTTTACTTTAATATTTTTTTTATATTCACTCACCTTATTCTATTAATAATATTCTTTAACAAAGTAAGAAAAACCCATTGACAAAAACACCTGAAAAGATGAACAAAATATAACTAGTATTATTGTCTTAATAATTTTAGAGTTTATTATATACAAAGCTATCGTAATTCTATATTATTATTATATTATTTTTTGGTATTGAAGAATGAATATCAAGTTTCGCTTTTATATATTTTTTTACTTTAACATTTAACTTTTAAATAAACAGGAAGGAAGTTGGTGTTTTGAACATTAATATTTAAGTCACCTCCCTACTCGAACTATCAGACTTATAACATGTGTTATTATTTATAAATTATTTATGTTTGAGATGATGGAATGTGCTAAACTAAAAATGAGTTTATATTAATCAAAATTTTAATTTTTTTTTATATATTTAGTAGACTTTTTTTTTTCAAAGTAACTAATTTTAAAAAATTAAATTGGACCTCTAGAAAAAAAGAAATAAAAGGGAAAAGAAAATGGTATTGACGAAAAATTAAAAGGAGAAGCATTTTCAGATAGGAGTGCCGAGTCAGTTGACTTGGCTTGCGTTAGCACGCACAGAAGAAAATAAGATTTTAAAAATAAAGAAGAAGGGAATATTCTATTTCGTTTTGTTAATTTTCTTCGTTCTTTCATTTATTTTTCCCGTTAGAATTCTCACAGAAAGAAGCTGCACGGAAGGAAAGCGAGAAAGTGAGCAAAAGGCGAACGCTACCGTCCTGGAATCGAATCAAGCTGTGATAATCCCCTTCTGATCGATGAGCTTTTAAGTTTTGACGCACCTCAGAGGGAGATAGAGAACGAGAGAGGGAAAGAAGAAGAATTGAAATTCCAAATGGGTCAGGCGTTTCGGAAGCTCTTCGATACCTTCTTCGGCAACACCGAGATGCGGGTACAGACACCGCTCATTCACTCTCTTTTCTTTTCTGTTTTCCATTTTTATTTTTTTTCCTTAAAGATTTGTGCATGATGATCTTACTTGCGCGGGAGTGGATGATTGTAGCTCATTTTTTTTTTCGGTTATGCCTAGGGTTGCTTTTGCTGTTGTTTTTGGATTCTTTTTTGTTTCCTCAATTTTTATTGTTATATGGAATTATCTTTTTCTTTGGTTGATTTCAACAACATGTTTTACAGGCTTTCATGGTTTTTGCCTGTCTTCCTTTCTTTCCTTCTCTCCTTTTTTTTTTTTTTTTGGAAATTCCTGTTTTATGGCTAATCTACAATATAATTGGTAACGAGTGCGTAACTAAACGGATAGTCATGTGCCTAATAACTTGAAACTACAAGAACATGCTCTGCCAAATGGTTGAAAGGTGAAAGGATCAGCATCGGTGGATTAATGAGAGAGTTTGTTGTCAGATTTGTATCAATGTTTTCTGGAGCGTAGTTTTGAATGCTCTGAAATTCAATGGAGGAGCGCAGGTGGAACATATATTCTTTTTGTTTTAACTGATAACAACTATTTCTTTCCCTCGAAAAGAGAAAAAGTAACGGAAACTATATACGAAGTGGTGTCTGAAAACCTACGTAGGGGAGAATAGTGTTCGGGACCCCAAGGGAAAAAATAACAGGAGTTACATAAAAGGTAGTAGTTACAAATGACATAATTGGTGGGGGTATGGTGATTGGGATTCCTTAGTCAAACACTGCCAATAGAATGAAATTTGGTTAGCAGGATATTAGTAGGAGGCTTTGTTAACATGACTGCTATTAGAGATTATACACGAGTAGCATTTTTTAATCACATACTTTGAGTAGGGAACAAGTCCAGGAATGATCAAGAAGGGGAAGGGTGATGATTAGTGGTTTTTAGTTTGATAAGTGATACGCTGCATGGCTACATAAATGGTTTGCATATGAAGTCAAGTATTGTTGCCTATGCCTTGGTACATAGGATGAAAAAAAATATTTGTTTGCAGAATATTCGATAATACTAATGGGGGAATTATGATAACAAATGTAGGTGTGAGGATCCTTTTATGAACCTTCATATCATTGTTTCCAGTTCTTCTGTAGGCATAAATTTGGCGTTTTTTTCATCAGATGATGGTTTCATTTTATCCCTGGCTTTATGTGCTTAAGAAGTTGTGTCTAGGTTCAGTATTTACTGGCTCTAAGGGGGTTTCAACCACAATCAGAATGAGACATCTCTTTGATATGAGATCACATACCATCGAGTGGTTTGTGCTCCTATTTAGATTCCTTGTTGTAAAACTCAAATAACTAAACATTAAGGACAAGCGGAAAGATTTCAGTTGTTGCAGAGTGGCTGGATGTTTGCCTGTAAAAGTCAAATAACTAAAGGTTAATGACAAGCGGAAAGATTTCAGTTCTTGCAGAGTGCGCTAGATGTTTGCCTTTTGAATTCCTTTTTCTTGCTGGAACTTTCTTTATAAGCTTTGATTATATTTGGAGACATAGTGTTTCAAATAGTGCTGATACGATAATAAATTGATTCTTAATTCTAACTATTGACTACACTATTTGTTGATTTTGCTCATGCTATTAGTTTATGTCTATGAGACTAAATTAAGAATTCCCTTTTTCTTGTTGAACTTCATGGGGGATTTATGGTCCCCGGGGGAAAGGAATGATTATCATCTCCAATCCAATGCTGTCTATATCTTTTGCCTTTTCTTCTCTCTTCTGTGTTCCCTTTTTGGCACCTTTCAAAACATATTTGCTATTAGCAATATGATTAAATCACATTTTCTCTCTCCCTTTCCCTCTGCCTCTCTTTCATACTCTTTTATTTGATTCTTCTGATAATGGGATGATCTTTCTCTCCTTGGTTACATATCATCCTTAACACATCATACATTTTTCTTTGTAGGCCTTTTTATCATCGATAACTTTTATGAAGCATCTTTATCCTACATACTTAGCTTCTACGTTGTTTATTTTGTGGAGTTTAGTATTTGGATATTTTGAGCCTTTCTTCTCAAATGTTATTCTTATATGAGCTGGGTTAGGTTGTCATGCTTGGCCTGGATGCTGCTGGAAAAACAACTATACTGTACAAGCTGCACATTGGGGAAGTTTTATCAACTGTTCCCACTATTGGTAAGTCTCATTGATCATAAAAGATGATTTTTTCATACGGTTATGGCTTATGATTTGATGCAGTCATCTGCGATATTTGTTTAGCTGCAGGTGGAGTTGTTCTTTTCTCTTTTCTGAGCAGTATAATGATGTTATACTTTGTTGTTTGGTCTCTGTTGTTATGTTTTGGTTGATGGAAAGCGTCAGCTTTTTTATTACTTTCACAACTTTGCCTACAGATATAAAGCTGTCATGGATAAAACAATCGGAACTTTGAAGAACTTATGAGAAAATACTGCCAAAAGCTTCCCTTTTCCTTATCTAGAGTCAATGGTAACCACGCAGGAATGGTGTGAAATAATATATGAGAAAAAAAAGGAAATTAAATAAAAAATGGGCTTGTTTGAACCTATGCAATGGGATCATGAAGGGAAAAAGTAGATAAATAAATAGTTTTATTTATTTATTTTTAAATGCTTGGTTGCTTGGCAAGATGAATAGGGTACTACATCTACTTTTGTCCACATCAATTCAACGTAGTGAATACTTGAGATTTAATGATCCATCAATGTTAATATAATGTTCTTTATTCTCCCTACGCTTTTGCACTATGGATGACAAGAAAAAGATGAATGAAAAATAACACATCATAAAGTTTTCCCCAACTTTTTGACCTAAACAGTTGTTAATTAAACTGCATAAATTGCATGTAGATTAATTCTCAAAAACTATTGAATGATATAGCTTTTGGAATGCATTAGGAAATTTTTCAAAGGTTAGCTGGTTAAACAAAAAGAACAATGCCATTACCTAATTCGTTGCAAAGAGAAAAAAGAAGTTTCAACCATACTGGTTTTTTAGATTTTTTTTTCCTATACAGTTCAACTACACAAGGTCATTGTAGTATAGGGTACCCTCTTCTTGTCTATGAGCATAGTTGTACATTGAGGATATTGGCTTTTTGGGTAAAGAAGTAATCCTTGTTTTTTTTTTCATTCTATTATTTAGGCGGTTAGACTAATCAGTTATTTTATGCTTTCCAGTTAGTAAAGAAAATAAATGATATGTTTTTATGACTTGGTTATTTCAGTTGTCAGAAGCTTAGCTTATTTGAGGGAAACTTCGGAGGTTTATCTTGCCATCATTGTATTGGCACAATTATACTTGGTTGTAGTCTAGATATTTTGTGAGTGGAAGACATGTTCTGTCAAGATATTATGGGAGGATAAAAGTCCCTCTATTTGAAGATTTTGTTTCTTTTCCTCTAATTGTGATTCATGCATATCTGCACATAAAGTACATAATCTTCAAAATTCCATATTGTTTTTTGTGCAAAGTGTTATTATAAGTTTATCCTAGGAATATCACTGAGGAATTTTTATGATGTCAGATTCACTAAAACGTGAATGTGTGAGCCATTTCCACTTAAAATAGCACTGTTGCTAAAGAAGTCATAGCAAGAGCCCGGACTTGTACTGGAGGTTGCTTATTCGTCGGATAATTACCTGCCTGCTCGATCACCCCTCTTGAGAGAGTCCTCATACCAATTGCTGTCTGCAAAAAACTGACGGCATAACATGGCCCGTGTGGGTTTTGTTATGTGTTCCTCCCCTTGTTTTTTTTTTTTTTATTATTATTTTGTGTTCCTTTGTTTGATGTAACTTTTGGAAGTTGTTGCGTTAAAAAACTCTAATGATCACTTTTCTGTGAAGATGGAAGTATAATTTGATTTTTTTGGTTCATTGTAGGTTTCAATGTAGAGAAGGTTCAGTATAAGAATGTGGTATTCACGGTTTGGGATGTTGGTGGACAAGAAAAGTTGAGGCCACTTTGGAGGCATTACTTTAACAATACAGATGGACTGGTGATGATTAATCTCCATTTATTTTTCTGGAGGCATCATCATGCACAAAACACATGCACTTCCTCCCATGTCACCAAAGCCTTCAAACCCAACCCCCCACTAACCCCTCTTTCTTCTTTTTGCATCATGTGCCAAAAGAACATGTTGTTACTTGAAGCTGCCTTGTTATTATCTAATTATATACATATATATAGATATAGATATAGATATATATGTATGTATGTATTCTTTTTTTTCCCCTCCCTGTAATCAGTAAGTACTTTTTAGCTATGTGTTGAAGCTAAGGCCATGAAAATTATATTCTTAACAACTTATTAGTTCGTTTGAGAAATCTAAAAGTGTTGTTTTTGATCCTTATGCACGTATATTCACAGCCTTAAAAGAATTCATATTTCTGTAAATTATGTGTCTTGGTGCAGATCTATGTTGTTGATTCCTTAGATCGAGAGAGAATTGGAAAAGCAAAAGCTGAATTTCAGGTTGTTTATTCAGAAAGATATTATAACTTTTAAGTGCAGCTTTGTGGCTTATAGGTCCTTGGTTTGACATTTGTAATTTTTTTTTTCAGGCCATCATCAAAGATCCGTTTATGCTTAACAGTGTTATCTTGGTATTTGCTAACAAACAAGATATGGTATGTTTCAGTAGTAATGTCTGATAGCTTTTCTTGCATCTGAATGATACTAGAATCCACTCGTGTATGGGTTTGTATTTTATGTGTGCTACATATTGAACAGGACTAGATTCTACTCCACTTTGGCAGTGTGAAATGCACTAATTTATGTTCTACATGGCTAAAGTACAAAGCTAATACAGAAGCCAGAAAAAGTATAGAATCATAGAGAAATTATATTGCAAACATTGCCCCTTCTGTACTTGCGCTTGGATCAAGGCAAGGTTCTATCTGTTAGATTGGCTTATCTGGTTTTAATTAAAAACATTATCGACACCTTTTCAACTTCCTTACCTTTTCTTTTGGAATATAAATAAGAGATCTATTAATCATGATAATTGAATTGATAGTAAGAAAGTTCAGAGAGAACACAAAATAAGGAGTAAGTTTTCCAGTGATTTTCATGACAATAACAAAGTTATGCAGCTCGGATATCTTATAATCGATTTCCTTGAATGGGTTGGATCATGATAATATAGTAAGAGATTGTAGATGGAGATGTAAGCTGGGTTGACTTATCTAACAATTAGAAGTATGTTCTATTTGTATGTATGTGCTAAAACAACTAAGTCAAGCATTGGCATTATATGAAAATATGGAGTAATTAGTGGTACTATATTCTCTGTTTAAGGTAGAATACGATCTTTACTACATCTTTTCATGCGGACCAACTTTGTGTGATTCTATACTGATTAATTCTACAGTCTCCACACCAGAAAGAAAAGATTAGATGATATTTTTTTTTTTACTTTTTAATTTTTGTTGGCATGTCAGAGTTGGCCAAGCATTTTTAGTTTGTGTTAACCTCAAGAATGCTTGGGTGATTCTTTAAGTAGGGCACTGCAAAAACCTTTGGAAGTCTTTTGACAGAATTCTTTTGCTGGAGATGTTCTCCTCATAACTTTATTTCCAGAAGAAATGGCTTTTAGGGCTACAGACTTCCTTGTACAAAAAATAAACAAATGAGAGAAGGAGAAAAAGCTAGCACTTAACACATTAATGGAGTAGGCCTATGCAATGGAGTATTACCTTATTTTCTGCTTTCTCCTCCTGTTCAGAAAGGAGCAATGACGCCCATGGAAGTATGTGAAGGACTGGGTCTCTTTGACCTCAAAAACAGAAAGTGGCACATACAAGGGACCTGTGCGCTTAGGGGAGATGGCCTTTATGAAGGGTTAGATTGGCTAGCCGGAACTCTCAAGGAAATGAGAGCTGCTGGATACTCTTCAGTTGGCACCTCATCTTTCTAATGGTACAGGTAGAAACTCTGTACCTACTAAATCAAAAGAAGCTATAAATTGCATGTCTTTCTCATCCACCTTCTTAAACAGCAGGGCTTTATGTGGCTTGATCCTTCCGATTGATAGAGCCAAAGAGTGCCAGAGTTGACGCTGGAAAAATTCTGACATGTATCAAAAGTTTTGGATTGTTCCAGAGCAATTGAAGTTTAGTAGGGCCTTGTAGTTTGTCACTTAAAAACATGAGTTTTCTACTAATGTAAATTGCAGATGCAGGTCCTGCCATTGATAAATATAATTGGAATCTGGGAATTGTGTGCTTTGATTGCCCTCTAGAATACAATTTATACATATATTATCCATAATTCCTTGTGCTATGTGCTTTATTCTCTATTCTGTAAAAATATCTAGGACATGTTAACGTCTATGTTATATGGGATACCAAGTGAAGCTGAATTGGGTGTCCCCAGTAGCGAAGCAAAACAGCTTTCTGAGATTATATAGCTGCTGTGATTGGTCTTCTCTAAATGAAACAATCAATTTCAATTGAAATCTGGATCTTTAGTTGAAATAAGCAAAAACCCATGTCAATTGCACTTAGGAACTCTATAGATTTCAGATTTGGTTGGCTTACTAATGTGCAGAAAAAGATTATATAATCATATACATGTATATATTTTAAATTTTTGGTTGCATTAAAAACAGTCGTTAAGAGTTGATGTGATGATTCTTTAGTACATGGGATGTCGAATTCAGGACTTAAAGTTTTAATAATCAGTAAACAATTCAGTTACTGCTCTATTGACAAAGGCTATTATGGTATTGAAATTAATATATATATATATATATATATATAGATATAGATTTTTCTTTTTTAACAAAAGCATAAATAAGATTCTCTGATACATGAGTAATGACACTGAAAGATATGGTATTTACTATTGGGCTTGGGCCCACTATCACACTTTGCAAAAGAATAGGTAGATTTTGTGGCAAATCAAACCGAGCCAGTCCAAGTTAGGGGGATCTGCCGTCAAGTCCAGGAAGCACGGAGATATTGGAGATACAACAACCGGAAGATTCGCTGGCCCCCACTCACTCTCTGTGTGGAATTTCTCTCTCATTATTCATGCTTTTCTGTCCACCAAAACAAACTGCCATAACAACCACGCACCATGTCCGCATGTCCGAACCAGAGCCAGAGCTTCGCGATGTTCCTCTCGACCAACAAGCCTTCTCCATTCCTCCGCACGCTCCACCGTCTTGCTGGCGCTCGGATTCTCCGCCGCAACTTGTTATACCGAGTTTCGCCGGGGCTCACTGTCTCCTCCTCCCTCGGCTCAGTCATCTCCTCTGGAAACGCGATCGCCGCCGCGACAAGCTCCGGCTCAGCGCTCCATGGGGCTGTCACGTCGACCATCACGCATGTGGCCGTCACCGCCGTGGCCATCGCTTCCGGCGCCTGTCTCTCCACCAAGGTTGATTTCTTGTGGCCTAAGGTGGAGGAGCAGCCAGGTGCGACTTCTGGAGTGGCTATTGTTTAGTAGCTGAGTAAAATTTTAAGATTAATGATTTCTTGTGTCCCTAGGCTGAGGAGAAACTGGCTATTGGAACAGAAGGAAGAAATGAAATTTTGGTTTTGTGATCCTTTTGTATCTTTTCCTTTGAACTAAGTTGATATAAGTTTAATTGGAAAATAAGTTTCTTAAGAAAAGGTTTCATCGGACTGCGTATCATATATTTAAATTTTTAGCTTATTTGTTCTTGGCGGCAACACCATAAGATTAAATCTTGTTACTCAAGTCTCTCATTGGTGGTGCTCTCGAAAACCTTTGATGTATTAATTTTCCAATTGAGGACTTATCTTTCTTCTGTGTTTTATGAAACTAAATATTAAAGGCATGTTGTGGCGCAGGTTCTTTTATTCTGGAGGGAGTGGATGTAACTGGATATCCTATTTTTGTTGATCCAAAGGTTTACCATCTTTACTTGAATCACATCTTGGTTATTGTCATTTCTTGCCACTAAAACACTCTATTTGTGAAGGCAGGTACAAAAAGCAATCGCATTTGCTAAGAAAGCTCACCATGGCCAATTACGGAAAACGGGAGACCCTTATCTAACTCATTGTATTCACACGGGAAGAATCTTAGCAATGTTGGTTCCATCAAGTGGCAAACGAGTATGCAATCGTGTCTCTGTTTAATACGGTTATATATTTTCGTATCTGAAGTGATTGTATTAATATTCCTGCAAAAAACACTGTTTTTCATTTTCTCTTGTGACAATGCGACTAGAGAGATCTTTTGTTGTGCAGAATATTGTGTCCAGAAAGTTCTAAATCGTGGAAAGACATTGAGTTTTTCTTCTCCACTGTTTTTGATGTAGAAAACTTCATTAGAACTTCATGAACGGATTGAAGTTCACTCTGCAATATGTATGCAATAGAGAACCACCTCAAACAAAAAGTAAAAGAAGAAAATGAATTAGGGAAAGATAATTAAACTCAAGAAACACACAAGTCCAGATGTGAAAAATTGTTTTCTTCACTATTATGATCCGGGCATGAATTGATGCTTATTTTTTTGCATGTCTTCGTTATGTGAGGGACTTGCAGTTCAATTTTCTTATTTTCATCATATGTAGCTGGAGGTGTGCATGAAAATGACTGAATCAGTGCAAAAAATATTTGACAGCGGTCTAGAATTACAGTAATGGTTTGAACCTGCCCAATACAATTTATAGGGTTTGCGAGTAGTAGACCATAATCAGAGCCATTCTTTGCTGTTTTAAATTTAATTTGAAAAGGGTTAATCTAGTTTTGAGCAACAGACTTTCCAAGACCAAGTCCCTTAATCAAACATGTGCCTTTTTATTGCTTTTGGAGAGAAAACATGTTCTGAAAGGAAGTAAACAGCAAAGAATGGGATATCCATTGCCTATCGTTAGTGTCAACGCTATATGGTACTTGGCATGCCGTATTAATCAACGAAATCTTTTTGCCATATGTGATAAAGCAAACTTGGCTCTCAGTTTCATGTACGTGGTGCCGCGGAATGATTTTTTGAAATTCAGTGCCTCCAGTGTGCCCTCTTTTTGTAATATTGCTTTTTATCATTATCCTTTCTCTTTGATTATTTAACTTTTTATATTTGTGGTTATTATTCTTTTTTTATGCTTGTGTTGATAGCAGAATATATATTGATATTTCTTTTTAGTTATTCGTTTTTAGATTATGAAACTAAGGGCCGATGTGAAATAAAAGAACATAAAACAACTTGCCATATGACTAACTTTCATTGATATTGTTGCAAGTGTTATTAGCAGTACGCTATTGAATTGTAGTACTTGAAAAATACCTTCCAATGTCCAAAATTGGATATCCCATTTATACATTTGTTCATAAATTCTCCTGCAGGCTATTGATACAGTTGTAGCCGGGATTCTCCATGATGTAATTGATGACACTGGTGAAAGTTTGCACAAGATAGAAGCAGAGTTTGGTGATGATGTAGCTAAGTTGGTAGCAAGTGTTTCCAGGTTAAGTTATATAAATCAGGTACTTTTAACCGGTCATAACAGTAATTCATCATGTTTTGGTTCCAAATGAAAAAATTCATTTTGCTGAATAGGTCATTCCATTTGTTGATTTGGTTGACACTTTTGAAAAACAATTTTCATATATGAAATTGGTAACAATGAAAAACTGTTTTATCATGTCTATTATTTTGTTCTGCCTGGTTGAACAGCCAGGAATAAGGTGCAAGAACTTTGCTGCTGAGTGGCTGGTGCAAGGAAAAAAATTATTACTTTTAGAAAATAGCTTATCAGTCAAATTTTTTACAAGATAGTTTTTGAATTCTCTTTCCCTGGGTTATTTCTATGACAATGTTTTTGGTGTAATGTAGACTACCTGGCTAGCATTAGGTGAATAAATGCCGCTTGGGTGATGGAAAAATGGGGAAAAACATTGCAGATTCTATTTAAAGTGTGAAGTTGCTGGCATACATTTCCTAATCAGATTGCACATTTCGTTGTCTTGCTGCATTGACATCATCTTCCATTGTTTTTATTATGTTCCATGGTTCGTAGTGCAAATATGTACAGGGATTTGATAGTTTCCTCATATGATGTCATCATACACTTGCATGGCCCTGATTTTGGCTTCTGTGAGGTTTTTCAGTTTCTTTTTTCCCACTCTACTGGTGTTTTTCATGTGTTTTGCAGCTGTTACGGAGACACCGAAGGATAAATGTGAATACAGGTACCCTTGGTCCTGAAGAGGTATGGTACTTTATCGATATTTTGAGAACACAGTTGAGTCGTATGCTCATAATAGATGGGAGATCTTGTCGTATGCTCATAGTACTGCTTCTAACATATGAGCTAAGGAGCATCGCTTTAGAAGCTTGTGGTGACACCCACAGCTATAAGACATCAGTACTGGATCTTAAAGGCATTTGTATGAAAAGGAAACTGTAATGCAACAAAACTGGGTGGTTTTTATTTGTATTGAATATAGTAACTGTTAGAATCGAAATTTAAACTTTATAGTTCTCTTTGTGAAAAGAAACATACCTTAGCTGCAATAGTTTTCTGATTCTTCTACTTTAACTGTTCGTCTCTTAGGCCAATAACTTACGAGTTATGCTGTTGGGCATGGTTGATGATCCTCGTGTAGTGCTCATCAAGCTTGCAGATCGTCTTCACAACATGAGAACCATGTACTGATTTCACCTCTATAAATAAATTTCTCTTGTTAAACGGTGACTATTTTTTTTTTAGTTAATACGTAAATGAAAACAATTACTCTTTCCCTTTTATTTTCTTATTTTACTTCCAGGGTTAGTTTTTGCTATTCTTTTTGAGCTGGGCTGTTAGTGAGGTTTCTCTTAAAGCACAATCTTCGCAATCAACATTGTAATTCAAGATCAATATGTGATGTCCACTTAATCATCCAAATCATTGTCGAAATTAACTGATTAGTGAGGTTTGCTAGATGAACATTGCAAATCGATTACTAATATGATAATTTTGACCTATCAGTGCATCCCACCACCTGTCAACTTGTCTATCAAGGTTGACAGTGGAAGTAGACACCGGTAATCAATATTGAATTAGTATGTGATTGCAAAAATTTCTGGTGTAGGAAGAATATTGCAAATTAACCTATTTTCTGGTGGTTACGACTAACCCTTGTCTTAAATTTCAAATCCTTCTTCTTTCTTTATGACCAACTTTGAAGGTCTGAGTGGATTATTAACATTCAAAATATTTGGATCAAATATAAAATTGTATGGCTGACCTAACCAGAATTATGCTTTTTATTTGACCATTGCCAAAAGCTGATGATGCATTGTTTTACAGTTATGTGCTGCCATTGCCAAAAGCTCAAGCTGTTGCAGAGGAGACCTTAGTTCTATGGTGCTCACTTGCTTCTAGATTGGGTCTATGGGCATTAAAAGCTGAACTGGAAGATCTGTGCTTTGCCGTTCTTCAGGTCCGATATAATTTTTTTTATCCATCACGGATAAAAATGACAGGCATGGTGCTTGTTTTTATCATGTTCGTATTATCTGATACGTTTTTTGATTCTTTAATTACGAGTCTCTTTTTTCCTGTACACATATTTCCAGCCTCAAATGTTTCAGAAGATGCGAGCTGATCTTGCATCCATGTGGAGCCCTAGTAGCAGAGCTGGAAATCCTAGACGATTATCTGCAAGAGTGGGCTTGCGGCCACCAGATGAGAAGAGCTCAACTTCGGACTATGAGGGGTCCTTTGCAATTGATGACGACATCACAAGCATGAAGGTGAGAAAAATCTTCTTTTATTACTTAATATGTACTTAGAGATGGATCGAGGACATGGTTTAGAAACTCTTTTGGGTTGTGATTGCCTTCTTTATGCCTTTTGATGGACATGATATTAAAAACTATGATGGTGGGATCTTAGATGCATGTTTTTGCGGGAACTTGTCATGCAAGAGATATGAGATCTTCCCCTTGACCTGGATTATAGATTAACAACTGTTAACTTTATGGCTACAAAGAAAATGCTGTTGTTACCAGTCAATGCTGGGGATATATCAGACTATACAAGGAACTGTTGTCTCATCATTAAAGAAGTCTTTTGTTTTTTTTTGTTTCCTACTCTATGGTCACTGAAAGATGTAATGTGATATCAAATGCATTTTTGACAGAGAGTTAGTGGCCACATTTTTTTGTAATTTAACTTGAACCTCAATTTGAAAAACACTCCAATTTATATAGAGGATGTGTTAAGTTTATGTGATAGTTGCTACTAAAATTCTTAATCTAAATGTCATTTTTCCGGTAAAGTACACTTTAAAATTTTTGACATATGTTATTTTCACTAATTTCCTACTTTTGGGATTTTTTTTCTCAAAAAATACTTCATTTTCTATACGTTCAGTTGAGGAATATTCTGATTTTATTAGTCTTAAACTTAGTCAAAATGTGTTCAAGTCTTTTTTTTTTTTCCTTCTTTTGAGATGATTGAATGTGGATGACCTTAGGCATTGTCCCTTTTGTTTCGTTGTCAAATTGTCTTGGCATCTTTGAGTTTCATATTATAACTTCCAAAGTGTCACCCTCTCTACACTCCCAATATCCTTAAGTATATTTCCCTTTGGTATTCATTCATAATTTATTCCAAAAATAGTTTATTTATGTCAAATTAATAATATTTACAAATTTAAACTTCAGTGTTGCAAAATGAAGTACCATGTTTTCTTTTGTCAATAATATGATGCATCCAAATTTGGAATAGGAGAGATTCTAGGTTAACAAAGGTTGTCTGACAAAGTGTATTGAAGAGGGTTGCAGTCCTCAGAAAGGATTGGAAATTGGAATGTAGTGGTAGTTGATACAATTCACTTTTTTGTTCGTCATTCCAGCTGACTATTCTTCAATTGCAGGATCTTTTGGAGGCTGTAGTTCCCTTTGATATCTTGTCAGATCGGAGAAAACGGGCTCAATTTCTCAATAGTCTCAGAAGTACTCTGGAGACAAACACAAAACCGAAGGTTTTGCATGATGCTGGGGTCGCTTTAGCATCTTTGGTACTTTGTGAGGAAGCACTCCAGCGGGAGTTAATAATATCAAATTCGTATGTTCTGCTTTTCTCATTATCATTTTCTCTTGTGCTTGCTGAATATGATCTAGTGCTAGCTAATTGTTTATGCATGCCTCACTAAGTGATATATGTCCACTATGTTTAGTTTGATTATAGCTAGATGTTGATTTTTATTTTTAATTATTTCTTTTGCAGATATGTTCCTGGGATGGAAGTAACTTTATCAAGCCGACTAAAAAGCTTGTATAGTATTTTTAGCAAGGTATTTATGACTTCACCATCATTCGGCCTTTTGTGGATTAAGTTTTACATGCCATAATAAGACAAATAATTCTAGAGTTAAGTTTGATCCTCATGTTTGTCTTGAAATGCCTTTGCTTTAACAGTGTTCAAAACCTACTTGATAGGTCGACCTAATAATGTCTGATAATGTAAAATGATCTTGTTATGTCGTGATCAAAGTATTAAAAGGTGTAAGACTAAAATCTTTATTTTTTCTTCCTTTATAACTGTTTGTAAACATATTTATTTCTCGCTCTTTATAAAGCTTACTGCATATGATATTGAAAGGTATGCACCCTTTTGGGGTATACATGACTTTTATTAGTATGCATCAGTGCACATTCGTGCTGGATTTGTAGTTGTTATGAGATATCTGCACTGAAGATTTATTTATATGGATAGAAATTTCCTTAAGAGGAAGGTCTAAATTGCCATGCTTTCTTATGCTTATACATATTATTGGAGCTTTCTATTCTAAGATACAAAAATGGGAAATAATGTGAAACTTGCCATTAAGTTCATTATTCATACAGTATACTTCGAAAAGAAGCATTCTGTAGTGCACTGTAGTCCACTATAAAGGAAAAAATTTCTAATACTTGTGGTGCTTGTAGAGAAAACCTTTTTTTTTTTTTCCCCAGCTCTACCTTGAACTAATAAAGCCATTGAAGCGTTGCAAATGTTTTAGTGGACAATAAAGCTCGGGAATTTCCTTTTATATTGCTATAAAGTAGCAATGCTGGGATTCATCCGAGTCTTTTACCTATTTTTTTTTTCCTTTAAATGATGGGGAAGTTGTGTAGCATTTGATAACCAGACTTTATGCTTCATCCTGTTCTTACTGGGGGAGGAGATCCAGGGTTGAGTTCGTTGGCAGAAGTAATGCAAACTATTCTGACTTATTGACTAGGCTTGTTAGAAACTCACTCTAGATACCGATTGGGAACAGAGTTTATGATTGTTAATCATCATCTCATTGGTTAAGCCCGAGTACTTTGCAAAAAAAAAAACCATTATATCATCCAAAGAAGTCAATCTTTACTGTCTACATGCTGTTTTTCTTTTTTCAATTTTTCTTGGTAAGTAGGGTGGGGGCTTAGAGTATCAACTTCCTGTAGATTGTGTTTGATTTTTCCTTCTCCCTCGTTTCTATCCTCCTTTTACTGTGGGTTCATGCTTTGGATGTTTAGGCCATGTACCTCTCATATCTTAACTTCACATCCTACTTAGATTTGGAAACATTTCTTTCCATTCCTCAATCTCATTTAAAATAGAGAGAAGTCTATGGATATAATGACATTCTACCACTTGATGTCTTTGATGACAATGTTATTTTGCTGAAGTCTGTTTGGATACATTGATCCTAGGTTGTTGGAAAGTATTTAAACAAAACTGATTTTGATATGAGTATGACAATTTATACATGCATCTACACCTTTCTTAGATGAAACGGAAAGATATCAGCATCGATAAAGTATATGATGCTCGTGCATTAAGGGTAGTTGTTGGAGACAAAAAGGGAACACTTCATGGACCTGCCGTTCAGAGTTGCTACAGTCTTCTCAACATTGTACACAAGTGAGTCAAATGAAATTTCTGTTCTTCAGTTTCCTATTGCTGTTTCGATAGATTGTTTCCCTATAATCTAATTTCTTTTATCAGTAGTTTGGTTCCCTATGTTTTCAAATAGATGGGTTTCTTTGGTTCCACATGGTCCTGACTTTATGTTTATCTTTTTCTTTGGTTGTTGAAATCCTTAGTTTTTCTTGCATTGAAGGAAAATTTTTAGTAAGACACATAGATGCCCCTCCCCTCCCCTCTCCTCCCCCAGCAAGAAGATTAATATCTATTCATGCATATGGTCCTATAGTTTTAGGTTACAAATAAGTTATTCTCTTATTTGTGCCCATGGTTCTAGATTCCTAGCTACCAGTATGGTTTAAAATATTTACAGTTGCCCTTGTTAATAGAATTTCATAATATCATGCCTAGATAATGGACTTTTTTCCAATTATTTTGGGCAATTACAGGCTTTGGACCCCTATTGATGGAGAATTTGATGATTACATTGTAAATCCAAAGCCTAGTGGTTATCAGGTGACTTTTTTGTATTCAGTGTGAACTAAGAAAATCAACAGGTCTTGCTATTGCTACTAAGTTCCTTTGTCTTTGGTTACTATTGTTGTCATTATCACTGCCATAATCATTGCTAGCATGAAAATCATTACTGCTACTGCACCACCATGCTTGGCACTAGTGCCACCGCCAGCAGCATTTGATGGTTCTACAACTTAGCTTCACTAAAACTGTCATAACTGGTCAACCCCTTTAGAATTGAGATTTTGATCCCTTTAGCTTTCAACTTGACTGTGTTTGTATCCGAAATCTTAGTAAGGTTATAATAATGGACTCATGAGAAGAAAGCTTGACGTATGTTTTCATTGAACGTGGTTGCTGGTTTCACACTGTAATGCTATCCTCCTTAAAGTTCATATCCATGAGATGCATTTCCTGTGGAGCATCTTAGTCATTGCCAAAGGTCCCCATATTATGCTACGATGCTCTCCCATAAAGTTTTATCTGCTTGTGCTACATCCATCTTTCTCAAGATTCTTATTTGTTATTCATGTACGGCCTTTAACTTCTGCATGCTATCTCAACTAACTAGTTAGTAAACTAATCTTTCATATTCACTCACAATATTTTTCTTCCTTCCTATAATTTGAGCAAAAGAGCCAGGATGACATAAAGGGGTAAAATAAGCAGGCAATTTGACAGCCGGATCCTCATAGGAATCATCTTTTACTCCTAGGATTAGCTGGATTTCTACTCTGTAAGCTTCTTTGTAATGTCTTTGAATTGTTTGACGCCACAGCCTTGGATTCACTAGAAGCCCCCAAGAAACAACTCTATGAGTTTTGAGGATAAACCTTTAGTTCTATAAACCAGGTTCACTGCTGTAACATATCTGGCATCTCTCCCCCACCTTCAAGTTCAAATTGTCAGGAACAAGAACGCTTTAAAGTTTAAAGCTTTAAGGATTCTGCCTAAGGTATCAGGGCAGGTTATGATGGACACCAGAAAGTTTCAGAAAATCCTGGAAGACTTTTGTCTGAGTCGCTCATCTGGCGGAAAGTCCTCATCAAGGGATCCCTCTGATGCTCAAGTCATTAGATGGCTGGACAAACATGCCTCTTTGAAGAGTATTTGCATCCAAGATAAATAACAGTCAGCTAAATGACCCAGAAGCCAGTTCTTTTAGATTTCCTTAAGAAAAAAATTAACTCAAAATAATATGTGGGAGGATTTTTCTTACTTTAATCATTAGCCAAGTATCAATTTTTTTATTGAGAATTTCCTAGACTTGGGGAAAAGAGGAGCTATTTCAGTGGGGCGAAAACTCTCCCCTATGAAGTTACTTTGAGGTAAAGAAAGATGGCTCCTTTTTGCTGACAGATATTATTCATTGACATATCGTAGTCCCTACTAAGCTGCACTGGTTATTGATAGGTATGACGAAGTCTTAGGAGGTGATCACGTGTGTGAGGATGTAACTTGTAATACTTTGGAAGTTTACAAATGAATTGAAAGTTGAGTTAGTTTAATTTGGATCCTCTCATCAAATGCTGGATTTGAAGCAACATGTAGTGTAATTTTGTTATTATAGAGTAATGTGATAGAAGTATGGCTGAAAAACCAATTTCCTGGAGAAAAAGACGTAAACATGTTAACTCACTAACAAATGAGCCATAGCCGTATACTCAATTTCTGAGTCATGCCGCCACTGTCCGTTTTTACTTGTCCGTGTAACCAAATTACCATCTAAGAATGCACAATATTTTGTAGTATGTCTTATGTCTAAAGGAAGTTATTGATCTGCATTAGAAAAAACCTTCCCTAAGGTGTTTATTTTGCCTATCCAATATACTCAAACCGGTAGCTTGCTTCAGATAACAAATAATACCGGTGGGAGCATTGTGTGGGACTTTAGGAGCATCAAGAACTGATTCACTTGGGGGTGGTTGTGCAAGTTTTAGCGTTGTTTAAATGTAACATTTCTATGCTGCAGCCAATGTTGTACCCTCTCTTGAAACCCTAACTTTTATTTTTTTCTATTAGTCTCTGCACACTGCAGTACAGGGTCCTGACAAGTCACCTTTGGAAGTTCAGATAAGAACACAGGTAGCAATTCTTCCAATTTTGGTAGAGGTAAAAGCCTACTTATCATTGGATTTGATTTAGTTGTTAGGAATATTAACTTTTGACATTTTCAGAGGATGCATGAGTATGCTGAACACGGACTTGCTGCACACTGGCTCTATAAGGAAACTGGAAATAAGCTGCCTTTTATTAGCAGCATGGATGAATCTGAAGTAGAAGCACCCTCCTATTTCTCTAAAGATATGGAGGACCAAAGTTCCAATGTAGATGACTGGTTTCAGAAATATAGATCCCTCAAAGTTGGACATCCAGTCCTTAGGGTGGAAGGCAGTCACTTACTTGCTGCTGTTATTATCAGGTTTAAGTTGCTTCATGTCTGTAAGTTTACATTCATCATCTTATCTTCTACTTCACCAAAATTCCATTTACAGGGTCGATAATGGTGGAAGAGAACTGCTTGTTGCTGTCAGCTTTGGACTCGCAGCTTCTGAAGCAGTAGCTCAGAGAAGATCTTCTTTTCAAATAAAGCGTTGGGAAGCATATGCAAGGTTATTCAAAAAGGTTGGAATAGCTTTACTTAATTTTCGTGCTATATTAATTGAATTGATCTTGTTTTATGTACTACTAAAATTACAGCCGTATTGTTATGATAAGAATCTGAAAATGAACTATGAAGGAATCTTTATTGCTGTATTAAGGGTTGGATTTATGTCTGGGAATGCTAATGCTTTAGTTGGAGTACCAAACTTAGGTGCTGTCAAGGAATACTATTATATTGATTGGCAAGGCTAGATTTGGGGTTGAAAAGGAAATACAGCTCAGGTACTCTAAATTAGAACTCAGCAGTTTTGAACCACTTCCGACAAAGGTGGGCTTGCATGTCATGAAAGTTAAATATAAGTGGATCAGTATCTTGCCTCGTGGACTGGAATAAGTAAGATTGACAAATTTGATTGAATTGGCTCCACAGAAGAGGAAAATATTGATGGTCTAATCCTTGATCAAAATCTCTTTGAATTGAAGAAGCTAAGTGATAATAGGTTACTTGGGTCCATAATAATAGCAACATTTTCTCTTTTTATTTTTCCTGATTATAGGTGAAAGAAACTTAGTTATATATATGAAGATTCTGTATTAATCTGCATGCAAAATTCTGTATTAATTCTTTTTGTTTAAAGTTTTACTTTAGGTCTGACATTTTTATCAATCATTTCTCCCCTGCATCTGTTCAAAACTTTAGGAAGACTGATTACAGCTTGACCAGGAGGAGTGATTAAGAAATGACACCTCTGATTTCGGTATCTTAACTGCTATGGTACTTTTCTACATAGGGTTACCTGTCCTTTGTCACCGATAACAATTTGACCATTTAGACATAATCATATGCCTTTTACCGAACAGCATAACTGCACCTGAAGAAATCTCCTTAAGTCTAATCAAGCAAAGTGCCATTTTGAATGATGATCTTTTTAGTGAGTTTTATTTATTCTCCAAGTTGCTTATGCTTAGTTCTACTTTGAATAAGTAGCATTTAAATATAGTGATCTGAATTCCATTTTGTGTTTGCTGCTGTGGAATGCGCATCTCAGGTGTCCGATGAGTGGTGGTGCGAACCAGGACATGGGGATTGGCGTACTTGCCTAGAGAAATATACGCTCTGTCGAGATGGTATGTATCACAAGGTACGTTTGGCATGCACTTAAGAAAATATAATTGCAGTTCGTATGTCACCCAACTTCTTACCTAAGAGGAAGTGTAGCTATTAAGTTAAATAATCAAACTCAAAAATTTCCTATCAACTAAAGTTTTTGAAACTATGGGTGATTTTACATGGTCGTTAAATTACACGTTCAAAACTTTCTATATTAACGTTGAGTTACTCAATTAATAAAAGCACATAACTGTATTAGTAAGCCTTGAGTTTGTGGTGCAAGTTTCCTCTATTCCTAAAATGGTCAGTGGAAATGAAACTGTATTTTTTTCTTCACATTGAAAAGCAAGAAGTATTAAACATGATAAAGTTGTTATAGGCATAATGACAAAAGGTTAAGTGGTTTTATTAACCTTTTGTCAGTAGATGATTCCATGATCAAATTTGGATCAGACATATGAGTTAATTCTTTTGGCTATGCAGAAAGATCAATTTGGGCGCCTACTGCAAACCTTCATCCAGGTCATTGACTTGACAGAGCAAGAAGAAATTGAATATTGGGCTACTGTATCTGCTGTTTTTGATGGCAGGCAGGTTGATTCTGGAACATGTAGGCCAAAATTTGAATCAATTACTTCAACTGCCTTGGAAACTACCATTAACAACAAGGTTTGTCTGCAATCAACTTACCGAGCTGAAATCAATTGTGTTTTTAGTAGCAAGCGAGTCTTTACTTGAATCCACTAATTTTATTGGTTTCATGTTTGCCAGTAAAGCCTGGCATGGTGAATGCTTCAATTCTTTGAAGATGACATGGCTTTATGTAATTTTACTTAAGAATAACACTAATTTTAATACGATTGTTTGTACCACTACTAGGCTCACATGCAGACATGAGCATCTATAGAAATTTGCTGAGGTAGTTATAAGTCGACTCTTCATCTAAATGGCAGTTGTCTTACTAAGTTTTGAATTCCAGGTGCGTCTGTTGAGAACAATGCTTCAGTGGGAAGAGCAACTACGCTCCGAGGCAAGTCTTGGACAAGGAAAAGATGGGGGAAAATCTGATGTCAGTACTGGCTCTGTTGCCCTTGGAGAAGTGGTGATTGTCTGTTGGCCCCGTGGGGAGATAATGAGGTTGCTTGCTGGTAGCACAGCTGCAGATGCTGCTAGAAGAGTAGGACTCGAGGGAAAGCTGGTTTTGGTCAATGGCCACCTGGTATTACCTAGTACAGAGCTGAAAGATGGTGATGTAGTGGAAGTTAGGGTATAAATTTTAGTATGTAGATTCGATTGGTGGAGATAATAGGGGAAAAGAAATATGTTGTTCCATTTTATTGTATGCATCAGGATGTTCGAGGCTTTCGTAGTGAGGACAATTCAAAAGGCGGGGGCCTCTTCTTTTTTCCTTTTAATTTTTTTTTTTTAATTTTTTTTAAATTTTTTTTATTTATTTATCCTTCCCCTTTCAAATACGCCCTTTGTAGATCCTAGTTTTTTAAAGTGTAAATATACGATATATTCTAAAGCAGTAAAGGGAATGAAATCTTTGTTCTCGTCAATATTTGGTTCTCTGGCAGGGGTTTAATGCCGGGCGCAACTGTAGTCCTCATAAGATGTCTCTTGAGGAGACTTTTACCAAAGGGTCTAATTCCTAGTAAGTGTTATTAGAATCGGCCAAGACTTTGGTGTTGAGGGTTGAATTATTGGGAATTGCGATACCATCTTGGCATAGACAATTTAGAAGTTGACTTATTATTAGAGTACGTTAGTTGTTGTTCCATATCAGATGCAGTAGAATTTCGATAGACTTGCACGGAAAAAGACAGTTCTCGTAAGCATCTTCGAAGCCCTTACGAAGGACCTCACATTCCTGAGATATCCTTGTCAACTGGCTAAGCTGGGAGACTGAGATAATAAGCGGTGATGGTGTTCTGAATCAAAAACATACCAATAATGGCCCGCTGCTTCTGCATACGCAGGTAAAGCGATTGGGTTTCTTTACACGCAACCAAAACGTGGCTATCGAGAACATTTAACGCATGATTCTTGCGAACTCCCTGTTTAAGCGCAATTACATTCGATAAAAAGGAATAAGCTGAGACGATGAAAGGGCAGGTGACCTTAAGACAAATCTAGAACATGACAAAGAGGTGGGTAGGGGACAGTCTCGGGGAGCGTGCACACTGTACGACATGCCTTACGGCAAATTGATGGCCACATCAATTAAAGCAAATTGATGGCCACATCAATATATGCTTTACATTATTAAAACAGCAAATTGATGGCCACATCAATAATATATGCTTTACATTATTAATTAAAACACATTGAGGATCACATATGGATTCTGTACTGTGTGCTACACTGCCGACAGTATGAAATAATGTAGTATGCGAACTTTTGTCTCTCTCAACTTTAGAATTCTTGGTTCATCTGTCGAGAAAAATGCAATTCTCAGATACACCTGCTTCTGGAGACCCATGGACAAGACAAAACATGGCGGTAATTCTCATGATACACCGGCCTCTGGAGAAGAGGTGATTATTTGTTGGCCCCATGTTGAGATAATGATGATGATTTCCGCACTTCAAGAGACAAAAAAAAAAAAAAAAAAAGAGGCCTTCAGTTCCATCCCACTGGTCAGGATAAGATCAACCATCGTAGTGGAATCACGGTTCCCATGTGCCATAATTTCCCAGATCTAGCTAGCCTCCCGAGTCTATAGAAAGCATAATTTGAAACATACATTCGCAAGTACCCATCTAGTTCACAAACCAAAGCAAGCTTTAACTTAAGGCCTTCCTCAATGGAGCTTTCCCTTGCTGCTTCACTAGCAAATTGCAGTTTCACTCGACTGCTTCCGCCTAAAACTCTTGTCTCATTAGTGGCATCAAAAAGTGCGAGGGTTCGTCCTGCTTTACTGTGCATGGCCACCAGCGAAACCTCAAGCCATCCCATTGTTCGACGATCAGCAAATTACCAACCTAACATTTGGCACTATGATCACATCCAGTCACTTAGAAGTGAATACATGGTATTCCACGCTTATTGATTTTTTTTTTTTTTTTGTAACTCTCAGTAAATTCTGTAAACATATTAATGTCCAGCTAACGAAAATTTTTTATTGCCAGGTGGAGTCTAGCTATAGACGACTTGATAAGTTGAAGGGAGAAGTAAGGATGATGCTTCAGAAAGTCGTGGATCCTTTGGAACGACTTGAGCTGATTGATGTCTTGCAAAGACTTGGATTATCATATCATTTTGATGAGGAAATACAAAGGATATTGGAAGGTACATATGATACCATTCGAGGCGAAAAAATGCATAGCAAGAAAGAGAATCTATATGCCACGGCTCTTGAATTTAGATTGCTAAGACAGCATGGACATAGTGTGCCTCAAGGTAAACAATTTTATATTATCTAGTTATAGTGACTAACTAGATAAATATTGATGTGATATTATATGTTTTCATCACGAGGGAATGCTTCTAACCATTTCGTAATAACCTTCCATAAACTTATTAGATAATTTTTTTGATTTTTTTTTTTAAAATACTGCAGAGATCTTTAATAGTTTCAAGAATGAGAGAGGAAACTTCAAGGCATGCTTATGTGGTGATATCAAAGGAATGTTATGCTTCTATGAAGCCTCTTTTCTTTCAGTAGAAGGTGAAGCTATCTTGGACGAAGCAAGAGATTTTGCAACCAAGCAACTCAAAAAGTACATCAAGCAAGGCAAAGATCAAAATCTTAAAAATATGGTGAACCATGCACTAGAGCTTCCACTCCATTGGCGGATGTTAAGGTTGGAAGTGAGGTGGTTCATTGACGTATACCAAAGTAGAGAAGATGTCAATCCAATCTTGTTTGAGTTAGCAACTTTGGATTTCAACTTGGTACAAGCATCTCACCAAGAAGATGTAAAAGAAATGTCAAGGTAGGAATCTTGTTTATGCTTGGTTTGGATTTTGGATATTGGTCAAGTATACTAGGAGCTTTATTTGGTATATGATTCTTAGTAAATAACATATTTTTTATAATAATTAGAAAGAGTAACTAACAACTTGAGGTATTCAACAATAATAAACCAAAAAGAAATAGTTAACCAAAGTGTAGCCTAGAAATTAAGCTAGCAATTGAGTTATATAGCATTCAAAGTAAGTAAACAAATTGTTATGATTCTAAATTAGACATTGACTTTTTTGAATCGTTAAAGGTGGTGGAAAAGCATTGGCCTTGGAGAAAAGTTGAGCTTTGCAAGGGATAGGTTGATGGAGAATTTCTTATGGTCTGTGGGAGTCATATTTCAGCCTCAATTTGGATATTGCAGGAGAGTATTAACAAAGGCCATTGCATTAATCACAACAATTGATGATGTTTATGACGTATATGGCACCTTGGATGAACTTGAGCTCTTTACGGATGCTGTTGAGAGGTTCATATCAATGCCATTACACTTAAAAAATGTTTTTGAATGTTTATCTTTGACATAAGAATATTACTCTTTATGATTTCAGATGGGATACCAATACAATGGATCAACTTCCATACTATATGAAGATATGTTTCCTTGCCCTTCACAACTCTATCAATGAAATGGCTTATGACATCCTTAAGGAACAAGAAGCCCACATTATTCCATACCTTAGAAAAGCTGTATGGACATGACTTTGAGACTTAGTATTGTTTGGTTTTCATACACTTTTCAGCTTAATAATTATGGTCTAACATATACTTCATTCATTCTCTACTTTAAATGTTTTAGTGGGCAGATCAATGCAAATCTTTCTTGTTGGAGGCAAAGTGGTACTATAAAGGGTATACACCAACCCTTCAAGAATACCTTGAGAATGCACAGATTTCAGTTTCAGGACCACTTATACTAGTGCATGCATATTTTTCTATTACACATCCAATAACAAAGGAAGCCTTAAAGTGCTGGGAAGAGTACACCGATATAATCCGTTGGTCATCAACTATTGTTCGACTTGCAGATGATCTTGGAACTTCTAAGGTAATCAAATCGCAAAAAATTAAACAATTTTATTGAGAATCTTTCAAACAAGTCAAATCAACATTGCCTAGCATTCATTAGTAATATGTCTATGTTTTCTAAATCTCAGGATGAGTTACAGAGAGGTGATGTTTCCAAATCCATTCAGTGTTACATGCATGAAACTGGTGCAAGTGAAGAAGATGCTCGAAAGTTCATGCGGTCTTTGATTAGTACAACATGGAAAAAGATGAATGAGAAGAAGATGAAAGAAGAGCGAGCTACCAATTCCACCTTCACTCGAACATTTATTGAAATTGCAATGAACCTTGCAAGGCAGGCCCAATGCATGTACCAACACGGGGATGGGCATGGTGTTCAAGACCGTGAAACTAAGGACCGCATACTATCATTACTTATTCACCACATTCCTATACGTTGAGATCAAGCATGGTGAATAAGGGAAATTATAAGATCATTGTAGTACGGACTACCTATGCTGTACGCCACTAGTAATGTCTATCCTTTGACAAAAATACATGTATGCACAATTTGGTCCAACATGAACATGCTTTGCTCGACTGCAAAGAAAAATAGGTGATTTGGCCAAAAGCTCAATTTACCGCTTGAATCATTTTTATTTTAAACCATAAAAGACCATGCTTGGCCAGGATGTTAAGGTTGACGCAAAGTATGCCTCATCTATTTTTTTAGATAATCGTACCAAGCTGTGTTTATTCAAGGATTTGTTTTGGATATTCCTAGATTAGGTCAGTATTACTAAGAGATAGTGTAAGTCCTACATGGAGAAGTTGAGTTGGGAGAGCTACGAAGGAATTTACATACCCTTTCCATTTTAACTGTTACTTTGAAAGGATAATGCACTTGTATTTCTCTCTCTTAATTGGTTTTAGAGTTTTAGGTTCATCCATTAAGAACAATTCTTAAGTGAGGGTGTAAGGCCTATAAATTATAATAAGTTTGCATGAGTTTTGAAATCTTTTAACCACTATCTTGGAGCCTATATAAAATTGTTCCAATAATAGATAATAAACTAAACCATACAATACGTGATGTTTTCTTTCTTTTTCCTTAAACAAAAAAAAAAAATTGTTAAGTAGGAAGAGACTTTGGAGCAAGTATTGGACAAACAAAACATGTTTGGAAATCTCATGATACACCTACCTCTAGAAGTGGTGAATTTTTATTTTTTTGGTTGAAATATCAAGTATTATATATATTAATATATTACAAAATTATTATGCATATAAAATAATTCAGTTCATCATCTTATCATAACAATCCAATCTTGGCTATATATGGGGCTTCAAAGACTTTAAAGTTCATGCAAATACTTATTACAATTTATATGAATTACACACTGCATGATGAAATTTTACTATGAATATCTTTTTTGATCTTGAGAAATATGAAGGTGCTCTCTTACCTCTCCTTGTTGAATCTCCTTATGTTCTTTTCATTCGAATGTGATAGATTGTAACTTATAGAAATAAAAAACAAGCCTTTCGAATCTCCTTTTGTTCATTTCCTTTTTCTTTTGGCCCATGACGAGATAGTGAGGTTGATTTCTGTGGTGGAAAATCAAATGCTACTCCTGGCCGTTCTCCATTGGTAAGTGGTGACCTTCTGTCTGCAACATGGCGAGATATCAGGTTGAATTGTGGTAGAAAATGCAATCTCAGTCCTGGTTGTGTTGTCTATTGAGAAGTGGTGACTGTCTGTAGGCCATATGGCGAGATAATGAGGTAGATTTATATGGTGGAAAGTCAAATGCTGATCCTGGCTCTGTTGTCCATTGTGAAGCAGTGACTGTCTGTTGGCCACTTGGCAAGATAACGCGGTTGATTTCTATGGTGGAAAGTCAAATTCTACTCTCTGACGTTGTCATTTGGAAGTTCTGAACCGTCTGTTGCTCCTTGGTGAGATAATGACGTTGATTTCTGCGGTGGAAAATTAAATTTTACTCCCGGCTCTCTGTTCGTAGCACCTGCAGATGCTCCTAGAAAAGTAGGACCCTCTAGAAAGCTAATTTTGATGACTGGCTTCTTCGTATTACACAGTATAGGGCTTAGAGAAGGTGATGGGGTAAAGACAGTAACCAAACTCTCGAATCTTCTTTGGTTCCTTTCATTTTTTTTGATGTCCCATGATGAGATGAGATGATGAGGATGATTTCTATGGTCGAAAATCAAACTTTAGTCCTGGCCATTGTTCACTGGAAGTTGTGACCGTCTCTTGGCTCCATGATGAGATAATGACGTTGATTTCTGTTGTGGAAAATTGCTGAGGACTGCATCTCGTCGTGCCCACTTCACAATGGAAAGCTGCTTCGACTACATGCCCGACGTGGATTATGCCATCTCCGGTGGAAGGCTTCTAGCACCTTCGGAGATTCGCAGCCCGTGCTTGAAAGTTACGTCCTTCGTTCATCTGGTGATAGCTAAGCAAAAGTACGTCGGAGCTTTGTGAATGGAGGGCATTACCAGTAGCGGCAAAAGGGAATTTGTTGAGGAATTCTGATTCTATGTATTTGGAGTAAAGATTTGTTAAACTCTTTTCAGAGCATCAAGATATGGTTTTTGCTCTGTATCGTTATTTTGAATCTCTGTTGTTCAAGTAAACCGGTTTTTTATCCATGTTAATCCATGCATCCAACTCATATATCCCCTAAGACCAAGAGATCTTAGGTTAGGAGAAGTTTGCACTAAAATTTTCTTATGCAGGATTTTTACAAAAATCAATTGTTACTCCTGGTTCCCTTGTCCATTGGGAAGTGGTGATTGTCTGTTGGCCACATGATGAGATAATGAGCTTGATTTGTATGGTGGAACGTCAAATTTTATTCGTGGCCATTATCCATCTGGAAGTTGTGACCGTCTGTGGCCCCGTGGCTAGATAAGGAGGATGACTTCTGTGGTAGAAAATCAGATGTTACTTTTGGCTCTCTTGTCGATTGAGAAGTGGTGACTATCTGTTTGGCCCTTGGTGAGATACCCAGGTTGATCACTGGTACCACACCTGCACATGCTTACAGAAGACAAGGACCCTCGGGAAAGCTAGTTTTGATGATTGGCTAGTTTCTATACCCTGTAAAGATCTCGGAGATGGTAAAGTGGTAGAAACAATACAAATAACTGCGGAGAGTTGGTTAAGTGTAGATAATGAAGTTAAATAATATACGTTGTTCTCCTTTAACTGTATGCATTAGAATATGGAGGCAAGAAAGCCGTGAAGGTAATAAAGTCCCTGTTCCCTATTCTGTCAAACGTTTATTGAAGTTGCAATTAACCTTGAAAGGATGGCTCGCCGCATGTAGCAACATGGGGATGGTCGTGTTCAAGACCGTGAAACCAAGGGCTGTGTATTATCATTACTTATTCCGCCCATTCCTCTACATGGAGATCACATGATGAATAATTTCATGATACTGATTGAAGTTTTCACTTCGTAACTGTCTGTTGAATGAACTTGCTGTAGTTGTCTATGGCGTCTCCTGTATCCTTGCCAATCATCGGAGTGTTGTTACTCTTCACTTCTTTATTCCAGTTAGTTTCGATGCGACTTTTCCATGGCGATCATCAGGAGTTCTTGTTGCCGTTGTACGTATCCTTTCAAGTGGTCCAACTTTCGACTGCTTAAGAATATGCCATTGCCATTCTTGCCTGATGAATTAAGAAAGTTTGAATACGATTGTTGGTACCAGTACAGACTAGATTTTCTCACGGGCATTTGGTCGCATCCACAAATATTTGCTTTGGGAATAATAAATTGACTCCATTTCTGTGAACGTTCTAAAAGGGGTGGCTGCTTGTTGGATCCACAGTGAGATAATGACGTTGATTGGTGTGGTGGAAATCTCCATGTTAGATGTGGCTCTGTCGTCCTTTGGGAAAGTGGTGATTCTCTGTTGGCCCCACGGGAAGACAAACTGCCTGCAGAGGACTCTAGAAGAGAAGGACCACCGGGAAAAGCTAGTTCTGAAGGCCAGTTCGTATCTCAAAGATGGTGATGTGGAGGAAAATAATATATGTTCTTCCCTTTTACCTGTATGCATCAGAATTATCGGAGAGAAGCACCATGTTCTTAAGCCGTGACGGTAATGAAGTCCTTGACTTCTTGTGCTGCTCGGATGTTGCTCTTCTGATGAAAGATTTTTACTTTCGCTATAAACTTAAGGCGTTGGATGCCTTGTACACCTCTTCACCTTGATTTCGTCCTTGTCCATTATTGTTATTCGATTAATTGAAGTTTTTTAATCAGAATTGGATCATGACAAATGACCTCGATTTACATGGGACCCATATCTCCCAGATCCCCCGACTGTGTTTAGTCTTATTGGCAAAGATGATAGACTCCCGGGTGTTCTATATAAACCCATTTATTTGAAGCATACATTACCAAGAACCCATTCGGTTAACAAAGCAAAGCAAGCTTTAACCGGCGGCTTTCCTCAATGGAGCTTTCCCTTGCTGCTTCACTAGCCAATTGCAATTTCACTCGACTACTTCCATCTAAAACTTCCATATCATTAGTGGCATCGAGAAGGGCGAGCGTTCGTCCTGCTGTCCTATGCATGGCCATCAGCGAAACCTCAACCGAATCTGTTGTTCGGCGATCGGCAAATTTCCAACCAGCCATTTGGCATTACGATTTCATCCAGTCACTCAGAAGTGACTATACGGTATACCATCTTATCGATATTTGTTGCTAGTCTTTGTAGTGTTTGTAGCTAATTTAGCATCCAGCTAATAGAAAATTGAAATTGCAGGAGGAGTCATGTTCCCAACGAATTGATAAGTTGAAGGGAGAAGTGAGAATGATGCTTCAAAAGGCCGTGGATCCTTTGGAACGACTTGAGCTGATTGATGTCTTGCAAAGACTTGGATTATCGTATCACTTTGATGAGGAAATACAAAAGATATTAGAAAGTATTTATGATGCCAATTATGGTGGAAAAATACCCACCAACAAAGAGAATATATATGCCACGGCTCTTGAATTTAGATTACTAAGACAGCTTGGATATGGTGTGCCTCAAGGTAACAAACACGTACTAATTGTTTTATTACTTAAAGAATAAAGAAATAAATACAGCAGGAATGCCTAACCCACCATTTTTTTAGTTTAAACCAGTGGGTTTATGTGATTGTAGAGATCTTTAATAGTTTTAAGAATGAGCAAGGGAACTTCAAGGCAAGCCTATGTGATGATATCAAGGGAATTCTATGCTTGTATGAAGCCTCATTCCTTTTGGTAGAAGGCGAAACTATCTTGGAGGAAGCAAGAGATTTTACAACCAAGCAACTTAAGGAGTACATCAAGCAAAGCACAGACAAGAATCTTACAAATTTGGTGAGTCATGCCTTGGAAGTTCCTTTGCATTGGCGGATGTTAAGGTTGGAAACAAGGCGGTTCATTGATGTATATCGAAGTAGAGAAGATGCAAATCCAATCTTGCTTGAGCTAGCAACTTTAGATTTCAACTTAGTGCAAACTTCTCACCAAGAAGATGTAAAAGAAATATCAAGGTAAGAAGCATGTTTTGTGCTTGGTTTGGATTTTGAACATTTGTGGAGAATACCAAAAGCTTCAATTGGTATATGACTCTAGGTTAATAGTATATTTGTTGAAAACCCTATGAAAGGTAGTATAAAATTTAAGGTGTTCAACAACAATAAATATGAAAAGAAATAATTAACCAAATTGTAGCCTAGAAATTAAGCTGATTATTGACTTATACCCCATATCAAAAGGTAAGTAAACAAATTGTTATGATTCTAAGTTGGATATTGACTTTTATGTATCATGTGAAGGTGGTGGAAGAACACTGGGCTTGGAGAAAAGCTGAGCTTTGCAAGGGATAGACTAATGGAGAGTTTCTTATGGTCTGTTGGAGTCATGTTTCAACCTGAATTTGGATATAGTAGGAGAATCTTTACAAAGATTTTTGCATTAATTACAATACTTGATGATGTTTATGATGTGTATGGCACCTTGGATGAGCTTGAGTTGTTTACAAATGCTATTGAGAGGTTAGTATCAATGAATGAACTTGCATTAACTATGAATGCTTTTGAATGATCATTTTTGGCTTAAGAACATCATTTTTTGTGACTTTAGATGGGATACCAATACAATAGATCAACTTCCATATTATATGAAGATATGTTTCCTCACCCTTCACAACTCCATCAATGAAATAGCTTATGACATACTTAGGGAACGAGGGGTCAACGTTATTCCATCCCTTAGAAAAGTTGTAAGTACTTCACTTTTAGATGCATTATTGTTTTGTTTGCATACATTTTTTCAACTTAATATTTTTGATTACATATACTTCACTCATTATCTACTTTAAATGTTTTAGTGGACAGATCTATGCAAATCTTTTTTGTTGGAGGCAACGTGGTACCACAAAAAACATACACCAACCTTTGAAGAATACCTCCAGAATGCATGGGTTTCAGTTTTAGGGCCAAATGTATTGGTGCATGTTTATCTTTCTATTACAAATCCAATAACGGAGGAAACCATAAGGTTCTTGGAAGAGTACCCCAACATAATCCGGTGGTCATCAATTATTTTTCGACTTGCAAATGATCTTGAAACCTCTGAGGTATGCAAACCACATCACCTTCAACAATTATATTAGGAATGTTTTCCAACATGTAGAACCAACATTATCTAACATCCTTTAGTATGTGTGTGTTTTCTAAACTCTAGGATGAGATAGAGAGAGGTGATGTTTCTAAATCCCTCCAATGTTACATGCATGAGACTGGTAAAAGTCAAGAAGAGGCTCGAAAGTACATATCATCTTTGATTGAAACAACATGGAAGAAGATGAACAAAGAACGGGCGGTGGGTTCTTCCTTGTCTCAAACATATGTTGAAGTTGGAATAAACCTTGCAAGGACAGCTCAATGCATGTACCAACATGGGGATGGGCTTAGTGTTTCAGACCGTGAAACTAAGGACCGCATACAATCAGTACTTATTAACCCCATTCCTTTACGTTGAGATCAAACATGATGAATGATAGACATTGTATGATCATTGTGAGAAGGATTGCGTATACTTTACTAAAAATATCACTCTTTTCCAAAATTACATGTATATACAAGGTGGCTCAACATTAGCATGTTTTGCTTTACTCTATGTACTGAAGATGTTTTTGGAGTTTCCCTTATTTTCTAGCTCACTAGTTCACCTACTAGAAGATAGGCATGATCGGGTAGATTAGGGACAAAAATCTCTAAACTTCAAAAAGCTAAAGAAACATATTAAAAAAGAATGGCTTAAAAGTGTATACATCATAATTGTACAAATACATAACAACAATATATAGCATAAATGTTTGCCATTAAATCATGTTTTGATAAAGGCTATAAATAATTCTTTGAACTATCAAAATTCTTAAGTGTAAATGAGTTAGGAGACACTTAAGTTATGTAAGGTAATAAAATTATTTTTATTTATTTATAAATATGTGAGTTTATTCATTGAAGAATACAAAGAGTACAAAAGCTTAGAGATATATCTCATCATTACAATTCATCTAAGAGAAAATTGAATTTAGAATCCTTCAATTGTAATATAATAAAGTATTTGTTTGAAAGTGTTTAATGTTCTTAAATAAAGAGGTTCTTCCATATACTACTATTTTGATTTTAGCTAATAAAATCATTTGGTAAAAAGTATATGATGTCAATTCATCCCCACCAATATTGATAGACTTTAATCTATCCTATATTGGTTATGCAAATTATAAGTTCACACAAAGTAACCTAATAAAGTATAAGATTAAGAATTTTCTAAATATTGCTTGAACTTCAATCCAATAATTTATCTATTTAATTGCAACTAAACCACAAACGGTAGACATGCATGGTGTGGAAAACCATTGTGCACGTGTAGAAGAACAAAGTAGTTAAAAAAAATGGGAAAAAGTTGAAATGAACGGTATTTTACCTTTGCTATTTGCTTAGTCTTCCAGACAAGTCCTTGGTAGCTTAGGAGGGATTTCTACACGAGTGACCAAGGTTCAAGCCTCCCCCTACCTTAATAAAGTCTCCTAAGATCCACACTTCCACTCCTTAAAATAAAAAAAAAAAGTTGCTTAGTCTCAATGAACTTCAAAGGAACAGATTTTTTGCTCTTCATAAGGCATCTTTTGTGGAGATTATTACCAAGGGTCTAATTCTTAAAAAGTGTCATTAGAATCAGCCCAGATTGGTATTGAGGGCTGATGGTAGGGATTGCAAGACCATCTTGGCATAGACAATTTAGAACTTGACTAATTATTAGAGTATGATAGTGGTTGTTCCCCATCAGATGCAGTAGAATTTCGACGGAGTTACAAGTAAAAAGACTTACTTCTCGTATGCATCTTCAGGGATGCCCTTATAGAGGACCTAATGCCAAACCAAACTCTATCAGCCTTGAGATAAGACTATCCTTTGAGCTAGTCTCGCGATAAGTTAGATTTAGTTAAGCATCTAATGAAGGTCCGACTGAAGTCACATTAGCTGGGCTTTTTTAAAAGTCTAACAACTGTTGTTTGGTCTCCCACTACCTTTTTGGGCTTCTTGTGCACCTCCAGTGACCGAATCAGTTCTAAGGATTTTAGCCTACTAACTGCCTTTCTGAAATGTCTACTTTAGGCCTGAAAACTAAGCCTTAAGGACCCGGGACGCACATAATCAAATTGTCTCGTACTTATCGCGAGGAGAATGCGAAGAGATTGAAAATAAAGAGAATCCAGTCTCATTTTAGATTGGACCAGAGAACCAACAGGCCTTAAACATTAGGCCTCTTTTCAACGTACATTCCTGTCTAGATTTTAGAGCGGACATTATTAATTTGCAGACTAATGAACTTCCACTTTGCTCAAAAACCTAAAAACTCGGCCTCAAACTAACAAAAGCCTTTTAAGAAAATGGGCTGTTTGCATGTCTTTTCCTTTTGTCTTTAACTATACTGAGCATCCCTTTTTAGAGAACAAAGGGGTAAAGTGAATTCAAATATACCAATTGAATATTCACTAACTCTTAACGAGTACCCAGAACTTGACTGTGTATGATAGTGGGCGTTCCACGTCAGATGCAGTAAAAACTTCTTGATGGAATTACAAGGAAAAGGAGTTTTGACTCCTCGTAAGCGTCCTTAGGGAAGGCCTTACGAAGAACCTAATTCCTGACACATCCCCTGTCAATTGGCTAAGCTGAAGCCTGAGATAAAAAGCGGTGATGGTGTTCTGAATCAGAACAAAATTTTGTTCGTACAAATCTCTTCGGACGACGGTGTTTTTCTCAAGAAAAAGTCGCCTGCGAGTTGAATATCAATTAGATAGAGAGCTTGCCGAATATCCCACTGCTCTGCATACACAGCTAAAGAGATTGGGTTGCTTTCTACAACCAAAAAGTAGCTATGGAGAACACTGAGCATATGATTCTTGTGAAATCACTGTTTAAGCGCAATTGCGTTCGATAAGAAGGAATAAGCTGAGACGATGAAAAAGCAGGGGACTATACGGCTAATTTTAGAACATGACAAATTGGTGGGTAGGCGACAAGCTTGGTGCGCTTTCTGAAAGTATATGTCAGGTGGACCAGGAAGCGTTTTTTAGTCTCAAAAATGAACAAGTGTTCCACTAAATACAGTGTCCTCTCCAAAACAGTCCAAAACAATCAGATAGAGACTAACTCTGTAATAATTAATCAAGTTGATAAAGAACAGATATGGATGCTGCTCTGTACTTCACTCCCGACGCGGATGAAATAATTAGGGAGCAACGGGTCCCAACGGGTCCCTAATGGTCTCTGTCCAAAGGACGGTAAGAAAGAGGCGCGAGACTATAAGGCCGAAATTTCTGCCACCTTTACCGGTGTGGGACATAATCACTTGTTCCAACATATCACATGTGGTCTCTCTCCAAAAGACGTTTGAAGATAAGGAAGAGACACGGTGCTTATAAGGAAAAAAGTCCTGCCACCTCTTACCAGCGTGGTACATCATTTACGAGCACCCATTTGTCCCAACATCTCACATGTCAACATTAATGTCTATATTCATGAGACAGCAATGTCTACATTCAAGTCTACTTGCACTCACCTTTGTTCTCTAAAATCCGACGCGGCAAAATACCTTAACTATTGAGAAACATGTCGATTTACATGGGACGGAAATCTCCCAAAACCTTCAACTCAAGTGTGTGGTTACGCTCTGTCGTGAAGAAGACGGCCTCTCGAGGGTTATTAGTAGAAGCATTCTTTTGAAACCTATATTCCCCAGTACCCCATTCAAAGGGACTAAGTTAGCTATACGCTACATGTAATGTCTATTCCTTTTCAAAATGCCTGATATCCAAGCTGGTCCGGCATAAAGGTTACTTTGCACGACAATAACACCGCGATTATGCACTGTATGCAAGCACGTAGACCCATGCGAACAAAATTATGGTTTGTCATGAACGCGTTTCCTTTATGCTTTAGTGGTTTCGAAAGGTCCCTACCTTCTTTGTTTATGCATTTTCATAAAAAGAAGGCAAAGGTGAAAGATGTAATGTATTTCATCCATATTTTATGTGTTTATTAAAAAAATCCATATTGATAGAATCAAATTTACTTTCAACTAAATTCATTAGACCAATTTTAGATCTCCATTTCTCTCGCTTTCTATATAGATCCTTAGAAAACCAAGAAAGGGGGAAAAAAAAAATTCTCAAAGACTACGCCGTTTTAATTTTTGAACTCCAGTACCACAAAACTTCCAAGTATATCAATCATGCATGTCTAATATGGATATTCGCCTACGTTTATGTTTTCTTAGAGCTTATAATGTTCGAAAACTATGTTATTTCTTATAATGTTTCATCATAACTATGAATTCACTGCCCCAAACTGATCAAGACTATGTCAAATAAGTGTTCTGTAGGTCACACATTTTTTAGCGCACACTTACCACATTCTAAAGCAGTAAAGGAAGCAAGATTCTTTTACACTTCAGTCATTTCACTGTTTGGACTTTGGTTTTTTTAATTTAAGATTACGCTTAAAACGTGATTATTCCATAATGGGAACTATTCCGACTTCGGCATCATAATAGAGTGGTAATGATGTTGGCGGCTTGGTGTACCTTTCTGTTTGCTTATTTTATTGGGCCGTGAAGCTTTCTTGGTGTAATTCAACACATAAACAACAATAGATACCTAGAACAATGCGGTTTCTTTGTTGCGTGTATACTCCTCTAAGCTAGCTACACTCAATGACAAAGGAATAGGCCTAGGAACACAGTAGGAGATTTGACTAACAGCTCGATTAATCCCTTTGTGAATTCTTATAGTAAACCATGTAAAAAGCATGCTGCTCCACTAGTGGGACTTTCCTAAATTCACATGTTACGACAAAACTTAGTGATCACGTTGAGGGTCACACAAAGATATGATCCATATTATTTTATGAGTAATCGTACAAAGTCATTTAACCCTACCTGGAGACTTTTAGGTGGGAAAGATATGTAAGGATTTACAAATCTATTCGATTTTAGCTATAATCTATCTCAACTGGCTTTGGACTCTCTATTTTAGTCACATACTTCATACATGATAGATCCTGAGCCTTTTTATTTATTTATTTATTTATTATTATTTTTTTTAAAATAAATTCTGTAAAGCTGACAAGGGTGAAAATTGTCATAAAGAAAAACAACGATGTAGTGGGCCATGATTTGCGTCTTCTTTCTTCAGCAAATGCAACTTTGCACGAATATGCGCAAGTGATTATGCACCAGTTGATGTTTTACTTTGACAAGGTCGACAAATTGCTCTTCCACAGCTGAGTGGAATATAAAACAAAGCACGAGTTAATTCTAGGAAAAGAGATCTCAGCAAGGTTGCGCCGTTGATCCAAAATGTCCGAAAACCATCTGCCGGCAATGTTATAACCAGAATGACTTACGTGGCCAAGAAATGCCCGAAATCCCTACGTTGTTAGCATTAAAAACGTGCTAGCCATTCAAGGGTTCTATATAACGGCAATCAGATGAGGAATTTGTTGTCAACCTCCCATTCAGTCCACAAACCAAAGCAAGATTTACTAAATGCCTTCCGCAATGGATCTTTGCCTTTCTACTTCCTTCGGTACTTGCAATTTCACTCGACTGCTCCCATCTCGAACTCATACACCATTAGTGAAATCGAGAAGCGCGACTGTTCATCGCATAGCTCTATGCACGGCCACCAGCGAAACCTCGAGTCATACTGTTGTGCGGCGTTCAGGAAATTATCAACCTCCCATTTGGCAAGACGATTTCATCCAGTCGCTCAAAAGTGAATATGCGGTAAGCTACGTTATTGATTTTTGTTATTAGTCTCAGTAGTGTTTGTAAACATATAGTGCCCAGTTGACAGGAAAATTGAAATGCCAGGGGGAGTCATACTCAAGACGAATTGATAAGCTGAAGGAAGAAGTGAAAATGATGATTCACGAAGCTGTGGATTCTCTGGAGCGACTTGAGCTGATTGATACCTTGCAAAGACTTGGATTATCTTATCATTTTGAGCAGGAAATACAGAGGATGTTAGAAGATATATACACTACCAAATATGGTGGGATGATGCGCAGTCAAGAAAATTTACATGCCACTGCTCTTGAATTTAGATTGCTAAGACAACATGGATATAATGTGCCGCAAGGTAAATAGCTTATAACAGTCATTTTCAACTTAGAAAGTAAAGAAGTAAAATGTGGATGATTAACCCATCTTTTTTGGTTTTTGATTGGTGAACATTTTTTACTACAGAGATTTTTATGAGTTTCAAGAATGAGAAAGGGACTTTCAAGGCATGCCTATGTAATGATATCAAGGGAATGCTAAGCTTGTATGAGGCCTCATTCCTTTCAATAGAGGGTGAAACTATCTTGGAAGAAGCTAGGGATTTCACAACCAAGCAACTAAATGAGTATGTCAAGCAAAGCAAAGACCAAAGGCTTACTATTATGGTGAACCATGCCTTGGAACTTCCATTGCGTTGGAGGATGTTAAGGTTGGAGGTGAGGTGGTTCATTGATATATACAGAAGCAGAGAAGATGCAAACCCTACCTTGCTTGAGTTGGCAGGATTAGATTTCAACTTAGTACAAGCAGCTTACCAAGAAGATCTTAAAGATGTGTCAAGGTAGAAAGTATATCTATTCTTAATTTGCACTTTGGATCTTACAAAATACTAGGAGCTTTACTTGATATTTAATTTTTAATAGAAAACATCTTAGCTAAAGACTAAAGAAATGATAATATAAAACTTGAAGCTCCATAATTTTTGCTTGAAATGGAAGCTAGAAATTAGCCTACACCTAATACTTAAAAGTTAAGAAGATGAAATGCTATATTCTAAAATAGATATTGACTTTTTTAAATCTTATATAGGTGGTGGAAAAGTACTGGTCTTGGAGAAAAGTTGAGCTTTGCAAGGGATAGATTGGTAATAAGTTTCTTATGGACTGTGGGAGTTACATTTGAGCCTCAATTTGGACATTGTAGGAGAACTTCAGCAAAGGTCAATGCATTGATAACAGTAATAGATGATGTTTATGATGTATATGGCACATTGGATGAACTCGAACTCTTCACAGATGTTGTTGAGAGGTTTGTATAAGTTACAGTACATCTCAAATGCTTTTGAATGTCATTCTTTGACATAAGAACACATGTTCTTTGTGATTTCAGATGGGATACCAAAGCAATGGATCAACTTCCTTACTATATGAAGATATGCTTCCTTTCTCTTCATAACACCATCAATGAAATAGGTTTTGATGTCCTTAAAGATCAAGGAATCGACATTATACCATACCTTAGAAAAGCTGTATGGACTTGACTTTTAAATATTGTTATTCTTTTTGGACATTTTACAACTTAAAATACTTGTGACTTGACATATATTTCCTCCATTTATTCTCCATTTCAAATGTTTCAGTGGGCAGATTTATGCAAAGCTTACTTGTTGGAGGCAAAGTGGTACCACACTGGATATACACCAAGCTTGGAAGAATATCTTGAGAATGCATTGTTTTCAATTGCAGCACCAGTTATACTATTGCATGCTTATATTTTTGTTGCAAATCCAGTAACAAAGGAAGCCTTAGATTACTTGGAAGAGTTCCATGACATAATCCGTTGGTCATCAACTCTTTTACGACTTGCTGATGATCTTGGAACATCTAAGGTATGCAAAATATAAATTCCCTTAAATTATCATTAAGAATACTTATGAAACTGTCACAAACATTACCTACCATCCTTTGTTATACATACATATATTTTGTACTCAGGATGAATTGGAGAGAGGCGATACATTTAAATCCATTCAGTGTTACATGATTGAAACTGGTGCAAGTGAAGAAGATGCCCGGGAGTATGTAAAGTCTTTGATTAGTGCAACATGGAAGAAGATAAATAAAGAAAAAATTACAGGTTCTCCTTTGGCTCAAACATTTGTTGAAAGCGCAGCTAACCTTGGAAGGATGGCTCAGTGCATTTACCTATACGGGGATGGGCATGCTGGTCAAGGTCGTGAGACTAAGGATCGCATATCATCATTATTTGTTAATCCCACTCCGCTACGTTGAGATCAGCATGATGAGTAATAGATACTACGGGATCCATGTTGCAGTTCTCTTACTTAAATAATTTTCAATTGTATGAACTTGCATGAAAGCTTTTTATTTTTCCTTTCTCTTTTCGTTATCTTTCTCTTTTTTTTTTCTTTTTTAAATATGTAAGTTTATATTAATAAAAAATTTACTTTATCTTTCGTTTTCTCAAATTATAAGTGTGGTAAAGGCCAACTCGGCTGTGCTGCACCAACAATGCCTATTGCTTTGAAAAATGCATGATATACATATCCAACATGAGCTTGTTTTTACCAACTGAAAAGACCACTCTATATATTGTATTCTACACTTAATAATTGACATGTTTCTAGCAGTTCGTTCTATTCTCATCCACATGCTCACCAGCCACATTCCGTAATTGACATGCTTGGTGTACATTTATTTCTACGTAACTAAACGTGTATATCTGGAACGCTAAGAATCAAAAGAGATGCAACTAATGGGTGTCAAACCTGAAACCTTGAATGTAAAAAGGGGTCTCAACTGTTAGTTGCTTTACTAGACTACTAGTGAATTGATAAAGAAAAATAAAAAATCTTAATACCATAATAAACAGGAAACTATGTTAGTAGCTCAGTGTACCCGTCATATATATATATAATTTGGGACCTAAAGCTTTTTTATTATAAACCATGATCCAAGCTAAGTCATAGATATCTAGAACAGTAAAAACGTGATTTTAGCTTGTTTATTATTTAAGCTATTTGTATTCAATCAAAAAAGGATAAGCTCGTAAGATGAAGTGGGAGACACACTAACCAATATAACCAATATATTAAGCTGAAAGCAACATGCTTTCTACATTAGTGCTTGCCAATAACGATCTCTTCAAATTTATCTCACATGTCCGAAAAAAATCTACATGCTGAAACCTATCACGGTGGAATCACACGCAACTTTCTCTTCCCGCATCCCATCCGGCACAGTTCATCAATTATTTGAAACCCTGTGTGTTTATAGTCCTTCACATAGACGACTCCCTTCCAAGGATTGTATATAAACTCATTCATTTGAAGCATATGCTCCCAACAAACCATTCAGTCAACAAACCAAAAGCAAGCTTTAACTAAACGCCTTCCTCATTGGATCTTTAGCTTCCTGCTTGGCTAGATAATTGCAATTTCTCTCAACTGCTCCCATGTAAAAGTCCCATCTCATTAGTGACATCAAAAAAGCGTGTGTTCGTTTTGCTTCACTTTGCATAGCCACCAGAGAAACCTCGAGTCATTCCATTTTTCGGCTATCGGGAATTCCCAACCTCCCCTTTGGCAGTACGATTACATCCAATCATTAAGAAGTGAATAGTCCGTATAAAACGCTTACTGATTTCTGTTGTTAGTGTTTGCAGTGTCTGTACATATATTAGTATCCAGCTAAAGATCAAAATTGAATTGTCAGGAAGAGTCATGCTCCAAACTAATTGATAAGTTGAAGGGAGAAGTGGGGATGATGCTTCACAAAGTTGTGGAGCCTTTGAAGCGACTTTTGCTTATTAATTAGGAATAAAGGGGATATTAGAAGGTATATATAATGCCAATTATAGTGGAAAAATGCACAGCAAGAAAGAAAATATATATGCCACAGCTCTTGAATCCAGATTGCTAAGACAATGCAGGTATAGTGTGCCTCAATGTAAACAACTTACAGTAACATACTAGACAAATATTGAAATACAATGGAGATGCAGAACCAATCATTTTAGCTTTTGATTTGTGCACTTTTATTGATTGCACAGGTCTTTTACAGTGTTCAGAATGAGATAGGAAACTTGTAAGGCATGCCCATGTGATGATATCAGGGGAATGTTATGCTTGTATAAAGTCTCATTTCTTTTAGTAGAAGGTGAAACTATCTTTGGACAAAGTGAAAGATTTTGCTATGAAGCAACTCAAAGAGGACATTAAGCAAAGCAAAGATCAAAATCTTAAAAATATAGTGAATCGTGATGAGACTCTGCTTCATTGGGAGTTCAGTTTGGAAGCAACGTAGCTCATTGACATATACCAAAGTAGAGAAGATGCAAACCCCATATTGGTTGAACTTGCAGTATTAGATTCAACTTGGTGAAAGAAACTGAACTTAAACCCTGTATTTTTACGTAACAAATATGTAATAATCCTTTCACGTCTTAGACAACAAAGAACTGATAAACCGATGACACTTAATGCAGCATTCGTAGTTGTGACTGGTGGGCTTCTTTCATTGCGGATATCTGTAAGAGTTTTAAGAATGATAGAGGGAACTTCTTATGTAGCAACTAATTAGTGTTGTGTCATGACCCACGGCCCAGGAAGGTCCAAGAAGCTGGGAGGCCCATGGAGAAGAATGGAAGAGGGGAAAGCACAAATTGGGGGGCATCATCGAAGAAGGAGAACCCTAGCTTTCTGCCGTATGTCGTTGGTGGCATGATTAGGAGTAGGCTGTTTCTTGTGGTAGTTTGCTAGTTGATTCCGTAGCTTGTAGTGTAGCTTCTTTGTAGAACTATGACTGGTTTAGTATCAATGGAGGGTGATTTCCGTGTGGTTCCATGCTTGCTGGTTGTGTTCCAGTGACGAATTTGTGTGTTGTGTTGTGGATTCTAAGTGAAGTGCAGGAAGGTTCTTACACGTTACGTGTTCCTTCTTAAGTCACATAATCTGCAGCTGCATTTTGGTCGAAGCTTCTTAAAAAAGCCATTTCATAGCGCCGCTTCAAGATAGGGGTAACTGATCCCATCAAACATCCCGTTTCTCACAATTCGCTAGATATCGTTCTGAAAGAAAGGAAAGAGCTTTCCTATCCTTCTCGTCCTACAAGTGTGACTGAAGTTAGCATGATTTGGCTCTCAACGGGTAGATGCATTAATGGGAACCAGTCCAGAAGGCAGAGGTGAAGCTGAATATTGCAAGAGATTTACAAGTGAGATTTGAAAGTGAAAAAAGAGCCTACAACTTGAGAATCGAAATGTCCCTGTAAATCAGTGTAATTGATTTGTATAAATGGAACGCTAACCGGCAGTCAGTGAGAAAGTGATCTATGTGCCAAAGAGTCATCAACCCACTTGAAATTTTTTTGTAAATTTGTCTTGTTTCACCTAAATTGACATTTATCTGTATTACCCTGAGCTACTTATATTGCTAAATTTTTGAACTAGCTAATTTATTTTCTATTTAATTTTGTACATGATGCATCGAGCCAATTGTAAATTGTCATCAATCTGTGTATAAGTATAAATATAACTTAAAAAGTTAGGATTCTGTATGTACTACTTTGGAAGGAGATTACAAAACATCCTATACATAAAACCAAGCCTTTGACAAACGAATAAATAACACATACAACAGAAACAAATAAGTTTAAATTAGCACTTACATCTCAACTTAACTCTCTTTCTTGGATATCTTCTAGTGCACAAGAACATTCAACATTAGAATACTTGAGTTTATGCATTGGTATTTTTTTCTCTGAACTGGCTTTAGACTTTATGTTTTATACGTATTTCATGCATCTTTCATGTTGTCTCTTTTTTTTTTCTGTACAATTGACAAGCTTGAATATTGTGTGGAGAAAAACGATTGGCATTCTGCGCTAATAATTTGCGTCTTCATTTTTCAACGACAGCAACTTCACCTTTTGACCTTTCAGTTTAACAAGGTTGAGCATTGCTCTACTGCAGCCGAGTGAAACATACAGTTAAGCACAAGTTAAATTTACAAGATGGGACTACGACAAGGTTGGGATGTTACTACTCAAAAGCTTCCTTAATAGTTCTTGGCGGATTCTCCCATATTCTCTGTACTGAAGGGAAAATAAACTGCTTGCCAAGAAAAACCTTTACAAGTTCATCTCACCTGTCAAAAAAAATATACCTGCTCAATAATCTATCACGGCCGTATCACACGCAACTTTCTCATCCCTTGTCCCAAGTAGCAAAGTTGATAAACTATTCAAAACCCTGTTTGTTTATACTCCTTCACAAAGATGACAACCTAATACAAAAGTTGTTGGAAAAGATACCCAGACCACTCAAATGGATTCTCTGGAAGTTAGGCCAACTCTTATTACAGAGGATATTGAAACATGTGTAGTTGTTCAACCAAAAGAAATAGTAGGAATCTCTGACTCTTCCCCAAGTACTTCAAAATCAAAATCTTCTGGAAAGAAAAAAGGAAAAGAGCAAAAGGTTATCCCTGGAAATAAGTTCGCAATATTAGCAGAGGACACCACCATCATAGGTCCTGTTGGAGATTCTGGGTTAATGGAGGAAAAGAATCAACCTCCCAATAAATGAAAGTACTTGCATGGAATGTAAGAGGCTTAAATAAAATCCCTAGAATAAAGGAAGTAGCAAAATTTGTTCTATCCCATTCCCCCCATATTATTGTTTTAATTAAACATAGAGTTAAAGAAGAAAATGCAGATGCACTCTTGAAGTTTGGATTTCCAGATTGGAAATATATTCATAACTACAATTCTAGTAGTCTTGGTAGAATTTGGGTTCTTTGGAAAGTCTCAGAATTACAATTTACAATTAAAGGTTCCTCATCTCAAGTCATCCACTACTTCATTGAAAAGCCAGGTATGCACCCTTACTTGTTGTCTGCCATATATGCAAGTAACTTAGAAGTTGAACGTAGAGAGTTATGGGCTGACCTTACAAGCTTTGATATTCTGAATGTAAACAATATTCCTTGGTTACTTATGGGAGATTTCAATGAAATACAAAATATCAATGAGCGAATTGGCCCAAACGTTAGATGGACACAAGGAATGGAGAATTTAAATGAAATGGTTGAGAATATAACATTGATAGAACCTCCATTCTATGGTCCTCTATTCACATGGACAAACAAAGGCTCAAGAACTAATCTTCAAGCTAGCAAAATTGATAGGTTCTTTACTAATGCAAAATAGGTGCTTCATTTTGATAGATTCACAATTGAATTTTTACTTCCTGGTGTATTGGATCACTCTCCCTGTTTAGTACAATTTGAAAATGACACAAGTAGGAAGAAATCTCCATTCAGATTCTTTAATTTTTGGACTGATTGCTCAGATTTTTTGGATATAGTAAGTTCAGTATGGCAACAAGAAATAAATGGCTCAAAAATGTTTCAAGTTGTGCAAAAATTAAAAGCCTTAAAGCCTTCTCTCAAGAAACTCAATGCCACCCATTTTGGAGATTTGCACCGGAAGGTGAAGGATGCAAGAGAAAATTTGAAGCAAATTCAGAGCAAGTTAAAGCTTAATCCTTATTGTCCATATACAAGTTCTGAGGAGAAATCACAACTTGAGCAACTCCTTGCTATGAGTAAACATGAAGAAATTCTTCTCAAACAAAAATCAAGGAACATATGGTTAAAAGAAAGGGGTAATAACAGTAAGATTTTCTTTGCATCATTGATGCGAAGGAGAGCTCAAAACAAGATTAATAAACTGGTACTAGAGGATGGCTCTGTTATTACAAACGAGCAGGAATTGAGATTTGCTATTATTTCTTATTATCAGTCAATTCTTGGCAACTCTAGAAGTATTCCTATCAACTTTGAAAGGTATGCTTCTCTATTCCAAGAGGATATTAGTGAATTGCTTAATTTGTCAAATTTTGAACATTCTGATGTTATTAAAGCACTTTGGGGCATTCATGATTTTAAAGCTCCTGAGCCTAATGGTTATAATAGTTTGTTTTATAAGAAAGCATGGCCTATCATTGGAAAGGATGTAGAAGATGTTGTATTAGAGGTTTTTTCTTCTAGGAACTTGCTGAAAGCTACAAATTCAACATTGCTCTCTTTAGTCCCTAAAGTTCCCAATCCAAGTTGCACCAAGGATTATCGACCAATAACATGTTGTAATGTTATATATAAAATCATTTCTAAGATACTTGCTAAAAAGATAAGCCTCATTTTACCTTCAGTAGTTAGTCATAATCAAACAGCTTTCATTAAAAGGCAACAGATTTCAGAGAACATTATGCTTTGTTAGGAACTTTTGCATAACTATCACAAGGGAGACAAAGGTAAACGTGTGGCCATAAAAATTAATCTTATGAAAGCATATGACATGGTCAAATGGGATGCAGTATTGGGAGTTTTGAAAGTCATTAACACCCCCCAGTACTTGGTTGATCTTATAAGTGAGTGTATTACTACAACAAGATTTTCAATCAATTTCAATGGAGAACATGTAGGATACTTTAAAGGTACTAATGGATTGCGACAAGGTGATCCCTTATCTCCATATTTATTTGTATTGGTTATGGAAATACTCAACAGAATCATTATCTCAAAGACCTCTACAGCAATGTTTAAATTTCATTGGCGTTGCAAATCAGAAAAAATCACTCATTTATGTTTTACTGATGATTTATTTCTCTTCTCTCATGGTGATGTGAACTCAATGCTATGTTTTATAGAAGCTTTGGAGGAATTTGCTGATCTTACAGGCTTAAAGTATAACCCAAGTAAATGTCAAATTTTCTTTTTTGGGTTATTAGAGCAAGAACAACTTCTTATACTTGATCATACTCATTTCCTGAAGGGTTCACTCCCTATTAGATATCTTGGAGTTCCTCTTATCACAAAAAGACTAGCTCAAGTTGATTGTAAAGGTCTAACGGATAAAATATTTGGAAGAATAAAAGGTCGGGGAATGAAACATCTAAGCTATGCAAGAAGATTACAATTGGCAAAATCTATCCTCATTTCTATTTGCACATTTTGGATGCAAGTCTTCCTATTACCAAAGCATACTATTTATGAGATTGAAAAAAAGATAAGAAAATTTTTATGGGCAGGTAATATAGATATGCATCGTTCTCACAAAGTAGCTTGGCAAATTGTTTGTTCACCGAAGAAGGAAGGGGGATTAGGTTTACTGAACCTCAAAATTTGGCATAAAGTCCTTTTAGGACGTATGCTTTGGAATCTCATTAATCTCCCAGAAGGCTCATTATGGAGTAAATGGATTCACAATACAAAGTGTAAAAGAACCCCAATAATGCAGTTGGACATAAAAGGTACCATGGCTTGGAGTTGATGGGGTCTCCTCAAGTTAAGGCTTACACTTACCTTTGTTCTCTCAAGTCCTACATATTGTTGCCAAAAGATTTATAATAATCTTCGGCAAGTTGGAGAAATGGTTGATTGGTATAATTTAATTTAGACAGGTGGCATTAGCAAACATAATTTCATTGGATGGCTTGTTTGTAGGGATAGACTTTCTACAGCAACAAAAATTATACGATGGCTTCCTTCGGTAAACATATATTGTGATTTTTGTCAATCTCATTTATAAAATAGAAGTCATCTCTTTTTTGAATGTGCATGGACAAGGATGATTTGGAAAAGTATTCTTGCTCAGAATGGAATCCGACGTTACATTGGAGGATGGAATGAAGAACTACAATGGATGATCAAAGCAATAAAAGGAAGGGATTTAGCTGCCAAACTTCTCAAGATATCTTTCTTAGCTTGTATTTATTGTATATGGGCTGAACGAAATAGAAGACATTTTCAAGGGAAAACAATGGATATCCCTATTCTCTTAGCGAAAATAAAGAAGATAGTATGAGGGAGAGCTTCTTTGTTTAGAAATATAAAATCTTCTCAATGCAATGTTATTTTGAGTGAGATTTGGAGGCTTCCAACTTCCATCTTTTCATAGATATGGTGACTTTTGTAATTATGGGGTATGCCCCTATGCTTTTGTACTTTAATATGTATTAATAGAATTTACCTTTCCACCAAAAAAAAAAAAGATGACAACCTCCCTTGGTTTCTATATAAAGTAACAACTTTGAAGTACATGTTCCAAGGTTCAGTCCTAAAACCAACACAAGCTTCACTAAAGGCCTTCTGCAAGTTGATAAACTATTCAAAACCCTGTGTGTTTATCCAGGCATGCTGAATAAATATGTTTTCAACTGTTTTGGGTATTTTTCTTTAATTTATAAAAAGAAATCTCTATCTAATAAGTCTTTTAATAGCCTCTTCACAATTTATAGTAACTTACTAGACAAATAAAGAAATACAATAAGGATGCCAAACCAATCATTTTAGTTTTTGATTTGTGGGCTTTCTTGACTACATATGTCTTTAATAGTTTCAAGAATGAGAAAGGTAACTTTGAGGCAAGCCTATGTGACAATATCAAGGGGAATGTTATGTTTGTATGAAGCATCATTTCTTTTGATAGAAGGTGAAAATATCTTGTATGAAGCAGGAGATTTCACAAGCAAGCAACTCAAAGAGTATATCAAGCAAAGCCAAATAAAAATATCAAGAATATAGCAAACCACACACTAGAGCTTCCACTACATTGGCAAATGTCAAGATTAGAAGTGAGGAGGTTCATTAATGTATACTAAAATAGCTTTTAGCGCCTAAAATTTTGGCCAATATCAGGATAATTAAATTTTATTTTCTTAATATTGGCTAGATGGATTAGATAACTTGCATAATTTTAACCAAAGAGTTCTAGAAATTCTGAAACTAAGACACTGTACTAAATTATGAATCATGCTCATTTTCAATAATTGTACTAAATTCTGGGTTTTGTCGGACTTCTCTTGAATAATTGTACTACTCTAATACTAGTCTTCTCAGTACTATTCAACCATTGGCAAAAGTTCTCTCTCAATACCATAACTTTGGGGTTTTATCAGTTTCCTCTTGCTTGTCTAGCAATATGTCTTAAATTTGAAATTTTCATATTTTCATAGCTATAATAACTTTTGTAATATCAACCTATATTCTCTTTTACTTTTGTATCCAAAATTGTATCAGTACAAGTTTAGATATAATGGTTTCTAATGAAATAGTTTTACCTTACGTGAAGATTTTTACCGTAGCTGTGTGTACCTGAGGCGTTAAATGCCCCGTGCATATGTCGTCCTCCATTTTTTATCTGCTAAACGTTTCTCGCATGAATATCCTTCTCAGCGTGATAAGCTTGAGTCTGACATAATGGTTGGTTACGGTGATCGGAAGCATCCCGGAACTTAATTAAAAAAGAAGATATATCGAATTAACGGTATTGAGTTACAGACAGTGTTAATTGCCGCCGCCAGAGGCTTATTTCTCCGAACAAAAACGTGTGCGTGTAGAACACTGAAAATATGTTTCTCAAGTATTAATCTTTAGTACAAGTGGAAAATATTATACAGTAAACCACTTTTCGTCCTTTGTATGATACCAAAGAGGAAAGTGCGTTGGCCACCGGTGCAACTTTTTACCGAAAACCACAAATTATAGACATCAGAACAGTAAAAAGAACATTATCAACACGGCTTACTGGGTCAGCAACTCATTTGACATATATCTAGATGCTTTCTTTCGAACGAGTTAAATGCACGAGAAAACGTCTTGACTACGTTCCTCGAATATCGCACGTTTTCTGCACCTCGGGAAAAGAAGAATTTGTGAACTTCCTATGATAAGGCTCCGAGGTTCATCCCAATGGTGACAATAAGATCAACATCCAAACGGGTCTCCATAGTGGGATCACGCGTTCCACGTGCTTAACTCCTTAATTGCTCAAAATGATATCTCCCAGCCGCCCAAGGACTATCTATAAATGATTTGGCTTGAAGCATATCATCCAAGCAACCCATTCAATCCACAAACCCTACCAAGCTTTCACTAAAGGCCTTCCTCAATGGATCTTAGCCTTCCTGCTGCACTAGTTACATGCACTTTCACTCGACTGCTCCCATCTAAAACTCCCATCTCATTAGCGGCATCTAAAAGAGCCAGTGTTCGTCCTGCTTTCCTTTGCATGGCCACTAGCGAAACCTCAAGCCATTCCATCGTTCGGCGGTCAGCAAATTACCAACCTCCCCTTTGGCAGTATGATTACATCCAGTCACTCACAAGTCAATATGCGGTATACTACGTTTGTTGACTATTACTTTTTATTTTTATTTTTTGAATTGTCATATATTTTATTTTTCAAAATTTATAGTAAAAAATAATGCAATTAATCACCCACATTTAAGCTCAAAAATTGCATTTGAAAAATTTCATAGCTTGTTCAAATACTTACTACATTTATAAGTCTTGTGTCTCTAATTGATGGGATTCTGCATCTGACATTCTTCTTGATCTACTTATTAATTTTTATTATCAGTCTAAGTAATGTCTATAAAAATATTAGTGTCCAGCTAACGAGAAAATGGAATTTCCAGGAACAGTCATGCTCCAAACGAATTGATGAATTGAAGGGAGAAGTAAGGATGATGCTTCACAAAGTCGTGGAGCCTTTGGAAGGACTCGAGCTTATTGATGTCTTGCAAAGACTTGGATTGTCATATCACTTTGATGAGGAAATAAAGGGGATATTAGAAGGTTTATATAATGCCAATTATGGTGGAAAAATGCGCCGCAAAGACGAGAATATATACACCACGGCTCTTGAATTTAGATTGCTAAGACAATATGGATACAGTGTGCCTCAAGGTAACCAACTTATAGTAACCTACTAAATAAAAAAAATAAATAAATACATCATGAATGTTGAACAAGTAATTTTGGTTTTTGATTTGTGGGTTTTCTTGATTGCAGAGATTTTTAATAGTTTTAAGAATGAAAGAGGAAACTTCAAGGCATGCCTATGTGATGATATCATAGGAATGTTATGCTTGTATGAAGCATCATTTCTTTCAGTAGAAGGTGAAATCATCTTGGACGAAGCAAGAGATTTCACAACCAAGCAACTCAAAGAGTACATCAAGAAAAGCAAAGATCAAAATCTTACAATTCTAGTGAAACATGCACTAGAACTCCCACTCCATTGGCGGATGTTAAGGTTAGAAGCAAGATGGTTCATTAATGTATACCAAAGTAGAAACAATGCGAACCTTACATTACTTGAGCTTGCAAGATTGGATTTCAACTTGGTACAAGCATCTCACCAAGAAGACCTAAAAGAAACGTCAAGGTAAGTACAAGTAATGTCTACTCCTAATTTAAATTTAATATTTTGGTTAAGATACCAAGAGTTTCCCATGAATATTTTTTGATAACCCACTAAAGGTTAATGTAAAACTTAAGGCATAGCAATAAATAGGAGAAAAAAGTTAGACAAATTAACCTTAAAAGTAAGGTATTGATTAACATAATACAGGAAATTAAAGACATTATCTCTATAATTCTAAACTAAATATGACTTCTCAATATCACATAAAGGTGGTGGAAGAGCACTGGATTCGGAGAAAAGTTAGACTTTGCAAGGGATAGATTGATGGAGAACTTCCTATGGACCACTGGAGTCATATTTCAACCTCAATTTGGATACTGTAGGAGAATGTTAACAAAAGTCAATGCACTCATAACCACAATTGATGATGTCTATGACGTATATGGTACCCTGGATGAACTTGAACTTTTTACAGATGCAGTTGAGAGGTTTGTGCTAATGGTAATATACCTTAACTGCTTTTAAGTGTCCTTTGCTAACATAAGGATTTATGCTCTTTTCTAATTCTAGGTGGGATATTAATACAATGGATCAGCTTCCATATTATATGAAGATATGTTTCCTTGCTCTCTATAACTCCATCAATGAAATGGCTTTTGATGCCCTTAGGGAACGAAAAGCACACATTATTCCATTCCTTAGAAAAGCCGTATGGACTTAACTTCTACACCTATTGTTATTTTATTTCAAACACTTTTTCAATTCTTAGTGTTCACAATATATTTATGATACTTTATATATACTTCCTTAACTCATTCTTACTCTTCAAATGCCTTAGTGGGCACACATATGCAGATCCTACTTGTTGGAGGCAAAGTGGTACCATACTGGATACACACCAACACTTCAACAATACCTTGAAAATGCATGGGTCTCAATTTCAGCCCCAGTTATACTAGTGCATGCTTTCTTTTTTGTCACCAATCCAATAACAAAAGAAGCCTTGGATTGCTTGGAACCGTACCCTAACATAATCCGCTGGTCATCAACTATTTTACGGCTTGCGGATGATCTCGGGACATCAAAGGTATGCAAGCCATAAAATCCTTATGAGTTTTACAAAAAATAATTTTGAAACATGTCAAACTAACATCGTCTAACATCTTTTGGCATCTTTATATGTGTTCTGAGACTCAGGATGAATTAGAAAGAGGTGATACTCCCAAGTCCATTCAATGTTACATGAATGAAACTGGTGCAAGTGAGGAAGATGCTCGGGAATACATAAGGTCTTTGATTAGTGCAACATGGAAGAAGATGAATGAAGAGCGAACTGCAACTTCTCCCTTCTCTCAAACTTTTATTGAAATTGCAATTAACCTTGCAAGGATGGCTCAGTGCATGTACGAACATGGGGATGGGCATGGTATCCAAGACCGTGAAACTAAGGACCGTGTATTATCATTACTTATTCACCCCATTCCTGTACATGGAGAGCAACATGATGAATAATCCGTTGGGAGTATACAAACTGCTCCAAGAATCTTTGAGGTTCAAAGAAGTGATAAATACATAAAAATATAACATCAATATTTGCTAGCAAAATCGTCTTACCGATAAAGGGTCAATTTAGTTATTTGCATACCCCCAATATCAGGATAAGCCAATTTTATTTTCTTAATATTGGCTAGATGGATTAGATAACTTGCAGAACTTGAATCAAATAGTTTTAGAGATTCTGAAACTAGGAAATTGTACTAAATTCTGAATCATGTTCCTCTTCAATAATTGTACTGAATTCTGGCCTTTGTTAGGCTCCTTTTTAATAATTGTACAGAATTCTGGGCTTTGTCAGACTCCTCTTCAATAATAATACTAAATTCTGAGCTTTGTCGGACTCTTCCTCAATAATTGTACTACTCTAACACTAGTCTTCTCATTACTATTCAGCCATCAGCAAATGCTCTCTCTCAATTTCATAACTTTCGGGTTTCATCAGTTTCCTCTTACTTGTGTAGCAATACGTGTTGGGTTTGGAATTTTCATCTTTTTCGTAATTATAGCAACTTTTATAATAACGACCTATATTCTATTATAATTCTGTATCCTAAATTGTATTAGTACAAGTTTGGATATATTGATCTGTAACGAAATATTTTTACCTTGGGTGAAGATTTTTACCGTCGCTGTACACCCGAGGCGTTAAATGCCCCGCGCATCTGTCGTCCTCCACTTTTAATCTTCTAAACTTTTCATGTATGAATATCCTTCTCAGCGAGATAAGATTAAGTCAGATGTATTGGTTGGCTATGGTGATCGGAAGCATTCATCTCACCGACAACGTCGCGTGCCGCTACCAGAGGCCTATTTCTGCGAATAAAAACGTGTGTCTAGAACACTGAAAACCTGATTCTCAAGTATTTATCTTTAGCACAAGTGGAAAAGATTATACAGTAGGCCACTTTCCTCATTTGACGCCATATGAAAGAGAAAAGTTCGTTGGCCACTTTTGCAACTTGTCACCGAAAGCCACAAACATAGCCAAATTATAGACATCAGAACACTAAAAAGAACATTGTCAACACGGCTTACTGGGTCAGCAACTAATTTGATATATGTCTATAGATGCTTCCTCTCGAACGAGTTAAATGCATGATAACGTTCCTTGACTATCGTACGTGTTCTGTACCTCGGGAAAAGATAATATTGTTAACTTCCTATGAAGAGGCACCGACGTTCATCCCAATGGTGAGAATAAGATCAAACATTCAAACCGATCGGTCACAGTGGGATCACGCGTTCCACGTACCTAATTCCGTATATGCTAAAAACAATATCTTTCAGCTCCTACGAGTTTGTGGTTACTATTAAATCACAGAGCCACAGCCTCCGAAGGATTCTATATAAAGGATTTGGTTTGAAGCATATCTTGCAAGCAACCCATTCACTCCAAAAACCCTACCAAGCTTTCACTAAAGGCCTTCCCCAATGGACCTTTACCTTCCTGCTTCACTAGCTAAATGCACTTCCACTCGACTGCGCCCATCTAAAATTCCCATCTCATTAGTGGCGTCTAAAAGAGACAGTGTTCATCCTGCTTTGCTTTGCATGGCCACAAGCGAAACTTCAAGCCATTCCATCGTTCGGCGATCAGCAAATTACCAACCTCCCCTTTGGCAGTATGACTACATTCAATCACTCAAAAGTGAATATGCGGTATACCACGTTTGTTGATTTTTTTTTTTTTTTTGTAAACTGTCATATATTTTATATTTTTCAGTATTTATAGTATAGAATAGTTCAATTGATCATCCACACTTGAGCTCAAAAATGGTATTTGAAGAATTCCAAAACTAACATAAATACTTACTACATTTATAAGTCTTATGTTCATACTTGATAAAATTTTGTCTCTTATATCCTTCTTGATCTACTTGTTAATTTTTATTGTTAGTCTAAATAATGTCTATAAAACTACTAGTGTCCACCTAACAAGAAAATGGAAATTCCAGGACGAGTCATGCTCCAAACGAATTGATATGTTGAAGGGAGAAATGAGGATGATGCTTCACAAAGTCGTGGAGCCCTTGGAGCGACTCGAGCTTACTGATGTCTTGCAAAGACTTGGATTGTCATATCACTTTAATGAGGAAATAAATGAGATATTAGGAGGTTTGTATAATGTCAATTATGGTGGAAAAATGTGCGGCAAGAAAGAGAATATATATACCACGGCTCTTGAATTTAGATTGCTAAGAGAGCGTGAATACAACGTGCCGCAAGGTAAACAACTTATAGTAACTTACTAAATAAATAAATACAACATCGATGTTGATCCAATCATTTTACTTTTTGAATTGTGGGTTTTCTTGATTGTAGAGGTCTTTAATAGTTTCAAGAATGAGAAAGGGAGCTTCAACGCATGCCTATGTGATGATATCATGGGAATGTTATGCTTGTATGAAGCCTCATTTCTTTCACTAGAAGGTGAAATCATCTTGGATGAAGCAAGAGATTTTGCAACCAAGCAACTCAAAGAGTAAATTAAGGAAAGCAAAGATTAAGATCTTACAATTCTAGTGAACCAAGCACTAGAGCTCCGACTCTATTGGCAAATGTTAAGGTTAGAAGCAAGATGGTTCATTGATGTATACTAAAGTAGAAGAGACAGAAACCCAATATTACTTGAGCTTGCTAGTTTGGATTTCATCTTGGTATAAGCATCTCACCTAGAATACCTAAGAGAAATGTCAAGGTAAGTACAAATCATGTCTACTCCTAATTTGAATTTAGGATCTTGGTCAAGATACCAAGAGTTTCACATGAATATTTGCTAATAACCCAATAAGAATTCATAAAACTTAAGGCACAGCAATAAATAGGAGAAAAAATTTAAACAAATTAACCATAAAGGTAAGGTATTGATTAACATAGTACAAGAAATTATAGACATAAGTTGCTATGATTCTAAACTAAATATGACTTCTCTATATCACATAAAGGTGGTGGAAGAGCACTAGCTTTGGAGAAAAGTTGGACTTTGCAAAGGATAGATTAATGGAGAATTTCTTATGGACTATTGGAGTAATATTCCAGTCTTAACCTAGATGTTGTAGGAGAATGTTAACAAAAGTCAATGCACTCATAACAACAATTGATGATGTCTATGACGTATATGGTACCCTAGATGAACTTGAACTCTTTACAGATGTGGTTGAGAGGTTTGTACTAATGGTAATACACCTCAAATGTTTTTAAGTGTATTTTTCTAACATAAGGATTTATGCTCTTGTCTAATTCTAGGTGGGATATTAATGCAATGGATCAGGTTCCATATTATATAAAGATATGTTTCCTTGCTCTCTATAACTCCATCAATGAAATGGCTTCTAATGCCCTTTAAGGAACAAGGAGCCCACATTTCCATTCCTTATAAAAGTAATATGGACTTAACTTCTAGACTTAATTTTATTCTATTTCAAACACTTTATCAATGTTATATGTTGGAAATATATTTATGATACTTTATATATACTTCCTCTTTACTCATTCCGAGACTTCAAATGCCTTAGTGGGCATACTTATGCAGAACCTCCTTGTTGGAGTCAAAGTAGTAACATACTGGATGTACAACCATCCCTTCGACAATACCTTGAAAATGCATGGGTCTCAATTTCAGCGAGAATTACACTAGTACATGCTTTATTTTTTTGTCACAAATCCAATAACAAAAGAAGCCCTGGATTGCATGGAACTATATCCCAACATTGCCCGCTGGTCATCAACTACTTTACGGTTTGTAGATGATCTTGGGACGTTAAAGATATCATTAAAAATAATTTCAAAACATGTGAATCCAACATTTTCTAACATCTTTTGGCATGTCTTTGTATGTTTTGAGACTCAAGATGAATTAGAAAGAGGTAATATTCCTAAATTCATTCAATGTTACATGAATGAGAGTGGTGCAAGCGAAGAAGATCCATGAGAGTACATAAGGTCTTTGATTAGTGCAACGTGGGAGAAGATGAATGGAGAATCAAGTGCAAGTTCTCCATCATCTCAAACCTTTATGGAAATTGCAATTAACCTTGCAAGGATGGCTCAATGCATGAAACAACATGGAGATGGACATGGTGTCGAAGACCGTGAAACGAAGGACCGTGTATTATCATTACTTATTCACCCTATTCCTCTACCTGGAGATCAACATGACGAATAATTTGTTGGATGTATACAAACTTTAGAAAGCATGCTAGAAATATGGGGCCAAAGGGTCAATAATAGATTAATAATATGGCCGTACACGGGATGACTAGCAGCACATTAAATAATACGAGTTAAAACAACTCACCTCACATAGCCTCAGCTGGTAAATGGAGGTCCTTCAACAAAGACAAGAAGAGCTGGATCACAGAAAAATATAAAGGGTCGTTAAAAATAAAAATAAAAAGCATTCAGAATTTTCTGCATGAAATGGCTGCTCTAAATACTCTATCCCACACTTCCAAATAATGCCATTAAAAGAACTGGAAAAGTTGTACAATTTCATATCCATTAAGGAAAAGAAACAAGAGACTCAAACATCATATAACTACTTCAGGACCACAAACAAGCAACCTCATAATTAGTACAGCAAACACTGTAATGTAAGTATTCATGAATCGAGGCAAGACTGGAAAAATGCCTAATTTTACGTTCCCCACAAAACCCCATTAGAAACTTCAGGTAGAACGGTCACATCTAGCATCGGTAAGCATGATAAGACTCAAAATCTTTATCTCTCTCAAGATTGACGGATTTACTTCAAAGGCGTCTCCAAACCCAAAACCATTTCTTCTTTATTTCTCCCAACTTTATTATTACCAGACAGAGAAGATTATTATAACTGTAAGTGAAATGAACAAGGGAGCACCTAAGATTATAGAAGTGGGTTGTTCTAATTAGCTACACACACTATAACGCCTTAAATAAAATAATTATTTCTCTCCTGGATGCCTCATACATTATTGCCTTGATAAACCCAGAAAGCAATATCTGTCACCCTTTTCCAAAAATAATATCATACAATCACCATCACAGAAATGCCTTTTTCTCTCCAGGGAGGGTGTCTTCCAGTTGGAATCTCGGTCTACAAGCTTACTATATTTGCATGATTCTCTTGTCAGGCGGGATCACTTGCGGTCCCCAAGAAAAGCACATCAGTACGCACACCATGCAGGCTCTGGAATTTCGCATACCCTCCTTAGATTACTTGACAATGCTTTAGTGGATTGTGGCGCGTTGTCTGTACACAAAGAAAAAAACAAATTTACATATTGGCTCTAAAGACCTTCCAATGTGCATCTTTCACGTCGGAATGTCAATAGCATGGAAAATAATCTATGGTGGCGGAATAACAGCAGATCTACTTGGAACCGGAACTTCCCATATTCTACAAGAGTGTTGCTTATACATTTCTCACAAACGGCCTTTTAAAGGTTCTATATAAGTCATTCCTTTCAACCATATGGTTCAGACTTTTCATTCCACTGTACATCAACTCATATTTAGGTTCAAAACCAGGTTTAATAATTAACGGAATTATTGGCTCTCGACTACAAGTTCTTCAGTTCGAATCCTTTCACCCTTATTACATATAAATAATTGAAAAAAAAAAAAAAGAAACTAATGTAGTAATGACAAGGATTGATACTTTCTTTAATAAATAATAAATAGACAGCCTCCTAATTGGACTTGAATTACGTCCTCCAACTCTTCACCGATGTTCAACCAGCCAAGCTATTCTGTCGAACTCCTTTGACTATGTTCATTTAAGTATTTAAGAGAAGAGATCACGATAAGGTTGAGACCTCTCGTGACAAGCCTGCCCGTGTTTAGATTTCTTGTAATTCTTTAGTGGATTCTGGCACGCTTTCGTCCACAAGGAGAAAGAAAGTCACATATTGCCTCTGAAGTCCTTCCCAAGTGCATCTCCCATGTCAGAATATCAAAAACATGGAAATAAATTTGTGATAAATGAGTCACAACTGGCTATCTTGCCCACAATCTCACGCGACATTATTCGTCAATCATTTAAATTTTCTATTCAAAAGGAAAAACTAGATTACGTATTGGCTGTAAAGACCTTCCCAAGTGCATCTCATGACCCACTCTCTTGGCCACCATCCCATTGGCATCATTCGTCAATTATTTAAAACCATGTGAATTTACATGAGAACGGAACCTGCCATATTCTAGAGTGTGATTGGTGTCAAGACCTTGCAAGTGCATCTTATCACCACTTTCTTGGCCACCATTCCATTGGCACCTTTCGTCAATTACTGAAAAACCATGTGGATTTACACGGGACCTGAATCTGCCATATTCTACAGTGTGATTGATGTCAAGACCTTCCAAGTGCATCTCATATGTCAAATAATCTTGTCCACCATCCGATAGCATTATTCGTCAATTATTTGAAAAGGCGTGTTCTAGAGTGTTTTGATACATTAGTCACAAATGACGGCCTCGCAAAGGTTCCATCTAAGTCATTCATTTGAAGCATATGTACCCACGTCCCCATTCAGTCCCAAACACAAACAGGCTTCCCTAAACGGCTTCTTCGATGGATCTTCGCCTTGCTGCTTCACTCGGTAATTGCAACTTCACTCGACTGTTCCCATCTAAAACCCTCATCTCACTAGTGGCATCGAAAAGGGCGAGGGCTCGTCCTGCTTTACTGTGCAAGGCCACCACCGAAAGCTCAAGCAGTTCCATTGTTCGGCGTTACGCAAATTACCAACCTTCTATTTGGCATGATGATTTCATCCAGTCACTCGAAAGTGAATATACGGTATACTATGTTGTTATTGATTTTTGTTGCCAATCTTACTACTTTGCAAACAATCTATGGTATGGCACTCTCATCTTGTATACATATTTTTTCACACACCAAGTATTATTAGGCTCAAGGTCACATAGAATAAAGCAAATTCAACATGTGCTCTAATATCAAGTTAAAAAACTCAAAAGCCCAACCTAAAATTTAGCTAAAAAATTGAAGTCTTTCTTTTATTTAAACTTTATTACATGAATCTTATTTCTTGAGACGGAATTCTTATCGTGGACAAACACAACTAACGAGAATATTGAATTGTTAGGAGTTATAAACTAGACAAATCAATAAGTTGAAGGGAAAAGTGAGGATGATGTTTCACGACGTCATAGATCCTTTGGAGAAACTTGAGCTGATTGATATATTGCAAAGACTTGGATTATCTTATCACTTTAATGAAGAAATCCAGAAGACGTTAGAAGGTATAGACAACAATAACTATAGTGGTGAGGTAATGCGCAGCAAGAACAACAATATATATGCCACAGCTCTTGAATTCAGATTGCTAAGAGAGCATGGATATAGTGTGGCTCAGGGTAAGGAACATAAAATAATAAATAGACCAACACTGCTTAACCATCAATTTTTAGTTTTGATTGGTGGGCTTCTTTGATTGCAGAAATCTTTTTAAGTTTTAAGAATGAAAAAGGAAATTTCAAGGTATGCTTATGTCATGATGTCAATGGAATTTTATGCTTGTATGAAGCATCATTCCTTCTAGTAGAAGGCAAAACTATCTTAGGGGAAGCAAGAGATTTTGCAACTAAGCAACTCAAGGCGTACGTCAAGCAAAGCACAGGAAAGAATCTTACTACTTTGGTAAACCATGCATTGGAACTTCCCTTTCGCTGGCGTATGGTAAGACTGGAAGCGAGGTGGTTCATTGATATATACCAAAGTAGAGAAGACACAAACCCAATATTGCTTGAGTTAGCAACTTTAGATTTCAACTTGGTACAAGCATCCCACCAAAAAGATGTAAAAGAAATGTCAAGGTAGGAAGCATGTTTATGCTTGGTTTGGATTTTGGATATTGATCAAGAATACTGGGAGCTTCATTTGGCATATGATTCTTACCAAATAAGATATTTGTTGTCAACCCCAAAAGGGTAATATGCAACTTGAGATATTCAATAATAATTAATATGAAAAGAAATAATCAATTAAGTTTTAGCCTAGAAAGTAAGCTAGTTATTGACTTATACCTTATATCAAAAGGTAAGAAAATGAAGTGCTATGATTTTAAGTAGACATTGACTTTTATCTATTATATAAAGGTGGTGGAAGAGCATTGGCCTTGGAGAAAATTTGAGCTTTGCAAGGGATAGATTGGTGGAAAGTTTCTTATGGTCAGTGGGAGTCACATTTCAACCTCAATTAGGATATTGTAGGAGAATGTTCACAAAGGTTGCTGCATTAATTGGAATCATTGATGATATTTATGATGTTTACTGCACTTTAGAGGAATTTGAGCTCTTTACAAATGCTATTGAGAGGTTAGTATCAATGTCATTACACTTCAAATGCTTTTGAATGTTCATCTTTGACTTAAAAAATCACTCTTTGTGATTCCAAATGGGATACAAATACAATGGATCGGCTTCCATATTATATGAAGATGTGCTTCCTTATCCTTCACAACTTGGTCAATGAAATGGCTTTCAACATCTTTAAGGAACAAGGAGTTAACATTATTTCATACCTTAGAAAATTTGTATGAACTTGACTTCGAGACTTACTATTGTTTTTTCTTCAAATATTTTTTCAACTTAATATTTGTAACCTAACATATACTTTTCATTATCTACTTCAAATGTTTTAATGGACAGATCAATACAAATCTCACTTGTTGGAAGCAAAGTGGTAGTACAATGGTTATACACCAACACTTCAAGAATACCTTCAGAATGCATGGATTTCAATTACAGGACCAATCGCACTAGTGCATGCTTATTTTTCTGTTACAAATCCAATAACAAAGGAAAAATCAAAGATCTTGGGAGAGTACCCAAACATAATCCAACTATTTTTCGACTTGCAAATGATCTTGAAACCTCTAAGGTATGCAGACCACGAAACCTTTGATAGTTCTATTAAGAAAAATTTCAAACATATCAAACCAACATTGCCTAACACTAGACCCAAGCTAGTGGCCTAGTGGTTAACTCTTGGTTTAGGTGTTTGAATCCCGATGTCCTCCCCAAAATTCCCTACCCTTCCCCACCACCACCCCCCCCCCCCCCCCCCAAAAAAAAAGAAAAAGAAAAAGGTCGCCTAACATCCTTTAGTATATGCATTTATTTCTAAAATTCAGGATGAGGTAAAGAGGGGTGATGTTTCGAAATCCATTCGATGTTACATGCATGAAACCGGTAAGAGTGAAGAAGATGCTCAGAAGCACATAAGGACTTTGATTAGTGCAGCATGGAAGAAGATGAATGCAGAACGAGTTGGGACTTCTTTTTTCTCTCCGACCTTTATTGAAATTGCAATGAACCTTGCAAGGATGGCTCATTGCATGTACCAACATGGGGATGGGCATGGTGTTCAAAACCGTGAAACCAAGGACCGCATATTGTCATTACTTGTTCACCCCATTCCTCTACATCGAGATCAAACATGATGAATGATAGATATTGTATGATGATTGTGATAAGGACTGCGCATGCTATACTCCACCAGAAATGTCTACCCCGTTCCAAAAATGCATGTTTGTCCAAAATGGTCCAACATGAGCATGTTTTGCTCGTCTGAAAAGATCAAGTCGTGCGAAAAACGTTCACCATTTTTTTGTATAATGATTTTTCTCTTTTGTAGATGTGCCGGCTTTCTTTTTCTTTTTGGTTGGAATCTTGCACAATTTTTCACTTGTTCGATGTTTAAATCTGTAACAAACAAAAATAAAATTCAACTTAATATTATGTTAACATTTTATTAAATTTGATGTATGAATCTGTACCAAACAAAAAATATATAAAAAAAAAAAAATCAACGTAATATTATATTAATTTTTTTATTTGTAAATTGATTAAAGGGTATAAAGAGCCTTTCATTTTTATGACATCCCCTGATAATGGTTTGGATCTATCACCAACATGACATCGAGAGCACGTTGAGATTAGCACCATTTGGATACTAGACGTAACTCTAGTCCCTCTCCCCATATGGCATTACCATTAAACATTAACTTTTATAACCTCCAGCGCACCTAGAAAAAGATTTTAACTGGGGTTGGGAGGGGTGCGCCGGGCCTGTGCTGTAGTGCAGCGCACAGGAGACACTTGAAAGCCCCAGTAGCAAGCTACCGTAAAGGGCTTCCCCCAATAAAAATTAATTTAATATCATGTGACCCAATGGGCCATGTATCAGATATTAAACTGAAAAGAACAAATACTACACTTGATCTTAGTCAAAAGGCCGAGAAAGGTATGCCAAAGATACTGTCCTGCTTTCGTTTTTATAGTTTATTTCTGCTTCGCTCTGTTTCATCTATCCGATGTGGGACTGAAAGATCTCCACCGACTTCACGCGGACGAGTGGCGTGGATTGCCCAGGGCTTGTAATGTTTTCTGCTAACAAAACTATCACTTCTGTGAGAAGTAGATGAAAGACAAAATATTTATCCTTTGTGGACATATTTTCTGCAGCTTTTCCCTAGCCCTGCATGTTAACACTGTGATCATGGTCATCTTCTCATGCTTTAATAGTCAGACGCCTCCTTGTTGCTACTTCCGTAGGTGCTAGATGTGACATAGAAGCGGTATTCCCATTTTAGTTTTCTTTTTATCTACTAGGAATGATTTCTTAGTGAAAAGGAAAAGAAACTTTTAGCAAGATGTGTCAACAAGAGCATTACTACTTAATGTTGTTATTATTATTAAATATGAAAATTGTTTCTCCAATATAATGACCCAAATGAGCATGTAAAACTTTAAAAAGTAACATATGTATAAATAAAAAATGGTAATATTGAAGATACTTTGACAAGTTGTAGTATGAGATACTTCAAAATCTTACCTTACAACCACTAGAAGGTAAAGTTACAAATTTCAAGAGTGATGTTATAGAATAAGTCATGTCCCTAAATCATTACTAACAGTAGGGTTTTATTTATGTGAATTGTAAGTTTTGATACTATATTAAAAAAGTTTATCTCTTCCCTTAAAATGAATTGTTATGAAAGAGATAGCGACAATCCACACTATTTTCATAGAAAAACATGCCTCATGGGGATTCAACCAATGAGAGTAAAAGAGTTGCCACATCAAAACCTTTTATATTGATATAATGTTAGAAAATTTCTTTTCTATTCATGCACACAAAGTCTTTGATCAACACCACGTTAATGACCTTGCCATGTCAGCCATTTTTGTGCAAATCGATTATAATTAGGTTGGGATTTCGATTCTAATTAGCTTAGGATTTTATTCTTGCCGTCTTAAATTGTATATATGTTGATCAAATTCAACGTTGTGATTACATGAGATTTGTCGTCAATAGAGCAAACTTTTGTATATTGTCATGTTTTGCAATTTCTACCCAAAAATCGAGTTTTCCGCCTTAAAACTAGCTAATTCACTTGCATATAGAAAGTTCCACAATAAGTTAAAGGCAGTGTGAACTCTCGAACAGCCTCTGCCAAGATGGAAACAAAATACTTATAAAGACAGCGAGATGGTGTTACAAGGAGTCTGCCCTTTTCTAAAATCTAGGATGCGAGTGTGGAATGTGTGATTGCTTCCAAAAGCCGTATACATGTAGATGCAACAGGTATTAGAAAAAGTCTAATGCTGCATTAGTTTGTAAGGAATCTGCTGTTTATACAAATGGAACGCCTATTTCATTGATCCAGACAAAAAACAAGCATCAATCAAACTGGCAAAGCAGTCCTCTTATCCTTATGCAACGTTCTAATCAGAGTAGTAACCTGTTCGATCTGTTCTTGCGTGGAGCATGACGAAAGGAGTACCTTAGCAGTTCCGCCGTCTGGATAACAACCTGCATCAATCATGTCTTCAAAAATTTCAAAGCACCTTTGGTATAGTTTCTTCCTAGAATATGCTCCAAGCCGAGAAGTCCAAGTCACAACATCAGGTTTTAAATTCTTGGAGGGAAGTGACTGAAAGAGCTCTTCCATTTTCTCCAAAAATGGAAGAGCTCAAGATAGGCTTGATCACCTACATTTTAAAACTGTCACACATTGCCTCTGAAGTCCTACTCAAGTGCATTTCTCACATATTAAAATATACCAACTTGATAAATAATTTATAACACGGGCATCACAACCGACTCTCTTGTCCTGCATCCCATGTGGAGCATGTCGATCTACATTCAATTAGAAGACAATGAGGTTGATTCCCAGTGGCGAAGCTGAAGATGCCGCTAAAAAGAAAACAAATATTTTATCAATCCTTCCTAGTGCTGCATCGACTATTATGGGCTCTCCGTTACTCCGTAAAAAATGAGGGGAATGAATACTTTCTTTAATGCGACTTGCGTTATACCAGCCAAAAAAACCTATTCTGCCGACCTACTGCGACTACGTTGAATTAAATACTTAAGAGAAGAGATCACGACAAGGTTTGGAGTGACATCGTCGGTGGGCGAATATGAAGATCGAGGGAGTTGAGAAGATGACCAGGAAATAATTTAAAAAAAAAAAAAAAAACAATGAAGGAATGAAAATCATCTTGATATCGACGTCTTTGCTCCTGAAAAGGAAGGAAGTGTTGAGAGTTGATGGAATTATCACCACTCCGATAAGTGTAGGAACGTGATTGTTAGACGTGAAAAGTGGTAACTGTTGGAAAAAAATGTGGAAGAGTGGTTAGACGTGAAGAGTGGTGATTATATAGAAAAAAAAAAATGTGGAAAAGTGGTTAGATGTGAAGAGTGGTGATTATATGGAAAAAAAAAAAATGTGGAAAAGTGGTTAGATGTGAAGAGTGGTGATTATATGAAAAAAAAATGTGGAAAAGTGATTAGATATGAAGAGTGGTGATTGTTGGAGCAAAACGTGGAGGATCGTATGTAAAATGAAAACTGTCTTTAGTGGACAATTATCCAAAAGTAGTGGTGATAGGTTTGTTATATAAGTAAGGTCGTAGGATATTCTAAGTAAGCAACAAATTAGTATATTTTGTAGAATCCGTTTAGACAAATTGCTCTGTAGGTTCTTGTTTTTACCTTGGAGCAGTCAAGTCTGTGAGCCATTGAACTGTTGTGTTTGTGAGCCTTAGAGCTTTTGTTTGTGTTGCTTTTTGACCTATTTGTATTGTTATTTCAGTTGTTATTTAAATATAACGAAATATCAAACCTTTTGGTTTTGTTGGGTTGTGCTTTTTCCTACTGTCGCAAGATATCAGAAAACCAACAGGAAGAAGTTAAATTATTTGACGTCTTTTGCAGTCCACTTCTTCGATGCCTCATATCTCGACCAAATACAAAACGAAACAGATAACGGAGAAGCAAGATCCAAAAGCTGGCTTTCGGTGTTTGAACTCTTTGAATTGATCATGCCGGTTGCCTGCATGCATGTCCTATTGGAGGCAGACAGGGGATGCCGCGTCTTGCTCGCCGTAGCTTGAAGAGAAAACAAAAGAAGCTCTCCGTTCACATTAATCCGCATTGTGTCCTTCGAAGCCACCAACTTTTCAGGGACGTTGTACTAGGCAAAAAACTAGTAAGTTTTAGAATGAGTTAGTTTTTGGTTTGACTGTCTCTGAGGATCAGCAACACACGAACAGATTGAACTAAGAATGGTTCCAGGATTTTATAAAAGCCCACAACGAGGCGCATACAAAGAAACAACCCTACAGAACTTAAAGACGATGTTCAAGCCGTTGCCAAAGACAACAATAAGCAACATATTTAAACTAAAAACTGCTAGAGTTTGAGATACAAAAGCCATGTCTTTGGTTTCACCGGAAAGGATGGTCTTCGTCTGCTTCACCATTCTGGAAGATATCCTTCAGCATGCTTAGTCTTCTTTCCTATCAGTATAGGTTGCACGTTAGCTTTTGACCATATCTCTGCACGTTTTAATGAGCCAATATCCTCTGACTTGTTCTACACAATCTTTTCACAAACATATCTCTTTCTGAACGGCAGCCACATCACTGAATCTAAACATAAACCTATCCTGTCGGCCTACTATGACTATGCTCAACAAAGTCGCTTCAAAAACAGTGGAACATACAATAAAGTGTGAATTAAATATTTAAGTGAAGAGATCACGGCAAAGTTTTCACACATTCAGGCCCTGGAATTTCTCGTACAATGTGTAGATTCTTCGATAATTCTTTAAAGGACTGCGGCATGTTCTTTGCACAAAAGGAAAAACTGAGCTACATATTTCCTCTAAAAACGTTCCCAAGTGCGTCTCACATGTCAGAAACATCAATAACGTGGGAAATAATAAGATAGAGGAATCAAAACTGACTTTCTTCCCCAAAATCTCATGTGGACCGTGCCGGAATTTCCCACACTCCACAAGAGTGTGTTCATACATGTGCCACCCATATGATGGCCTCTCAAAGGTTCTATATAAGTCATTCATTTGAAGCACATATCCCCACGTCCCCATTTAGTCCCAAACCCAAAGCAAGCTTCACTGAAGGGCTTCTTCAATGGAACTTTGCCTTGCTGCTTCACTCGGTAATTGAAATTTCACTCGACTGCTCCCATCTAAAACTCCCATTTCGGTAGTGGCATCGAAAAGAGTGAGCGTTCGTCCGACTTTATTGTGCATGGCCACCAGCGAGACCTCAGCCCATTCCATTGTTCGGCAATCAGCGAATTACCAGGCTCCCATTTGGCACTGTGATTACATCCAATCACTCAAAAGTGAACATGCGGTAAACTACGCTTATTGATTTTTATTTTTTTTAGCAGTCTTAGTAATTTCAGTAGATATATTAGTGCCCAGCTTACAAGAAAATTGAATTACCAGGAGGAGCCATATTCCTTACGGATTGATGAGTTGAAGGGAGAAATGAGAGTGATGCTTCACAATGCTAAGGATCCTTTGGAGCAACTTGCGCTTGTTGATGTCTTGCAAAGACTTGGAATAGTTATTACTTCAATGAGGAAATAAAGGAGATATTAGAAGGTGGATATAATGCCAATCATGGCGCAAAAGTGCACTGCAAGAAAGAGAATATATATGCTATAGCTCTTGAGTTTAGATCCATTGACTATTTAGAGAATAAATCAATAAATAGAACAGCAATACTTTTTTTTTTTATTTTAACTAGTGGGCTTATGTGATTATAGAGATCTTTAAGAATGAGAAAGGAGACTTCAAGGCATGCATGTACGCTGATATTGAGGGAATTCTTTGCTTGTATAAAGCCTCATTCCTTTCAGTTGAAGGTGAAACTATCTTGGAGGAAGCAAGGGATTCTGCAGCCAAGCAACTCAAGGAGTATGTCAAGCAAAACAAGAACAAGAATCTTACTACTTTGATGAATCATACCTTAGAGCTTCCTGTATAGTGGGAAATGTTAAGGTTAGTGAGGTGGTTCATTGATGTATACCAAAGTAAAGAAGACATGAACCCAATCTTGCTTGAGCTAGCAACTTTAGATTTCAAGTTAGAGCAAGCAACTCACCAAGAAGATATAAAAGAAATGTCAAGGTAAGATTTCATGCTTGGTTTGGATTTTTGATATTGGTTAAGAATAATTGGAGCTTCATTTGCTATATGATTCTTAGTAAATAATATATTTGTTGACAACCCCGAAAGGATAATATACAACTCAAGGTGTTCAATAGTAATAAATACAAAAAAAAATTAAATAACCAAATTGTGGCCCAAAAATTAACCTAGTTATTAACTTATGCCTAGTATCAAAAGGTAACAAAATGATTTGCTATGATTCTAAACTCAACTTTGACTTTTATGTATAGTGTAAATGTGGTGGAAGAACACTGGACTTGAAGAAACAATGAGTTTTGCAAGTGATAGACTAATGGAGAGTTTCTTTTGGCTTGTAGGAGTCATATTTCAACCTCAATTTGGAAGTTGCAGGAGAATGTTCACAAGGATTGTTTTATTAATCACAATAATTGATGATATTTATGATGTATATGGCACCTTATATGAACTTGAGCTCTTTACAAATGCTGTTAAGAGGTTAGTATTGGTGACATCACACCTGAAATGCTCATTTTTTACTTAACATCACTCTTTGTAATTCTAGATGGGATACTAATAAAATGGATCGGCTTTCATACTAAATGAAGATATACTTTCTTACCATTCACAACTCCATCAATTAAATGGCTTTCAACATCCTTAAGGAACAAGGAGTCAACCTTATTCCATTCCTTAGAAAAGTTGTATGGACTTGACTTTGAGACTCACTATTATTGTCTTTAAACATCTTTTCAACTTAATATTTGCAACGTAACATATACTTCCTACCTTGTCTACTTCAAATGTTATAGTAGGCAGATCTATGCAAATCTTACTTGTTGGAGGCAAAGTGGGAATACGAAGGATATATAACAAACCTTCAAAATGCTTGGATTTCAAATGCATACTTATTTTTTTTGTTACAAATCAGATAACAAAGGAATCCTCAAAGTACTTGGAAGAGTACCCCAACTTAATCCAATGGTCATTGGCTATTATTCGACTTATAGATGATCTTAGAACCTCTAAGGTATGCAAACCTCAAAGCCTTCAACAGTTTTTATTAAGAATGCTTTCACACATGTCAAACTAACATTGTCTAACATTCTTTAGAATATGCATGTGTTCTCTAGAACTCAGGAAGAGTTAAAGAGAGGTGATATTTCCAAATCCATCCAACGTTATAAGTATGAAATTGATACAAGTGAAGAAGATGAACGAAGAATGACTTGCAGGTTCTTCCTTCTCTCGAAGATTTATTGAAATTGCAATGAACCTTGCTAGGATGGCTCAATGCATGTACCAACACGAGGATGAGCATGGTATTCAAGACCGAAAAACCAAGGACCAAATACTATCATTACTTATTCACCTTATTCCTCTGCCTTGAGATCCAACATGATGAATGATAGACATTGTATGATCATTTTGTTAAGGACTGCATATGCTGTCATCCACAAGTAATGTCTACCCTTTTCTAAAAGTGCATTGTTTGAGCATGTTTTGTTCAACTGAAAAGGCCACTCTACGTACTAAATGTTTGCCGTTAGATCATGATTTGATGAGGGCTAGAATTAATTCTTTGCGTCGATTCCCACCTCCTGGGACAATACTTGGTTCTCCCTTTCTTGAAATCCCTTACCAAATGATTTCAGTACCCAAACATTCTCATGCTTCCGAAATAACTCAAGGGTCTCCTAGCTCATTTTACGTTCAAGGATTTCAATAAAAAGGCGAAACTTAAAAGATGGAAATGCAACCCACCAATATTAATATACTCCAATCTTTCTTTCCCCCTATATTGTTATACAAATTATAGGTTTACACTAAGTAATCTTATAATTATTTGATTAAGAATCTTCTAAATATTACTTGAACTTCAACCCAAAAATTGATCTATTTGATTGTGCCTAAACCACGAAAGGTACACAGGAAACCATTATGCACTTGATGTTAAAACCAATAAACCAACAGCAAATTCCTTCCTTTTTTTTAATTTATTACAACTCATACCCCAACTCACACATGTAGAATGTCAAACCTCAAACTTTACAATCGGTTCCACTAGCTCACCATTAAGTTAGTAGGTTAGGTGACCAATAGCCAGTTCCTTTGTCATGGGCAAAATCAGAACTCTAGAAACACCTTACCATATTAAGTAGCACTGTTATCATATGAAGATATCGTCTTGCTTAATATAAATTCCTACATAACACCAAACGACAATATATAACATCTAGTTAATTAATAACTATTATGAAATTAAAAGGACAACATGCATCTAGCAACTTTCCGCATCCCAAATGCCAAATATAAACAGAAAAAATGCAAGAAAAAGAGAGAAGAACTTCAAGAGAAGCCAGTCAAAACTATGTCAAAATTATGGTAACATCTGGGATTAGAAATATTAATTTTGTGATTCCATATGGCAAAGATCTACTCTTTCCTACACGCTAACTTGAAGGTTTACCAAGCTAAAACCAGAATACAATGGACCAACTACACTTCCACCCGAAAATCCAAAGCCCAACCTCCGCAGAGCCACAAACACTGCAAAAACATATGAAGCCATGAGCCCTGGAAAAACTTGAGGCATATTCAATTAGGCCAAAGGTAACAACCTAACAACTAAGAATCAGCAGCTGGCGTGGGTTTTGGTTCTGAAGATCCAACAATTTCCTCAAAGGCTTCCATGTCAATGGTCATTTCATCATCTATTTCAGCCTCTTCTACATCTGTCATTACCTCATCAGCATCTCCTTCCACAGGCTCAGCCCCATTTTCAACTGAATATGGATGGGGCTTGGGTTCTTCGTTTGCTTTACCTGGTTCGTCTGGCTTAGATACCACCTGTTGTGGATATGGATCGGTAGAGATGGTCAACATAGACGTCACCAACAAATTCTACAAGAAGGACAAGATAAAATGTTAGTAATAAGATCCAAAGAAGAGTATTGGATTAAAGAGCAATCTTAAATTAAATTCCAAAAACAAATAAGACATTGAACCCATAAATCTTAAAGAAAATTTAATCTATTTGGACTTGAATTTTACCTTTGTAACAAATAAAGACGCGCAACCTTTAAACCTCACCTACCAGCTATTAATATACTTACATTAGACCAATTAAAATACAAGGAGACAGAAGATGTGTCACTTGTTCATATTTGTATCACATATCTTGGTCTCCGTGATATGGAAGCAACTTGCGCAATGTCATTACCATGACAATACTCGAATTAAAAGGAAAAAAGAAAATAAGTTAGAAAATCGTCCCATTGTCTTCTAAACCCTATTGAGAGGCGGACAAAAAGCAAGTTGTTCGTATCCACCATTATGGGTAAGGTGACCTCTATTGGGTGAGGAGCCACTCATATAGAGGGACTAATGTCACAGGCCTAGGTTTTATCTCAAAAGGTTAACCAAATGAGAAAAGTAGCCAAGCCAAGCTCTTCATAAGGTTAAATCATCTCACTTGTTTTTCTAATGTGAAAGAATGAAATCTGTCACACTAAGGTCTAAAAGCAATCATAAAGGGGTGCAAAGGTGAAGCAACCCTGGCTCCCTCTACAATGGAGGAGAGTGAAATGGGATATATTTCCATTTCCTTTTCTTCCTTCCCCACCACCCCCCCCCCCCCCTCCCTCCCTCCCTCCCTCCCTCCCTCCCTCTTCTCCTTTACCTTCTAGTACAAGTAGCAATAACACACCAACATGCAGCGTAAGTTGTTTTAAGTGTCACAAAGACAGAAACAGATCGTTTACAGATCCCAAATGGGAGAAGTCATGTATCCTTTTGCCCACCTATTCCATTCTGGGATACAGATGAAAACTTTCAACATTCTTTTAGCGTTAAGCTTACTCACAAGACTCAAATCCATGCACTTATTCTTAACAACCTAATAAATCAAAAAGATAGACATATACATAAACAGAAAAGGCACCGTACGTGAACTGCGTCTTAGCATACCTTCTCTAGTGCTAAAGCAAGCTTTGACAGATTTGGATAAATACTTTGTCCTTCCAATAGGATCTGTCCAGTACAAATAAATAAGATGGGTATATTAAACCACGTGAAAGTCATTAAGTTAGATATGTAACACGAATGAAGTAAAACCAATGTGCGATACCTTCCCAGCAAAGAAGAAGGCAAAGATTAGTAATACATGTGCAGTTATTTTGCCACTACGATGTGGCCATACAACGCATGACTAGCAGCACAAAATTTAATGTAAAAATTGAAACCACCCACCTCACAAAGCCTCTGCAGGGTAAAGGGAGGACCGTCAACAAAGCTAAGAAGAGCTGCATCACAGAAAAATTTAAAGGGTCATAAAGAAACAAAAGCCTTCAGAATTTGCTGCATGAAACGACTGCTCCAAATACTCTCACTCACGCTTCCAAACAATCCATTTAAAGAACCAGATAATTGTACAGTGTTATATTCATTAGCGAAAAGAAACAATAGACTCAAATATCAAACAGCTACTACAGGACCACTAACAAGCAATATCTTGTTCAGCATGGCAAACACTGATACGTTAGTGTTAGTGAATCATGGGCTGACTGAAAGAAAGGCCTGATTTACCTTCCCCACAAAACCCATTAAAACTTCAACTAGAACTTTCACATCAAGCGTCGTTAAGCATGATAAGACTCAAGAATCTAAATCTTTCTCATTGTTGATGTATTATTTCAAAGGCATCAATCCAAACCCAAAACCTTATTCTTTGTCAAGAATCCATGAAAGACCCCTTTAACGAGAATTGTGGAGCAGTTTGTCTTCATCCAGCAGAAGCACATAGCCAGATTCATCTCTGCTCCTCTTTACAGCTTCTACCAAAGCAAATGTAATTTGATTTCACACCCAAAAATAAAATCAGGTCGAAAGCAATGTTCAGACAAGCTAGGTCTAGACAGATTTGCCTTCACATCATAGCACAGGTTCATTTCTAAGTGTCCCACACCACTTCCCAACCTAGAAAGCCTTATCATCCATTGTTCTATATGGTCTAATTCATGCAACAATCTGCTGGGATGACAATGGCTTGACTTGCAGAACAAGGCTCACTCCTAAGTTTCTCAATCTGTCTCACTCCAGGCCCCAATATACAGAGCATTAACCCACATGATTTATTCCCTTTTGGTGGAAAAGTTACTTCACATACTTTATTACAAGGATGATCACTATGTAGCACCATGGGTTTAATTCACAGGACTTAACGTTACCCTCTTGCACCCTCTCTATTTGTAGAGGTCTTCTGTGGATTGAAATTACACCAATTAGGGCGTCATTCCAATCTAACACTACAAGCAACCTAGTCCATTTGTTTGTTGCCCTTGCCATCATCTACAATTTTTATCCTAGAAGGATCAACATCAATTGATATGTAAAATAACAAACTCTAAACAGATAACACCACTACCAAACACATACCATAAAGGATCTATATTACCAAGGAAGAATAAATGATTCCAAAATCCCCCATTGTTTCTTAAAATTTTTGGCCAGATAAAACCTCCAACAAAGCCAGAAAATAGCTAAAGTAGAAAAACAACACTAGTGACCCGAAATTATACAATGTTAAGATGCTCACCAAGGCCTCTCTTGCCAAAGGTCACAAGAAAAGCAATCTAAATATGGAACCAATTCCTCAACTTGGAAGAGAAAGCATAGTATTCTCCACAGATCAGTTTACTCTCAACAAATAATTGTAGCGCTAGTTAGCGATTCCCAGCCTACAAGCCAATCAAGATGTCAACTTCAGAGCATGTCTTCAATTCCAAACACAAATATAACTTTCACGAATTCTGCTGCTGCAGAACGATAGATGAAGAGATGACTTTACTCCAAAATGCAGCAGACATTTAGGACAATCAACCCTCCCTAGAAAGTAATTCAAAATATCAAGCAGCAGTTCAATCAAACTGACACTTATTCTTAGAGGTATCGATTTGGAACATAATTGTTGTATATTCCTGTTCGTTTCCATCTTGTCAAGCATGATACCACCTCTTGAAATTTTGCAAGACTCATCTCCCGCCACTTTTGGAGTAAATGGGTCCAAAATGCAAAGCTACGGTGCTAGTGATCACTAAAAGAATTTTATATCAGTTTCCTTAAGGGCTATTGTCCAGTCCATGGTAACAGCTAAGATTGGGTCAAAGGTAGACACTCTTTGCATAAATGGGCTATGATGGCAGTGAAAAAGCAAAACAAATGTCTTAACCTTCCATTACAACCTACAATTGAGAGATCCATATACTCATCTTCCAAAAAAAGTATAATAAGAAGCTAGCAGCAGAACAGATATGACTTGAAGCAAAAATTTAGAAGGAACTAAGTTGTGCACTTTTTTTTTGTTTAATTTCCCACATGGCTAGATTATTTAACTTTATAAGTTCTGCTTAAATATTTCCTCACATAGTAGACTCATTGGCTGTGAACAAAGGAGGAAGGTGGCTATAATATTTGCACAAAATTAAAAAAAAAAACATCAATTTCAGAACTAAATCCACCTCAATACCAACTAGCTAAGAAAAGAAAACTTTATATCAAACTAAAAATTCAACATCGCCTTCAGAGATGAAGTAGAATCGACATCCAAAAATATCATCTTCTGCACTATGCTACAACAATATTACCTCAACCTACTGCCATAAAATTTGAATCAAACTATCTCACACTCTTTCATGTAAAACTCAGAAAAGACAACGTTTACAGAAAAAGGTGTAACTCAGAAGGGACCATTCACTAGCGGCCCACTGAATTCATCTTTATTTACAAAATTACCCAGCAAATTCTTGATTGATAGAGAAAGCGATCAGAGCACTTTCCACAGGCTAAGCACAGAAAGCACATATATTGAGTCAGGCCAAGCTTCAATAACAACAGACTGAAGTAAAATGCATCTTCCATCCAATCAATTGAAGCTCAATCACCTAACTATTAACTCTAGTTGCTTTAGATCATTTTTAACCAAGCCAAGCTTGAAAATATTCTTTCAGGATCCAGGTATCACACATCCAAAAACAAGCGAAGAGTCTAGGCTTCCTGTCATTTCATTAGCATTCTCAGTGTCAACTAATGGTTTTCATATGTTTCCCAAGCATCTTCTTTTTAACCTCTATCCCCTCTGTTTTTTGCATCCAACAAGACATGATTATGAAGATACCTTCATCCAACCTTTTCACAAGCTCCGGGTATGTTTCTCCTAAAGAAGCATTTTGCTGCTCAGTAGTCATTTTGGCCTCAGGATACTCTGACAAGACCTTCATAAAAAATAATCAAGTAAGAAGGAAAAGGTAAATGTCATTCTGATAAGCACAGATATAGGAGCAATCATAAAATATGTTACAAAATAAATAATAATAATAATAATAATAATTATAAAAAAAAAAAAAGTAAATAAGCGATTACTATGAATTAACTACAGACCATGCCAGTATACCTCCCCATACCTGCTTCAGCTGAAGGGATAAGATACTCTTCAATTTGCTCCAATCATGCCTAAGGACAAAAACAACACATAAAAGGATATGAAAGATGAAATAAGGGAACATATTTAGCAACACGCCCACAAACAACAGCTAAACCAAGACAAAATGGGTAACCTTATCACCTATATGTCACAGTAGCTAAGCACCAAAAATGTTAAGAACAAATCTGCTCCAGGGCTAGTTCACAACCTTGACTGCCTTATTTACACAAACAACAGCTAACTAAGACAAAATGGGCAACCTTATCACCTATATGTCACAGTAACTAAGCACCAAAAATATTAAGAACAAATCTGCTCCAGGGCTAACTCACAACCTTGACTGCCTTATTTATTTTGCAGTAGCTATTCCATTTGTTTTGTTACAAGAATCTTTTATTCACGTGCCCTTCCTTCCTCCATTAGCGTGCTCTTTGAGAATTATTTCCTTACTAAAGATTCTTTTCATTCTATCTGAACATTCGCTTATACCAATCACCAAAATGAACCTTTAAGATAGGAGCTAATCTGGCAATAAAAGGAAACATACTCCAAACACAAGCCATACCATTACTAAATAGAGCAATGGAAAGAGCTATCAAATACGTAAACAAGAATAGAAGGCAACTATCTTGGATTATTGGAAGAGAATGAGAAATATAGTGGCAACCAAAAAGGCCATCCCATATACCACTTGTGTAATAGAGGTAATAATCTCCTAAAAAAAAGATTTGATTCTGTTTCTTGTCACTTCTTACATACAACAAATGCAATGACAATAAGAGAAGCATTAAATGCACTAACAATGAAAGCATACCAGAATTTCCCGGTGGATGCAATAACTTCAAGTATGCCTTTTATTTCTTCTTCAGAGATCTTACACTCCTGTTCCTCGACTCTAAAATCTCAAGTCCAATGCCACTTTAATTAGATAAAAATCAGAGAAGCATAAACATCAACAAAGGTAAGTTTTACATGATGGTGAACATCAATATTTATCCATGAATATTGCAGGCTAATAGATTAAAAATAAAAATACAAGAAAAAATCTTTCAGTAAGCATGGTATCTTTCAAGTAGATTTGCAATTTAAAGTTTCAGCCATTCATAGACTGTACAAGTAATAGAGCAATTAAGCAAAATCATTTAGAACAATTATGTCCTGCAGAGTTTTGAAATTTTTTGGTGGTAATCTTTACATGTTTCTCCTTAGTTGGACACCTAGAAGACCTCAAGTACAATCTTTTCAAATTGCTCTCCAGAATTTATGCTGCTATTCAAGAATTTCACCAACAACCAGCATATCATAATGATTCAAGACTTTACCTATTGTCAACAAATCCAACGGGAAATCAAACTGATTACATTTCAACGGAACTAATCTTTTTTTTAGTACTTAAATTTTTTATCTCTTTCATCCCAATGTATAATCCGCCAACATGACAACGCGCTTTTGAACTGAAGATCATGTTCACGTCCAACCTACTATCTCGATATACCAGGGGAGGACCTATCAACCCCTCATTGCAGCCAAATGCGTGCTCTACTGCTGGCTCACCAAAGCATGAATCAATTCACAAATATCAATACAGCCGTCAAAATCTGTACAGCAGCTATTAGCGAGATTCCAGTTGTTCCAATTTCTAAATTTCATCCTCTTCCAACTGAACTATCATTTTCCTGAACGCCCTTAAAGTCACATGATGGAGCTTTCAACTTGGATGATCACCCGGCATTAGCAACCATGATAGAGTAGCTTAATTCAAATGGGCGTTTGAAGTCAGTTTGTTCTCAAGTAACGAAACCCTAAGTGTTCAACACTAGATTTCCGGTAATTCTCATACAAAGAACACATATATAGGAAAATATTCAAAGCAATCAACCATAGAAACCGTAAACAATATGCAAAATCAATTACGAACCCACTATGAAGTTGAAGTGGCACATACCCGTGATCAGTGGCATTAGGAACGCTATTATCTTCGTTGGGACCAGCTTCATTGGTCGGCGTGGTTAAGTGCTCCGAATTTTCATTCGATGGCGTCTCCATTCAGAGCACCCACCTATTCCAGACAATGAAGATTGAAGCTTCACGAGTTTGCAAATACAGGGCCTTCTAAAGTGCAAACTAGAAATAAAACAAAAAAAAAAAATCAGAGAACATAAATGAAGATAATTGATCGGAGAAGAGGTGCGAGACGAACCAGAGGAACAAGGAGACGAGACCCGACGACCAACAAACGGCGGCGGCGAGGCGGCGGCGACGCGGAGTGACGACGAACGAGGCTGAGATCCGCTAGGGCGAGGATTAGGTTTAATTGGAGAACCTGCCAGATGGCGCGCCGTCGCGATGGCACTATATATCCGTGATCTCAACCGTATCAAAATTCCCATTTCGTTAGATTTAATCATAGCCGTCCGAGATCAAACCTTGGCTGCCGTCAACTGTCTCCAATCAGCGGTTGAGAAACCTCTGTGTCCCAGAATTTTATATATTAAGAATTTATTTTTTATAAGTCCACTTTATTGACAAAATAATTTTTTTACCTTTTATAAAAAAAAAAACTCTTAATTCAAATACAACTATTGATTAAATCAAAATGTCCTAAGTGAATAAAATGTTACGACATTAATGTAAAATTTTCTTGAAACTTAAAAAAACTCTTTTTCAAATAATACATTTTAAAAAAATGAGGACTTAAATATTTTTAATTGTATCAGAGTTAGTCTTCTATATGTTATCCGGTACATTTTTAATATTAAAAATATTTATAATTTATCTTATAAACTCGAACAGTATCTTTATAAATTTCTACATCTAACTTTAATAAATAATTTATTAGAATAAGTAAAAGAAGGAGATAAGTCAGCGTACTTATCAGTCCGTAGATAGCCAGCTACCTTGCATCACACAGACAATGACAGCTAGATTGACAGGTGCTCAGTGTCATTAATTCTTTTACGGGACCAATAATTTCGCATTAAAAAAGTCTCAGGGCGGTGAATATGTACGGATTTGTTGACGTGTCAAACGGAGAAGCAAACTAGTCTTCCGAGTCTGGTCAGGAGATGCCGATTCTGAATACAGCCACTCCCGCGTATCCACGTGGGAACTGACAGTGAAATTTGATTATATAACATGAAAAGTATGTCTGGTTTTTGTGGTGCTTCCTGTGTTTATTGCTTTTGGCGAAGAAAAGGGAGAGATGGAGATGTTGTGTACAGGCCATGGATTGTGACTCGCACTAAATTAATACATTTGATAAAAATGGAATATATAATTTTTACTATTTTTTGAAAATTAAAAAGTTATAAGTATTGTAACTTAAGTATTTCCCAAGAGACTAAATGTTGATGTTTAGGTTTATTTTATTAGACTTTGTGCTTTTGCTTTTGGTAAATGAAGGGGACGAGCATCTCGGTCCATGATGGGCTTCTGTAGGAGAGAATATATGTTTGTCCCACCTTGCTTAAAGAGTTTATTATGGATCTAAGTTTAATATCTTATCCTTTTACTTATAGATAAAGATCCCTATAAAAAAAAAAAAAAAAGTGTTTAAGAGTGAGAGAGCACGTTAAATACCACATAAAAAAATAAAAATTATAAAATATAATTTATAAAAAGATGTGAGTTTATTTATTTAATTTTTAAGCTCTTAAATTAAATATGAGCTATTTTCTATAACATCTAACACAAAGCATTTTATTATCAATCCAAGATTATTACATGTCAAAAAATAGAGCAATAGAGTATGAGTGAAAAGAAAGGAAAAGCTAAGAAATAATGGGATATGGTATTCATTGAATTAATGCCAAAAGAAGAATGCAAGATGCTTACTTTTATAAATTATGTTATAAATCTAGGAATCCTAGTGTAATCCTATTGTGAACAATGCATTAAAAAAAAGCGAAATAAACTACTTCCCATATTGTCTTCATATCAATTCAGTGGTATTCTCTGTACCAATTAACATTATTGCCGTAAGTCAAATGAACAAGATAGCACCTGAGATTATAGAAATGAGTTGTTCTAATCAGCTGTACCCACCAAGACACTGTAATTAAAATAAATATTTCTTTCCATGATGTCCCATGCATTATTGACACGATAAAAGGCAAGACAGCAATATCTGTCATCCCTTTCCGACAATCAGTGTCATGCAATCACCATCAGACGAATGCCTTTTTCTTTTCCATCGTGGAGTTTGTGTCCATAAGATGCCAATTCCTTGATACCAAACAGGGTTGAAAACAGGGATGATGGGTATCCAGGCCTGACCCATCACTGTCGTTATACCGATGAGAGTATCTTCCGGTGTGGAATTTCGAGCAACGAGCTTGCTCAGTTTGCACGATTTTCTCACCAGGTGGAATCAATTGTACTCCATTCCATCCATAAAAAGCACATCAGTACGCAAATTATGATGAGTAAAGAAGAAGGAAAAAAGATACGGCAGGAGAATGATTCTTCCTTTTTATACACTCCTTGTACTTTTTCGGGGAATTTTTTTTTTATAAAAAAAAATTAACTTAAGGTAAAAGGATAGATATTATTCATCTAAACTTGAAGATAGGCTAGTTAATATCTTATTTAATTGAATCCTAAAAAGTTTAGTTATCATTTCATAATGTTTATAGATTCCTTGGACAAAGGATTTCAATTGTTTAATGACATTATGGGTGTCATAAGTGATATCATGGTAAAAATATGCTTCAACCACATGTTATGATAACATATTATCCAATTAAATCATAGATATCAATATTATATTAATGTTAAGATATAATTAATAAGTTTCACATTATTAGTCGCTTAGCTAGCTAGCATAATGATAAGTTAATAGAGTATTTAATGGTGAGGTGTGGAGTTTGATATTTCACGTGCATGAGTTTGGTGTGTATATTATAATATTAAAAATAAAAAGGTTTTACATTGTTAAATAATATATTGAAATTCTTGTTTATATCATAACAAGTTATACAAATTCTTAAGTTATATTTTAGAATGAATAATAAGTCTCTAAATATGGTATAAAAATCTAAGATCTTTCTTAATGCTTTACAAGCTTGAAAGACAAGGTTATACATTATTGGCAGAATGCGACACTACACAATAAGACATTAATACATGAGCCGAGTATCACATTTTGTTAATGAATATATTGAATTTTTTATTTATATAGTAATTAGTTTGATAAATTATTAAGTTAACTTTTGATAGATGATAGATATTTTAATAATTAAAAATTTTGACAACTTTTGAATAGAAAATAGATTTTTTACTAATTAAAAATTTTGTCAACTTTTGAATAGACGATAGACTTTTTAATAATTAAAAACTTTATTTACCTTTTAAAGACCATTTTTAAATCATTAATATAAAAGTATTTGAAGGTAAATTTTATAATCTAAAATGTTGTGCTTTTATCATATTCTAATGCAAAAAGGACCACCATGGATGGGAATCTTCCTATTTGGAGTTCGTGGGAGTACTCAATGGGGACACAAACCGGTGGTGGTATTCGTGCTTCATGAGAAAAAACAGTGCAACCGTGGGCCGAGGTTGGGCAATCCTTATCCTTTTGATGTCTTTACTGGAATTGACAAATTGCACCCTGTTGACGGAATCTCACAAAGGTTTCACCTTTTTCTAATGTTTTCAAGTTTGAAATGTAGACAGCGACCGTGATAGTTGGCAAAGACGGACCAGTTTGGCACACTTACCCTGTCGGTTCACGTGTCCGAATTTCGGCCGTTGGGAAATAATGTTATATATAATTTTTACTTTTATAATTCATACTCAATTTATGTATATATAGTCCAAAACATTACCACTTAAAGTAGCTGGTTAATGCCTATATATTATATATTGTAAATCTTATTTAAGTTCAAGCATCGCATTATTATGTTCCAATAAAAATATTGTAATATAAATTTTATATAATTTATTTAATAATTGTTATTCTTGGATCAACTTTTAAAATTTAATTTTATAATATTATGTTAAAATTTATATAAAAGGGACGTGTTTGTAAGTGAGAAGAAACATAATAATTTTATTTTTAATTCTTTATACATAGATACATGAACTAGGTGCTTAAGAATCAAATTTGGAACTTCTTAATCTCAACCTTATTAACTTATCACTTAGATGCAGTCATGACTCAGTGATGTTTTTTGAGTTAAAACTTGATTAATAGAGTGTGTGAGTATAAAAAAAATAAAAGTAAAAATAACTTATCACTTAAGGCAAGTAACTAAAAATGATTTTAAAAAATATTTTAACCATTTTATTTATGTAAAGACATAAATGAGAAAAATTATTTACGTCCAACTACAAAAAAGAAATTCAAAACTACTTTTACAAAGACGTACAACACATTAAACGTCACTACAGAAAGATATAATGACTAAGAAAATGATGTTACCACTATAAGTCGGACAACGTAAGTATCAGGAAAGACAACCAAGGATCTAATCCTCCTTTAATGGCGAAGTACCGAATTAATGACCAACCTAACAAGGCTCCATTTCCCATATTTCGTTGTAGTGCTGCATTGACAGTGAAGGAAATTAAATATCAACCCTCGAGAGATGTTACGATGGGGCCAGAGCCAATCGTACAAATAATTTTCTGGGCATGATTTCAGGAAGATAACCGTGTTGTCACAATCAATCCACCAGTGGTATAAGTACTAGGAACAGGGTCAAAGGTTTGGATGCTCCCCCCTTTCGGTACTGTGATCTGGGACAGCATCAAGCAGCGCAGAATCTCTAGCATGGGGTCGCGGGTAGAGAAAGGAAAGCAGTAGAGAGAGAAAGTAGTACATTGATTGAATAGGGTTGGCAGAAAATGAAAGCTCAAAGTTATAGGCAGCGAAAGGTTATATATAGAAAGAGGGGGGGAGTAAGCGAGGTAAAGCAAACGCAAGCAGCAACTTTGTCATTGTCCAGGATAAAGCGGAGAGCCGTGGGGACAGGAGAGAAAAATAAAGTTCAACATCTGCAGACGTGGAGAGAGAGAGAGAGAGAGAGGAGAGAGAGAGGGCAAGAAGAAGTAGGAGAAGAGAGAAGGGAGGTTGGAGAACCCTAATTCTAGAAGTGGTTTACTTTTTGCTGTCTCTGGATGGCTGTAAGGCTAAATATTTTGCTTGCTTTCTTGATGTTGAATTGAACAAAGAAAATTCCGTGTTTATGAAACTTGTGGTGGGAAATCAAGGTCTAGAATTGTTTTGCTCTCACATTTGGCTGCATATGAATTGAGCTTTTACAGAGTTGGGTCTTTGAGGCGAGAGCCAAATATCAGGATTTATACGGGGTTTATGTGAAGTGGTGTTTGCTTCAAAATAGAGGGGTTTCAGATGTTCTGAAATCTGGGTTTTGTGTTTGGATAAGCTGGGACTCATTCGATTTGAAGCGAAATTCAGAACGAAAGTGGGAAAGTGAAAAGGAAATATTTTCTAGATATCGTGTTCTTCATCATATTATCAACCTTCCCCGGGGAAACAGGAATTTGCAGCCTGTTCTGATTTGGTGAATTTAAACTATTAAGTTTGACGTTGGATCTTTGCACTGGAGCGGTTAGGATTACCGGGCACAATGTCTTCCTTGAGTAGGGAGTTGGTGTTTTTGATTTTGCAGTTCTTGGACGAGGAGAAATTCAAGGAAGCAGTTCATAAGTAAGTACTGCATTTCATTATGTGCGTCTTGTTATTTCCTAACCTCTGGTATGTTGCTCTGAAAACATCGGAAAAGAAAGTGATGGAAAAACTTGAAGCAGCGTTTGGTCGTGAACTAGAAGAAAAATTATGAGGCTAGAAGGTTTTTTTTTTTTTTTTTTTTTTTCAAAAAATCAGTCCAATGTTTATTGAACTACTCCTATTTAAGCGGTAGTTAAGTAAAAAAAACTTTCACGAATTTGCCTCTTGAGACTATGAGCACATCTGTTGTATGTTGCAATCAAATTTGCATTGAGTTCGCTACATGTTACCTTAGACTCTTTTCATTTTTTCTGCCTTTCTTTGGCAGCAATAGACTATCTTTTTGTGCTTGCATTTGTAACAAGTTTCTGAACTTTTAGGTTAGAGCAGGAATCTGGCTTCTACTTCAATATGAAACATTTCGAAGACCAGGTTCAGGCGGGGGAGTGGGATGAAGTGGAGCGTTATTTATGTGGCTTCACGAAGGTTGAAGACAACCGATACTCAATGAAAATTTTCTTCGAAATAAGGAAACAGAAGTACTTGGAAGCTCTTGATAGGTGAGCATGTATAGTTATTGCAATCAGGATGCAATATAGATTTCTGGGTAATTATTAGTGATTCTCCGCTTGCAAAGCATTGCTCAATGTAATAGCTGTTTTTGGCTCAGGCAGGATCGAGCAAAGGCTGTTGAGATTCTTGTCAAAGACCTTAAGGTTTTTTCATCCTTTAATGAGGAACTTTTCAAGGAGATTACTCAATTGCTTACTCTTGAAAACTTTCGGTATCTACTATCTCTACTTCTTCAATCTGTATCACCTGCTGTATGGTTTGCACTGGTTTATAGATCCTTTTTATTGTGCATTATCAGGCAGAATGAGCAGCTTTCAAAATATGGAGACACAAAATCTGCCAGAAACATTATGCTCCTAGAACTAAAAAAACTTATTGAAGCAAACCCACTGTTTCGTGATAAGCTTGCGTTCCCCGCATTCAAGAGTTCCCGACTGAGGACCTTAATTAACCAGAGGTTATCCCTACATCTCCCTAGTGAGATATATTTTATGGGACTCATTTGAATTTCTGCTACTAAGTGGTGCTTGTATGTTTATAAGAATTTTGTTATGTTGCCAACTGGTTAGTTATAGGAAAAACTAATTCATCTGAAGATCAGCACATTGATTTTCCTAAAGACAGTTGTTTCTTAGAGACTCATGTCTGAATTTGGAAATTTCAGCCTAAATTGGCAGCATCAGCTTTGCAAGAATCCTCGCCCAAACCCTGACATTAAGACACTCTTCATAGACCATTCTTGCAGTCCAACTGGTAATGGAGCTCGACCTCCTCCCACAAACAGTCCGCTGATGGGACCAATTCCCAAGGCTGGGGCATTTCCGCCTCTTGGTGCCCATGGTGTAAGTATTTCTCCATGTGTTTACTTGCTAGATGAAGGGGGTGGGGGTCGGAAACACCAGCAGCGTTCAGAAAATAATTCTTGCAATACCTCCTATTGTTCAGCCCTTTCAGTCAGTTGTCTCCCCATCTCCTGGTGCTATTGCTGGGTGGATGTCAAGTGCCAATCTTTCTTTGCCACATGCTGCTGTAGCAGCAGGGTCACCTACTCTTGTGCAGCCTTCTAGTGCAGGTCAGGGTATCTATAATGTTTCCTTGTGATTTTGTCTGAGCCCTCAATTAAATGACTGTTAAAGTTAATTTCTTTTAGTTGCTATCTTTTGATGTATACAGCCGCGTTCCTAAAACACCAAAGACCCCCCACTGGCCTAACTGGCATGGATTATCAATCTGCTGATTCTGAGCATGTGATGAAGCGTATCCGTACAGGCCAGTCTGACGAGGTTTGGATAAATAGGACAGTTTTTGTGGCTCAGTTTTGTGATTTTTAACTGTATTAAGTACTGCTTGCGAAAATTCTATTTGTTCTCCTATTACTTTATTTTTGTGAAAAGTATATGCCCACCTTTGGTCTATGTAGGTGTCCTTTTCGGGTGTAATGCATTCTCCTAATGTCTATTCACAAGATGACCTTCCTAAAGCTCTTGTACGGACCCTCAATCAAGGATCTAATGTCATGAGCATGGACTTCCATCCGCAAAAACACACTGTTCTTCTAGGTTTGTAGTAGAATCTCAATATCTCTCCCCCAAATACTTAATGTTCATTGTCAAAGTTATCAATTATTTCTTTTTAGTTGGGACAAACGTTGGCGACATCAGCATTTGGGAGATTGGATCACAGCAGCGGTTGGCCCATAAGCCTTTCAAAGTTTGGGATATCGCAGCTGCTTCTGTAGCATTGCAGGTATTGCAGTCTCAAATTTTTTGGAGGTGTGATAGGTTTCAAATTCCTGTCTATGATTCTTTTCTCAAAGTCAACAGTCAGGGGATAGTCCTCCCCAGAACACGTGAACTGTTTAACACTAGGAATAATTGGGATTTAATCTCTACACCTCTGGCTCTGGTTCACTAACAACTGATTTTAGTTACAGGCAAGCTAGCACCATCATATCTGCTATTTGTAACTTTTATGAGTATTAGAAGTAGCAAGTATCCTTTCAAATTAATCTTGTTTATGCTACCAGACTGCATTGCTCAAGGATGCTGCCCTATCAGTGAATCGATGTGTATGGGGACCAGAAGGACTTATGTTTGGTATGTAGACACTTTGTGGCCAATATTGTTTTATATCCTTCTCAGTTTGATCATATTGTTGTGAACTTAATTTCGTATCTGCATCATATAGGTGTTGCATTTTCAAATCATATTGTTCAAATATATACTTACAGTCCAACTGGAGAACTAAGACAGCATTTGGAGGTAAGCCCTCCCCTGGATATCATGTTTTCCCCTGGCAGTTGAAAGGTTCTGATGATTGATTATCTCCTCTTTTAGATTGATGCACACATTGGTGGTGTTAATGACATTGCATTTGCTCATCCCAAAAAGCAACTCTGTATTGTCACATGTGGTGATGATAAGATGATTAAGGTATTTGCTAAGAACTTGATCTTTCCTATGAATGAGAAAGTTGGGAATCCTAACAATAATGTTCTTTATGGCAGGTATGGGATGCTGTAACTGGAAATAGGCAGTACACTTTTGAAGGCCATGAAGCTCCTGTGTATTCAGTCTGTCCTCATTACAAAGAGAATATCCAAGTAATTTGATTTAGAATGTAGTTGTTAGCTTTATTTTTATTTAGCATTCTAAAGTGTTGAATTGTGATGAAGAATGCACTAACGTTTTCTGGAATACATTGATAGCTTGGAAAGATGAGATGGAAGGCATTATCTACAAATGTTATATTCTCTGTCGGACTATCTCCTTCATCGTTAATTTCTGGTTGATTTTTGTTTTTACGTGCAGTTTATTTTCTCTACTGCCATTGATGGGAAAATCAAAGCTTGGTTGTATGATTGCTCCAGATCTAGAGTGGATTATGATGCTCCTGGGCTTTGGTGCACCACGATGGCATATAGTGCGGATGGAAGCAGGTAAAGTGTGCCACTCAGAAAGATCTCCAAGGGCTAACATTTTTTGAAAATCTTTCTCCACATATGTATCCAAGTTCCCTAAATGAATGGATTGAATTGCCTGAAAGCATAAACTGCACTGAAAACCCTTTCTGCTCATTTCCAGAAATGCTGCAAAGAAGCATGTAGCTTATTTTCTGGGTCCTTGTATTTGATTTAATTTTTCCGTTGATCACTTGAGTTGCTAGTTGCTATTAGTATAACTGGTGTGGTCACTGAGATGAATTGTAACGCTAATTCTACTATTTCTTCCAGGCTCTTCTCGTGTGGGACAAGTAAAGATGGTGAATCATATCTAGTTGAGTGGAATGAGAGTGAAGGAGCTATAAAACGAACATATTCTGGTTTCAGGAAGCGTTCCTTAGGTGTTGTCCAGTTTGACACAACCAGGAATCGGTTCTTAGCCGTTGGTGATGACTTTCAAATTAAGTTTTGGGATATGGACAATACAAATTTGTTGATGGCTGTTGATGCAGAGGGGGGATTGCTTGTTAGTTTTCTGTTGTCTTTTCATTTAACCTCTGGTATTTGGACTGAAGGGTGGAGAAGTCATGGTTCATTCTATTCTTCTCTGGCAGGCTAGTTCTAGACTGCGATTCAACAAGGAGGGTTCATTGTTGGCAGTAACCACCAGTGAAAATGGGATCAAGATTTTGGCCAACAATGATGGCATGCGCGTGATAAGAATGGTGGAGAGCAGGACCATTGATAAAAATCAAGGCTCTTCTGAACATATAAACTCTAAGGTAGTCCTGTAATTTTGTTTGTTTAGTGATATTTTGTGGATTGCAACATAATTCATGTAACCTCAGACAAAGTTATGCTATCAAGAAACTCAAATGTGCTAGGCCTGCTAAAGGATTCAAGTGAGAAAGAAAGATGGAAAAAATCCTGCCCTAACACAAGATACAATCTGCAGCTTATACAAGTCTAGACATGGGTGGAATAAAATACCACGCTGAGCTGTCACATGTGTTAATCCTGATAGGTCTTTTAATTTGTTGAACTTCTGAAACTCAAAAGGTTTAGTTTCTTTTGATAATAGCTACTAGAGATGGAGTATCTCCATTTTTGGGTCATTGATTGGGGTTACTTCTTATGTAATCCCCTAAATTATATGTTTTACTCAGTTTTGGAAGTTTTCACTTTGATGTGGGGAAACGTTTGGAGTTGACCACAGGTAAAAGTAATCCCTTAGAGTTTATTACTGTTAAATGAATTTCATTTCTGAAGATTCTGTTCCAGGATAAAAACCGAGTTCAATCTGCTATCTGGTACCTAGGAGCTCAGCCTCAACTGCTGTTAACGTCAAAAAATAAAATAAAATAAAATAAAAATGAATCCCTGTGATTGCTTCACCAGAGCTGTGGGATCTACTAAGGTATAATGTGAAGTCACATATATTTTTAGACTGGAGCGTTTTGATGTTATCCCTGATCATATTATTTAGAGTTCCTATGATCACATACAATATTGTAGGCTCCGTTCTTTAAAGCTTCTTTTCGATTACAACTTAGCTTACTCTCTCAGATGGGGACAGCCAAGAAAATATTCAGTTTTCCTGCTGTTTTATGGCCGCCAGAATTTGAATTGTAAAGTTAAAATAGCTGTAACTCTTAATACATTTAATCTGATGGCCGACTTTATCTATCAGATTTAAGTGTCAGTAGCTTTTACTAAAAGCAAATGTCATGGTTATCTGTTTGATCTTTTTATATATTCTTCTCTAAACAAAGCTTGATTAACACCACTTTGTGGTGGCCGAAGTGGTTTAAGACTGACAGTTCTGTAATGAAGAAGGTTGTCTTATCACAGTTGGCCTTTAGGAATGCCAACTGAATCACTCAATGCTCAATGCATTCATCTAAGTAACTGAGATTTCTTTTTAAATTTACTTTCTTAATTTGCAAATGAAGTTTTGGAACTCAATCTCTTAAGCACATTTTTTTGCAGCCCCTACTTGGTAACAACTTAGGTCCATTTGCAAATGTTTCTCCTACTGCTGCTCCAATAGTGGACCGTCCTGACAGAACTCCTCCTGCTGTATCCAGCAGTAATCTTGTACGTTAATCTTTTTCAGTTGGATAGCATTGGTTGTGCTATGTAGTTTTGAAGTTTTCATATGACATTTCTTCAGGGTGCCATGGATAGCAGCAGGCTGCTGGATGTGAAACCACGAATCTTGGATGATGCAGACAAGATTTTGAGCTGGAAAACATCTGATGTTGTGGACACATCTCAACTAAAGGTTCTACGATTGCCCGACCCTGTAACAGCAGGCAAGGTAGGTGGTTTGGGAATGTGACTGGTCGTAAGTTGCCTAGTGCAACTCACTTTTTATTAGGGAAGAATGCTTGTGCTTATGATAAGCCTGGGATCCGACCCAGTAGATTTGTTTACTGTATGGCCTTTTTTGTGATTATCTAATGATAATTATATAATTTGTCTAGTGCATCAAATCTGTCATGGAATGATTGGTACTGTCGGTGATTTGCCAAGTTTGTTGAAAGCCTTCTGTTTGCTTATTTGTGATGGTGTATTCTTGATTAATGCTTATAGGATTGGCATTGTTCTGTATATCTAACTACCAAAGAACTGTCAATCTGCCACTTGTTAGCTATTAATCCCAGGTTGTCTGATGAGAGGACAACTAATAGCATATAACTGGAGTGGTTGGTAAAATGCACTGGTTAATTGTTAGATCATTAATTAATGAAGACCTACAGTACATTGACATGGAAAGGAAATATAAACATGTCAAATGATCAGGTATTTTGACATGTAACAAGCTTCTTTATGCCCGATCAGATCTCTTCCAGTTTTGTGTACTTTATCATATTGGTGGTAAGAGATATATCAATGAAATAGATTGTAGTCTATGCTATTTAGGTTAATCATCAATCTCGGAAGGTGGAAAAAGAGAACATGTCCTATTGGGTACCTCTGATAACACTGCACTTTCTTCACGTAAGCCACAAACATAATCATAATTAACAGCAATAACCTGAGTGGTACTTGGAGTCTAAAATCACTATTGATTTGGTTGCTAATGTTTGTAAATGTACAATGTAAAATACCTGTTCTATTTTTAGTTCCTTTGTTGTCAAATAAGGAATCAAAAATTTCAGGTTGTGCGATTGATCTACACAAACAATGGCCTAGCTCTTCTGGCCCTTTCTTCCACTGCTGTTCAAAAACTTTGGAAATGGCAGCGTAGTGAAAGGAATCCTCCGGGAAAGGTTCGTTTTTTATCTAAAAGAATTTCTTCCTCATATTTTGTGTGGTTTTCTGATGGCTAATGCAGTAAAAGGAGGCCATTTCGGAAGGTTTGCTTTCTATCTAAAAATTTGATTCCTCATATGTTTTATCGTGTTTCTAATGGCTAATGTAGCAGAAGGAATCCTCTGGGAAAGTTATACTTTCTATTGGTGGATTGTGGTGTTTCTAATGGCTCTTCACCTTGGAAATCTTCAGGCTACTGCACATGTTGTGCCTCAGTTGTGGCAACCTCCCAGTGGGACTCCCATGAGTAATGATGTAAATGAGAATAAACCGGCTGAAGAGTGTGCTTCATGTATTGCACTATCTAAAAATGATTCTTATGTCATGTCTGCGTCTGGTGGGAAGATCTCTTTGTTCAACATGATGACATTTAAGGTTTGTTAATGCTGCTTCTGTGTGTTTCCCAATGGCAAAATCTGCTTTTATTTTTTATTCTCCACCACTTTTAATTTCAGCTGCCTACCATGCAATCAAGTTTTCATACTAACCTCCCATATAATGTATTAACCTTGAAACTGCTGTTCAGGTCATGGCAACATTTATGCCCCCACCTCCCTCAGTTACTTTTTTGGCATTCCACCCTGAAGATAATAATATAATTGCTGTAGGAATGGAGGATTCTTCTATTCAAATATATAATGTGAGAGTTGATGAGGTGAGATATCTTCACAACAACCCCCCCTCTCCTCTCCCTCTCTTCCGATCATTGTTTTGTAAGCCTCTTAATTTTTAGCAATCCATTTCATTTAGGGGAATTGTTTTATGGTTTATTGTTGCCATTTGTTGTATGTACTCATCTTTCATTGCCTTGCCCAAGTTTTAGAAATTGAGACCAAATAATTGTGCATTACTTGTGACTCTCTTTTTGGGGTGTAAACTTATATTCATGCAGGAAATTTAATTGTTTATGGCAAAACATTTTATTGGGAAAAGTTTAAGTTTTATGGTCGTTCTTTTATAGTGATTTTTGGGATTTATGTATCCCCACAAGAACTGTCATAATCATTTAAGAATACATCACTGAGGACCCTACACTTTCTTGGTGGCATCTGACCACAGATATATTCTTGAAGCTTGAATTATCTTTTGCAGGTCAAGACCAAACTCAAGGGTCACCAGAGTCGGATCACTGGGCTTGCATTTTCACAAACCTTAAATGCTCTAGTTTCTTCAGGAGCTGATGCGCAGGTTAACAGCTAATTGTATCTATGTTTCAATTTATAACTGCTTTTGACAATATGAAATCTGGGGTGAGTGCTAAAGTTTAGTATTTTAATATAAAAGGCTATCCTGATCTCCTCTTGAGGACCCCGCTTTTGGTGGGTCAAAGAATGGTTAGTGGCCTTTTTCCACTTTATATGTACACCTGGACTAAACGTAGAGTCCTGTGTCAGAAACAGACGGTAAACCTACTAACATGGTCCTCATGTTGCCTGACTTGACTGGGAAAGAATCAGATACAATTTCTTTATTATGTTGAAGGCCAGTTCCCAGTGTTAAGTCTCTTCGAAATGGGGTATTGGGAGAGAAGATCTAGCATTCTCTTTTTAACTTTGTACTTTTGTATGAAGTGGTTTTCCCAGAATCTTGCTGCGCTTGTTAGGCAGAAAATATTTACCATTACACTGGACAATGGCTTGAAGCGTAGGATTAAATTATATATTTCAGTAGCCTACTAATATGAACGAGTTATTTTAAGCGCTAATAAGTCAGTGCATACTTTTTATAATATTACATCACTAGATATCAAATTTCTAAAGCCTGCGGATCTCCTAGTGGAAGAAAGAAAGTTATAGGCTAATGGCTTCTACCATTGCCCTGTTGAGCTAGAATTGTTTGAAATTCTCTCTGTTCATTAAAGAATAATTACCAAAAAAAAAAGTGGAATTTCTCAACCTTAATGTTGATCCGAAAGATGAAATTTAGATACACTTTCTTTATTATGCTCAAATTCTTACCATCTCTGAGCTTCAGTTCAAAATACTTTGAACTGAAATTTCTCAACATACTCTTGATGTAGAATTAAGTACTCGAATATAAGATAAATACGAGACGTGCTGGGGAAAGGTTCGGAGGTAAACCTCACCATATGTTTGCCACAATAAATCAATGGTATCTTTTAAATTAGTTATAGAACCTAGACAAGTAGAAATATGTACAATTGGGGATAATGCGAAATTTCCCTATACAAAATAGAACGGATATGTGCAACCAGAATCACAGAAGGCTTTGAAAATCAAGATATGTTTTTGTGCCTACCTAGCTGAAACTTAACCTCTTATGAAGACGGAATACGTTTGGATTTGAGTTATTAGGATGAGATGTGGTTACTAGTTATGCTTTGCCTTCTAAGTTGCTTTAAATTGGTTTCTTACTTTTTATCAATTGAGTTTCAGTTATTTGTATGGAGCATTGATGTGTGGGAGAAGAAGAAATCGAGGTTCATTCCAGCACCAGCTGGCCGCCAATCCCCACTGGCTGGAGAAACTAAAGTTCAGTTTCATAATGATCAAGAGCATCTGCTAGTTGTACATGAAAGTCAAATTGCTGTCTATGATGGGAAGCTTGAATGTTTGTGCTCAGTAAGTTTAAAACCTCATTGTCCTTGTTAAGTATTTACCTTACTGTTTGTAAGCTCACCAAACCATCAAATAACCAGACAAAGATAAAGATGGAAAAAAAAATGAGGTAAGGATTCGTAGAGCCCCATCACTATTTATGCCTACTTAGCCGGATACACTATACTTGTTCAGCCCATTTAGAAATTTCAGAAATGCAGATTTATCATTGTTATTAATGGATTTATTATCACTGGAATTGTTATAAGTGATGGTAGTATTCTAATTAATTGGAAGCAAGGCAATGTAGAAATAAGCTAATAATGTAAGAAGTGCAGAAGCAGCATCAAAACAATTGACACATTCATTGGTGCATTCACACACACCGGGCTGTTAATGACCCGGCACATTCTTCCTTGTGCTGGACCTGCTGTTAAAATGCAAAATTTTAGGCACAGTCCTCTCGAAGGAAAATAGTTCTTGGATAATTTTTTCTTCTCTTTTCACTTTCAACATTTTGGGTGGAAAACCTGCTCCAGTGCAACATCACTCTTACCTTGATTATACTTTCAGTTGTATTTTCATGTTATATTGTAACCTTACATGGTTGCTTACTGAATATTGCAACCAAATGGGGTTCCATTCTCTTCTATGGGATAATTATTCTTTGGATTGCAAAATAATTTATGGTAATCCATCTTTCGTTTTAGCCTTATCTTTGTGAAGTAGATAACAATATTAGATTATCGTAACATATGTTAACTACTTAATTTGGTAGTCACATTCTTGTATTTGTTGTATTTGTTTTTTACAAAATTTGATTGCAGTGAATGTAGAATGTCTCTTAAGTGCTGTTTTTGCGAATTCATGTTCTTGCAGTGGTCATGGTCTCCAAAAGACACACTTACGGCTCCCATCTCAAGTGCAATATATTCATGTGATGGTTTACTGGTTTATGCTTCGTTCTATGATGGTGCTGTTGGAGTTTTCTATGCGGATAGCTTACGGATCAGATGTCGAATTGCACCTTCTGCTTATATACCATCCTTCGCCGCTAGGTGAGCTGCTAATGATCCCAATAGAGGATGCTTTCCAAGTAATCAAATGATTCTATTTAGTGTTTCTATTTCTAATCAGATTGCTTTCATATAATCTTCTCTAATAGCAACCCCGTCTATCCTCTGGTCGTGGCTGCTCATCCATCAGATCCTAACCAGATAGCACTTGGCATGAGCGATGGTGCAGTGCATGTAATAGAGCCAATTGATGCAGAACAGAAATGGGGAGGCCCTTCCTCTCAAGATAATGGATCAATGCCTTCTAATTTATCAAATCCTTCCCATAGTGGTCAGGCATCAGAGGTTCCTCCTAGGTGATGGGGGCATAGATAAGCAGGAGCAACCACAATTACAATTATAGAGTGTTTGTGAATTCCACGCATTACGAGTTCCACATTTTGTGTTAAGCCATTGCTTTTGTGTCGCGGCTCTCATAAACGATTTGTTGTAAATTATTGTATTTCATCCAGCTAATAGAAATTTGTTTGGAGCAAAGTTCATGATGCTGCTGTTTAGCTCAACTGGAAAACACCAAGTAAGATTATTTGCCTTGCACCAACACAAAACAGGACTCGGATAGAGGAGGAAAATGTTGAAAATAATGTGATGTATGTCGTGTTGTTAATATCTTGGTTTAGTATTCTTCTTTTAGTGGAGATGTCCGGCTCTTTAAAGGACAGATTGGGCCTGACAATATTTTAGTCTAGTGTCCTATGTTGAGGATTAGTTTTAAAGAAGAAAGTAAACTTGACAGTATCTTGGAATGGTGTTCTTATATGTTGGGTGTCTACTTTTTTAAAGAACCGGTTTCAAAGGACGGAGTGGCGCAGAAATCTTTATTTTTTTTTCCCTCTTTTTGTGGTTAGCTAAATTGGATATCGGTGTCAAACCTGAGCTCCAATTTAACTACGTGCCTTCCCATAATTCAAACAACATCTTGGTCTAGAGTGTTACGTATATGTGGGCTGTCTCCTTTCAAGAACTAGTTTTGAAGGATGGAGTGAACTTGGAAACATTTTGGACTAGTGTCTTTCTTTTATGAGAAGAAGTAAGTCTTTTTAGTAGTAAGGATGATGAAATATGGGTTACTAGGCTCGATGCCTAACGTTAAGACCTTAATGACACAAGGAGAGACTCACTATCCAGTTTGCTGGGAGGTTGGAAGTCTCAAGCTCTTTGGAGGATTTGAGTTTAAGCATAGACAAATATAAGGATTAGGATTATCAAAACGAAAGGAAATTATAAACCAAAAGTTAACCCAATTCGTGAAGTACAACAGTACTCCTTTATAGGTAAATGACATTCAAATTTCAATGAGTACTTCTAAGGATGTATATATTGTTCCATATCTCCATGTTAACACTGTTCAAAGGTGATCTAAAATGATGTCTTTAACTCCAAAACAATCACGAGATCCATATCCACAAATTAAAAGGACAATATATTGGGCTAGATGAATGATCCCCAAAATCATCTTTTTCAAGGATGACCAACAACTTCTAAAGGATTTTTTTTTTTTCTTTTTGTGGGATAGTTTGGCAAATTCTAGTCTGCTTTGGAGAAGTCAGAAGGATTAATATCTTGATACAGATATCGATACGGATTTTCACATGGATCCGAGTTCATGTGATCCAACAGGCGATCACTCAAGTCCCCGATTGTTGTTTGATTGCAGGTTAATGAAGATGAACTACATTGACAAAACTCATCTACTTTGTTCTAGAAAGAAAGCTTTATCACTTGTAACTCACAGTCAACAAAACATTGTGTGAGCAAACATTATTACAGAAATTGAAACACAGATAATCGGGGAAAGAAAATACCTATCAAAACTGATACTTTTTTGATCAAGAAAAGACGATATAAGAAGGCAAACCCAAGTTTTAACCCTCCCATTATTGGCCCTCTCACCATAATGCAAAACTTCTTCCTTCACTTCAGCAAGAAGGTAATTATTATTTCATTGCACTTTCTCAGATTCATCCACCTCCATACAGTTCTCTGGCAATTGTTGCAAGGCAATTCTTTTCTTCCCCGCCGGTTCCTGCAATTACACAAAGCCAATGTAAACGCACTTATAAGACCCCACAGTTTTACTAGTAAAAGGTGTGAAAGCGACAGAGAATAGGCTCACCTTAGTGGAACTTTGATCCTGATTGTTCTTACTGCTGTGTGTAATTTGCATTTCCTTCAACTTCTTCTTGAGCTGCCTTAAACTCATTCCTGTGTAAGTTTTCAGTAAGTTCTCATCTTGCCTTGTCATTTCCTCTTTGAGCGCCACTTTCCCATTGCCATTGTCAAGGTCTTCCTCATCATCGTCTGAGACATCAGTGATCTTCTGAATCGATGGACGAGGAAATTGACCTGAAATCTGGTCAGCTGCAAATGGTTGAGATGGAATTAGGCCGGCGACTTCACTCTCAGAAATGGAAGCACTCATTTTCTTCACAGATGATGGGCATTCTGTTTCAGTCATGTAATCAACAGGGCAGGGTGCCATAACATGGTCATCATTCAGGCTTTCCTTTTCAGCTGAGTCAAGAGAAACCTCCCCTTCTGATTGTACTGCAGCAAGGACTTTAGGACCTGAATCGTCATTAAAAGTAGCGTCAACATCAAAGTCTGATGCATCAGCTTTAGTAACAAGTTCAACCAATTCTTCCCTGGATCTTTGGATTTCAACTTCCATTTTGTTCTCCAACTTCTCAAAAGCAATCATCTGGTTTTCAGTAAGAACCAGAGCATCTGACTCCTTTTCTTCTGTTTCTGAATCATCATCACTGTTGTTTTCTTCACTCTCATATGAATTCGAATCTGTCACTTCGTCTTCATCAGACTCACCTTCAGTTATGTACTCCGACTCAGAATCATGACCGCCAAGGTCTTCACCTCCCTCCACGTTCATGTCAGAATCTGTGCTTGCCAGGTCTTGAACATGGAAGGAACTAACAACATGATCCTCCTTAATATCAGTAGAAAGATCAGATACTGTATCTTGGGGAGTGACTAAAACATCATCTTGTACTGTAAAGGAATCACACCATCAAATTCACAGAACTCAAAAGAAGGCACATGATTGTTTCTAACAAGAACTACCATTTGAAATAAAAACCACCATGATCACACCAAAACAATAACAAAGTAGGACGTACCCTTCTCTAAAGTTTCATCATCCACATCGATATCCTTCTCCAACCTTTCACTTGAAATAATATCTGATTTTTCAGAATCCTCACAGTGACCTTCATCTACAGCCTTTGGAACTTCAGCACCAGCTAAACCGTCAGATATCTCAGAACCCACTGACTCTTCTGATTTTGAGACATCTACCTGTTCTGATTTCAAAACACTTACTTCATCCCCATCATCTTTCTGGTCCTTATCTCCAACAGCAACTTCTAAGACTTCGGGAACATCAGTTTTCTGTGAATCCAATTCTGACACTGCCTCAGATCCTGAGCCCAAGTACAAACAGAATGTAAGGGAACATCACTTCAATTTCATACGATTCTTAATTCACAAGACAACGTCGAAACAAAAGATCCTAACTGTGAATAGTACATTGGTAACAAGCAAGCACATAGTGCAAGCAAAAGTTCAAATATACAATACGTAGAAGAATTGCTTCTTGAATGGTACACAAATACATACCGTGGATATTCTTTTCAACTTCAGTAGAAACCTCAGAAATCTCCAAACCATTAGACATCTCTTCAGACAAGTCATCCATTTTTACAGGTTCTGCATTTCCACTCTCCATCATGCTCAAGCTAGCCATGGTCTTCTCCAATAATCTCACCGACCTCCTCGTACTATATACTCGCTGGACCGAATTCTCTTCCTTCTGTATATCCAGCTTCTTGCGAGCCGAAGCGACCCGGGCTCTTCCCCGGCCGCTCGGCACGGCACTTTTTCCTTGGGCCTCATTCTTTTCATCCCCTTCATCTTGCTTCATCTGGGCCTCAATGTTTCTGCGAGTCGAAGCTGCCGGTGCTCTTCTGCGGCCGCTTGGCGCTGCCGGGGTCACAAGAACATTGACATCATTGTTTTCTTGATCGACCTCTTCGCCGGTTCTTCCTCTTGTCCCACGACGAGTTCGCGCCAAGGGTTGTGTGATTTCAGATTCTTCTTTGATGGGTTTCCTGCGAGTCGAGTTTCCGCAGGCCGTGCGCGGAATATCAGGCGATCCAATCAGAGTTTCCACGGCAGGGTTTGAGAGGTCGGAATTGGATGAATTCAAGAACTCATCGAGCCCTTCGACCTAAACATCGATTTCGATAAGGTTTAATATTGAAAGGATAAATAAGAAACTAATGTGTTTGAATCAACAGAATCAAAAGAAACTCTTTTCTTTAGCTATAGTTTCTTGGCAACCAATGCACTAGTGGAATCATTAGATTCCTTTTCTTCTTCTTCTAAAATTTTCCTTTGCTAGAGTTCTGAAAAGATAGATCTATTAGAACTCAATGGATCTTGTTTAACAAGGTGACATGAACAGACCACCATTTCTTTGATTTCTCGGTAGACCAAACTGAGAGTAGCACAAGATATTCAAACACTCCGCTTTAAAACCTCAAAATTCAAGAAAAAAAATGGCAAGGAAGCATAAAACGAAGCAAGAAATTATAAACCAATGAAAAGAAAAGATCTAAATGTTCATTTCTTCTACCATGATTTGTTAACAAACAAACTGGATTGATAAACACACGGTCACAAAAAAATGCAAACTTATCTTCCATTTTCCTATAAGGTCCCACAAACAAAGAGCGAGGAAAGAAAGATTACATTTTCAAGAGCGGTGAGCGCATCGGCCATGGCGACATTGGTCATGTTCGCCGGGATCTTGTTCTTCTTGCAGAGAGCCTGGAGGTCCTTCCTTGCAAGGCCGTGGAAATCCATCGCTAGCGATTCACAGAACAAGAACAACAGACGACTGAGAAAGAGAGAGATTCCGAGAAACAATCTGCAAAACAAGGTGTTTTGGGCTGCGGGCGATTTGGATGCAACGGAGGAGAGAAAGCAAAGGCGATGAGGAGGAAGGAAACGGTTTGTGGGGGTATATGTAAGAGAGAGACGTTGGAGAAACCCTAGGGAATGTACCGTTGGAGCGTGGATTTGAATTTTGAACTGGGACTGATCCGAGGGCCTGCGGATGATAAACTGACTTGATCCAGCGGACGTCCTTGCATCAACCGTGGACTCGTGCCAGTGAGACACGTGTCTAGTAAATTAAGAAATTGAATTATAGATTAACTGAGTTTCACGTACGACGCCTCAAAGGATTTTGAAAAATAAAACTTAAGGAAATAAGTTTTTTTGCTATAATTTCTAATTAACGGAAGTAGAGCTATTGTTATGACAAATTTCAATAGTCTCTTAACAATCTTTCTACCACATCTCCATTTAATGTAAAATAGTTCATATTATTAATTGATAGAATAATCAAGTCATGATCTTCAAAACTTGTGTGCATATTTAGTAGATAGCTAGGTTATGTGTGTTCTATTACAAAGATAAAAGACATAAATTAAGTTGTAGATCATATAAGAGACATTATTTTAAACAGTTTGAACAAATTAGTCTTACATCCACTCTTTAGGTGTCTTTACTTGTGCAAGGCATGCATTCTCCCTCCCCCAAAGCCCCTAGGTTTCATGGGTTTTCAATGCCCCCAAAGTCAACAAGTCTTCCCTACTATCTTCTAACCTATCTTTTTTATACCTTGGGGGTAATGTTGCCCTCTTATTCTTTTTTTATGTTTTTTTATTCAAATAATGTTATTTACAAAACAAACGCATAATATATTCTTTTAATTATTGTTCCCCTAACATGTTTGCTCCCACACATATATTATAGTTATAAGTGTGTGAAGGGTAATTTTTGACTATTTCTTGATTTGTGTATGTCATCTTTGCCCAAGGACCATGCTAATATTCTTCACATCCACTTATTAGGTGTCTTCATTTGTGCAAGGCATGCATTCTCCCCTCCCTCAAGCCCCTAGGTTTCATGGGTTTTCAATGTCCCCAAAGTCAACAAGTCTTCCCTACTATCTTCTAACCTATCTTTCTTATACCTTGGGGGGTAACAACCACCCTCTTATTCTTTTATTAAGTTTTTTTTATTCAAATAATGTTGTTTACAAGACAAACACATAACATACTTTTTTAACTATTGTTCCCCTAACATGTTTGCTCCCACACATAGTATTAGTTATGTGTATGTGAAGGGTAATTTTTGACTATTTCTCGATTTGTGTATGTCATCTTTGTACATAGACCATGCTAATATCCTTTACATTGTATTAATTTTATCAAAGGTCTCAAATGACTATGTAAAGGTATAAGAAAAAAAATTACAATTATGTTTTTACACTTACATAGAAGATCAAGAGTGACCTAAGAGACTAAATTAAAATTCTGGCCTTTATTGGTTGTTACGAATTCTTAGCATTATTAACTTTTTTGAATAAATGTGGAAAAAATGTCATATTCTCATATTTAATAAAGGTTTCTTAGTTGGCAAGATGAAAGGGATAGGTAGGGAAAAAATGGACCTTTGTACGCATTTTCGTAGGTCCATAGCCCACAGAAATAGCCCAAAGTCCGTGGTCCACTCCCCTACGGAGGCGTAGAGAGAGAAAGGAAGGGACCCATCTAGTGAGAGACGAAAATTGAAAACTGAAAAGCCCTAGAAATGACAACGAACAAAAATCCCCAATTCTGAATTGGATGGAAACCCTAACCCTAACCCGAATTCCCAGAATCGGATCCTCCGTGTACAGAAGTTCTCGGACCGACCGCTTCTTCTTCGCCGGTGGGTGAGCCGAACGGATACTCGGGGAGAGAGGGAGAGAGAGAGAGAGAGAGACAAGAGGAAGGAGAGACTAAGTGCATCAAGGAGAGAGAAAGTCTGAGAAATGGAGAGTGAGGGATCGGGAGCGGCGGGTTGCAGTGCCGGATCGATTGTGTGGGTGAGGAGGAGGAACGGGTCGTGGTGGCCGGGGAAGATATTGGGGCCCGAAGAGCTCGCCGCTTCGCATCTCACGTCGCCGCGCTCCGGGACTCCCGTCAAGCTTCTTGGAAGGGAGGACGCTAGCGTGTTAGTCTCTCTCTTTTCCCCCCCCCCTCTCTCTCTTTCTTTGTCTCTCTCTCTGTCTCTGTTTCTCTCTCCCTATGTGTCTCTCTCCGTTTTCATCTCTTCAAATTTGCATCCTGGGATTGGTTTTTCGTGTAAAGATGTAATATTTTCATGCTGTCTGTGATTTACAGTGCAATTTCTATTGAGGATGAATATTGAGTGCTCGTTTGTTTGACTTTGGTTAATCACAAACGGGTCAACGGATGTATCATTCTTTGGTCAATGCCTGTGTCTTGTGCAGTTCATAAATGTTTCCTTTCTCGATTTCTTTTAACCTAGAACTTGGTGACTGATAATACCCTTCTGGGTTGGTGGGAACTGTTAATAGGCAACTTTTCATCACTCCGTTCCTGGAGGAAAGAGAGAGGAAATTGTTTCGATGAATGGTTGTTGATAGTGGTTGTAACACTTTTTGATATATTTATTCTTTTCACGGGTAAGTTATAAACACACCTACTTGATCTTAAAACTGCCATATCAACCTCCAGATATGGCAGATCTCATTGACTCGATATATGGACAATGGGCAGATCTTGTAGACCTGATATATGAACAATTAGCAGATCTCAGTGTCTTGATATATAAACAACACAGGTGTAGATGTGGAGACTTTGTTTTACGAATTACTTAAAGCAACCATACAGGTCAAGAAGAGTAGGCTGAGTTATTGAATATGGTTTTAATGTGGCAGTTCTTTTACCTCTTATTTGATAGCAGATACCACCTATTGCCTGCATAGCCCCTTGCAAAGCATGGGAACTAATCAAGCTCTACCCCTTGTTTCAGTAAAAAAAATTTATTTTGGATTAACATATTTTAGTGTCAAATTGAAGTACAAGGCCTTTTTTCCCTTTATTTTATTTTATTTTTTTGTTTCTTTTCCTCTCCAATTCTCCTGCAGCACTGTGCTAGCAAACTTTTATCAAGTTATATATTTCTATAGTTGCCACCATCAGCCTCAAATGTTATTTCATTTTTTTACTCATTCATCAAATGGATTATTTCTTTTTATTCTAATTGGTTATCTTTGTGAAACGTTTGAAGAGCTCTGATGTGTGGTCGGATGGAACTAGGATAGGGAGGTGGACTGCTGGTTTCTTTGAAAGTTACTTAATACACAATGTTCTTTACTTAGAATGGTGTTAAAAAGAGTGTTTTCTTCTTCTTTGTGTTTAAAATAGAAATGTTGTAATAAACTACTATTCTTTATGAAGTTCCACGCTACTGCTTCTATATTCATGGCTGTTGTTCATGTATCTACTCTGTATTTAAAATACTCTTTGGTGATATTTCTTCTCAGGGATTGGTACAATTTAGAGAAATCTAAGCGTGTGAAAGCATTTAGATGTGGTGAGTTTGATGACTGTATTGAAAAAGCTGAGTCCTCCCAGGGCATGCCAATAAAGAAAAGGGAGAAATATGCACGTCGAGAAGATGCTATTCTTCATGCTCTTGAACTTGAGAGGCAACTGTTGGGAAAACAAGGAAAGTTAGGTTTAGATCCTGATCGCAGGAACAGTAAGTCATCTGGTGATGTGAAAAAGTTCGGTATAGTTGCTTCTTCAGAAATTTTCGGAGAAGATAATGTTAAGCTTAGAAATTCCAATTCTCATCAAGGTTCAAGCAAGCTTGAAATCTATCATAAGGACAAGACTGTCAGTGGTCTTCTTTCTTCACAGAAAGCCAAAGATGGAAATCAACTGAGTGGGGCCAAAGATCATCCTGAAAGTTTACCTCGCATGAGAGATTTGCAGGATTTTGGTCTTAGGATTGCCCCTTCCAAACAAAGGCTGCCATCTTCTGTTGCTTCCAATGGTTCTCGGAAACCTACAGCTGATAATCATGCTGAGGCACCTCCCGATGGTGGTGATGTTAGCATGGGAAATGCAAGTCATACAAATGGTAAAAATCCTTTAGACAAAAGGAAAAGATCACATGGGGGGCTGACTGGGGAATTTTTGGTCAAGGGACAACCACCCTCTTATTCAAATTTTGCAAACTATTGCAAAATTAGGGTCCCTCTTTATTCACAACCTGACTGTGGTATTGTTTCCTCTTCTATTTCAGGTGTGGAGCAAATGGGACTAACTTCTCCAGCAAAGAGGAGTAGGTGTGTCTACTTGACAGCTGACCATAATGATTCATTGGATTACAATGAAATTTCTCCTGGAAAAATTGAGATGTCTACTTCCCAGTTTGGAACGGGTAACTTTGTTCCACATCTTGGTTCTTTGATTGAGGAGAACTCTTCTGGTTTTATGGAAGATGTGGAATCTGACTCTTCTGAAACTGATACTTCTGAATCTGAGCCTGATTCTTCCGAGACAGAACCAGATATGAATGAAGAGATGATTTTACTATCAGGTTTTAGTCTTTCCAATCTTCATTTCTTATGTTCATATTGTGGTTGTTATATACCTGTTATCACTCAATTTATGTGATTAGTAGTTTACATTGATTGATGCTTGCATATGAAATCTGTTCTGCTGAAAGATTTGGTATCTTTTTTGGTTGTTAGCGACTGCATAGGGGTCCTATTTGTTATATGGCAAGTGCTATTGAAAAATATCCTTCTTATATCATCTCATTCTTATATAATACTTTGACTTCTTAAACCGTTCAAAATATGTTATAGTCACTTATCCCGGTACATTACTGGGATTACTCTCATCATGGTTTCATTAAGTGGTGTTGAAGTGGCCTTTTAAATAAATTTACCGTCTATTCCTGTGTCTGGGAATCCAACTAGAAAACTTACACCTAATTGTTCAAGTTGAAGTTCCTTTGAATTTTGAATGTCCTACATTTTCACTATCATGGTTCAGAGAAAAATGAATGAAATGATAGTTTCCTATTAAGTTCTTGAAGTTTTGTACGGAAGGCTTCAAAATCAATTACAATTTCGAGTGATGAAATTGTACTGAAAATGACTGGAGGATGACAACTATTTTTTTCCCCCAGAAATAAAACCTTCACTTGTGCTCCCAGGAAACGTTTGTTCTACAAGACTGGATTGGTGGATTACAGTAGCGCCCTTTCATAAAGCACGTGAATTTAAAGTGAAGGAAATGATATTAGTCTGTTTGATCCCTTTTTGATTAGACCTTAGAAATTTATTTTCGGTGATAGATTGACAAAGCTGATGACGCTTTCTGTACCATGTTGGTTTTGGACTACTGAGATATTTCCTTGGGTTGGTTAGTCTTGTATTTTATTTATGTGTTTAATTGAATAAAATCAATAGGTTTTGCTGCCTTGAATTGAAAGTGAAGAATATTGTGTTAGACTGATTTGGTCAAATCAGTTGGGTTGCAAGTAAATAATAACTATAAAGCAATATCTGGATTGCTTACCAGAAAAAAAAAAAAATGTGGGTGGGACTGCCTACTTATTGAAGATGGTCTTTTGTTGTTCAGTTGAGCCATTTGAGTCTCTCATTATTCACTATCTCTATATATTTGAAGAATATATAAGGCTGATTATGATAACCGTGATTGATTTTATACTCATGTCATATGGAACTTATGAGATGGAATCATAGGATTATTTGAAGAAGGAAGATTCATCTGCAGTTAAGAATTTGGGATCAGGGAGTTCTATTATGTAGGATATAGATTTGGTGGGTGACTTTGGTCAACTGTTTTTCTTTTTCTTTTTCCTTGTGTTTGTATATTATATATACATACCCGAGTGTGGGTGTGTGTACAGATATACACATTGCTAACCTCCCCACCTAAATAGTACAGTCTGTGAATTTCAATTGGACAAAATAATCCAGGGTTGTGTGGGTGTGTGTACAGTTATACACATTGCTAACCTCCCCACCTAAATAGCACACTCTATGAATTTCAACTGGACAAAATAATCCATGGTAATGTCCTTGGGTCCAGTTTTTCGCAAAGATCTTGGATTTAGAAGGATGAGGCAGATGGATTGACTGGAAGCAAGAGGGACAAAGTATGAGTTGCAGATTGACAAAGAGCAAGGCTTGTAAGAAATTCTTCACGAATTTCCAGACTTCCCGTGTCAAATCCTATTTGGGTCAAGAAGCGGACCTTTTGTTGTACATAATGGTGGAGGATGCTATACAGCACCTGCAAGGGACCTGTGCATGTGCATGTGCTTGCATGAAAAGTTGTTTATTTAGATTAGTGCAGGAAAGTTCTGGCCACAGTTCCTTAAACATACTTTAAGCCACTTATGTTTTTTCTGCTAGGAATCAATCAGAAGATTTTTTTTCTTTTGGGACTATAACATAGTGACGGTTAGGGTTGATGGAAATAAGTTTGAATTTTTTAATTCTTGTGCATTTAAGAGTAGACATTTGGTTGTTAAACTAGAGAGTGCTAAAACTCGTAGTCCTGCTTGTGGAGCTGGTGATAAAAAGTTGCAACAGAAACTTTATCAGTGAACTCTCGGTCCTTCTGGAGCTTACATGTTTTGTCTGCTTAAATAAGTGATGGGTCTTTACAAATATATCCTGGTAGTACAGGATTGGTTTTAAGGTCATACCCTTGCATTTTGTTCCCCACTTGAGCTGGAAACCTCATTAAATTTCGTTGGGTGAAATAGTTTTAACTTTTGTTCATTTATGTCCTGTGGGAGAAAGGGAAAGGGGTGAGTGGGGTAGGTGGATTTGGGCTAAGGATCTGATTCTCGCTGGTTCTCGTTAAGTGTGTATGCTTTGTTTGCACTAAAAGCTTCCTGGAATTTTTGCTATTGTTATGGACTATATTGTGTACATGGTCTTATGATATTGTATGTTTGTTCTAATTCACTAGGATTGAAATATTATCACTTGACTCCACATGTTTTGTTTGGAAACTGGCCATTTAAAGGCATTTTATCTTGAGTGTAATCAGAATAGCTTGTGATGTATTGAATGCTTCTGTTGTCTGACTTGATTTTTCTGAGTTCTCTTGCATGAAATGCTTTTGATGGCTTGGCGATTACAAGTTCTTACCTCACCAGTCTCTCTAATCTTTATGTGGTTTGGGATGTTGCTGTACCTACAGAAGCAGAATGGAATGCCCCAGGAAGATCTGAAGCACAAGAACATGGAAGCATGAGTGCTGAGGAGCATGATGAATCTGCATTTTCTGGTGACATGTCTCACCTTTATCTCAACGACCATGTTTCTGCTAATGATGCAGTGTCCAAATGGCGACACAAAGGTAAAAGGAATATCCGCAATCTTACAAAAAGGTCTGTTGATGCAAGTGATGGTGTAGTTTCCACTCACAGAACATATCCTGAAGAAAAGAGAGTTCGTTTGAGCCGCAGGACCCGGAGGCAGACTTCAGGCTTCCGTAGAAATGATGATTTTGATTATAGTGTTGATGACGATGATATAAATGAAAGGGATTTCGAGACTCCAAGGGTTAGACTGGACAATAGATACTCCTTGACATCAAAAGCTGCATCCAGGAGTCGAAATACTCTTGGTATTAATTTTCTAGATTGGGAGGACTTCACATGGCAGGAGCAGCCTGCCATGAAACGTTATTGGAGTGTCAAAACAGAGCAGTTTGGTCCATATTTTGATGGACAACGTCATTTTGGTGGGAGGCCGAGAGCCATGCTGGTAAACGTGGACTTGAAGGTCCAAGCAAGCTATCAAAAAGAGCCTGTACCTATTGTTTCTTTGATGAGCAAGCTAAATGGGAAAGCAATTATAGGACACCCAATTCAAATTGAATCTCTGGAAGACGGTTCAGCTGAAACTCTTCTCTCTACAGTTGATTTTGGCAACGAAGTGCTTAGCAATGAAAATACTGCACTCCAGCCAGCTTGGAGGACTGCAAGGAGGACGGCGAATTTTCGGATCCCACGCCCTCAGTTGTCGTCTGCTTTGGATGGTGATGAAGCCACCAGTGATGTTCCCTTAGTAGATCCAGAAAGGAAACATCCATCAAAGAAAGTGAATGCAGGGAGTTTCAGTCACAAATCAAGCCTGGAAAGGAGTAACTCCGCTTACATTCCCCGGCCTCCAACTGACAGAAAGTCTGCCAAAAAGCTACCCAAAAAGGTAAGCTTATCAGCCAGTCAGAAAACTAGAACCCTGTCTTCTTTAGCTACCGAACAGAATTTTAGTGTCAAGCCAATACAAGATAGCAATAGTTCTCAAATGGATGATGGACTGATGAAGCCAGAGTCATCTGGACCCACCACAGTAGCTTGCATACCTGTTAAATTAGTATTCAGTAGGTTACTTGAGAAGATCAATAGGCCACCGTCAAGAGCGGCTAGTAATGCGGTGTTGTTGAATAGTAATGTGGAGAGAAATCCATCATAGATTACATGTACATTTTCACATGGGAACAATAATCTTATACTGCTAGCGCACAGTTGCTAATTTCTTCTTTCCAAAGAAAGCAAATTCCAACTCCGATCGTATTGATTGTCAGCACAGAGAGGTGACTCTTCTGCTGCCATTTTAAATAATGAGATGAAGCAGGTAATAGAGGAAGAAACTATATATTCTAATATGGAGCCATAACTGTTCATCTGTTGGATATGGACTTCTGAGGAATTGGAGAAAGAGAGCTCTTCTTAGCCAGAAACAAGGTAGTCAGAACTTATATGTTGATGAATGTATATTTCATTTCTGTACAAGCATCTGTAACTAAAGGTTTATATTTTTTCACTAATCCAAAAAGAAAAAAAGAAGTAACTGATAGTGGGAATCACTTTAGATTTATACTCGAGTCTGTAATTTATTTCTCATGTAAAGTAGATATTTCAAGCTTTTAATTTTTTCTGTGAGTAATGATGGGAATATACTGAAGATGAAAGATTTACTTGTTTTGGTTGAAAAATTGGAATATACGAGCGCAGCTAGCTCCTAAACTCTGTCCAAAACCGTGCAAACTTATCAAAAAATGCCCCTATACATGATTATAAGGATGCTTTAAGATCGTAAAACTTGGGACTAGTTTGCAACGTGAAAGCGGCAAATGCGTCCATCTCAAGCTTTAAAGAAGGATATTCGTTATCAAAGACCTCTCCTTAAAAAGTACGTTTAATGATAAATTGATGTTTATCTCTTTTCAAGCGTTGAAATAATTATTTTGTACTTAAGAGATTCGAGCTCAGTCAATTAATAAATGATTTGCTACATGAATCAAGAGATTAAATTAGAAAGATTTGATTATTGATAGCAAGATGCATCTAACTTGAGGCTCAAAAGTTGGGACTAAAAAACTTTTTATTTAAATTTTTTTCTTCACGTGATTGCTAAAGTATTATATTTGGTATTAGATATTTTCATGTTCTATCATTTCACCCCTATAGAGGTTTGATTCTTTAGTTAGTTTTTATTGGTCCTATGATTAGAAGTCGGTTTGTTAGTTAAAAGTCAGACTAAGCCGCCCAAGATGAACATTTCTTAATACATCTTTTCACTTCCTGGATTCTCTCCTCCACACTCCTGAACGTGCTTTAGAACACAATCACATGAAAGGATTCATCTTTGGCATCAGGTGACAGATATACTGTAATGTGAATTCCTCTATATATACCAATAGATTAATCTCTAATATCAGATAAGCTCCTACCTTCTCTCTCATGGAGATCAGAGCCTTGATTTCATGTGGGTTCTTTGGAACTTTCCTCCTTTCCTCTTTTCCTTGCCTTTGCTTCTCTCTCTCAACCCATGAACCTTCCTCGCATCTTCTCTCCAGATGCCTGTTAAAGGCCTCTCCTAACACAATCCAGCAGTATTTAATACCCCACAACATTTTAAGAGCAAAGCTAGGCCTCCCTCCTCTTAAATGGAGTGTCAAGCTAGCCAACTACGCTTCTTGGTGGGCACATCAACGCCAGGGAGACTGTGCTTTGATACATTCCAGTGGCGATTATGGTGAAAATCTGTTCTGGGGAAGTGGCAAAGATTGGAAAGCAGGTGATGCGGTTGCGGCATGGGCTGCTGAAAGAAGTTACTACAACCATAAAACCAATTCTTGTACTAAGAACAAGGATTGCCTCCACTACACCCAGATGATTTGGAAGGAGAGCTTGAAGGTTGGTTGTGCAATGGTCAGATGCAGGAGTAAAGACACGTTTATAACTTGTAACTACGATCCCCATGGTAATGTGATAGGTCAGAAACCATTTTCACGTTCTCCTATATAAGGAGATCAGTTTCATCTCTGTTTTGGGTGCTCATAATTGTTTCATATCAATAACACTATTTTATATCTGAAACATGTTATGGGATACTTTTTTGCTTAGTTAGCTAACTTAGTGATGAACTAGTAAAAATTCTAATCGTGATGCCTAAAATTCAACATCTCATATGTGTAGATTTAGGTGTGTATGTTGCAATATTAAAAAAAAAAACACACATTATGGAACAATGTTTGAAAATAAGCATTCTACAGCAAAATATGTTTTCATTTCGATATCTCATTGCTTATCATGGTTAGTAACAGCAGGCAGCCACATATAAAGGCAGCCATGAAAGCAATTTATTTGGTGATGTACTCGGAAAAAGGGGTAGAACATACAAATGGGAATGTGAGGTGGAATAGTGAAACAAGAACACCTCGATGAGCCTAATTCTGCTTGGCTTTCTGCAAGCTCCCTCAAATTGCAAACACAGAGAAATAACCACGCAGGTTAAGGACGCTGCAAATCATATCTACTCGCCAACTGCAATGAAAGGTAGTCCCCTGAAGACAAAAGAAACATAAGAGCAAAATTATTAACCATTTCAACTCTTGCTCTCTCTCAATGTATTAAGCAACTAAGGCCTAGAAATTAACTAGCAATTAGCACAACAAGAACTTCTGAAACTCCAAGTTTCTTGATGATTAACCAGCATGTGATGGATCTAATGACCCCACTCGCCCACATGTACTTGTGGGGAGTGGATCTGTCATCTGACAAGACCCCAGACCTGAGACGACTTCCAGCAAAATGGAAGGAAAAGAATTTTTTTTTTTTTTGCAATTTCCATGATAACAGATAGACACATTTAAGAAAATGTCAAAGAATCAGAAGTAGTTATTGATGAATAGCACTAGAGCGACCAGTATGGACTTCATTCTAGATTCCTATTATACAGTTTTATTAGCACTAAGTATGAACTTACAAGCCACCATGTCTTGAGAAATAGTCATTATCCAGCGATATAGCAAGAGCAACAGCTACAGCTCTCTCTGATAGAGTCAGTGGACGGGCAACTTCCAACTCTTGTATCTGCCACCAAAGACAGCAGAATTAGAATTATAAAAATGATAAAATAATGGAGAATTATTATTATTATTATTATTATTCTGTTGTGGTACTCTACCACTCTGGCAGGACCAGTCTTGGAGCTTGGATCAGAACTTCCAAATCGGATCACGTACTGACCAGCATCAGTAAAGATCTGCATTTCATTAGATCATAGTTCGAAATTAAATTTTGGTAGAAGTAGATTAGTTCCTTTGGCAACCAAAAGAAGACCTGACATCTCAAACAAAAATAGAAATGCACATGATCCTTGGCAACAGACATGCTATAACCCAGAAGGCTAGATAGGGGCTCATGAATGATGGAACAAAAATAGACTGAGACAGCTCTGCTTGTCAGATCAGTAATAATTTAGCATCGAGTGCTTCGACAAAGACAATAACGTTACACATTTCCTATTGTCTAAGCGCAACATATTTATCACCATTAATTAGGTCAGGTTCTTCTTGATTTGTAATTGTGGGTGATTCTGTGCCTCCTATAAGATTGGAGTACTAATATTAAAAAGAAAAAATTGATCACGTCAACCACTTTATGAAGCTAATTCTGCAATTATACATAATTTTGAAAAAACCTTTCAGTACAGTTGATGCAGCAACACTGCTCTTCACAAACCTAACTTCTCTTTTATCTCTGTCCGCGTTGATTTCTCTGATCTAAAGGTAACAATCTTTGCTGCAGATATCTGTGAACGTGCCCCTACAAACCTAAAATCTCTTTTACCTTTGTCCTTATTGATATCTGCCAGGTGATCTAAAGGCAGCCATAATTGTTGCGGATACCTGTGAATATGTCCTTAGTCATCCATTCTTCTATTTCTCAAAGATTATATTATATTGTTTCGCATATGAGAGTTCTTTTGTTTCCTCATTAAATTTATGCCTATTTTTTGCACCCACAATGATTAGCTTAGTCTAGGAACTAGTGAATTTTTTTTTTTAAAAAAGGCCAAAACCTTGTCTCTTTAATCTGAATGAAATCGCCATTGAGAAAAGAGAACCAAATGGAACATGAAAATCAACTGCAACGTAAAGATTAATGTTTTCAAAAAGCAGAAAAAAGGGGAGGGGGGGGGGGGGGGGGTGGTGTGGCAGGGGCGCGGGGGCGCGTGCGTAAGAAAAGCTACCTCAAAGCCAAAACCCCTCCAATCACGGTCTATTTCAGCAAGCACTTTACCATCGATGTCTTTCAAAGTAAATGTCCAATTCCATAACCCAGGATTTTCAACCACTGCAAACTGCTTGTTCCTGCAAATCAAATTATCAAAGGATGAATCAGCTTAGTATCTGAAGTAATTTGTAAGAGACAACTAGTTTTTCTTCTGTTTTTTGGTTGTACAAAATAATTGTTTAACAAATGTTTCCTCTTCTTTGTATTTCTCTATACACATTCTCTGTTGAAAGACCATCTTTTTCATCAAATTAGACTGAATCTTCATACACCAGAATTTTGTTCATAATGGTACTGATGAATGATTTGCAACTGTAGTCCAGGACATACAAAATATAGCTTCACGTCGTAGTTGTTAGAATATTGATACAATAAGTCATCTTCCCATAAAAAGTACTACTTTCTCCCGTTCATGGACCACATAACAGATATTAAAGCCATTTCCTGACACAGAAGTTCTATGGCTCAATAACCATTATCTTATAAGTCTACCTTGAGAAATAACCCCGAATAGAACCATTGGGCACCAAATTCCAACTGCAAATACATTCAAAGGGAAACCTTGATAAAATACAGTGCTTTTAAGAACTAGTTCAGGAAGTAGCATTACCCCAGGTACAAGTCATAAATCCTCTTCCAGAGATGCCATCGCCTGTGAACCACACCAACTTCCTACATTGGAGCAGATTTTGACGTCACCAACAATCACATTGCTCTTTAACATTCTCATAACTTTTTATAGTGTTGCATAACAAACAGCATAAATTTCTAATTGCCTTACCTTGCCATTAATCTCTGCGTAGATGGAGCTGCTTATCCACCAAAAAGGCCTGCGGACCTGAACATCATAAACAAAAGCTTCAAGCCACATATCCAAGCCACAAAAATCTAAGCCTCATACAACTCCAAAATAACAATAACTCTCTGTGAATCCTCACCCGGAAGAGCTCATTACCCATGGAATCAACTATGAGAGCAACAAAAGGCCGCCTTGTTCGAAGCAACTGCAAAGTGCGAAGCAAGCATTAGCAAGGATAGTTCTATAGAGAAAATTAAATAAACAAGCATGCAAGCAAATTAGATCAGCTTCCAGGACCACAAAACAGCAAAGCTTATCATACGCATTTATTTGTATTTATTTTCTTTAATCATCACCTAGCCTAAAAGTTTAACCTAATAAGACATGATGCATTTCATGATTTAGTTAATAATCTAATACCTTCTTCATACGAGGTTCATATTCCATTTCAACAACTGAGACTCTGTACATAAACAATTTAATGAATTGGGAGGTAATCTATACAATCATGGTTCAAACTTGTAACCTTTATTTTGATACTATGTTAAATTATAATTTCTTTCAAAATTTCAAATTGTAATAAGTAATAAACTTAACATTTAATTAAGATCCTCACAGTAATTCTCAAAACCAAATAATGAGAGGTAAAATATAGACTCAGAACTTGAACTCATGACCCTGCTTTAGTACAATGTCAAATCACCATTTGTCTCAAAAGCTTAAATCAATTGGAAATGGTAAACCATATTGTTAAACTGATATCTTAACAACATTTTAGCATATGGTAACTTCTAAAAATCAATAAAATACAAACAAAGGAGTGTCAATGGTGTCAGCATGTAAAAAGACAAGGTATCCATTAAAAAAAAAGAGGCTCCGGACCTTATAACACTAAATATCCAAGTCCCCTTGGTTACTCGACCCATTATCTGAAACAGCATAAAACGAAAATTTTCTTAATGCCAAACTATTTAGAAAGTTTTGCTCACTTAGGCTCTTCCAGCACCAGAACTGCTTTTTCATCACTGCACTAATACACAACTGCTCATGGTTGCCACCAGAATGAACTTCCAACTCTGCTGATAAGCTACTCACCACTCAACCCACTACTTGCAGACCTCCATCTCTACATGAACCAACCAAGATTACTGCCATGACACATACAGGATCTCTCCAGTCCACTCAAACCCATCTTCATCTTAACAGCATCTCAACCATCAACCAGAGCACGACTCATGACCACTGATGCCACCATAACAACTGCAATTGTCAATCCCCCTTATCATGTTTATTTAACTGTCATGACTGGCAGCCCCAAGGCTGCAGCAATTCAGTATGTTACATGGAAAACTTAAACCCAGCAACCAATCTAAAAATAGAAGAAAAATTTCTCACACAATGGAGCTAAGAAGTAACGTTTCTTCTCTCTCTATTTATTAGCAACTTTGTTTTCCATTGCATCTTTTGGTTTATTTGTGACTAAAAATATTTCATTTCAAGACATATGAATAAATACCCTTTCATAGCTACAAAATTGCCATCCCAAGATTTAAGGAACAGAATCCATTCCTTCATTCTGACTAAAAAGATTGGGAGATATGGATAGAAGGCCACAAAATGCCATGATTTTTCAAAGACTGCATGCACAGGCATCTAAAAGAGCAAAAAATTCCACAAAAGAAGAAAATCATGAAACAGTAATGAAAGCTAATGTGTAAAAGAAGAAGAAGGAATGAAAGGTCTGAGAAATCTTCAATTTACATATTTTCAGAGGTTAAGGGGCAATTCGTTTTCAGTATTTGATACAAGAACGGACACCAAACATCTAGGGTACAGTGCATGTTGTTGCCTCCTAAAACAAGTAAGGACTTTTTAATAGAGATCCAAAACACCAAAGAAGGAATTGAAAAACGGTAAGTATAGAGCTAAACTACATACCTGTCTGGAAATGACATTACTCTGCTCACGAATAAAACCTACAGGCTGCAAAACAACATTGATAAGCAGGAATTGCAAATAGTTCAAGATGAAAACAGAGTGGTGCATAGTGACACTTCAGGATAATTGAAACAAAGGGATAAGAATGATTGCTCACCGACTGTGGGTAGCACACATCTACTACTGCATACCGGTTTTCCTACACTTCCACCAAATAGGATTGATCACAAAAAAACAACTAAATAAAGAAAAGAAAGTAAAAGAAAATGAAAAAAGAAATGCTTAAAAGAGCTAGAGGAAAAAAGTCATCAAAACCTGCAAAGCACATTTGGTAATTATGATAGAAAAATATGGAAGCTTATCAACCACATATTATAGGAAGAAACATATTTAAAGATGAAATTAAAAAAAAAAAGTCAAAGTATAGTTTGGTATTTTCTTTTTTATCTAAAATAAAATCTGTAGCGACTCAGAGGAGTTGATCAGGTGTTCGGCAAAATGATCTCCACATTTAAAATAAAAACTTCAAGCATCTACTTTATTTCAAATCCCAGGGCAAACACAATTTGTTTTTGAAGAAAGGTACTAAGAGTGTAATATCCAAGTCTGCCCCCGAATCAGCATTAAGATGAATGAGAAGACAATAAAAATAAGGAAATTAATTTACCTGCTCAAAACCAAGCATAAGATTTGCCCACTCTATATCCCTAGTAATCAGCAGATTGGACCTTGCAAGAAGCGGAGCAACCTGAGCCTGATGAATTGACAAACCACCAAGTTAAGACATCTTCAATGTTACAAGAAAGTAGGAGAAAATTATTAATTTTTTGAACACCAGAACTACAAAAAGAAAAGGTCCAAACAAAACCAAAGACACGGCATTTAATCCAGTTATGCCAATGTGTCGCCAAGATTAGGCACTATTCTCCAACATAAAAAAGAACACATACTGCAAAAGGTAACATGCTTTCAGAGGATGGCCAAGTGTTGCATTGTATGCTTACGATGATTTCCAATTTCTCCAAGAGAATAGCTAATCCACAACTAATAAATCATTCTTTGGGCTTTAGCAACTGGTAGCATTTTTTATCATTACTTTACAGTAAGAGTAGTTTTTTCTCTTTATTAATATTATTTTTACTCTCTCCCTATTGTCACTATTATTTTTCTTTCTACTTTCTCCACAAGTAACCAAAGTGACAACATCTCCGCCCCTTAAGAAAAACCAAGAAAAAGAACAAGAATATGATGTAAATTCTTTTTCATGAAGCTAATCAACTTTATGAACGTACAAAAGGCCTTAGAGTATGAAGAATCACAATAATGACTACTAATCCATTACATAGAAAACCTTCAAATTTTCGAGCAGTAGTTTCCAAAACTAAGGTAGTTGCTTTCCCCTTTCACAAGAAGAAAGCTATACAGAACAGACTTTAATGTTCCACATGTACAGGTATCTCTGCAATAAGTTGTACAACTTCTACCATGCCATTCGTAGAGAAAATTCTTGGTCTTTATTGTACTTCTATGCCCAAAAAGAGATTTCAAAGATAGCTAGGACAACATTGTAAGTGAATCTCAAAATAACCATGGACAAACTTGGAGATACTTAGGCCATTGGAAGAAGAATGAAAAGAAAAAAGACTAGGACAATGGCATCATCTGCATCTGGAAATATTGAGGTAGGGACATATAATGGCTCTTCCATGATTTCAAATCAAGTACAAATTACCATCAATCATACTCTCTACCTTCCACCTTTCTCTAGTTGATTCTTCCTGCCAATTGTACTCTTATAGGACTTTCTCTACCCCCACTCTTACCTCACAAATGCATATTCAAATCCATTTTTCACAAAATAAGCTATAACAAAATTGCAGCAAAAGCACAGTAAGAATGGTGCACCATTTACTGAATAGCTAATGAAGGCTCATATGGACAACAATCATCATGTTCAAGGCTAGGTTCTCACAAACAACAACCTGAAAACAAAATTAAATCCCGACCTCACCTCCTCGGGTGATTCTGGCTTCAGAAAACCTGTAATTGATTGGCTGAGAGGTGGTTGTCTCAAAACTGGTTGACTCTGGTCCAAAACATTCTCTTCAGTAAGAGGAGTACCTGAATACCATCTTCTGTATTGATGTTGGTTATCATATTCTGTTCCACCAAATTTTCTGCGCTTAACAATTTTTTGTCTTCTTTTTCCCCTAGAATTTTCCATTTTCCTATCTGTGACCCAAAGCTGTACAAGAAAATCTCTATTTAAGGGAGTATCATTCTCAACACTGTGTCCAAATCTGCGAAAACCAGTTATCATGCTCTGTGTTGACCAAGAGAAATGCCCCTGTAAACAACCAGGTAGCTGAAATCTCCGAACATGATTTCTTGCTAAGATCATCGTTTCTGAAAAATCCATAGCTCCGCTCCATGAACCATCTTTCCTTGTTGATCCGTGAAGATGTCTGCCAGGGGATTGCAAGTTGCGAAGGATGCGAACCTTCTCAGGTGTAAAAGCACCATTTTGGTTTTTATTTAAAGTATGATACAGTGACGCACTCCTTCCTATGGTTTTGTTAATTCTGATCAGGCAACGGCAACTCTCTTTCCAATTCATCTTATAGAACACTTGAATACCTGCAGAAACTGAATTTGCACACTGGTGTTGCCCAGCAGAAAAAAAAAAGAATAAAAAAATGGAATAAAAAACACTATTAAAATATACTGAATAAATCAGAAAGATCAATACCTCTTCAAGTAATGAATTCAGAAAAGTTGCCAATTCAGAAAAAATTGAGCTTTAGTTGATGGAGAGTCCTGCCACATATTCATAGTCTTCTCACATTAAGTAGTCCAGAAAGAGGAACGGCACCAAATGAATTATAAGCATTCTAATAGAAGTGTTTTATAAAATGAATCAAATAAGCGAGGGAGAGCCTTTACAATAAAAAGAAAGACATCCAGAAACAGCAAAGCAAAGAGAAGAACATAAATAAATGAACTTCTAAATTTCAACCTAGGTCCACAAGAACAGAACATACAAAATTAGTTTGATAGATGCATAATCGGCAGAGGTCGGCAAACATAAATGGCCGCAAATATGTAAACTAGAACGCACTCCCAAATCCAAATGCAGCTCAATTCCATGTTCCACGATCTGAATTTCTACCTCTATATACTTGACCTTCTATTGACCTAAGATTTAGCTCAATTCCTAGTCCTAGAATCCCCAACCACATTGCCAACATGCAAAGAACAAGAAGGGGTTGAAAACATCAAAATACCCAAGAGAAAAGTCTAAAATCACGAACACAGAGCTTCTCCAAATGAGCTTCAATTCTCAATTGACGGAATCAACAGATAACCATACAACTCAAGAAGTGCAAAATCCTCCATTAAGCGAGCAGCCAAACACGGTACAAAATTTCGAAGTCGAAGTTACATTGCGAGACGAACTACCGTTGCATTGCAACTCAAGCGGATTCAAGAAAGTGTTTCAAGGATTCACATTTCTGGTTTCGCGTGCGAGACTCACCTGTCCTTCGTCTTCAACTCTCGGATCGCTTTCAATCCTCTCTCTCTAATACGTTGGTGTAGAAAAAAAATTTCTGAAAAATCTCCGAGTGGTTTTGCGTTAGGGTTTAAGAAAGAGGAATCAAGTAGCATTATTCAATTATCATTTACAGTGAAACCATGGTGGAGGAATTAACTAGCATAGTAGGGAAAATTAGGACGAACTATTACGATTATCAAACAAATAATTAAAGGAAATCAGGAGGAACTATTCAGAGAAACGCTTCTAAAAAGAAAAAGAAAACATAAGGTACCTTTCACCTCCGTTTCTTTAACTTTCTTTATTGAAATCAATGATCAAGATAATGTATATTTAAGCATGGAAAAAGATGATTAAAGTAAGATATTGGTGATGGGGTATAACCTTTATTAACTTCAGTTGTTATATTAAAAAGTTTATTTTTTTAATAAAAGTAGTTTAAAAAGTAATGAAATCTCACGGACTTATTGTAATTTCCATCAAGGACGGACAAGCGTACGGAATTAAAATACTTAGAGGGTCTAAAACTGCCGCGGTCTCCATCTCATGCCATACTGCAAAGCTCATACCTTATGCAACAACCATTTTGTTCCTTATTTTTCTGCAAACAAGACGATCGGAAAAACCTTGAAATTGGGTTGAATATCAAGGAAGTACCTGCTTCTTTTTCGATTCCGGGTATTCAAGTTTTGCTTCAGTTTTCGTGGATTATTTTATATTTCTTTTTCTTGCTTGATTGGCTACTGGGTGTCTTTCTATTATTCAGTGGATCGCGTTTTGTTGGAAATGAATTCAAATGGTGTTGTGTTGCTTGAATGCCTCTTGAACATCAGCTGTGTTTAAAAGGATCAACTTGTTAAGCTTTTAAGTTGGGGTCGATTTATAAAAGAGCGGCTGATGGGTGTGGGTTGATTCTTTTTATGTAAAAGTCTCTTGACTTTCCGACTGTAAATTGATGAAGCAGGTGATCGACGTAACTTTGATAAGCTTTCAAGCTGCAGATGAATTTTCCTGAACCCCGAAGACACAGCTAAGAGAACCAAAAGCAATCAATTGAGATTGCTTTGGTAAGTAACACGCAAATCTTAGAACCTTAACCGTCATGAATAATGGCTGTCAGATGTTTGTGCTAAAGTGAAAATGAAGATCGGAGAGTCTTATTGGCTCATTATTGTTTGGTTTCCAAGTTGTTCTTCTGCTAGTTCCTTCTATAAGGTCTTTCAAATGGTTAAAATCATGATCCAAATGCAATTGAACTTGTGAATATTGTATATAGACGTGTTTGAACATGTAATGAGGACAAGAGGCAACTTCTAAGGCAGGATGTTTATTTAAGTTAGAGAGCCATAATACCAAACGGTAAACTAAGATCCGCCGATGTACTACAATGACGCATAATCTGGCTTAAAACTTAGATTGGATAATTTTTCATTTGGTAATCTTGAGACTCAGATCTTTGTATCTTGCAGAGTCTGATAGGCTGATTTCTATCTGACCCACAGGCTGCATGTCAAAATAGATATTTAAGTTTTGAGCTGTAGTAATTCTGTCCACTTCTACTGAATGGCAGTTGGATACCATCTAATAAGATGTCAACCTGTGCTATTCTATCCCTGGACTAACTAATGGTTATTGTCACCCAAGACAAACAAAGACGGTCTGTCTTGTCTTGTCAGCTCAGCCAATCTCAATCATCAAATTTACAGCTGTTGGCATAATTTCCTCACATTGGTAATATGATATTTCTAGCTTCAGTTTGTCTGATTAGCATCCTAGCCATTTGGTGCAATGCCGTAGCTAGAAATGGGAATTTTGGAAGTAATAGTAACACCGGTGCTCACAACTATTGGCTCTGTTGTCAAAGGAAATCATTCTTTGCTTAAGCTATTATACTGACTCTGCACTGAAGGATTGCGGACAATCTACTGTTAGTTTCCTGAACCATGTTGATTCACCAAGCAGTTGCAGCAGTTGACAAGGCTTAAGTTTTTCTTGGCTTTGGATGCACTTATAATTGCTACTTACTTGATTTGAAATATAGTATTTTACATTCTCGCATTCAATTTGTTGGCTTATTTACTTTGACATAGCATGTAATATGTTGTCTTCTTTTGTGTCTGAAGCATGTGCCCACTTCTGCAGGGGAACCCCATGTTTTATGTAGGGGAATGATCGGTCTCACTTCTCATTTTCAAAAGTGTCTAAATTATTCTTAAACTGAGACTGTATATTTGATTTGTGATCTGGATATGGCTTCTAGTATTGAAGGTAATTTTCATTCTCTGGTTGATTAATCCAAAAAAATTCCATGTCTCTGAATTAAACCATTTCTTGATCTTTCTTCGACACCTTAGTTTCTTGTTAACCTTTATTGATTTCAACAGGAATAGCTATTGTGATTATGGGTGTTAGTGGTGCTGGAAAATCGTAAGTCTTAACTATCATCTAACATTTGTACATTAATTTTCCAATAAAACCTTTCATATGCTAGTGTTGCTTTGAATTGAGTTTAAGATTAGATTTAAAGATCCTGCAAGATTTTATGAAGCTCAGAGTAGACTTGGTATGCAAAACCAAACATTTCAAGAAACAAAACGACCTCTTTAAATAATCTTTATCCCATGTTGCTTGATTGCCAAGAAAAATCACTAAAGAAGCTCCGTTTTCTAATTCCTTTGGTGCTTGTTGGTGGTAAAATTAGAGATGAGGAGAATTCTTTTTGATTGTTCTAATCCTGAGTCACTCTAACATTGAATTCACTGCCATACTTCTTTCCTATCATTTTTCAACTTGGGTCACCGTTTCTTTTTGTATTCTGATTCAAATGTTGATTCAACAGCACCGTAGGTGAGATGCTGGCTAAAGCTATGAATGTGAGTTTTCTTGATGCTGATGATTACCATCCACTATCAAATAAAGGTACTTATATTTACTGCAGTTTCTTTGAATGGAAACTACATATTCTGTTTCATATATTTCAATAAGTTCATTTCTTCAACTTACAGAGAAGATGCAGAAAGGAATCCCGCTTACAGATGAAGATCGAATTCCTTGGCTTGAAACGCTGCGGAATACTTTGCGACAGAGCTTAGTCAGCAGGAAAATTGTTGTACTTGGTTGCTCTGCTCTCCAGAAGCAGTACAGAAACATCCTCAGATCTGCTGACCCAAATTATGAAGGGGGAAGCCATGCCAGTGTGGTAAAGTTTTTTTTACTGGATGCCCGGGCCGAGGTGCTTGCTGCACGTCTGGAGAAAAGAGCTGCAGAAGGGAAGCATTTCATGCCGGCTAAGCTTTTGCAATCTCAGTTAGACTTGCTTCAGATAGATGAATCGGAAGGAATATTTAAGGTAGATGCTAGTCTAACTCCAGAGACCATTGTAAATCTCATACAAAAGTGGGTTTTTTCATCAAGACCACCCCAAGAGAAGAAGAATCTGTAACCAGGCCCTTCATCAATTGGATTGGGGCTTTGTTTAGAATCTCAGAAAGCATTTCTGGGTATAGTTGTATTGAATCTTACCATTGACATCATAAAATCGTTGTAACTTTTGGTGTGAAACAACTCATAATGCACTGGAATAAATAAGATATCAAAGGGAATAAGCCATTTTCTTCACTTTCAATTTCCTCTTTTCTATTTGGCTTACTTTTTTTCAGTATATGAAAAAAAAAAAAAAGTCGTTGCAATCTCTGGAATGTTAGCTACGTTCCCGTTGAGAAGAAAGTTCTGCAGGAAAATCTTTTTCAAGGAAAGTGAGGAAAATTTAAAAACAGATTGTAAGAAAAATAGCCCAAACTTGACCTCGCTGTAGGGTTATGTTTTAGGAGAGATATTTCCCCCAGGAAACCAGTTAGTAGTGGAATCCTTGTCTAAGGCAACAAAAGAATACAGCAAAAATTCTCGCTTCCTTGCACTTTTTTACTCTTCCTTTAATCAAATGAGGTTTTAAGATTAACTCTAGTGTTTATGTCAAGCTAATTTGTGGGTGTATCTATTAGAGTTTTAGCCAATATAAGATATTCTTTTCATAATTTTTAACATTATCTCATAATAAATGTAGATCGTAGGTTTCATTAGGTACCACGTCTTTGACATAAAACACTCATTTCTTTTATAAAAGAAGAAATATGCTTTCTTAGTGAAATGCTTCTAAATATATTAAGAATAAGAAACTTGAGAAGGACAAATATCAATGGTCCTTGAAAGCCGTCCAAACAGAATTTCTCTATTCCTTTTAGATTATAGATGAACCAAATTAATGTATAAATTGTTTTAAAGCAAAAATTTTCTCTAATTGGCAACTATAGAAAAATAGAAGGCACATTATGAAAATTTCAAAATTTACCTTCTCCATTTATGTTAGATTCTTTATTTTTATACATACTTTAAATAATATTAGAAAAATAGTCATATACTCTTTCTTTACCTAATTTATTTTTTGATGACATTTTTGTGAATATGATCAAACCGATATGGCAAGAGAAGGATGTTTTCGTCAATAGGAAATTTCAACGGCTCTCTAGTAAAGATAGCCGTTGCGTCTTTCCCGAATCTCCGTGAATTATAAAATTCCAAAAAAGGCGGAACAAGCGGTTATATAAACCCTCTTCTTCTTCACATTTCTCCACCCTAATCTCTCTCTGCTCTCTCTCTTTCTCTCTGCGCTCTCCCTGCTCTTTCGCTCTCTGAAACGACGACTCAGTTCTCAAAGCACTCGAGATCGACGGCCGCGAGATTCGCAGCTTTCGACTCTTCCTTTCCGCGTTTATATTGGGTTTCTTTGATATAATACTGCTTTTTCTGTTGTTTCTTTATTGTTATAATTTTAATTCACGGTTTAGTTCTATCTCGTTCTCCATATACATTGCTTTGTTGTGCATATATATTCTTGTGGTTGTTTTAGTGTGATGGATGCAGGATCTGTGAATTCTCCTACTTTTCACTTGAAGGGGCAGCCTCGGTACCCGCTTCAAGAACAATTAAAGCAAAGAAAGAATACTCGAGAAAATGTAGTTCTTTGAATCTTTGCTTTATTTTGCGTAAATCTTTGATGACTGTTACGGGGCGTCCCTAATTGATTTTCTTCTTTGTAAGCAGTTGGATAGATTCATCCCGAACCGGTCAGCGATGGACTTCGATTTCGCACATTACATGTTGACAGAGGGGAGGAAAGCCAAGGAGAACCCACCAGTAAGCTCACCAGCAAGTGAGGCCTACAGGAAGCGGCTGGCCGAGGCTTTCAACATGAACCGGACCAGAATTCTCGCCTTCAAGAACAAGCCACCTGCTCCTGTGGAGTTGATCCCGCGTGAATTCTCCTCTTCGATCCCCAGTGATAAGCCAGCAAAGCCCCGGCGACACATTCCTCAGGTTCGTATACAAAAAGGCTTTCATGTATTCTTTGCCTAGTAGAAATTATGTGCTTTTGAGTAAGCTATAGCATCTAGTTAGGAATGAACTGACCCATTTTTCTTGTAAAGATTGCACATTAGTTAAATTGATGTCGGTTAAACCTTCTGATTTAACATTTTTGCTATGTTGCTTTTTTCCCTTATGATAATATGCAGACTTCCGAGAGGACATTAGATGCTCCTGATCTTGTGGATGATTACTACCTCAATTTATTGGATTGGGGAAGCCGCAATGTTCTCGCCATTGCGCTGGGAAACACAGTTTATCTATGGGATGCATCAAATGGTTCTACTTCTGAACTCGTCACTATTGATGAGGAAGATGGCCCCGTTACAAGCGTTAACTGGGCTCCTGATGGCCGGCATATCGCCGTTGGGTTGAACAATTCTGAAGTACAGCTGTGGGATTCAACTGCTAACCGACAGGTTCTTCATTTTTTCATTGTTTCTTCAAGTCAATACTCGTTCTTTTATACTAAATTTTTCTGCTGCTCACGAAATGTTTGTTGTTTTGCAGCTAAGAACCCTGAGAGGTGGTCATAGAATGCGAGTGGGTTCGCTGTCATGGAATAACCATATCCTTACAACCGGAGGAATGGATGGCCTGATCATCAACAATGATGTAAGAATCAGAGAACACATTGTTGAGACCTACAGAGGCCACACTCAAGAGGTCTGTGGGCTAAAATGGTCGGGCTCAGGTCAGCAACTAGCAAGTGGAGGAAATGACAACCTCCTCCACATATGGGACAGATCGACGGCATCTTCAAATTCGGCGACGCAGTGGCTTCACAGGCTCGAGGACCATACATCTGCAGTGAAGGCCCTTGCCTGGTGTCCTTTCCAAAGCAATTTGCTTGCCTCTGGTGGGGGTGGCGGTGACAGGACCATAAAATTCTGGAACACCCACACCGGTGCATGCTTGAACTCGGTGAACACTGGCTCTCAAGTTTGTGCTCTGCTATGGAACAAGAATGAGAAGGAGCTGCTAAGTTCTCATGGTTTTACTCAGAATCAGCTCACTCTTTGGAAATACCCATCAATGGTGAAGACGGCAGAGCTCACTGGTCATACTTCTAGAGTTCTTTTTATGGCTCAGGTACTATACTTGGCTGGAAGTAGTTTCATCTTCTTGATCATATTTCTAACCTCGTTCATAGCCTAATAGTTTTTCCTCCCTGGTGCTTTTTTTTTCAGAGCCCAGATGGTTGCACAGTGGCGTCAGCAGCAGGGGATGAAACACTCAGATTCTGGAATGTCTTTGGGGTCCCAGAGGTTGCCAAACCTGCTCGTAAAGAAATTCACGAGCCTTTTGCTCATGTGAATCGAATCCGATAAAAGAATAGCGCACATATTTGTTAGTAGTCTCTTATTGTTAGTATTTGTTGATGATGTAAAGAACAACAGTTAGTTGTGTAATCACCATTCATTGGAATATGATTTTCTTGATATAGGATCTTCTGGCAGGTGATAAACCCAATTATTTGCCTTGTAAACCTTCTTTTAAGATTGTTCTCAAATCTTTGATTAGTTTTATAAACTTTAAGAAAGCTTGTGAAATTCTCGAGTTTCCGAGTAACTTATATGCCAGTCTAATAAAATGGTTATAAAGCTTATTTTTTCCAACTAGGAGACAATACTTAGGAAATAATAAAACTTCTTGAGAAAGTTGCAATATGAAAACAAAGCCATAAATCTAGAACTTACTAGTTGTTTAATTGGGCTACTAGTAAATTGACCAAAGAAATAATTATAAAAAGTTTTTGTTTGCTTTTGGGTGTACGAAATTCAAATTGACCAAAGAAATAATCTAGAACATACATGTCTCACGTTCCATGTCATTTAAATTCAAATTCAAATTGCATACATGTATGAAATTCAAAAGCCAATATATTTTTATCATTGGCTTGTTGCTACTCACGTTCCATGTCTCCATTCTTGCTCCATTTTGGGTCCTTGTGAAGTTGCAATATTGCACACTCACTTCTTTTACTACGTCATAAGCTCCACACGTGCAAAGAGAAAAGTCGAAGGTGAACGGCGGCAATGGAAGTCCGGCAACCCTTATACCATGTCCAGGCCCGCATGAAATGCGAGGTATGTTGATGAATTGGAGATGGCAATGCAATCATCAACTAATGGTATAGATTTTAGCCACATGTGAACAAGTGGAGATGTGTTTACCAATTCCTATCACATCAAATGTATATAGTCTGCATAATCATCAAATGAGTTGATTACTTCATCCAGCGATAATTTTTTTTGGGTAAATGGGATGGGGAGAATTATTTATTATTTGCATAAATTCATAAAAATTTTCCTAAAGATTTTAATTTTTTCTCTTTTACTGTGTATTTGTAATGATCTCAAATGAAAAATCCATAATTCTTATTTGAGCTTAAGTCTTTTGACAAAATGATTGTAAATTGTAACAATGGTATTGGAAGAGGCACCATCACTCAAATTTGAATTGTAAGATGTGAGACAAAAGTGGTCGTGAATTACAAGTAAAAAATTTGTTAGAATGAAGGGCTAGTTTGGAACTTAATACTCTTGAATTACAAGTAAAAATCTTTAACTTTTAATGAGGTGGTATTCTTAACATTCATTAATTAAAAACTACATGTTTTTAACTGAACCCACGCCCAAGCCCTCATGTCTCAACCCAACCCACCTACAGTGGCCCAATTCAAAACCGCTGTACCCAAACCGTCTATTTGTTAGTAGTCCCTGAAATCTTATTGTTAGTATTTGCTGTTGATGTAAAGAACAACAGTTAGTTGTGTAATCACCATTCATTGGAATATGATTTTCTTGATATAAGATATAATGGCAAGTGATAAAGCTTCCCTGCGTATGAAATTACAGGTAAAACTTAATATTATTCTCAAATTCTCTGAAGTATTTTGGTTAGTTTATGAACTTTATTACTAGTTTTTCTCCTTTAGTACAACTTCTAGGAAGTTTGTGAAATTCTTGAAATTTGGAGAAGCTCATATGGCAGTCTAATAAAATGGTTAGAAAGCTTATATCTTCCAATCAGGAAAGAACTTTAATCTTAATAAACTCCTTTAGTAAGTTTGTATTGATAATATATTTTCACGTATAGAAGAACTTCTTGAAAAAGCAGCAATATGAAATAGAGCTAGAAATCACTGATTTACACAGACTTCCTAAGCCCCCGATTAACAAGTCCCAAAGCAGGTCTTACTCTCATTCATTCTGATCGAGATGCACTTCTTGAAGACGCCCCTGTAAGACCCTCTTCCGATCTCAGGCTCTCCTTTGGAATCCTTACCTTTCTTTTTTTAATGTCTTTTTCCTTTTTCCTTGTGTGATTGTTTGTCCCTTGTCTGTATGTGTTTCTGGGGTTTGCGGCTGTAGTTTTTGCTGCTAGATTTATACATGCTTGCATTATTCGTAAAGGGCAGGCCTTTTCTACTTAGATTATGTTTAGTTTAGGATCGAAGGCAAGCATGCTGGGGGTATTCCACGCTTGTTAAAGATTTCGGGCACTGAAACTTTAATTTTTCAGAAAAGTTGACTTTTTGAAATATTTGTAGAAGATTTGGTGTTTTCTAGTTTTGTAGGAAAACTCGCATTTTTTACTTGGAACTTGCCGTATAAAAGTTGGCTAAGCAGCATTTCTTTTGGTACTAAATCATCTGTCGTTTTTTTTTTTTTTTTTTTCTCTTCTGAGTCTCATATTTTACGATTCTATATCCCCATTAAGAGGATGTTTGTGTAACACGAGGCCTCTTCTAATACGATAGGTTGGTGGTAAATCGTTTGCTGCTGGTGTGGGGTACTGTTAAAAACAATAATTTTTCTGGTAGGTGTTGGAAGTGTGTATTTTTCATCCGATGGATCTATGGCACACCTCGAAATGTCGTCCTTTTTTTTTTTTTTTTTTTGCCTCTTTCCAAGATATTAACTTTGGTGGAAAAGGGATTAGATGCAATTTTTATTTCTATTTTTGTTTGGGAGCTCTCAGATATTATGTTACATCCGTGCTAATTGTTTGAATACTATAGTAGTGGATTCTTAGAAGTTCTTATAGTTTTCTTCCGGTATGTTTGTTGCTTTTCTGGTCCTTCTTCTGCCTTTAGGACTGGGGCCTTCTCGAGAGACCGTCTTTCATTCTAAAATGGATTGTTATATTTCATAATCAGTTGGATAGTGTTCCAGTTTGCATTAGCTTAGCGGCCTTGTAAAATGTTAACTATTGAGTTCCTTCTTTATTTCATTTATTTATTTTTTTGCGCTCTTTGATATCACAACTTACTGTAAATTAAAATTTAAAATTAATTGGTGGTCATGCTTGTGTTTATGGCTGTTGTAACTTTTGAACGGATTAAATAGGATGTAGGAGATGGAGGAGTTGGACGAATTAAATGGAATTATCCAGGATAATCGATTGAAGACCAGATCCAGGTATAATACGACACGGTGGGAGAGCCCTTTTGGGAAGCGGATCGTTTGGATTAGTAAATATATACATGTAAGTTTCCTAATGCTGTTTATATTAATTTGATATTACAAGTGAAGGGGGTCAATAATATTGGCTACTGCGGTAATGTCATCTACTGAAGGATAGATGACAGGGCTATGGATATCTGCCTACTTTGTCATGCTCACATTCACCGTGGTTTCATCTTATATTGACTGGGGATACTTTGGGTTTATGGGGATGGTGAGACATAAAAAGGGAACTGAGTTGTATCTGTTATGAATTTTTTCTTTTTCCATACTTAATGTGATGGTTGTGGAATTAGTATCATGTTTTGTTAATCTTCTTTAGAACTAGAGATGAAAATTTTGAAAATATGGAAAGTACATGTCCCTTTCTAAAATATCAGTGAATACACACTAAGCATTCATCTCTATTCAACAGGCTATACTTGGTTGTTCTTCTGGCTTTGGATCTCTGTATACTGTTGGAATTTTATTACTTTTTCCTGCTTTAATGGATTGTATAATAAATAGCAAGTTTCTAATGGATAATGGCATTGGCTTGTACTTTTCAAATTTCAACAGCAGTTAGTACACGTGAAATCTTGAGTCATAGCTGAACTTGCTAAAGAGAGTATATTGCACTCAATTTTTTACAAATACTTTGTTATGGTTTCGACCGTGGGCCTACTATTTGCAACTGTAGCTTTTTTCTATCAAATTGCTTTATTGCAGTTAAATAATGCAGTTGCTTTCGCAGTCAGCAAAGATTGTGTTACCTAGATGAATAAAATATATACAAAATTAATGAATCTTTGCAGGTGATGTTCCTTCTAGATGTGCTTACGAATTTTATACTTAGCACAGCTGGAGGGCACGCTGTAGTAGAAGCATCCACTGTGATTAAGGTAATTGTTAATAGTTTGTAGATTCTTGCTCCGGATGGTCTTATATGTTTTATCATCACTTTACTTCATGAGACATTCTTGGTCAATGAAGGTCATCCACATACTGCAAGAGAATTTGTGCTTCCAATGATGGATCTCATTCTTGTTGACACTATGTTATGAATTTGTCTAATACTAGAGAATCAAAAGTTTGGTCACTCTTTGCTACAATTATAAAAAAGTATGCATTCGTTTTTCATCATCATACTGTCTTGCAACTTTTAATTATTATTTAATTTTAAGGAGAAGCAAATTTTTGTAGCTGCAAGTTGACAACCTATTATTCTATTAGACTTGGAAAAGATGATACCCCTTTATTTTTTTTATTTATTTGTTTTTTCCAAGTGCAAGTTGACAATCTAATGAATATTTACTACCCCACTCCCCTGCATTTTCTTCCTCTTCTAAAAAAAAGGTTATAGGGATTAATTAAAATATTTTGGGGATGTTGTATCTCTTAATGCTGTTTTTATTTTATTTTATTTTATTTATTTTTAAGAAATTCTAAGATTCCTTTTACATTGATAAAATGATAACCTATCAAGCCCTGGAGCAAATCACTTAAATCTGGTTCCTTTTGCCTTAGCTTTAAATGAAAGATATTCTTCTCCAGCCATGTCTTATTAATGTTAATTTTTTTGGTATCCAAGACAATGTGCCTCGGATATTTAACTTGTGGCCATAGTTAGACAAGTCAAAAACAATGTGTTAGGAAACAATTTGCCCAACGATTCTACCATGTGTAGATAAACAAAATTAATATTATTTTGCTGAATAAACTCATTGCTATTTTTCCATTGGGAAGATTTCACCAAATTGGACCTAGAGAAAGAAAAAGGCAAGGTCAATCAACATGAATTGCATGTTCCCTAATCGGCCTAGGCATTGTAAGACACACTACCAGGAAAAAAAAATGTTTTAGCGCTAAGACGTGTAGCTTAAACTCAAACTTGTGGCCATAGTTAGACAAGTCAAAAACAATTTGCTTAGCGGTTTTACCATGTGTGGATAAAAAAACTTAATGTTATTTTGCTGAATAAACTTGGTGCTATTTTTCCATTGGGAAGATTTCACAACAACATCCCTTAAAGGCTTTATTAAAGTACCAAATTGGACCTAGAGAAAGAAAAAGGCAAGGTCAATCAACATGAATTGCATCTTTCCTAATCGGCCTAGGCATTTTAAGACACACTACTAGGAAAAAAAATATTTTAGCACTAAGACGTGTAGCCTAAACCCACACTTGTGGCCATAGTTAGATAAGTAAAAAACAATTTGTGTTAGGAAACAATTTGCTCAGCAGTTCTACCATGTGTGCATAAACAAACTTAATGTTATTTTGCTGAATAAATTCGGTGCTATTTTTCCATTAGGAAGATTTCACAACAACAACCCCTAAAGGCTTTGTTAATGCACCAAATTGGACCTAGAGAAAGAAAAAGGCAAGGACAATCAATATGAATTGCATGTTCCCTAATCGGCTTGGGCATTGTAATACGCATCACCAAGAAAACAAATGTTTTAACACTAAAAATGTAGCCTAAACCCAAAGTTGTGGTCATAGTTAGATAAATCAAAAACATGTGGCTTGTTGTATCTTGTTATGTCTTTTTTTGACATTGACACAGGTTTACCATCTCATCTTGTATTTCATTTATGGTAATAAGTTGTGCAATGCCTTCACTGTCACACATTCTCTTTTTTTATGAGCAACAACCTACGATCATGATAGTCATGAAGTTATTTGAATTCATATATCAAATTTTGAGCATCCAAGAAAATGTTAAGACAAGAAGGATCTTTTGTCCACAATAAAAATTAAAGACAAAATAAAACAGATGAACTAAAAAAAAAAAAACAGCTGATCTTTTAATTAAATGTTCCATGTGTGCCAAGGTTGAATAGCATAACTAAATGTCAAAAATAATACCATAACCAAAATATACAGATGAATTAGTAGTCCTTAACTACACAATGTTGTATAGTCTATATCAAATTCATATAACAACCTAGCAACCACATAACTTGGTAGAATGAATTGTAGAAAAATTGAATATATACTATTTTCTTGTCTTTTTACCAACTTTTTAGGTAATGCACATTATCAGAATAATATTTAAATTCGAAATGTAGCATATACCTTTTTGTTTTTTTACTTTTTTTACAAGCAAGGTTAAGAAGTTTTTAGTTATTTCCCTTAATTCAATACCTAACCTTAGTTGATTAATCCAACAAAAGAGAATTTTAACTTAAGTGAGTAAGACTTGCCTATAATGAAACTAACTTACTTAAAAGAATGAACTCATACTGAAAGCATGATGGTCTTTTAAACTTTAAGAGGATAAGTAAAAATAGTGGAAGAATCCATGCATTTTTCACTCACTAAGCATTTTGCACATAGACTTCAAAGCATTACCTGAGTTGAACATATTTTTATCCTTATAACAAAGTCTTCTATGTTAATCGTAACCATGGTAAAGAAACTATCTATTGATGCGATGAATTTATCTACAAGCTTTGTGACTTGAAAGTTTCCTTCTAATAAGCCATATGCACCTAAGTTAGGAGAAGAGAGGAAAAATTTCATATCTTTATACCTTTTATGAAGTCATGTTATGAAACAATTTACTCAACAGTTCTATCATTTGTGCACGAACAAACTTGGTGTTATTCAATTTCCTACATCAAAATTTGAGCATTCAAGAAAACGTTAAGACAAAAGGATCCTTTGTACATAAGAAGAGAAAAAAGACAATAAAATAAAGGAACCAAAAATAAAATAAAATAAAATGATCTTTCGGTTACATGTTCCATGCATGAATGCCATGGTTGAACAACATAACTAAATGTTGAAAATGATTTATTTCCTAACATGACTCCATCAAAAGGATAAGAAATAAAAGTGCTTATCTCTCCCTTTACCTTGGGTGCATATGACTTATTATAAGGAAATTTTCAGGTGACAAAGTGTATGGATAAATTCATTGCATTAATAGATAGTTCCTTACCATGTTTAAGATCGAGGTAAAAGACTTTGTTGTAAGGGTAAAAGTATTTTTAGCTGAGGTACTGCTTTGAAGTATATGTGCAAGATGCCTAGTGAGTGGAAAATGCATGGATTCTTCCACTATTTTTATTTATCCTTTTAAAGTTTGGATTGCCATCCTACTTTTAGTATGAGTTCATTCTTATAAGTAAGTTTGTTCCATTATAGGCAAATCTTATTCACTTGAGCTAAAATTTTCTTTTGTTGGATTGAATGACTAAGGTTAGATACTTAATTTAAAGCAAATGACAAAAAAACTTCTTAACCTTGCTTGTAAAAAGAGTAAAAACAAAAAGGTATATGATGGATTTTAGATTTGAGAACTATTCCAATAATGTGCATTACTTAAAAAGTTGATAAAAAATGTAAGAAAATAGTTTATACTTAAATTTTTTGCAATTGATTTTACCAAGTTATATGGCTATTGGTTGTTATGTGAATTCACTATGGACTATGCAACGTTATGTGGTTAGGGAGTACCAATTCATTTGGACGGTTTTGTTGTGGTATTATTTTTGACATTTAGTTATGCTATTCAATCATGGCACGCATGGAACATTTGATTAAAAGATCAACTATTTTTTTTTGTTCCTCTATTTTATTTTGTCTTTTACTCTTGTTATGGACAAATGATCCTTTCTATCTTAACATTTTCTTGGATGCTCAAAATTTGATATCGGAATTCGAATAACTTCATGACTGTCATGATAGTAAGTTGTTACTCGCAAAGAGAGAAAGTGTGTGAAAGTGAAAGCTATGCATAGCTTGTTGCTCTAAATGAAATATAAGATGAGATGGTAGACTTGTGTAGATGTTAGAAAATACATAATAAGATATAACAAATTATTTATTTTTAATTGGTCTAACTATGGCCAAAAGTTTGGGTTGAGGCTGCACATCTCAATGTTAAAACATTTGTTTTCTTGGTGGTATTTTGGAATGCCTAGGCCGATTAGGGAACATGTAGTTCATGTTGATTGACCTTGCCTTTTTCCTTATGTAGGTCTAGTTTGGCGCATTGATAGAGCCTTTAGGGGATGTTGCTACGAAATCTTCCTAATGGGAAAATAACATTGAGTCTATTTAGTGAAATAACATTAAGTTTGTTCATGCACACATGGTAGAATTACTGATCAAATTGTTTTCTAACATGACACCTTTAAAGGTATAAGAAATGAAATTACTTTTGTCTCCCTTTGCCTTGGGTGCATATGACTTATTACAAGGAGATTTTCATGTCATAGAGCTTATGGATAATTTCATTGCATCAATAGATAGTTCCTTTACCATGTTTTGGATTGAGATAGAAGACTTTGTTGTGGGGGTAAAAGTACTTTCAACTTAAGTAATGCTTTGAAGTATATGTATGAGATGACTAGTAAGTGGAAAATCTATGGATTCTTCTACTATTTTTATTTATCCTCTTAAAGTTTGGCATGCATGGAACACTTGATCAAAAGATGATCTGATTTTTTTTTTTTTGGTTTTTATGTCTTATTTTGTCTTTTGCTCTTGTCGTGGACAAAGGATCCATCTTGTCTTAACATTTCCTTGATTGCTTAAAATCTGATACAGGAAATTGAAAAAATCCAAGTTTGTTAATGCATAAATGGTAGAATTATTGAACAAATTGTTTCCTAACACGACTCCATTAGAGGTATAAGAAATGAAATTGCTCCTTTCTCCCCTTACCTTGGGTGCATATGAATTATGAGAAGGAAATTTTTAAATCATGGAGCTTGTGGATAGAAGATTATATTGTAGGGGTAAAAATATTTTCAGCTTAGGTAATACTTTAAAGTATTTGTGCAAGATGCCTAGTGGGTGGAAAATGCATGGATTCTTCCATTATTTTTACTAATCCTTTTAAAGTTTCAATCAGTATCCTACTTTTATTATGAGTTTGTTCTTTTTAGTAAGTTAGTTGCATTATAGACAAGTCTTACTCACTTGAGCTGATTTTTTTTTTTTTTTTTGGGATTGAACAACTAAGGTTAGATACTTAGTTTAACGTATATAACCAAAAACCTTTTCACCTTACTTGTAAAAAAAGTTAAAAAAAAGGTATATGTTTTTTAGATTTAAGTATTATTCTAATAGTGTGCATTACTTTAAAAGTTAATAAAAAGCCTAGGAAAATAATATATACTTAACTTTTCTACAATTCATTTTACCAAGTTATGTGGTTGCTGGGTTGTTATGAGAATTTGCTATGGAATATGCAACATTGTGTAGTTAGGGATTGCCAATTCATTTGTATGGTTTGGTTGTGGTATTATTTTTGACATTAAGTTATGCTATTCATTCATGACATGCATGGAACACTTGATCGAAAGATCATCTAATCTTTTTTTTTTGTTCCTCTATTTTTCTTTTTGTTTTTTGCTCTTGTTATAGACACATGATCCCTTTTGTCTTAACATTTTATTGAATACTCAAAATCTAATATAGGAAATTGGATGACACCAAGTTTGTTCATACGCACATGGTAGAATTGCTAAGCAAATTTTTTCCTAACATGACTCCATCAGAGGTATAAGAAATGAAATTGTTCTTCTTTCCCCTCACTTTAGGTGCATATGACTTATTAGAAGGAAAGTTTTAGGTCACAGAGCATGGATAAATTCATTGTGTTGATAGATAGTTCCTCCACCATGTTTAGGATTGAGATAGAAGACTTTGTTGTAGGGGTAAAAGTATTTTCAGCTTAGGTAATGCTTTGAAGTGTATGTACAAGATGCTTAGTGGATGGAAAATGCATGAATTCTTCCATTGTTTTTGCTTATCCTTTTAAAGTTTGGATGACCATCCTACTTTTAGTACAAGTTCATTCTAAGTAAGTTTGTTTCATTATAGGCAAGTCTTACTCACTTGAACTGAAATTTTCTTTTGTTGGATTAAACAACTAATGTTAGATACTTAATTTAAAGCAAAAAATCAAAAACTTCTTAATCTGCTTGTAAAAAAAGTAAAAAACAAAAGTTATATGCCGCATTTTAGATTTAAGTATTGTTCCAATAATGTGCATTACTTAAAAGGTTGATGAAAAGTTTAGGAAAATAGTATATAGTCAACTTTTTTGCAATTCATTTTACCAAGTTATGTGGCTACTAGGTAGTTATGTGAATTTGCTATGGACTATGCAACGTTGTGTAGTTATGGAGCAGTTCGTTTGTACAGTATGGCTATAGTATTATTTTTGACATTTAGTTATGTTATTCCATCATGGCATGCATGGAATCCTTGATCAAAATATCATCTGATTTTTTTTTTTTTTGGTTCCTTTGTTTTATTTTGTCTTTTGATCTTGTTGTGGGCAAGGGATCCTTTTTGTATTACATTTTCCTAAATGCTCAAAATCCTACACAGGAAATCGAATAACACCAAGTTTTTTCATGCACACATCATAGAATTGTTAAGCAAATTGTTTCCTAACATGACTCAAGTATAAGAAATGAAATTACTTCTTTCTCCCTTACCTTGGGTGCATTTGATTTATGATAAGGAAATTTTTAGGTCACAAAGCTTGTAGATAAATTCATTGTGTCAATAGATAATTCCTTCACCATGTTTAGGATTAAGACAGAAGACTTAGTTGTGGAGGTAAAAGTATTTTTAGCTCAGGTAATACTTTCAGGTATATGTGCAAGATGCCTAGTGTGTGGAAAATGCATGGATTCTTTTATTATTTTTACTTATCCTCTTAAAGTTTAGATTGCCATCTTGCTTTTAGTACAAGTTCATTCTTTTGAGTAAGTTTGTTTCATTATGGGCAAATCTTATTCACTTGAGTTGAAATTTTCTTTTGTTGGATTGAATAACTAATGTTAGATACTTAATTTAAAGCACGTAACCAAAAGCTTCTTAAACTTGCCTATAAAAAGTGTAAAAAACAAAAGGTGTATGTTGTATTTAATATTTAAGTATTGTTTCGATAGTGTGCATTACTTATAAAGTTGATAAAAAAACCCAAGAAAATGTCACATACTTAACTTATTTGTAATTCATTTTACCAAGTTATATGGTTTATGGGTTGTTATGTGAATTTACTTTGGACTATGCAACATTGTGTAGTTAAGGATTGCTAGTTCATCTATATAGTTTGGTTATGGTATTATTTTTGACATTTAGTTATACTATTCAACCATGACATGCATGGAGCACTTGATCAGAAGATCATCTAATTAACGCTTTGTCACAACGGTGCGTGTTGTGCGAGCATCGATAAAAGGGTGAGGTCAAAGCGTGCAACATTAGTTCATCCATTTTTTTTTTTTGTTCCTTTATTTTATTTTGTCTTTTGCTGTTGTGAAGTATCCTTCACGTTTTAACATTTTCTTGGATACTTAAAATCTCATACAAGAGATTGAATAACTTAATGACCGTTGTAAGAGTAGGTTGTTGCTTGCTAAGAGAACAAGAGAGAGAGAGGGAGAGAGAGAGAATGTGTGTGATAGTGAATGCTTTCTATAGCTTATTGCCCCAAATGAAATGCAAGATGAGATGGTAGACTTGTATAGATGTTAGAAAAGACGTTATAGGATACAACAAGCTATCTATTTTAATTGGTCTAACTATGGCCATTGCAAATCTATGATGAAAACTTTTATGGTGGGTTAAAGCATGGAGGCATGGTTCGTAACTCAAAATGGAAAAAATATGTGTAAAAATGAAAATAAATTTAGCACATAAGGGGAAGAAACTTGTGGGCGTTAATAGTTGTGCTATGTGTTTGCTCCATAGTGGTGTTTGTGTTGCTGAATAATATAATATCCTCTTGTGAAACTACATATGAAATCTGGAAAAAGAAAACTTGAGCTTGTGTTTGTAGGTACTATTAAAGGAATTTTACTTTAAGTTAGTTTCTAAGTTGGACTTTTAAGCCTTTTGAGATGATATCAGATTTTTTTTTTTTGGGTCACAAGGCTTGCTGACTTAGTGGTAAGCAAATAAGGGCCACCGACCATTTGGCTGGAGGTTTGACATTAGGTGTGCGCGTGGGTGTGTGAGTTAAATAAACAGGGAAAAAAAAGGTACTAGTAGAGTTAAACAATCTAAAGTATCTTTGCTTGTATGTGAATATGAATTTTTTGGCATGAAACCGTAGAAAAAATAAATGAAAAGTTTGCAGGTTGAGATTAAACATTGTGTGCGAGAATCTGTGTTGGCTGCCATAGTTTCCCGGCCTCCCTAATATTGAGGTGAATTCTATTGGGGAGGGGGTTTGACGGCCTCCCCAGCACTAGGGTCGGTGTGGGAACATTGTTCACTGTCTCTCCCATTGTAGGAATTCCTTCAACGACTTTTGCAACCTACTCCTCTGGGAACACCTGTACTTCCTTGCCTCTTCAAACTTTTGATTGGCTTCTGCAGTGGTGTGTCTTCTTCCCAGTAGCGAACTATTGGGCCTTTCTCCTCCCATTTCAGGGTAACTTCTTTCTACTCACCGAAGCCTCATGCCCTTGCAAGTGATAAAAAAAGTAGAATCCAATGTTGGATTCATATTCTATTTTCTGCCATAGTTTCCCAACCCCTCAATAGAATTCATCTTAATGTTAGGGAGGTCGGGAAATTATGGTTAGATATGAATCCAACATTGGATTCTACTCTTTTTGCCACTTGTTGAGGCATGAAGCTTCAGTGTGTACAAAGAAGTTACGCTGAAATGAGAGGAGAAAAGCCCAACAGTTCATTGTTACATACCACTGCAGAAGCAGGCCAATAGTTTGAAGAGAAACAAGAGCAATCGAGGCAAGGAAGCACATGTCTTCGCAGAGAAGTAGGTTGCAAAAGCCTTCGAAGGAATTCCTACGATGGGGGAGAAAATGATCAATGTTCCCACACCGGCCCCCGTGTTGGGGAGGCCATTAAAGCCCCTCCCCAACAAAATTCATCTCAATATTAGGGAGGTCGGGAAACAATGGCAGAAAGTAGAATATTAGTCCAAGATTGGATTCTACTTATATTGCCACTTGCGAGGGCATGAGGCTTTAGTGTGTAGAAAGAAGTTACGTTGAAACGAGAAAAGAAAGGCCTAACAGTCTGCTGTTGGGAAAGAAAACACCCCACTGAAGAAGCCGGCCAATAGTTTGTTGAGAAACAAGAGCAACCGAGCCAAGGAAGTATAGGTGTTCCAAGAGGAGCAGGCTGCAAAAGTCTTTGAAGACATTCCTTAGGTGGGGGATTCAGTGAACAATGTCCCCACCTATTTTCTGTTCATTGTTGGAACTCTTATCAAGATGATCTCTTAAGTTATAAGAGTTGGTAGTTCCCATTTATATTATTGGCAGGAATTATAGAGACATTTTAAAGATCTCTTGTTTGCTATTTACACGCGCCAATGTTGCTTATTAGGGTGGAAGTCTAGTTGCAAGGGAGTTTGAGGGGTTGGTGGTTTTAAGCTAGGTTCATAGCCAATCCCTTATTTGGGGTTATCTTTGTAGCCATTGTCGGCCTTACAAGGAATGTGAAACACAAGCTATCAAAATGTGGAGGTAGAAAGAGACTTTGTTATCTGCAAGTGAATATAAATGTTATCACATCATATATATTTAAATGTTCATCTGCAAGTATTGTAGTGAGATGGTAGACTATCTCCTTTACCTTATCTATGGTGCATTGATTGGTGTGAAGACTGATAGAAGCATGTGCAAATAGAAAAAGAGACTTAGTATCACAAAAAGGGAGAGATTCGAGGGACAATTAATCGTACTTTATGAATTCAAAGACAAGGTCCTGAAATAAAAAGAAGGTGGAGTTACCAAAGCCTGGCCCAGTCTAAAAGCTTGAAAAGTGTATTATGTCACATTTAGTGGAAGGGTTGGCGATAACATGGTCCTGTCTCGACAACTCCCCTAGAGGAAAAATGTTCAGCACAAAATTACAAGAACTTTTACAAATAAAGTACTAGAAACCATAAACCAAGTATATGGAACAGTAAACAAAGGGCACATCGATGTGTCTTAAGATACTATCTTTGCCACTGAATAAAACCAGCGCAAATTTGTTGTGAGGACAAGTGTTCAACGACTTCAATCAAAGTCGTTTTCCACCATCCCCCAAAATTTGAACTTTTAGGAGGAAACATGACAGATAAAGAAATCGACGTGTGGACGTCATTAGCATTGAGCTTACCCATCACATATAAATGGAAACTTTCAATGACATCTTTGCAAATACTTGCTTGTCAAAGACAACCAACAGTAGCTTGTACATAAAAAACTCCCATGGAGAATGAAAATGCGATGCTAGTGAAAGTAATGCACCCACCTGCTATCCAGCGCAGTTGAACTCTCTCGTGCAGGTTCCAAACTTTCCTTAGAAGCGTCAATCCCACCACCGTTGCCATCGTCTATGCGGTGCAAAGGAGAGTGAAGCAGTAGAACAGGAACAGGCCCGGATGAAATACTGTTCTCCCTCCAGCCGAACTTGTGCTGTGTCTCCCTGAATTCACCACTCTCATGCGTTGCTTCCGACAGCCCTTCCGTTCCCATTTGCAAATCCACACTCTCCCTCTCCACCACCTTCTCAACACCAAACTGTAAATCATTTTTCCCACGGTCAGGCCTTTTCCAGTCAGATTAGGTTTAGTTTAGGATCAAGAGCAAGCATGCTGAGGGCACGGTTGTTAAAGATTTCAGGCACTGATAGCTCTTTGTTTTTCGGAAAAGTTGACCTTTTGAAATATTTGTAGAAGATTTGTGTGTTTTCTAGTTCTATAGGAAAACTTGCATTTTTAACTTGGAACTTGCGGTATAAAAGTTGGCTAAGCAGCATTTCTTTTGGTTCTAAACCTGCTCACTGGTCATACTTCTGGACTTCTTTTTATGGCCCAGGTACTAGGCCAAAAACAGTTCCATCTTTTTGATCATTTTTCTGATCCTGTTCATAGTCTTATAGTTTTCCTCCCTTAGTACTTTTTTTCAGAGCCCAGATGGTTGCACAGTGGCATCAGCAGCAGGGGATAAAACACTCAGGTTCTGGGATGTCTTTGGGGTCCCAGAGGTTGCTAGACCTGCTCGTAAAGAACATCACGAGCCTTTTGCTCATGTGAATCGAATCTGATAAAGGGATAGCTGCACATTTTTGTTAGTAGTCTTTGAAATCTTATTGTTAGTATGTGTTGATGTAACGAACAACTGCTAGTTGTGTAATGACCATTAGTTCGTATATATGTTAGTGATATAGAATCCTAATGGCAAGTGATAGACCCAATTATTTGCCCTATAAAGCTTCCCTTCATGTGAAATTACAGTTAAAACTTAAGATTGTTCTTAAATGTTCTGCAGTACTTTGGTTAGTTTATGAATTTCGCTACTAATTTTTTACGTTTCTGGAACTTTTTGAAAGTTTCATGTTTGTGAAATTCTTAAGAAGGTTTAATACGAACTCCGTTAAGAAGTTTGTGCTGACAACATATTTTCACGTACAAAATAACTTATTCAGAATGCAGTAAAATCTAAAACAAGACACACGGGCTTGGGCCTATAGGACGTGAACCAGCCCACACAGACTCCCTAAGCGCACAACAAGAGGTCCAAAGCGGGGTTTTGCACTCTCACCCGTTCTGATCGAGACGCACTTCTTGAAGACGCCCATGGAAGACCGCTCCCGATCTCAAGTTCTCCTTTAAAGTCTTAAACTCTTTTTTTTTAGGGTCTTTTTGCTTTTTCTATCTATGATTGTTTTGTGTATGTGTTTCTGGGGTTTGCGGCTCTAGTTTATGCAGCTAGATTTATACATACCTGCATTGTTCGTAAAGGTCGGGCCTTTTCCGGTTAGATTAGGTTTAGTTTAGGATCAAAGGCATGCATGCTGAAGGTATTCGATGGTTGTTAAAGATTTCAGGCATTGATATCTCTGTCTCTTCTAATTACAATGGGTTGGTGGTAAATCATTTGCTGCTGATTTTGGACTCTGTTGTAATTACTAAATCTTAGTAGACATTAGGCATTCTAGAATGCCTAGATTAAGTCTGAAATAAATTTCAAAGCCGTGGTTAGCTCAACAATGGATCTATAAGAAAAAAACGCAAGCTTACAAAGGCTGCAGCTCCTAAATTATTTTGTTGTGGAACAAGAAAGTGGACATCTTTGCTATATGAAATTTAAGTAAAATGTTGCTACTGTTTATTTATTTTTGTTTTAGATCCAATGCCCCCATTGTTTTAGATCCAATGTCCCCATTGATTTCCCAATGCAAACTATATATAAAAAAAATATGTCATGTAAAAGTTTAAGTAAAAGTTTCATTTTTCAATATACCATTTTCTCAAATCTTCCTATGTAGCATAAAGCTTTAGGACCAATTCTGAAATAATTAAACTATAAAAAAAATTATATAAAGATCAACCACAGTAACCAATTTTCTATTACTTTTACTCTGTCTGGGCTTTTGTTTGGTTTTAGGAATGCTTTATTTGCCGAATAAAGATACGTTATTTTCTTTTTTTGACACACAGTTTTTTAATTCTTCAATAATCAAATAGAACCAACAAAACCGTAGTTTATATGGGATTTTTTATTTTTTTTATTTTTTTTATACATGCATAAAAAGTTACATACTCAAATTTCAAACTTGGAAGATAGATAGAGAGAGTCGAGAATGGTGATGAAAATGTTAGAAACTTTATTTCTTCCAATTAGGAGACTACTCTAAAATACGTGAACTCCATTAGGAAGTTCCTATTGACAACATATTTTTCCGTACAGAACCAAAAATGATTGATTTGGGCACGAAACATCAGGATTGCAGAGGTTGAAGCAATCTGAAACAGAACCGCAAATCACTGATTTGGACACGAAACTTCGGGACTGACGAGGTTTGATAATATGCGAGCATTGTTACAGAGGGAGCGAGCCTGCTTCCCAGGCATGGTTGAGGTTATGTCGATCTGTTCCAATGAAATCCCATTGCAACCCTTCATCTTGCTGCAATTCAGATCAATCGCAAAATCTCCGGAGGAAGTTCCTCGCACGTCGCGGAATGTCACGTCGCTCACCATCACATCATCCTACAAGACCGTCCAATATAATCGCTCAAACAACCGTTAGATTGATCAAGGCAAAGAATAATATTGCGTTGATCAACTATTCCATATGGGGAATTTACCTTCTCTGCCATCATACTTTCTCCATGGGGGTTGTAGTTCTGGTCTATAATGATCGGATTGTCGCAATCCTTAACTTGGATATGCTCAAAAAGGATCTTCTTACAATACCCTGATCCACCCTGGGAAAGTAAATTTGAAGAAAGGAAGGAATAAAAAAAAAAAAGATACTCATGTCAATTCTTTTAGTGAGCCAAAAAACATGTAGGAAATGGCTTTTAGGTGGCTTTTAGGTGCATGAAAGCCAAACTACATGTACTTTTTGATATTCATTTATGTTTGTTGTGTATATGTTTGCTACACAATCTATGCAGATTTATAACAATTGATGTTATCATTGTTCTTCTTGTTGCTACTCACCTTCCACGTTTTGATTCTTGCTCCATTTTGGGTCCCTGTGAAGTTGCAGTTTCGCACATTTACTTCTTCCACCTTGTCATAACCTCCATTTCCTCCGAGGCTTCCAATGCTACACATACAAAGAGAACTCAACACGGAAACGAAAAGCAGCCAGAAACTAGAAGGTGAACGGCAATGGAAGTCCGACATACCTTATACCATGTCCTGGCCCGCATGAAATGCCGGATATGTCGATGACCGATGACCCATTGGAGATGGCAATGCAATCATCACCTGACAGTATAGAATTCAGCTATTCCATCAACAAGATCGGCCTATTTTAACTGATCAATGCATAAACAAATGAAGATGTGTTTACCAGTTGCTATCACAGAGTTCGAGACTTTCACATTTGTTGACAAAGCGATGTTAATGCCATCGGTGTTCGGGCTGTCCCCAGGTGCATTAATGTGAAGATCAGAAATTTCGACGCCTTGGCAGTTATATATGGTTAAGTGAGACCTTGAACTGTTAACTAACATCAGTTCACTTAGTTGAAGACCCTTGCAACTTGAAATGTGTACAGCCTGAACCATCATCAAATGAGTTGATCACTTTACTTAGTTGAAGACCCTTCTTTAAGTTAGGTAAATGGAGTCCTAGTGAATTGACGACACTAATTATATTAGAAGAAAGAGGTATCTTACAATGGGTCGATTATTGCAGTTAGAACTTCCCTGAAAAAAAGAACGAAGTTTGATTCCTATGTTAGATAATTGATAACAAGTTTATAGACCAAGGAAAGCTAAAGTGAAATCTTCTTATATGACATGCTTCAGTACCGAATCCTGTAGGCATGCTTTCCACCAAGCTGAACCCTGGCCGTCTATCTGTCCACCCCCACCGATGCTAAGGCCGTCTATGTATCCAAATCGGATCCACGCCTCTCCATTCGGTGCGACTTCTGCTCTAACAAGAGTCCCCTCAAGCTACAAAACAATAAGGCCAATAATTCAGATGAAGAGTGTAAGTATGCATGTTTATTTTCTCAACAATAGTTCAAAAACTTCCATGTTTAACATAACATACTAATATATTAATGTTATTATACACATCCAGACTTCAACACATTCTTTTGTCGTAAATATGGGAAAATAAATTCTAGAAAGATACCATGCTTTGCTTTTAAAACCGACTTATAAAATAAGAGTACGTCTAAGATATATGAAATATAACAAGTCAATATATTGGTGATATAAGACAGTTATTTTTCATACAAAAGAAAACTAACTTCACATGTAAGATGAATTACATCATTTTTTTTTTTCACAAATAAGTAGGCTCACTAAGCGAAGACAGGGACAAGTGATCTTACCTGCACTCTAACCTGCTTGGACGCGCAAGGTCCATTGAACGTCACAGGTTTCAACAGGAAATGGAATCCCTTTGGTACGTCCAGAGTCGCGACGCCTTGACTCGCTTTACACACATCCGCCCAAGCTTCCATAAAAGCCTACAATCAGTTGTTCAATGGTTAAGAAAATAAAATAGTTGAACATATTGGAGATTTGAGATCATTATTTTTCTAACTTTTCAAGTATTATATAGTGCTAGAATCACATTTAAAAGTAATTTCATAACATAGAATAGCCTGTTTGCATATGTGGACTCCTGCTGGGAAGCTAATTTCTAAAAAAATAGAGGAAGAAAAGAGAAAAATAGCACATTTTGCTAAAAAGGGTGGGAAGGAAAATTTCATACTTTGCTGTCGTCAGTTCTGCCATCACCAACTGCACCATACTTCAAGACACTGAATCTCCCTTTTGGTTCTGGCATTGGTCTTGCCCATGAACTCGGTGAAGCAATGAAAAAGATAACGAGCATGGAGAACAAAAGCTCCCGCATTTTCGACACTGCAAAAGCTAATACCCAAGAATAGAGGTGAAGAAGGAAGAGAACGATTAGGTGGTGGTTTTACAAATGGGATGGAAGATACGTATAAATATAGTTGCAGTAGCGCTAGCGGAAGTAATCATTAAATACTATGTCTTTCTTTTGATGGAAACCATTTTAGTAATCACTCTTTCATATTATATTAATTGTTTGTGTATGGTAGGTTTTCAACGCTTTTCTTTTTTGGGCCCCGAGTAGTAATTGGTTTGTATAAGATTTCCACATCTTTTGTTACCTCTAAACCTGTTCTTAAGGTGATTTAACCTTTGATTGGGAAAGGTAAAACTCTTACTGATAAATTCATGTAGATAATGACTCCACTAAGTTCGATTGGATTATATTGCTCATTTGAAGATGAAAAGTTTAAGAATATATATATTTATTCCCTTATACTTATTCATAGTATGGTTATTTTTGTTTATTTATTTATTTATTTTAATGTCTAGCTTTGTTGGTATAAACAAACTTGTCAAGGTACTGCTCTTATTTTATTAAAAAAAAGCTTAAGAAAATAACAAAATCACATGAATTTGTTTCACCTTCTATATTCAATCTATTTTAGTTGGAGTATTCTTGCATTAGTATATCGGCTTGTCTATCGCTGAAGTCAATGAAAGTTATAAATGAATGGTTTTTAGGAATCTGAGCAAGACATTCAATAATTCCTTCATTTGTTGAGTGGAATCTATATCAACATAAAGATACTTTGGATCATCCATAACAATAGGTATTGTAGTAATAACTTTTTCCCGTTAACTAATGGCTTTTCATAGGTGCTATTGTAGTATATTTGTCAACTCTATTTGTGGAAATGTTAATATTTTTCTTTTTCCATGTATTGGACGCAATTTGATCCATTTATGGTATGAATTTAAGTCTTTCATGTTTTTAGAACAATATCTTCCTGGATACTGTTTTGATTGTTTCACTGTGTCGGTAATATTACGAACAAATGTTCACCCAATTGCAATTATAGGTGCCCAAGAAAAAGGTAAGTTCTCATCTCGGCTAGTAAGACTAAATAATTAATTTATAATAAATACAAGTCAATCACGAGGATTTTATACCTTTTTCTCAAAAGGGAATTTATTGACAAGTTTTTTTTTTTTTTTTTGGGATCATTCTACACGTAAGAATATCAAGAATATGACATATGAAACAAATATACAAACAAAAGCTTTCGTTATTGTTAAAAATTATGATTGTCTTGTATAACTTGTACATAGATAAACTATGTATAAACCATAAGAGATTATTATATTGGACCCTTTAACAAGGTATTCAGTATCTTCCATCGTCAATGGTCTTTAGTAGCACACCGTAATTATTTTGGAAATTATCTCTACCATGGACAGAAGCATTGCACTTACCTCAGAACACCACATCCAACTCATACAGGAACAAAGCTTAAGAAACACAACTCAGTGAAAAAAAAACCTAAACAATTTATTGATTCCAGCATACCAAAGAATGTGATCGAAGCAAAGGAGATCATTGTTTTCGAGACTGCTTAGAGTATATTGACTTTTTTTTGTTGCCTACTATACATATCTACTAGAGATGAAAGCCTTATATTAAAAAAATGTAATTTTTAAATATAAAAAAATATCTCACCAACTAATGAGCTAACTTTTGAATTGAATTTTAAACTAAATTTGTAACAATGCCTAAACAGGTTCTAGACCACTTCCGATTGGGAACTGAGGTGTGTCCCATAGCTATCCCACCTCTGGGCTCCTCCAGGAGGGTTTTATTGTTCATTGCTGAAGCTAAGTTGACATAACTGATAATACCAAAGGTTACGCTCAGGAGGAATAAAAACAGGCACCGACGGCAAAGACGCCTGGTGTCAAGGTTAGGTGTAAAAGGACGGGAACATTTCAGGGGGTGTATTGCTATAAATTGTAGCCACCGGCGGCAAGACAAAAAACGCTATGGCGAATGCTTCCCTTCTCTGGTAGAAATAGCCCAAATCAACGGAAATCCAAAACCCTATCAGTAGCAGAAGAAATAGAAATGAAAACCGGTGCAGAAATGGATTTATGAGCGGCAAAAGCTGACCTCAAAGTTTACGAAAAAGGAAAAGAAAGACGGAAAGAAAGCAATATTGCAAATAAGGAAAATAATTACCTCATCCTAAATGCTATATCCTCGGCCTGATTTGCCCTCCACATAGTGTTATTGAAAAATAAATAACCATAAACAAGCACCTTCTTTTCAGAAACTTTTTTCTTTGATAGGGGAAAAAAAAAAAAAAGGCAAGTAGTTTTAGGGGAATATTCAACCTAACGTATACGGATTGGTTATTTGCTAACAGCAATAATCCCGGAAGTGGCGAGACCAAAGGGTCAAACTATTGAAGGTAAAGATGAAAAAATAATGTCTGCTTTTAAAGCCCGAATGTCAATCTTCTTCAATGCTCTTTCTCTCAAACGTCTAAGTTTTGACATACAAACCCTACCCGAAAAAAGAAAAAAAGAAAAAAAGAAAAAAAAATAAGAGATCTGAGTCTAGTTTGATTTCCTTAAAACTCTCATTTAATTTTGAATCTATCAATAATGTTCTGTGCAAATCATACAATCTACCCTATTCAATCTTAAACCAATGTATGCACAATTTGCATGAAACTTAAGGGCAAAAGCCCCACACGAGAAACAAACAATAATTGGGTAAATTTAAAATTTTCTTTTAATCATGAGTTAATTTTTAAGTTGAGCTATTAGGCCTTTTATCTAAGTATTAGAGTTCAAATTATGTCCTACTCTATCTCAATTATCTCTTGTTCTCAAATTTCGTCCTACCCTATCTCAATTATCTCTTGTTGTCATTGTTATAAGGATGAGCTCTTGCTATACACGTATTGGAGATACAACTCCCATATTAGAGAAATTTTTTTAAGTGAAGTTTATTTGAAAAAAAGACCTTCCAATCTTTGAAGTTAGCTTTTGGATTAACTCTTGGGCCTTTTATACCATAATAGTTCCAATAAGTGGCAGCATGAGACTTCTTTCATTCTCGTATAATTACTCCTTCCAGGTTTTGCCATTGCTAGCCCCAGCCAATTGTGTGCATAAGGCATGGCAGTTTCTCTACCATTGAAGGCGAAGAAACATTATAAATCAATTGTTTTCTAGGGACGGGAGCAACAAACGCAGAAATTCGATCACTTATTTAAAGGAAACTATATAAATAAAAAGATTATCTGAATAATCCATGACAATATGGTATTTTATTTGGTTAAACGGTGACTTTCCATAGCTGTTATCAACTATGTTTGTCAAAATATTGACCTTTTCTTTTCCTAGTGTTGGAAACAATTTGATCCCTTCATGGTGTGGAATTAAATCATTCATATTTTCACACATTTTCTTTCCTAGTTGAAGTTTGAGGTCTGATTACTCCATTCTGCTGGTAATACCTTTTTTTTGTAAAGGTCTTTATGATAAAAAAAAAATTTCGTTTTTCTTTCATTTTTTTTTTATCATTCTACCACGCACAATAACATCAAGGATCTATTAAATGAAATAAATACATTAAAGAAAAATTCTCGTTACACTAAGGAAATGAAATTTTTTGTATGACTTATATATTAATTCAACAAAATTATATATATTAGTTTCTCATTACCTTACAATCAGTTTTAAGGGAGGATTGGATGGGACTTTCCACACAATGATCAAGCCATGAATAGTACTTTTAACTTTGAACGATGCATACAACTCGTACTGAAACATAGCGTTTTTTACATAAAAAATACAGCTTAAGAAACACCACTTACCAAAAAACAACAAAAACCCAAAATATTTATTGATGCCAGCAAACAGAAGAAAACAGAAGAGTGGATTGAAGCAAAGAAGATCATCGTTTTCGAGACCAATTGGAGTGTATTGTCCTTTAGTGTTGCCTGTTGAGCACGTGTTCATGTTCAAACAGGTTGTGGAAAGGTTTGGGGTGGGTGCTATGGATGTCCCGCAGTGATCCTTCCTTGCGCACCATAAGCACCAGGAAGATAGACAGGTTGGTTTCTACCGTTCTTAGCCGAAGAAAAGCTGGCATAAGTGATAATACCAAGAAATCACGCTTATAAGAGACGCACAGGCACCTCCTGCAAAGGCTTCAGGTTTCACGTAATAAAACATGCAAAGGTAGCCTCCAACATCATAGGATAGCTCAGGACTTTTATTGCTATACAGAGAACCAAACAGAAGGACACCTAACGCTGCGTCGAACTCTGAAAACTGCTCGAGTAGAAGTACCCCAAATCAATGGAAAACCAGAAAGCTAGTGTAAGAAAAACAAGTTTAAACCGGAAGCAAAAACTTGAAGGAAAAACAAGCAAAGAGCTTGAGAAAAGGTAAGTTTTCAACATCGGTGGTTTTTCTTCTCCCTTAAAATCGGCTTGCAAGGAGGAAAAAAGTTTGTCCATTTATTGAAAACTACACAATATATGAGACAGTACTGGCGTATCATCGAACTGGAGTTTTAACGGAAAGTGCAGCTGATACTTTAAACCACATGCAAGTAGCTTTACATCGAACTATTTCATGGATCCCGTTTTACACCATTACTGGTTTTAGCAAGTACCTATTTCGAGTATTGAGTAGCATGATGTATGGCTGGAAGACAAAAATGAGCATAACACGTCTTCTGTGGGTCTCAAAGGCAGGCTAAATCAGAAATTTTCTTCCTCTCTCTTCTTGCTCTTTATATGCTTTTGATTTCAGGAACTGGTAGTCCTCATTGACGATAATATACTGAAGGATAGGACCACAACAACCAAACTTAATAAGAGGTTTAAGGCAATTAATATATAAATTTACCGAGAAAGCCATGCTTCTGTCCGAGTAACTTTAGAAGGACAGTTAGCTTTTCTTTTGCAGCAGACACAATGATTTGAGATGTCTATGATTATTGGAGCTATCACAAGAGCCAGTGCTACAGTGAGAGCCAGAAACATCGCTGGGTTCGGGGTAGCTGGCATCATCAAATTTGGAGCGTTTGACGATCGCAGAGTGCAGTACAAATAAGAGTAATCAATGGAAGCCACTTATGACAAATAACAACAATAGTTGTAATCTGAATGATGCATGGATAAACAATCCTTACTAGCTAAACTGCATGTCAAGATCTTAGGTACCATACAAAAGCATTGTCAATAACTATAAATTTTAAATAACTAGTAGATGATCCCAAGGAGTAGTTAATTGGTTGAGTTGATGACACTTGAGGGCTTACCAAATATATACTGAGAAGTGAACACAGAGAAGTACATAAATTGAAAGAACCCATGAAGGAATCGTGGGCAGCATGCTAGTTTCTTCTTTTAACATTTTCACTTGTAAACCAACATCTCGGACTCTTTTGGAAGTATTCATGTGAGTTGATGCAAACAAATAGCGGAAACAAATGAGAAATTTGTCATGTTCCGAAGCATGCATTGACCAGGATGGTGTTTATGCAAGAAATATTTGGTTGGTAAACATTTTATAAATCACATGACGAAGGAAAAACAACAAGATTACTATCTTAAATAGACCCATTAAAGGATGACCAATAAGATGAAGAAAAATCTAGCAAAGCTATATATTTAGGCATGGTATTTTGGTTACCGTAATCCTTTTAGCTTCTGCAGCAAAACCAGAAACAGCTGGTATCAGTCCCAGAATTGCCAGGATAGTGCATACCTCTACATCCTTTACTTCCATAGTCTCTCCCACTCTCTTCAAATTCTAAGCATCTGTGGCTCCTTGTTTGAGAATAGGTTTGGCCTAAAGCTGTTCAACAACTTTACGCGAGGCGAGTCGTGGATTTATACTCTCCAAGATCACGAGGACAGGAAAAAGGGAACTCGCAATACTTAAATCTTAGCAGGGTAGTTCCGAGAACGTTATTGTAAGAACAAGTTTGGTTCAAAGACGTCGTCCTGAAAGAGCTTTAAATGAACTTTATAATCGCCTTTTGTTTTTCATTTAGGAAGAAACAATTCAAACGACAACTTGGCTAGAACAGACAGAAGTGGTGGAAGATTAAGAGCATCGGGGAGCCTAAGCCACAAGTACAGGCTAAGGGCAATGGCCCTTCCTACACTGCAGTGTGAGAGAGATAGATGTCCCCTTCCAAGCTTTAGTCCGAGTGAAATGAACGTCCCCTCCATGCACTGAGAAGGCTCAACGCAAAGTCTAGCCCACCGAACGGGGCACAGTGGAATACGACACAAATTCAATCCTGTGGAAGATAAAGAACAATAAAATGCCTAGTCCCTCAGCTTTCGTCCGACCGAAATCAACGTCCCCTCCATGCACTGAGAAGGGTTAACACAAAGTCAGGCCCTCCGAACGGGGCACAGTGGAAGACAAAGAACAATAAAATGCCTCGTACCTCAGCTCTAGTCCGACTGAAATCATCGTGCATAATACCTTGGAGTCTTGAATAATTTACTTTTCAACTCTCACCTCGTTTGATAAGACTTTTTCTACGGTGATTGAAATTCATCCAAAGGAGTGGTTTTCCCCTTGGTCACTTTGTTCGTATACCTTAAGCTCGCATCCTTGAAAATCATTGTACAACAAAAATACCATCCGCCATAAAAGTCCATGTCAAGGACCACGAGAACTGGCAAAACTTGACGTGGCCTGCATACGTAGTCCTTTCAAGCATCTTCACAGCTAGGCTGCGTATCATTGAGCCACTAGTATACAGCTCAAGTTTTTAATGGTTACATTTAGCGACCTACCAGCCAATTGACTAGAAAAATAACTATAGAAATAGAACCGTTAGAAATTAAAAAAAAATTGGTCACTTTTAGGTGTATGAAATCCAAATTACATATACTTTTTAATATTCATTTGTGTTTGCTGCACTATTTGTGCAGATCTATAACAATTTATATTGTTATTGTTCTTCTTGTTGCTACTCACCTTCCATGTCTTGATTCTTGCTCCACTTATGGAATTAATAAAAAGATTCTCTATCTTTGTTATAAAATATAAAATTTTCATAAAGAAATGTTATTTTGAGTGAGATTTGAAGGCTTCCAACCTCTATTTTTGGTAATTATTGTAATTCTAGGATATATCCCTATACTTTTGTATACTATTTTTTATTAATGTATACTTATATTTTCATAAAAAAAAAATTCTCTAAATCATCCATGCCAATATAGTATTTTATTTAGTTAAATTGTAACTTTCCATAACTATTATCAACTATGTTTGTCAAAGTATTGATCTTTTCTTTTCCTGGTGTTGGAAACAATTTGATCCTTTGATGGTGTGAAATTGAATCTTTCATGTTTTCAAACATTTTCGTTGCTAGTTCAAGTTTGAGGTCTGACTACTCCGTTGTGCTGGTAATACCTTTTTCCAAGGTTCTCTATGAACAATTTCTTTTCTTTTCTTTTCCCTCATTCTACCATAAGAATATGAAGGATCTATTAGGTGAAATTCATACACTAAAGAAAAATTCTCGTTATATTTAAATATGAAATGTCTTATATGACTTGTATATTAATTCCATAAATTTTATTTATATTAGTTTCCCATTTGGATTTTACATTCGATACATTTATCAAGCCATGAATAGCACTTTGAACTTCAAGCGATACACACGACTTGCACTGAAATATACTGTGTTTCTCATAAAAAAATACAGCTTAAAAAACTCCACTTGCTGAGGAACAATAACAACCCATAGTACTTACTAATGCCAGCAAACAGAAGAAAACAAAGAAAATGTGTGTTGAAGCAAAGAAGATGATCGTTTTCGAGACCGATTGGCGAGTATTGTCCTTTAATGTTGCCTGCAATGCATGTCTTCATGTTCAAACAGGTTGTCGAGAGGTTTGGGGTGGGTACTGAGGGTGTCCCACTGGGATCACCCCTTGCCCTCGATAAGATAGACTGGTTGGTTGCTAGACTGGTTGGTTACTACTGTTCTTAGCTGATGAAAAGCTGGTATAAGTGATAATACCAAGAATCACGCTTATAAGGGACGCACAGACACCTCCGGCAAAGACTCCTGGTTGCACGCCATAATACATGCAATGCACGCCTATAACTTCGGGACTTTTATTGCTATACTGAGCACCATACAGAAGGACACCTAACGCTGCGACGAACGCTGACCTGCTCAAGTAGAAGTAGCCCAAATCAATGGAAAACCAGAAAGCTAGCGTGAGAAAAACGAGTTTAAACCGTAAGCAACAACTCGAAGGAAAAACAAGCAAAGAGCTTGAAAAAAGGGCGAGTTTTCAATGTTGGAAGTTTCTTTTCTTTTCTTCTCTTTTATTTTTCTCTTAAAGTCAGCTTGTAAAGAGGAAAAAGTTTGTCCATATACTGAAAATCACACAGGAGATTGTGAAATATGAGGCATTCCAGGCGTATCATCAAACTAGAGCTTTGATGGAAAGTGGCGCTGATGTTTTAAACCATATGCAAGTAGTTATAGCAACCAAAAATTTTATGGATCCCATACACCATTACTGGTTTTAGAAAGTGCGTTCTTCGAGCGTAAAAGACAAAAACGAGTATGAAAACATCTCCTATGGAAGCAAAATCACAAATTTCCTTGCTCTTCCTTCTTACTTTTATTTTTTTTTTTATTTTTTTATTTTTATTTTTATTTTTAGTTTTATTTTATTTTTATATACTTTTGGTTTCATAAACTGATAGTCCTCATTAACGATAATATCTCAAAGGGTAGGACCACAACAACCCAACTTCATAAGAAGTTTAAAGCATAAGTATAGAAATTTACCAGGAAAGCCGTGCTACTTTCCAATTAACGTTAGAAGGATAGTCAGCTTTTCTTTTGCAGCAGATGCAACGAGTTGAGATGTCTATGATTATTCGAGCTATCACAAGAGCCAGAAACATCGCTGGGTTCGAGGGTAGCCGGCAATCGTCAGACTCAGAGCGTTTTTGGATCTCAGAGCGCTGTGGAAATAAGAGTAATCCAGCAATTTAACTTCATTTCGATCATAAAAATGGAGGCAACTTACGACAAATGACAATAATAATCATGATCTGAATGATGCATGTATAAATGGTCCTTACTACCTAAATTGCATGTCAAGATTTTAGGTATCATACATAAAACCATTGTCAACAATTATAAATTTTAAATAAACTAGAGATGATCCCAAGAACAATCCTACTTAAGTGCTTACTAAATATATACTGAGAAGTACAAAAATTGAAAGAGCCCATGAAGGAATCGTGCTCAACATGCTAGTTTCTTTTTTTATTTTTTTCTTTTAACTTTTTGAATAGTAAACCAACATCTCGGACTCTTTTGGAAGTATTTCAGTGAGTTGGTGCAAACAAATAGCAGAAACAAATGAATATTTATCATGTTCCAAAGCATGCATTGACTATGATGGAGTTTATGCAGCAAATATTTGGTTAGTAAACATTTGGTAAATCTCATGAAGGAAAAACAAGAAGATAACGATATTAAATAGACCCATTAAAGGATATACCGCAAAACTATATATTTAGGCATATTATTTTGGTTTACCGTAATCCTTGTAGCCTCTGCAGCAAAACCAGCAGCAGCTGATATCAGTCCCAGGAGTCCCAGGGTAGTGCATATCACTTCATCCTTTCCGTCCATAGTCTCTCCCTGTCCTTCAAATTCCAAGTATCTGTGGCTCTTTGTTTAAAAATTCGTTTGGCCTAAAGCCGTTCAACAACTTTCAGTGTGGCAAGTCATTGATTTATAATCTCCAAGATCATGAGGAGAGGAAAAAGTACTGGCTGACTTGCCCGGAAAAAAAGAATGAACTTGCAGCATTTTAATCCTGTAGGGAGGTTCCGAGAACGTTAATGAAAGAACAAGTTTGATTCAAAGGCATTGTCGTGAAAGCGTGTTTAATGATTTTTTAACGTTATCGCTTTGTGTTTTTCATTTAGGAAATAAAAAACCATTCGAACGGCAGCTTGGCATGGGACCAGAAGAGGAGGAAAACAATCTCTCCCAAATTCAAACGATCTTTCGTTTCGCTTGAAAGACCTCGGTTAACTATTTACAATGACAGCAATAGGTGACAAGGAAAGACAAGGAATAAGAGCTCGCAACACTTGACCAGAACAAAGAAAAAGCTTTTAATACTTTAATTTCGTTCTTAGCAGTCAATTTCTGAGAACGGTGTTGTTAGTACACGGAGAACATGATTGTGAGAACATGTCCGATGATTAATTTTTTTCCTTATTTGAGTCAATGGACAACAACAACAACAAACGGAAAGGACAAATGGTATCAGAATAGGAGACGGGAAGGATGATCTGCCCTTCGAAGGGAATACTGGACCAACTTCGTTAATTTATCAATTCAGAGAACTTCGGTCGGTTTTAACGCTATCTCTTACGTTAGCGGTCTTTTATTATTGGCTTCTTAGCGTTAAACTTCCGAGAACATAATACTAGTGCATAATAGTAATAATACTGAAAATTATGGATATCAGTAAATACTATTTTATTAAAACTAGTTTTTGAAAAAAATTGTAGAAATATCTTTCTAATTGAGAGAATAATAGAGAAGATACAACATTCATCTCTTAAAAGCATTGGACAGGAGACAGGGAACATGTATGAGGCTATCTTGAACCTGCTGCATATGTAGGAGGACCAAAAACAAGATTCTATTGAATACTTACGCGTAAACTATGATCTAAATGCAGATGCTGATACAAATTTGTTTTTGGAGTTACTATCTTTGTCTCAAATGCCATATGAGTCTGCACTTTCTAGGGAAAAGCCTTGCGATTAGTTTAATCCTTTGGTAAACTTCCACAGCTTCTAGAATAGGGTTCAGATCGCCTTCCTTGTCTTGAGCACACATTCGATTGTTGTCCAAGGTCATTGATTATCATTTCGAGAGTAGTGATTGTTCTGCTAAAGCTCGTTAAAAAGTTCTGCTAGAGTAAATAGTTAATGAGGGAATGATGTGGAATTGGTACTAAGCTAAGACACTTGTGTCTGATCATGACACTAATCGTGGGTGATAGTACACGAAGCTCTACACTCAAAACTATGGATTACAAAAAGGTCATATTCACTTCCGGGGGTTTTGATGCTATATTGAAAATTTAGTTCCTTCTTACAATTGACTTATACCGAAAGATGACATTTTTATGTATAGAAGATGTCAATACTAGTTGCAAATAATGGTGAATAGTCAATGAGGACATTAAATTTTAATGCCAACTTTTGATAAAATTTTGGAGGATATGTGCATACAATAACATGCATTGTCAACGAAACTCTTAGCATTCAAAGAGAAAGCATCACTTGAGAAACTTCCTAAGAAACCACCTTGAATGTCTCATCCAAGAGTTTTGGTCACTTATATTATACAAACTAATGTATTTTGAAAGATAATCTTGAGCTTATTCATGGGAGATCCATAAACAACAAAATGACACAAACCAAATAACATAGAATCAAAGAGATTCTTTGTTAGCAAACTCCCATGGGATATCCATGCACCTAAAAAATTAAGAAAGTAATAGAAGCATAAGGATTTCTCTCATAGTATATATTTGTTCTTTCCAAGTTTAACAGAGAATCAACATAACTTGCACGTTTGGGAAGGAAATTTAAAGGTTGATTTTCATTTTCATTTTACACAATTGTAATCTGTCTTTGGTTTTGAAGTTCTGTAATACGCAAAAAATTCCAGCAACTTTGCCCTTACACTTCGTTATTTTGGTGTAATGTTTATTATTCAAATCTCTTAGAAAGCATGTTGAATGCGGTGTTATTTATTGGATTGTTGTACTCATTATACCAAAAGGTGTTTTCCTCTTATAAGCCAATTAAGGGGAGAAAAGGGGCTTTCATGCATAGTATCAATTAAGTAAGACATATTTTAGTTCTTGAATGACTTTTATACATAGTATCAAAGTTTAGATTTTAAGCAAAGTATTCTTTAGGTAGGCCTTCGTGGAAAGTAATTTCCTTCTCTTGAATTAGGTAGGCCATCTTGTTGAATCCAGTATTTGTTATTTAGTACTAATACACTGACCCATCGTACTTCTCATTTATAAATGCATTCTCTCTCTTAAAAGCCAGGTTATGAGAAAAAGTTTACCTTCTAGCAAAGTATAGTATTAATTTATAAAGACAACATCTCTTCAACCAAAACACAATTTGACTGAGTGTTTTTGAAGCCTCGGCTAGCCTGCTACCGTTCTTTCTGCTTTGTCTTTGTTTCAAAATGACAAGACAGATCATTTTCTTAAACGAAGTCAGACCCCTTTTCTTCGTTTTGTGAACCTCGGACAGACTAAACACATTCATAGCCTTCGTTTTCCTCACTTTTTTTTTTTGGCGCAAACCCTGTCTGTAACTCTTTACAATAACGGCTCCACCTCAGAGTCCAGTACAGCCCTCGAGCTTTTGAGTACAGAAACCTATTGTACCTCTCAACTGTAGGCAGTGTTTGGACCTCTTCGATGAGTGTCAAGTTCACTATGTCAGAGAACCACTCGACATGAGGCAAAGCAATTTGAACAATCTTATATGCAAGAAGTCGTTGCTACCACCCAAAGCACCCGGCAGCGTTGCCTCCATCTTCACCAAAATGGGAGGCTTTAGAGATGGATACGCCACCTTGATGGCGTCGACAGCTTGTACTGGCAGGGTTGATGGTTTACTTAGAACATGAACAGAAGATGCAGTTTTGCTAATTTCTACATATTTTTCTTGAGAAAATATTATATATGTCAAATATTCAACAAAAAGACAATATCATTGGACATCCTTATATAAACATAAAGAGAAGGCCCAATAGGTAGACAAAAACCTTGTTTATGTATTATTTGATTTTTCAAGTTACCTGATAATCCTTAGTGAAATCCACAAACAAATAAGTATTTTCACTTATATTGATTTTTATAAAACTGCATCTTTATTTTATTTTTTTTGGGTCTTTGATTATGTGATATGGTCATTTATATTGAACTTTTATAATTACTACATTGAACTTATTTCATCAAATCATCTCAAAGGCAACTTACATATTCTATATAGATTGAGGATATTTAAGTCAGTAAGTTTTTTAATGTGACATAATCACAGCAATTAAAAATATCAAAGTATTAATAATGTCTTATATGACTTTTACATTAATTCAATAAATTTTATTTATAGTAGTTTCCCACTCTCTTACAATCAGTTCTAAGAGAGATTGGATTGGACTTTTCAACACATTATTTATTTAATTGCATCCTCATACTTGTATCAAGCCATGACTAGTACATTAACCTAGAACCATAAATGCAACTTCGATTGAAACATAGTGTGTTTTACATTAAAAAAAAAAAAAGAAGAAGAAGCTTCAGAAACATCACTTACTGAAAAAACAACAACGACCCAAAGTATTTATTGATGCCAGTATACAGAAGAAAGCAGAAGAATGTGGGTTTACGAGTGTGGTTGGAGCATATTGTCCTTCAATGTTGCCTGTTATGCATATCTTCGTATTCAAACAGGTTGTGGGGTAGCTTGGAGTGGGTACTGAAGGTGTCCTACCGGGATCCCTGCTTGCGCTCCTTAAGCACCAGGAAGTTAGATTGGTTGGTAGCTGCTGCTCATAGCTGAAGAAAAGCTGGCATAATTGATAATACCAGCAATCACGCTTATAAGGGACGCAACACCACCTCCGGCAAAGGTCCCAGCTTTCCCGTAATAATATATGCAAAGGTGCTTTTCAGCGTCATATTTGTAACTTTTACTGCTAACCGCAGCAGCAAACAGGACAGCTAACGCTATGATGAACATTAGCCTGCTCGAGTGGAAATAGCCCAAATCAATGGAAACCAGAAAGCTAGTGTAAGAAAAACGAGTTTAAACCGGAAGCAACAACTTGAAGGAAAAATAATCAAAGAGCTCGAAAAAAGGTTAGTTTTCAAATAACTGATATGTTTTTGATTTCATAAACTGATAGTCCTCATTAACGATAATATTTCAAAGGATAGGATCACAACAACCAAACTTAATAAGAGGTTTAAAGCAATTAATATAGAAATTTACCAGGAAAACCATGCTAATACCCGATTAACGTCAGAAGGATAGCTAGCTTTTCTTTTGAAGCAGATAGAACGAGTAAACATGTCTATCATTATTCGAGCCATCACAAGAGTAAGTGCTGCAAAGAGAGCTAGACACATCGCTGGGTTTTGGGGGCAATCGTCTAACTTAAAGGATTCTACCCCATAGTGCTGTGCAAGTAAGAGTAATCCAACAATTTAATATCATTTCGATCATAAAAATGGAAGCCACTTATGACAAATAAGAGTAATAATTATGATCTGAATGATGCATGGATAAATGGTCCGTACTACCTAAATTGCATGTCAAGAATTTAGGTACCTTGCATAACCATTGTCAATAACTATAAATGGTAAATAAACTAGGAGATGATCCCAAGAACTAGTCAATGCTGATTGATTTGATGAGATTTGAGGGCTTACAGAATATACGCTGAGAAATGAACACGGGGAAGTACATAAGTTGAAAGAACAAATGAAAGAATCGTGGGCAACATGCTAGTTTCTTCTTTTAACATTTTCACTAGAAAACCAACATCTTGGAACTTTTAGAAGTACTTCAGTGATTTGATGGAAAAAAATAGCAGAAACAAATGAAATAGTTGTCATGTTCCGAAGCATGCATCGACTATGATGAAGTCTATGCAAGAAATATTTGGTTGGTAAACATTTGCTAAATCTGACGATGAAGAAAAAACAACAAGATATAGACCCATTAAAGGATAATCCATAAGATGAAGAAAACTCTAAGCAAAACTATATATTGGGGCATAGTATTTTGGTCTACCTTTGTAGCCTCTGCAGCAAAACAAGTAACAGCTGATACCAGTCCCAAGAATCCCAGGATAGAGTATATTACAACACCCTCTCTGTCCATAGTCTCTCCCACTATCTACAAAGAACAAGTATCTGTGGCTTCTTTTTCGGGAATAGGTTTGGCCTAAAGCTGTTCAACAACTTTCAGTGAGGCGAGTCGTGGATTTATAATCTCCAAGATGACGAGGACTGGAAAAAGTACTTGCTGACTTGCCCCGAAAAAAAAGGATCTCGCAATACTCTTAGCAGGGAAGTTCCAAGAGCGTTACAGTAAGAACAAGTTTGATTCAAAGACTTCGTCTTGAAAGTGCGTTTGATGAACTTTCAAACGTTACCGCTTTGTGCTTTTCATTTATGAAATAGAAAACAATTCAAACAACTACCTGGCTAGAAAAGACAGAATTTGTGGAGGATTAAGAGCTTCAGGGAGCCTAGGCCACAAATAGAGTCAAGGGCGATGATACTCCTACACAGCAGTGTGAGAGAGATAGGTGTCCCCTTCCAAGAATTAGTCCGAAGACTGAAATTAACGTTCCCTTCATGCACTGAGAAGGCTTCACACAAATTCAAACCCACCCAACGGGGCAGAGTGGACGACAATAAAAATCAATCCTATGGAAGACAAATCATAATAAAAATGCCTCGTCCCTATGTTAGAAGCCTAAAGCACATTAGGTGCCATGTGTCTACCACTTCATTATGATGTATCTGCCACGGTGACCTACGACCCATGTCTACCACGTTAGCCTTAGGTTTAGTTTTTGAAAGTTTGTTGAATTTTAATGAAAAATTTTAAATTTAGTTTTTGAAAGTTTGTTGAATTCAAATAAAGAGTTTTGAATTCAATATTTAGAAATTTGTTGAATTCAAATGTAGAATTTAATTTTTGAAAGTTTGTTAAATTCAAATGTAAAATTTTAAATTTAATTTTTGAAACTATATAACTCTCTATAAATAGAGTATACTCGATTCTTGTAATTTTTATAAATTTCAAATTAGGGTTTGCTTCAATTTAAAGATTTTAAATTTTGACTATAGATCATTTTGAAATTAACCTTTCTTTCACCCTCCTTTGCTCCAGGGATTCCTCAGACAGCTGAATGAGGAAAAGGTTATTAATGCTGGATGTTCTTAATTTGGAAATAATCAAAATTAACAATACCTTATAAAATACGATCTAACGAAAAAGTGAAAAGAAAAGTCACAGTATAGTCGACGACCGTGTCAAGGACCACGGGAGCTAGCAAGACTTGACGTGGTCTGATTCTGTAGTCCTTCCGAGCATCTCCACAATGATTTGCATCAATCTTTACGGTTCCAAGAATTCTTCAGTCCATAATGACACTTTTTCAAGTTGGAGTTGTGATGTTTCCACGGAGATAGAATCGGATGTGTGATGAAAAATCAAACCAGAATGTATAAACCACGACAACAAGGACAAACAACATTCAAGAAACGTATGCTTTCCTCTGACTTATCTGTTTAGTACGTTTCTCACACACAAAGGTTATCAAGCAAATCGCTTATGAGGCTGCCAAAAGACAAAACACATCCAATATAAGGTTTCGTTTTTGGATGACATTTCATTTGCGTCCCGTGACCTCTTTATTCGTTTGTTCCCGATGAGAAAGCTAAGGATTCATGATATAGCGTTCCCTTAGGGCAGCGTGAAAGATGCTCAAATACTAGTCATACGGAAGAAATGAGCCCAAGACTAAAATCAACCATCCTTCCGGTAAGTGAATAATGGTATGAGAGCGAGAGGCTTACGGAAGCTTATCCATCTGAAAATCTTTAAAATTTTGATATACATAACCTAAGCCACAAACACAATTAAGGGCATCAAAAAGTTTAATGTAGGTCCCTCGTACTATAAATTGATTGTGACTAATACTATAAAACAATATGTGAAAAATGGGTATTGAACTTGAAACCTTTTAGAGAAAGGAGAGCTCAAGTCTTTGATAGTTACATTGAGCTACTAGAAAATTGATAAAGAAATAATTATAGAAATAGAACCGTCAGAGATAAAAAATAAATAAAAAAAATTGGTCGCTTTTAGGTGTATAAAATTTAAATTACATATACCTTTTTTATATTCATTTGTATTTGTTGTGTATGTGTTTGCTACACAATTTGTTCTGATTTATAACAACTGATATTGTCATTGTTCTTCTTGTTACTACTCACCTTCCATGTCTTAATTTTTGCTCCAGTTATGGAATTAATAAAAGATTTTCTGACTCATACAAGACAATACAGTATTTTATTTGGTTGAATAGTAACTTTTCATAATTGTTATCAACTATGTTTGCCAAATATTGACCTTTTCTTTTCCTGGTGTTGGAAACAATTGGATCCCTTCATGGTGTGAAATTTAATCTTTCATTTTTTCACACATTTTCTTTCCTTGTTCAAGTTTGAGGTTTGATTACTTGTTGTGCAAGTAATACCCTTTTTTGCAAGGTTCTTTATGAACGAGTCCTCCCCCCCCCTCCGCATTCTACCATGCATAAGAACATCAAGGATCTATTAGACGAAAATCATACACTAAAGAAAAAATTCTCGTTATATTAAAAAAATGAAATGTCTTATATGGCTTGTTTATTAATTCGATAGTTTTTAATTTATATTAGTTTCCAATTCTCTTACATGTATCAAGCCATGAATTGTACTTTACCCAAAAACCATAAATACAACTTAGATTAAAGCATAGTGTGTTTTACTTAAAACAAATAGAGGTTAAGAAACATCAATTACTGAAAAAAAACAACAATCCAAAGCATTCATTGATGCCAGAAAACAGAAGAAAAAAGAAGAATGTGGGTTGAATCAGAGAAGATGATCGTTTTGGAGACTGATTGGAGCATATTGTCCTTTAATGTTCCCTGTTATGCATGTCTTCATGTTCAAGCAGGTTGTGCGGTGGTTTGGGGCAGGCACTGAGGGTGTCCCCCAGGGATCCCTCCTTGCGCTCCATAAGCACCAGGAAGATAGACTGGTTGGTTGCTACTCTTCTTAGCTGAAGAAAAGCTGGCATAAGTGATAACACCAAGAATCACGCTTGTAAGGGATAAACAGGCACCTATGGCAAAGACTCCAGGTTTCACGAAATAAATTGTGCAACTGTAGGTATCAAAGCCATCAACGCCAAAGTCGTCTGGACTTCTACTGCTATACAGAGCACCAATCAGAAGGAGAACTAAAGCTGTGACAAACGCTGACCTGTTCGAGCATAAGTAGCCCAAATCAATGGAAAACCAGAACGCTGACCTTATTTCTTTTTACATGCCTTTGATTTCATGAACCGATAGTCCTCATTAACGATAATATCTCAAAGGATAGGACCACAACAACTAAAAAGAGGATTAAAGCAATTAGTATAGTTATTTACCAGGAAGCCCGTGCTACTTTCCAATTAACGTTGGAAGGAAAGTTAGCTTTCTTTCTGCAGCAGATACAACGAGTTGAGATGTCTATGATTATTCGAGCAATCAGAAGAGCCAGTGCTGCAGCAAAAGCTAGAAACATTGCTGGGTTCGGGGGTAACTAGCAACTATCAAATTGAGAAGGCTGTGGAAATAAGAGTGGTCCAACAGTTCAGCATCGCTTTGATCATAAAATTGAAGACCACCAGTGACAAATAAGAATAATAGGTGTGATTCGAATGATGTATGGATAAATATTCCTTGCTACCTAAACTGCGTCAAGGTTTTATGTACCATACATAACCAAGAACTATAAATTTTAAATGTCAACAAGCACCTAGCTCAATTGGAGCAGGTGCTGCCTGTGACCAAAGAGGTCCCAAGAACTAGCCAATGCTGGTTGAGTTGATGAAACTTGAGGGCTCATTGAACATATACTGAGTAGTGAACGCAGAGAAGCACGTAAATTGAAGAACCCATGAAGGAATCATGGGCAACAGGCTAGTTTCTTCTTTTAACTTTTTGACTAGTAAACAACGTCTTGGACTCCTTTAGAAGTATTTCAATGAGTTGATGTAAAGAAATAACAGAAACAGATGAAATATTTATGATGTTCCGACGCATGCATCGACTATTTGGTTGGTAGACATTTGCTCATGATGAAGGAAAAACAAGATGATGATCTTAAATGGACCCATTAAAGGATAATCCACAATATGAAGGAAAATCTAAGCAAAACCATATATTTCCATATAGTGTTTTGGTTTACCGCTAGCCTTTTAGCCTCTGCAGCAAAACCAACAGCAGCTGATATCAGTCCCAGGAGTCCCAGGATAGTGCATATCACTACATCCTTTCCATCCATAGTCTCTCCCTCTCTTTTCAAAATCCAAGTATCCGTGGCTCCTTGTTTGAAAACTGGTTTGGCCTGAACCTGTTCAACAACTTTCAGTGTGGCGAGTCGTGGATTTATAATCTCCAAGATCATAAGGGCAGGAAAAGGTACTTGCTGACCGGCCCGGGAAAAAAGGAACTCGCAATACTTTAATCTTAGCTGGGAAGTTCCAAGAACATTATTGTAAGAACAAGTTTGATTAATGAATTTTTAAGGTTATCGCTCTATGTTTTTCATTCAGGAAATAGAAAACAATTCAAGCGACAACTTGGTATCAGAACAGAAGAGGAGAAAAGCAATCTCTCTCAATTCAAACGATCGTTCCGTTCATTTGAAAGACTTCAGTTGGTCAACTATTACAATGACAGCAATATGTGACAAGGACAGACGAGGGATAAGAACTTGCAACACTAGACCTGAACAAAGAAAGATCTTTCAATACTTTAATCTCGATTTCTTAGCAGTCAATTACGGAGAAGAGTGTGACCAGAACATGGAGAACATGATTGTGAGAACATGTCCGATGATTAGTTTGTTTCTTTATTTGAGTCAACGACAAAATAACAAACAGATAGGACAAGGGGTATCAGACAGAAGACGAGAAGGATGATCCATCCTTCGAAAAGGAAGATAAACGAGGAATCGAAGGGAATACTGGACCAACCTTGTTAAATTATCAATTCAGAGAACATTGGTCGGTTTCAAGGCTTATCTCTTGTGTCAACATCTTTGATTATTGTTTGCCTGGGGTTAAACTTACGGAGAACATAATACCAGTGCATAATACTAATAATACTGAAAAATTAGGGATATCAGCACATACTATTTCCTTAAAACTTGTTTTGGAACAAATTTGTAGAAATATCTTTCTGTTTGAGAGAATAATAGAGAAGATACAATATTCATCTCTTAAAAGGATTGGGTAGGGGACAGGGACCACGTATGAGGCTATCTTGAACATGGTGCACACGTAGGAGGAACAAAAACAAGATTCTATTGAATACTTAACAAGTAAACTATGATCAAAATGCAAACGCTGATACAACTTTGTTTTTGGATTTAGTATCTCAGATGCTATATGAGTCTGAACTTTCTACGGAAAACCCTTGCGATTAGTTTAATCCTTTGGTAAACTTCCACAGCTTCAAGACAAGGGTTCAGATCGCCTTCCTTGTCTTGAGCACATATTCGATTGTTGTCCAAGGTCATTGGTTATCATTTTGAGAGAAGCTATTTAAAAAGTTCGTCTAGAGTAAATAGTTAATGAGCGAATGATGTAGAATTTGGTACGAAGCTATGACGCTTGTTTCTGACCAAGACATTGATCTTGGGTGATTAAACATGAAGCGTTACACTAAGAACTATGGATTCATATTCACTCCATGGGTTTTTAATGCTATATTAAAATCTATTTCTTCTTTAAAACTGAATTGCTGTGAGAGATAATATTTTTATATCCAAAGATGTCATGTTAGGTTGTAAATAATGTTGAATATTCAAGGAGAACATTGAAATTTCAATGTCCACTTTTGATAAAATTTTGGGAAACTTTTTAAAGATGCCTTGCGTTGACATAACGGTTACTTAATATTCAAAGAGAAAGCATCATTTGAGAAACTTTTTTAACAAACCACCTCCAATGCCTCATCTAAAGGTTTTTGGTTACCTATATTTTACCATGAACATATATCTTAAGGATAATTTGCATCCAAGACAATCGTTTTTTCAAAAAAAATTTATTTATGAACACACTCAAACTCATTTGGGTGTCTAACTTAGGATCAAGAGGTTCTAAGTCTTGTTAACTTCATTATTAAGCTTGCAAGCAATTGACTCCAAAATAATCTTGAGCTTATTCATGGGAGATCCATAAACAACAAAAGGACAAAAAAAACATAAGATAGAATCAAAGAGATTCTTTGTTAGCAAACTTCCATGGGACATCCACACGCCCAAAAACTTAAGAAAGTAATGGAAGCATAAGGATTTCTGTAGTAGTGCATATTTGTTCTTTCCAGGTCTATTAGAGAATCAGAACGTTTAGAAAGACAAATATAAAGGTTCGAGTTTCGTTTTCATTTTACGGAATTGTATTTAGTTTTCAACTTCTATAATTCCCCAGAAATTCCAGCAACTCTGCTCTTGCACTTTGTTAATTTGGGGCACTGTTTTGTCGTTCCAATACAAAGACGGTATCGGAGTGTGAAAGCCAATTTATTGTTCAAACACCTTAAAAAGCATGTTGACCGTGGCATTATCAAAGGGGTTTTCTTCTCATAAGCCAGTTAAGAAAAAGAAAAAAGAAAAAAAAAGGCTTTCAACATGATATCAATTAAGTAGACATATTTTGACTCTTGAACCACTTTTATTATACATAATATTAAAGTTTAAATTTTAAGGAAAGTATTCTTTAGTCCTAGAATTAGGTAGGCCATCGTTTTGAATCCAGCGTTTGTTATTTAGTACTAATATACTGACCCATTGTACTTCTCATTCATAAATGCATTCTCTTTCTTAAAGCCCAGGTTATGAGAAAAAGTTGACTTTTTAACCAAGTATAGTATTATTTTATTATAGACAATGTCTCTTCTTCAACCTAAACCCTGTTTGGCTGAGTGTTTTTTAAAAGCCTTAACTAGCCTGCTGCCACTCTTTCTGCTTCGTCTTTGTTTCAAAATGACAAAAAACAGAGCATTTCCTTTAACCAAGTCAGACCACTTTTCCCCGTTTTGCGTTACGAACTAGTGAACCTTTGACAGACCAAACACGTTCATTGCCTTCATTTTCCTCTCTATTTTTCGCAACCCCTTTCCATAACTTCTCCTTTACAACAACAATGGCTCCACCTCAGAGTCTAGGACAGCCCACGAACTTTTGAGTACAGAAACCTATTGTACCTCTCAACTGCAGGCTGCCTTTGGATCTCTTTGATCAGTGTCAAGATCAATAGGTCAGAGAATTACTCGACATGAAGCAAAGCAATTTCAACAATCTTATAAGTAAGAAATCGATGCTGCCACCCAAAGCACCGCAGCATTGCCTCCTACTTCACCAAAATGGGAGTCTTTGAGCTGAACACGCCACCTTGATGGCCGTCTACAGCTTGTACTGGAGGGTTGAAGATTTACTTAGAACATGAACAGAAGATACAGTTTTGCTCATTTCTCATGGGCCTTGATGAATCCTACGCAGCACTCAGAATGCAAATCTTACTAATGAAACCACTGCCATCCTTTAGGCCCACGCCATCATTACTGCCGAAGAAAATTGCTGGAAATCATGGGTAACAAGGCCGAAGCAGAATCAAAGTTTGTCAACAAACAAGGCAATCGAGAGGCTGACCTCAGAAGAGGTACAATCGCATATTTCAGTACTTCATTCTATTATTGGATTATGGATATGGTGGAAGTAATCATATTATTGATAATTTTTAAATGTTGCACCTGGCACCCAAACTAGAATTATCCTCAAAAAGATTTAGCTGATTCCACTTGGCCTTTTACTTTTCTCAATTCAAATGTAAGATGATCTTGGTTTCAGAACATCACTAGAGAAAACCAGTATTGAGTTTCATTTTTCATTAACTTTGGTATATTGCAAGATTTTTATGAGAAAATTTAAAGGGACCAAGCAAATTAAGAGTGAACCATATCACCTAGTGCCACAACAAGGATGTCAAAAAAGTAGCTTAGGAGAGATTTTAGAAACCAACTTTTGTAAATTCAATCACTATTTGTCATGGAATTTCTAGTTAGAGTCAACTTTATTATGTTATAAAAAAACAAAAAAAAAATACATTGCCTTAAATGACTTTTACACTAGTACACTGAATTGTTTATATCGGTAGTGTCTCATTATCTTATAATTAGTTTCAAAATAGAATTGAATTAGGCTTTTGGAATATTCCTATTAACAAGAAACTCAATGGCTATCATATCTACATGGGAGGTTGAAATACTTTGATTTTCTGGATTCCATTTGGATTTATGGAGCCACAATTGCAAGAATTTGGTCACATTAGAGGAAGACTTGAACCTTTGATTTCATTCAAGAGAGACACATACTTCCATGATCTCGTTCAAAGGAGATCAAAAGAAGCCCCAAATTCTCCACAAATCAAACCATGAATATTTGGGGAATTATCACAACCATTGAGCAAAAGTATATTATTATACCTTATAAAGATACATCCAACTTGTGAAACATAATGTGTTTTACTTTAAACACCAGTTGCTGAAAACCAAAAACAATCCAAAGAATTTATTGATACCATAAAACAAAAGAATGTGATTGAACCAAAGAAGATCGTCGATTTTGAGACTAATTGGAGGACATTTTCTTTTAAATGTTGCATGTCATACATGTCTTCATGTTCAAACAGGTTGTTGAGGGGGTTGGGGTGGGAACTGAGGGTGTCCCATGGGCATCTCTCCTTTCGGGTGTCCCACAGGTTGCTGAATGTGTTGGGGTAAAAACTGAGGCTGTCCCATAGGTATCCCTCCTTGCGGGTGTCCCACAGGTTGTTGAATGGGTTGGGGTGTGAACTGAGCCTGTCCCATAGCCATCACTCCCTGCGGGTGTCCCACTGGTTGAACGGGTTGGGGCGGGAACTGAGGCTGTCCCATGGGTATCCCTCCTGCTGTCCCATGAGCCCCGGGAGGATGGGCTTGTTGGTTTCCACTGTTCTTTCCTGAAGAAAAGTTCATATAATTGACAACACCAAGAATCACACTTATAACGGACGCACAGGCACCTCCGGCAAAGACTCCAGGTTTCACGTAATAAATCATGCACTGAAGGCCGTAATCGTTATAGAATTCGTAAGGACTTCTGTTGCTAGACGCAGCACCAAACAGCAAGACGGCTAACGCTATGATGAACATTAACCTGCTCGAATAGAAATAGCCCAAATCAATGGAAAACCAAAACGCTATCGCATCTAGAACGAGTTTAAACGGAAGCAACAACTTGAAAGAAAAACAAGCAAATAGCTCAAAAAAGGGTTAAATTTTAATGTTACTAGTTCTTTGACGCAAGTAAAATCACAAATTTTCTTTTTTAGCATATATCTATTGTATATGATTTGAGGGAAATTATAGATGCTTTCAAGATAAGACTATTAAACTACTAATTTTGTTAGTCAAAATCAAGAAAATAGTATGTGAAAAAACATTAATACTCATGAATATTAAACCCTCTAAAGTGAATATTATGTTGTATCATAATTGAAAGATTCTAAACTTAATTTTCTCTTATCTAAGTCTATAACATTGGAGTATATTTTTATGTCTTTATATTTTCTCATTCTTAAATGAACAAATTGAACAAAGTCATACATGTTTTCAAAATCCATATAAGAGCATTTCTATTTAAGAGTATTAAAAATAATTTCATATGAATGTTTTGTTATATCATAATTAAAGGATTTCAAACTCTATTTTTTCTTAGATAAATAAATTTTAATATTTTTTTTAAAAAAAGACTAAACTCTTTCTTTAGATGAATTGTAATATTGAAGTATGTCCTTAAGTTTTTATATTATCTTTTTTTTTTCAATAAATAAATTCACATATCATCAAAAAAACAAAAAGACTAAACTCACATATGCATAAAACAAAAAAAATTGCAAATTTTCTCTCTTCCTTCTTGCTTTTAATATGCTTTTGATTCCATAAGCTGATCGTCCTCATTAACCCATAACATCTCAAAGGATAAGACCACAACATCCAAACTTAAATAAGAGGTTTAAAGTAATCAATATAGAAATTTACCAGGAAAGCCATGCTGCTACTCTGTAAAGATTAGAAGGATCTTGAGGATTGTTTCGGCAACAGATACAACGAGTTGTGACGTCTATGACTATTCGAGCTATCACAAGAGTTAGTGCTGAAACAAGAGCTAAACCCAATGCTGGATTCTGGGGTAATACGCAATAGGCAAACTGAGAAGGCTGTGAAAATAAGAGGTAATCCAACAGTTTAACGTTGCTTCAATCATAAAAACTGTTGACAGATAAGAATAATAATCATGATTTGGATGCATGGATAGACAAATGGTCCCTGCCATGGAAGCTGCATGTCAATGTTTTATGTATCATGCATAAACATTGTCAGTTACTATAAATTTTGAATGACTCCACATGACGATCTTAAATAGACCCATTAAAGGATGAGCCATAAGAAGAAGAAAATTCTAAGCAAAATCACATGTTTCCATATAGTGTTTTGGTTTACCGTAAGCCTTTGGCCCTCTGCAGCAAAACCAGTAGCAGCTGATATTACTCCCAGGACTCCCAGGATGGAGAACACCGCTATATCCTCTCCCTTCATAGTCTCTCGTTCTTGAAATTCTAAGTATCTGTGGCTCCTTGTTTTAGGATAGGTGACTTGTGGATTTATAGTCTCCAAGATCTTGAGGATAGGAATAAGTAAGTGCTCCACTTGCCCAAAGAAAACGAAAACCGCGTGCAATAATTCGATCTTGTTTCCTTAGCAGTGAAATTCCCGGAACATTATTGCAAGAACAAGCTTGATTCAAAGGCATTGTCGTGAAAGCACGTTTAACGGTTCTTTGACGTTATGGATTTATGTTTTTTTATTAGAGGAAATAGAAAACAGTGCAAAGGATAAGTTGGCCTCGATGACAACTTGGGAATCTAGTAATGCCCATGACAAGACTTTTAGGATAAAGTCGGTCAACTATGTACAATGAGGTGAGCCGTGGAATTATAATCTCCAAACCATGATGGCAGCAATATGTGACCGAAACCAGACGAAGAACAAAACTTAGCGAGACTTGACCCGAAGAAATAGAGAACTTTCAATACTTTAATCTCGATTTCTTTGCAGTCAATCACGGAGAGCATTGTGGTTAGATCATGGAGAACATGACTGGTACAACACTTCCGATGGGCGACTTTGTTTCTTTACTTGAGTCAATGAAGTCACTTGGTTAAATTATGCATAGAACTAAACAACTTGACAACTTGGTTTAATTATCAAACGGCCTGGCTTTAATTCGGTCAAACCCTGCTGCTCCTCTTCACACAAGTGGTCACGCGTCTTCTTATTCGTGCCTCTTTCATTCTACACGACCACGCCTCTTTTGGTTCTGTTGGATTTCTTCTCACAAGAAAGAAATAAAGAGATATTGGTGTGGGGGTTTTAACAACACACGGTAGGTTTTATATTTCACAAGGTGATTAACCAAAATACAAGCACACAAGCTCTAACTTTCACGATGACAATTGTCTAGTTAAGGATACATATTTATAGTTACAAAACATCTACACAGATACAAACTTCAAAATGTTATTTTAGACTTAGTCAAGTTGGCTGGTGCCACCATTGGCGGTTTGGTAGGTTCCCCCTTTCTTTGCTCTTTTTGCGAGCTGGCTACCGTCGTCATCTGTATGATGAGAGAGTGACAAAGCTGTAGATACTTTTCCTAAGGTGAGATGATGATCCCGGACCACTACGCGGTTGCTGCTTGACGTTCTTGTAAACAAGAGATAGGACCATCCAATTGTTTGACTCCATTGATCCAGCTGAAGGTACCTTATCACTGCTTCGTGGTGCCTTGTCATTCCTGCGTATGTATCTTGTGAAGGCAGAAGAGTGATGATGAGGAGAATACGTTGCATGATGTGGAGACACAGTGTGTGCTACATGAGCCGCATGATACTGGTGTGAGCTGGGTTTGGACAGCTGCACTACCTGTGTTGATTCCGAGAGTAATAATCTGAGTCCCGGTTTTACTGACAACAAGTTGGACACGCAGGTGAACGGACTTGAGCGATTTTGTCTCATTTTTCATGTATTACACACTCTGAGTCCTCGGACTGCGCGTGATCAGGTTTGATCAGGGCAGCTGCATTCCATACGTGGGCGAAAAAGCATTTTCTTTTCTTTCCTTTGACGTAGCCATTTCCTATCTTGTTTTGTCCGTTGGCTAAGAAGAAAATCAAAGTTCGGTGGGTTTATTGAATGTAAAAGAGAAAATATTGAAAGCAATATAACAACAACATTAAACTAGAAAGTTACTGAAACAAAAGGCAAGACATTTAAACACCATATTCGCAGGGCCATCGGCCTGCTATAGCACTAGCATAACATTATGCTGAAATGAGGTAAAAGATCTTTATAAAAAAAAGAGAGAAAAGATCCTTTTAGTACATAACTTGCGCTTCAAGCCAGTAACCTCACTTATGCTGAAACTTCCTTCTAGACGAGGCTTTCCTCATACTTGACTGCATGTAGGTCTTCCATCTTTTTCCTTGAGACTTTTTTCAAACTTCCTCCTAGTTTTCTTTGCGTTTGACTTTTCTTCATTCTTCTTCCTTGAAACTTCCTAAAAGCTTCCTCCTGGTTTCCTTTAGGTTTTGACTGAGGTCAGCCATCATTGCTTATTCAAATCAATGGCTTTAACAGGCTAGTAAGGCTACACCACATACTCTTGCATTTCGTGCAAGTGAGCTGGAGCAGAGAAATCTGGGCACACAGGCATTTGGTCATCTCGGTCGGGAGCGTGATCTATCTGGCGAGATCTGCTCATGTTCAAGTTGGATTGATTTCTGGCAGGCTTTGGGTTAGACGGAGCCAATTTGATGTGCCACAGATTTGTGGACAACTTATCTGCATATTGGTCCACAGGGATGATAGTTACAAGGCCATTAAAGAATTAATCTCAATATTACGCAGATATTAAATCATCATAAAATATGTTACTCCAAATATCATAACACTTACCCAGAGCACAACCTCGACGATAAGGTTATTATTTGAAGGGGGATGGGATGTTACGTACACAGTTCCAGGGCCTCTAACGATCATACTATAAGGAAGGCATGTGTCAAAACCTAGCCTGGAAAAGGGGCAAGAATGCTTCTTGTCGTGCCTCCTATGAACCTTATGTCCATGTTATAGGCTACTGGGTAGTAGGAGCTGGGAAACTCTTACAAGAACGAGACTTGTATGGAAAGGGTAGCTTTTGTTGAAATGCCGGTTCGTATCAATTTTTTTTTTTTTTCCTTTCAATGAACACAAAGGTTGTTATTTCCCCTTAATAAAGCAGATTCCTTTAATCCAAAATCGTCACTCGTTATCTAGCTACGTGCTTCGATTTGCAGGCACATAACAGTAATTCTACATGCACATGCTTATCAAATCGTGGCCAATAGCAAGGATAGGTGCCTAAAGAATACCGTAAGTTTTTCCTGTTGACTAGGAACACTAAGTATTTCGTCCTTTACATAAATGTGTTCTAGTTAGAAACACCATTTACTGAAAACCAAAACAATCCAAAGAATTTATTGATACTAGCAAACAGAAGAAAGTGGAAGAATGCTCTGCCATTCTCGTTCCCCTCCCTAAAGCCACAACTTGGTTGCCACCTAATCAAGCAGAAAAGAAGTCTCAGGCTTCAAACGGGGAAAAAGGGGAAGCTCAAGCTCAAGCTCAAGCACGGAAAAGCAAGCATATTTCTTAACTTTGATCCATTCAACTCGAGCTCCAAAGGCTTCGGCTACTGAAGAAAAATTTAAATGATTTTACTGATGCCAGTCCAAGAGCAGAATGTGATTGAAAAAGACTCAATGTGTTCTAAATACTGATTGCAGCATAATGTCATCCGACGATATCAAAAAACTACTGATCATTTAAATTGTCTTCTGATATTGTTATCTTCATGAACAAAAATGGGTTCGTAGGTGGTGCTTTTTGGTGGGAACCGAGGTTGTCCCATGGCTATCCCTTCTTCGTTTTGAGTTGAAAGTAGTGCCCGATGGGTCGCGCCTGTTCTTTGAGGAAGTCACGTAGACATAATAAGTAAGATCAAGAGCCACACTTGTAAGGGACAAAAGGTCACCTCCATAAAAAAGCCCAGGGTTCACAAGATTGCAAGGGGAAGAACTGAATACAACGCCAGTCAACAGCAAAGGTAAGGGTATGACAAATGTGAACCTGCAGATTGCGAAGCAGACCATTCAAATCGGAAACCAGTGTGAAATAGACCATTTTAAGTGAGAACCAATTGGTGGTTGATAGTCATCTCTTAACCCCACCACAAAGATTAAAAAGCAAAAGCCAAAAGACAAATGCAAGGTTAAAAAAATTATTGATGAAACATTCGACAATGCATTTCATTTGTAAATGAATTTCATTTCATTCTCAAGGGCATTGGAGATGACAACTCCCATACTAGAGAAAAGTAATTTTAAGGTGAAGTTTATTTGAAGAAAAGATCTTCCAATCTTTGAAGTTCATTTTTGGATAGTCTTTTGGGCCTTCTATACCATAATAGTTCCAATACGTGGCCTCAAGCAAGAAACTAACGGGAGCATGAGATTTCTTTCATCTTGTATAATTACTCCTTCCAGGTTTGGATTGCTAGCCCTAGCCAATTATGTGTATAAGGCACGACAGTTTCTCTACCATTCAAAGCAAAGAAACGTAAAAAATCAATGTTTTCTAGGAACGGGAGCAACAAATGCAGAAATTCAATCACTAATTTAAAGGAAACTATATTAATAAAAAGATTATCTGAATCATACATGACAATATGGTATTTTATTTTGTTAAAAAGTAACTTTCCATAGCTGTTATCAACTATGTTTGTCAAAATATTGAACTTTTCTTTTCTTTGTGTTGGAAGTAATTTGATCCCTTCGTGGTGTGAAATTGAATCTTTCATGTTTTCACACATTTTGTTTCCCAGTTGAAGTTTGAGGTCTGACTACTCTATTGTGCTGGTAATACCTTTTTTTGGAAGGGTAGTGACGATAAAGTTTTTTTTTCTCTGTTTTTTCATTTTTTTTCCATTCTACCATGCACATGAACATCAAGGATCTATTAAATGAAATAAATACACTAAATAAAAATTCTCGTTATATTAAGAAAATAAAATTTTTTGTATGGTTTTTATATTAAATTATATATATATATATATTAAATCAGTTTTAAGGGAGGATTGGATGGGACTTTCCATACAATGATCAAGCCATGAATAGTACTTTTAACTTCGAACGATGTATACGACTCGTACTGAAACACAATATGTTTTACATAAAAAATACTACTTAAGAAACACCACTTACTGAAAAACAACAACAACCGGAAGTATTTATTGATGCTAGCAAATAGAATAAAACAGAAGAATGTGCATTGAAGAAAAGAAGATCATCGTTTTCGAGACCGATTGGAGAGTATTGTCCTTTGATGTTGCCTGTTATGCAGGTCTTCATGTTCAAACAAGTTGTGGAAAGGTTTGGGGTGGGTGCTGAGGGTGTCCCACAGGTATCCTTCCTTGCGCACCACCATAAGCGCCAGGAAGATAGACTGGTGGGTTGCTACTGTTCTTAGCTGAAGAAAATGAGGCACAATTGATAATACCAAGAAATCACGCTTATAAGGGACGCACAGGCACCTCCGGCAAAGCTCCAGGTTTCACGTAATAAAACATACAAAGGTAGTCTTCAACATCATAGTATTCTTCAGGACTTTTATCGCTGTACGGAGAACCAAACAGAAGGACACATAACGCTGCGCCGAACGCTGAAAACTGGTCGAGTAGAAGTAGCCCAAATCAATGGAAAACCAGAAAGCTAGTATCAAAAAAAAAAAATCAAGTTTAAACCGGAAGCAATAACTTGAAGGAAAAACAAGAAAAAGGTAAGTTTTCACTATTGCCGGTTTGTCTTCTCCCTTAAAATCGGCTTGTACGTGTTGGATGTGGCTCGTAGTTAGCACGTTTCCTTCTCTTATTGATTCTCTTGTTACCAATGACATGAGGCGGCACTACTTCCCATTCCTCTAATCTTTCTCCTTTATCATAGGTGGTTACTGGGACATGGGGACTTTGTTTTTCAACCACTAACACCTCTTGTTATTTTCAAGGGAGGGTAGTTATAGGTGGAAGCAATTTGAGTTTTGAAGCTGGAAAAAGATACTCTAATTGTGTAAGCATAGTGAGATACAACACAACAAAGGGAAAATAGAAAAAAAAAAAAAAAAGAGCTGAGAGAAAAACACCAAGAAAGAGTTGTGCGGCTAGATTTATGTAGATCTAAGGGCATATTTTACTGCAGTTTTTAGTGTAGTGTAGATTGTTGTGCCACATATGCATAACAATAAAGAAAAGAAGGAAATTTGTAAGCCATTATTATTTGATTCTTATGCACTTCCTTGTATCTTTAAAGGAGTGCTTAAAGAATGTGTTTGGTGGAAAATTTCTATGAGAAAACTTATATATTGTTGATTACAAGTAGAGAAAGAAATCTCTCCTAACTTTATTTATGAATATAAGCAATTATTGGTTGAATCACGTAAATTTGTGTATTCTCTTGTGTGATTTTATATTTCTCATTTAATTTTGTATTTAGCTATCATCCGAAATAATATCTTAAGCTTAGAGAAAAGTTCATTTTGATAATTAATTTGGGCTTAATTAAAACATATCACTTACATTCTTGCTACACTTTACACACTAGTTTGTTGTTTTACACAACATTATAGAGGAAAAAAGTTTGTCCATGTATTGAAAACTACACAAGAGATTGTGAAATATGAGACATTCCAGGCATATCATCGAACTGAAGTTTTGATAGAAAGTACATCTGATGCTTTAAACCACATGCAAGTAGCTTTACCATCGAACAATTTCATGGATCCCGTTTTACTCCATTACTGGTTTTAGAAAGTGCCTATTTCAAGTATTCAGTAGTTTGATGTATGGGTGAAAGACAAAAATGATTATAAAACATGTCTTCTGTGGGTCTCTGAGACAGGCAAAATCACAAATTTTCCTCCTCTCTCTTCTTGCTTTTTATGTGCTTTTGATTTCAGAGACTGATAGTCCTCAATGACGATAATATCTCAAAGGATAGGACCACAACAAACAAACTTAATAAAGTCATTAGTTATAGAAATTTACCAGGAAAGCCGTGCTACTATTGAGATTTTCTTAGAAGGATATTGAGATTTTCTTTTGCAACAGATACAATGAGTTAGGATGTCTATGGTTATTAGAGCTATCACAGGAGACAGTGCTGCCATGAGAACTAGAAACATCGCTGGGTTTGGGGGTAGCCGGAAACTATCTAAATTGAACGCTGTGAAAATAAGAGTAATCCAAAAATTCGTCATTTCGATCATAAAAATGGAGGCCACTGATGACAAATAAGAATAATAATTATGATTTGAGTGATGCATGGATAAATGGTCCCTGCTACCTAAACTGCATGTCAAGAATTTAGGTACCACACATAACCATTGTCAATAACTGTAGGTTTTAAATAAACTAGGAGGGATGATCCCAAGAACTAGCCAATGAGTTGATGACACTTGAGGGATTACTAAATATATACTGAGAAGCAAACATAGAGAAGTACACAAATTGAAGGAACTCATGAAGAAACGAGGGCAACAATTTAGTTTCTTCTTTTCACCTTGGACTCTTTTGGAAGTATTTCAATGAGTTGATGCAAAAATAGCTGAAACAAATGAAATCTTTACCATGTTCACAAGCAAGCATTGACTCTAATGGAGTTTATGCAGCTTTTAGGACAAATTTAAATGCTTATTTCCTTACCATTGAATCTATTTTTATTCATTTCATTTTAAATTTGGTACAATGTGACAATGATTCAAATATTTTTTTGAGATGGCATCACAAATTGCCTTTTGGTTAAGATCATGTTTATTCATGTTACTGAAAGGACATCTTTTGGAATGTTTGTGGGTCAACCTTTTTAGTGTTATTGAGTAAAAAGGTGAAATTTGAGAATTATCCCAGTCATGTACAAAATTGGTTAAAATAGTTTAATTTCGATATACTACTTCCTTTGCAATGACCCTTTCTAAAAGTTAAAAGGCATTTTTTTTAATTGCTAGTCAATTTCTTCATTTTACTAACTTCCTTTAATGTTAATTAAAGTCTTTAAATACTTTTTAAATTTTTTAAAAATTGCTTCTCCGATTAATTTTGGAGAGATGGCTTATTCATGATAATAAAAGTGCATTTGTCTATAATATAAAATATTCAACAAAAAGGCAATATCATTGGACACCCTCATATAAACATAAAGAAAAGGCCTAGTAGGTAGATAAAAACCTCGTTTATGTATTATTTGATTTTTCAAGTTATCTTATAATCCTTAGTAAAATCCATAAACAAATAAGTATTTTCAATTTTAAATGTTACTGCATCTTCAATTTTTATTTTTATTTTTATTTTTATTTTTTGTCTTGGATTATATGATATGGCCATTTATATTGGACTTTTATAATTGCTACATTGAACTTATTTCATCAAATCATCTCAAAGGAAACTTACATATTCTATATAGAATGAGGATATTTGAGTCAGTAAGTTTTTTAATGTGACATAATCAAAGCAATTAAAAATATCAAAGTATTAACAATGTTTTATAAGACTTTTACATTAATTCGACAAATTTTATTTATATTAGTTTCCCATTCTCTTACAATCAGTTTTAAGAGAGATTGGATTGGACTTTTCAACACATTATTTATTTAAAAGCATCCTCATGCATGTATCAAGCCATGAATAGTACATTACCCTAGAACCATAAATACAACTTCGATTGAAACATTATGGTATTCTACATTAAAAAAAAAAATACAGCTTAAGAAACAGCACGTACTGAAAAACAACAACGACCCAAAGTATTTATTGATGCCAGTGAACAGAAGAAAGCAGAAGAATGTGGGTTGAAGCAAAGAAGATCATCGTTTACGAGTGTGATTGGAGCATATTGTCCTTTAATGTTGCCTGTTATGCATATCTTCGTATTCCAACAGGTTGTGGGTGAAAAAAATCTATAATAGGAAGAAACATACACGGTTGAAGGCAGTTAATACAAGATAGACACTGCAAAATAAGGTTTATATTAAACTAAAACATGAACAATAAAAGTAGCCTAAGAAACCATAATCGCAGGGCCAAAGGCCCTACTATTACATAGAACAGAGCATTGCTTTAACTATCTTACAAAGGGTTTTCCTTGGCTGTTTTGGTTTAAGTACATAGCCTTATATAAGCCTTGGTTAGAAAGATTTTACACGTAAACTTTTAATAAAGACTGCAGCAACCAGCCACGCTCAGATACACTTCACGCCTGTCTCGGGACTTCCAAAGTTCAGGCTAGCGTGTTGATATTTTGGACAGTTGCAGGACATGGAATGGTACTAGGCGGTTGAGTGAATATAGGGCCTGAAGTGCCCGAGTTTGCATTGAGTGATCTAGTAAACATAGCATCACGTGAGGGGCTCTTTCACGTTCCAAGGCGTCCAGGTGGTCTCCTTTAACAGTGGGGTAGCTTGGGGTGGGTACTGAAGGTGTCCCACAGGGATCCCTGCTTGCGCTCCTTAAGCACCAGGAAGTTAGACTGGTTGGTTGCCGCTGTTCATAGCTGAAGAAAAGCTGGCATAATAGATAATACCAGGAATCACGCTTATAAGGGACGCAAAAACACCTCCGGCAGAGGTTCCACGTTTCCCGTAATGATATATGCAACGGTGGTTTGCAGCGTCATATTCAGGACTTTTACTGTTAGCCGCGGCAGCTAACAGGACAGCTAACGCTACGATGAACATTAGCCTGCTCGAGTGAAAATAGCCCAAATCAATGGAAACCAGAAAGCTAGTCTAAGAAAAACGAGTTTAAACCGGAAGCAACAACTTGAAGGAAAAACAAGCAAAGAGCTCGAAAAAAAGTAAGTTTTCAATAAACTGATATGCTTTTGATTTCATAAACTGGTAGTCCTCATTAACGATAATATCTCAAAAGATAGGACCACAATAACCAAACTTAATAATGTTGGTAATCCATCCTTATCAAAAGAAGATTGAAAGTCGGAGTTGCAGCAGCAAATATTGAAACTTGGAGTCAACAAAGGCAGCAGCAGCTTTTTCCAACAGTTTTTGACAGCAAACTCTTAGCTGTCTTGGATTGATGTTTTCTACACGAAATAGACCATGGAACAACCTGGAAATATCTAGAAGATGAATTAGTATGTATATATATTAGAGGTTTGTGTTAGAAACCGTAGGTGAGAGCAAGAGAGCAAGAGAGAACTCCTAGAGAGAAAACCAGTTTCTGCAGAAACTAAAAACAGAGTATTTGTTTTTGTGTCAACTTTGATAGCTTGTAACTTTCTCTCTACTAAATGAAATTTCATGTTTCTTGCCCAGATCTCTTCCTTGTCTTGTCTAGTTTATCTTTGAAACAAATTTCGTTTTATTCCGCTGCGTATTGAGTGAGATACCGATCCTACAAATAAGAGGTTCAAAGCAATTAATACAGAAATCTACCAGGAAAACCATGCTGCTACCCGGTTAACGTTGGGAGGATAGCTAACTTTTCTTTTGGAGCAGATAGAACGAGTTGAGACGTCTATGATTATTCGAGCTACCACAAGAGCAAGTGCTGCAGTGAGAACCAGAAACATCGTTGGGTTCGGAGGGCAATCATCTAACTTAAGGCGTTCAAGCCCTTTGCGCTGTGGAAGTAAGAGTAATCCAACAATTTAATATCATTTCGATCATAAAAATGGAGGCCACTTATGACAAATAAGAGTAATAATAATGATCTGAATAATGCATGGATAAATGGGCCTTACTACCTAAATTGCATGTCAGGATTTTAGGTACCATACATAAACATTGTCAATAACTATAAATGTTAAATAAACTAGGAGATGATCCCAAGAACTAGTCAATGCTGATTGAGTTGATGACATTTGAGGGCTTACAAAATATATATTAAGAAATGAACACAGTGAAGTACATAAAGTGAAAGAATAAACGAAAGAATCATGGGCAACATGCTAGTTTCTTCTTTTAACATTTTCACTAGAAAACCAACATCTTGGACTCTTTTATAAGTACTTCAGTGAGTTGACGCAAACAAATAGCAGAAATAAATGAAATATTTGTCATGTTCCGAAGCATGCATTGACTATGATGGAATTTATGCAAGAAATATTTGGTTAGTAAACATTTGCTAAATCTCATGATGCAGGAAAAACAACAAGATGACGATCTTAAATAGACCCAGTAAAGGATAATCCATAAGATGAAGAAAACTCTAAGCAAAGCTATATATTTAGGCATAGTATTTTGGTTTACCTTTATAGCTTCTGCAGCAAAACTAGTAACAGCTGATATCAGTCCCAGGAGTTCCAGGATAGTGCATATCACTACATCCTTTCTGTCCATAGTCTCTCCCACTCTCTTCAAAGTACAAGTATCTGTGGCTTCTTTTTTGAGAATAGGTTTGGCCTAAAGCTGTTCAACAACTTTCAATGAGGCGAGTCGTGGATATATAATCTCCAAGATCACGAGGACTGGAAAAAGTACTTGCTGACTTGCCCCGAAAAAAGGATCTCGCAATACTCTCAGCAGGGAAATTCCAAGAACGTTACTGTTAAGAACAAGTTTGATTCAAAGACTTCGTCTTGAAAGCGCGTTTAATGAACTTTCAAACGTTACCGCTTTGTGCTTTTCATTTAGGAGATAGAAAACAATTCAAACAACAACCTGGCTAGAAAAGACAGAATTTGTGGAAGATTAAGAGCATCAGGGAGCCTAGGCCACAAATACAGTCAAGGGCAATGACACTTCCTACACTGCAGTGTGAGAGAGATAGGTGTCCCCTTCCAAGCTTTAGTCCGAAGACTGAAATTAACGTCCCCTTCATGCACTGAGAAGGCTTAACACAAATTCAAGCCCACCCTACAAGGCAGAGTGGACGGCAACAAAAATCAATCCTATGGAAGACAAATCACAATAAAATGCCTCGTCCCTACCTTTGCTCCAAGGATTCCTCATACAGCTGAATGAGGAAAAGGTTATTAATGCTGGATGTTCTTAATTTGGAAATAATCAAAATTAACAATACATTATAAAATACGATCAAACCAACGAAAAAGTGAAAAGAGAAGTCACAGCATAGTCGAAGACTGTGTCAAGGACCACGGGAGCTGGCAAGACTTGACGTGGACTGATTTTGTAGTCTTTCCTAGCATCTCCACAATGTTTTGCATCAATCTTTACGGTTCCTAGAATTCTTCAGTCCATAATGACACTCTTTTCAAGTTGGAGTTGTGATATTTCTAAGGAGACAGAATAGGATGTGTGGTGATAAATCAAACCACAATGTATAAACCACGACAATAAGGACAAGTAACTTTCAAGAAAAGTATGCTTTCCTCTGTCTTATCTGTTTATTACGTTTCTCACACACAAAGGTTATCAATCAAATCGCTTATGAGGCGGCCAAAAGACAAAACACATCCAATATAAGGTTTCGTTTTTGGATGACATTTCATTTGCGTCCCGTGACTTCTCTATTCGTTTGTTTCCGATGAGAAAGCTGAGGATTCATGATATAGCGTTCCCTTAGGGCAGCGTGAAAGATGCTCAAATACTAGTCATACGGAAGAAATGAGCCCAAGACTAAAATCAACCATCCATCTGGCATGAGAGCGAGAGGCTTACGGAAGCTTACCCATCTGAAAATCTTTAAAATTTTGATATACATAACCTAAGCCACAAACACAATCAAGGGCATCAAAATTTTTTAATATAGGTACCTCATACTATAAATTGATTGTGACTAATACTTCAAAAAATATGTGAAAATTGGGTGTTAAATTTGAAACCTCTTAGAGAAAGGAGAGCTCAAATCGTGGCTGGTTATCTAGCTACGTGCTTCGATTTGCAGGCACATAACAGTAATTCTACATGCACATGCTTATCAAATCGTGGCCAATAGCAAGGATAGGTGCCAAGGAATACCGTAAGTTTTTCCTGTTGACTAGGAACACTAAGTATTTTGTCCTTTACATAAATGTGTTCTAGTTAGAAACACCACTTACTGAAAATCAAAACAATCCAAAGAATTTATTGACACTAGCAAACAGAAGAGAATGGAAGAATGCTCTGCCATTCTCGTTCCCCTCCCTGAAGCCACAACTTGGTTGCCATCTAATCAAGCAGAAAAGAAGTCGCGGGGCTTCAAACGGGGAAAAAGGGGAAGCTCAAGCTCAAGCTCAAGCATGGAAAAATAAGCATATTTCTTAACTTTGATCCATTCAACTCGGGCTCCAAAGGCTTCGGCTACTGAAGAGAAAAATTTAAATGATATTACTGATGCTAGTCCAAGAGCAGAATGTGATTGAAAAAGACTCAATGTGTTCTAAATACTGATTGCAGCACAATGTCATCTGACGATATCAAAAAGCTACTTATCATTTAAATTGCTTCTTAGGTGGTGCTTTTTGGTGGGAACCGAGGTTGTCACATGGCTATCCCTTCTTTGTTGGGAGTTGAAGTAATGCCCGATGGGTCGCGCCTGTTCTTTGAGGAAGCCACGTAGACATAATAAGTAAGATTAAGAGCCACACTTGTAAGGGACAAAAGCGCACCTCCATAAAAAAGCCCAGGGTCCACAAGATTGCAAGAGGAAGTACTGAGTAGAACGCCAGTCAACAGCAGAGGTAAGGCTATGACAAATGTGAACCTGCAGATTGCGAAGCAGACCATTCCAATCGGAAACCAGTGTGAAATAGACCATTTTAAGTGAGAACCAATTGGTGGTTGATAGTCATCTCTTAACCCCACCACAAAGATTAAAAAGCAAAAGCCAAAAGACAAATGCAAGGTGAAAAAAATTATTGATGAAACATATTATTGATGAAACATACGATTCATTTCATTCTCAAGCCTAAGTTTTGATGGAGAGCATATTTGAGGCCACAAACAGCACGGTTCTATATACTAACTAATGAATTTATAGAACGATTTCCCACCACTCAAGGTTTTATATTTCGACATGTCAAAGGTCAAGTCTTATATTGAAAAGATCTGACTAAATTGAGAGTTTGAGGATCCTGTTAACAATTTTTCTTAAGAGATAAGAAAAAGGGAATCAGACCCAAATGAGATTTTTATGAGCAATTATTAGAGAAATCTTACCAGGAAAGCGCAAAACAAATCACTGCTACTCTCCACCTAGAGTCAGAAGAATAAGTACTTCTTTTGCAGCAGCAGATACACCTAGTCGCAGCATTTATAATTATTTGAACCACCACAAGAGCAAGTGCTGCAGTTGTACCAAGATACATAGCAGGACTCACAGGGCATGTAGAACCAACGAGCGAAGAAAAGAGAACCTCAGGAGCCTGAGTAGAAAACGGTGGAAAGTTTTAGCGTTGCTTCTATTATAAAACTGATGATCAGAGGGGCAAAAGAACAAAAGTTAAAAAAACCCAAAACTTTCTTTTGTGTATGTTAGCAACGATCATGTTTGATATATGATCGTAGTTGTATTGATTAGAAGTCTATTAGAAGGCGTTACTATCATTTGGAATCTGAAATGCGAACAAAGTAGGAAAGTGAACAGAAACAGAGAGAAATTTGCTGGCATAACTAATATTTGATACTTAAAAACGAAAAGGCAGAAAAAGGAACAAACCGAAACTGAAAGAGAACTGCGGAGAACAAACAATGGACTACAAAGAGGACACATACTAAAACATCTAGGTAAATATTATAATCCTTCCACTGCTGAGAAAAGGCTAGTGCGACACCAATTCAATCAAAAGGACGAGATATTGAAAGTTGGCTAGGCCCTGCAAGTATGCCCAAGAACTGGGGGAGAAGTTCAACTGCGTTCCACCATATATACGCAAGGGCTGTGGATAACAATTTTTCACTTCAACAACTACTTCTTATCCACTGGTGTAGTGATTTGGCAAAGCTTTGATATGCGAAAGAGTTTTAATATTGATAACACTTAAAACAGGAATGGTATGTAAAGAAATAGATTAAAAACAGATGGAGTGAGAAAATGGATGTCACGTGTTGAAACTAAACTTGAAGAATTTTAGAAACCACTAGTCATAAAAGCTTAGATTTTGAGAAAGTGAGCTAACAATGTAGTGTCAAGCCTAAAATCATATTTTTGACACTTCCTCTCACATAAATGTACTCAGTAATGCTGAAATATATTCTAACAGAGGGGGTGACAAAGACAACTAATTCATGATAACGTGCTCCTAAACACCTCTTGAGAAGCTTAAGCCATTAGGATATGCACTGCAAGCTTAAAAGCTCAAAAATGTTGATATTATATGGGCATTGACAAAATTCCGTAGAGAGGAGCACCATTTGGCGGCAAAAGGCATGGGAGTCTCATTCAAGAAAGCAGAAAAAGGCATGTCTCTGTGGCAAGGACACAAATTAGGCAATTTCCCTTGTCACTTATGTTTTATTTTATATAAGCAAACCAATATTGCCATGGTTCCTTTCGCCAAGAAATCTAGTGGTCTATATTTTAAATTCATACATGTGCAATCTTAGAAGATGCATAATGTCAAAATTCCTTAGAATAAGGTATGTATAAGCATAGCTGAAGATGGTCTAGGTCTATGAAAGGTCAAAGATTGGATAAAATTGCACTTAATGCCCAACAATATGAGGGAAACAAGTTGTTTGGACTATAGTTGTGAATAAAATTTTTTCAATCAACTCATTTTGGAAAACTATCATTACCTAGGAGCCTAATGTCAATTGGTATGGAATAATATGGTTTAAGTATGAATTCCATGGCATTCAATAATAGTGTGGCTAACAATCCAAAATCAACTATCTATAAGAGGTAAACTCCACTATTTTGAAAATTCTAGAGATAAAGGTTAGAGTTTATGCAATGCAACTAATGAATTCCATGCCACTAACGAATCCCATGCCAACCTTGTCTCAAAATTTCCATACTTAACTATATTCTAAGCCCAAATGGAGACTTTAATAAATATGACACCATTATATGTGTTATGGCATTCAAGGATTAGTTGACTCCATCATGCAACAAAAAAAAAAGTTTTTAAGTTATGAATACTAAATTTGTATTTGCATTGTTTTTTATATCATTTGGAACAAAAGAAACAATAAGATCTTTAGAATCAATATCTTTCTAAATATGTAACATTGAAGCCACCAATAGGCTTCTAAGAGATAAATTTTATTATGCCAAAAAAGTCCCCAATATGGCTGAAACTTGTATATATCTAATTTGATATGATGTTGTGTTTGGTCTCATCATAGGAAGTGTCCCCATCCATCTTATGTTGATTATTATTATATATTAAAATTTACTTACTTAACAAAAAATATATATATATTTAAATTTTAAATGACTAAGGGATGACACCTAAGAACCAGTCCATCTTTGATTTAGTTGACGGCACCTGAGGGCTTACTGAATATATGCTGAGAGGTGAACACAAAGAAGTACATAAATGGAAAGAACCCATTTAGTAATCATGGGCAACATGCTAGTTTCTTCTTTTAAGTTGACGAATTGATTAAACCGAATTAACTTTGTGACTAGTAAACCGACGTTTCAGGCTCCTTTAGACATAATTTAGTGAATTGATGCAAACAAGTAGTAGAGACAAATGAAATCTTTTTCATATTCCCCGAGCATGCATTGAATATGATGGAGTTTATGCATTTTAGCACAAACGTAAATGCTCTTTTCCTTATAGATCTTGGAATAGGTGTGAAAGAAATGTTTGGTTGATAAACATCTGTGTGGCGGTACAATGAGCTTCGGAGGACTGTCAACAAGTTAAAAGATATGGGCTTTAAGACTACAGAAAGTAGGCTTGCTTAGTAGCTAAATCTCCTCAATATCTAGTTAAAAGCGAGATGCCAGACCAAACAGGCAAAAATGATAGATTATAAAAAGAGAAGGAAAAATAAGAACACGATTGGATACAGATCGCTTTGTAGTGTTTGGAGGAATCCTTTTTCTGCATTTAATGCTTCTTAAATAGGGCATTTCTTGTTAGATGAGGGGCCACCGCTATACAGCATTAACCTATTAGTGTTTTGCTGAAGCAGGTTTTCATGCATGTTTTGTTAATTTAGGCCTAGGTGACTCTCCAAAGACATCTCAAAGGGAGAGAGAAACCACCTGTTAATAAGGCCAGAGAATTAAACATCCATATCCAGTATAGGACAATTATAATTCTCAATATGGACCCCCTCAATGTGGGACAAATCCATCAAGTTCATGGAGCAAACCCGAAGAAGAAGGCAACCCAAAAGCCCTACCTAAATATACCTACTTTGATACTATGTTAATCTAGGTCTAAATGACTTCCCAAAAGACACATCTCAAAAAGATAGATGAATCACCCATAATAAGGCTAGAGAATCATCCATATCCTATGTAGGGCAATTATAATTACCATCACTTTTTTGTATGAAAAAGAAGAAAAATATGGAATCTCATGATGAAGGAAAAACAACAAGATGAAGGAAAAACAACAAGATGATGATCTTAAACATAACTTTTAAAGAATAAGCCATAAGAAGAAGAAAAATCTAAGCAAAACCATATATTTAAGTATAGTATTTTGGTTTACCATATACGTTAGAGCCACTGCAGCAACAAAACCAGCACCAGCGGATATTAGTCCGAGGAGTCCCACGATGATGCATATCACTACGTGCTTTAGGTCCATAGTCTCTACCTCTATCTTGAAATTCTAAGTTTCTGTAGCTCCTTGTTTGAGAATACGTGATTCGTGGATTTATAATCGCCAAGATCATTAGACATGAAATGTACTTGATGTTGTTGGCCGACAAATAAAAACCAACTGCAATATTTTGACCTTGTTTTCTTAAAAGTGAAATTCCGAGCACATTCTTTGATAAAACTCAAGAGCCAAGCATTGGAAAAAGATTCAAATATATTGTCATCAAGAGACAACATGTGTGTTCGGGTTGTCCAAAAGAGAGAGAGAGAGAGAGAGAGAAGAATGATAGAATAAAACACAAATAAAAGAATCAAACTATTCCATTGACCTTAGATAAAAAAAAAACAAATGTATAAAGTTTTGGTCCAATAGATGAAAAGATATACAACCAGAATATCCTAATACCAGCCACGTGCAATCATTTTCTCAACATTATTGGAATAGCAAGTTTGATTCAAAATGAAAAATAATGTAAGCTATTTACAAGAACCGCCTCCAATTGAACTTGTTTTCTTAATTGTGAAATTCCAAGAACGTTATTTGACAAAACGCAAGAGCCAAGCATTTGAAAAAGATTCAAATAGATTGCCATCAAGAGACAACATAAGTGTTTGGGTTATCCAAAAGAGAGAGTAAAGAATGATAAAATAAAACAGAAATGAAAGAATCGAACTACTCTATTGATGATTGGGTCTCGTTCATGGATAGAGGAAGAGTGCGTGCACTAGTGCGCCACGGCTTTCGCAGTTGATCAGATCAGACCAAAGCAACAAATGTACAAAACTTTGGTCCAATAGAACTGAGGTTGTCCCATGGCTACCCCTCCTTGATTGGGAGCAGAGGTAATGCCCAATGGGTCGCCCCTGTTCTTCGAGGAAGTCATGTTGAGTTAATAAATAAGACCAAGAGCCACACTTGCAAAGGACAAAAGGGCACCTCCAGCAAAGACCCCAGGTTTCACAAAATAGCAAGAATAGCTGCTAAAGTACATGTTTTCTTCACCACGTCGATCATTGAGTGCAGCACCAGTCAGCAGCAAAAGAAAAGCTATGACGAATGTGAACCTGCAGACTGCAAAACAGACCATTCAAATCAAAAAGCGGTGTGAAATAGACCATTTCAAGTCAGAAAAGAAATGCAGTGTAAAAAAGATCACTGATGAAACATCCAACTATGCACTCCATTTGAAACAGTGTTCATTAGATTCAACTACTCTGCTTTTATGCAACAGAGCAAAGGGGACATGGTGTGAAAGCAATTATTCATGCCATGACGAGGTGGAAATGCTTCACAAGAGCTAAGCATGACCATATTCTGTGTGATAGGATTCTTAAAATAGGTAACCTAGACGAGCACCTTCCGTCATAAAGAAAGCTTTATCTTTGGTTCAGAATCAAAACTAATAATCACGAGTAGTTCTGGCGGTTATCCAATATTAGGTCTGTTGAATGCTGTGAATATGAGTATTCGTGCTAACAAGGAGTATGGGCCGGGATTAACCTAAAACAAAACAGTGAAGCAGCTTGTAAACCAATATGCCACTCTTCTTCAATGTGCTCGAGAAAAGGTAGAAAGGGATTTCTTTGTATCTAGCTTAACAAGTGTCATGAATAGAGCAAATATTCATATTTTAGAAGGCAGAAATACAACCAGAAATAAAAAGAAAACGAGACAAAAAAAATTAAACCATTGATGAGAAGAAATGGCAAACAGGTAGGTACAACTCCAAATTAATAAGCGGTTACTTCTCAAGCTTGGCTAGGCCCAGCAAGTATACCCATGAATTAGCAGAGTTCAACTACGTTCCACCATAAATACTCAAGGGCTGTGGATAACAATTTTTCACTTCAACTACTTCTTATCCATTGGCTTAGGGATTTAGCTAAGCTTTGATATACTGATGGGTTTTAGTATTGATAACACTTAGAACAGGAATGGTATGTAAATAAACAGATTAAACAGGAAAATGGAGTAAGAAAGGGGATGTCATGTGTGGAACCAAAACTTGAATTTTAGAAACCACTAGTTCCAAAAGCTTAGATTTTGGGAAAGTGGGCTAACAATGTAGTGTCAAGCTTACAAACACATTGATGACACTTCCTCTCACATAGAAGCCCCCTCAGTTATGTTAAAACATTTCTGGCCTTACATATGAACAAAATATATTTTAAAGTAAGGGGTTGACCAAGACAACTGATTCATGATAACATCCTACAATCACCTTCTAAAAAGTTTAGGCTGTTAAGAAATGCACTATAAAATTATCTGCTCAAAAATGCCGATGCTAAATGGACATTTAGAAAACTCTATGGAGATGAGCACCATTTGGTGTCAAGAGGCATGAGAGTCTCATTTTTAAAGTAAAAAAAGGCATGTCTCTAAGACAAGGATACAAATTAGACAGTTTTTCCTGTCACTTATATTTTATATCATATGAGCAATCCAATATTTCCCCAGTTGCTTTTGTTGAATAATCCAATGGTCTCTAGTTTAAATTCATGTTGTGCAATTTAGATAATAAATTCTTTTTTTTTTGTTTTAAGTCTACGGACCTCACTGACACGTTTAACTTCATTGTGTAATTGTATAATAAAAGTTATTTCTGGAATGCCACGGTAAGGACATAGTGGGTGCACATGTTCCACCAACTTATTCTGAGTGCCCTACGTTTGAGCCATTTGTTGATGTGTGAACAGGAATTACCTACTATAATACTGTGATAAATTCTGATTTAACAGTAAGCAGGCAAGTGACAAAGGACAGACCGAAGAATTGAACCGGGTGAATTCCCTGTTTGAAACTCAACTCAACTCAACTTTTATTACAACACAAAAACACTTGCTACATAAAGCTACTATTACAATTTGGAAGTCCTCGTACAACGTAAAGTCAAACAGAAAAACTGGCTAATGTGATGCGGGCTGATGAAACAAACACATGGCCTTCCCGAAGGAACACAGTGAGAGATACGTTGTGAAAATGTCCTGCCCCATGCTTTACGCCAAATACTTAAAATAAACCATCCCTCCATTTATGAGAAAGTGATGGTTACACACAAAACAAGTCAATAATGGCAAAAACAAATGTCACGGGTTTCAACCCAAAAGATTGACTTTGTTGAGAAGTATAATCAAACTCCTTATAAATCTTTGTACTCTTATTCAATATAACAAATACCATCAATTCTCCTTATTGAATTAGGCCTCCCACTAGGCATGTGACATTTTTTCCCTTCCTTTGTAGCTTTGCGGCCCTCCTAACTACCTATATTTGATAGTTCTCACTCTTATGCATTGTGAAACAAATGTTATCAATCCCCTTTATTGGGCTGAGCCTTCCATTAGCCTATGACACAACAAAAAGACTTACGGAAGATCATCTTTTCCAAAAATCTTCAAAAGTTTCAACTACATAGCCTAGGCAACAAACACAATCAAAGGCGTTGAAAGTTCAAAATGCAATCCCTCAAACTATAAGATTGAGACAAGTATAATCACGGCAATGGAAAGTTGTTAAAGATTAAGAGCATCAAGGAACCTATGCCACAAATAGGTTCCTTCCTACACGGCAGCGTGAGAGAGATAGATGTCCTAATACTGAAATTAATGTCCCCTCCATGAACTGAGAAGGCTTAACGCAAAGTCAAGCCCACCCACCAACGGGTCAGAGTGGAAGATAATTACATATCAATCCTGTGGAAGACAAAGCACATTAAATACCTCATCCCCCCCTTTGCTCCGAGGACACCTCATACGGCTAAATACGAGGGGGTTATTAGTGTTGGATTACAAAAAAAGTAAAGCCAGATTATAGTCAAAGATTCATTTATATTCTTTTGATCAGAATCTTTTTTTCAAAAGAATAATTCTTATTTTAAGAAAGTATTTGTTAAAAAGATTATTTTCTCAATTGGCTATCTTATAAAATGTTATAAATTTTTTTTTTTAACTCTTTGCAAATTTAGAGGGCTAATAGTACTAAAGCTTATCTAAAGTTAGGTTTCAACTTATTCTTTTTTAACAACATATGATATGGCCATTTATTTTCCTAAAACTACTTTTTAAAATATAGATTCCTCTTATAAAATTCAGCATGTCAGTAACTATTTAAGTTCATTTAGAGACAATTCTGCATACCAAATGTCAACTTATTTTATTTTATTGCATACTCAAGAAAATATTTCCATCCTTATCTTTACTCCTAACAAAAAGAATGCATGAATATTCCAAGAAAAAATTATTTTTCCTTCCTTAGTTATAAAAACAAATAAGAAGATAATACTTTATGATGTACAGTTGATCTTAGTACTTTATTACAATTCTTACTTAAGACAGTATTTTAAATTATTATTCTTACCTTTATAGGCGATCGAAGCTCAAAATATCAATAGAGAAAAGATTTGCTTTTATCCTGGAGTCTTGAACGATTTACTTTTCAATTTCTTGTTAGTATACCTTAAGCTCACATCCTTAAAGGTCATTATACAATAAAAAGGCTATCCTCCAAAAAATCCATAGTGACACTCTTTTCAAGTTGAAGTTGCTGTGGTATTTCCAAGGATATAGAATGGGACATGTGGTGATAAATGAAACCACAATGTACAAACCATGACAATAAGGAGAAACAACTTAGTGAGAAAAGAATGCGTTCCTTTGTCTTATTTGTTTAGTACCGTTCTCACACGCAAAGGTCATCAATCAAATCATTCGTGAGGCTCCCAAAAGACAAAATACACGTCCAAGATAAGGTTTAGTTTTTGGTAGCCATGTCATTTGTGTCCCGTGACTTCTTTATTCTTTTGCTTCCCATAGCGTCCATCGTATTCTTTTTTTTGCAATATCGTTATGACAAAAAATAAAATAAAGAATCCACCGGCTAAGTGATTATAAAGCTGTACAACCTAAAACAATGAGTTCATCCACTTTTAAGAAACTACACAAAACTGTTTCTTTCATCTTGCTTGTTGTATTGCTTTCACTTCCAAACACTAAATTTTTCTTGACAACTGAATATGTGACAAATCAAGATAAGTGAATTTAGATAGGTAACTAATCTCAAGTGGAATGCATTGATATTGAGATGAATACAAGTAAGATCGAGGAAAGATGAAAAAGAAAGTTCTCAAAGGGTACCTTGAAAACTAGAATTGGTAAGGTTCATTCCAATGACTCTTCCAACAGCATTGCAAGAAACACCAAACCACGTGGCTTATATGCAGGACCTTATACTTTAAGGATGAGTTTCTTCTAATGCTGAAGGCAAGAGTTGTATGCTTGACTTGTCCTGAGGTACTATTTGAGAGGGTTCATTGCCAACACTACGACATTGGTGACTTCTGCGAGTGGTTTAGAAGGAAAACCACTCATTGAAGCTTTCAGTCTTTCTACTAAATACTTGACTGTTGCCTCAGGGGAATCCAATAGAAGTACATCACCCTCGTGCCTAACGTGCCCGCCGAAGTAGCATGATCAGGATGGTAAGCGAGTTGCTACGCTTCTTCCTTCTTCAGTATATGGTAAGCAAATAAACAGGGTGGCATTATGTATGCCTAGACTAGAAAGTTCCTTTGGGTTAGGAGAGAGCTTCAAGATTCACTCGGCTACATATCTGCAGGATTAAGGGAAGAGGGATGGACGAGTGTCCACCCGCTTGCAACCAATATGGACAAATAGTCTTAATTCGTCTTCTAATTAGGAAAGCAAAAGGCCAGATCAAGGGAAGCAATAGGCTGGGATTCCACATGGTGCTTCCTCTTTTTGCGATAGCTGCCAAATTGTCCTGTAGTTTGGTCTGCCAAATGCTCTGCGAGAAGATTTCAGACAAGGCTTACAATCATGAGGATCTCATTAGGAGGAAATCACAGATCGATTCTACTCCTAATTGCACCAAAAATAAACTTGAAAATAAACTATATACGACTTTAATCAAATGTCCCGGTCTGTTATTGTTCTAATTTTTTTTTCCCCCATATCATGTTGATATGTGTGCTATATGATTGCTTTGTCCCTATTTTTGCTCTAGCCCGTACAACTTACATTAAGGGTGCTGATTTCAGCTTGTAGGGAGGCTCAATTTCCAATTCTCTCTTTCTTTCTTTCTTTCTTTCTTTCTTTTTTTTTTTTGTTTTTCATTTTCGGTTCTTATATGGGTTGTTGGACGACTTTCCGAGGGCCACATTAAAGTGCTTGACTACATCCTGAGATACTATCTGGCAATTAACTGACAAAATATAAATGGAAGGGCACTCACAAGAGTTGTCTGCGCGAGGGCCATGCTTTGATGGCTTTGAAGTTATAACGGATGAATGTCACTGAAGAATTAGTATTCCTCTGGATCGTACCATTGTCAAGCATCACCTGCAGATTGTGAAGATGCTTATGACACTAGTAGGTCAGTTTTGGACTGCATTTTCTTTTTGTTTACTTGAGCATTTTGAACGCTCATTTCTTAAACTATCAAAATGTATGTCTACTAAAGTAGTCAATAGCGACATCTTCCATGACAAGTCATAAGCGCTACACACATGCCTCATCTTCAACTGATATTTAATACTACAAACATATTGATGACACTTTCTCTCACATGGAGGAATATCTTAACGTAAGGAAATGTTATCCTGCAATTCACCTCCTAAAAAGCTTAAGCTATTAGGAAATGTTTCGTAAACTTATATGCTCCATGGAGATGAGCACCATTTGGTGGCAAGAGGCATGGGAGTCTCAAACCTGAAACAATAAAAAGGTATGTCTCTAAGGCAAGGACACAAATTAGGCAATTTTCTCTCACTGCTATCTTATATGAGCAAACCAATATTGTCCAATTGCTTTTGGTCTATATTTTAATTCATGCCTATATGGTTTAGATAATCAATTCTTTCTCACTGACAGGTATAACTTCGTCGAAGTTACTTCACCAATCTCCAACTGAGTGTGCTTAGTTTCAGCTATTTGTTGATACTATGATAAATTTCGATTTAACAGTGAGCAAGCAAAAGGACAAAGGACAAACTTTTATTTCAACAAAAAAACACTTGCATGATTAAACTACCATTACAAATTTACATATTCATTAAAAAAAACCTATTAAAGTTCATCTAGAGACAATTCTTAACTTATAAATTATTTTATACTATAAGAAAATATTTTCATCCTTAATTTTACTCCTAACAAAAAGAATGCATAAATATTCCAAAAAACAAATTTCTTTCTTCCTTAGTTTAACTCTATTGGAGATGATTTACTCCATATTTCCAAGGATGGGATATTCGGTCTTTTTGTCTTATTTGTACCGTTCTCCCACACAAAAGTTATCAATCAAATCACCCATGAGGCTACCAAAAGAAAAAGTACACATCCAAGATAAGGTTTAGTTTTTTGTAGCCACTTCATTTGCAATGACCCCTAGAAGTCTTATATCTTTGGGATGAAAACCTTTCTGGCTCCATTCCCGAAGATATAGGGAATTTGAAAAATCTTAAACATCTTGCATTGGTACCAATTCTATGATTCTATTCCAACTTCATTTACCAATTTGAGTAACTTGGAACTCTTATACCTTTGGGATAATGGCCTTTCTGGCTCAATTCCTAAAGAAATAGGAAACTTGAAAAACCTTAAAGACCTACACTTAAGCCAAAACCACCTTTCTGGCTCAATTCCACAAGAAATAGGAATTTTGAAAAATCTTAAAACCTACGATTAAGTCAAAACCAACTTTATGGTTTTATTCCAATTTCATTTGCTAATTTAAGCAACTTGGAAGTCTTATATCTTTGGAACAACAACCTTTCTGGCTCCACCAAAATTAACTTTATGGTTCTATTCCTACTTCATTTGCCAATTTGAGTAACTTGGAACTCTTACACCTTTGGGATAATGGCCTTTCTGGCTCAATTCCTAAAGAAATAAGAAACTTGATTTAACCTTAAAGACCTACACTTAAGCCAAAACCACCTTTCTAGCTCAATTCCACAAGAAATAGGAATTTTGAAAAATCTTAAAAACTTATGATTGAGTCAAAACCAACTTTATGATTTTATTCCAATTTCATTTGCTAATTTGAGCAACTTGGAAGTCTTATATCTTTGGAACAACAACCTTTCTAGCACCATTCCCGAAGATATAGGAAACTTGAAAAACCTTAAAGACCTACACTTGAGCCAAAACCACCTTTCTGGCTCAATTCCACAATAAATAAGAATTTTGAAAAATCTTAAAAACCTACGATTGAGTCAAAACCAACTTTATGGTTTTATTCCAATTTCATTTGCTAATTTGAGTAACTTGGAACTCTTATATCTTTGGGATAGTAGCCTTTCTGGCTCAATTCCTAAAGAAATAGGAAACTTGAAAAACCTTAAAGACCTACACTTGAGCCAAAACCACCTTTCTAGCTCAATTCCACAATAAATAGGAATTTTGAAAAATCTTAAAAACCTACGATTGAGTCAACCAACTTTATGGTTTTATTCCAATTTCATTTGCTAATTTGAGTAACTTGAAGTCTTATATCTTTGGAATAACAACCTTTTTGGCACCATTCCCGAAGATATAGGAAATTTGAAAAATCTTAAACATCTTGCATTGTACCAAAATCAACTCTATGGTTCTATTCCAACTTCATTTGCCAATTTGAGTAACTTAGAACTCTTATATCTTTGGGATAATGGCCTTTTTGGCTCAATTCCTAAAGATATAGGAAACTTGAAAAATCTAAAAGGTATATCATTAAGCTTAAACCATTTTTTTTACCAAATTGGAATTCTTAAATCTTTGGAGAAACCAATTTACTGGTTATTTGCCAAAAAATATTTGTTCTGGTGGAGTACTTCAAAATATTTCATTATCCAACAACGGTGGAGTACTTCAAAATATTTCATTATCCAACAACCATTTTATCGGCAAAGTCCCTAAAGACTTAAAAAATTGCAAAACCTTATTTAGAGTCACATTAGGAAACAATCAACTCATTGGAGATATATCTGAAGATTTTGGTATCTACCCATACTTGAACTATATGGATCTATGACACCCTGCAAGAAAACAAATGCAATGTAGTAATATCATAAACAATTTAGTGTAAAAATAGAATGGAAAAGGAAGCCAATTGAGCCTGTTATAATTAGTACCTGATGAGAAAGTACAACATCCACAACCTTCAAAAGATCTTTCTTATATTGCAGTCAAAGTCGCTCGATTACATCAGCCTGGACAAGACAATCACAAATAAAATTTTTGACTAGCAAATAATGAAGTAATAAAACTCAAATTTGAGGAATAAAACCAAAAGTTCATTATACTCTTTTGGCTCTTTGGGAATTAATCATAAGTTAATGGGCTTAAGAGGACGGGGGACTTAAAGTATGTAGATCAGTATCCAAACCAAATCTAAATATTGCACCTCAATCCTGGTTTACAAAGGTTTCAAGATACCCAAGAAAATAAATAAATAAATTCAAGGGTATGAAACATGTCAGATTGATGTATAAAAGTCATAAAGAAATAAAATAAGATAAAATAAGTAATAAACGAAGAAAGTGAAACTAATCTCCCTATTAAAAATGGTCAAAGAACATTTTTTTGGTTCGTCTAGGAGATCTGATATAGGATAGGATGACACAAACTAAGGAATAATTTCTCAAACACAAGCAAAAGCAAAACTTGGTCAGACAATTCAACTTGGGACATCAACTCTAAGAAAGACATGCTCTAGAAGAGCAGTGGAAGAATACAACTAGAAGCATTGAATTCAAATTCAAATGCTTCAGTTGAACAAGGCATATGTACAACAGCCAACACAAAGGATTGGATTAGCAGTCCCAAGTATGCAGCAAAAGCTCAATGCATTATCACTAAACAATTCTTCAACTGACAAATACAATAACTTAATAAGATAAAATAAGTAATAAACGAAGAAAGTGAAACTAATCTCCCTATTAAAAATGGTCAAAGAACATTTTTTTGGTTCGTCTAGGAGATCTGATATAGGATAGGATGACACAAACTAAGGAATAATTTCTCAAACACAAGCAAAAGCAAAACTTGGTCAGACAATTCAACTTGGGACATCAACTCTAAGAAAGACATGCTCTAGAAGAGCAGTGGAAGAATACAACTAGAAGCATTGAATTCAAATTCAAATGCTTCAGTTGAACAAGGCATATGTACAACAGCCAACACAAAGGATTGGATTAGCAGTCCCAAGTATGCAGCAAAAGCTCAATGCATTATCACTAAACAATTCTTCAACTGACAAATACAATAACTTACTTGGATGTTGTCACTAAACAATTCTTCAACTGACAAATACTCTTCAAAAAGGGACTGAACAATAACACGGGCATGACTCTCTCTTCCACCCTCATAAGACTTCACCAGACTCATCAAAGGCTTAGCAAGCCTTTCTTGGGCTCCCTTTTCCTTCTCAGGACAGGAGGATAGATGTGCCTGCAGCAAAATAAGTAAATAAGCTTAATGCAATAGTTTCAGGCAAAAAGAGTTGAATGTAAAATGAGGTAATTCGAAATAGAAACTTACTTCAAGGACACCCAGTAATAATTTGGCCAGGAAATCAACAGGCTGGGAGTTTGGAATCCCCTCGAACTCCTTATATTTTGATTCCAACTGATAAATTTACATAGGTCAAGATAACTTCACTATGTGAGCATAATACCAGACCTTGCAGATATTTATTTACCTCATTCCTGAGATCTTTTGGAAGGCAAGTTGCCAGTACAGCCAAGCACTCTTGCCATTGAAGGAAAGGGAGTTCAGGACTATCAAGGCAGGTGAGCAAATTCTGCACTACCTAAGAAAGTCAAATTATCTGGTAAGACCATTTTGTAGAGGTAAGCTGCGATAAAACAGTCCATGAAACAAGGTTAATGATTACTCGCACAATGTAATGGTCAAATTATCGGATAAGACCATTCTGTAAAGACAACAAGTAATAATACAGTCTATGGAACATTGTACAAAGCTCTCTCAATCATTATGGGAAAAGAAATTTTTTTTCTTTATTAACAAGAATCATTCGGGCTGCATGTAAACTTGCAGCACATTTCTGATGGACTTTTCCAGAAATTGCAGTGGGAGGCCCCAGGACTGGGAAGCTTCCATGGAAAGGTTATGCTTTTCTTACAGCCGAGGGATCATCAAGATCAAGCCTAGCTATAAGTTCACCAGCCTGCAAGATAGGTAACTTTTCTTAACGACCATCAAAAGTGAATATTTCACACTTCTTGTGTTGAACATAATTTACCTGCATTGCTTGACCTTCTGACTTCTTAAAGTGAATAACTCCAGAAGCCGGTGAAAGAAGAGGCATACACATCTTCATAACCTCAAACTCTGCATCAATGTGACTACCATTGACAATCAGATACCTCAGCAGCTTGCATGGCGTCTCTGCTATCAACTTGGATGGATAGGGAGGAAAAGATCAAGGCACCTGAAGTAAGCAAGTCCTTCCATCAATGAGAAGGCGAGTTCCAGCTGCGCATTTCCCAAAAACCATCTTCTTAGCTTGTGGCAAGTAGCTTGTGGCAAGGAAAATAGTCAATCAAAAAAACCTGTCTAGCCTATTGTCAGCTGTGATGTACTGATGCATTTCAGAAAATCAAGTTAACAAGGTATTAAAAAATTAGCACCTTCCCCTGCCCAACAGAAACTGCACTCAGGGAGTTGTCCCCTCTAGTAATTAGTAATGGAATAAGGCCTCTTTTATTTAAAAATAATTATGTTCACCACTTGTCTTTTACAAAATAAAAATATTATAGGTCTACACACTCATCATAAAAAATTATAAGTATCAAGCTTTTTGTACAAATTACTGTTCATAGCATTCAAATAGGAAATAAATTATTCAAGTACAAGTGAAAAGACAAAAGGAATACATGTATGGAGGAAGATGAAAGAAATAAAAAGGTGAAGAAACTTGTGTCCCATTAAAGGACATTCAAGGTTCTAAAGCCTTCATTGAGACATTTGGCCATATATAGTTTCTCTTGTTTTTTATGATTTTGTAACTTTCCGTTGTTTCAGCTATAAACCTTCTGAGTGTAGAATTGTGCCCTGAATTCTACGAATCATACTTTTTCGACATTCAAATAGCAATATGGACTGTCCTGACGGACAGATTCCATAAGTCCAGCTTCTTTCGTCACACCGAACTGCTCGAGCATCTCTTTGAAGTGGTAGTGTGTCTTACAATGCCTAGGCCGATCAAGGAACATGCAGTTCATGTTGATTGACAGTGCCTTTTTCTTTCTCCAGGCGTTGTCAATAGAGTGTCTTTATTTGGGCATTACCTCTTTCTTGCCTATAAGTGAAACAAAGCATATCCTGTGCTGAAAATATCTTACGCTTTATAACAAGCTTTTCCATCTTGTTCTGGAACTGGGTCAGCTCACCCTCCATCAAATCAGATAACAGAATCATAGGGTCAACCTGAAAATGTCCTTCTAATAAGTCATATGAACCTAAGGTAGGAGAAGAGAGGAGCAGTTTCATTTCTTATACCTTTGATCTCCCCATGTGGCGTAACAGTTCATTCAGCATGTCTCTCGTGCAACGAAAAGCACTACCCGTGTTGTATGTCACATGATTCCTGGAGTCACCTTTTAACCCTTTTTTTTTAACCCTTTTTTTCAAGATTTTGAGCCAGACAACTAGAAAATGCTCTGAAACTCAATAATGGGAGCATTCGACAAGGGCACTGACGCTGATGAATTCAGCTTTCTGTCCTTGGAAACATCCAAGCTCCAAGCCAAAGACAAAAAAGTACAACCCCAGTGTTGCCAGACAGGAAATTCAATTGTATTTTGACTGTCTTTGTATTTCTGTTTGTTTTATTCGATAGGTTCGGTAATACCTAACAATTATTACTTTGGGAATCATGTGACATACAACACGGGCAGTGCTTTTCGTCGCACAAGAGACATGTTGAATGAACTGTTACGCCACATGAGGAGATCAAAGGTATAAGAAATGAAACTGCTCCTCTCTTCCCCTACCTTAGGTTCATATGACTTATTAGAAGGACATTTTCAGGTTGACCCTATGATTCTGTTATCTGATTTGATGGAGGGTGAGTTGACCCAGTTCCAGAACAAGATGGAAAAGCTTGTTATAAAGCTTAAGATATTTTCAACACAGGTAATGCTTTGTTTCACTTATAGGCAAGAAAGAGGTAATGCCCAAATAAAGATACTCTATCAGACAGCGCCTAGAAAAAGAAAAAGGCATTGTCAATCAACATGCACTGCATGTTCCCTAATCGGCCTAGGCATTGTAAGATACACTACCACTTCAAAGAGATGTTCGAGCAATTCGGTGTGACGAAAGAAGCTGGACTTATGGAATCTGTCCGTCAAGACAGTCCATATTGCTACTTGAATGTCAAAAAAGTATGATTCGTAGAATTCACAGCACAATCTTGACCCTACACAATAATTACCCGATTTTTCCTTCCTTCCGATCCACTCAATTCACAACCCTGGGCTCTCCACAAAAGCCCGCTCTCCTTTCTCTCTCTTTTGATCAAAGCCCTTTTACGACCAAAGCCCACACAGAATTCTCTTTTCTCATTTTCTTTTGATTTTGTGCTTCTTTTCTTCATTTTTCTTCTATTTTAGGTTCGCTGCATAAAATATCAAAATATGCATAAATATAATTAAATACAAATATAATATAATAAAAACTATATTAAACATTATCTAAATTAATCAAAATAACTCTATATAAAATAAAGTTATCAACACCCCCAAACTTAACGTTTTGCTCGTCCTCGAGCAAAAGCTCTAAACAACACATTATGAGAACACAAAACAAAAACAAATTTTACACAAAAAAAACATTAAACAAGCTCTAAACAACATATTATGACAACATAAAAAAAAAATTACTCACAAAAAGCACAAAAATTTTACCCACAAAAAGCACTAAACAACATATTTTAACAACACAACCAATCTTTCCATAATATTCTTCCAAACACTCCCAAACTTAAAATTTTGCTCATCCTCGAGCAAAAGAACTAAACAACACATACAACCAATCCTTCCATAATATTATCCCATAATTGCTCAACCTAACAATTCAAAGAAAAACATAACTTTCATCCAAACAATGCAATTGGTTTATAAGATAAGATAGACTCTTAACTATGTCAACCACGTGTGTGTGTGTGAGTCTGCATTTTTTCTCAATTGCATGCACTCCAAATAGATCCACATTAATATGAACCTCTCAAAATCTTTAACCAAATCTCATAAGTTTGCTTTTCATTCCTCTCTCCACTAATGTAAGTCAATCATCTAACCAAGAATCAATAGGACTTTCATAAGCTTGTAATGTAAGGCTGGGTTAAGGGTAAGATGGAAGTCATTTAAGTTCAAATAACCCATGAACACATTACTTTCTAGGATCTCATCAAAACTCTAGCCCTTCTCTCCTTTTTACTCCATAAAGATGATCTTTTTACCACCACTTAGTCTCATTCTTTCTTGTCCAATCATACATTGACAATATCCAAAAGCCACCATCATGTGTGCAATGACAAAACAAAAACAAAAGCATTTACACATATAGCCACCTCAATCCTCTCTTATCAATGATATTCAACAATAATGCTCAAAGATCTCCTTTAGAGAACTATGTGGCTTGAATCTTACAAAAGATAATAAGATTATTTCATCCTAAAGCAAATGCTTCTCTCTTTTTTCTTTTTTTTTTTTTTTTCATTTGCATTTGCATTTACAAATTGTCCCACACATAATTATTGCAATCAATCATACTACATCGTTCCCCTCGACTTTTCTCATGCTCAAATAAACTTGTACATACCAAAAGTCAATATGTTCATAGGCATAGGACAATAGGACAAATTGATCAAAAGGCTAAGAGATATATGTGCAGATGTCATTCAACAAAATCCAGATAAGAACAAGGCTCAGTGGGGTGACTGGAGATAAGTAAACAAGGTTAGCTTCAAAGGCTCAATCGATCCAAAGATGGCCTAAATCACTTTCTCAGTTAGATGCAAACTAGGATTTCGCCTCAAGAGGAAATCAAGCAAATTCTAAGATCCGGGTGAGATCCAAGAAATCACACACTTCACATGAATGTTCTCTAGAGATACACACAATTTCAATAAAATGCAAACTTTTTGTGCTCAATAAGTGAATCAACATAATCAGAATCACACTTACATCATACCATAATTGCAAATTTGAACAAAATCTACATCTCCCTAAGAATTGCCAAGAGTTTACAATGAGGAATCCAATCATGTTGATCATGGTTTATCACAAAAAAATGATTTTACACAAAAATAGACTTTCTAACAAAACATTTAACACAACATATAATTTTAACATAACACTTCCAACAAAACATTTCCAGCACAACAAACACAACAAAAAGCACTTTCAATACACTCTCAATGCAACAGCATCTACCACTACACAACCTCCAACACAACCCAACAAAACAACACACTTACAACAATAACAACACCCTCAAACTTAAATAAAGCATTCTCTTTAATGATAAAAGAAAATAAAGCAATAGTAAAGAAGGAACAAAGAAAACTCCCCTTATTGCAGGCTATCAAAATGGAGCTGTGATGAGCATATGGTGACAACCTTCTAACCAAACTGCTAACAAAATGTTTGGGTTGCCTCCCAAGAAGCACTTGCTTTATAGTTTTCAGCCAAACTATCCTCCACATGGCTACTCAAGGAGGATGAAACTCCAACAGTTTAGAAGACAGCTTGTGTCGTTTGATTGTTGAGCATTCTTCAATAAGCACAACTGTCTCATATACTTCCAGCTTCCTTTTGCTCTCCAGTATCTCGTTCAACAATTCTACACAACTAGATATTTGAACTGGAACAGCTGCAAAAGGAATGTTAATGTGCAATTTTAAAGATATATCAAGGAATTCCAAAAATTGTTTATCTTTTCTGCGTTGCTAGAATCTTTAGGTAGATGGAGCTGGAGGCATAAAGGACATAGGATTTTCTAGAACAAGCTTGCTCCTAGATGCCTCCTCAAGTTGTATGCTAGCATCCTAATCTATTTCCTTGAAAATCTCCTTGTCAACATCAACTTCTCCCACTTGTTTGCCACATGTTAAGGGTTATTGCCTCTGCAGTATCTATAGGGCTTTTCTCCACATCGCTAGGCCAAGAAGCCTCTTGATTCTCTGAGATCATACTGATGAGCTGACTCATCTGCACCTCTAATCTTCGGATTGAAGCTTCTTGTCTTTGAAGGCTTGCTTCTTGATTCTGAAATCTTGCTTTAGTCCTCTATGTAAAGTTCTGTGTGGTGATGGCCAACTCACTAATCATGTCCTCAAAATTAGGTTTCACCTATTTTGTTTGCCTAAATGTTGGTTGCGGTCTCATCTCATTTGGGTTACTCTATAAAAGATTTTGATAGTTGTGCCATCCCGGATTGTACACGTTGCAGTAATAATCATTTTGTGACCTACTAGGAATCCCAACAAAGTTAGCATAATCATTATAATGAGCATAAAGATTACCTAATTGACATTTTGTGCTTTCATGTGCTCCACCACAAAATTTACATTCTCTATTCTTCAGGAACACTTCCAATTCTGCACGTAAGTCAGCGAGGGTGTTTTCTTTATGTGTTGGCTTGATCTCAAAGTAGTTTGCCTTACTTGTAAGCCTCTGAAAGCTTGGTGTGGCATTCCAAAATGTTGGTGCACCATAGTCTTGCAGGAGTCTACGTGAACCATCATTGTTCTCCATCTTGACATTTTCTCTACAACAAAACACAAGATCAAAAGTAGAAATAACATAAAAGCAACAAAAGCTAGATTAAACTAAGAAACTATTGGATACTAATATTAATCAGTAGTAAAACAACCAATCCCCGGCAACGACGCCAAAAACTTGTTCGGTGAAATTCTACATGCAAGTGTACATGTCGAACAAGTAATATAATAATAAGTATGAGTATCGTCCCACGAAGACTAGTATTTACTAAACTAACTAATTACTAATAATGAACAATTTCTAAAGTTTATGTAGCAAATCGAAATGGTAAAACATTGACTAAAAAACTAAATTTAATCTAAACTTGATGAACTAAATATGTTAGAGCGTCCGATTTCACCTAATTACTAGATACAAATGTCAATCATCCATGCTAGCAAGATTAATTCTACTTATGTGATGGCAAAATCTCCTAACTTATTCACTATCCTATATCTACGTATAACAAACCTACTTAGCTCATTAACTCACTATGAGTTTGCATAAAAATTAAATAAACTAAGTGCATTAAGATTTATGAATATTCCAGTTTACACCTAAAGCCACACAAACCATATGGTATATGTCTATCCATAACAATCTATGGTTGCATGTTACATGAAGTAACTGCATGCTATCTCCTGTCAGTCTCAAACATGCAAATCATATCATTTAAGTGATAGCTAGTCACCCAAATGTATTAAGATCAGTAACATGCAACTTCACATTCATAAAATATCTCACAAAACATAAATAATCATAACATTCCTAATTCATAATCAAGTTACATCGTAGCTCTAACAAACTGAACTAAAACATCATATTTACATAAACTAAATCAGTGCAAAAACGTGAACAAAACATTCTGGAATTTAAAAACATTAAAGCTGTCACCAAATGTCTTCAAATCACAAAATAAATTGCACAAATCTGCACATCACAGGGTGAAGAAGAAGCTGTCTGAAGAACGGAAGAAAAATGAGCTGAAACGCACCGTCACGCGCTATCGCACGCGCCGGTGACACGCGCCGCCGTCGTCCGCCGCCGGTCTTCACAGAAACTTCCACAAACGTAGATCGGGACGCCTAGGTTGCAGATCTGCCGAGAAATCCTTCAAATCCGGTCCAGAAACGTGTAGATCTAACGGAAAATGTTCAAACGGCATTCGCCGTTCTTCTCTGGAAAGCCGCCGGAAACTGCACGCAACCGCCACAGAACTGCCGGAAATCACGCCAAGATTGTAGAACCGCTCCTTCCTCGCCAGAAAACGCCCAAAACTCGCCGGAAAATGCAAAATAATGGCCGGACAATGTTTCGGCTGTCTCCAAAACAAGTCGTGCCACCTTCTCGCGGGTCGCCGGAGGAGAAGGACGCAGACGGCGTTCCGGTCGGCGGTCGCACGACCGTCCCGCGCCGGCGTCACTTCCCCGCCGTCCTCTCTCGACGGGCCTCTGTTTCTCTCCTCACGGTCTCTCCTTTTCTCTCCCTTCTCTCTTCCATCTGTTTTTTTTCTCTCCTGACCCTACACGATAATTACCCGATTTTTCCTTCCTTCCGGTCCACTCAATTCACGACCCTGGGCTCTCCACAAAAGCCCGCTCTCCTTTCTCTCTCTTTCGATCAAAGCCCTTTTACGACCAAAGCCCACACAGAATTCTCTTTTCTCATTTTCTTTTGATTTTGTGCTTCTTTTCTTTATTTTTCTTCTATTTTAGGTTTGCTGCATAAAATATCAAAATATACATAAATATAATTAGATTCAAATATAATATAATAAAAACTATATTAAACATTACTTAAATTAATCAAAATAATTTTATATAAAATAGAATTATCACTAACATTCCAAATAAATAAACTAGTTTACCTACATAACTCTATAACAATGGATTTAGCATAGGAAAAAAACTTACATACATCCTTCACCATAAATTATCCTTATTAATTCAAAAATTCATCCATCAATTACTGTGACTCTTTCAGAACTTTAATCTGTTGTACAATCATATCTCCTCTTAAGGAATCAAAAAGTTCTATACAGATGAGCTCAAAGGGAACATAGCATGAGTTAAACACGAATTCCATTACCCAGTGAAATGACCAAGCATAGAATGACAAACTTACTTTCACTATAGCCAAGAAATTCTCAAGAATTATATCATGAGTTGGAGCTCTCTCTGCAAGCTGACTAATAGTCTCTCCCAATCTATTTGACACACGCTTCAATATCTACATATTGAGTACAAATTATGAACAAAACATTAACTACAGCCGATGTCAATATCAAAGAATCAAAAAAATAGAAAACTAGAGGCAAGAAAGTCACAACATCTACAACTCTTTTAGGAAAATAGAGGCAAAAGGTGCACAGCCAATACATTCAATCACATTGACTTTCGGCTCAAAACATTCAATCACAGGTAGAAAAATGCAAAACCAAACCATTAGGGAAAAAATAGAATAGAATAAAATAAAATGCATTCCCCTGGAAATCATAAATCCTACACTCCAACAGATTCAGAAAATACTAGAGGTCATAGAACCAACTTCTTTAGACAATAATTTAGAACTATTAAAAGTTTACCTGAACCAATATAGCATTGACTGTGTTGACTTTCGGCTCATGCACCCTTAACCAATGCTCATTCACTAAGAACTATGCAATAAAAACACCACTAAAAGGTAAGAAGAGATGGTTCTGAAGCACATCACACTAACAAAAAAGGGAGTTAGCTCCTCTCCTAAAACAATCGTTAAATGCATCATACCCGCAAAATAGTCTGAATAATCTGCGTTGTCATTTCAGTTTGCCGCTCAACAGAAAACAATCCCCACCGATTCTTAATATAACGCTGCAGATCCTATATGGAAGCACAGAAAACAAATATCCTTATCAACATTCACAATTAGGATTTGAAAAATCAAAAGAACCAGTCATACAGTTAAAACATCTTAATTTTTGCTTTTTTTTTTTAAAAAAAAAAAGTAGAATCTTATAGCTTTTCAGAAACAGTTAGGCAGATTAAGCACGTGGAGGTTAATTAGTCAATTGAACAAATGTGCAACAAATTAATGACTTCAATATACAAAAGGTGCTAACACAACTAGGGCAGTTTATTTACGTAAAATTGATCATTTAACCTTTGTGATAAAATATCAATAAGGTCCTAGAATCGTCAACGCCAACGCTAGTTATGCAAAAAGATAACTAACCTCCAGAGCCGTAAACCACATATTTGTTATTTCACTTTCTACAGTCTCCATAGCTTGACTAAACTGAAGACGTTCGTCCTGCAAAATTTAGCTTCTCATCACCTCAGAAAATGATGCTCAATAACTTAGACACAAAGCAAAGACTATTAACCGACGAAGATGCGCCCCCAACCACCTCTCTGCCCAAATTGTCCCGCGGTTTCTCGGGAAACAAACGTATGGACACATTCCTATGTACTGATGTGTAAAAATATGTACAAACTCTCACCTGTTCCTGTGTATTGGTGTGGTTGAACCCCATTATGGCCTCCGCTATGGCCAAATTGTCCCGCATTTCTCGGGAAACAAACATATGGCCACATTCCTATGTGCTGATATACAAACAAATGTACAAACTCAAACTACAAACTCTTACCCGTTCCGCTTGTGTCGTATCCACGTCGACCACCAAATCTGTCGTGACCACGTCGACCGCTAAATCTGTCGTCACCACGTCGACCGCTAAATCTGTGGTGATGACAGATTTGGCGGTCGACATGGTCACGACAGATTTGGCGGTCCATGGCCACATTCCTATGTGCTAATGTACAAAAAAATGTACAAACTCATCTGTCGTCACCACATTCCTATGTGCTGATGGGGACGAGAGGCCCGGGAATATGCATTCGGCGGTCGACGTGGCGGGTGAGAGTTGCCGGTCGACCGCCAAATCTGTCGTCACCACGTCAACCGCCACATCTATCATGATGTGGTGACGACAGATTTGGCGGTTCACGGCCACATTCCTATATGCTGATGTACAAACAAATTTGCAAACTCAAACTACAAACTCTCACCCGCCACGTCGACCGCCGAATGCATATTCCCAGGCCTCTCGTCCCCCATCCCGCGCTGATAAACCCTAGCAACTAGTACACACCGCACTGAGACAAAAGACAGAAGGCGACGGAGAATTTAGGACTTGGAGAGAGGAAAGAAGGGCTGGGTTTTTATAGGACAAAATATGGCTCCGAAATGAAGCAGGGGGTTTAGGACTTCCACTGAAAAACGGGTCCTTTTTTTTCCCCTCCTTTTATCATTTCTAGGCCTGTGGGGGTTATGTCTGAATCTCTAGCAATGCGGGGTCATATTTTGAGACCTATGTTTTATCCGAAATTAAGCAAAAAATAATACGTGAAACATTTTCATTGCGTATTTGATATTTATTTTTTATTAAACTTATATGGAATATTTGTCAGGATTAGTGGTGAAGTAATTGCACGAGTGGCAAAGTAGTAATATCATATATCTAATTCTAGTATCTAGGCTTTTTCTCCCAAAAAAAAAAAGGGTAAAAAAGGGGACTAATTGTATTGAGAGAGCCTCCTTTAGGATATCATATTAACTTGCTATATTTAGGCATATGCCTTCATAATATCACGTGTTCAAACCCATACACGAGTGATAATATGATCTCACAATCCTCAACGATTATTGTTGCATTTAAGATATTAAATATTTAATTTTAATAAAACTCATTGTTCAATTTACCTTTATCATGCAATGCCTAATCTTTTTAAAGCAAAAGTTCTACAAAAATATCGAGAAAAATGAGATACAAAAGGTTATGTAATCACTCATACCTTATTAAAACAACCGTTGTACTAAAAAATAAATGTCTAATTTTATAATCTAGTGAAGATACTTGTATAATCATTTGTATATTGTTAAAATAATTTATAAGTATTATTATGTTCATTAAGTAGTCATGTGACACTTTTTTAAATAACAATGATTATATGATTATATTTGTCATTTATAACTATAACTATGACCAACCTATAAAAAAGTGATTGCATTTTTACATTAGTGGATGGTGAAGATTTCACACTATCTTTTGACTAAAATAATTACTTTGAACTTGTTAAGCTCGTGGATGAATGATTTTAAGAAGTCTACTTTCTGGCAACCAAACTTATGTGAATCTACTTAAATTCCTCATTGACAGTGAGCCTAAAGAAGTACACATGAACCAAATATTATGCCCTAAATTCACATGAACCCTAGAACTGTTCACTCATATGAAATCAACTCAAATCTAATATGAATTAAAGATCAATATGATTTCTTAATAAGTGTATCAAAGCAATAATGAGCTCAGATTAGAATTATTGAAATGAAGAACAATTTTGTGAGCTGGGTGAGCTTGAAAGAAGAGTACGAGTTGTTTGAAAGATGCCAAATAGCAATGAGTATGATGCTTTTAAGTAACTTTAAAAAATTGACTTTTCACCTCCAAATAGTCATTTGGACATCTTTGAAGCAAATTACATCTTTTTCTCATTAGGAGCTTTCTCTTTCCTCTTCTTTGTGTAATTTCGAGTTGTTAAGAAAGAAGGGAGATGGGGTTGGCTTTCTATCTTAATTCCATTCAAAATCGTGCTCCAAAACACCACCATTTTGTCCATATTTTAAGTTGATAATTTGAAGCTTCATGGAGGCCAAATTGGGTTAATGGGTCAAAATATGGGTTTCACTTGAATCTTCCTTAATCCTTTTCAATCTTGAAGTAATTCTTCATGGGTTCTTCACATATTGATAGATCAATTTCTTACTTACTAAAGCCCCATGATTTTAGCTTCCAAAACTCTTTAATCTGCTTCAAATTTCTCTTTTAAGCAGTTAGGTCAAGACTATGAAGAACAGCTTAATCTCTTCAAATTAATCTTCTCTGAGCAATGGGTCATTGATTTTTCTTCACAAATTTGTTCTACTCTCTGTTAACTTTCAAATGAATCCTTTTGCAGCTTGAATGGAGCAATTGCTAGCAGTTAATTTGAATGGTGGATAGCAAGCATTTTTGGCGTCGAACGCAGGTCAAACAAGTATTGGGGTCGCAAGAACATATTAGGCTTCTATCAGGTAACGCACGCGAGCAGGCTTTGTGGGTTGCGAACTTGTAATGCTTCTAAGTTGTGGCATTGCCTTCTGGGTATGGGTTGCGCCTGATGGATTGGGTCACAAACATGTGAGTCGCACACTATACTGGGTTGGAGGCATGCAGGTTGCACATCTCTAGGCTCACGCACTAGGTCTTGTTTGCATGGGCTTTACACCTTTATTAACCCATTTCTTGGAAAATATTTCCATACTATTTTATTATAAAAACCCATAAATAAGCAATTATAATTCTCTTTCTCTCATCATTAAAATGTTAATATATTATAATATCATTAAAAATTATTCCACCCATTCTTTAGGATGATCTAATGTATAGCATCTAAAATAGACTTCTAAGGTCTTATTCACTATTTCCAATTGCCCATCAATTTAAGGATGATGGGTAATGGAAAATTTGAACTTGGTACCTTGAAGTTCAAAAAATTTTTTCCAAAAGTGTCTGGTAAAGATAGCATCTTGATCAAACATTATGCTCTTAGGCATCCCATAAAATTTGAAAATATTCTTAAAAAAATACATAGGTAAAAAATGTGCTAACTTGGAAAATCTATCAACCATTACTTGAATAACTTGTTTTCCTTTAGATGTTGGTAAACTATCAATAAAATCCATAAACAGATCTTCCCATACTTGAGTTGGAATAGAAGAAGGTTGCAATAACCTATTATTCGGTGAAACTCTACATGTAAGTGTACATGTCGAACAAGTAATATAATGATAAATAAAGTTATTATCCCACAAAGATTGTGCTTACTGAACTAACTAATTACTAATGATGAACAACTCTTAGAACTAATTACTAATAGCAAATCAAAATGTAGAACATGGATTAAACAACTGAATTTAATTTAATTTTGATAACTAAAACATGCTAGAGCATCCAATTTCACCCAATTACTAAGTACAAATGTCAATCATTTATACTTGCAAGATTAATTCTACTCATGTGATGGTGAAATTTTCTAATTTATTCATTATCCTATGTCTAGGTATAGCAAACCTACTTAACTCATTAACTCATTGTATTTCTACCCATGAATTAAATAAACTAAGTGCATTAAGATATGTGAATATTCCAGTGCATACTTAAAGTCACACAAATCACATAGTATATGTCTATCTATATTAATCTATGGTTGAATATTACAAGAAGCAATTGCATGTTATCTTTTGTCGGTCTCTAACATGTAAATCAAGTCATCTAAGTCGTAGCTAGTCACTTAAAAGCATTAAATTTAGTAATATGCAACTTTACATTCATAAAATATCTCACAAAAACATAAATAATTATGACATTCATACATTATAATCAAGTTACATCGTAGCACTAACACAATAAACTAAAACATCATATTTACATGAACAAAAATAGTGCCAAAAATTGAACAAAGTATTTTGAAAATTAAAAACATCAAAGTTGTCGACAAAATGTCTTCAATTCACAAGAAGTTTGCACAAATTTGCACAGAAGAGGGAGTAGAAAAAGCTAGCTGAAAAAGGGGACAAAAACGAGCATCCATGCACCGTCGCAATGTGCCACCATGTGCTGCCACGCGCCACCACACGCTATCATGCATCAGTGCCATGCACCGCCATATGCCACCATGTTCCGCCACACGCTATCATGCATTAGTGCCACACGCCACCGTATGCCACCGCTGATCATCACAAAAACCACCGAAAATGGTCGAGGATGATGCCTAGAATGTTGATTTATAAAAATATTGCATTAATTCACCCTAAAGGTGCAGATTTGAGAAAAACTCCAACTGGTGTTCATCGCTCGTGGAAACCACTTAGATCTTGCCAAAAATTGGAAAAGAATGGCCAAGAATAGATGGGAATGAAGCTCCATTTCTAGAAAAGAATGCAATGGTCAACTTTCACCCAACCATCCAACATCCTCAGAGTTTCGTGTTGTTGTGCGTGAATTTGATTTTTCAGTGAGAAAAAGCTACACGCTTCCCTCGGTTTGTTTCCTTTTTTTCTAACCACTCTCTCTCTTTCTCTCTCTAGTCTATTTTTCTATTTGCCTGATAATTTCCTCCCTCTCAACAATAGCCCATATGAGTTCTTTTTCTCTTGTTTTGTATCCAACAATAGCTCTTTCTTTTCCTTTCCTTCCACTTGTGATTTCTTTCTTGTTTTCCTTCTCTTTTTCTTGATTTGTTGCTTCTTTTCCTTCTATTTAGGTTTGCTACATAAAACAACAAAAGTTGTATAAATATAGATACAATGCCAATATCATTGCATAAATACTATATTATATTTTACCTAAAATAAACAAAATAACTCTATAAAAAATAGAGTTATCACCTATTAGGCTTAGTATTATGCCATTTAACTTGCTAGCATACCTCACATTCCCCAACCAATTTCATGATACCTTCCTTTATATACCTCCAATAGAACACTGCCTTGACACGCTACAATGTCTTGAAATACTCCTCATGCGTGGATTGATAACTATATTTTTATAGAGTTATTTTACTTATTTTTAGGCAATAAATAATGCAATGCTTATGATAAAATATTTGAATTCCTCTTTATGTACTTAAATTTGTCTTGTTTTTGTAGAATAATGAGGCATGGAGAAAAAGAACAAGCATGGAGAATATGATGCTTATTATATGGCAAAATATGGTCAAAATATCAAGATCAAGAAAATCAAGATGAGCTTGAGCTTGAGCTTTGGATGATTATTATATTTTTATTGTTATTAAGTTTTTTAAATAATTAGAAAACATGATCATATTAAGAGTTCAAAGCCTAATTAAATTAAGAGTTTAAAACTCAATTGTTTTAGATATCCAAAATCCACTTCTACTAGAATAGAAGATAGGTTTAAACATAAACCCTATTTAAGATAAGAGAATAGGCAAAAGGAGGAGGAGAAAATTCAACATAACTCAAGAGAAAGGCTAAAGATTTAAGGTTTTCTTGAAGAGAAGACAACAAGGATGACAAACTTCTTGTTCTTTGATTCAAGATGCCTTATTTTATTTCTATTATTTTTTTCTCCTTATTTTTTCATTATATTTTAGTTTACTTTTGTTAGAGTTACAATGTAACCTAATTATGATGGTATGAATCTTATGATTGTTATGTTTTGCAAGATATTTTGTTTATGTGAAGTTGCATATTATTGTGTTTAATTCTTTTAAGTGATTAGCTACCACTTAAATGATTTGATTTGCATGTTTTAAACCGACAAGAGATGATATGCAATTTCTTTTTGTAATATATAACCATAAATTAGTATGGATAGACATATACCATATTGTTTGTGTGGCTTTTGGTGTTAACTGAGAATGTTCATAAATCCTAGTAAGACAGTAAATAAATTAGGAAGTTCCGCCATTACATAAACATTATCCCTCTTGCAACCATAAATAATAAATATTAGTGCCTAATAATTATGGTGAAATCATATGCTCTAATATATTTCATGTATTTATTTTTTTTAAATTTAATTAGTTAATTTATCATCTATTATTTGGATTTATTAGATAAATTCTAGGAATTATTCACTGTTAATAATTAGTTAGTCTAGTAATCATCAATCTCTGTGGGCCGATATCTTTCTTATCATTATATTACTTGTTCGACATGTTCACTTGCATTTAAATTTCATTGAACATGGATCCATGGAATTCTTGCTAATGAAGTTGCTACTATGCCATAGTTCCTTATTAATTTTTTGTAGTATCCCGTCAAACCCAAAAATCCCCTTAAAGCCTTTACATTCTTTGGTATCAGCCAGTCAAGGATTGTAAAAACCTTTTCTAGTTTTACCTCCACTCCTTCACCAGTAATGACATGCCTAAGATAATGGACTAAGGTTAGTCTAAATGCACATTTCTCCCTTTTGACAAATAGTTGGTTTATTCTTAGCCTTTCAAACACTAATCTAGCGTACTCAACATGTTCATCCCAGCTTCTTCTAAACACAAGAATGTCATAAAAAAAAAAGCCTAAAAAAAAAAGCTGCCAAGATAATCTTTGAATACCTTATTCATCAAGTTTTGGAATGTAGAAGGAGCATTGCAAAGGCTGAATGACATTACAAGAAATTCATAGTGCCCTTATGGAGTTTGGAATGCCATTTTGCCTAAATCTTGAAGACACATTCTAATATGGTGATATCCAAATTGCAATTCAAGTTTGGTAAACAATTTGGCCCCATTTAAGTCATCTAATAGCTCATCCATTACCGGAATAGGAAATCCATCCTTCACGGTCCCCATATTCAAGGACTTATAGTCTACACACATCCTCTAAGAGCCATCTTTTTTTCTAACCAAGAATACTAGTGAAGAAAAAGGACTATAATTGTCACGGAAAACACCTTTAGACAATAATTCTTGCACTAGTTTCTCAATTTCCAGTTTCTGCACATAAGGATATCTATAGGGTTTGTTCTTGATAACCTTGGTTTCATCTTTTAACATTATCTTATGCTCATGTGCTCTAGGTGGAGATAACCCATGTGGTTTCTAAAAAATCACCTCATATTCATCTAACAAAGCAAAAAATGGCTTCGGCCAAGGCACATTGATTGCCTTATCAAATACTTGAGTTATTGTCCTGAACTACGAGGAATGTCTCTTGTGTTGAAGTAACTACCATGTTAGAGTAGAAGAGCACGTCTCCTCCACCAGAATGTGCTTGTGACCCATTCTCACTCGCGATGCAACACAATTCATCCCTGACGAACATGTGAAACCCTAGCCATCAAGAATCCTCAATTCTCAGCCATTCTTGCCAAATTTGTTTGTAATTGATTGTAATTATTTGTAATTATTTGCGATTTCGTTCCTAGGATTAGATTATACCTTGAATTGTAAACATTGTGTACAGAGTTCAATTTAATCAAGAATTTTCATCACGAAAACAAATTAAGGTTTCTCTCTCTCTATCATTCTTCCTCTCTTTGCAATTTTTAGCAACCCTAGGGATCCGTTGAGATCTTTGACCTTAATTTCTTTCATGGTATTGAAGCGATCAACAAACCTCCTCCAAATCAATCCAAATGGCCTCCGATTCCAAAACCCCCATTCCTCTTCTATTCCCACCTTCCCAATTTGTCCTCTTCCTCGCCGGCAGTTCCATCCCCCACCTCCTTTGATCGATCCGACAGGTCTAACTACATTCTATAGCACACCCATCTTATGCCTTTTCTTCTATCCTAGAATCTCCTTTGAATTCTGGATGGTTCTAAATCCACATCCCCCAAATTCACCATTGTTCCAAACGGCTCAACCAGCCCTAACCTTGATTTCATCGCTTGGCTCACTCGTGATTAGGCCACCCTTAACTTGCTCATGGCAACCTCCACCAACATCATCATTACCCAAGACTAGGGACCATTGTCCCTCAATAGTCATTTAGAATAAAATGAAATAGTGTAGACTTATCAAGCTCGTAATAGGAGGTCATATTAAAAGAATGTTATGGTGCAGGTTGTAGATTACTAATACTTTTGGGTTTATTGAATTTATGTTGTTTTCTTTAAAATTTCTTATGCCCAAGCGCTATCTCAATCTCTGTTTAAATGAAAGCCCCCTTTTTTCCCATTCTGAAAACAGTTTTGTCAAAGTTATGCATTTCTTATGCCCAAGTGCTCTAGCCATTTTAGTTTTCTCAAATTTTTAAGCACATGGTGAATTACTACAATAAGGTATGGTTTCTATGAATGTCTTTAATAAGGAAAAATTGGAGTAAGGAAAAATTGCATGAGTAACAATAATAGAGAATTATGTTTCACTTTTCAAATAATTGACATAGATAGAATTGAAAATTCTGCATTTGTGCCTTCAAAAAACCGACTGGAAATTTTAAATTTTATGTTCGCTTTTATGAAACTAGCTGCAACTTCTGGAATTTCATAGTGAAAACCAGGGTTCTTGTATGGCATGTGACTAAATCAAGTTACTTTTGTTTCAAGCTTTTAAATACGAGATTTGAAAATTATACTTATTTTCTTACTTTTTTAAAGAAAATATTTTTTGAAGCTTATTTTATTCATGTTTCAGTTGTAATATTAAATATGTTTGGTGTTACAGTTTGAACGTATCAACTTTTGGAACCCATGCAAACTTGCACCAATATGAGAGAGATGAGGTGAACATGACTTCATGCGAGACTTTAGCATGAACCAGGTGTGCAACTAACGTTCTATATGACTTATAAGTAATATTCTAGTCAATTATTGTTTAGACTTTCACTCTAAAGTCATACCATTGTCTTAGTTATATCATGTCATTTTGGTTTGGCATGGCTGATCCTTGTCATTAGAATTCAGGGCCTTTTACATCAAACCATAAGTGTCAGTTTTTTAAAGAAATATAGTAAGAAAAACTTTTTTTAAAAGAAATCTTCTTTAGTCTTTCTTTCTTCTTGGATAGGTAAGATCTTTTGTAGTATAAATGTAAAACGACACTCGCAACTTTCCTTCCCATAATTTTAGTTTGTTGCGGTAACATATTTTAGACTATCTAGCTCATTTAAGTTTCAACTTGGGGGAAAGACGCAGTTCCTTCTCTCTCGTCTCTTTTCTTTCTTTTCCAGATGCGTAGTCGTGGCTTATATGCAGGATCTTATACCCTAAGGATGAGTTTCTTCTAATGCTGAGGGCCAGAGTCATATTCTTGACTTGTCCTGAGTTACTGTTTGAGAGGGTTCATTGTTTAGCAATTAAAGATGCAGCACACTACAACATTGGTGACTTCTGCGAGGTCCAACATCTAGACTAGTAATACTTTGTGGTTTAGAAGGAAAACCACTCATTGAAGCTTTCAGTCGTTCTACTAAATACTTGACTGTTGCCTCAGGGGAATCCAATAGAAGTGCACCACCCTCGTGCCTAACGTGCCCGCCGAAGTAGCATGATCAGGATAGAAGTTTGCACAGGCAAGGTAAGCAAGTTGCTACGCTTCTTCCTTCTTTAGTATATGGTAAGCAAATAAACAGGGTGGCATTATGTATGCCTAGACTGGAAAGTTCCTTTGGGTTAGGAGAGAAAGCTTCAAGATTCACTCGGCTACATATCTGCAGGATTAAGTGAAGAGGGAGGGACGAGTGTTCACCCGCTTGCAACCAATATGGACAAATAGTCTTAATTCGTCTTCTAAATAGGAAAGCAAATGGCCAGATCAAGGGAAGCAATAGTCTTGAACGAAAGGAAGTATGCAATTGACTGTGGCGAGATCAAGGAAAGCAGTGGGCTGGGATTCCAAATCCGTCGCATACTAGAAATGGATTCCTCTTTTTGCGATAGCTGCCAAATGGTCCTGTAGTTTGGTCTGCCAAATGCTCTGCTAGAAGATTTCAGACAACGCTTACAATCATGAGGATCTCATTAGGAGGAAATCACAGATCGATTCTACTCCTAATTACACCAAAAATGAACTTGGAAACGACATCAACCAGCTATGCAATTAAAGTATTACGACTTTAATCAAATGTCCTGGTCTGTTATTGTTCTATTTTTTTTTTTTCCCTCATATCATGTTGATATGTGTGCTATATACCATGTTACAGAGAGAGATGACCCGTTTTTATTTTAGATTGCTTTGTCCCTATTTTTGCTCTAGCCTGTACAACTTACATTATCTATGGCCTCCAAGGGCACTGATTTCAGCTTGTAGGGAGGCTCAATTTCCAATTCTCTCTCTCTTTCTCTCTTTCTCTCTTTCTCTCTTTCTCTCTCTCTTTCTTTCTCTCTTTCTTTCTTTCTTTATTTCTTTCTTTCTGTCTTTCTTTCTTTGTTCTTCATTTTCGGTTCTTATATGGGTTATCAAGGTAGTATTTATGGTAAGAGAACTCTTATATGCAGGATCTGAAGACTGAACCTATGGACGACTTTCCGAGGGCCACACTAAAGTGCATGACTACATCCTGAGATACTATCTGGCAATTAACTGACAAAATATAAATGGAAGGGCACTCACAAGTGTTGTCTGCACGAGGGCCGTTCTTTGATGGCTTTGAAGTTTATAACGGATGAATGGCACTGAAGAATTAATATTCGTCTTGATCGTACATTGACAAGCATCACCTGCAGATTGTGAAGATGCTTATGACACTGGTAGGTCAGTTTTTGGACTGCATTTTCTTTTTGTTTATTTGCATTTTGATCCTCATTTTTTAAACTATCAAAATGTAGGATAAAAAGGATCTGTCAGTGTCTACTAAAGTAGTCAAGAGCTACATCTTCCACGACATGCCTCATCTTCAACTAATATCTAATACAAGATTCGAACATGTTTCTTTGGGGGGAGCAAGCGCGTATGGTGTTAGGGACTTTGATACCTGACCCTTTGGTTCATTCCGTGTAAAATTACTGTTTACCCTTATCCATTGCTTTGACTTCACAGTCGACAAGTGCTTGCCATCTTATCAAGCAGAAAACAAGTCGACGAGCTTCAAATGGGGACAAAAAGGGAAGGTCCAGATTATTTGAGAAACTATATCAAGCATGGAAGAATAAGCAGATTTCTCAACTCTGATCCATTCAACTCAGATAGAAGTGTATAGCCCTTTTTACATAAACATATACAGCCTAAGGCTCCAGCTCCTAAAAAGAGAAATGATTTCACCGATGCTAGTCCAAGAGCAGAATGTGATTGAAAAAGACTCAAAATGTTCTAAAGACTGATTTGTAGCATGCTGATTTCAGACGATAAGAACACAATCCACCGGCTCCCATTTGAACAAAAAAGCTACTGATCATGTAAACTGTCTCCTCATATAGGTATCTTCATGTACAAAAACTGGGTCTTGAGTCGTGCTTTGTGGTGGGAACTGAGGTTGTCCCAAGGCTATCCCTCCTTGATTGGGAGCAGAGGCAGTGCCCCATGGATCGCCCCTGTTCTTTGAGGAAGTCATGTTGAGATAATAAATAAGACCAAGAACCACACTTGCAAAGGACAAAAGGGCACCTCCAGCAAAGACCCCAGGTTTCACAACATAGCAAGAGTAGCTGCTAAAGTACATGCTTTCTTCGCCACGTTGGTCATTGAGAGCAGCACCAGTCAGCAGCAAAAGAAAAGCTATGACAAATGTGAACCTGCCAATTGCGAAAACAGACCATTCTAATCGGAAACCGGTGTGAAATTGACCATTTTAAGTGAAAACCAACTGGTGATTGATAGTCATCTCTTAGCCCCATCGAAAAGATTGAAAAGCAAAAGCCAGAAGACAAATGCAGGGTGAAAAAGAATTATTGAATAAACATGCAATAGTGCATTTCATTTGCAAATGTATTGATAAGACTAGGTACCCTGCTTTTATGCAATGGAGCAAAGGGAGCATAGTGCGAAAGTAATTATGCATGCCGCAAAGAGAAACAAGTGCAGGGAGGAAATGCTTCACAAGTGCTACATTATCAGCACGACCATATTCTCTGTGACAAGATTCTTAAAGTAGGTAACCTAAAAAAGCAACTTCTGTCATAAAGAAAGCTTAGTGTTTCTATCCCAAAAGGCCGACCCAGCAACAGAATTAACCAAACCCGCTTGACATTCTCCCCATCCAAATCCACGTCTCCTCAAATGTGGCTAGGTTCCCTGCCTATCCCACCCAGGAGTCCTTTGTGTAAGACACCGGCTTGATTTGCATATTAGCTTTGATATATTTTGTCATGGGTCTATGTTTCATCTCAGAAGGTCAAGCCAACAAGAGGAATAACAAAGCCTCCTTATATAGCCAGCTCCTCCACTTGCCTTTCCAATGTGGGAGGAAGTCCGTGTGATATTAGTCATTGGTTCATCATCAAAAATAATAATCACAAGTAGTTCTACCAGATATTCAGTATTAGGTCTATAGCAGATTGTACACCACTATGCCAATCTTCTTCAACGTGCTCAAAACACAAGTTTTCACAGAAGGAGAGAAGGGAGAAAGGGATTTCTTTGTACTCTAGATTAACAAGTGTCATGAAATGAGCAACTACTCAAATTCTAGAAGGGAGAATACAACCAGAAAAATAAAAATGAAAACAACCAAAGAAAGAAACCTTTGCTGAGAAGAAACAGCAAACAGGTAGGTACAACTCCAAATTAATAAGTGGTGTCTTCTCAAACTTAAGTTTTGATAAAGAGCATATTTGAAGCCCCAAACAACAACATCTAACGGTTCAACAGAACAGTTTTCCCACTCAAGGTTTTACATTTGGACCTGTCAAAGGTCAGGTCTTGTATTGAAAAGATCCGGCAAAAATTAGAGTCTGAGAATCCTCATTAACAATATTTCTAAAGAGGATAAGACAAAAAGAATCAACTGGAATAAAATTATTATCATCAATTACTAGAAAAAAACGTACCAGGAAAACACAAAGCAAATCAGTGCTACTCTCCAACTAGAGTCAGAAGGATAAGGACTTCTTTGGCAGCACATACACCCAGTTGAAGCATTTATAATTATTTGAGCCATCATAAGAGCAAGTGCTGCAATTAATCCAAGAGCCATAGCAGGACTCCGAGGGTATATACAATCAGTGGCAGAAGAAAACTCAACCTGAGAAGCCTGAATATGAAATGGTGGAAAAGTTTAGCATTGCTTCTATCATAAAACTGAAGAACACTGGGTCGAAATAATAATAGTTAAAAAATCTCAAAACACACAGCCTCATTCATCTTGTACTCCACAATGAAAGTCCAAGATTTGCGCATAATAAGAATAAGGTTTGCGCATAATAAGAATAAGGGCCTTGCTACTGTAACTATCTTTTGTGTATGTTAGCAACAATCCTGTTTCATATGTGATAATAGTTGCACTAATTAGAAGTCTATTAGAGGGCGTCACTATCATTTGGCATCTCAAAGGCTAATAGGGTGGAAAAAGAGAAGCGAACAGAAACAAAGAGAAATTTTCAGGCATAACTACTCTTTCAGTTCAACTGTGGATAACAATTTTTCACTTCAACCACTTCTTATCCATTGGCTTAGTGATTTAGCTAAGCTTTGATACACTGAATAGTTTTGGTATTGATAACACTTAGAAGAGGCATGGTATGTAAATAAGCAGATTGAACATGGAAATGGAGTAAGAAAAGGGATGTCATACGTGGAAACCAAAATGGAAGGATTTTAGAAAGCACCAGGACTGAAAACTTAGATTTTGAGAAAGTGAGCGAACAATGTAGTGTCAAGCTTACAAACATATTGATAACACTTTAGATAATCAATTCTTTATTTTTTAAGTCTATGGATCTCACAGACAAGAATTACTTCCTTGTTAAATCGTATAATACTTAAAAGTTATTTCTGGAATGAAGTCCATCCCTATCCTCCTTTCTATACTCTCCAGTTTCTGGAATCTCCTCCTCTTCGTTATGACATGCTTGCAGCTAGAGCTTAAAACTTTTTCATTGATGGCTGGAATTGCATAAACAAATTTGAAACTAGTGATCGTCTCTTTTACGATGCTCTTTCACTTGGAGACTTTGGAAAGAGGCCAAAGTTTGGACAGTAAAAAGGTTCAGAGCTGGAATAAAAGAGTACATAACTCAAAGGTAATAGCTTGATCTACTTAATCTACTTAGGTTTTTTACTAATAGCTTTTTCATCAATAATAGTTTGATGCTCCTTAATCTAATTACGTTTTCTACTAATGAAGCAGGATTTCATTTAATTTTCAGCTTTTTGTTCACTGAATAAGACTTCTTATTCATCAAAAAACAGAAATATCAAGCAAATAGAGCGGTAAACATGATATTCACCACATCAGGCAACCAACCAGGGGGGGCAGGGGCAAAAATGAACAAGATTCACAGAGGAAAAGACAAAACCAGAGTCTAAACCAACCAGATCAAAGGAGCAAATTGAGCTGTAAAACCTCATAACCTCCCCATCAAAGTCCACCCCTACACTGAAAAACTCCTTAGAAGATGAAACGAAAATAAGATAACTTTTTGACTTTCAACACTTCCGAGGTTTCCCAGCAACCAATAACACTTCCAGGCTTCCCAGCCACCAACCTGGGGGCCAGGGCATAGCTTAACAAGATTCGTAAAGAAAAAGCATCACGAGAATCTAAACTAAGACCATCAAAGGACAAGCAATAAATAAATAGGCGAAAGCAAAGACCCATATAATCACATGGCAGTCTCGTTTACCTTAATCCTTGTACCTTCTGCACCAAACCCAGTTGCAGCAGACAAAAGCCCCAGGAACCCCACAACGCTGCATATCACCAGAGCCTTTCTCTCCATCATCTCTCTCTATCTCTCTCCCTGTCGCTCTCTTCCTCGAGATTCCAAATATTTCAGGCCTTCTTTGGCTTAAGGGGGAAGAGGATTAGAGAGTAAAGTAGGTGAACTTCTGTTGCTGACATGAGCCACAAAATTATGATGTCCAAGTTCCCCACGGCAAAATCTAAGTAAAAGCTGGGAATATACATGAATGATAGGTAGCATCGTTATATCGCCGAAACGGCGAGGACAACACAGGAACACAGGACATAATATACTCTTTCTTTTTTGATTTCTTGCGTGATCATTATAGTGAACTTGGATGCTTTGTGTATTTTGAGTTTTCCTTGTTCCGTAAGCAAGTTTGTGACAATGACCCTCTTCCTAAGGTTCGACTACGAGGTTCCTTGTCCGCATCGCTTGTTCGTATTCAAAGTCAAAGGATTGAAAATCATAAGCTTTTTTTTTTTACTTTTTTACTTTTGAAATTCATAATCTTTTATAGTTTTTTAAAATTAAGATTGTAGACCATAGATATGATGGAGGGGGTATTTAGTTTTTTAATTTTATCTCCAAGTCCCATGAGCATCTTGTTTCGTTGTTAGAATTGATTAAAAAATTAGATACTATATTTTCACTATATGTGCAAATAAACTTCATCTCTTAATAATTGATTTTAAATAAGCAAGTTAAGCCATTATAGTATGGCGTCAAATTTCTAAGTTTAGATGCACTGAAGCATCATCTTGTCCCATAATTTCACTTGATCTCTAATTACTATTACCTATAAATTAAATTCTTATGATTTTCATTCATTCTATGAGAGAACTTATTAAAAAGTAATTAACATTATCAATATCTTAACTTAACATTATATTTAGATGCTCTTCTTGATAATTTGTTCCTCTGTGATAAAGGGAATATTAAACGTAATAATTGCACTTATTTTACTTAAACTTTGATTTGTCATCTAGAGCTTACCCTAAGTAAACAAATTTAAGATATTATGTCAAGTATTTAGAGCTTCGATGATTGCTATGATAAATATTAAAAATCTTTTAATATTGCAAAGATGAATCTCTATTTAGAGCTTGAATGATTGCCATGATAAATATTAAAATTCTTCTAATATTGCAAAGATGAATCTCTATATGCACCTGTAAGAATTCCATTGGCCCCAAAGGTTAGTCTTGGAGCATAACTCCTGAGATAATGAATGCCAAAGACAAATTAACCAGGCAAATTAATTTGAGAGGACAAAGGATTTATAAGCTGAATGCAATGGTGAAAAGGATCATTGAAGGCCATAAAGAAGCAAGGCTCCAACTCCACCAATACCAGCCACCAGCCCAATGATGACACCAATCGGAGGCAACCCTCCACCAACAGCTCTTCCTGTGTTCACATCATACCGAGCAAACCTCTTCTTTGGTGCTCTACATTGAGGACATACATATGCGTCCGGCTGCAAGAGAAAAAGGGGAAAAAAATTTCCAAATTTCTGACTAGGTCATAATCATTGACTCAAAATTAGGACTAAGGACAATGGTAATATTAAATATGACAAGACCATAATTTTTGTTGGTCAAGTTGTTTGTTAGTACGGGGTCTTAAGAAACCTATAGATACTCTGTCATTTAGTGAAGCGTCACTAGTTATCAAAGTGAAAAGGCAGCCTCTTTGATGTATGAAAGCCCCGAAATGCCTATGCATAATTGTTAAACGATCCTTTTTTTATTCTCCAAACAACAACTGGTATGAGAGTTACGTTAATCTCTGAACCAACCACTAATAACATTGAAAAAAGAATTCAAGAAAAGCAGTCCTTTAATGTAAAAAGGTGCTCAAGTTAAAAGGTTCCTCCTTGTCTTAAAGGGAATAATGATATATAATGCAATTCAGGAACAAAGCTGACCTGCTCATCGAAAGGTTTCTGTAAAAAGTATATGTATCCACAGTCAAGGCATATGTGAGTAGCTCTAGCCTGTAAGGAGTTCATTCAATAACAGGGTGTCAAAAAGCCATAAGGTAAGTAAACAATTGGTAGCAACTTGAAGCTTATAATGCCAAGGTGGTGCTTGCCTTTTGAGTCTCGGTCAATTTCCTTCCAAAGCGAGGAGGAGCTGGACGCTTTGGCAGTCGCTTAACATCTACTTCAGCACCTCTGCATCATCGACAGCTAAATGAACCATAAGAAGAATGTCTTCTATAAAAAAAATTAAAAAATTACTAAGGCAAAGTATAAACATGTATAGGATGTGCATGTTTCAATGAGAGAGCAAATATGGTGAGTGACAGAGCATTCTGTCCTAAGAACAAATAAAACAAACATGCAAGAATCTAAAATTTGCAGCCCATAGACAGAGAACAGCATGTGATGACAATGATCTCTTTACTTTTCTATTGATTTGTCTATAATGTGAGATATTAACGTGATGCAAAGGAAGATGAAGATCCAAAAGAGAGTAGAACCATTCACCAAAGTCCCATGTAAATGTGACGGTGAATGGGAAACCAAGGCTGCGTGTATGCTGGTACTTGCTTTCATTGATTGATTGAGAGATAAGTTACAATTAGAGTCGGTAATATTGCATTTTAAACCTTTCCTATCACGTTATCATCTTAGGAGGAATTTCAAAGTAGATTCTTAGTACTGGCATTTTCACAATCTTTGAGGGTTATTGCTTCCAGGTCCACAAAGAGAGTGTCAAGAAGATTGTGATACGAAGTTCTTGCTACATTCTGAAAAGATCCATTAGTCCATCTGTGATATAAGATTCCTTAGCAGTTTGACAGGTAAGTGAAAGAGTTATTTACATTAGATTGACTGCATTTCTGGGCAGATTCAGCCCCCTTTTGAGACAGGCTATAACAGAGCTGACGATGCGCTGTGTCACAGAATTTACAGTTACACAAATGGGCTAATAAATTTATTTACTTGATTCCCCTACATTCATGGAGCTTTGGTCCCTTCATTATAATTAACCTTGCATTTAAAGGGCAAAAAACTCTGGAACAGCATTCCTAACTTCCGCAGTACAAGACTGCAATAGAAGATTTCAAGATTTTATATCTCGACCAGTCAATAAAAAAAAAGGTTAAAATGAGGTCAAAGAACTAGATTCTTTGAGATTCCAACTGTCCTTGAATACAGCAATTACATCATACTAAGGGTCATCTGTACCACGTATCATTTCAACACATTGAACCATCTACCACAAGTCAAATTCATGGGGTGGCTAAATTCTAATCTAAAATATTTCAGTAACCAGTTAGGGATATTATATTTCTCTGGTAAAGGATGATGTTGATCTCTTCAAACAGTGTACCACCAGGTACTCTAAATAAATAAAATTGGTCTTATTTTAATCACTATGGGCATACTTTGCATAACATTTTCGGATCACCCAATTCAAATGAAGCAAGTCACAACTTAATTGCCAAAAAACAGAGAAATACTAGCAGCTGGCATCTAAAACTGAATTGCCAAAAACAGTGCTAAGCCTGGGTGCCTATACCTCAACCATTGTTAATGCTTAAAAATAATCCCTTTCATCTATCGTCAATATAGGTTTCATCAACATGTTGTATAAGAGGATTTATACAAAGTTATGAGGAAAGAACCTGCTAACGACGAAGTAGACAGAGTCTGGCTTTGCTTGGATGGCAGTTTTTGTAAACCCCAGCTTATCAGCCGGCCATAGTTCATCTCCAAAGAAACTGCTAGTGTAAAGAACCTGATCACCTGCCTTCAGGCCTGCTTTTGCTGCATTTCCACCCCCATCTACAGCCTAAATCAAATGAGTTTGCCATCCACAACCTCAAATTCAGCTAAAATGTATACAACGCCACATTATCTACGTTTTTAGTGCATAACGAATTCTGCAATTGAAGATTGAAAACATAGAAACGTGGAACTTACGGTTATGACAACTCTACCTCCAGGCTTTTGGCCCAAAGTGAGACCCAGTGGCTTGTCAACCTCGGCCTCGATTGTCTTTGAAGCCCCAGTAGTTCTTGCTGTGATCTGAAGCCCTCTTCTTACACTGGTGAAGCTGCTTCCCTTCTCCGCTAGGAAAGAACTCGAGACACCCCTTTTGGCGTCTTGAAGAGAAAGGCCTTGGAAGGCGGTTTTCTAGCGGCAGAAAGAGAGTAAAGGACCTTTCTGTAGTGGGTTTATTCAGAACTGAGATCAGAGGAAAGTTGATTTCGTTTGTAGCAGTAATACCTGGCCTTTCGACGGTACCAATGGCTTTGCAGCTGTCACTGAAGAAGTTGTGATGGCGCGGTTCCTGGTGAAGGTGGCTGAGCAAGAGGAGGAAGAACCTGCAACCACAGCCGATGACATACTTGGTAACGATAAGCTTGCGTATCTCTGTGAGAAGGAAACAGAGGGCCAAACGGGGAAGATTGGCTGTGGCGGTTCAGGACGGAAGTAAAGTAGTGGATAACTTTGGTGGGCACTGTAAGATGGACAAAGCAAGACAGCCACACGCGCTCCTCACTGTGCAGCCACAGATTATGCCATGCCACGGAAATTGGATTGCAACTTTTGAAGGATAAATGCATGGCAATCGGTCTCAAAGTTGTCTAAGAGAACATTGAAGGGGCGTTTTGGCTTGTAGAGCTTTCGGCTTGACTGTTAGTCAATCAAGCTGATACCTAATTAGTCCAATCAGAATTTACATATTAAGATATTGGAAACAATCTCAATATCACATTATTTATATATTTTATATATGAAAAACTATCCTTCTAACATGGTATTCAAATTAAGTTCAAGTTTAGCATTCATTCACGAGTCTCATACACTTAGGATAATAACATATTGCAAATAATGCAAGTTTTAAGTTATTTATACCTTTTTAAAATAATAAATAAATAAAAATATCATATTTAAAGTAGGGTTATTATTTATATCTTGAGTTATTAATTGGTGTGATCATTTATATCTTGAGTTAATATCCCCTTTACATGAAGGGTTAGTATCCTCTTTTAATGATAAAAGATTTAAGGAAATAGAAGATACTTTAACAAATGAGTTTGATAGGATATCCAAGGATAAAGAAAGGCCTATCTATGAGCCTTTGAAACATTAAAGAAATCTTTTGCTACTTCACAGCTATGCTTCTTAATAGAGATTATGCATGAATATGGAGAACAAAGGATGAAATATGAACTTTGGGGATGGTTTGTTGCTGTACTTTCTTATGGTTCATTACTTGCAATTGTCATTCGTTATGTTAAAAAGCTTTATGTTAGTTAGACGGATCAACTTTAAGCAACCTAAAATTGTATAAATAAGTATCCTACATTATTAAAATGTTGTTCTATTAGTCATTTTCATATATTTGATATTCTTTTCTTTTCACAATCAAATTTAAGAAAACAAATAATTTTTGTCACTTTTCACAAAGCCTCAAGAGAGTTCTTTTATTGCTTTAAGAATTTATGCTAATAACATTATGATCATAGTAAATAGTGAGACTATCATCTCAAACTTAAAGCATTTATCTCCATTCTACTTTTCTTAAGAAAGACTTGGAACAATTGCAATTCTTTTGTAACATTGAGATTGCATGATTTCTAAAAGGAAACTACCTCACTTAGTGCAAGTATGCTTTTGAACTTATCTTAGAGGCAAGATTGTCAAGATCGAAGCCACATTGATTTCCATAAAGCAAAATGAAAATTTTACAACTATGGAGTATGATAAGGAAGCAAAAAAGAATATCAATGATTCACAACTTAAGGAAGTCTCAAAGTATCATAAATTGGTTAAGAGGCTAATTTATCTTACACCATCACGACTAGCATTTTTTCTTCCAGCAAAGCTTCTCAATCAATTCATGTATGTGCCGAAGAAGTCTCACATAGAGGCAACCATTAAGGTGATCAAGTACTTCAAGAGTTGCCTAACCTTGACCTAATGTTTTTTTCCTCATTTAAGTTAGAGTTGATAGCTTATTGTGATTATAACTATAACACATGTCTCACAATAAGGAGGTCTACTAAAAGTTTTTGTATAAAACTTGAAGATTCTTTAATTTCTTGGAAAATATTTAAAAAAAAAATCCATTATCTCATTACTCTATGGAGTCAAAATACAAAGCAATAGCAAGTACAATAGGACAGATAGTTTGGATTATGAGTTTACTTAAAGGTTTTGACATAATTGTTAGATAACCATTTTTTTTTGTGACAATGAAATAGCATACAAGATAGTGACCATTCTTACATATCATGAGAGAACAAAGCACATGGAGGTTGATGGTTATATCATATGAGATAAGGTACAAGAGAAAATCATTTGAGACATGTCATGCTTCAATGAAGGAGTGGCCTTTGAATTTATTAACAAATGCATTTTGCAACAAGCAATATTCATATCTTCTTTCTAAGTATAAAATATTTGATTGTTTAAACCTCCATCTCAAGGGGAAGTTTTAATGGAGACGTGATATTCTAGGTTTGGTAGAATGAGAGACTTGCTTTCTTAAAATTATATAAAATATCATTATACACATTTAGGTCTCTATTTTATTACTTAAATAATTGTTATTTAGGGAATTATTGGATTTATCCCCCTCTATAAACAGTAGTAATCGTGTACATTGTAATTCATTGCAAATTCAATACAATTTAATTCATACAACTTATTAACTTTCTTGTTTTCTTGGCTCTACAATAGGATGTTCATAGGAACATTTTCCCGGAGGTGGACGCAATGGAGGCCATTTCTTTCATCAGAAGACCTTAGGTTAAGAACTTGTTTCCATAGCTCCATGACATAACTACAAACATTTTTTTTTTTTGTACATTGGCTGCCCAGTAGGTGACATTGTTTGGTTCGAGAAGACGTCACCATAAGTGAAGGGCACCAAGGATCGAGCATGTAGTTGTTTTGATTGTAGCAGTTTTGACAAGGAACACTGTCCACACAAGGTCACTCCCTATATCGAAAACATCATAGATTTTGCCAGTGATGTTCCCACGGAGAGCCTCAGGAGATGCTAACTCTATATGCTCTTGCGGTAGTTTTGTCAAGGAACACACTTTGTCCACACGACGTCGCTCCCGCTATCGAAAACATCACAGATGTTGCCAGTGGTGTTCCCATGGAAAGCTTCAGGAGATGCCAACTTCATATGCTTTTGCACTTTTGACAAGGAACACGGTGTGTCCACACTATTAGAAATTGAAGGGCCCAACTAAAACATAGAACTGTGCAATAGTAGGTTGTCAGCGGAAGTTTATAAGGTCAGACTCTCCTGTCGCCTTACCCAATGTGGGACTGGATATTTTAACACTCCAACACTTCCCCGCAGTCTCACGTTGGGTGCGGTGAGAGGTGGGACCAGTCTAGAGGGACCACACCAAGGTAAGCAGGACATAGGGCCGGCTTTAATATCATATTAAAAATTGAAGGACCTAACTAAAACACAGAACTGTGCAATAGTGGGTTGCCAGCGGAAGTTTATAAGGCTAGGCTCTCCTGTCACCTTATCCAATGTGGGACTGGATATTTTAACACTCCAACACACACAACGTCAGTCCCGATATCGAAAACATCATAACTGTTGCCAATGGTGTTCCCACGAAGAGCTTCAAGACATGCTAACTCTATCTACTCTTTTTCCTAATTGGAGGACCGAAAGGTCTCGTCGAATTTATTTGAAAGAACAACGATAAGAATAATAAGCATGGATGAAACATGATGATTTATAGACACAGATTCTAATACAACTTGAAACTAGGCAACATTGTAACCACAAAGGGATATGCACTTTTAACCTTATGCAAACCCTTTTACAAGCCAAGCATCCCCTTGACATAGTCATCATTACCAACTGAAAAAGTTATGCATTCTAGGCTTTTTTACTTAGCGTTAAAGTTCAAGTTAAAGAGCTAACACCCCACGTAGAAACTATAGCCTACTTGACTACAAAAAAATGTCTTAAGAACCGTATAACAACAGGTTCCATACTGTGAAAATAATGCTTGGGAATTCGTATTAATGAAGGAAAGATTCTATACTTTTTAAGTCAACTTTAGGTAAAATTAAACTTATGTCTCTTGCAATAGCTAGGGTTAAAGCATACAACCCTTATATATTCTGTTGAATACGTCCAGAGGCACTTCAGGGGCCGTTGTATGTTTTTCGTGAGATCACTAGAGGTAGGGTTGCTTGCAAACTTTGTCGAGAGGCCAAGAAAATTAGTGTTGAGAAATACCCGGAAAGTACTCTAATAACTCTCCTTTATTCCTGCATGACATCCTTTAATAGCCATTACATCAGAGGTCAATTAATGCAGGGCAAAATGAAAGTCACATGGAGTTCATATTTTGCTTTGTTTATTAATTTGAATATTTTGTTTAGGTCAAAGGTGTTAGAAACAACGTGTTATGAAATTTTAGCTGAAACTACACAAATAGATTAGTCAAAATAAGATTGACATGACATAATGAAATATTGGAAGTAATTTGAAAATATTAAAATTTTAAAATATATATATATAATTTTAAATAAGATTTAAAAACTTTCAACTTCTAAACACATCAACGAAGACAAAAGGTCTCTTCCAGTGATTTCCTACATGTCACGTGAAATTGCCAAACTTCAATATTTTGTGCAATCCATCGGCTTGAATGAGACAGTGTTCTTTTCCACATCAAACCCGATCAACAAATTTGATTGTGCAAAGTTTCCAAATAACCCAAAACCATCGTCAGTACTCTGGATTGCAAGGCAGACAAAACCTTCTTTAGGTGGTGGAATGAAGACTTGTGGCCGCGTTAGCTTCACGTCTCCACCATCAAAATGGGCAGTCATTATCGCTGCGTCTACATTAGTATCAGCTTTGTAGCAAAGCTGTGTCCCCAAATCTGGATCTTCAGCGGGAGGTGTAGGGATTGCGTTCTTCACTTCCACCACCAAGCGGTCGTAAAACTCTTTCTGCAGAAGGAAGGGTGGAGTTCCTGAATCCAGAAAGATGTTTCCCTGGGAGCTTCACCGGAAGGATTGAATGGAACAAGTTTGTTTCCAACGCTGATTCCTTTTAGAGTGACGAAGTATAGATTGCCGTCTGGTCTGGGTATTAATGGTGTAGTAACGACTCCCTCGCCGACAACTTCACTTCCGGCGCCAAAACGTACAGTGGTACTTATACTTTCGTCAGTCCCATCTGGCAGCAAGCAGTGGGAGAACTTCTTGCCGCCGACGGAGGGAGCTAACTGAAATGTCAAGGACAATGGCCCTCCTCCTAAGCCGATGATTCCCATCTCATGGTCATTGAAAGTCCCGGAATCATTGTGGCCACAACCGAAGAAGACTTCCAGGGCGTTTCCGCCGACGTTGATGGTTTCTTTCCCCAGAAGACCCTGGGTGTAGGAGCTGTCTCCGTAGCCGTAAGTATAGCTGCAAAGATTGTCGTCTGTACACTTGGTGTCCAGTATCTTACATTGGTCGGTTTGGCAAGAAACGTCGCCGTAAGTGGAGGACTTTTTAGGATCGAACAGGGCTTTAATCTGAGTGTAGCAGTTTGGACAAGGAGCACACTGCGTCCAGATAAGGTCACTTCCGGTGTCGAGAACCCCGAAGATGTCTACCGGCGGTGTTCCCAAGGGGAGCTTCAGGGGATGCTGAGCCTTGTACGCTTGTTCTCCTAACTGGACACCCCCCTTTGAACGTGGAGAGCTGGCGAGGCCTCGTCGGACTACCTTAGCGGAGAAACCACCATTTGCAGCAGCAGCGGCAAAGTATATAAGAAAATTTAGGAGAACAGCGGCGAGGATGAAGCGTGGAAGAATCATGATAATTATGATGATGCGTAGATACAAATTCTGATACAATCTCAGACTACTTTCGAGAAATCCACCATTCATAAAGGTGGAAGTTATAGGAAGATTGCCAAAAATAGAGAGCGAAACCAGGGCCATGTGAGGCATTAAGAAGACGACGAGAGACGTGCTTCGTCCATGAAAACCCGTTTGAACCTCTTCCATTTTCTATACTCACTTTCTATCAGACAAGTAGCCCAACAAATTAGTTTTGGAGACCAATTCAAGATTATAAAAATCATTACGTTGATTTTCTAAGTTAATGGTTCATTTAAGCAAAGAATAAATATAAGGCTCATAGATTTAGATCTGAGACCTATTGATCCTAGGAAATATATGCTCATCACTTAATCAAGTGCTTGTCAACATATAAAATGTGCTTAATTTCTATATGAAAAATAAGTTATCTACATCTGATGACGATACTATCGTTGGACTTCCTACATATGACATCAGATGTCATGCCCGTGACACGTCTGACATCATATGCAAGACGTATACCCTACGAGCATGATTGTATGGTGAACACTATTGATTCACAAGAAAGGATAGGCAATGACATTAATTAAAAAAAATATATTGCTTAATACGTCCTTAAGAAAAAGGAAAGCTAGCCTTAAAACTATGATTAAGAAACTAATGTCTCTTTAACTTTCTGGTTCCATCGAATTTGCGAGGTTTGAATTTTATCTTGTGTTTCATGCTTAAACATCTTTATGACCAAGTACTCCTGCCATCCCTTGTATTACTCGGTGCTACATTGATGACAAGAAAGGGAGCAAATCAAGGAGCGGCCGCAGTAGAATAAGTGAAAGCAAGAATTTAGAGCCCTTTGTTAACCAGTATGAGAATGCAAATTTAAATAAGACACTTTATCGTTTATAGATTAGGTTCTTATGATTTTAAATTGACTCATTGTGCTTTCTTTATATTTAAAAAAAGAGTCAAAAATAGTAATTCTTCCAGATTTCAAGATCATATTATTATCCACTTGTAGGTGAAATACACAATAATAAAAACATACATATAAACATAACAAATTTAAGAAAGTTCAAATAAAAAAAAATTATTAAAGTTTACTCTTATTTTTCCTCTTATCAAATGAGTAGCATCTCATAAAAACTCTCACATCACTTAAAAATTACAACACTCATCAAACGCCTATGGAACTCTTACAACCGACTTTGTAAGGGCTTTCTACGATTCAACCTATCTAGATTCTTCTATTTCTATTATTTTCATAAAAGATACCTAAATACCATATATATATATATATATATTTACAAATTAGGATGTTAGAACTTTGTCACATGCCTAATTATTTCACTAACCCTAATACCACATTATCAACATTTGAACACAATAACCCTCTTATACAGTTATTCATTTTATTCTTTTAATGACCAATTTTAAGGAAGGAAATTAAACCTTTTCCAAACAAAACGGGAAGCATTTAGCCATGAAGCATTCGTATTCCACTGAAAGCAGGAATCCACAACTAACCTGTTCTTAAATTTTCTTGCACCATCAAAAGTATGCAACTAGAGAATTCTAGCTGCATGCAACTAGAGAATCCTCTTGAATGGCAGCAGCTTCAAAACCATGAATACGGGCTCCCGAAAGGACCAAAAGCGATGGCCATGCAGAAGAGGGCTACGGAGTGGCCATAAAAATGGAAGAGTTTATCCATAAAGTTGATGGCGAAATACATGTTCAAAACACAAGCATGTTATCACCACTCATAAGATGTTCTAGCGTTCTAAAGCCCTATTGTTGTTACTTTTGTATGATAATGTACCCTAATTGGCCATGATTACGGAACACAGAATCTCGTTTCAGAAGGGACTGAATTTAGCTAGTATTTCAAAGTCAAAACCTTCTTGAAAGGAATACAAAAAATGGTGATTGAAAGAAGAAGAAAAATGAGGCTACGCAAGAGTGCAAGAGATAGTACAGAAGATATTGTATTAAATATGCAAAAGCAAGCTTAGAAATCATAAGCTACAATATCATTGTTCGGTAAAATCTAAATGCAAGTGAACATGTCGAACAAGTAATATAATGATAATAAAGATATCGTCCCACAGAGATTGGTGATTACTAAACCAATTAATTACTAACAGTGAACAACTCCTAGAATTTATCTAGCAAATCAAATTAATAAATGATAAATTAACTAACTAAATCTAAGAAAACTAAATACAAGAAATATGTTAGAGCATATGATTTCACCATAATTACTAGATATTAATATTAATTATTTATACTTGCAAGATGGATAATATCTATGTGATGGCGAAACTTCCTAATTTATTTACTATCCTATGTCTAGGTATAGCAAACCTACTTAGTTCATTAATTTACTATATCTCTATATGTGAATTGAAACAAATCAAATGCATTAGAATCTATGAACATTCCTAGTTTACATCGAAAACCACACAAATAACATGGTATATGTCTATCCATATTTAATTTATGGTTATATATTACAAGAAGCAACTGAATATCATCTCCTGTCAGTCTCAAACATGCAAATCAAATCATTCAAGTAGTAGCTAATCATTTAAAAGCATTAAACACAGTAATATGTAACTTCACATAAACAAAATATCATGCAAAATATAATAATCATAAGATTCATACCATCATAATTAGGTTACATCGTAGCTTTAATAAAAATAAACTAAAACATAAAAAAATAATGAGGAAGAATAGTAATAAGAAATAAAGAAGGCATCTTGAATCCAAGAACAAGAAGTCTGTCACCCTTTTTGTCTTCTCTTTAAGAAAACCTTGAATTCTTGGTCTCTTTCTTGAATTGTGCTGAATTTCCTCCTCCCCTTTCTTTTGTCTCTTCTCTTCTCTTAAATAGGGTTTAGGTTTAGACCTACTCTTATCCTAGTAGAATTGGATTTTAGAGATCTAAAACAATTGGGTTTTGAACTCTTAATTTAATTAGGTTTTGAACTCCTAATTTAATTAGGCTTTGAACTCCTAATATGATTAGGTTTTCTAATTATTTAGAAAACCCAATAACAATAAAATCTAATAACAATCATTCAAAGCCCAAGCTCATCTTGACTCTCTTGACCTTGATATTACAATTTTGCCACACAATAAGCATCAAGCTCTCCATGTTCATCTTTTTTCTCCTTGCCTCCTTGTACTACATAAACAAGATAAATTTAGGTAAATAAAGAGGAGTTCAAATATTTTCTCACAATTATTAAAATTATTAAACTCAAAAATAGAGTTATCAATCACAAAAGGAGCCTACTAATACACTTGTAGGCGATGCCTTTTTATATTAATCCAAACAAGATTGACATCACATAATGAAATATTGAAAGTAGTTTTAAAATATAAAATTTTTTAAGAAAAATTTCATTTTAAATGAGACATGAAGGCATTCAATCTCTATTTTTTATAACTTTCATAACTCTTGCAAACTTATACTAAATTTTATTAAAACAATCTTATATTTCTAAAAAAACAAAAAAAGATTGCGAGTATCAAGTATCCTTTTATTGATTGTTTGATACAAAATAGTAATAATAATCAAAACGTGTCAGTCTTCTAAACACATCAACGAAGACAAAAGGTCTCTTCTAATGATCCCCTATATGTCACGTGAAATTTCCAAAACTTCAATATTTGGTGCAATCCATCGACTTGAATGAGACCGTGTTCTTTTCCGCATCAACCCCGATCAACAAATTTGATTGAGCAAAGTTTCCAAATAACCCAAGACTATCGTTAGTGCTCTGGATTGCAAGGCAGACAAAACCTTCTTTAGGTGGTGGAACGAAGACTTGTGGCCGCGTTAGCTTCACGTCTGCATCATCATCAAAATGGGCAGTCATTATCGCTGCGTCTAGATCAGTATCAGCTTTGTAGCAAAGCTGTGTCCCCAAATCTGGATCTTCAGCGGGAGGTGTATGGATTTCTTTCTTCACTTCCACCACCAACCGGTCGTAAAACTCTTTCTGCAGAAGTAAGGTTGGAGTTCCTGAATCCAGAAAGATGTTTCCCTGGGGAGCTTCACCGGAAGGATTGAAGGAGACAAGTTTGTTCCCAACGCTGATTCCTTTTAGAGTGACGAAGTATAGATTGCCGTCTGGTCTGGATATTAATGGTGTAGTAACGACGCCCTCGCCGACAACTTCACTTCCGGCGCCGAAACGAACAGTGGTACCTATACTTTCATCAGTCCCATCTGGCAACAAGCAGTGGGAGAACTTCTTGCCGCCGACGGAGGGAGCTAACTGAGATGTCAAGGACAATGGCCCGCCTCCTAAGCCGATGATTCCCATCTCATGGTCATTGAAAGTCCCGGAATCGTTATGGCCACAACCGAAGAAGACTTCCAGGGAGTTACCGCCAACGTTGATGGTTTCTTTCCCCAGAAAACCTTGGGTATAGGAGCCGTCTTGGTAGAGGTAACTATAGCTGCAAAGATTGTTGTCTGCACATTTGTTGTCCAGTATCATCTTACATTGATTGGTTTGGCAAGCAACGTCGCCATAAGTGGAGGACTTTTTAGGATCGAACAGGGCGTTAATCTGAGGGTAGCAGTTTAGACAAGGAGCACACTGCGTCCAGATAACGTCACTTCCGGTGTCGAGAACCCCGACGACGTCTACCGGCGGCGTTCCCAAGGGGAGCGTAAGGAGATGCTGAGCCTCGTATGCTTGTTCTCCTAAATGGGCACTCCCCCTTGAACGTGGAGAGCTCGCGAGGCCTCGTCGGACTAACTTAGCGGAGAAACCACCATTGGTAGCAGCTGCGGCCAAATGTATAAGAAAATTTAAGAGAAAGGCGGCGAGGATGAAGCGTGGAAGAATCATGATAATGATGATGACACAGATACAAATTCCGATACAAGCTCAGACTACTTTCGCGAAATCCACCATTCATAAGGGTGGAAGGTTTAGGAAGACTGCCAAAAATAGATAGCGAAACCAGGGCCGTGTGAGCTATTGAGAAGACGACGAGAGGACGTACTTCGTCCATCAAGCCCGTTTGAATCACTTCCATTTTCTATACTTACTTTCTATCAGACAAGTAAACCAGGAAATTAGTTTTGGAGACTAATTCAATATTATAAAAATCATCACGGTAATTTTCTAAGTTAATGGTTCATTTAAGCAAAGGATAATTATAAGGCTCATAATAGAGTTAGACCTGAGACACCTTGGTCTCAGGTAGTGTCTGCTCATCACTTAATTAGGCACTGAAAAAAAGGTTACCTACATCTGATGATCACATTCCCGTTGGGCTTCCTACATATGGCATCACATATCATGCCCGTGACACGTCTAAACAAGACTTATACCCAACGAGCATGATTGTATAGTGAATACTATTGATTCACAAGAAAGGATAGGCAATGACATTAATTAAAATATATATATATATATTGCTTGATACGTCCTTAAGGAAAAGGAAAGCTAGCCTTAAAACTATGATTAAGGAACTAATGTTTCTTAACTTTCTGGTTCCAAGTTTGAATTTTATCTTACGTTTCATGCTTAAACATCTTTTATGACCAACTACCCCTGTCATACCTTGTATTACTCGGCGCAACATATGATGACAAGAAAGGTAGCAAATCAAGGAGTGATACCTTGAGAATGCAAATTTAGAGCCCTCTGTTAACCGGTATGAGAATGCAAATTTAGATAAGACACTTTATCGCTTGTAGATTAGGTTCTCATGGTTTTAAACTGACTCACTGTGCTTTCTCCATATTTAGAAAAATAGTGTGTTAAAAATAGCAATTCTTCTAGATTTCAAGATCATATCATTGTGCATGAGTAGATAAAATACACAATAACACAAAACACATCTAAATATAGCAAATTTAAGAAAATTTAGACAAAAGGTATTTGCTCATTAGTTTGCTCTCACTTTTCCTTCTCATGGGAACCAACTCTATGAGGGCTTTCTACAACTCAACCCATCTAGGTTACTCTATTTCTATTCTTTTTTTTAGAAAAGACCTAAATACCACAAAATATATACACCTGTGTACAAATTAGGATGTTAGAACTTTGTCACACACCTAATTATCTCATTAATCCTAATACCACATTATCAACATGTGAAGACAACCCTCTTATATAGTTAACCATCTTATTCTTTTAATGACCCTTTTAAAGAAGGAAACCAAACCTTTTCCAAACAAAGCAGGAAGCACTTAGTCATGAAGCATGCGTATACCGCTAAAAGTATGGAATCCACGACTAACCTGTCCTTAAATTTGCCGGCACCATCAAAAGCAAATCAGCACTCTGGTTGCATGCAACTAGAGAATCCTCTTGAATGGCAACAGCTTCGAAACCATGAATATGGACTCTGAAAGGACCAAAAGCGATGGCCATGCAAAAGAGAGCTATGGAGTGGCCATAAAAATGAAAGAGTTTATCCATAAAGTTAATGGCGAAATACATGTTCAAAACGCATGTATGTTATCACCACTCATGAACTGTTCTAGCGTTCTAAAGCCCTATTGTTGTTACTTTTGTATGACAATGTACCCTAATTGGCCATCATTACCGAACACAAAATTTCGTTTCAGAAGGGACTGAATTTATCTAGTATTTCAAAGTCAAAACCTTCTTGAACGGAATAAGAAAAATGGTGATTGAAAGAAGAAGAAAAATGAGGCTACGCAAGAGTGCAAGAGATAGTACGGAAGAAATTGTATTAACTATGCAAAAGCAAGCTTAGAAATCATAAGCTACAATATCACAAAAGGAGCCTAATAATACACTTGTAGGCGATGCCTTTTTATAGGCATTAAACTATTGATTTTCTGCATAGTAATTGCTTGGAAGATGCATTGGAGACTAAGTTCCACTTGTAATCAGTCAACCGTTCTTCTCCATTCTTCTTTTTCTGGTTGCCATGCCCTCATTTCACGCCATGCACCTCATGGTTATTGTCATGGTTGCTGGAGCAAGTGTAGGGGCAGGATCCAAGTGAGCAAGTCTTGCACGCTAGGCTAGGAAATTCAGAGTCTTTGTTAGGGGATAAATCAAAGGCAACAAATAAAATAGGATTAAGAGAGAAATCAGAACGAACTAGCGTTTACTAAGACTCCTGCCGTGCTCGACGATGCTTTCTCTTCCTAATGGTCACAATAACAAACAAATGGAGAGCGTTTATGGTACACTAGAACTAGGATTCAAACCAAATGACCTTCACAAAACATCCGAAAACCACCCTTTCCTCGAGTCATTGGATTGGAGCCCTACCCGCGCTATGCAACCCACACAAAACCCCTAAGCCTAAACTACACAATACAGCACAAGGCCCACACCAAAACACCTCAGAGTCTTTGTAATACATATAATTAGAAGAAAATTTACCAAAAAACATATGTAAAAGTGTAATGAATGGATGACTACATTAATATCAAAAATTGTTCCTTCTTTCATACTTGAAACAATTCAATTTTTGTATCAAAATAACTTAACCAATGAATGCAACACAAAATGAGATTACCACAGTGAATTGTCAATGAGATAAATAGTTGACAATCCATTTCAATAATCCTCAGTACAAATGTAGTTCCTTCTATACTAACAATGGAAATTGTAGCCACTTTTGCTTCCTCTAATGGCAAACCACTTAGTTAATTAATGTGCTCTCTTTCTCTTTCCTCATTTTTTCAGATACTATTCAATATATCTTCACTCTATTTAATCCTTCGGATTCCAAGACCTAGATTTTTGTCTGAATCTTGAATACTTGTGAATGACATGCATGATCTGTATTTGGACAACATAAGTTATCTACCACATTATCGTTGGACTTCCCACACGACATCAGATGCCATGCCCGTGACACATCTACACATCATGCAAAACATATACCCCGTGAACATGATTGTATAGTGCCTACTATTGACTCACAAGAAAGAATAAGGAAAAGATAAAGAATAAATTCTTGATGTCCTTAAGATATAATTTGTGGCCCTGAGAGAGGGGACATTCAACGTGTGTAAATCGAACCTACGCGAAAAACCAAGCATGTTGCCTAAGTATAAGATCTCAAAGGCAAAGTTCTGGAACCATCGAATTTGTGAGCTCTGATTTTTATTCTGTGTTTCATGGTTAATCGTCGCTTGTGTCTTTATGACCAAGTAGTCCTGTCATCCCTTTTATTCCTCGACGCAACATATGACAACAAGAAAGGTAGCAAAACAAGGAGTGGTCGTGGCAGAATCAGAAAAAGCATCAATTGAAGGAGGAAAACTACAATCCCTTCTAAAAAAAAAAGTAAAAGCAACTGAAAGTGGAAGTCCATTCAGCCAAGAAGCATGAATATTATGTTAAAAACAGCTGAAGTGGATGTCCATTCAGCCAAGAAGCATGCATATTATGTTTGCCACACGAGGGACGTGATGAACCTTCCATGAAATGTAGGACCACGAGTAACCGGTTCTTGAATTGGCCGGCACCGTCCAAGGCAAATCAGCATTCCGGTTTCCTTGCCACTTCAGAGCTTCTTCTGCCAAAAGTATGGACACCCAAAGGGGCCAAAAGCACCAGCTATTATTTGGCGAAATACAAACGCATGCATATTATCATCACTTACTAATGATAAAGCCCTATTGTTGTTACTTTTAGACGACAATGTTCCCTACATAAGGGACTGAATTTAGCTGGTATTTAGAAGTCAAAAATCTTATTGAAGGAAAAGAGACAAGTGGTGGTTGAAAGAAGTGACATACGATAAAAAAGAGCCCACGATCTATTGATCGTGCAAGAAATCCAAACCGACGTGCTTTCTTTTATGTTCTTTGACTGCATAATTTGAATAAAGACTTTATAATCACAAATCGCCCATGCAATTTCTTGTTGATTTGATCAATCAACAAAGAAAGAAAAATAACTTCAAAGTACAAATCACAATTAATTTGTATCGTGAAATTACATTGGATTTACAATTCTTTTCAAAGAACAATTATACCTTGTTTGGGAGTCAATCCATCTTTATAGACAAGGAAGTGCTTATTGAAATTCTAACTTAATAAGAAGAAACTTGTGAATACTTATCTTCATTTGAAAAATATATAAGATTAAAAAATTGCTTAAAATGAATAATTGTCAACTCAATCACATGTTGTTAACAAGGCCACTTTGAAAATAATTATAATATAAATCATCACTCTTCTTGACTTATAAGCAAAACATCAGGGGATGTCTCTTCTAAACAGGCTTTACTAGCACCTGAGGATGAGTCAATCCGGTTAGCTTTTCATAAGGAGAAAAAGTGTAAATAATATCATTCCAATGGCTGTGACAAACTCTAAAATCAGCAATAATGACGATGGAGGTAATGTCAGAGCACCATTAATAATGTGACAGCAGCCATGACGATAATGATTTAACACGGATTAGACGTCTTTTTCTTTTCCGGCGAAGGAAACTAAAATTTAAAGAAAGAAACGGAAGCCGCATGCCCTTCCTCCTTGTTCTCTACTGCTTTTTCTGGCGTGCTCCGGGAGGCTGCGTGCATGAACAAACCTCAAAGGCATCATTTCACGGCGATTGGTCACCGGAAAACGACACTAACGCAGGATTACTCATCCGGGGAAGGTATTGTGCAGATCTAGTCAGTACAGATGATGCTCCTTGGCCTCTTTCTTGTCCTTCTCAAAAGTCAACAATTCAACATCAATGTTTTAAATTACTTGGTTTATGAAATTAGTTGTTGCTTAGGACGAATTAAATCTGTAAAATGAATATTAGAAGTCAACCTCCTGATCTCCGTTATTATGCTTTCCTAATTTTTCTAAGTCAAAGGAAGTTTATAATTCAAATCCACCAAAATAGCAGGGATCATTTTCTATAATTGTGAATTTTAGAATGAATAAAATGTAAGGATCAACCTAACAATTTAGTGATAATTTGGGGAAGATAAAGCACAAATTTGTGTTTTCAAAAGTATGTCATCACCTTACAACCGTGTAAGGAGACGAGGCACAAGTTAAAGATGAAGTTTTATTTGTAACTTTATTATCAAGTGATATAACACAGGTTTGAAGAGCAATATACTTTATATTTATAGGAATAGGTTATTTTGAGTTAGGAGTGCAACTTCTATATCTACTCACTCGTGAACCATCAATTGTTGCAAATGATATGTACAAGGCATGGCATGTGCTCGTTTAAAACAATAGTAATGCATGTGGTTGTTTTACAAAATGGAAAAAGGCTTTCAATTTTCATTTTGTGAGATTTTCATCTCTATTTTTTTGTAACTTTTACAACTCTTAAAATGCCAAGGTTTATAACTTTACAACTTTTATGCTTTTGTACACTTATTTTATTAATGTAAATTTATATTTTTGCTCAAAAAATTATTTTCTCATAGACACAAATCAACACTTCCAAAATCACTAAAGTATGCCTTGATCTTTGAAGCATTAAAGGAAATAAATTTGTTTCAATGGAGAAAATGGATTTATTTATTGTGAAGACTCTTTAATTAGTTAAAAAGTTTAAATGTCAAATTTCAAAGTTAATTCTAAAGCTAAAAGATCATTATTTTATTTAAACTTTACTAGATGAATTTATTTTCTAATGTAAAACTTATTACAATATTGCACACTCCAACTATTACTAGATTTAAGATCACTTAGGATAGAACAAATTCAACTTGAACTCTTATACTAAATTAAAAAGTTTAAAATCTAATCTAAAAATTAATTCTTAAATTTTTTTTTAAAAAAATGTTCTTTTATTTAACTCTCACTACTGAAAATCTTATATGCTGATGCCAAACTCTCTTATTACACATAGTTTTTAAATTATAGATGCAACCACTTTCAACTAGAAAAATCAAATAAAACTATCGAAAAATAACTAACATGCTACTGCTGACCACCTAAAACCTAACTTTTGAATTGACACTTACACCAAACAACCTCCAGTGACGCAAGACAAAATTCTTAATGATGTGGTCCTCTGTCAAAACACGTATCAATCACCAGTAAAACCTACCCAAGATGGATTCAGGACCATGCTTGAGCTGGGGATAAGGCCGACCCATTGACCATACCTCTGGCCATCCTGAGCTTTATCGTCACCATTTTTTGTGTTATGGCAATGCCCACCTCATTCTTTGGACCTTTTTCCCCTTATCAGTCCGCGTGAAGAAAGCATCTGAGCTGGTTTCCCTGGTTTCCCATTTTTCAGATTGAAACAAAAGTAGCTTGAGAGCTTCCGTTTTCACCCAGAACAAGAATATGTAAAAGGTCGAGAAGCCATTAACGAAGGTTCCAAGAGGACGGTGGACCATGATGGGACTTCCCCCCAATGCCATACCGCCTCGTTGCAGTAAATATCTTGAAAACTGCTTCTCGCCAATGGCTTAAAAAACAAGCAAATAAGGTCTGGGGAAGGCCGCGTCCACTGCGCGCACCTCTTTTGTCCCGAATGTTCTAGTAAATTACTAGTGGAATAATTTTATCTACGGGTGATTCCCACTAATGCCAATTATTTACCTTCTTTATATCTAACATGGCATAAATATTATCCAACTTCTAAAGTTTAATACTTTATCTCTTGAAATTTTATATTTCATCAACTTCATGCAGGATTCCATCAACTTACTAAACAACTCAGTTAAAAGTACTAGGTGATGTTAGAATGATTCATTTTCTCCCTTAATACCAAAGATTCAACATAAGCATACATATGTTAAAAAATATATATATATATATATATATTGGATTAGAAAATTATTTATTAATTTAATAAATTATATTAGAATATTAACAATGTCTTATAATCTAACTTAAAATTAGTTTAAAATTATATTTTTTTAATATTAGACTTTTGCTATTAATACTTTGAACATATCTTGGATTTAACAGAAATTATCCAGCTTCTAAAGTTTAATACTTTATCTCTTGAAATTTTATATTTCATCAACTTCATGCAGGATTCCATCAACTTACTAAACAACTCAGTTAAAAGTACTAGGTGATGTTAGAATGATTCATTTTCTCCCTTAATACCAAAGATTCAACATAAGCATACATATGTTAAAATATATATATATATATATATTGGATTAGAAAATTATTTATTAATTTAATAAATTATATTAAAATATTAACAATGTCTTATAATCTAACTTAAAATTAGTTTAAAATTATATTTTTTTAATATTAGACTTTTGCTATTAATATACTTATCTCTTGAAATTTTATATTTCATCAACTTCATGCAGGATTCCATCAACTTACTAAACAACTCAGTTAAAAGTACTAGGTGATGTTAGAATGATTCATTTTCTCCCCTAATACCAAAGATTCAACATAAGCATACATATGTTAAAAAAAAAGATTATTGGATTAGAAAATTATTTATTAATTTACTAAATTATATTAAAATATTAACAATGTCTTATAATCTAACTTAAAATTAGTTTAAAATTATATTTTTTTAATATTAGACTTTTGCTATTAATACTTTGAACATATCTTGGATTTAACAGAAATTATAATAGATTAATTTGAGTTCTAGTATAATGTCAAAAATAAACTTCTAATTTAGTTTTAAAAAACTAGTTTAAGAATTAAAAATGATATTTAAAAACCGAAGAATTTTAATGTGCAAATTTCGTCTCCAAAAAGTATTATTTAAAGGTAGTATATTGTTCATTCTTTTGGAATAATTATTTATCGTGAAATTAACGGCATGTGCGAGCAAAGCTTGTTGGACACTTCTGTCCCCAACTTTCCAACTTCGACGAACCTTTTCCGTTTGTACTTTTACTGGTGTTACATTAGAACTGGCAAAGCCATCGCATCGGAGGACATACTAGTAATTTAGTCTCCCCAGTGGGCGACTAACGCCGTCATTATGCCGTCATGATTCCAAATGAGCCGATTTACGACTGTAATTTTAGTTTTCGAATAACGGTGACGACTGGAGATGAGAATAAGGAATAAGAAAAGGGTAAAAGAGTCAAAACGCAAGGAATCATAATGAAATTGACAGAAATTCCGGCGAAAGATAACGGAAAGATGAAGGAAGAGGTTCGGGAGGGAACCATTAGGTACTACCAACGCGTACGGGGTAGGTGCGGACCGAGGCTGTTGGAGCAGTTGACAACACAAGAGCACCCCCACGCGCACTATAAATATGGTGCCTGGCCAACACTGGTTCTCACACTCTTTCTGATCCTCCTCTCTCGTTCTAGCTCGTCGTTCTCTGCTCCACTGTTTAACTTGTTCGGTTGCGTTATTGTATGGCCTCCAATTTGAAGAGCCGAGGGGTCGCTCTGAACTTGGGCAAGCACGTTGTTAACCAGATCCGCGGCTCCGTCTCCCGCGACGCCGTTCTGCCTTCTGCTCTGGCTGTCAGGTTTGTTGACTTCCCTTTTTGCTTTCTTTTGCTGTGATTTTCCGATGCGATGATTTGTAACTCCGTTTGGCGAGTGATCGTTGAGATGTGCGATGGAACTTTGTGTGAAACTTAGGTTTGTTCGTTTATAGTGCTTTCTATAGTGATCCGAGATGCCATTTAGTGGTTTCTATAGTCCTTTTTACTTTCTCTTGCTGTGATTTTTCTCGGAAGGTTTCGGAGACGGGGATTTGTGACTCCAGTTGAGGGAGTGATCGTTGAAATATCCGTTGAAAGTTTATGTGCACTCTTTCTGTATTGATCCGGATGCTGAGAAATGAATTCTTGTTGACTGTTTCATGGTTGGTCTCGCCATTTTCCGACTAATTTCTTGTAGACCTTGTTCGTTTTGTAGTTTAACTGACTAGAATCTTAAGAAAGATGCTCATTTAGACCGCTCTCTGAATATCATAATATTTCATCGGAAGCGAAATTTCCTAGACCTTTCGCTTTCGACCTCTCCAGAGAATTATTAAGGAAATTTTCTTCGAAGAGTTCTAGGATTATCTAACTCTTTCCGGTGAACCGAGAATCGTCGGCTTGATAACTTTCTCTTTCATACTTCACCTTCCAACATGTTTTCCCTTAAGAATGCAAAATTATTTTTTTGTCTAGATGTCCGTACCCCGAGCTCTTGGGGACGGGATCTGCTTTCCGGTGGTTGGTTGGATGGATGGATGGATGGATAAGAGCTGGACCAGCTCGGTCCATGTCGGTCTTTATCTAATAGTATAATATCGCAATCCGATGAGCTGTTCTACAAATCTTCTAGTGGAAGGCTTGTTCTAGTTGCTATCAATTGAATTCAATAGAAAAAGCAGAAATCTCTCCGTAAAGATCAAAACTTAGAAGATCGTTGTAAGTGAAAAAGAGAAAAACTTGGTGAGAAAACATTTGGTGGTTGGGTGGGCTGTTTGCCTTGTGTGATGATGTATATCTTATACCAACCTGCCCACGATGGACAGTAGGCACTCTTTGGTTGAATCTCCACTAGAGCCAAATAAGAAAATAATATATGTGGAGAAGTTCGTACTTGCCCAAAAATACTCCATTTTATGTGGATCTTTTTGTCTTGTTTGAGTGTCTTCTATGTTGATAATTATTACACTCTTTAACTCATTTGTTTATTTGTTTTAACTTTTGTCATTTCAAGGAAGAGTTTGGAAATTTGAGTACTAAAGTGCGGAGTCTTTCCATTTATCCATTTAACCACGCCAAACATAGACTTGATTTCCTTTTTACTTGGTTTGGTTATGCGGGTTGATTTTGGTTTCGTTTTCTTGAGTTTGGGATGAACCCTGGGCTAAGTCAAGGAAACTTTCCATGTGGGCAATTCTCGCCTTGCCCGGAATTGTCACCCTCAACGACAGAAGTAGGACCTAAATATGGACAGCTGAGGTGGGTCCAATTTATTTCCCTTGGGGTTGTCGTCTCGGTGCAATGTGCACCAATTGTTTGACACCCAACACCGTCACATCTCTTCTTTATCTTAAAGAAGATAAAGGAAAAAAAGACTGGAGATTTTTCTGACCAGGTGGCCGGAATTCATGTCTACGGCGTGGCATTGAAGATCGCAACCTCGCATGTGTCTGCTCTCGGCGTCATCGTCGGCGTTGCGTCTTTCGATGCCAATAGCGGTTGGGTCGGTTGCCTGGTCCTTATCTTAATACTTAATGTGCCTCGTCGTGGTTATCCGCGGTCGTCCCTTGATGGGACGTGGAAATCGCGAAAGATCAGCCGGTGACACCTACTACCGCGCTGCCGCGTGAGCTCTTTATCACTGTGTACGAGACACATGGTGGGACATACCTTGTCTTTACGCCCGGAGTGAGGAAAGGATAAAGGGTAGTTCGGGCAACACGAACGATCTTAACGTTAAAATCTCTGTTATCTATGTGTATTGTAGTAATCAAACTGGCTGCTGAGCAACAAGAAGTTTTACGTATAAAAAAAATTATGTTTTTTAATTTATAATTTAGATAAGACATAACCGGCTTGTATTCGTGATAAAAGAAACAAAGTTGCTTAGCTGGACACCGTTTGACTTGATTTGCTTGCATCCTGAATGTAGTTTTTACTGTGGATGATGATGACAACAGGAGGGCTGCTCACGCCTCAGCGTATGACAAGAACCCGGATGATCACATCTCCAGCGTGGTTCCGGACCATGTGATTCCCCCCCAGACTGAGCACTACTGGGCTCCGCACCCTCAAACTGGGGTTTTTGGGCCTCCTGCCAATCCGGCCTCGGCGGCCGGCGATAGTGTCACCCAAGCATCGACTGCGGATGGTAACAACTCTGTGCTGGAGCAGAAGGCCTGGTACCGCCCCAACAGTGTGGAGGACTTGGAGAAGCCTCACGCACTCTAAGCGCAGCGCACAAGTTGAATCCAACTCTCTTATAGATATATAAATAAACAGTAGGCCTGGCTTTTGGTAGCCTACGGGTTGTATTGGTGTAACAAATAGAACTGGAGCTTGGTGTGTAACGTATTGCATATTGTTTTACGTGCATAGACTGTTAAGAATCTGGATGATGGCTGTATTGTGGTGGTTCATGGTTCCACGTTACTTATTTCTTATAAAAGCGTTGGTTATGCTTAAGTGCTTGCGTTTATCACAAAATTAAGCCCCAAGTTTAATGGGTTGCAGGGTTGAGGAGCTTTTGTTCCTCTTTCCTTTTTGGATAACTGAAGATCTAGAGGTAATGAAGTGTTGAATTCAAGACAGATCCAGCCGACTACTAGAATAATGGCCTATTAAGTATGAAGAGCTTTTTTTCGTTGCGGAGGATGGTTACAGAAGAACTTAAATGGCAATAGAGGTCAAACATGTCTCAAAGCAATTGTCTAAGAAGATTAAGAAGAAATACATAGACATCCAAAAGCTCCTGAGACGGACTGTTTTTATGCAGTTTTAAGAATGATCCTCTCTCTGATGAGTGCCAATTCATTGCCTTCTTCCCCCAGCCTTCATTATGGTTGGAGATATCAGTCGTATCATATTCCACTAGAACAGTTTCATCATTTGCATGGTGTGGGCTTGTCGGGTCGAACGCCATAGGAAAGAGTGATTGTCCATTTTCCAGGTCAAGGCCAATCCACCAAAAGGATCCATGTTTCCCTGTAGGAAACTACAACTATCAGTCTGCAACTATATACGCCCTTCTTAAAGTGCAACGAAGTAATCAACGCATAATAACAGTCCTTTAGCAATGGCAAACCAGCTAATGTTTCCGTGAACCCTGTATCAACAATCTACCACGGCCACTGACAAGCATGATAACCATCTCCATATAAGGTCTTCGGGTCTTTAGTTGCAGGGGCAAGAAAAGGCTGATTTTAGGCCTTAGGTTCTTACTGCAAAATTCTACGGTGAAATATGGAACAGCTGGTAAGATTTTCACGTACAATGCAAGGCCAAACAAACAAATGACGACCAAAAAATAAATCTATGACATCCAATCTGAGAAAAGCTTACCTCAGCTCAAGCAATATCCACTCCATTTGTGAAGGATCGTGTTGAAAGGTGTAGCATGTGTCATCTGAATCATCATTGAACCACACAAGACTCTAGAATAATCAATGAGGTCTCTGATCGAGGACTGTTAATGCAACTTGTAACATCTCTCTAGCCTTTCTATCTGGAGTACATCCAGCATATTCCATTTCCTTGTACACTTCAAGAACCTTGCCAATGAACCGTTATATGAATTAGGCAAAGAGATGAAAGGTTAAAATTAAAAATGAAAGAGAAAGAAGGTGCTGCAAGATTATAGGATTTGGATCAACTATATTCCTCCCAAATAAAGAAATCTGACTTGTGTATCTTATACTGATGAGAAAGAAAAGTTGAAAATCAACAGAAGAACAGAAAGTACTCACCCTATCAAATTTCCTCACTCTGATATATGCCTTCATAAGTGTACTATAGGTTACCACATCTGGACTAATACCCTTTAGCAACAAACGAAAATTACAATTAAAACCATTTTAAAAGAACACATTCAAGAGTAAAGTAGACAATGAATGTGAGGAACTATGTAGACTATCGTGCCTAACTGCATAAATGTAAGACAACAGAAAAAGGCTTACACTTTCTTTCATATGATCACATATGGATAATGCCTCCATATGTCTACCAGCAATTCCAAATGCGTTGATCAGCACATTCAACATTATAGTATTTGGTTCAATTCCCTCTGCTTCCATAAGCTGAAGCACCTTCAGTGTCTGTTCACATAGTCCCTGCGCCACAAAAGCTATTACTAATGGGAAAAGACATCAAGCGTTCATACATTTCTGCAAAAGAAAAAGGTATCAGGCAAATGATTGTGAGCGAGTTGCAAAATTCATTTGTATTCTACGTATTGATCATAGAATGGGCAAGTTCTTGTCTTTCTATTTTTTTCTTTTTTCTTTTTTCTTTTTTCTTTTTTATTTTTGTCCTGAAGGGATAAACTTTTGTAATTGTTTAAGTTTTTCACGGGGAAACCATCCATCCATCCAAGAGATGTCAATGTAGGAATCACTCCCCACAAAGGACAGATGATACCGTACTGTCTTGATTTATCTAGTGGACCGGATAATATAACAAGAGTAGAGTTCACTCTAAAACTATAAAAAAGGCGAGTGCCTAAGAAAAGTCAGTGAGAAAACAAGGGGTTCTGGAACAGCAGACCTGCTGAGCATATGCATTTGCTAAGATACAATACGTGCTAGCTGAAAGTTGAACACCTTCTGATTTTAGAGCAGATATACACTTCTCAGCATCATGAAATCTCCCATATTGCCCATAAATATCAACCAAAACTGCATATATGGTGCCACTTTTCTTATGGCCTCTGTATTTCATATTGTCAAAATTCTTCTTTAGCACATCCCATTTTCCCCGCTCTCCCAAACGGCTAATAATGGTGATGAAGATCTTTGGATCAGGATATAATCCTTGTTCTTGCATTCTATTGAACAACTCAAGGGCCTTAGATAGATCCCCAGCCCGACAGTGCCACTGAATTAATGAGTTCCAGGTTGTTATATCAGGTCTTATACCTTCTCGTTGCATTTTTTCAAACACTTCCAAAGCTTCCTCTAGCTCACCATATTTCCCAAAGGTATCTATGATACTGTTATAAATCTGCTTATCTAATGACATCCCGATCTCCCCAATCTCTTCTATAATCTCCATTGCTTTCTTCCACATCCCATTATCCCTGTAAAGACCAATAACTTTACTATATACAAATGAGCTCAACCGAAACCTCTTGCACTTCATTTCATTAATTATTGCCCAAGTATCTTCCATCCGCCCAGCATTCACATAGTAATCCACAAGAACCTCATACGTTTCTTGATTCTTATGGATACCCAAATCACCCATTATCTCTATTACCCTAACTGCAAGTCCCAGTAGGCCTTTCTTCAAGAAAACTCTAAGCAAAGCATTATATGTTTTCACTCTGGGCTTAAACCCAGAACATATCATCTCTTGAAATACAGCTTCAGCTTCAGAAGTCCGGCCAATACTTCCAAGAGCTTCAATCAAATGAGTAAAGGATATTAAGTTTGGATGAAAGCCCAAAGCCTCCATTTGTGCAAGAAGAGCCATAGCCCTGTCAATATCTCCAACCTTGCAAGAAGAACATATCATGCGATTGTATAGATCACCAGAGATTTCCTTCCCATTTCCGGGACCATTTTGGCATTCTGTAATCAAGTCCTTATCATCAAATGCCCTAAAAATGATTTCTTTGACATCCTTGTGCTTCATTGAAAAATTTGGGGAACCAGAGAACTTGAATTTTCTACGGATTTTGTTACAACTTGGGCAGAACAAGAAGAAAGAAGTGTCACCATGGATGGATGATAGGGAAAGCAATGTTGGACTGAATGTTGATTGCATCCCCATGACCATATTATAGCTTTTCTACTTCTGCAACAAATAGATCATATAAGATTTGGAACAAGATATCTGAACCAGGAAGGGAACCTTCTGGAGCAGGCTGAGGTAACTTTTCAGATAAATTACGATTAAATTGAGCTTGAAATTATACCTAAATTTTTCAAAGGAAAGTTCTTACGATTCCTAGTATTCAATTCGAAAATAATGAAACTGACTCTCACCCTACCCCAAAAGAACACTTGTCAAAGAAAATTTCCTCTGATTTCTCAGCAAGAGGCAAAGAAAACAACCCCAAGAACAACAATTTGTAATTAGTATATCTACCTTGTTCTAAAGAAAAAAAGTTTATGTGAACTCTAACTTCCGTTTTGTCCAGTAGAGAAGCCTCAATTTTCAACTGGTTTTATACCTCATATTCCAAATAAATAAGCAAGAGTCCGCTAAAACAAGATGCACATAATAGACACCATATCCGTCACAAGCAAATTGGACAGACAAGAACGGAATGCAAACCAGAAAAGAGTAGTCATACCCATCAACCAGTTCAAGCGTCAAAGTTTTAAGAAAAGAAAACAAGCGAAATCAAAATGTAAGAACTGAGTAAATCATAGATAAAACTCACGGACAGGAAATGGTGAAAGAAAGAACCAAAGAAGTAATCTGCTTTTGTGTACCTCTGCTCCACACGAAGGTCTCCGCTTTCTCATCCCCAATTTACCAAATAACTCGTTAGATATTTCGGTCTTGCATGTAAACTACAAATCTTAGAACTTTTTCGATATCGTTTCATTTGCGATAACGTGAGAAATCAAATTCAAAACTTTAGAACATCCGAGTTTTGGGTTTGGGGTTTACGGAAGACCTGGCTGCTCGTGTTCGTGGGGTGGGGGGCTTCAGACAAGTTCGAGCTCGGATTCAATGGGGCTAACCAGCTGGGCTAATTCGCCTATTGAATCTGCAGGCCCAAGCCTCAATAGATCATCTGGATTGGGAAGAAATCTACAAATTCATGCCCACAATTATGATCTTTGAACCCAGCAGACCTCGAAGACAAAAGAAAAATCAGGCCTTTGAAGCTACACGAACTTGGAGCCCGACCATGTAAACCAGTCGCTGTTAATCTCATATTATTTATTTATAAATAAATTATTTAAATCTTTTACAAAGTGATTTTAAGATATAAATGAGTTTTCTATAACTTGTTAGAAAAGAAACTTTATAGGATCTGCGTAGACAGATCTAAAACACCGTTTGTAAGATTTTTATTTAACAAACAAATAAAAATAGAATTCATAGAAACATACCGCTCTTGCGATCCATTCTTTCGTCGTTGTAGACCCAATAATGCTTTTTGAAATTCGGGCTTAGGCGAATATCCTCTATTCTCATAAGATTCACTGGCTCGATGAGAGAACCTAGGTTTTGCCTCTTTTGTGAAAAACAACCTTATGAAACCCTAAGAACATTACATATTTATATGAGCTAGAAGATAAGACCTAGCCATACCTTATGTGTAACCCAATAGGCCCACTCATCACGGCCCTATTTGGTTAGCCACGGCCCACATCAGCCAGTCCATATTTAGAACTTTTATAGACCAACATAATATAGCCCACTTTAGTAAGCTTAAATAAAAATTAAGCTAACATTCTCCCACTTGGGCTATATTAAACTGAAATAATGCGCATCTTTACATTGATCCAGAAACAGTTCTGAACTAAAACCAGCCATATGAGATCTTAAACTTTGAATCACACCAGTAACTATACCTATTAAGAGATATAGCACCAATCATGACCACAAAATCTTCAATCTCTTAACACAGATAAATATGGTGATGTGGCAATTATATATAACACTTTAAAAATTTATGTATGCGTTATTACTGTTGTCAGTCTAATTCTCTCTCCTTCGATAACAGAATGTCATTAGAGAATTTACTTTATGGTTCCAATGAACCTTTTAACATATCTTGCACTTTATAACTCAAGTTAAACTTTATATGTTACAAGATATCCTTATGGCTATGTAATTCTAGCCAATACTTAAGGTATACTTTTACCTTAAGTTTTTAAAGAGAAGATTAAAAGCTCCCACTATACAAAAACATCCCATGATGTCGTTAAGCCCATGCTATTGACATGTCTTTCATAAACACAAGGGCTTAGACCTTTAGTAAGCGGATCAGCTATCATATCAACTGTACTAATCGACTCTACTGAAATTTCACCTTCCTTAACCTTTTCCTTTATGGTTAAGTACTTTATGTTTATATGTTTGGACCCTCCTAGACTTTTATTATTGTTAATAAACAATATTGCGGCTCTATTATCACAGTATAACTTGATTGGTCTATTAACAAAATCAAAGCCTTGTAATTCTCTTATGAGGTTCTTTAGCCAAACAGCTTGAATGGATGCTCCATAGCATGTCATAAATTCTGAATGCATGGTTGAAGATGTTATCATTGTCTGTTTTGAGCTTTTCCATGAAATAGCTCCTTCTACCATCATAAACACATATCCTGATGTAGAATTCCAATCATCCTTACATCCAGCAAAATCTGAATCTGTATACCCAACCAGCTCTAATTCTTTTACATGCCTGTAAGTCATCATACAATCTTTTGTTCTCTTTAAGTACCTTAAGACCTTCTTAACAGCTATCCAATGCTCTTGTCCAGGATTCGATTGATATCTTCCAAGAAGTCCTGTTATAAAAGCTATGTCAGGGCGCGTACAAACTTGAGCATACATAATACTACCAAGCGCACTTGCATATGGTATATTCCTCATTAAAGCTTTCTCTTCCTCTGTCGCAGGGCATTGATCTTTACTTAATTTATCACTCTTATAGATTGACACCTTACCTCCTTTACAATCTTTCATGTTATACCGTTCAAGAATTCTACCTATATATGCCTTTTGAGAAAGCCCCAATAAACGCCGAGAACGGTTCCTTTGAATTTCAATCCCTAAAACATAAGTTGCTTCACCGAGATCCTTCATATCAAACTGAGTTGACAATAATTCTTTAGTCTCATGAAGTAACGTTTGACTATTACTCGCAAGTAAAATGTCATCCACATAAAGGACAAGAAATATCAGAGTGCTCCCACTAATTTTGGTGTATATACAACGATCTACTCTATTCTCCACAAAACCACATGAAGTGATAAAATTATCAAACCTTATGTACCACTGTCTAGAAGCTTGTTTTAATCCATAAATAGACTTCTTAAGTCTACAAACAAGCTTTTCTCCTTCTTTCATTTCAAAACCTTCAGGCTGTTTCATATACACTGTTTCATCTAGTGTTCCATTCAGAAAAGAAATTTTAACATCCATTTGGTGTAATTCCATATCAAAATGAGCTACTAGAGTCATTACGATTCTAAAGAAATCTTTAGAAGATACTGGAGAAAAAGTTTCATTATAATCTACTCCTTCTTTCTGTGTGAAACCTTTTGTTACTAATCTAGCTTTAAACCTTTCAACTTGACCAGTAGAACTCCTTTTGGTCTAATATACCCATTTACAACCAACAAGTTTACAACCTTCAAGTAACTCAACTAGTTCCCAGACATCATTATGCTTCATTGATTGTATTTCATTTTGCATTGCATCTAACCACAACTTTGCTTGAGAACTAGATATTGCTTCTGTATATGTTATTGGATCCTTCATAACTCCTATATCATAATCATGTTCACCCAAATAAACTAAATAATCTGGATGAATTGCAGACCTTCTTTCTCTAGTTGATCTTCGAAATATAGGTTCAGGATCTTAATTCTGCACTTGATGTTCTACAACTTGATCTATAACAGATGATGAAGACTCAGAATTCCTTATAGTTGGTACTATAGGCATTTCTATTGCTTGAGTAGGTAAAGAAAATGTCACAGACGTGCCTACTACATTTGCATCCTGAATTGGTGAAGGAGTACTTACAACATTTTCTGCTACATCAAGCTCCAAAAACTTTGCAGTTTGAGACTCTACAATTCTAGTCCCTCCAGATGGCTTATAAAAACGATATCCCTTAGAATATTCATGATAAGAAACAAAGTAACATCTTGTAGTCCTTGAATCCAACTTGCCTAGAGTTGGATTATACAATCTTACCTCTACAGGACATCCCCAAACTTTTAAATGGTTTAAACTAGGTACACGACCAGTCCACAGCTCAAATGGCGTAAGTGGAACAACTTTTGTGGGTACTCGATTGAGTATATAAAGAGTTGTTTTCAAAGCTTCTCCCCATAAGAAACCAGGTAAATTAGTTCTACTAACCATACTTCTCACCATATCCATAAGAGTCCTGTTACGTCTTTCAGCTACACCATTTTGTTCAGGACTCCCTAGCATTATAAATTGAGCAACTATTCTGGAGTCTTCTAAATATTGAGCAAACGGGCCTTTAAGCTATCCAGCATCGCCATGTTTTCCATAGTATTCTCCCCCTCTATCTGACCTAATAACCTTGATTATTTTTCCTAACTGTTTTTCGACTTCAATCTTGAAAATCTTGAATTTATCAAGAGACTCAGACTTTTCCTTAATCAAATACAGGTAACCATAACGGGAAAAATCATCTATAAATGTAATGAAATATACATTTCTGCATAAGGTTGATGTATAGGGTCCACTGATATCAGTGTGTATAATCTCTAAGAGATTAGAACTGCGATTTGCAGTCTTTTTCTTTATCTTGACTATTTTGCCTCTACAACAATCAACACATGTCTCTAGATCATCTTTAAGAGGAGGAAGAATGTTAGACTTTATCAATCTATCCACCCTCTCTCTAGAAATGTGACCAAGTCTTTTATGCCACAACATATAAAATTGCTCTTTAGGTCAAGACCTTTTGGGAACAACCTTTTCAATATTATAGACATTATAAGGAGATAAACTTAATTGATATAAACCATAAGATAAAACACAAGATCCAACTTTATTTGAATTGTAAAACAAAGTAATCATTGAATTCTTTATTTCAAATGCATAACCATCCATGTCTAAAACAGAAACAGAAATTAAATTTCATCTAAAAGACGGTACATAAAAAGTGTTCTTCAATAACATTTGAAAACCTGAATCTAATGTTAAAACAATATCTCCTACAAAGTCTACAGGGACTTTAGCATTATTCCCAACTGTAAGCCATAGTTCATCTTTACTTGGTCTTCGTTTGTTTATGAACCCCTGAATGGTAAAAGTAACATGATTAGTTGCACCAGTATCTAGCCACCAAGAACTTGATGGGGCTATAGATATATTAGATTCACAAACAAAAAACCAAAGAACTATTACCTGCTGGCTTGCACTGTTGAAGCCAAGATTTGTATTTGTTACACTCTTTCTTCATGTGACCTTTCTTCTTACAGAAGAAGCAACGATCACTCTCTTTCTTAAAGAGTGTTTTCTTGACCCCACCTTTATGACCAGATGAACTAACATTCTTAGAGGTTGAAGGAATACCTGAATGACTTGATGCAGCTACTCTTCTGCCTTTCCCCACATTTAAATTAGGAGAATACATTACCATATGCGACTTGTCTCGCTTCAACTTCTCTTCCTCAGCTACTACTTTAGCAATCAGATCATTAAAAGACCAGCTTTCCTCCTGATTATTATAGGCAATCTTGATTATTCCAAATTCAGGAGGAAGCGAATTCAGAGCATGGTGGACAACACACGCATCAGGGAGTGCAACATCCAAAGCCTTAAGCTTTGATTGGTAATCTACTATTCTGATGATGTAATCTCTTACATCACCAGCTCCATTATACCTCATGGCATATAATGCCTGAAGTAGCTGCCCTGTTTCAGCATTTGAAGATACCTTATATCTGCTCTCTACAGCTTCCATAAATGCCTTAGCAGTACCATCCACAGGCAACCCACTCTTAAGATAATCCATGATTGATCTCTTCATGGATAATAAACAAATCCGATTACTCCTTGTCCATGATTCAAAAGTCTTTTTCTGCTCTTCAGTACTCTCTTCAGTAAGAGCAGCTGGCTGTTCTATAGTGAAAGCAGAATGTACATCTGCCATCTCCATTGTGAACATAACATCCTCTTTCTATCTTTTAAAGTTCGCACCCGTAAGTGTCTCAATAGTAATCATTTGGTTGTTGATAGGAAAGGTGACTAAAAGTGAGCTAATACAACATTAGTAATATACGAGTACTATATAAATACAATTACATACTTGGAGATTCAGTAACTCTATCATGTAAACACTTTTGGGCAGAATACATAACAATCAATATAAAATCTCAGCATAGTAAAGGCCATGAGAATATTCTAATTTTCATAATCTACCACCTTTGGGTGTATAAACTAATCCAATTAGTCTAAACACATGCATTTTAACTATGCAACTCTTTATGTTCTAATATATAATCACCTCCTTTGGGAGTATGACTATATACTAAAACTAAAAACGTCCTCATCCGCATGAGAAAACTTCTTGAGCACAACTAAGTTGTGCCACTTTGGCAGTCACAACCTAATTGGATCATTCTCATATTGCGAGACATGCTTTATGTACTCATTAGAATATGAATTAACACTTTAACAGATTCAACTAAATGCATGCTTCAATTACATATACTATAATAGCATACAGAGTATGTCTATAAACAAACTTAAGCATGAAAGAAAATAAACAAGATGTCAACATACATGCTTTAAACTTTAAAGCATTAAAAGAGACTGAAAAGATATATAAAACATATCATATAATATATCAAAATGTTCATTATTCAAAAATACACATTCTAATTCAAACCGCACTCAATTTGGACCATCCACGCACTCTCACACGCCAGTCAAAGTTTCTGGTCAAAATAGTTGAATTTTTTTTTTCGTTGACCGTTGACCAGTTTGACCTGTTGACCGGGTCAGGTTGACCTGTTGACCGGGTCAGGTTGACCCGTTAACCGGGTCGGGTTGACCCATTGATCGGGTCAGGTTCATGAACCCGAATGGGCCGGACCAATCACCCAAATGGGCCTAACCCAGATGGGCCGGATTGGACACACCATGATGGGTCGGGCCGAGCCCGATGGGCCAAGACGGGACAGGCCGAGCCCGATGGGTCAGGACAGGTCAGGCCGACTCTGATGGGCCAGGCCAGCCCGACCTGAATGGGTCAGACCATCCTGACCCAGGTCTAGCCCTGGTTGGGTCCATACCCGGATGACCCGCGAAGCGGGTCGATCCAGCTATTCGGGTCGAAAACGACCCGAACGGAACCCGAATGAACCGCGAATGATTTCGTTCGCGATTCGCAGATTCGTGCAAAATTAGCACGAAATCTGCATCGATTCTAGCACAAATTGGCCAGAAACACATGGAAAAAACTGTTCTTTGGCCGATTAAACGCTCAAAAATGACCAAATTTGAACCTAAAAGTTAGGTTTTAGGCAAAAATGAAAAATTGACTAAAAAATGTGATTTTTGTGCTAAAAGTTCGTGTAGAACTGTAGATCGACTTGCACAAAAGCAGATTGTAGAGAAAAACATCACAATCCGATCAAAATATCATCAAATTTTGCTCGATAATGCGATTTGGGATTTTGTTAATTTGAAAGTTTCAAAAATTACAGTTTGAACCCAAATAATCTGAAAATTGTATTTTCAAATCACAAACAACACCCAAAAGTTTAGCAAATCACATTTTGACCCGAACAAAAAAACAAACACGATTTTGTAAACCAAATAAAAATCAAAACTGGATTTTAGACCTTATCTACGATACTCTGATACCACATGTTAGAAAAGAAACTTTATAGGATCTGCGTAGACAGATCTAAAACACCGTTTGTAAGATTTTCATTTAGCAAATAAAAAAAAATAGAATTCATAGAAACATACCACTCTTGCGATCCATTCTTTCATCGTTGTAGACCCAATAATGCTTTTTGAAATTCGGGCTTAGGCGAATATCCTCTATTCTCATAAGATTCACTGGCTCGATGAGAGAACCTAGGTTTCGTCTCTTTTGTGAAAAACAACCTTTTGAAACCCTAAGAACATTACGTATTTATATGAGCTAGAGGATAAGACCTAGCCATACCTTATGTGCAACCCAATAGGCCCACTCATCACGGCCCTATTTGGTTAGCCACGGCCCACATCAGCCAGTCCATATTTAGAACTTTTATGGACCAACATAATATAGCCCACTTTAGTAAGCTTAAATAAAAATTAAGCTAACATAACTCTCTATCTACAAATTGATTTTAGATTGGAGGAATCATGCAACAATAATTGCAACTAATTATGTCTCTTGAAAAGGAGGAGAGACTGGTGGGTTCCATCATTCACGCAGGTGAGGAAGATTCAAGAACCTAGTAGACTCTATAAATAGAAACCATCGATCTTGTAAACTCAAGAAACTCGTTTGAGCTCCACACCGTACTAGAAAAATCTATTGGTTATTATCACCTGACAGTTAAGCATAATCTTTTTATCAGTAAAGGATAGGTACTAGGTTGTTCAATTAGCTAGTTCAATAGTAAATTAATGGGAGTTTGAAATTTGACATCTCATGTACGTAAGTTAAATGTATAAATTACATAAAAAGAGTTAACCATGATATAAAAAGGTCCATAGTCACCTTCTCTTAAAAAGTCTAATAAAAAAAAATTACCTAAACTTACAAAGTATGTTACGAGCACCAATAAGATAAAAAAGTAACATGTACTAGAACACCATTGCAAAGTAAATGCCATGTCTCCCACCATCATCACAAGAAGGGATGGAGCAGCATTCCTTTCGAATGGGCCCTGCCATTTATGTAAAAAGGTGCATCTGAACCAAACCAAGTGGAGGAGTTATGGCAGTTACCACCACCCTAGAAAAGGTACCACCCATAGTTTGTGAAGAAGACGGTGCAGGATTGCGTGTAAATATCCTGAAGGCATCTCTTTCAGAGGATAGGGTATATTCTTTCCTTCTTCTTTGCTTCCAAAGCAAGCAATGGTTCTCGTTTTGATGTATTTTATCTTTTGGCCTCTTCCTTTTGTTCAAAAGATCAAACGCTGACTGGAATCATCCAAGTTTACGGCTTAGAATAAAGAAAAATCCTCAACCCAGAAAAGGATTTTTTTTTTTTTCCCTTTTTTGGCGTTGAAAGAGCCCTGTGGTGTTCTCTTAGCTCATCCAGAACTGGGTTCTCTTGGTTATGCATCATCGTTGTCTGTTTTGCTGAGGAATCTACATAGGTTTATTCCCATCTAAAGAAAAGGGTATATGATGTATGATGATGTCTCTAATAAGTCATATAAATTAGAAGTTCCGTCTTACTATTATCTAAAAGTTTTACTCTTTTATCTTAAGATTATACTCTTATATATATAAGATTTTATGACATATTACAAGAATATAATACTCTAAGAGAAGTGAAAAGAGAAACGTGTACGTCTTTTATTAGAGTGAAAAATTAATGTTGGTGATTCTCTTTGACAAAACAAATTTCAAACTATCCAAAATACCCTAAATTTTCCCAACTAGGCTCCAATTAGCGTTTTCAAGGGTTTGTTATGGTCTTCTCTAATCAGATTCATAACAAAGACATTTTAACATCTCTATTCACAACCATCAAAAGATAAAGTTAAGGGCTTTTATATATAAAAAGTTTTATGATGAATTACAAGTTATATATAAAAAGTAAAGTTTTTAGCTTTATGGTTGTTGTTATAAAAAGACTCAACACCTAATTGTTAGTTCTAACAAGGTCTTATTTACCTAAGCACAATCTTTGATTTTATGTTAAAAAAAAAAACTAAATTTCCTTTAAAATTAACTTGTAGGAAGTCAATCATACTTTAATAGATGATCTCATAATAACTTTTAAATAATAAGGACTACTCCGTAGACTTCAGACATTTGATTCTGTTAGTTCTAAATCCAAACTCGGAGAATCTAATACTTCCATGCTTAGCTTTTAAGAATAGAACATTCAGATATACTAATTAATTACTCCTCTTCATTTTGAAGAAGGTTTTCATAAGCTTTTGAGAGGAAGGAACTTGTTCTATCCAAGGATTATCCTTCGCCCCTTTCTTCCTCCCTTTTCCGGCGTGAACTCATCTTTGCAGCGACGGCAGGAAGAATAAGAATAAACAACTTTCGTCCAAAAATCTAATCTTATCTCAGATATGGTATGAAATGTCTGCATTTGTAAATTAGATACTTGGTTTCGGTCGTCGGAGTGAATATATTCCACAGCATAGTCGCTCGTCTCATGCAGTGAACACGAGGAAATATACGATGACAAAATTTTGACTTCTTTTCTAAAGACTGATTCGTAAAAAGAATAAGATGCGTGAATATATAAAGAAGAAATCAAATCAAAAACTAAAGATACAGGGCAACCATTATCTTTAAAAAGCTCCGACATGCAAAATGTGCAAAAATCATGAAGACTTGGTTTATGAATTATAAACCATTGTGGTGAAATCATCCAAACTCGATCAACAATTAGTAACATATGTATTTTGTTAGATAGAAGATGTAATCAAACTTAAAAGTTAATTCATAAGTTAAGAAAATATTTTTATATTTAAATAAAACTCAATGATTATATCATTTCTAACATGATATTGTAATGTTCTCTTATATACCAAGTATATTTTAAACACAAAGTTAAATAGAGGAGAATAGAAGTTTCTTGCACTTAAAAGACTCACGAATAAATAAAGAAGACAATAAATCAAGATAAATTCTTATAAAAATACATAATTTAACTTGGAAGCGAGTTCATGAATAAAGATGATATTATTTATATTCTAATATTACCTTAAGATTATATATTTCTAATTTAAAACTTTCTTTCATATCTACTATGCTTAAACATCCAATTTGATATCACATAAGAAATGCTTAGTATCAAAAACAGTTTAATTCTCCTTCCTAAAATTAGGTTTTATGAAAGTGTAACACTCTCAAAATATAAATATATATCAAATTAAAATATTAATAACTTAGACACCCACTATTTTTTTTTTGGCTAACAATTAAAAAGATGGATGAAAATTTAGAAGAGGACCCCAAGTTGAACAAAATGATGACTTCGGCGTAAAGTCCCTTGCATGCCGAGGGTGAAGTAATGACTGCCATTAATGGTGTCCATCTATACCCATTCCTTTTGAAGGCCTTCCCCGAGATTATTGTTTTTAACTTTTCTTTCTTGTCAGTGGGCAGATCCATCGAACCATTGAGACAAGATTATTGTATACTCAAAGTAAATGCACGGTAAAGTCATCATTCCCAGGCGCACGCATCTTCAAATCTCTCTTCCAAATCTAAAAGCTTGCACAGTCCGAGGAGGAGGAGAACAAGATACCTTATTTATGAATGATTAAAGTACGATCGTCAATGAAAATAGCCCCCAAGACGATGATGATGACATTGTTGTCCCATCCCGTGAGAGCTTCGTGCTCTTCCCCATCAGCTTCTTCCACGGACAATAATTAGATCTTGAACCTTTTGTTGAAATAGTATACAACTAAGTAGGTTAAAAGATTAACAGTAAGATCTTGATCAGTCTTCATCCCTTAAAAGCTTAGAAGGGATGTATCTCCATCATTAGCAGGTAAGGCAGAGTCATCTCCATCGACCCTTTTTACTGGTTCAGTCATCTTTTATTACCTCTTTTCATAAAAGTGAAGCAAGTTGAGGAATAAAACAAGAAGAAAGCATGGAAGAGAAGGTAAAGTGGGAGGCAGATCCATTTTCATGATTCAAAATTTCGATCATCAGGAGAACAAGAAAAGGAGAGAAAGCAATTATTTTTTACTAAGAAATTAAGAAGCTTCATAATGATAATAAGATTGAATTACACGACTAAATCTTCACTAATAGTAGCAACATAAGCGATACAAATACTTAAGGAACTCATTCCCCTGGCCTAGCAAGAACAAAAAACCAGCTGACCATGTTGGAATTTACATAATAAATAATCATCAACCTACAATGAACAAAATCCTAGTTAAGGTGGCTCTGCAACTGCCAAAAACTTCATTGCAGCCACCACCGGAGACACCATTATCTAACCACTAAAACCGTCGACAAAGGACTTAACCCAGATGACAAAAAAAATAGGAAAAGTACAATTAGGGTACATATAAACATGGAAATTTTAAGATAAGATAGAATCCCAGTCAATCTCGTACGAAGGGAACTTCTGCAACATGAAATTCTCCGAGGCGACTTCGAACGGAGGCTCGCTGGAGTCGGGGAAGGTGAGATCCGACAAGGGGGAAGATCCTGCAGACCCGTCGCTCTCGGTCATAACCGGTGACGAGGAGGTCTCCACCTTGACGGTGGTCTCGGGAACCTTGGACGACTCCACCTCGCCGACCTGCCTGGACGACTTCCTGCTCGAGCGGTCCGGCTTCTCGGCCTTGCCTGGTTTCTGCGAGCTAGCCAAGCTTTCGCAAATGGCTTGGAGCTTAGCGTCCACGTTGGACTGGAGAGGCTGGTACTGGAAGTCGGCCTGGTGTCGGAGGTTGGGGAAGTTGAGCCTGGCGAAATCGCCGCGAAGCTTGTAGGCGGCTCTGTCGTAGGCCAAGGCGGCCTCTTCGGCGGTGTCGAAGGTGCCGAGCCAAAGCCGGGTACGGTTCTTCGGGAGACGGATCTCGGCGACCCATTTGCCCCAATGACGCTGCCGCACTCCTCTGTAGAGCTTGGCGGGTTTCGGCGGCGAGCCGACCTGCTTCATCGGGATGGGTTTGGGACCGAGATAGCCATGTTGCTGGGTTTGGAGTTGGATCTGAGCTTGGATCTGGTGGATCTGAGCTGGGGTTAGGTGGTTCAGCCCTAACGACCCCGGTTGCTCGAAACCGATCAGGTTTTGGCTCGAGAACCCGTCTGAAAACACGTGGGTCATCGAGGTGGAGCAACCGTCGGTGTAAAAAGCGGGCTGGGTCGGGACTGAGGGAGAATAGGAGTAGCCGTAGTTGCAGGGAGAAGAAGAAGATGTAGAAGGGACGGAAGGAGGTGAAGAAGAAGGGGAATATGAAGATAGAGTGGCGGAGGGAAAGCCGGCCTCGGTGGTCGTTGAGGAAGCACTTTTCATAAAAGGTTCAAGCGCTTCCATCAGCTCCCCCCCAAACGCCGTTGATTCCACTGGTCTGCTACTGTAGAAATCCATCATAGCTGCCATGCCTACACAACAACAACAACAAGAAGAAAACAAAAACAAAAACAAAGATCCTGTGCCTTACAAAAATTAAAGAACAGGTTTTAGAAAACCAAAGTTGAAATTTCTCTACAAAGAAGGATGATCAAAGAGGTTTAAAATACACAACCTCTTCTACTCCAAAAGCCAAAAAGAAACAACCTTGAGAGACCAAAAACAACCCTCCAAGCTGATTCAAGACAAAAAAAAAAAGAAAAAAAAAAAGCCTAAAATCTTACCAGAAAAAGACCAAAATAGAAAAAACCTGGATCTCGATTCTGAAAACACCTGGCTTTCGAGAAATTCTTCTAAGTTTGCTTTTTGACCATTTTAAAACAAACCCAAAAATCAGAACCTGAAAGACAGATGATTAACAGAAAGGGATTCAGAGAAGCGGGGTATTCCAGAGGGGGAAGGAATTGAAGAAGAAGACGAATACAGAGATCAACAACAAAACAAAACACACTTCTCGCTTGTTCTTTCACGAGCTTTTTTTTTCTTTAGTGAATATCTCTCGTCCTCACCTTGCCTCACGCCACTACCTCCCTTCGCTTTATATAAGCGTCCATCAACTCCATTATCTGCCTTGACCCATTCTCGACGCTAATTACCTCACTCCAACTTCACTTTCTTTTTCCACAGCCAACTACATTAATGACGTAAGGTGTTACCAATGAGGTTCCGACGCGTGCAGGACACTGTCGGAGAACTGACACCTGTCCTGCATAACTGGCAGGTGTCTGTACTCCTCCTGAGGGTTCTTTCAAAGCTTTCAACTTGCTTGGGAGTTTCCACTGGGCTTGTTGACCAACAATTGTAGCGTTCACACACTGTGGTGGTTTTAATGCGTTGCTTTTCCTCCCTTCTTCCCTTTTGACAAATGCGCCTCACCTAGCCCTACGTTTCGAGTCTGGTCTTTAAATTATTAGATGGACTTTCTCCACATGCTATTATATAAGTATTTGTATATACTCGAAAATAGAGGGAAGAGGACTTGAACCCATAATCAATAGGATAACTAACAGTTAGGATTTGGCCAAACCCGTCCTTACAACTAAGTTTGAGCTTTGAATTGAAGTATACATAATTATATATTTTAACAAATAAAAGGCTCTTTATATAAACTTTGTGAAATACTATTTGTAGTAACACAATGATATTAGGATTTCTATGTTAAACAATACTCCATTATTAACGATCATAAGTCAAATAAGACCATATGCTTAATAATCTCTATATTGACATTATAAATTGTACGAATTTATGCCACTTGTATTTTTTTATCATATTTAAGATTATTATTCTCTACTAACAATTAGTTTTCAAGAGATGATTGAATATTGTTAACGTGTTAGCTCACTACCTTGTTGCCTCATCTACATTCTCTTCATTTGACTAAAGGAAAAAGTAATGTTTAAGATTGTTGCTGCATTATTAAGCAGCCATTATTTCTTCTCAAAACTGGTGTACTCGAGATTACTAAATACAGAATCCTCCGTTGCCCGTGCTACGTGGGTGACAAAGACAACCCACGATGTGAAGCCTCGTAATTGCATTTTATAATATTATAATACGTACTTGATTGTAATTTAAATCCTATACTCTCCACGACCCCTTGGAATATCTGTGATTAATTAAATTAAATCCTAGTCGTAGAGCCTAATCACAGAAGGTTAATCATTAAAGTTTAGCTATAACCTATAAACGGTTACGGACGTAGGGTTAATGATACATGGACTTGAAAGCTACACTGCGAGAATCCCATCAGAACCGTCGGATGAGTCCTGGCTGAGGTGAGATCCGACGTCATGATTACACATCCTACGTTGAATGTGGTCCCTACCCTTTATAGATAGAGTGAATGGGGGGCGTGAATGTCCAGTCATAAGCCATAAGAGATGGAGTCGAATGCTTGATTAAATGTAGTTTTCTTTTCTTTTTTTTCTTTTTTTGGTTTTAAAGGTTCATTTTTGAAGTAAATTTAGACATTCATTATATATTATTTGCGCTTGATTTTTTCTGAACACTTCTATTGACTTAGGTTAAGATTCCATGTAGTGGAAATGACATTGTCGTATGGTTCACGACATTCATTATCTTGCATAATGTTATTCCATATTGCTAAGATATAATCTTATAGAGTAGTTTATATTTTAAAAAATATCTTTTTTTCTTGAACTAATATTTGTGAAAAAATTAGGCTTATAATATGATATTAAAATTTATATATTTTTTAACATTACTATAGAGTTAGATAAAAGAAATTCACATAAAAAATAACATTACAATTTGAATGTCTAGACTAACATTATAAATAAAAATGAGTATTACCATGTAGATGTCTAGTCTTATATTGATAAGGTATAAAATTATGTACTTGGTTAAAAGTTATACCAATGGTTTAGTAACCAGGTAATTTATTATTATGAATTTTTTTTTTTCATTTTAAAAACTAACTTGCGAAATGAAGTAACACACTAATTTTAATTAGACATATACACTTACACTAATGTAATATGAGATCAATACCTCATTGCAATAATCTAATACAAATCGTTTCTAGATACTGCTTCATACTTAAATTCTAAGCATACTGATATTTATAAGGGTATTAAGGAAAAACTTAATTTTTTATATCTAAACTCATATTTAACAATGTATATATATATTAATATATCCCAACATTTATATTTACTGAAACTTTTCTTATTTTAAAAAGGGTTAACCATGGTCTAACTTTAGGGACCGTGGTTGGGTTGCGGCGGGGTTTACGGCGGAGAGTAGCATAGGAGTGGACGACATGTCACGTGGGAGCGCAGCGAACTCTACGATTGCGGCGCGTGGTACTGCGGATCCGGTCTTGGATTCCAAAGATGCTCCGTCCACGTCATTTACCCACGCGCGAATAGCGTACTCGTTTGCGGCGATGGCTTCCGGCGCCGCACATGGCTCACGTCAGGCGGAATGTAGTGTTCACGCTCGGGGGGGCGCACGAGCCCGTTGTTCGGACTTTGTTTAGTTCGGGTGAGTGACCAGAACCGGAAGTGGTAGTTAAGTTAGTTGACCAAAGGCGGTTAAGAGAATCCGGACCGAACGTTGCATCCGGCTTTACAACTCGGAAAATTCAGATACTCAAAGGAATATTCGACTGTATTTTATTATATTTGATCCGTACATTTTTTACATTTGAAAGTGTTTTTTTGTCTTTTTTGGGAGGAAAATTATGAGTATTCTTGTAAGTAATCCCTTCCTGTAAATCTTATCACAAACCAGGTCTTCATTATTTCACCCTTATTCCAACCATCATAGTCTAAAGCGTTGTGAGATAAAATAAAATTTTATCAACTCTAGATTGTTGTAGGTTTGAACTTATGGTAGTCTAAATTAACGATGATATTTAAATAAAATAATTTTTTAAGGTTATCAGAATAGACTGTAATAGACTTGAACTTATATAAACAAGTAAAATGATTTTTGATTAGTCATCAATTCTAAGACTTTTGACGTAATAGTCTTTTTAATTTCTAATTTGAACCTCGATTTGATCAAAGAGTGAAGCTTTCTGAAAGTAAATTAAGAAAAGAGAGAGGGAGAGAGAGAGAGAAAGAAGTATTCAAACAATGCAAAAAAACCTTTCTTTACGCAGTGGGCCTCGAAAGCGTGGGAAAATGTCAAGAAAGCGAAAAGGAAGGGGCATGAAAGAGCACGTCATCTCACGAGAAATTGGGGAACATAGGCGTGAGGAGGAAGCCAAGTCTGCCGGGAATGTTTAGTGGGACCCGCCAAAAGCTTTTCACGCGGTTTCGCTCCCCCTTTCTTTCCCGCGGCCGTCTTCCTTTCAACCTGGCAACTGTTGAGGACCTGACACGTGTCCCGTAACTGACGCACTCGAGAGCGACGGTCTTCGTCAGTCGTTGTGGACTGGTGGCGTAGAAGCACCGGATCCGGTCTCTTTTGACCGCGTCAGAGCGGTGTAGTGTGCTCTACAACTGGCTTCGGAAACTCCGGGAAGCTTCCTTCTAAGCAAAAACTTGCCTTTTCTATTTTTTTTTTCAAAGGAAAGATGGTTTTGAGCTTGGTTTGTTAAAAAAATCATGCAAGCCAACTCAAGTCAAGCTTGTTTTGATTATTAAATCATGAGTTTTAGTTTAATACAGATAACACCTAAACCATATAACCATTGATATATATATATATATATTTATTATGTATCTACTTATTGAAAAATATAATTGATAAGTAAGAGTTTCTTTAATATAATTCATATTAAAGAAATGGAATTAAGGTTATCTTAAATTTAATATATGTATTTTTTTTTTTAAGAAAAAGAGTTAAGAATCATGAACATAAGTCTTGGACGGCTAATAATCAATTATTAAACTAAAATTATATTTGAATTTATTCATTAAATAATAGAGACGAGTGATCCCTTGAAAACAGCTACTTCTTGATACCCATGCACTACCATTCCATCACAAACATTCACTAACTTCTCGACAATTCATGAAAGTTAAAATGGATTGAATTGCTTCCCTTCTTTGGCCAAAGAAATGGTCTCCACGTTAGTGATTGCGCAAACCCTTGGGATTCATGAGATAGAATGGAAAAACCCTAAGCATGTGGCCACTGGATTAGTCAAGGGTACATCCCCTGCCCTCTAAAGGCAGGAGCCCGATGACTTTCAGATGGGAAAGTTTGGCCAGATATCCTTATCAAGTTCGAAATATGTGCATGGAATTAAGGTGAAGATTTGGCCAGCTAAGGCTGAAGCAGGCAAGGGATTTGGATGCAACACCACATCTATAGCTAATGATTTGTCCTGAAGTTAAGATCCCAGAGAGATTCAAAACTTTCCCTAGAATTTCAGGCAGGGTCTTTTTCCCAGCTTCTCGAGTTTGACCTGGAAAGGTGGCAACCCAATGCAAGTGGGAAGATGATCTTTAAGTTAACTTTGTCACTTTCAGAGCAGTTCCTTGTCGTTATAGCTAAAGATTTTTCGAGCGATTTGGTGGGGGATCTCTAAGTTTACTTTTCCACGACATTGCAGAGGTCCCCAGTTAATAATCTCTCCAAGCTTCTTTTCACTATTTTCTTGCACGAGCAGGACATCTTTTGGTACAAAAAAAAGGAAAGGTTGGTCACCTTCTGCAGCAACCCATTTCATATTGTCGAAAAATATGAGGACCCAAGTTCAAATGTTGCGAAAATCTGAGCATTATCGATTATTGCCCGACGGAGTTTCTTTCCTTCCTTTGTTTCCTGTCTCAGATACTTCTCTCTTGTGCCTGCCTACCTAGCACGGATCTAGATTTTGGGCACAACTGCCCGTCAGCGTTGAATTAAATTGAAACCAGAAGTAGGTTTGGCTTTTCCATGGAGGCTTCAAGAAGAATCATCATTAATATTGTCGAAGCATATGAGACTTCTGGGAATAATAATAACACCAAGAACACTGCCTAAATGTGAAGAAATCATAATTCATTCCAAAGCTTCATCTCAAGAATTTCCTTTTATATGTACTCTCTTATATTGTGGGAACATATTAATAATGTAAAATGTATATATCTTTAATGATAATGAGTGGTTAGCATCATACAGCTGTGATTGGAAAGACTTGCATGTGACATAAGCTGAACTTTTCATTGTTCCTGTTCTTTTTACCCTGCCGTAGCACTTGTGGTTCTGCAGATTTCAACAACCTGCCGACACTTTTTCCCTTTTTTCTTGTACTGACAACCGACGCAGAGTCAATGGTCTCCAGAGCTATGCTCTGAGCTTTTGGGCCACTCTAGCAACCTACACGAACCACCGAGAATGGGCCTGGATGTGGACAAGAAGGAGATCAAGAAGCAATGCTTCATCGGAGGTTTGATCGACGATGCAGTTGTTGTCCCTTTACGTAGACGACGTTGTTCTGTCAAATCCATGAGACTGAAATCCTACTGTCTATTTTCAATGATCCCTGTAGGACGTAGACTGTATTCAGTTTTTACTCGTACAACACGAGAAAAAAAAAATTGGTTGAATCAAACATCGGCTCCAATCAGGTTTTCAGACTTTTCTGCAGTAGAATCTATACTTTTCTGCTATAGTTCCTCATTTGGCTCTTCCATGCTGAAGGCTCTAGATTCCTGCATTCGTACATAGAAGGTCTTCTGTGGTTGGTTGTTCCTGCTCTGGGTTAAAAGCTTTACCTTGTCCTTCCGAAATTGTTGAATTCTTAAATGGTGGAAACCAATACATGATTACCCTTCTATTATGATTATTCTTAAATGGTAGAAACCAATATACTAGTCGATAATACAAACACAATAAATTTAAAAAGTTTGAACTAATAAATGTCTTACTTTTTATAATTATATGAATACTCTCTCATAGTAAGGTATTATAATCATATTGTTGACCTAATTATTGTATCAAATCCTAATAGCTATCTGTTGAAACAGGGTAGAACATAAACTATATATTTCCTCTTACTTGTTTGAACACCAAATTTGATGTTTCGAAATAGTCGGTACTGTTTTCATGGAACTGTTTTTCTCTTTCTTTTTCTTTCTACTTCCCAACGTCTTTTCACGTTTACAGAAATGCATGTGCTGGAGGAAGGATCCAGAACGATCACGTAATTTGTGACTGCGACCCTTTATGATTCTACGTTTAGATCGCTGTCGTCCTGGATCGACGACCTCAAGTATCACATGAATGAGGTTGCTTTCTGGTATCCAATCACATATTGAATTTCGATTTGTCTGAGGTTCAGGGCCACGAGTTGTCACCGGCCATTTGCATTGTCACATGGTGAATTCGAGGCCACTACTCTACACGGCCTAACACAAAAGGAAGTAAAAAGTTAATACTTTTGTCACTCGGTTATTGACCATGATTCAAGAGACTGAGTATAACAGGAGAATATGTATTTAAGTAATGTGTGATACTGATATCATTCTTAACATAAAAGATGAATCTCAAATGAAATTTAAGTTAAGTAAAAAACTTTTCATTATGTGTAGTATAAAAACATAATAAGTAATTTTTTATGAATACGAATCATGTTATTATTCATTTAAGATGTCATCTAGTAAATAATTTCATTAGATCAACTTACAAAAAAAGTTTCATGACAGAAATGTATTGATTTTAGGATTTAGTTGATAGACCTTAAAGCTTATTTAAATATTTTATTTTGAGTAAGAATACACATAAAACAATAAGTTATGAATAATCTTTTCATTCCAATATAATTCAGTAGTTATTATAAAATAAAGTTATGGGTTTCATAGTAATATATGGAGGACATCTTCAACCTGAATCATAATTCATAACAGAATCTTATTAACTTAAATCATGAGTATTAATACAGTGACTTGTTGTTTTAAGAAGTGCACATATGTTGAGTTTCAATAGAATTCCACACCAATAATAAGAGCCATTATAGGAGTAGATTTAGCTTTGGGACATGTTAAAAACGTGATTCTAAGACACATCAGTGGATCCTTTTTCTAGTCTACCTGAAAAGTTTTCCAACCTGGCTTTCATTTCATCCATTCACTGTCAAACGGATGTCCAATTGGGGACGACGGAAGAAGAACGTGATCAAAAAGCTCATCATGTACTTATCTTCCTTCTCTGACAAGCGGGTCTCTGGTTGCCTTTACGTCCATGTCGGAGCCCTCCACGTCTTGTCGGAAAAGTTGGCTGAAGCTCGAGCTTGCGTGCTAGCGACGTGACTACTCTTTTCTTGGTGGAAGGGATTCCATGGTGGGAGTTCTCGAAGGAAAAGAGAAGATTACTGTACAAAGAGCCAACTTTTTCCTAGAAAATCTTACGTTAAAACGTAAAAGACTCAATCATGTGATGTACGATTATTTCACATCATCACCAGCTTTTTTCCTCCGCAAAAAGTTGCTTTGCCTTGCTATCTAAAGTTTCGAAGTGATTTCAATGTAAAGGGTTGTTGATGTTAAGAAGTTTATTTGTTTTTAGAAATCAACTTACAAGAAATGATGTAATCATATCTTATAAAAAGAAAATTTTATAACATACTGCAGTTAACATGAGATATTTTAGCATTCATCGTCACTATCAAAATAAGATGAGATTATAAATAATATTGTTAAAATATTTAAAAGATCAATCTAAAAGTTAACACTAAAGTTAAAAAAAATTATTATTATATTAAAATTTTATTTTAAGAATCTTATTTTTTTAAGTAAAACTTTCATATTGTACACATTTTATTATATAATAAGTATCACTAAATTTAAGATCACATATAATAAAATAAATTTAACTTAAGTTCTAACACAAATTTTAAAATTTTAAAAATATTTTTTTCCATTTGAATTTCATCATATAAATCTTATTTTTAAATATAAACTATTGTCTTACATGCAATTATAACATATAATAAGATTTTATTTATAGATTTTAATAACATGTTAAAAAGCATATTTTTATTTATTTTTAAATCAGAGGCTTGCAGCCAGAATTATTTGGCCCAAAACAAAAGCCATCTTACCGACCAATTAGTGTGTTGCAGACAGTAGGACGGTTTCCCCACCACCAGTGGTTGTAAATTTGACTAGGTAGTCCACAACCATTAACACATGAAATATGGCCGCTGCAAATACTCCGTCTACCGGCTTCATAGTCTGAAATCAAGAAAAAATCCCACACGGGAAACTTCTTCTTCTCGGATTACATTCAAACCAACCGCCCCTGAATCATAATTGGATGACACCAGGAAAGCCACATGTCCAGCTTTTGTTCAATTTCTCAGGAGTTGGAAGCATTTGAAACTACCCTGCTTCTAAAAGACCCAGCATGATTAAGTTCTTGAAAAGACATCTCGGGTTGGTGTAGTGTAGATGCTATATGGGCTAGGCTGCCTTTTCGTCAAAGGTATGAATGCTGCCGTGCAGCATACGAGGAACTCATTATTACACCATTGTAATGAATTCCCCGACTAACAAAAATTTTCTTAATTTCATCTTATCATATATCTCTTCCTGTTCTAACGGTTATATTACGTGCCATCATGTCAATGTTCAGATGAACACGCAAAAGGCATTATATTTTGATGTCGAAACCTTTTGTTGAAAAACAGTATGGATAGTTGATATGCCTTGTAGGTTCATTGTCTTCAACATTTTTTTAAGGTTAACGAACATACTTCTGAAAAAGGGTGATTCAGAGAACGTTAAAAAGGGGGAAAACAGTAGATAAATGAATTAACCGTTACAACTTTCCATATACAACACAAACGAGTAACAAATTTGACCAAATAAAATAAAATAAAATAAAATAAAATTACACCGCCAAAATTTATCTTCCAATTTCTGAAAAGCCAAAAAGCAACCTCCACAAAGATGGCTCCGAGAGAATCCGAATATACAAGGGGATTCCGGAACTCGACTTCAGAAAACCCAAAAAGAATCTATGAACATCCACCTTCTATGTCACTGCGTGGGTGGGTTGTCTGCACCAGCCACTAGAAGATGGAGTCTAGATATTGGTTACGGTGCTTCCTGTTGAACTCTAATAAACTGCCGTACGTCCGATCTGAGACCCCTACAAACAGAGCTTCGCTGTCGGGGCTGAAAGATATTCCGGCAATCTCACCGAATAGATCGATCTCTTGTCCATGGATATATCCAGTGTGCGCATCGAAAATATGTACGAAATCTGCCGGCTCCGCCATGGCCATAAACCGGCCGTCTGAGCTGAACTTTACAGCTCTTACGGCCCCCATCCTTCCCTTGAGGACAGCCAGGGACTCTGATAGATTCCTTACGTCCCACAGCCTGCAGGTGGTGTCCTGGTTCCCCGTGGCCAAAATTCGTCCATCTGGGTGCCAAGCGGAGGCAAAAGAATAGTCCAAATGACCTTTTAGGTTCCCGATCACCTGCTTCGACTCCATCATTAGAACTGAACATATTTCTTGCTTGGAACAAGCTAAGCAAAGTTGTAAGCAAAAGCAGGAACTTACTTTTCCAGATTGCGAGTCAGCAAGCAAGCACTCAACACTGTCGCCAAGGACTGCAAGCATCTTACCATCTGGGCTGACAGACGTGTTCTACAGGCAAAACAATTACAATGAAGTTGTAAGAATGAGGGAGCGGTGATTAAGAACCAACTTTACACATTGTTTCTGCAGATGACACTCACATTTACAGACCAATCGTAGGAGAAACGGTTTAGTAAAGCGAAGTTGTCAGCATCGAACACTCTAATTTGAGCATCGTTGTTCGCAGTCATAACCCTCATTGTACCACTGCAGATAGAAGGCTCAGTCGCACGCCAGAACAGAGACGACAGCACAATAAAGCTTAGTTGTTAAGGTGATGACTTACTTGGGGTTTCGGAAAACATCCACTGCATTGGTAATGGCATTCTCATCTGTTGTAATTTTTGTGCAGAACGCCACTCCCGGTTGATTCAAATACTGGACCGCGCATTAGATGCAAGAAAAATATTAGATATTTAGACATACGGCGCTACAGTGGATTCAATTGTCTCACAAATGTGGGCACTCATTAAGTTAATCACATACCTTGCATATCAGTTCACCCTGAAATCCACCCGCTACGAGTAAATTTTCCTTAACGGCCATGGTGCTGATCTGCACTCTTGAGAGAGACTGGGACAAGAAGCCAGGACATTTCTGCAAAATAGAGAGACCACTTGAGTTATTGCAAGCCCACATCAAGTGAACTGCTGAGATACTAAGACCAAGCTCCATCTTGTTCAAAGAAGTGGTTAATTACCAGGGTAGGAACAATTGGCTTTGCAACATTAAGCACTTCTTTGCCCCTCCTCAATAAAGAGGACCAGTGCATGACTGAATAATTCTGCATCAGGTATACGTCATGCTTTGATGTGGCCCACAACAAATTCCTTAGCTGCAGCAGTAGAACCAGACAAAATTGATTCACCAAGTAAAACATCCATCATCAACGAACTTCAAAGATACATATATGGTTAACAACATGTCCATGTAGAGATGGACACCATACTTAAAACAACTATCTCTGTATCAGGGATCTTCACTTTCATTTGCTCTTTGCACACTGAATTCTTGGACGTAAAAAATAAAAAATAAAAAATTAAAAAATTGCTTTACGTGGCACAAAGTTCATCACGAATACTCTCCAGACTGTAGTGTGGTTGGACATGGCAATTTAGGACATTTAGCTCTAGCTTAGCAAAAGAACATCACTAGTGCCACACAACATTTAACCTCTTAATGTTCATCACTAGTGTGGTTTGGTGTTTGGTTGGTTGTGGTCGTGGTCGTTGGGGAGAAAGTAATATGTATGTGCTCATGAGATCCTGGCTAGCCACTCTTTGTGTACACACAACATTGTAACTCCCCATTTATCATCTTAATGCAAATTTCGGAAGACAAGGATGTAAACACGTGTATGCCATTTGACAGCTCAACCTATGCATAAACCAAATGGCTACGAAGCAGTATAGACTTCAAAGACGGTATTATAAGTTTCTGCTACGCAGTAGCAGCCAATATGTATAATTATTTAAAATCAATAATGCACATTCTCCATGTTAAGTTGGGGATTTGAAGCGGTAGAATTACAAAGGAATGCAAGAGTAGTAATGCCTGATACCACAAAGATCAACCAAGAAACCATTTTTCTCCCCTCCTCACCAAACAAGAAAAGGAAAGGACATATGTATGCCTTAAAACAGTAAAGGGGGAACCGACAATGCAATATCAGACATAGACTAATCAAAAAACAAACAAAGTACAAATTAATCAAACTAAAGCAAATTCTAAGTGTCATACGAGAACATGAAGTATGTAACTATCCAGTCACTGTCAAAGCCTGCAATGGATCTCATAATACTAAAAATAATCCAGCACAAAGTCGTGCAAGATATTCTAGTTAGGCACCTAATCACCAAGAAATTCTATGCTACTTAATTACAGGAACTGCTATAGTCGCCTCTAAATGCTCAGATATTTTCCTATCATACCATAAAAACAATGCTGCGCCAGCTGCTCAGATAAAACTTCCACCCTGCTTAAAGGCTGAAATAAGGAGAGAAATTGGAGTCCTAGATGCACAGAGGGGTTAATTATTTCATAGGCAACAGAATCAAAATATCACAGTCAAATATCATATGCAAAGATCGATGAAACTAACTACATGCAACAACCCTCTAAAATTTAAATAACATTAGTATAATTGTTATCAAACACCCAAGGCACACTTGTTTGGCAAAGGGTACAGACGCAAACTTATTTTAGTTCGACTTGATAGGCAACAAACAGACACTTTTTGAACTTCTAAACACACTGAGGATATATATGAAAGGAATCACTTGAACAGGTGCAGAACTTCCATCTCTCCATCCCCAATTGCTTTGGTTATTCAATTTTCACTAGATAATCTCATAGCCACATTTGTATTTTTCTTTGTTAGGAAGCAGCTTTTTCACATGAAAGAACCCTAAACCTAAACCTCGAAAGACTTCTCTCAGAGATCGTTAACACATCATGTGACAGATTGCCATGAAATGGTAGGATGGTGGTTTGCAACAATAGCGAAAAGAAAAACTGAAACTGCAAACTACAGCAAGCCGACTCAGCTGGCACCAAAACTGAAACTACCATACTATGCGTTATAAATCAGATAGAAATGTACTTAGGAATTATTCAAATAGTCCATTGATACATGCCTGTGAGTGTAAGGTTAATAACAATATCCCCCAATAAAGTATTCTTATTCATAGCAAATCTAAGGTATACCTGCATTAACATCAGGTTGCGCATCCACATAATGCAATAACATGGTCATGATGCATCCGTATCCATAATTCAGGAGTGTACCTTTGCTAAATTGTATCTTTTTATTTTATTTAGATTTGATGAACAGTTAGCAAGAGGTAGTATAAAAAGCATCATTCGCGTATCTGCAAAAAAAGTATTCTGTAAATACGAACCCCAGCTTGATAACAAGTGGGGCAGAATAGTATAATTCAAAAAGAAGTTCAATTCAAAAACCAATGAAATATCACGTAACACCTTGAAATATTTTTTTTGTCCGAACAAGAGAACACAAAAATTTAGAGAAAATCATGTCAAATTTTAAGAAAATCTCTTCCTTTCTCGGTCAAGCTAAAATCTCTCATTTCTTTGGAAAATTACATTAAGTTAATAGAGTTATGTCCACAATAAGGACAATTCAGTCAGCGTGGTAGTTGTTGGTCAGCTGATCAAAGCATGTCTCAACTAAGGCCAAGATCAGTACTAAAACCTATTGTCAGGAAACGACTGTAAACTCCTTACCTTTCAATGCATGATGAGGCACAGAGCCACAATCACATATAAAAAGGGGTATGAAGAATTTTACAATTTTCATACCTGCAGGACTAATAGACTATTTATATATGTAAGGCTTAAACCTAAAACAGCTGTAAATAACATGCAGATGCAAACTTCGGAAAACTTAAAATTTATGTGATCAATGAGGGCTACGGTTCATTTAAAGAATAATATAAGCCAGGATATCAATTATCAGCAACAAAATAGAATCCTTGGCAAGGAAGTACATACAAAAAGTACTAATTTGAAAAGATAAGAATCGGAAAAAATCAGAACAAATGATTATAGGGTGCAAAGTTATAGGGCACGGGCAATATAAGAGAGGTGCTTGTTATTGACTTATTATAGTAACCTGTGTAAAATACGTACTCAAAATACAGGGAACATGAAAGAAAGGTGAAGTGGGGGGGTTTGGGAAGACGAAAGATAAAGCGTCAAAACAATCCTATGCCATTGACTCCAAAATAACTGGAAGCTGATTGCAACAATAACGCATAAAACATTTGAAAGAAAAAAGAGAAACAGAAGCAGAAGTATCTACCTGAAAATGCACTATTGTTGACTTTACAAGCCTCGTATTGAACTGGAAGTCATAGAAGGTCTTCCCCTTCTCCACTTGCAAGCAATCCTGTCAATATAATATTTTTAGCAGGACGAAGGAAAGGAACAGAAGAAATATGGATATGGCTTGCATCCCTGAAGATATTAGCTATGTTAACTGGGGTGATACTTTGTATTGATCGAAAATCAATATAATATGAAATAGTCTTCCGTTAGAAACTAATTAAAATCATCAAAAACTAGGGTCGCGCTCTTTAAACGCCAAACACAAGAGGGGCGAATATAAAACATTACTTCAAAAAATCACTCAATCAGACCCTCACGCATCAAACCCTAGGGCATCTACAACCCAGATCCATATCCACAACAGCTAAACTAAAGACCGATCAGGGTGGAGCACTAATACAACAGAGAAGCAGCTTGAAAAAAGTAACTAAAATTCCCCACCAAGCTGGCAAGAATGGTATGAGGGTCGAAATTAAGAAGAACATACCAACATCAAACAGTACGTAAATATAGAACAACAAGAGGGCTGAAGCCTAACAAGAAATACTCCAAGAAGCTACCTTATCGAGCTCTTCCCGCGAGCGAGAGAGGTTCTCGTAGTTCTTGTATTGCGTCAATCGCCTCTCACGATACTTATCTCTAGTAAAATTAAGCCTTTCCCATGGTATTCCTTGTATGTCTTTCCCATTCCTAGCTTCCAAAGCAGAGGTGTCCGTCTTCGGCTTCTAAAAATCACAAAACCGGTAATCTCCGAAACCTACAATAATCCTCTAAGACAGAAAGAAGAATGATAAGAGGCATACCGTGTCGAAGTCGTCCTCAAAGTCAGAGTCCGGAGATTCTAAATCGTTGTTCCTCCGAGGCTGGTCTTCCTCGAAAAGAAAGTCGTCGTCCTCAAAATCGGCCACGTCGTAGTAGTCGTCTACATATTCGAGTTCGTCGTTCTGGAATTGCGCCATTAACCTACAATTGGAAGGCAGTTAAGACTACTGAAACGACTGTTTGAAAACCCAACGTCTAGGCCAACAATTCAGCAATCTCGCCAAAAGACAATCTATTCTCTCAGGATGTTAATGAATCGATCTCTAGCAACACAGTTACAAAAATAACGAGCTAAAACATCAAGAAAGAAAGGACCTATAACTTTACTGCTAAATTTTGAAATAGAAGCGCAAAAATGGCGTAAGAACCAGTGATGTGCAGAGTATTAACAACAAGCGAAGGACGAACTTCTTCGATACTACTTCAGTGATACAGACAACTGAGATTAAAAGAGAAAGAAGACGAAACATAGCGAAAAACACGATATGCGAAATTACCTCTGAAGTTCAGTGCAACCTAGCAGGAGTTAAAGAACAGCAGATCAGACTGATCAGAGAGCGTCGAAGCGAGAGATTACAGCGGATTCCGCAATAGAACACTAACGTTCCCGAGAATCAAACAAGATTCGTCGTTAACGGCGTGGTAAGAGGTAGTTAACCGAGAAAGGATCTTTCAAAGAGCCAAGAAAAGCCGCAACTAAGACGAAAACAGGAGAAGCGTCTAGACAGAGAAGCCTAGAGAGCTAAAAAAAGCGAGCCTGGACGCGCTACTTATAGACAAAACCAGCGTTACCGGAGTGAGCGACCGGTTTGTGGGACCCACTGAGGAGCACGGTATTTTATGAGGCGCGGAATCGGTGGGCTTCGGCGGTGGGTCCCGCTCAACTGCCTCCAGTAACCGGCTCGGCCGTTCTCCATACCTTAATCGGCGGCGCGAATGTAGCGGGAGATTGGTGAAAGGCGTGTTTTACCATGCTTAGCCAACGAAATTACCGTTTTTCCTTCTCTTTTCTGCCCTCCGTTACTGCCCCTGGCGCGTTTGCTTACCTGACGGGCTGTTCTTTCCATTTCAGATTGTACTAGTGACTTGGGTTTTTTAATTTCGTAATTTTCACCTTTCAAATGGATGTTATTTTCCTACCAATAAAAAAGATTGAAAAGAGAACCGGATTTGCCAGTTTTCCGAGTGTCGTCTCCGCTACGGTTTGACTACCCAGTCAGTCCGAGGACTTCGTAACCGCAGACGGAAAAGCCAAGCAACCTAGACTCGGCAGCTGTCGGTTCGGTCCTTACCGAACCAGCACTCATTAAAAAAACGATGCCTCCAGGAGGGAGGTACGGTCCACTAGCCGAGATATGGTCGATCCACGTGGTGGGCTCTCGGGACGTTCCAGAAGCTTGGCGACCCTTGGTTCCACCACGTGGCTTAGTGTAGCGGATGGGTCCCGCATGCCTCGATTTTTCCATCACAACGGCGTTACCATCTCGACGTTTGTTGAACCATGGTTAGGTTAGGTGAGATGAGGTGAGGTGAGGTGAGGTTGGACAAGTTCCGGGGTAGCGTCCACCGCCTTCTATCGTCTCCCGCTCTTGGTCGGTCTTCGGGCCCCACGGGGCTCCATTTCTCAACAGTTGGTTGCCTCTTAATGTTCGCAGTTAAGTAGTTATTTTTTTCCGGACGAAAGCTTAATCCATTGGACAGCACAACAGTAAGCACATTATTTATGACGTCTCCTAATTTTTAAAATACCTGAAGTTTAGCGTAATGCCAAAACATATTTTCTGTACATTTAGGAGGAGGAGACCACTTGGCGATGCGGGGGAGGAGGGGAGTTGCATGCACGGCGACAGCAGACTCGCGACACGCGTCCATTCCGCGTGGTCGAGGTCTATGGGAGGCGGCACCACCCCTCTGACGGTCCGCCATATCCTTCTGACAGCCCAATGGATAAACAAAATTGGTCAGTGATGCTGAACGGGGAATTTCGCTAACGACCTTCCTTTTGTCCCTTAGTTGGGTTTGTCCTTTTTTGGTTTTGTTGTCCAAGGAGCTTGGTGGGAGCAAAAAGTGTTTGTAACTTCAAAAAAAAAAATTAAAAATTAAAAATTAAAAATTAAAAATTAAAAATTAAATGTTGAAATTCACATATATGTTGTATTATTAATATATTAACACCATATCTTGGGTTCAAACCTTAACATGAACAAACATATGGCATGAGTCCTATTATTAATATATTAACACCATATCTTGGGTTCAAACCTTAACATGAACAAACATATGGCATGAGTCCTATTTGTCTATTTGTAAGAAGCTAGCCTATGTAGGGCTCCAAAAGGCTGAGAAGGAGGTGAGATGTGAACAACTAATAGTGCAAGCTGCCTAGAGAGAGAGAGTGAGCCATAATAAAATAAATTATTAGAATATTGGCTTGAAAGCATGGTAGGGTATAATAGTCTAAATTGAATGATCCTTCATTAGCCTTTGCCAAAGTCCAACAAAGAGATCTCCACCATGTTGGACTTTGCTAAGAGACTTTCATCTAAGAGGGCATTAATAGGAACAGAACCCGACATATTAAGCTTTCTGGCACAATGTGAAAGCAGGTCCAGCAATATCTAGGAGAATCAAACATGGACCTGGCAACGTTACCGGCGGACCCCCTTGCTCTTACGGTGTTGATCGGACGGGGAGCCTTTGCGGGGTGCCCTCTTCTGTACGCTTTGAGATGTTCATTTGACGTCCATCAATGCCCTGAAGGGGACCAAGAAGGACGTGTCTTTTACGCCCGTTCCAAGAGAAAGCCCCACAAATAGTGTTCTCGTACGTGCCTGATGAATACAGGATCTTAGCTCTCAATAATGTCATGGCGTCTGCTTCTGAGCATCATCAAGTAGGAAGTACGTTTGTTCACATGTTTGGTAGTTTGAGTGGAGGTATCTGCGAATCTCAACTTAGATGAGTGGAGCTCAAAGATATGTGATGCAAGGAGGAAAAGAATATTCGATTCTTTTTTTTTTTTTCTTCTGTATAAATAGATAAATGACATAAAAATCCAGTAACTCTATTACTCAGTTATTAACCTCGATTTTTCAACAATATTGACTTGATATCAATAGTATTAGTCTTATGCCTATTAGTTCTTTCAGCCTAAAATTATTCCTACTAAAAAATTAACTCAAGAATAAAAAAAAAGTTGTTTTCTTCATATAAATAAGATTTTTAAGTAAGATTTAGATAAAATGAAATTTTTGTCACATTATCTTCAACTATTATTGTCTCCTTATAAAATGAAGATTAGGTTACAATTTAACTTCTTTCTTTAAAGCTAAGAGATAAAACACGTTAATATTATTGATAATACAAAGAGTGTAGATGTTGTCAGGCAAAGAGGATATAAAGGAAGAGATAAGAAGTGAGAGAGTTAAATATTAATCAAGCCACCCGCCCTGTCAGTGAAACCCAGTATTCACTTGGCCCTTAATGATGCACGTCAATATAAAATAGGGACATCACTTATTGCTCTTTCACATAATAATGATTCCATTCCACCTTTGATGATTATCTTCATAGTTTATGCGTATTGGTCTTCAAATTTTGTCTGGTTTGCCCATTTTGGACGCATTGTAGATCTTTAGAATTTTTTAGCTGAAAATGTTCCGGCTTTTGTCTTTTAGAAAGGAGAAATGCTACCACCTTAGATACTTGAGCATTTTGTATTCATTGATTATCATATGCATTCCTTGTCCTCGACTTGCACGTGAAGAAAAAAAAAATCAAAAAGAGATAAAGCAAACTTAATTATCCTTGAATATTTTAACTTTTCTCATAAGAAGGCAAAACTTATATTATATTCATGTAAATCCTACTCTCTGGAGAGTTCTAATGATTCAGAATTGTGGAACTAGCCGTCGAAGGCTGATTGTAAAAGGAGTTGATAGATCAATGGTCCACAGAAGTTGATATTCATGCAAACAAAAAGATCCCACTCAACAATGGGATTATTCTATTGGTAAAATGATTACAATTTCTGAAGCTTTAGGTGCACGTTTCGACACCAGCCTCATGTGAACCACATTGGTCGACTATTGAAGGGGCTGCTATGGCTTGTGAAGGTTCATATTTTATTTGAAATGTTTGAAGGAGACTGGTGCGAATGGCCAAATTTCATTGGCATTAGTCCTTTCGCAATTCCCGATAGCCAAACAGGGGCAAAAGGTAGAAGATTTGATCCTTTTATAGTATGTTTCAAATTTATTGTCGGGCCACTCTATATGAATCATTTGTAATATCTTAGATCCAGCTTGCATTAAACTATAATTTTAAAATACAAATTTTAATGAGGTGGTAATTTGAGAGTTGGTAAAGTATGATTTACACTAAAATCAGTACTTAAAATTTTCTTAAGTAAGAATTGCACACATCACATTGGTTAGAGGATTGTAGACTCCTCATATAATGTGTTAACAAGAGTATAAGAAAACAAGGCAAAATAATCATATTGAAGAAAAAATTTTAAGTTGGATATTATTTTATTTATAAATTGGAGAACACAAAATAGAAAACAATGATTCAAACATTGAATTATAGGACGTGAGTTTCCAAACAAAGAAAGTACGGAGGACCAACATGATTATAACATGCATAATGCAAGAGTTAGATCTTTACCATAGTTAGAATCACAAGTAGAGTAATGAACAAATCTTATTCTATTTTTATTGGGAAAGAACTCTCTAGATCTTATAAGCACAAAAAGTCGAATCTTTACAATAATTAGAATAAAACATAAGCACCATTTTGAAGACTCCATATAGCATATAGGTACTAGGTAACTATGCAATTTCAATGTTTTTAATACTAAGAGCTTTCTAGATCTTAGGAAAAATAACTTTAGCCATTAAATTATTGCTCATACATTATACAAAGTTTATAAGCAAAAGAGGCCAAAATTATACAAAAGAGGCCAAAATTATTGTAGCATATATAAAGCATGAGTTGGTCCTTTACTGTAAAAAGAATCAAACAAAAGGACCACTTGAAGGAATAAGTATAAGCTCCAAATACTTTTAAATGTGAAAAAATCCTCTACATCTAGGCAGGCTGCACACACTTTTATAAGCAAAGATCTCTCTAGATCTTAGCCATGCTACATGACAAACACATGTTGGATTATGCATCATCGTGACAACAATACAATTGGAACAAAAAGGGGGAATAAGTTTACAGAATATGTATGTAGTCTCAAGTGCGTTTGGTCCCCAATTCCCCTACTAATCTTTCTTGGGGTGTGACTAATGACATTTTGATGTTTGATGACTTTATAGTTTCTTCTTTCTTATAAGAAATATTGTATTGAATTTACAATTAATTTTTTTTTCTAATGATAAATTGCTTTGTTTTGTATTAAAATAGATAAATATAGATTCATGTATCAAGTTATTTAATATGAAAAATAAATTGTATGTGGTCAATCACTTGTTAGTTCAATGGTAAACTAGCAGAGCCTAGGATCTTAGTTTTGGATTTGATATTTGGGTGTGAATTTGAGTGTGTGCATAAATAAATAATTTGAAAAAAAAAGTTGCATGTTAAACCACCTTTTTTTCTATTTTTTTTTATCTTCATTTTTTTGGGAAAGGGGGTAGTAGGAACCAAAAATTTTGTTTGTTTGCAAAGAATGATGTTAATTCAAATCATCATAGTAAATTAGATTATTATCTTCCTCATCAGAATTACAATTATCTGTTTAGGTCCTAAAAATAGGATTATCAACTCTACCCATCTTTAGTCATGAATATTCTTGTTGTTTCTCCAAGTACTTGATCACCTTGGACAGCGTGATTGAAAATATCTGCTGCCGATGAAAGAACCATTACAGCGGAAAGGAAAGGATTCTATTTCCATCAACATCAAGTGGCCAACCGACTTGGGAGAAGGGAAAGAGAAATTTTCATTTCTTTCTTATCTATCTAGTATTTTTTGGTATAGACAACGAAATTTCATTGCCTGCCCTAAGAAGAAAACAGACACTTTCGTCAATTTCGACGGTCGACATATTAGTCGTATCTTCGATGTTTAAGACTTTCCAGCTGGGATGGATTGTGACTTTCAGGATGTATATCAGCTTGTAGAAACAATCTCTCCTTAATTTTTTGATTTTTTAGGGTACATCATTTTGCAGTTAGTATGAAAGTTTTGCAATCCTTTGTAAGTCAATATATGTCAAACGAATGTTCCATATCAAAAGAAAAAATTTCTCTCATGAAGTTTAAATATAATGAGGTTATTTTTAAGTTATAAATTAATTTTTCATGTAAATCTTTAAATCTTTTAACATATTATTAGAACATGTGTTAACTGTATTTCACCTACATGACTTTTAGCTCAATAATACTCAATATAAAAAAAATTATACATAAGATAAAAGTCTCGTATCAAAAGATAAAATCTTTACAAATCCTTCTTGACACATTTAGTATATTACGTGCCTTAAGTCCATGATTTCTCTTACCTTTACAAAGTGAAATTCTCTTAAACTTTATGCAAGAAAAGCACCATGATTGCATCAAGATCAAGTCTTTCGCTTTTCGTCACTGTATGAACGCACGCTTACAAAAGGCGAATGATAAAAATCATTCAGAAGATAAGGTTCTTGTCCGCTTTCAATATCACCCACAGTACAACACCTAGGAACAAACGGGAGAAAAAACAAAAGGCTGGTAAGTTTTGGGTCAATAATAGACATTTCACTAATGAAACATCACGGTATAATCATGTAGGTTAATCATTTGGTGTATAACAAAGTCAGGACATCAATGTCAAGAGTAAGACAATTGCTAACTATTTATTAAACAAAAAAGTTTTATATTAAAAAGGAGAGTATCTGTTTGAGTTTCACAAAAACACTTTGTAATATATGTTATAAGGTTTGGTAATTCTTTTCCTTTAACATCCTTTTAAAATGTCCTTCACAACATCGAGGAGTTTTGCCGTCCGGGCATCAAACACCCGGATGAATGAAAAGCAATCAAGTTTGGCCGATGAGATTGGTCGAGAATAAAGTGGGGATAAGGAATTCGACCAAAGTGGAATTGGCAGGATTCGTGTATGATTTAGGCTTTTGGGTCACCCCCAACATTAGTGATTTCTTATTGACTTCCCCGTATAGATGGCGGGCCGGCCTCTGGTTCATTGTGGAAGATGCATCTCGTGTCTCATTTACCCGTTTGGTAGGATGAATCCTCCAAATCAGTATCATGAACGATCAATCCTCGTCATAGGAAACTTCTAGGTCACTAACTCCAAAAATCATAGAAAATGTTGAGGCACCGTGTATCCCACATCGAAAGTATGATGGCATAATTTTGACCTCATTAATGATCAAGATTTACCTATCTATATCCTATAAATTTTAAGATAGACCTCTATGTTTTAATCTAATATTATCATAAATATTTATTTATAAAATGGCTAGGAAGATAGAAAGATAATCGAAACTTAGAATAAGATAAGATAAAAATATTCTATAGTGTTTGTATTTATATTAAATAACAATTATCTTATATCATTATTATCTTAACAATTGACTTCAAAGATAGCAAACGTTGATGTTACTTAAATAATAATAAAAAATAGAGATAAACAAAAAAGAATAAAGATACTAAATGAAAACAACACATCCATTCGTCAAACTATATTGTCAACCATTGAACATTCAATTGTTCAAGCATATGAAAGCGATAGAATTACTTGAAGATGATGAATTCTGTTTTCTAATTCACGGCCACACAATTTCAATCCCAAATGCCCGAAAGCGTATCATCTAAGAAATATCTCTTCAAAAGGGCAAGGGAAAATCATAATGACCCACTATTTTGTTTGACATTTAGTTTGGAAACTTGCGGATTATTCTTCATCACTGTTTGACAACATATCGGAGAGCACAACATGACAAATCATAGTTAGTTGATCAAATTATTGTAAGAAGGTTAATTTATTTCCTGAAAAGAATTTGATATTTATTTCATTCTAAAGATAATACACACCCTTCTTAACATGATCTTTTCTAGTCAACATGAATCATATACTATCACTTACTTGGTATCTCAGATAGAATTACCAGAGAATCTCAACCTGGATGATAAATTTGAGATGCCTTGAATATTTCTTTACTTAACTGAAAAAAGTAAGTCGCATGCTTTGTTGAGATTTAAAGAATATAAGATATTGGGTCTTGTTCTTAAAAACTACCAACTCAAGCAGCAACACGTATAAACAATCATGGCATACAACGCCATAAAGGCTCGATTTGATCCATCGCCACCATGAACATTAATGCAGGCAGAGGTATTTTGCCAAATCGCAACCTTCCCACCTACCCCCACAGGTCCAAATCACCTGACGTACGCGTAAACCCTTATCTGCAAGATCCATAGGCCTAAAAGCGGGATTTGATCGTCATATTTATCTGCAGCTGTCGAATGACTGTAGAGCACGAAACGAAAGTGACGGCAATCGGATAAGTTAATTTATAGCGAACAAGTTGGGATCAGGAAGCTTCATGGAGAAGTAAACAACGTACAGATTGTTTTATAAACAACGTTAGATAGGAGATGGAGTTATCATATCTTCTTCTGAGTTACATATTCCTGTGTGCTTCCTTCAGCAGGAAAGGAAAGGAAAGGAAAGGAGACATAGGAAATGAAAAAGATTTTTGTAGGCCATGTTTGGGCAGAGGAATGGATCATCATTGGAAGACTTGTTGAGGAAGTCATCTTGTTGTCTCTATTTTTACCTCATGTTTGTACCCTTACCAGAGGCACACGTAACCTCTGCTGGAACCACATGATCCTATTTTGTGGTCACTCGTTAGTTTTATTCTCAATTGCCAAAATCCTGTTTTTAAACTAATCTCAAATAATTTTTCGACAAATACTTGATTTAATTGAGAGTAGATATTACTTGAAACATTTTAACTTTAAATTTAACATTCAAGAATATGAATTTAGCTGTGTATTTTAAAAATTAAAAAAATAAAGTCTCAAATAACCCCTAATCTGGTTTGTGCCTTCAACTATATTGGGTCTAACTTTGGAGGTGGGCTAAAGGCTCAGTATTTCATAGCCCAAATTGTAGTCCACAAAACTCCATACGATCTCCCTTGGAGGTGGGCTCGAGGATCGGTATCTCATATCTCCAAAGCCTTTGTCTTGTATGAAACTTTTTGACCCATTCCTTCATCTTCTGTGCCCATCTGAAACTTCAAACCCCAAGTTCGAGGCCTTGAGCGTCAACTTTCTTGCCAGCTTTCCCCCACAAGAACTTATTCTTGGCCGAGGTATATGCTGACAAATCACTTTTCGAGTTGAAGTTGACACAAAGAAAAGTGGCGTTGTCTTGTCCCTCCCATTTGCTTTGGTTCAATTCATCCAACTGGATGCCGACTTTCAAACCCAAGTTTGCTTCCTTACCTTTAATAGCTCTGCTTTTTACATTGAGCTTTTAAGTCTTCTAACAAAGATCATCAAGAACCAATATTTGAAACTAGAGAAACAATGAACAAAAAAGATCTAGGCAAAGATGCATGTATTTATATAGTTCTAACTTTATATATTTATTGACATACTTGTTAAATGACTCACTTATTCTCCTAAATTACCTTATAAGATAGAATAATTTATTCATTTACAAAAAAACACAACAAGTTAGTATATTGAATTTTAATTATGAAGTTGAGAAAACTCTTCCCATAAAAACCAAAATATGAGAAGAAGTGCATTATCCAAACTAATACACTAATTTTATACAAAAATACAGACTTTTTTTTTAAAAAAATTAACTTAGTATAAAAAGTATAAAGTATCTCATCCGTCAATCCTCGTGAACTCAAAATTCCAAACATGATTTTCCCAAAAAAAAATGTCTCCATTCGGTTTCCGCTAGTCATTTACCCCTTGGAAACGAATTGATAGAAGAGAACAGCGTGATTTGACCGTTTTCTGGATCTGGATAGGGACTGAAAGACATGGTTAAGTTATTCTAAAGTATTGGAAGGGAGATAAAAAAAATAAAGAAGTAAAAAGAAAGTCCAAAAGAGAAAAGGAGTAGTGGCATCTGAGGTCGGATTGTGTGGAAATTATTGGTGGGATGATTGCTTTGTGGAGGTAAATAGAAACTTATGTCACGCACTTACGTGAAAGGAGTAACTAAAAGGTAAAGTAAAAAGAAAGTATATCATGTGTTAATAATGAAAAATGAAAAAAGAAAGAAGAATAGTGAAAACTTTATACGTTAAGTATATTTCTAAGTTTGTATCTAATATGTATAATAAATGTTTTTTTTTATATAAGTAACATGGTAATAATTTTTTTATAAAGGTTCTTATATTTCTATAATTAGAGGATCAATTAAAGAACTCATGGCTTAAAATAAAATCTTTAGATGAGAACTTATATTAATTAGGATAATATATTCTTAAATGGAAACTCAAATATATACCTATGTGCGTTTAAAATAGAATATTTCATGCAAAAATATATAATAAAAAGGGAAAAATATCTTAATGTCTTATTCTAGAAGGATATTGCCTAGTATTCCCTATATTCGTCCTTCTAACTCATATGGATAGTTCAATTATTCCATGCCTTAAAGTCAATCATCGTTCTGCAAGACAGTGGAAAAAGCCTCTCTTTATATCTCGTCAAGGATTCCATCAGCCATGATTTGTATGAAATTCCCCCAACCAAGTTTCCATCGGCCATGAAAGACCATAATTCTAATAATGGAATTAAAAGTGAGACGAGAAACATCAACCTTCGATGGGTCAAAGTCCGAACTGGGGTTTTATGGAAAAAGCTGCTCTTGCTCTGCCATCACGGCAGGCAGTTCTGTATGGGTTCTCTGCAACTACTGCCACTTTCTCGCTTGGAGAAGTTTTCTTTACTGTTTTTCTCCAACAGCTTCCTCTCCCCACGTGCCGCCGCCCCATTTTCTGACATCTTTGAAGCATTTGTTAGCCAAAAGTTCTGAACTTTTGCCAAGTACTTTTTTTTTCTTCTTTTTTTTTTTTGAGAATACGGCAGTATAAAAATAAGAGAATCTACAAATTTAAGAGGACATTTAATATTGTAATTCATCTAAAAAAATGTTAAATTTATTTATTTATAATTATAATACAATAAAATATTTATTTAAATAAAAATACTCTTTCACGTGTTATTTTCCTATTCCAATCAACAACATTAATATTTCAACAATCTTAAACTTTTTTGTCAGTGTTTTTCTCCTTTTCTCTTCTCCTTAAGGTTACCAAAAATTATTACTTAACATGCATCTTCTTGTCCCCATTGACCAGTAACATTCGGGACATTGAAGTAGATGGGCAACTTCGGTATTTCAGAACACCAATGATCGATATATACTGTCGTCTTCAATCTCTCCGTTAACTTCTTCATCCCAAGAGAGCTCAGAATGGGACTTTTCTATGGCGTTTTTCTCACTATTCTTTTCTTCCTTGTCTATTCTACCGAGTCGGCTCAGCCTCCATTCTCCTGTGGCGCCTCTGACCCATCAACAAAATCCCACCCCTTCTGCAAAACCTCATTGCCCATCAAGGAACGAGTCCGGGACCTCGTCTCCCGCCTCACATTGGACGAGAAGATCTCTCAGCTCGTCAACTCGGCGCCTCCGATTCCCCGGCTCGGCATCCCCGCCTACGAGTGGTGGTCCGAGGCTTTACACGGCGTTGCCAACGCTGGCCCCGGCGTCTTTTTCAATGGGACCATCAAGGCCGCCACAAGCTTCCCTCAGGTTATTCTGACTGCCGCTTCCTTCGACGCCCGCCTCTGGTACGGCATCGGTCAGGTAAGTCACTGTTCTTACAGCTTATCCATTCTCTCAAAACGTTAACAGACAAGAATTAGCGTGACTGTTAAAGGTGATGTTGAACGAGGCTTCTATATTTAATGCCTTAAAATCTTGAAATGTTTGGTGTTTCAGGCGATCGGAACTGAGGCTCGAGCTATCTACAATGCCGGGCAAGCCACGGGCATGACGTTCTGGGCTCCAAACATCAACATATTTAGGGACCCAAGATGGGGAAGAGGGCAGGAGACTCCCGGAGAAGACCCGTTGGTTACCGGGAAGTACTCAGTGGCGTTTGTGAGGGGGGTTCAGGGCGACTCCTTTGATGGTGGGAAGCTGAAGGGTCACCTTCAAGCTTCGGCTTGTTGCAAGCATTTCACAGCCTACGATTTGGACGACTGGAATGGCGTAAACCGGTTCATCTTCGATGCTCGTGTAAGTGTTGAAATCCATTGGCTCGAAGCTTTTTGTTGCTTTTTCAAAGAGACAAAGTTCAAAGATTCTTCCTTGTTTCAAGTGCCTCGTTCTTAGTATTACCATATCTTTATTCACAAATCAGACTGCCGGATTCCTTTATTGGGTTTCGATGTTTTGGTTAATATTACTTTTTCTTTCAGATCTTTCCTCGAATGCCCAATTAAAAAACATTTAAAAACTTGTCAAGTGGCATCACTTCTTCATATATTTTTTATTTTATTGCAGTAAAATATCTAATTTCATATTGCAAAAAGTGAAAATGTATATGCCAGACTTAATATGAGTATGTCTTTTTACTTTTAATATGATAGCATCTTCAAAAATATTACAAAATAACTTATGTTGAACCATTGTTGTTAAAAAGTTATCATAGTGTAAGCATCTGATCTCATATTATTAAGACATTGAGTGTATCTTTGACTAAAATATAGGTATATTTTTTTATTTTATAAGCCAACTATAGATGGAAATAAGTTTTTTAGCATTTTTAACAAAATTTGGAAAAACATCTTATGTTCAGTTCCTGTGATTCAGGTGACAATGCAAGATTTAGCAGACACATATCAACCACCATTCCAGAGCTGCATACAGCAAGGGCGAGCCAGTGGGATAATGTGTGCTTACAACCGTGTCAATGGAGTCCCAAGCTGCGCAGATCGGAATCTCCTGACCAAGGTTGCCAGAGGACAATGGGATTTCAAAGGGTAAGCAAGACCCTATAATCTGCAAAAAACAGTACAACTTTCTCTGAACTTGCCATCTGAACTGCCCCTGTTTCTGTCCTGTTAAACTTGTCAGCTACATTACCTCTGATTGTGATGCCGTCTCCATCATCTATGACAACGCAAAATACGCCAAGACGCCGGAGGATGCCGTCGCCGATGTCCTCCGAGCAGGTACGCCCGCAGCCTGTTTCTCATAGGCAGTAGGATTGAATTATTGAGTTATCTGAATCTAAAGCACGAGAGGATATTATAAACAATGATACCATCGACAAAGAAAGGACAACCAGTGATTAGCACGCCGTTGTCAGTATCCTTTCAGTTCTTGTGTCTTTTTCTTTTCCATTGGCATGGCTTTACAGTTCATAGTCATGAATCTGGACCGCTGCTAACCCGTATGGGCCACTGACGGCCGGGTCCTGTCAGTGTTTACTCCAAAGGTCAATAATGATTAATGGGTGCCCCACTGGTCCCATGACCTAGACCTCGAAACAAAAACAGGAAAGTCTAGTGGTCCTGTGCATGGAGACTATTCTACTCCTTTTTTTCTTTGTTTCTTTTTTCTTCTCGAGAAAGGATGAAGCGGAAAATTCCAGATCTAAGCTTTCTAAGTATTTCTTCCTAGGTCATAGGTTTCTTAGTTATTTAATAAAGTTTATTTAGAATAAAATTATTAATATAATACTAGACACTAAGTTTGTTGTTAGAGATATAGGTAGGCCCAAAGTCTACATTAAAAGTAACATCACCTGATGATTTGTGTTAGACAATTAGGATGAAAATATATGTTGTATTATAAATGTCTAGTTTCACATTATTGAGATATGAGTATATATTTAACTAAACATAAACATATTTTTTTATTTTATGAATTAGATTTTAAGATGAAAATGAATTTCTTAACAACAATGTAAGACATTTAAATACTTCTCATTATAACTTCAATAAGGTGAAGTTAGTGAGTGATATTACAAAAGCAATCTTATATTTTAACTATGAATTACAGTAAAATTTTATTTAATTGAATAAAGATTTTGACATTGTGTTGGATTGCTTATTGCTTTCTTTAAAATTGAGTTGTAAAGACAATTTACTTGAATATAGAGAATTGCGTAGCAAATTACAAGCAATGTTGACCTTTCTGATAGTATTGAGTCACATTGATGGTTTGATGGATTTATAACAAGCTCAATCTGCAGAAAACTAACAAGTTTCCAGCGTTGCTTACATGTGTTTTGAATAATAATTACAGGCATGGATGTCAACTGCGGATCCTACTTGAAAGAACATACTAAGAGTGCAGTACAGCAGAAAAAGTTGCCTGAATCCGCCATAGACAGAGCTCTCCACAACCTTTTCTCTGTTAGAATGAGGTTAGGACTGTTCAATGGCAGTCCAACTGAACAGCCTTTCGGCAAAATTGGTCCGAACCAAGTGTGTTCCAACGAGCACCAGGGACTAGCCCTCGAAGCCGCTCGGAGTGGCATCGTCCTGTTGAAAAACGACGCCAAATCGCTGCCATTGTCAAAAGCAAGAACCCTGTCGCTGGCCGTAATTGGCCCCAACGCCAATGCCCCCCAAACCCTTCTCGGAAACTATGCCGGGGTACCGTGCAAGTCCGTTACCCCCCTCCAAGGACTGCAGAGTTACGTCAAGAACGTCGTCTTCCATCAGGGTTGCAGTGCCGTGGAGTGTTCTTCCGCTGCAATCAGTGAAGCAGTGAGCATAGCGAAGAGGGTGGATCGTGTGGTGTTGGTTATGGGACTGGATCAATCTCAGGAGAGGGAGGCTCACGATCGTCTGCAATTGGAGCTGCCGGGAAAGCAACAGGAACTGATCGCTAGTGTTGCCAAGGCAGCTAAGAAACCAGTTACTCTGGTTCTTCTTTCGGGAGGTCCGATCGATATTTCTTTGGCCAAGATTGACAAAAACATCGGAAGCATCTTGTGGGCTGGTTATCCCGGAGAAGCTGGAGGAACTGCAATTGCAGAGATCATATTTGGCGACCATAACCCAGGCAGTCATTCTATGCTTTATTTTGGCTTAATATCTTCCTCAGTGTTAAGAAGTTTGTTTCTGCCTAAAAAACCACCTCAAAAAATAGAAAGACACATTTGCATCCACTCATGCATATATACCTATACCTTAACAATAAATTTTTATACTATTCATATGTTCCTTCGTTACAATGGTCTGATTTAGAGTTTAAGTATACATACTAAAAGAAAATTTAGATTTTGATACCATCTCAGGGAACCCATTCCACTTATTTATTTAAGTATCTCACTTTCTTCCATCTAAGAATATTATCTCATTATAGACTAGATTTTTGTGATTTTCATTACGTCTTCCATTCTATAACTCATGAATTGACTCAGAAGGTTAAATAATGATTATTCTGCATTATTTATATACTTATAAAAAAAGAGTGAGATATTTTAACAATTGGGTGCATGAAAAATACAGGAGGAAGATTGCCGGTGACTTGGTATCCAAAAGAGTACGTGAAAGTACCAATGACAGACATGAGGATGAGGCCAGAGAAATCCTCAGGCTATCCCGGAAGGACGTACCGTTTCTACGAAGGCCAAAAGGTGTTCGAGTTCGGTCACGGCCTCAGTTACTCAAACTATGTTTATGATATCTCATCCGTCACACAGAACAGGCTTCACTTTAATCAATCATCGTCTGCAACGCCGGTGGAAAGCAAGCTGGTTTCAGAGCTGGGTCAGAAGCAGTGTAACAGGAAGAAGTTCTCAGTCACTGTCGGCGTGAAAAATCAAGGGGAGATGCCGGGAAAGCATGCAGTCTTGCTGTTTATGAGAAGGGATAAGGCTCACAATGGGGGTCCTATCAAACAGCTGATTGGTTTCCAGAGTGTTAACCTGAAGGCAGGGGAAAGAGCTGAAGTTCAATTTCTGTTGAACCCTTGTGAAGACCTTAGCAGAGCCAATGAAGCTGGTTTGATGATGATCGAACCAGGATCACACTTCTTGGTTGTAGGTGATAAAGAGTACCCACTTTCTGTCGTAGTTTGATTATGAGGATTTGAAAAGTCCCAATGCTCTGGCCATTTTCAAAGCCATTGCTTGTATCTGGATGAATCATTGGAAGTGTTTATCAAACAATAAAAGCAACCTCGTCAGATTTGGTTCATATTGCTTTGACTTCGAGGCAAGATCTGTTTCCTTCACCATTTTCCTAGCCAATGACCTAGAAATCATCAAGAAAAAGCTACCAATATAATGGAACAGTGCATTCCAAGTAATGATTTTGTAAGTGTAAGTCAATCACCAGATGATGAAGGTCGATGGTGGTGAGTAAAAATGATAACGCATGCAAGGGGGGGTGGTGCAGTCTGGCATAACAGGTTAAAATAGCAATGATTCAAGATTTTGAGGCTTGGTTACTTGGCATATAATAGGAATTCTTTTAGCTCTCTGTACTCCACTGCTCTTCAGTCCTAAACGCAATCATTCCGAGGGGGCCCAAAATTGAAAATGAGAAGTTCCTGGGAAGTCCTCTAGCTAGTTTGAACAGTCTTTCGAACCAAAACAGGGTTATTCATCACCTTGCTGAGCTCCAAATTCATAGCTGCTAAGGTGTTGGGTATATATGAGGAGGAACTCAGTTTCCAGGGATTAATAGAGACTAGGCAACAAACAAGCACAGAATAAACACAGAGAAAATTGAGGATGTTATATGGTTCCAAAAAAATCCCTAAGACAGCCTCCGAGTCAGATCCAGGATCACCCTTATGGCAACAATCAAAGTGACCTTTACTCAATCATCAAGGGCATGTTCCTGCCTCTCTTTAGAAGCTATTTCAAAGGTGCTCTTCGGATAAATGATGCTTAAAAGATAGTACTTACTCCTGAGGTTGGCTGCAAGTACCATTACTATATAGGTACATTGGCCTAAACAACCTAACATCTTTTTCAAACCTTTTCGGGTAATGCATGTGCTAAACTTGAGAACTAGAATGCAAAAAAGCTATTACCTTAAATAAAACTTTTGACATTTATTTTGCAGTAACATGAGCGCAAGGGGTGTCAAAGAAGTTCATCATACACAGAAACACCCTGATTTGGGTTTTCCACTGTAAACCCGAGTTTTATTTACAGAGAAACAACGAACGCTAAGATCCATCCTGGGTAGAATCTTTTAAAAACGAAGGAATTGTCTACTGTAAAGTGAAAGTTTTCCGATTGGTGGTAAAATAATCATCTTAGTAAAGATCTTAAAAGAGGTGGTTTAGAGATGAGCATAGTTGACACAAACAGCAGTACGAAAGATATATAGGCTATTACGACATGAGATTCTCTAGCAAAAGAGCAATAGCTCACACTGACGGCCTTGCTATTTCCGTGGAAAGTGGCAACAATAAATCCAGGGTTATCCCCTAAATTCCATGTCATGGCCGGAACAGTTACCTCTCGGGTTCCATCTGAATGAATGAAATCACAAAGTCCATGGGTATGTGCACTGAAAACGATCCTGCAGGAAAAAGTGAGACAATAAAATTAGCTTATAGGTGCAACTGGTGACAACCAAGACACTACGGCATTGTACTCGAGCATCATGATAAGGAAAAATGTAGTAATTCATCAAGTAGCATAAAAGTGTCTGCGTGAAGAATCTTATGCAAGGTATTGTTGTTCAAATTCATGAAAACTGGTATCAAAACCAGTGGAAATCACACGCATGGAAACAGTATTTTTTTCAATGGTAGATACAGATAAAGGTTGATTACGAAGAATTGGCAGACCAAAAGTAAATGACAAAACAGAATCCCATCAACAGTGAATTATACATTGCTAGAGCAGTCAAAACCAAGAATTGTATTGCTGTGTCACCAAAAAGAGAGAACTTTTTCATATTCAAGAACTTTCCAAAAGAAATAGTTTTTTCACATATGAGAAAATTTTAAAGGCCTTTAAAATAAAAATTGAAAGAGTTAATTATGCGAAATCCATGCACTGTGGCAAACAGAAAATCAACAAAACCAATAACAATTCATGGCATTCTCTTGGGGTATCTAATTATCCACGTCTGAAATCAGTAATCCAATTGGTTTCATTTAATACTTCCAGAGGTTTTAGGTCAGGGAAACAGTTGTCATACCCATTATTTTCTCTTCATTACTGGAATTCTTAGCAATAATCACATAAGGTTCTAAAAGGTGATATTTGCCATCTTTATTGTTGGTGGGAATCATCGAGACTTTTTGAAGACCTCTTTTGTCTATTGTTTACTGCTTCTCAGGGCAGAAATCAAAAAGGCACAATTTATTTTGCATGTTTTGCTCTGTTTTGAAGTTGTCATAGTTTTTCGATTAGTGAATAGGCAGTTGTAGGAGAGTTTCTGGGGTTGATCGATTTAAGTGAGGCTCATAGCCTATGCCTTAATTGGAATTACTTTGTGGCCGTTGTTTGTGCACAAGAAAACGTGAAACGCAACTATCAGAGGTGGATAAAAGACTAGAAAGCTTAAAAAAATTGCATTAGTAAAAAGGCAGAAGATTTATGTTGATTAGAAATTTGCCAAACTTCCCCACCTATTGCATGACTTCTATTAACATTTCCAGTTTCAGTGACAAATAGATTGGAGAAATTAAAGGAGTTTCTTGCAGCTCCCAGAAGAAATGAAACAGTCATCAGAATATGGTGTTTATTCATGACAGATGGATTAGGAATTAGTTCAAAATCTTTCAATGTGGTACTGTTGGGTAAATATGGGCAGTACAGTTTATAATATGCTTTTGTCAAAGGCACCTGGTAGAGTAATGGATTCATTCTAATTGTTAGGCATATTGAATGCTGATTTGCACCATGGTTAATGATATTTCCTCTAGGAGCACAAAATAAGAATACACACTTAAAGGTTCAAAAGTCTTTGCGTGCATGTTTAATTGCAATGCAACCACTGGTATCTCCTCAAGAGGCTCAATATTGGAATGTGGTTTGAAGCTCGAGTACATTGATATTCTATCGGAACTCTTGCAACCTAACCTCCTACTGGATGGAGGAGAGGATAGAATGTGGTTGGTGCTTTCTAGGAATGAAAGGTTCAAGGTTTGTTCTTTCCATGAGGCTCTTAGAGGTCCATCTGATCATTAATTTCCTAGTAAGCAGTGTTAACGAGAAAGGAAGCATTCTTTTGGGTTGAAAACTGCTCTCAGTAAATTGTTGACAATAGATAAGTTGAGAACAAGGAGAAAGAAGTTAGTCACATATAAATGTTCATCTGCAAGTACTGCAGTGAGATGGTAGACTATTTCCTTTCACATCATGTGGTGGCAAGAGAATTGCCTTCATTAGCCTTAACCTTATGTAAAGTGCATTGACTAGTGCTCAGACCGTGACAGAAGCATATGCAAGTAGAAAGAGAGACTTTGTTATCACAAAAAAGGTACAGATTCGAGGGACAGTTACTCGTACGTTATGAATTCAAAGACATGGTCCTGAAAGCAAAAAGACGGCAGAGTTACCTGGGTCTAAGAGCCTCAAAAATGTATTCTGTAACATTGGGTGTAAGGGTTTGCGATAACTTATATGGCCCTGTCCCAACAAGTCCCCTAAAGAAAAAAGTTCAGCACAAAATTAAGATAAGTTTTACAAATAAAGTACTAGAAACCACAAACCAAGTAAATGAAACGGTAAGCAAAGGGCACATGGATGTGTCTTAAGATACTAGTTTTGTCATTGAATAAAACCAACGCAAATTGGTTGGTGTAGGGACAAGAGTGTTCAATGACTTTAATAAAAATCATTTTCCACCACCCCCAAAAATTTGACTTTCAGGAGGAAACAGGACAGATCAATGAAATCGACCTGTGGACATCATCAGCTATAAGCTTACCATCGCATATAAATGGAAGCTTTCAATGTCATCTTTGCATATACATGATTGTCACGGAGAACTAGCAGTAACTTGTTCATAAAAAACTCCCATAGAGAATGAAAACGCAATGCTAGTGAAAGTAATGCACCAACCTGCCATCCAGTGCAGTTGAACTCTCTCGTAAAAGTTCCAAACTTTCCTCAAAAGCGTCAATCCCACCACCGTTGCCATTTTCTGAGCGGTGCAAAGGAAAGTGAAGCAGTAGGACAGGACCAGACCCAGATGAAATACGGTTCTCCCTCCAGCCGTACTTGTACTCTGTCTCCCTGAATTCGCTACTCTCATGCGTTGCTTCCGGCGGCCCTTCCGTTCCCATTTGCAAATCCACACTCTCCCGCTCCACCACCTTCTCAACACCAAACCGTAGATCATTGTTCCCACAGAGCAAAGCCACTGCATTGAGCGAGACGAAGCTGATGTTACCAATCTCAAAGGCACCACAACCCGCCGAGTCCAGTCCCGGGAAATTGCGAGCGACCCAATTAACCATTTTCACGTTCAACCCCCTGCAATCTCCGATATCCCTGTCTCCGAGGATGACATGATAAGGTAGACCTAGAAATGGACCCAACAGTCCCTGAAACTGGTGAATCACAGACACCCATTTCGTTCTTGTCAATTCTGAACCAGTTGCCGAAACATCTCCCAGAACCAGCAACATATCTGGCCTCAAACTTCCGAACGATTTCTGGCGAACAAATTTGCAAGCTTTACAAGCCAATAATAAACCAAACAAAGAGAGAAACCAGCAAGAAAAGCTTAGAACTCGTCTGAAATTACCCGAAAGAACTTGGACATGTAATAGTGTCTGAAATAGAGGTTGACGAAGCCAGCTTCGGAACCCAGCAAGAGCAAATTGGCGACCATCATAACCTTCAAATCCTCTTTAGATTCAGTGGTTGACTCACCCACGTCGGCGGCGCTGGGAACAGTTTGGCACGAAGGAATGGAGATCCACTCTTCGAAAGTGATCAGACCCAAGACTACGACCAGAGGCAACACCGACCTCCACCGAACCGCCATCGCCACTGTGCTCGGTGAGGACCTGGGTTCGATACAGCCTGCAGGAACTTGGGTTCGCCATTGGGTGCAGTTTTGTGCAGCCACTGGGACATCCTCCAAAAAGTTTATCGTTCAAATAATCGAAGGGGTTTTTTTTTCTGAAAAATAATAATAATAATTTCATCATATAAATCCTTTAATTAGTATTATATTTTTTTCTTTTTTTTGATAGGTAAAAAAAATGTTTGAAGACGAGTGCAAAGAACCTTTACCATTTAAGTGAGAATCATACTAACTTGACTTAAAGTGTCAAGCAAATGACTTATTTAGTGTGAGGTTTTGCAAGATTAGTTTATCAAACACGGTCTAGTGCCCTAATACCTACCATTATTTCAAGCAATGCCCAAAACTTATGAATCATGGTTTTTTCAATTTAATCTCCAAAAAAATGTTTTCTAAATTTAATATAATCAATACCCTCCTGGGATGTAGTCAAGATAATAAAACAAATTTGTATTAGACATTTTGCAAAGTAAGTATTCGAGTTCAAATTTTCTTAATCACATTTTTAATTGACTTAAACATACTTTAAGATATGTTGATATAATTAATACCCTCCTAAGGCGTAGTCTAGATAATAAAAAAATATTTACATTAAAAAATTTGTAAAGTAAGTATCTTAAATTTAAATTTTCTTAACAATAATTTTAATTAACTCAAATATATTTTGAGATAAGTTATTTATCAAACAAAGTTGAGTAGGAGTTGTAAGTTATAAAAAAAATAATTATTAATTACATATAAATTCCGAATTAATGTTTTTAAACCTAATTGTGGCCTATCAAACCTAAAGGTACTAATGCACAATTATTTAGGGAACCAACTCAAGCCCTTAATATGAATTACTATAGCCTATGTAATTGGTGTTGCCTATTGATTTCTTAATGGCACAATTAATTAACATTTTTCTTGTCCACACTCAACTACTTTATAATCTTTATTGGCCTATACGAAAACAATGGATCTTGGATGTTTAGATCACACCATATTATTTATCACCAAAACAAATTTCATGAACTTAAAAGAAAATGCCATTTGCTTTAACATTTTTTTATTGTGTAACAATTCAACAATCTTATGCCGTACATAGAGAATTAAAGACTCTTTCCTGGTTAAAAATGTTGTCTCTAAATTTCATCATAATCGATTATAATGGAGAGACAAAACATATTTAACAATTTACATAATAACAAGAAAAACAACTCATACAAGCTTTTCACAAGAGATGATAACAAAAACAAAAGCACACAACCTCATCATCCTGTCCAACCACTAAATCCGAACAACAAAGTGGACCCAGAGAGGACCAAGAACATGTCAAGAAACCGAACAAAGATCCAAAATCTTTTCATTTCCTTAAAGAAAACACGAGGAAGAAATGATGTTTTAACTGTGTTCTCTAAGTGGGTTGGTGGGGTGGCTGAGACCAATAAATAAATAAATAAATTGCAGACTACATGATTGGGAGGTCTTCTTCCAAAGACGTCCTTGTGGTCGAGAGTTTTAAGGGTCTGAACTTCGAAGGGATAGAGCTTGCTTGAGATAAGGTTGTTTTTCATAGTAGTGATCCACGTGAGAATATCTTAATCTCTATGTCTGTTTTTGAACACAGAAGCCTGCATGAGATTAGAAGAAACAAATGCCGTTTGTTAATCAGAGAAGGGTCGAAAGCAACCTTAATAACAATGGTGGGTGGAAAAAATCCCCTAGCTTTTCAGTGGTTATTGCTAAACGTTGGTTGTCCTACCAAGCTATAATCTTAATTTAGAATTATTCTTGTAAGTTCACGACTTTTCACTTCTTAACAATTAGCGTTAAGGAAGGAAATAGAAACATTTACCATATAATATCAACACACAACCTAACTTCAACGCAATACTTTATTATAAACTAAGTGTTAGAAATAGGTCTAAAGTTTAATTTAAAAGTTAATTTATAAAAAATGAAACATTTTTTATTTTGAAGTATTACATAAGATTATATTTTTTCAATATGAAACTCTTGTCTTGGATATTCTATGTACATTAGATATATATTAAGTTAAAAGTTGAGCAAAACAAATAAATAATTTTCATACAATAAACATATTTAAGCGATCAAGATTGAACACGAGTTACAATGAGTTAACAAAGACTCTCATATTATATTAAAAATAGGTCTAAAATACAACTCAAAAGCTAATTAATAGGTTATAAGACTTTATTTATATTTAAACGTTATTTAAGAATTGCATTTTTTAATTGTAGAATTTTTGTTTCCAACACTAGATCTCCATGATCATCATTCCAATGATAGTCTTATATTATCATATCTTAATATGAAATTTTCTTATGAGATTCAACGTTATCATTTCTTAACAATTAGTTTTTCAAGCAAATGAGTTAGGCTTCTCATGAAAATTGTCATCGATATATTCAAAGCCACTGTGCTTTTAGCTATTAGAGGTCATCACTAATGGCGGCTTACCCACCAAACCACTCAGTCCAGAGTTTGAAAATCAGAATTTGATAGAGGGCTTGTGCATGTAAGCCATGGCCGGGGCCCCTCGTAGCACAATGGCAATGAAAACGACAGAGATGACAAGGAATTGCCACTGGCCGTCCCTTAGCACGAAGAGGTAGAACCAAACATACGAAGAATACCACAAAAAATTCTGAGAACTTTATGATATAAGGTAGGGTTTTCTATAGTCACTTGTCCTTTGCGTTTTTATTTTCTATTTGCTTATCAAGTTGGAATAAAATAATTTGGCTGAAAACGGCAGTGGAGAAAAAAAAAAAAAGAATCAAATCAACCCGATTCAAGTAATTAGAAAGAAATGTGAACCAGTTAAAGTGATTAATCAAAGGGTCTGCCTGCAAAATTGTTTAAGTTGAAAACTAATTGTATTTGTATGTCAACTTATTGATAACAAAGTTTATTTTACTTTTTAGAATTTTTTCCTCTAAGATTTTGCAGTAAAAATAACTATAAGAGAAGAAACTTGTCAAATGATGTGAAATAAATCTCATATCTTCTAAATTTTCTTTGAGAATTTTCTTTATGATAAAGAAACATTCCATATTATTACATGTGAATGAATTTTTTATGAGAAAAAGTGCTTCTCATGCTTGTGGTGGGAAATGTGTTCAAAATTATTTTTGGATGAAACACATTATATAAAATATTTAAAGCTCTAACTCAAAAACTAATTTTATATTAACTTTACCTCAAAACTTTTATCCTATACAAAGACAAAAATATTGATTAATTTAGTTTTTTTTTGTTTTTCTTTTGATTGTGGAAAGGATGTGTACTCTTTTTTTTTTTTTTTTTTTTTGTCGGGCTTGGATCTTGGAGAAATCTTATAGGGAAGCAATAATACAGACCGTTCTTGTTTTTTCCGTTTTAAAACTTTTGGGCGTGCATTAGGCTTGAGCATTAAATAAGATGCCACTGCCATTATCCTCCTATTGCTTTGAGATCAAGCTTCTTTCTAGGAAAAATGAGATGAAAAAACGAAAATTTTCTTATGAAATTGGCACTCTTTTGGGATAAAGTGGCTTTGCTTTCCACCTTTCTTTCATTTTCTGCTCTTTACTTTCTTTTTTAAGTTCCACTTGCTTTGGTGTTTGCGCTCCATATCTTTCCAAAATTAGAAAAAAGGAAGGAACCCTGAATTGGTTTAGCACTAATCCCAGTTATAAATAGCCTGCCTCTTATCTCAGTGTGTCGGTACCAACTCACCCATAATTTTAAGTATTTTTTCAGCAGATTACTTCCTCGGATTAGAAGATCCCACTGCATGACCATTTCATTGGGCTAACATGCCATCAACTTGTCAAAGCAAATTGCTAGGCTTGTTCAAACTGGTTGGGAGTGCAGGACCCTAATCCATCTAAGGCCACTTGAGCCACGAATGACGATGGGGTACATGAAAGTTGCTTTTCGATTATTATATTAGATAGTGTTAGAAATTATTAAAAAAAAAGTTTATATTCTACATAAAATTATAATGAATTGAGTGAAGGTAATTTATCTTTCTACAAATTACTTTTTCTAGTTTTTATATTTCTCGTGTGAAATTTTAATATGTTTCCTTGCTCCAAGCACAATGTCATACTTTAAAAAGAGGTAAAGAGACATTTGGTTTAGTTAGAGATAGACGTTGCCTAAAATCTCTTAATCTTAAGCTTAACATCATGTTTGTATACTTATTAAAAAAAAACACTTTAAAAATTGATATTTATTTATGAATAAAGAGGCAGAAAATAAAATATAGATTAGATTCATGAGCAATATAGAATATGCCCCATCATCACATGGATTTTAGATTGGCACAATCACATGTGGTGCCATACAAATATAAACTCCAAACTTTGGCAAAATACATGGGACTATTAAAGAATAACTTGATACTATATTAGAAATTATAAAGAGTGTCTATAGCTAATTTATAATATAAAAAATTAAGAAAAATAATTCATCTATTTGAAAATTATCATTTCATATTTATTTTATTTTTTATATAGATCTTTAACATATGATATGCAACCTTATACTTAGTAGTAATATTATAGTCTTTTTATTTTCTATGGCTAGTTTAATTTTAGGTGCAAAATATTAACAAGAATGACTTTTTAATTAAAATTGATCATCATAGATGTAAGACAATCATTATGTTCAAAAATCACAAGGATTTAGTTGCTTTCCAATTTTTATATTGGAGGGTAAAATGAACCACCTTTGATTCAATGCTATACTACTAGCTTACTTGCATTCATGATTCTCCTATTCATAGATGTAACCTTTCAAGCACTAATGTTTAAGTTTATGAATTCATGATTTGCTTAATACTTTTGTACAGAATATTAGTGGACTCATTTTTTGATTTAGAATAAGGTATTAAGAGGGAAATTTTACCATATATAAAGAGGAACAATATCAAGATATTAACAATTTACGATAATTATTATTTTTAGCATAAGGAAATAAAAAATAATCAATCTCATTATTTAATCCTCCATTTGCTTATTTGGAAAAAGCCCAAATCCAATATTTATTGTCTCTTTTTTTTTAATTTCTTAAAAAAAACAGCTTTTTTGTTAATGTGATTTTGAATGTGGCCATGTGAATTTTGGACGGGGGTTGTTGTGGTGCTCGTACCGGGCCACGCGCTCTCAGTGGAGCGTAGAATCTCCCTCCAATCACGAGCGGCAATGTCGCAATCACGACCTCGGGTCGGGGCACGCGACAAAAACACGCTGTTGCTGTACCATTGGCCAGTGTGGTTCACTATGCCGGGAGCGCACGTGGGGCTAGGCTACTCCTGTTGTTACATGTCTTCAGTTTTCGTCACTCGCGACGTGGCAGATTTTGAAGCGGTCTCGATACAATCAGCACCGTCAACATCCATGTGGCACAAGATTCTTACGTACGAGCGTTATATACGTAAAACCCGCTGATCGGTTTTATAATTGGGTTTATTACATTACTGTACTGACCTTCGTCGTCGACATCTTACTTACCCTGCCCGAGTGCTGTTTGGTAAATTCGAGTCCAGAGAGGGGCACTGATCGTGAAACAAGGGATGAACAGGGGGTTTACGGTAATTTTGTGTCATCGAAAGGATAAAAAAGATTAAGAAGGCCGTGATTTCAAACCGCCGGCGGCATTAAACGGTGGCCGGAGAAAAAACTGGCCGGCGAGAGGGATTCGATATTTCCTATATAAACCCGTCACCACGCCCCTTGTTCCCCACATATTTGCATTTCTTCATCTGCTCTCTTTCTCGCCTGCCTGCTCGGTCTCTCAAACCCTTCACATAGAGAGCCTCTCTCTCTCTCTCTCTCTCTCTCTCTCTCTGACCCTCTCTATCTCCGTTCCTAAAATTTCTCTTTAGATTCAGGCACTGCCTTGGAGGTAAAACTCTCTCTCCGAACAGTAAATTTGATTGTAATATTTAATTCCGAGTTTTAATTCATTATTCGACTCGAACTGGAAAATTTATTTGCATCAATCAAGAGCATGAATACTGCCGAATCGTGAGGTTGACTGTTCGGATTAGTGGACGAATTTGTGAATGGTGGAGATCCGTATGAGAATGCTGCTTTTGAGGTATGTGGTGCGGGGGGTTTGGGCGTAGTTGGGCAGGCGATCGATTTTGGATTATTTGAAACCCTAGATGATTAATGCTAGGTTAAGATGATGAGTTGTGAGGGTGTGAGCCGGGGGTGGGGGCTCTGATCTGGGCTGCTTCGTTGCTCGATTGGTGAGGCGAGTGAGGGTTGTTTAATGGTGAATGGGTAATTGAATATGCAAAAACTGGGTTATTTGCGTTTGGTCCACTCTCGTTAACTGGAAGTAGTTGTGGAATAGGGCGGTTTGTAGTTGATCGAATATTTGGGGGTTAGGTTTAAATGCAAACTGGTTCTACTGTTTGGTTCAATTATAGTCTTTGTTAGGCTGCACAAACACCTTTTAGAAGAGAGATAAATGTGTGTATTGGATTGTTGTGTTATTTGTTTTATGTGTGTGCATTATATGCTTTGTTTGAGTCTAATGAGACTGATGGTATTGGATTTTATCTTGAAAATTTTGGTAAAAGGTTTCTAGTGCTTGCTTTGGGCTGCATGCACTCTCTTTTACCAGTCATGCTTTGATTTCTTCAACTTTATAACTGTGCGAGGAATGATTGAGATCTGAGTTTGAAGTGATCCTCTTCTGTAGCAGTATTACTTTTAGGTCACAGTTTTTTGCGAACTGGTATCAATCTGTTAGTCTTTTTGGTTAAGGAAGCTTTGTTCCGACCTTTACTTATAAATTGTCTTCCTGAACTTGGTTTGCAGAGGCCGCAGGGCATTTAGAACTCTTTTAGCCGTTCCTCTGGGTATTCTTTGCCTTGCCTCACTGTTGGCATGTCATGTACATTTTTTGTTGAAAAGGAAACCAAAAGAGCACCTGTGGAACCTGCTGGCCTACGAAATTTGGATTGTATGTGTTTACATATGAGATGGGTTCTCGAGGAAGGCCATTATTTGATCTCAATGAACCCCCTGTCGAGGATAATGAGAGTGATGGCGTGTTCTGTTTTCAGTCACAAAAGGCATCCCCTTCTATGAATTCCAACACTACTGACTTGGTTGCATCATCAACTACGACTGATAGAATTGTCAATAATCATGGTTTTTCACATGCATCATCTGTATCTGGCTTTCAGCCTTTTGTTCGTTCCAAGCTTGGTCATGGCCCTGAATTGGACGTAGAGCAGCAAAGGGATGAAAACCAGAATTCCAAGAGTAATTCATTGTGTAAGTCAACTACTGATGAGGAGATGCGAGCCTCACAATCATTTGTTCAGGATTTGCGAGGAGCTCCCCCTACTGAAAGAGAAGAAGGGGAATGGTCTGATGCTGAGGGCTCTGCTGATGCGCATGGAAAAGCCTCACAAGATCAAGGGACATCTGAAGTGAAGGACGGTTTTGTTTCTAGTGTAGCTGCAGATGATATCTCTTCTGATGTCAAAATTTCTCCAAGTATCAAGGATGATATTAGTAGTCATACCTCCTTAGGATTGGATCCAGTTACCAATGATCAGAAAATCCATAGTAACCGAAATTCAGAAAGCAGTGTGAGAGGTGATACATCCTTAGATGGGCAGGAGGAACCCGGCTTGGTAACAAAACAAAGAGAAGTGAAAGGTATTGAAGCGAGCCATGCACTGAAATGTGCAAATAATCTTGGAAAGAGGAAGATAGACCAGAAAAGGGAAGAGATGCTGGGCAAGAAACGCAGCAGGCAGACTATGTTTCTTAATATGGAAGATGTCAAGCAAGCTGGCCAGATCAAAACAACAACTCCAAGGAGGCAGACCTTTCCATCTCCTGTTACCACTAGAACTGTGAAAGAGGTTCGTACTGGTCCTTTATCTTCTGAACGTGCTGGAGAAAGGCAGAGTCAGCTAATGATGAGGGATCAGAAACAAGTTGATACACCTTATAATGAAGGAGCATCGGCTATGGAAACTAGTGAACCCAAATCTGAATGTAATGGTGATATGAATTCTGGACTACTAGGTCGACCTAGGAGGCTGAATGGTGACACTGATCTATCTGCAGAGGTATCATTGCCTCCTATTCCAAGACAGAGCTCATGGAAACAGCCCACAGATTTGAGGCAAACAAAGAATTTGCAAGTCTCAAGCAGGAAGCCAAGTCTGACCAGTCAAAACTCCATGGACCTGAAGTTGGGAAACAAGAAACATCTTCCACCTAAGAAGCAAAATGGTAATAGTACCCCATATCAGGACACATCTGTTGAACGGCTTATAAGGGAGGTCACAAATGAAAAGTTTTGGCATCATCCAGGTATAGAGTAAGCAAATGTTTTTGTTAGATTTTTACTTTAACTCTCTGACTATTCTGAGTTTTTGGTCCCCCCACCCCACCCCCCACACACACCAAAAGAAAAAAAAAAAGGAACGTTTATCTCAGCTTTGAGATTTCTGGCACATCTGCGTTTGTAGCATTTGTTATTTTCTCATGTTAATCCTATGTTTCTGTAATTGCTATCCAAACAATTTTCTTATTTCGAAATGCAATTCTTATTATAATTATATGCTGCTTTTGAATCATGCTTTTTCATTCGGTGCTTCTTTGCTTGTGAGAGAGAGGTATGCTGTTTTCTGTCAGTAGCTTCATGTCATCTGATTACTGACTCAGCTAATTAACTCCTGCATGTCGTGTTCCCATTGAAACTTGGAATTGTGGATGAACTAGGATTCCTTGCATAAGATTTTGCATGCATAAAAGCTGATGTTTACATTGCTCAGGCCCACGCATAGTGGAGGGGACTCCTACAGCTACATTTGGTGGGCGTCCTGCCGCCAGGAGATCCTGTTGGATGGAAGAATATATCTTTCATACTGAAGTTAGAGTAATTGAGCTGTGTCCTATGTTGTTTTAGGGATTATGGGGGGGAAAATGTGAGATGACAACATATGGTGTGCTGATATATTTTTGTTGCATTTCCAGCATTCCTGGCATCAAATACTTCAGAGATTTTAGATTCACTGTTTCTGTAAGTTAATAGGAATTTTAGTTGAGGTTTGGAGACTTTCCTGGTGTACAATTGTTCTCTCTTTCAATCTCTTGAGTTAGGTAGTTTTAGTTTCCTCCCTGTGTAGCAAGTGTGTGAGAATTTGTGTTTTATTTATACCATATCTGCCATGTTCAAAGTGAAGACTTAAATAAGTTTTTAACAATGACTTCTGCCCCTCCGAAGAGCCATCGGAAGTTCATTTGTCCATAATGATTTTCTAATTGAGATTTGATTTTTTGAGCCCTTTAGACCTACTTCTCCCAGTTTCTAGCTCTCTGGTTTCTCCTCTTCCTTCAAATAACTACCAATTCCCCACTACTCTGGGAAAGTTTTCTTTTCCATTAATAATTATTGACTATCATTAATTTTCCTGCCTGGCATCTGTGTTGTGTACTTGGGAGTAATATTGTTAGTTTGATATTATTATTATCTGGTTTATGAAATCGTGTTGTTATTTTCATTTATTTTTTGGTTGTTACTTTTTTGGTTTTTTCTGGAGAGTAAATTTTGTTTTTGGTCCGATATAATTCGTGTAACTTACTGAAATTCTTCTGCATCAGAGGACACTGATCTCCAATGTGTTCCTGGTCGATTTGAATCTGTTGAAGAGTATGTTAGAGTATTTGAGCCTTTGCTTTTTGAGGAATGCCGGGCACAGCTTTATAGCACATGGGAGGAGTTAACTGAAACGGTTTCAAGGGATACACATACACATGTGATGGTCCGTGTCAAGGGCATTGAAAGGCGAGAAAGAGGTAGCAAACTAATCGCTTATTTACTTTAGATTTTTAGTTTAAATTAATTTGAAAATAAATCAAATGTGTTTTATTGTGAATTTGGTCAAAGCTGTTACCTAGGATTATTTAGAAGATAATTAAATTTGAAGCTTAGTTGAACAATAACAGCTCACAAGTGTGCTGCTTTGAACTGGTTGAAATATGCATATAGGGTTATTTTTCATCAACAATGAGCATTTGGTTTGCTCTTATTTGTGCCTTTTGCACCTCGATGCATTTTTTCCTTTTTTTCAAATGGTCTAGGCTAGCAGAGTCATGCTTTATTTAAGCAGGCCTGTGTCTTAGTACATTAATTTTGTCATCATAAGTCTCACTTAGTTATTTGCAGTTGATAAGCTTACACATGCATGAGTTGATACATACTAATTGGTTTTTGAAGAATGCTAAGCTTATATTCAAATTATTATTATTGTTCTCCCTGAATTTGGCATGAAAGGTTCGTTTTATTTTTGTAGGGTGGTATGATGTGATAGTCCTTCCAATAAATGAGTGCAAGTGGACATTTAAGGAGGGTGATGTTGCCATTCTCTCAACCCCCAGGCCTGGGTCAGGTTTGGCATTTGGCACTTAAATTATGGAGTGAATGTTGATTCTTTTAAGATCAGCTTTGCTAATGTCAACTTCTCATTATGTCATGCAGTCAGAGGTAAGCGGAACAACACCTCATTGAATGAAGATGATGCTGAGCCTGAGATCAGTGGACGGGTGGCTGGTACTGTCAGGCGACACATACCTATTGATACACGTGATCCTCATGGAGCCATCCTTCATTTTTATGTTGGGGACTCGTATGAACCTAATAGGTTTGTGCCAGAATTCTCAAATTTTCTTCTCTCAGGTTCCACGGTTACTTTGTTATTACGTATCACTGAATTCTTAGAACAATAGACATAAATGGTATTATTTTATAGTGATAACTTCTGACAATTTTCTCTCTCAATGTTTCTTTTTCATCTTCTTATTTATCCAGTATGGTTGATGATGATCATATTCTGAGAAAGCTTCTGCCCAAGAGCAGCTGGTATCTAACTGTGCTTGGTTCTCTTGCAACAACACAGCGGGAGTATGTTGCATTGCATGCATTTCGTCGTCTTAATTCACAGGTGGCCAGTTGCTTTGGTTTAATATGATTTCAATCGTTGTGTTCTAGTTCATTTTGCCTCAATAAACAGAAAATAACATATTCCTCTTTTCCATAGATGCAAACTGCAATCCTTCAGCCTAGTTCTGAACACTTCCCAAAATATGAGCAGCAGTCCCCTGCTATGCCAGAATGCTTCACACAGAACTTTGTTGATCATCTCCATAGGACATTCAATGGACCTCAGTTAGCGGCTATCCAGTGGGCAGCAATGCATACAGCTGCTGGTACAAGTAGTGGTGTTACGAAGACATGGCCCTTTACCCTCGTCCAGGGGCCTCCTGGAACAGGTAAGACACATACGGTCTGGGGAATGCTAAATGTCATCCATCTGGTCCAATATCAACACTACTACACTTCTTTGCTCAAAAAACTAGCCCCTGAAAGCTATAAACATGCCAACGAGAGCAATTCTGACAACATTCCCATGGGTTCAATTGATGAGGTCCTTCAAAACATGGACCAGAATCTCTTTCGAACTCTTCCAAAGCTCTGTCCTAAGCCTAGAATGTTAGTTTGTGCTCCTTCGAATGCTGCAACTGATGAACTTCTTGCTCGTGTTCTTGATCGTGGATTCATTGATGGTGAGATGAAGGTTTATCGGCCTGATGTGGCTCGTGTTGGGGTTGATTCACAAACTCGTGCTGCCCAGGCTGTTTCTGTTGAACGGAGGACTGAACAGCTTTTGGTCAAGAGCCGTGACGAGATTTTAGGGTGGATGCACCAGTTGAAAATCCGTGAATCTCAATTGTCTCAGCAGATATCTTCTCTCCAAAGAGAACTTAATGTTGCCGCTGCTGCTGTACGTTCCCAAGGATCTGTTGGAGTTGACCCGGAACTTCTTGTGGCAAGGGATCAGAATCGGGATGCATTACTGCAGAACCTTGCGGCAGTAGTTGAAGGCAGGGATAAAATACTAGTGGAGATGTCTCGCCTACTTATTTTAGAGGGTAGGTTTCGTCCTGGTAGCAGCTTTAATTTGGAAGAAGCCCGTGCCAATCTTGAGGCAAGTTTTGCAAATGAGGCTGAGATTGTTTTCACCACTGTCTCAAGCAGCGGTCGCAAGCTATTCTCTCGCCTCACTCATGGTTTTGATATGGTTGTCATTGATGAGGCAGCCCAAGCAAGTGAAGTGGCAGTCCTTCCTCCCCTTTCACTTGGTGCAGCACGGTGTGTTCTAGTAGGGGATCCTCAGCAGCTCCCCGCAACAGTTATCAGCAAGGCAGCTGGAACCTTGTTATACAGTAGGAGTCTCTTTGAGAGGTTCCAACAAGCAGGGTGTCCCACTATGTTGTTATCTGTGCAGTATCGGATGCATCCTGAAATCCGGGATTTCCCCTCGAGGTACTTTTACCAAGGACGTCTTACAGACAGTGATAGTGTTGCTAATTTGCCTGATGAGCCTTACTACAAGGATCAATTGCTTAAACCTTACATATTCTACGATATTACACATGGACGGGAGTCTCACAGAGGTGGATCTGTCTCTTATCAGAACATACATGAAGCCCAGTTTTGCCTTCGCTTGTATGAGCATCTTCAGAAAACTTCAAAATCTTTGGGTATGGGGAAAATCTCTGTTGGCATAATCACACCATACAAGCTCCAATTAAAATGTCTTCAACGTGAGTTTGAGGATGTTTTGAATTCAGAAGAAGGGAAGGATCTGTACATCAACACTGTAGATGCTTTTCAGGGCCAAGAACGCGATGTTATTATCATGTCTTGTGTGCGTGCATCCGGCCATGGAGTTGGCTTTGTTGCAGATATCCGCCGAATGAATGTTGCTCTTACTCGTGCAAGAAGGGCTCTCTGGGTATGGTCTCCTATTATTCATATATCTTAAGTTTAAACACTTTCCACTTCCAAATATTCTTTTTCCACTGGACTAAAGGGCTTGATTCTGAGTTTGTGTTCTGATTTTTAATTTTGATTCTTGACAGGTAATGGGGAATGCCAGTGCTTTGGTGCGATCTGAAGACTGGGCTTCCCTCATTGCGGATGCTAGAACCAGGAAATGTTACATGGACATGGATTCTCTCCCCAAGGATTTTCTCGTACCTAAGGGACCTACCTATACACCATTGCCAGGTAAGGCGTCCTCTAATATGAGGGGGCTGAGGTCTGGGCATAATAGACATAGGGCGGCAGATATTCACATGGAGTCTAGGTCAGGGACGCCTTCAGAAGATGAAGACAAGTCAGGTGCATCGATAATTTCTAGGAATGGGAGTTACCGGGCAACAAAGCCACAAAAGGAAAATTCTTTGGATGATTTTGATAAATCAGGTGATAAATCTAGAGATGCCTGGCAATACGGCATACAGAAGAAACCAGGTGCTGCTGGGTCTGTTGGGAAGAGAGATATCTAGCAGTTTATTGTGGTGTGCGAATTTCTCGGTATCTCATTGGGAGCTTCACGGTATTAATTTTTCTTAATGTTATGATGCTTGCTCCCACTGTCTCAAAGCACTCAGAGAATTGGATGCATTTGATCGGTATCAGATGGCCGAACCGTCTCTGATACCTGGGGAAAAAGAAGGGTTTGGAAGAGACAGCAGCCGACCAGCATTTTGCTTGAATTGAGACCTGAGATTTCCTGCCTGGAGCTGGATGCTTTTGGGTAGATTGGTGGAAGTCTAACCGATAATTTGGCGGCCTGTCTGCTTGCAGGCGGCAAAGGTAAGAGATGTTCTATATGACAAGTAAGTTTAGCAGATGCAGATTCAAGTATACTGCACATTTTCCATACACACAATCCAGGAATCCAGTCTTGGCCTCAACATTGATCAGCTAATTCTTCTGAAGGGAAATCCCTGCTTCTGAAACATATAGAATACTGATTGGCTCTTGGTTCTCTCTATCAGATTAGTGCTTTACCGAGCAATTTCACATTCGAAAGACACCATGTACATTCTTTGGATAAACAAATGCATTAGGATGACACCTGAATTGGTATGTAAAGTTTGGAGCGTTTTTCTAATCTCCTAATTGTGGGAATGGAGGACGCAAAATGGCATACCTGGCGCAGGTGGAATACTCAAAATCTCTGTACAGATATGTAAGGAAAGCAAATGATTTAGTTTCTTATTTTGGAGGCATTTGTGTTGCCAAATGACTTGTACATGTCTTCACTTTTGGAATCATAGAATTCTTTTCTATCCTACATTTTTTTGACATTCACAGCCGAAGTAGACATGAGAACTTTGTGTGCTTGCATTTTCTCGGTGATGAGCACAGATCCTGTCAGCTCCTCCCTGAAGATAAAGTTTGAATGATGAGACTCAGTGGGATGGAGGAGAATGAACTCATTCAGTTCAACACCAATGCATCATACCATGTACTTAAAAATCTTATTTTGATCGTGTTGAAAATTGGTTTTAGAAAATAAATTTTTGAAGATTTTTTTTTTTGGATGCTATATTTTACGAATTATAAGAAAGGTATAATTTTTTTCTTACTTTTCAACGTGTGATTTTCTCTAAATGAGTGGTTTCTAAGCATTTCAACTTTTTTTTATATCTAATCATGGTTTCTTGCCATAAAAGTCAGCATCATAATAAGGACTGCATGTGTCTTCATGTAATAATTTTTTTATTCAAGCATCAAATTTATCTAGATGTTGTATGTTGGAAATGGTATTATATCATGAACAGGTTTTTTATTTTCATAGTAGTGGTTTGGACCTTGATAACTTATATTAATAATAGCAAGATTGGAGGACATAATAACTGAATAAGTATAAGTATGGGATGAAACTTATTTTATCTTATGAAGGTAGTTAGATATGATCATGCCTAGAATTAAGTTGATAAAAAATTTTAACATATTATGAAACGAGAATTACTTATTTCTCTTAAATTTTTTTTTTTAAAGACCAAAATTTGCTATTATTAAGTTGGCTAAATTTATCATTCGTGGAAACCAATTATTATATAAATGGATATATGATTATCTAGATGAGGTGTGGAGCAATATCGGAATGCCCCGTTACGCACGAGGGACACGTGGGAAGGGGACAACTGCAAACGTCAAATCAGAGAACTTGAGAGAATGAAAAGGTTGCTGGAATTTTGTAAGAAAAGTCGGTTATACCCTCTCGTGATATAAAACACGTGACGGGACAGGTAAAATCGCGTGTCCGAACGGAAGACGACGTTGATCAAAGAGACAAGAAAGTTTTTTAACGTATTGTTTTGGTTGCCTCCTCCCCGGTTTGCCGGTCTCGTGTAATACCCGTCATCTCGTGCGAGTGGTCCCGGAGTAATATTCTTCCCGATTAATCGACCCCGATTCCTAAGATTCTCTTTTAGCGGTTGACCTTCGTTCTATGGTTTCTGGCAGCTTTGGAGCTCCCTCAGATTTGCCTTTCTCTCGCTCCTCCTGCCTCGAGTCTCTCAGGTTTGGTTCTCGTTTCAGCATTTCTTTTCCCTCGATCTGGTATCTTCAGCTGTGGGGTCTTTGGAGAGTACAATGTTTCCAGCATCTTTTGTGGTGGATAATTGATTTTGGTAATCTGGGTTATCGCTCATAATGCTAGAGAGGAAGCCAACGTTGGACTAACTGCTTACCCAAATGTGTGTTTCCGCGGGAATAAATTCAGGAGGAATGCTTGTTTGCCTAAGTATGATTAATGATGCATTTATCCTAAGCTATGGTGGATAGTTGATTTTGGTGATCTGGGTGAATGATAGCTTGAAGAATTTATTGCTTATTGCTTATTGCTCATAATGTTAGAGATGAAGCGAACTTTGGACTAACTGTTAAACAAAATGTGTGTTTCTGATTATGTTCGTGTTTAAAAAAATATAGTGTAATGGTTATTTGAACTGCTGGCTTTGAAATTTCTGTATTAAGGAAGCGTGATTAATGATGCATTTATTTCAGCTCAATTCTTGGGTTTGGGCTCTCTGTCAACGTGGCTGTTTAAACGATGTTAATCATTGTTTACAGAGGACACAGCCAGGAAACTCATAAATGCTGTTTACGTTTTTCCCAGGCCTGTCTAATCTTGGCATGTCTGGACCTTCGAGTTTTACCGTTTAGGGCAAGTCTCCGAGAAAATTCGATTTAATTCTGTAAACGTGTGGATCCAGAGAATCATCTTGAGAGCATAAAGAAAGTAATTTATGGGTCTTTGGACCGTGTCAACGATAAAAGCTCAGTTATCAGTTGTCAATGATAGTTTCAATCTTGTTTGAATAAAGATCCTTTGGAAGGTTCTAACATTCTCCTAACCTCTCGAAACTAGCTCAAGACTAATATATCTGTTAGTTCAATCTGGAACTAAAATATCTGAGCATGTGGGATGCATTCCGTTATCATTCTTTCCCCGTAAAGGAGGAGCCAAGTAATGTAGGCCATGACAATGTCTGCAATTTGGGAGCAATTTCAGAAAGTTTTGCTGGTTACTTAGTTTCAGGAAGGTTATGCAAACAAGATTAATCACGATGAAAAAATACCATCTTAAATTAGTCTTGGTTAGTTGTAAGATAGAGCTCGAGTTTATAACCATGTGCGAGTTCATTAGATAATTTCTTACTAGATATTTTTTCCGTTATCTAAATGAGAGGCTGAAAGAAAAAACTTTTTAAGTTTTCAATTTTTTTTTTTTTTTTGGTAGATGGAGTGATTTGAACACAATAGCTTAGGGTCTTCTATCAATAGCTTTGCCGCAGATCTATTGGCCTAGGTTCAAGTTCTCAAAGTTTGTGCTGTTCTTCTTGGTTTTCTCCTTGTTGATTGATCAATTTTTTTCTTTTTGATTGAATTTTGAGTATTTTCTTTTCTAATGGGAGCACTGTAAGAAATTCTGTGGCTGGCTGGAAAGGAAACTTAGTTTCTTGCCTGCCTTCTTATTGTTCTAATAAGAGATTTCCTACCATTGTATACATGTGACAAAAGTGTTTTAAATTACATGCACTTTCATTTTCTTTTTTGTTATTGAGCAAATCAAGAAGAGGAAATGGCACTTGAGTTCTGAAGTTTCTACTATGACCTTTAGGTTTCTTCTTTGACAAATATGAGTGTAGCCGGAAAGAAATCTCCTTCAAATGGCTGTGAGAAGCTTTTGACATCTGAGGAAGACGGAGCTAAGGTATTTGAATTTTGTATGTTTTTGTAGTTGGTTCATGAAAATGACACTGTTCCTGCAGAAGAAAACCTCATTAAGATTCTCAATTTTCGTTGTTCACAGATTAATGAGGTGAGAAAGTTGATAGGGCCATGTCCAGATAAGTTGGCCATTTATTGTTCTGATGCATGCATCTCAAGATATCTACGGGCACGTAACTGGAATGTCAAGAAGGCTATGAAAATGCTGAAAGATTCCTTAAAATGGAGGTTGGCATATAAACCAGAGGAAATTCGCTGGGTATGCTTTGTTAATACTCAATTCTTTCATCTCCTAATATTTCTAGAATCTGTTGGGTGGAAGTGTACTGGACTCCACTTTGCTCTCTGCAATGAATAACCTTTCTATTAAAAGTTGTTGCTAGCTAGGCTACTGGTAATTAAAAGGCTTGATGATTTTGTCCTACTGGTACATGTTTACACTTTGTTTGCTTCGTTAGTCTTTCTCTCTCTTCTTTTTCTCTTAAACCTTTTGCTTTGTGTTGTAATTAGTGTCTTGAAGTTCTAGACCTAAGGCTAGCTTGTTTATGCTGGCTCGAAGTGTCAATCAACCAAGAACTGAGGGGAAGTCTACCTCATTTTCCAAATTAAACTGCCACGGTGAAAAAAATTCAGATGTGATAAACAAGATAAGATTGATTAATTAGGCATGGAAGAAATGCTAGAGCCAGACTTATTTGGAACTAAATTGGTGATCAGTAAGCTGATTAGCTTGGACTTTTGATCCTAGGGCTTTGAGGCTGGGTGAAAATGTCTGCTTTGTTATGTAAGTTCTTCAGAATTGATCTTTCTAAATGTCATTCTTTTTGCTTATGATGTAGGAGGAGGTTGCTCATGAAGCAGAGACAGGGAAAATCTACAGGTCAAATTCTATTGACAAGCATGGGCGACCAGTTCTTGTTATGAGACCTAGCCGCCAGGTTTCGCATGACAATGTCCTTTTACCTCTGTGTTTTGGTTTTCTAATTATTAGTTAGTAATTATTCTTTTTTCCTTTTTTATGTTTAGACGTATTTTGAGAGTGGGGGGTTAACCAAAAAAAGGAAGAAGAAGAATAAAAGGAATGGGACTTAATATGAAAAGAAAAATGGGACTCACTCTGAAAAGGAGGGAGGAATGCTCTCCTATTTACACCTGAAATAATTGTGACACCCTTCTATTTGCATTGTAAGCTGCCTTTTAATTGTTAGTTACTTGCATAAATTGGATAAAAACGAACTAGTTAGTAATTTGGTTTATTGGGCATTTCAACCCATTGATTCATTGCAAATCAATAGCCTACACTCCTTTGCATGCAATCTTGATTTGGTTATTCAAAACCTAAGATTAGTCCTATGTGATGTATTGGTATTTACGGGACCAAAAGTAGATAAATAGTGACTTGGGGTTTGAGTTTTAGAATAAAGATACTTTACTTATGTTGCTTTTTCGCTTATGACATTTTCCATGTTTATTTTGATCACAGAACTCAAAGTCAATAAAGGGACAAATCAAGTATTTGGTTTATTGCATGGAGAATGCTGTTTCAAATCTACCACCTGGCCTAGAACAAATGGTGTGGCTAATTGATTTTGAGGGTTTCAATTTGTCACATATTTCAGTGAAGGTGACACGGGAAACTGCCCATGTTTTACAAGATCAGTATCCTGAACGTCTTGGGGTGGCGATATTATACAACCCACCTAAGTTTTTCGAACCATTTTGGACGGTAAGCCCAAACACATTGTGTCTTATTCTGTTTATGTGCTATTTTTATTCTACATATCATGAAAAAGTGTTGCTATGCCCTCTGGACATAGTTTTGATTCTGGCAATTATTCCAAATAGTTCTATTTGGAATCCTAATTGATAGAGCTACATACTACTAGCAACTTTTCAATCTTAAGGTAGATTTTAAGTACTTGCTAATAATTTGAGTTACTTCAAAGTTTTAAATTTTAACTCATTGGTGATCTTCAGTCCCTTCTACACTTATTTTATAGTTCTTGTAAGATTTTAGTTTTCTGTACTAGTTCAAACTCCGAAAACTTGGTTCAATATTTAAATTTAATTATTGATTTAGTTTTTTGATGATTACCAAATATTTGGGATGCCACATAAGTTTGTACAAATGTGGCTTTAGTGTATGGCCAGATAGATCTTGATGTCATTATCATTTAGTTCATTTTTATAAACATGGGCAAGCGTGTGTAGCCAGATAGATCAGTGTTAACACTGCTTTGCTATTTTGCTTCTTCATTCAGAGTATCTACTTGATGGTTACTTGAAATTTCACATGATCATATTCTAATTTTTTGACGCTCTTTTGTTGTCAGTAATAGATTAACAATTAGCGCATTGATCTGTCATTTACTTGTTGGTTGCAAATGGGAATGTCTAGAGCTCTATATATAAGTTGGTTTTTTGTGTCTAAAAACTGTATTAATGCAGGTGGTGAAACCTTTTCTAGAGCCTAAAACTGCCAATAAAGTCAAGTTTGTTTACTCTGATGACAACAACAGCAAGAAGATAATGGAGGAATTATTTGAGATGGACCAGCTTGAGTCGGCATTCGGTGGAAAAGATAGCAGAGGATTTGACATTAATGAATATGCTGGAAGGATGAAAGCGGATGACAAGAAGAGGTTCGCTTCCATAACAGCAGGGAATCCTGCCTCAGAGAGCCCACAAACAGCCCTGACAAACGCTTTTTTGGATTCAATCAACTTAGCCACAGATTCTGAAACTTCTGACAATGAGAAAACAGAAGGTTCCCCATCAAATGAGGTGGAACCTGAAGAAGTCTCCCCAAGTGAGGATATCTTGGCAACTGATGCCAGTAAAAGGGCCAGCTGATTTGTATTAGGATGGAGAAATAACAAGGCTTGAATCCTTTCGTGGTTAAGGTGTAGTGGCTCGAATAGGCCAATCTCTCTTACTGACCATTTGAGATTTGATCAGAAACTTGGAATGATGAGTCTCTGTCAGCATATATTGTTTGGAGCATTATGAAGATTCCATTACTGTATTGCCTTTGAGTAAAGAAAAATGAAGTTCGAAACAGGCATTTCTTGTATGTATCTGTCTTCAGCTTTTCTAGAACGTGGAAAGTTGGTTTATCCTTTGAATTGACAATAAATTGACGGATTAGGCTCATGGAATTGGGCAGGCTCGATATGATTTTGGTTTGGTAAGCTGCCATTTACCTCATGCTTTTCGTGCTTGTTAACATCTAATGAGGACATTTTTGAAGCCTATTCCCTACTAAATTTCAAGAGATTTTGTAGATGTAATGGAAAACGTATTCGTTCCATCTCAGAAATCATTAGGCCATTGTGGTGAATTCAACCCTTGGATTCTTCTGCAATAATAACAAGCTTCTATGAGTTGGCATAATGGACAAACATATGCCTTCCATTATGCCAATCAGTGGTTTAGTGATGTTAAAGAAATTCAAACCATGTTGGTCGATTTCAGTACCACATGCTGGTACATGTAATTTATGGAAGTATCAATCTTAGATGCCATCAGACAATGTCTGATGTACTGCGGTAAGGTCCTTGCTCTGAGGCACTGATCGCTCAAAACAACCTGGTGGTCGAGAGTGCTGGATGGTTTAAAAGGTCCAAATCTTCTTAAAACCAATTATTAAGAGAGTAGAACCTAGATACATATGGAAAATACCAAGTTAAGATGGAAATGCATATAAAAGTGTGAAATTTAAATGAAACATAAAATCATTAATGTGAGATTTAAATTAAAAAAAGATCTTCTAACTTTTGAATTAACTTTTAAATTTTTTAACATGATATTAAAACCTAAGTGAATTACACTCTATCTTATGTGACATTGAACCAAATGATGCATGGTATGCAAGAAAGTATATGCATAAAAATATAAGATTTTGAGATTAAGCTTAAATAGAAAAAAGACTCCAACTTTTGGATTATGCCTTCAAACTTTCTAATAGAAAAATACCAAATCAAGACATAGACAATGCAAAATTGGTTTTCTTCTATGCAGAGTTGCTCGATATATCTATTTTGACCAACTTCAATGCCATAATGGCAAGGGTCTAATGTAAACGGTCCCAAATATAACAGAACCAAGCAAGCCCCTTCAGCCTTAATATCATTGAGATCACCGTCTATGACCCAAGAGGTTTTGGTCACAGGTGGCCAAGTGCAAACCAAAGAATTGATAACCCCGTATTCATGATATGGGGTCTGTGAGATGGTAAAGCAAACCATCAAAATTGGAGAAACAATCCTAACTAGTTCACAAAATTTGCTAAGGATTAGTCTGAAATGTCAATTTTTGGGAGAGTTTACAACAGTTATCTTTGCTTATCCTCAATGCAGAGAAACTATAGAGGAGCATATTCATAACAGTGGAAGCAAGGCTAAAAGCTCATGTGCCAATAAGATATTCGTATTTCAGTTCTTCCAATTACAGTTTAAACAAAGGCCTTTAGAAGGGGGAAACAAGAAAATATATGTCTAGAAGTCCATCCTTCCACACATCTACTACAAGAATCTAAATCTAGACTTCAACATATATTAAACAAAAAAGGACACAAGTAGTAGCCAGCTTTCTGATCTACTGGTGGTAAACTGTACGGATACTTCATGCAACGAGCTCCAGAACAATTCTTTCCTTGTACGCTAATAATGAATCCAACAGGTAAGCCCCTGAATAATCCATTAAGAAAAACGTAAGCGTGTTGAAGAAGTTAGAAGCTGAAGAAAAACGGTAATCAGTAACTGGCCTCACCTATATTTTCAAGCACATTAATGAAGCATCTCATCTAACTTCTGCCTGTACTGTGCTAAACTCTGCAACAAAAGCCAAGTGCAGTAAATGTTAGTATTTGACTCAGTTATCAGGTTCAAACTTTATCTGATCTGAGGATGGGCTAACAATGCCAAGGTCATAATCGAGTACATAGGCTCATAAATTATTCAAGTTATTAAGCTATTTCCTGACATATGTTTTAGTTAGTTGTTGAATCCCTTATGAGCCTAGAAAAATAGACACGCCAATCACAACTTTACAGTCGATGTTACACTTAGTTCACCACTAGAGAAATTCTTCTCTTCCCTATTTGGTTTCTGAAGAGGAAGCAAAGAAAGTGTGAGAATGTGCAAGCATTTTTCTCTCAGGCTAATATATAGTTTCACTCTTAGATAAGATGACACTTGGAGAGAAATTCAAGTCGATGACAAAAGTTCAGCCTTTTATTTGCTTCACGTCCTCTCTATACCATTTATTCCTAAGTGAGAAAAGGCTTAACTATCCCTATAATTCCATCCCAACATTTCACCACTATTTATATTTTGCTTGTTTCAAAGTGTATTGTAGCCAAATAACAGCAGATCTATGTCCGCAGAAAAGGTATCAAAGCCTAAAATCAAGGTTAGGAAACAAGTGAAAGAAGGAAGAATATACAGGACTCATTATTGGTAATGATGCTTCAAAAACATATTTTCTAAAGTTTCTTAGAAATCTCTGCCAGAATCAAATATTCTAGTTAAGCTACATCTTGCCCCTATTCTCTCAACAAAAATAAATAAAAATAAAATAAAATGAGGATCGTTATTATCAAGTGTTCCATCATTTTGCCTCAGAATATAAAGTGTAGGCTATATAAAAAACACCAATATACTGAGTGAGAATGATGAAAAAATAATATAACGGCAGGAGTCGCATACCCTAGTATAAGCATAAACTCCTGCCTCAGTGGGTGCAACGGGACTTCCCCTCCTAATGAATTTTCCCTCTTTGAAAATGTAAAGCATGGGTATTCCGGTTGATAATTCCAAACTGATAACCTGTCAGGAAAGACAACCATGGTTGGAACAATAGTAAAATAATGAGTAAAGAGAATGCTAGTTAAAAGAAAAAGAACTCAGACATGGGGAAATGCTAAAAGTATTACCTCTTGGGAAGTTAATTTATCAAGGTACATAATGATGGATCTCAAGGAATTCCCGTGGGCGGCAATCATAACGTTCTTTCCACATAGAAGCTTGGGTTCAATCTGTAGCACAAGAATGGTATATGATCAGTTGAACCTACAACTTTATGTGATTGCACTCAAAGTAAAGTATCAGATCAAACAGAAATAGATGAGAGGAGAACTAAACATAGGAAAGCACAAAATCATGCATACCTGATCTTTGAAATAAGCAACAGCCCTTTCAGCACACATTTCCAAACTCTCCCCATTAGGAGGAGGAATATCATAACTCCGACGCCACTCATGAACTTGCTCTTTCCCATATCTATCTGCTGTCTCCTGCTTATTTAGACCCTGTAATTCTCCATACCTGAAGAACAGACAATTTATAGATACGGAGTTGCTTAGAGGGGAAATAACAGGCAAGAAAGCAATTATTGAAGCAGAGGTAGAATAGTTACATTCTTTCATTCAATTGCCAAGCTGCTATGACTGGGATGGATTGCTTTTTGGTGTCTTCACTGAAAATCTGACTCCAGGACCTTGCCTGCTCACTCTCATTATGCAAAATAATTGGCACCTGCACACAAGTTGAGAGTTAATGAGTTGAAATATAGAAGGAGATAAGATACAAATCTTCAAAGGCATCAAGTTGAACGCATTTCCCCGGAAAAGTAAAACCTGGACCAAATGCAAGGAACATAACACAACTTGGTAATGATTCGTTTTTCTTTTATCTTTGTCCTTTTGTTTTTTAATAGAGAAGGGGAAGTGTCTAGAGATTACATTCAGAATTCATCTTCTTAAGTTAAATTCTCCATTTGTTCAAAAATTTAATTTCTTATACCCTCCGTTGTATGGTAGTCTAGACCCTTTGTTAGTAAATAGAGTCCAATTCATAGACTATTTCCCATTAAATAGGATATATAATCTAGAGTCAACATTCAAAATCAATCCTCTTATCATGGTATCAAGTTAAATCATTAATTTAATACCTTAACATTCCAATATTCACTAAACAGAGGACCAGTAACGAATGGACAAGTCAACTCTACATGGAAATCAAATACCAAGAATCACTAGCTGAAATGTCATCAACTTCATTGACTTAACACCCATATTTAAAAATTGTTGTCTTCAAAGTCTCAACACCTAAAGATATTTCCTAAAGTCACCTTCTTACGACGGTGTTGGGTCATGGCAAGCATGGCTGTCATCTGTGCACGAATCAGTGCAGATGTATATATCATGTCGACAGGTATATTGCTGATTCTCTTGCCAGCTTCAATTGCCTCTTCCACGCCCTTCTTAGTCAGGGGGACATCCACACAACCTGTGAACAAGTTCTTTTCGTTCCACAATGATTCACCATGCCGAATCAGAATCAAAGCTACCTCATCTGGATAAAAATGACAGAGAAACAGCTACAAGATTTCACAAAAGGAGCAACTTGGAAGTAGGTTAAATGAAAAACATTTGGCAGAACAAAGTCCAATATAAACTCAGCTTTGGAAAAGTTTTTGCAGAAAATATTCCTCCAAGTAAAGCAAAAAGATGATAGAATAGAAAACAAACACTTAGACTTATTTACTCTTCCAGATTATGCATGAAACTAAATTAAACATAACAAGATTACTTGATTTCTTCTGAGAGCCACTGGTGTTGTTATTGGAGGGGGATGCAACTGGTTCAAACACTGACATTTGTGCAGCTGAGGCTTGAACTACGCCAACTTTCCTTTGACTGGAGCGACAACATCCTCTTCCTGATAGTCCAATTTCAACCTTGAAACTCTTTGAAGTCAGTCTGAGTGAATTGTCCCCAAGCTCATGGCGAAGACCAGAACCGTTGAGATATCCATGAGACTGAATGGTCCCAAGGGCTTGATGAATCATTGAAGCAGCCATTCTGAAAAACAACATGTCCCAAATATCGATGTAAACAACACAAAATTACATACACGGGCCATATCCATTGTAAGGCATAAAGTTGGCAGCACTAACAAATAGAATTGGAACAGTATCAAAGAGAAATCCTTTATTGCTCAAGGAACAAAAGAATATCGTATATGTATCCCCATAGCCAAAAGAAGAAAAAGCAACCAAAAAGAAAAACATGGCATTGAACATCCTCCTTATCATACACTTATTGGATTTCGTCCAGTCTAATTATCCGTCATACTAGATTAAAATAACAACCTGCCAAAGGGTTGAAAGAGGGGCCACAAAGCCTAAAACTATAAATAGGAAGCAACAAGCTCAAAGAGCATTTTCTCCCCATTTCCCGGTCATGATCCAGATATAACTGACAACAAGAAAAGTGATTTATGAAAAGAGAAATATGTAGTAATTTATGACACGAATCAGACTTAGTTTACAGATCCAAGCCAAAGATTCAGCTCAAGAAAAGCAATGGATGAGAACAGAGCATCCAAGCTCTCAAATTTTCGGGAAAAAAAGTTCCTAAATTAAACAAGACCAATCATCAAGATAGAAATTTCCATCAACAGGCACATCATAATGTACAAATCACGAAGGGAAAGAACATACCTTATCAAAGTATTAAACAAATACCACAAGAACCCAGAAAAGAAAACGCCGAGGAGCAACAAATGCGACACAGAATATCAAGCTGTCCGATGTTAGAGAGAATGGGAGCAGGAGCACTTTCTCGTTGTATAGAAGCAAGCGACGTGACCGAGGCAGGAAAAGTTCAAATAAGGTGGTGAGAAAGAGTTTATTCCGAGAAAGTCTGGCGGAGAACCAAATGACTCCTGGAATTACACGTCCATTTCAAGAAAAATCTCGTGAGGGAAAGAAAGACGGCAAGAAATTCATGTAAAACCAAGTTATTCGCCGGTTATATATAGAAGAAAGCGTAGTTCGTTTGTTGCCTTCAGATGCGCTTTACGGGATGAACAGTGTGATGACAAATTGCTCTTTTTCCCCACTTCGCAACTCTTTCCTTGTCACAGACAAATTTTCGGATGCACCTATGGAATTCACGAGGCTGCTCCACAGAGTTTATTCGAGATTCTATATGCTGGATTCTCCCTATTATTACGGGAATTAGTAAGGTTGTTGTTCCATGTTTCGCATCATTTCTTCTTGAAGTAAATAGTAAAAATCCAATTACGAAAGATATGGGAATATTCTGTTCTTTGCCTGCCTAATAAGATTTACTCGCTTTACAAATCAGGTCAAAGGTTGTCAGTGAGTGATTTCACGTATTAATATGCCGTTCAAATTAGGTTTGTCTTAAAACTTGTTAATTTTTAAAATGGTGTCAAAACTTAGGTTCAGAAGACAAACTTATAACTCATGTTGGCGATTATGTAATATGTTAAGTATGATACAAGTTTTTTTTTTTTTTTTTTTTTTATATTTACTTATAAGCCAATTTTAAGGTTTATGATGCATTATGTAATAATGTCTAACCATAAATAAATGAAGATATTGTGTTATTTTTTCTTTGGGTTTACTAGATTTTGGCCATGGGTAAAAAGGGTTCTTTGACGATGTGTTGTTGTTTGGTCCCTACAACGTGACCAAGGGCTGGTTAGAAATGTGGAGAGTTTGGTCCCTTGGATGTCATGAAGGGTTGGTCGGAATTTTTGTATGGCAGCAAGCTGCTCCAGTGTGCATTTGGGAGTAAGACCAACCATACCAACGTGATTGATCTATAATTAAGGATTGTGAACTGATCAAAGCAGCACTTGGAGCATTCCACACATATTAAAAATGCTCAAAACAAATAATGCAATTCAAAATGTGTTTATGTCAGCATTTTGACGATTTGCTTAAGCTCAAAGCTGTATGATTTTGACTGCCAAAAGTATATGGTCCAATGATATGACGAGTAGTATTGACCAAAGAACCAAAAAATGGCAACGGCTTTCAAGTCTATTGTCCAATTGCAAAAGCCAAACGTGAGATTAATAAATGCATAACAATTGAGAATGAGATGTTGTGTTTAAACTTGAATTTAGTCCATTAAATCTAATTGCGAAAAGATATTATTAAACCAAAATATTTACAAGCAAAATTAGATGTTGAATAACCTTGGTCGAACTCAAAATCATATCTTAAATAGTCAATAATTAACTACTAAATTATTAACATTCACAATTCTCCTAATTTTGCAAAAGTTTATGCTAAATGAATATAGTTGTATTTTCCATATGATTGAAGTGAACAAAGACTAGCACCTACCCACCCAGCACCAACCAAAGCAGCCCTTCAAGGTCTCCATTGAATACCACCAAACTTCAACCTTCTTTCCGCATAGGGGAGTTTGATATCACACGTGCTGATGTGATGAGCAGCAGCACTTGTTGGACCAGGCAGCTCCCACCTAACCCCTTCTTCCCCAGAGCCCACAAATCGGGCCTCACAGAATATGCTTTCGCAGTGTTCTCTCTCCCCTTACACACTAACTGTTTTGTCGCCTTTTCCGCTCTGGTATGACCGATTTAACCATTAAAAACTACCATCGTCATGATCATTACAGTCACAATTACATTATCTACAAGTAAGAAGAAAGATAATTTTTTTTAAAGAGTTTAAATATTAAATTCATGAACTTATTTACACGGTTAAAATAGTATTATATATTTAAACTTTATTCGATTTTTTAAGGATTTATTTTTTAATTAATTAATTTTTATATAAAATAAAATAGCATAAGACATATCAAAATCTTAGCAAGCTAAGGCCCATGTAGGTTGCGTTGGGCGCAAGATTGGTCAAGACAATAGCTGGAACCAATTGGGCCAACTTTGTTTACTTCTTTTTCTTGTTGCACCGAATGAGAAATGAACTGAACTGGCAACCCAGGGACGTACCAATACAAATTCTTAACAGGCCGGCCATCGCCAAACTTTTAAGTTATATTTTGAGCTTCCGAACGAAATAATTGCATATAGAGCTTCATACGTTCTTGTAATAAATGCACAATGAAAGATACCTAATATAAATGTGACATATCAATACAAATTCTTTCAGACCAACTACTTGAAAATTAGATCATACCAACTATTTCATATAAGATTATCTCAACTACTCTTTGGTTACATTGATGGCGGCATTCCAAAACATGCACTCGCCAATCCACCTTCAAGTAAATATCTCACATGGCAAAAAAGTGTTTTGTTAGTCTACAATTGCATTAATGTTGCTCCACAGTCCTTAGAGAAGCTTTTTTATTGAAAATAAATTTATAATCCAACTTAAAAGTTGGTCTATAAGTTAGTGAAGTACATTTTATATCTAAACATTATTATAAGATTGAATGCACTCTTGAACTGCTGTAAGAAAGGGAATATAATTAAATTGGAGGAACAGAGTTCAATCAACGGAGAAATTAACTCACTCTAGATGTTAAAGACACCAATCCATCAATATAGAAATAAATACATACTACAACAACCCAGACACAGCTTAATAACCAGGCATTATACGATATGAACTTAATCAGAGCTGTTCGTCATCCTCCTTATATTGCTGGAGAATCTGGGTACAGCCAGACAAGGGAGCGTCCATCATGAACCCCATGTTATTGGCAAAGCGGTCGCCGGAGGTGATCCCATTGCTCCAGGTGAGGCTGACACGGGCACGGTCACGCCCTGGAGACTTTACAGAACAGCCACGCTGAGGGCTGCTGATGAGCATGGCATCACAAACCTGGTCCTTGTGGTCTTCGCTCACAGGGATCCTGTAAGCTCCAGTCGAGTCGGTTGTTGCCTCCTTGCTGAATACGAGTTCATTTGTATCCCTGGCTTTGCATTCTACTCTAACCCTAGCACCTGTGGGAAACACGAACAATAACATTGTTCAAAACAAAAAGAGATGGAAAGCCAGAGTAAAGAGTTTCTCCATCAATGTCAGCAGATCAGATTCGACTGCAAAATAAATCCATACCGGGACAGCATCCAAAAGATTTTGAGTTATTTTTAACCAACTCGATTATGTTAGAATTAGCTTGACTTTCCCTCTTGAAACAGTAGATCCTTCAAAGTTTTTCCTAACTTCGTGGCATTTATCATCCTATATGTAGATCACAAAATCTAAAAATACTTAATTAAAAATACTGGCACGGATGTTATAAAGTTCATATTCGAGAACATCCTGATCCAACTCCTGCAGCCATTTTGTTAAAGACAGGGCACGCAACTCTTCTATTTACAGCACACAGAACCTCTCCCAAAGATGAACAAGTTGAGTTCTATGTTGACTCTAACTATGGACAGTGTATGTCAATCATAGGTTAATATCAACAAAATTGGGGAACTCCCCCTGGCTCAGTGGTAACTGAGTGGCGAGCCCATCCGTTCAATCTTCAAAACTAGGTCTTTTACACGCATACATATAGCGAGAGGCACAGATCGCCATCTCCATCACGAATTAATGAATCATTTCTTAAAGACCAATAGTTTCCATTGACCCAGTCTACAAATAGCATTTTTTTTTTTAAAAATCCATTAGAACTCTATATACCCACTGTAACAACCAAACATGCAACAAAACCTTCTCTAAGCACAAATCTTCCCTAAAATGAAACCATCGTAGTACTTCAACTACAAAACCAGTCAGATCCCATAGCAACAAAGCCATAGTTTGTTAGATTCGCTTAGCCAATACTAGATCTACTAAATGCGAACCACTAAAAGGAAAAAGAACTTGAAGTACCAGCGATGTAGGTGGTGGCGGAGGTCTCGAACCCGGCGCGGCAAGTGTCACAGTACACTTTCCCGTCACCGTAAAGGGCTTGCAAGCCGGGCGGATGGCACTCACCATCAGCGCCGGGAGGAGCGCACAGAGCGCAAACAGCATCATCTTTGTCGACATTCTTGGTTCTCCGGCTCTAGTTCCTTCGGATTTCGAGAGGTTTCGGAGAATGCGTGTGGGGATGACAATGGAAGCACTCACTCATAAATGAAGAAGTTTAAGCCCGGTGTTACGCAAAGCAGCGGAGCGATTTCCGCGTCTGGGGATGTTTCACGGTATGCATGCGCACCGTAAAGGAGCCCTCTGCGCGTTAGAAACGTGCCACGTGATAGAAGGATCGGTTCTTTGCGACGTGGCATGGAACGTGTATGGAGAGCTTGAAAGTGGTGTGGGGAGAGCGGGTGTAGATAAAAGAACACGGCTTTTGATTATATGCAGCTGGCGGTGTCGGTGCTCACATGGGTGGGAAATGATCATCTGTAGTCCAGCCTAGATATGGGAAAACCGTGTTGCCAACCGGACCACCGTGCGACGCGACGCGTTTTATGCGCCATCAATGCATGCAATGCATGACCCTGACATGTGACGCCATTCTTTAATTGAACAAATAATCTGTTAGAAGTAATAATATATATATGGTATTACTAATGCTTTATTAATACCTTATTTATACGTAACTAGCGACTGGTTTAGAATAAGATTTTGAAGTATGTGACTTGCTTAAATTTAGTTATAAGATCGGGGAACTTGCGTATTAAGTTGGATTCTTTTGTTTAACAGAACCATGCTTTGAGGTTTTACTTTTTTGTCGTTTGACTTAAAGAGGTAGGGACGGGTTCACCTTCGAAGCTTTTCTCCAATCACGCCTCTCATTGAAGGTGCCAGAAGCCGAAGGCTTTTTAAGGTAATTAATTTTTGAGTTTGGTCGAAAGTTAGACAATAGGCTTATTTTTAAAATGGCATTAGAAATCACGTTGATCCTTTAACTTGCATTTAATTTTAAGCTCATCGGATAAATTTGATGTATGAATTCAATTATTCTATTCTGTTTAAGTCTTGAATTTAATACATGTTCAATAAAAAAAGAGTGTTAATGTTAAAAGTGCCCAAAAGGGTTTACTAAAATATAAAATAAGCTTTAAAATGATATTAGGGCCTGGAGAGACTTGGGCTCGCAAAAAGGGATTTGGGCAAAAATGGGTCAAATATCTAAGTTTTGGGTCGGACCAAGCAAAAAGTAGGTCAACCATAGTTTGGGAGAGAATGAGCCCAGCAAAATGATGGGTCAATAATGTTGGCACAAATGAGTATGACATAGCAGAAAAGGGCCCCATATTGTATGGTTCAACCTCCAATGTATGCCAAGGGAATGTTGGAAGTACCCAGCAACTCCCCCGTCGGATGGAACTCCAACAAAAAAGATGCGTATAAGGAAGGGGTTGAAAGCTTCCTTACGACCAGCTTTAAGGGAGATAAAAAGGCCCACTAAAGCATAAAATAAACTTTTTTTTATATAAAAAAGAAATGATTTTTATATAAAAAGATGTTCCTCAATTCTTAAACTAATTCATGCGATAGATAATGGGCTTATTTCTAATACTTCTATCGTAAAAATGAGTTCAGGTGCCCAGAAGCTGGAAACTTTGGTCACCGGAGAAGAGTTCAGGTGGTCAGAAGCTGGACTCTTCGGTTTGTGTAGGAGTTGAGTTGAGGTTCAGGGAGGGATGAAGTCGCCTGGCTAAGAATTGTCAATGTTTTGGAACAGAAGCCATGGCCTCCAGATTAGACGACCCCTTGCTCCTAAGCTAGAAGCTTTCAAGCAACGTTTTCAACATGGCTGGTGTGTAGCCGTCGCACTAACTCAATCGTCATGCAGAGGGAAAGAAGAAGGGAGTTCCATTCAACCATGGATTGCCATGGAAGGAATCGTCAACTGATATTTTTTAATTCATTGATGAATGAATCTGCAGACAAGATCGAGGACTTGGGCAAACATTTATATTACAAATAGCCATTCATGGTCATCTCTTTCGCTCAACCCTTTCAATATCAATCTCAAATCATGACTGGAATCTCACTTTTGCCAGTCAACCATTGCTGGATAGGAAATGGGGCATTCAGCTTAGTAGACCAGCACTTACAAAAAAGTGCCACTGGGTATTCTATGCAAGTCCATTACCGACAATCACATCAACCCGAGTTTCATTTGTTGATTTCCAACCAGATTTTTCTTAGGTAAATGTCAACGTGAACCTGTGCTGGATAACTAATGCCAGAAAATGGATCCATTCTCTAAGACTTTGTCTAATGCTGATCTTTCATTTACCTTTCTTAATCTTGTTATCTTCGAGCAAGAATCTGCAGAAAATTGAATTATGGAGTCTCAAGGGTTTGGTTTGGAACCATTCTAAATTATGGATTCTTATGATGAATCTGGTTTGATTGTTGGCATTGCTGCGAATCAATGAAATCAGAACAATAACATCCAGCAATGGTTAGATTATTAACCTATTAGTAATAAGTTAGGTTATGCAAGACATTTCGACATCCTCATCATTCTTATTACGGGTAAAGTTAATAGATTTTCTAAATTAATACGGCCTAATACCTAAATTGTAGACTTTGGTATCATGTTAAAAGCCATGTCAACGTGAAAAGCTGACTAGGAAAACCTTGATGGTGGCCTTCTGGATCATGCAAAAGGTCAAAACTTCATTTCCGGAAATGATTGGTCCCTGGTTGTCGACATCGCCGGAGTCAACCTTGAGGGGTGTTATTTCAGCTTGCAATTCGGTGGTCTAATCTAGAGATGGATTCTCGTGTGCGGCCATAATATCCACAAAATTACGAATATTCAACTCTAGTTGGTCAAAGTTTCTAGATTTTGACTTCTTCGATGTATGCTGTTCCATGGATCCTTATATATAGGCAGACAGCACAAGGAATCCACCATAAGGTACAATAAAAAATGGAGATGAGTTCAAGGAGAATGATCCTAAGCATTTTTGTTCTTCTTGGTTTGTTCTTCCCCTGTTCTCATGGGAGGACAGCTCCAAGCTTTACGGTAAAAGCTGTCAATCTTGGAGGTTGGCTCAACACAGAAGGGTGGATCAAGCCTTCTCTCTTTGATGGCATCCCCAACAAAGACTTCTTGGTTCGTATCTTTCTATTCTTAAGTAAACTTTTGAATAAGATTGAGCTTTTTGATGGAACTTTATATCGGGATTTTATCAGGATGGAACGCAGCTGCAGTTCAAATCAGTGACAACTGGGAAGTATCTCTGCGCCGAGAGTGGAGGAGGAACCATCATCGTTGCAAACAGGACCGCTGCTTCAGGATGGGAGACATTTAAAGTAAGTAATATGGTCAAAATCTTATATGATTTCGGGGACTTTCTTTGGTTTTACTGACAGATTTGGTCTTCTTTTGCTTTGTGCAGCTGTGGAGGATAAATGAGAGTACTTTCAATTTCAGGGTCTTTAACAAGCAGTTCGTGGGGCTGGACAGTAAGGGGAATGAGAAAGATGTAGTTGCTGTTTCAACTACACCTGGAAACTCCGACAGATTTGAGATTGTCAGAAAATCAAATGGTTGGGATCGTGTTCGCATCAAAGCATCCAATGGATTCTTCCTGCAGGTAATCTACTGTTTAGTTCCTTATGCATGTGCCATCTTGGGCAAGCAATGTAGCTTGGAAAGCACATAGCAAAAGCTTTGGCTTTCTACAGTTTCTACCTCAGTAAATGTACGTCATAAGTGGAGAAGTTAAATGTTTACCTATTATCAGTACATATAACTCAAAGTTCAAAGCCTTAATTAGTGTGATTATGAATTTGTGCAGGCCAAGAGCGAGGACTTGGTGACTGCTGATTTTGCAGGGAATAGCGAATGGGGAGACAATGACCCCTCCGTTTTTGAACTGACTATTGCTGGAAGGATGCAAGGGGAGTTCCAAGTGACCAATGGTTACGGACCACAAAAGGCTCCACAAATCATGAAGGTAGAGAATTCAAACGCACTAATGAACTATGGTTCTAATTGCTTCCACTCTATCTTTACATTTAAGAAAAGTAAAGTCTCACTTAAATTTTTGCTTGCCTTAACTATTGTTATTTTTAGATAAAGAAAAATTAAGGATATAGAATGTTATCAAAACCTAAGTCTTGAGTAATCAATAATTAATTATTAAACTACTGATTTGTTAACTAAAATTATCTGTGATTCGTATAAAAAATATAATACCGAATATACATAATTAAGATTTATGAGTGATAAACATAGTGATGAATATCAGGAGCATTGGAACACATTCATAGTTGAAGTTGACTTCAAGTTCATATCAAGCAATGGATTAAACGCTGTGAGAATTCCTGTTGGTTGGTGGATAGCAAGTGATCCGAAGCCCCCACAGCCCTACGTCGGTGGATCATTGCAAGCTCTGGACAAAGCCTTCTTGTGGGCTCGGTATGTATACTTAAATCCCAGAACATACGTTTTTTGCAGTATCGTAAAAACTAGCAAAGGTCCATCAAATCATTAGACTCTATTGATGGATCAAGCTCTAATCCATGGAACTGATCGCTAGATCAGAGAACCTCAACTAAACCATGCAAGTTTCTTCCTTCCAAGAATTCCCAGCACCTTATACTGTCTTGTCTACAGGAAATATGGAGTGAAGGTTATAATCGACCTTCATGCAGCTCCCGGTTCCCAAAATGGCTTTGAGCACAGCTCCTCCAGAGATGGTTCACAGGAATGGGGTGAGACAGACGCCAATATTCAACAGACAGTTGCCGTCATAGAATTCCTTACTGCTAGGTAATGCATAATTGAAGGCCATTATCTGCCGGTCCAATATATGTACTCTATTAAGCTTTAACATGGCTCTATTCTTAACTTACATGAATGAATTCTACTTGCACAAATAGGTATGCAAAGAACCCCAGCCTTTATGCAGTCGAACTCATCAACGAGCCTCTCGCACCAGGAGCATCTTTTGAAAGCATAACCAAATACTACAAGGCCGGCTATGAAGCCGTCCGGAGGCACTCCTCGAAGGCTTATGTCGTCTTCTCTAACCGGCTAGGACAGAATGACGCCAGGGAGCTCTTCCCTCTTGCCAGTGGCTTGACAGGATCGGTCATAGATGTCCACTACTACAACCTTTTCTCCAGCATATTTGACAACATGAGTGTTCAGCAAAACATTGATTACATCAACATAAACAGGACCGCAGAGTTGAGTTATGTCACAACGACAAACGGTCCTCTTACTTTCGTTGGTACGTATCAGATTAGAAAGTTTATTTATTTATTTATTTTTTTCTTAAAACCGACTTCTCAAAATAGAATTATTAAAAGAAGATAATTCTGGGCAGGTGAATGGGTGGCTGAATGGCAAGTCAGTGGAGCCACAAAGGAGGACTACCAAAGATTTGCCGATGCCCAACTACAAGTTTATGGGAAAGCAACATTTGGATGGGCTTATTGGACTCTTAGAAACGTGAATAATCATTGGAGTTTGGAATGGATGATCAAGAATGGCTATATCAATCTTTAGCCTACATGTTTATCAATTAGGCAAGCTTTTTTGGTTATTTGTAATGTAATAGTATGATATTTGGTGAATGAAAACCAGATTATAATAATGGTTGCAAAAGGCACAGATAAAGGATATCTCAAGCAGAAATTGTTAGTGTTGTTGACAAAGTTTAAGAGAATATCTCTATAGTTGCAACAAATAATCAAAAAACTAATGCACTTATTAGTGGGGATGGGGTGTCTTGGAAACATTTTGTAATGGGTAATATTCTGAAAACAGCTAAATTAGATTATCATCCTCCTTCCATGAAGGGAAACAAACTTGTTGTAAAGCCTCCTCCAGAGGCGATTGATGAAGGTAAAAATCACTTTGAAAATTGTCTTGTGGGATATTTCTTAATGGACAATATCTCTTATTATTTGGTGAAAGGACTTGTGGAAAAATTATGGGGAAAAGAAAACATATCTGACGTTTTAGCGACTGAAGATGGTTTCTTTTTCTTTCGCTTCTCAAATATTAAGAAAATGGAAGAGGTTATGGAAGTAGGAGTATGGGATATTGCAAGTCGACCACTTTTCCTTAAGAAATGACATCCTTTCATTAGATTGGAAAAGGCAAAAATTTCTGCAGTTCCCATTTGGGTTCGATTATATAATGTCCCTCATGTGCTATGGACCAATACAGGAATGAGTTATGTAAGTAGTGTGTTAGGAAAACCGCTATACATGGATAAAGCAACAGAATAAAAGCTTCGATTATCATATGCAAAAGTGTGTATCTTGATGGATATTAATAGTGATTTCCCTGAAAAATTTGAAATAGACATGGGTAAAGAGGAACCATATGAGGTACAAGTTGATTATTGTTGGGTTCCTATGAAATGTAAAGTATGCAATTGCTTTGGACACAAAGAATGTAATCCAAAAAGAAAAGAAGTTTGGGTTCCTAAAAGAAATGTGAATCCACCAGGTCAAGCTACCCAGAATGAAACTTAAGATATGAGGCCCAATACAAAGGTTCTTGGAAAGAATACCCAAACCATTCAAAATGACTTTCAAGATGTAAGGTCAACTACTATTGCAAAGGACACTGAAAGATGTTTTGTTGTTCAACCAAAAGAAATAGTAGGTATTTCTGACTCTTCCCCAGGTACTACAAAGTCAAATTATTTTGGAAAGAAAAAAGGAAAGGAGCAAAAAGTCATCTATGAAAATAAGTTTGCGATACTAGCGGAGGAAACACCTTCCACCACCATAGGTCTTATTGGAGATTTTGAGTTAATGGGGGACAAGAATCAACCTCCCAATAAATGAAAGTACTTTCATGGAATGTAAGGAGCTTAAATAAAAGCCCTAGAATAAAGGAAGTAGCAAAATTTGTTTTATCCCATTCCCCCCATATAATTATTTTGATTGAACATAGAGTTAAAGAAGAAAATGCAAATGCACTCTTGAAGTTTGGATTTCCGGATTGGAAATATATTCATAACTACGATTCTAGTAGTCTTGGTAGAATTTGGGTTCTTTGGAAAGCCTCATAATTACAATTTATAGTTAAAGGTTCCTTATCTCAAGTCATCCATTGCCTCATTGAAAAGCCAGGTATGCACCCTTACTTGTTGTCTGCCATATATGCAAGTAACTTAGAAGTTGAACGTAGAGAGTTATGGGCTGACCTTAAAAGTTTTGATACTCTGAATGTAAATAATATTCCTTGGTTACTCATGGGAGATTTCAATGAAATACGAAATATCAATGAGCGAATTGGCCCAAACGTTAGATGAACACAAGGAATGGAGAATTTAAATGAAATGGTTGAAAATATAACATTGATTGAACCTTAATTCTATGGTCCTTTATTCACATGGACAAACAAAGGCTCAAGAACTAATCTTCGAGCTAGCAAAATTGATAGGGTCTTTACTAATGCAGAATGGGTGCTTCACTTTGATAGATTCACAATTGAATTTTTACTTCCTGGTGTATCGGATCATTCTCCATGTTTAGTACAATTTGGAAATGACACAAGCAGGAAGAAATCTCCATTCAGATTCTTTAATTTTTGGATTGATTGCTCAGATTTTCTGGATACAGTGAGTTTAGTATGGCAACAAGAAATAAATGGCTCAAAAATGTTTCAAGTTGTGCAAAAATTAAAAGCTTTAAAGCCTTCTCTTAAGAAACTCAATGCCACCCATTTTGGAGATTTGCACCAGAAGGTGAAGGATGTAAGAGAAAGTTTAAAGCAAATTTAGAGCAGGTTAGAGATTAATCCTTATTGTCCATATACACGTTTTGAGGAGAAATCACAACTTGAGTAACTCCTTGCTATGAGCAAACATGAAGAAATCCTTCTCAAACAAAAGTCAAGGAACATATGGTTAAAAGAAGGGGATAACAACAGTAAGATTTTCTTTGCATCATTGATGCGGAGGAGAGCTCAAAACAAGATCAATAAATTGGTACTAGAGGATGGCTCTGTTATTACAGACGAGCAGGAATTGAGATTTGCTATTATTTCCTATTATCAGTCAATTCTTGGCAACTCTAAAAGTATTCCTATCAACTCTGAAAGGTATGCTTCTCTATTCCAAGAGGACATTAGTGAATTGCTTAATTTGCCAAATTTTGAACGTTCTGATGTTATTAAAGCACTTTGGGGCATTCATGATTTTAAAGCTCCTGGGCCTGATAGTTATAATAGTTTGTTTTATAAGAAAGCATGGGCTATCATTGGAAGGGATGTAGAAGATGCTGTATTAGAGGTCTTCTCTTATAGGAACTTGTTGAAAGCTACAAATTCAACATTACTCTCTTTAGTCCCTAAAATTCCCAATCCAAGTTGCACCAAGGATTACCGACCAATAACATGTTGTAATGTTCTATATAAAATCATTTCTAAGTTGCTTGCTGAAAGGATAAGCCTCATTTTACCTTCAGTGGTTAGTCCTAATCAAACAGCTTTCATTAAAGGGCGACAGATTTCAGAGAATATTATGCTTTGCCAGGAACTTTTGCATAACTATCACAAGGGAGACAAAGGTAAACGTGTGGCCATAAAAATTGATCTTATGAAAGCATATGACATGGTCAAATGGAATGCAGTATTGGGAGTTTTGAAAGCCATTAACACCCCCCAATACTTGGTTGATCTTATTAGTGAGTGTATTACTACCACAAGATTTTCAATCAATTTCAATGGAGAACATGCAGGATACTTTAAAGGCATTAATGGATTGCGACAATGTGATCCCTTATTTCCATATTTATTTGTATTAGTTATGGAGATACTCAACAGAATCATTATTTCAAAGACCTCTACAGCGGTGTTTAAATTTCATTGGCGTTGCAAATCAGAAAAAATCACTCATTTATGTTTTGCTGATGATTTATTTCTCTTCTCGCATGGTGATGTGAACTCAGTCCTATGTTTTATAGAAGCTTTGGAGGAATTTGCTGATCTTACAGGCTTAAAGTATAACCCAAGTAAATGTCAAATTTTCTTTTCTGGGTTATCGGAGCAAGAACAACTTCTTATACTTGATCATACTCCTTTCCCGAAAGGTTCACTCTCTATTAGATATCTTGGAGTTCCTCTTATCACGAAAAGACTAACTCAAATTGATTGTAAAGGTCTAACGGATAAAATATTTGGAAGAATAGAAGGTTGGGGAATGAAACATCTAAGCTATGCAGGGAGATTACAATTGTCGAAATTTGTCCTCATTTCTATTTTCACATTTTGGATGCAAGTCTTCATATTGCCAAAGCAGACTATTTACGAGATTGAGAAAAAGATAAGGAAATTCTTATGGGTAGGTAATATAGATATGCATCGTCCTCACAAAGTAGCTTGGCAAACTGTTTGTTCACCAAAGAAGAAAGGGGGATTAGGTTTACTGAACCTCAAAATTTGGAATAAAGTCCTTTTAGGACGTATGCTTTGAGATTTCATTAATCTCTCAAAAGGCTCATTATGGAGTAAATGGATTCACAATACAAAGTGTAAAAGAACCTCAATAATGCAGTTGGACATAAAAGGTACCATGGCTTGGAGTTGGCAGGGTCTCCTCAAGTTAAGGCCCACACTTACCTTTGTTCTCTCAAGTCCTACATATTGTTGCCAAAAGATTTATAATGATCTTTGGCAAGTTGGAGAAACGGTGGATTGATATAATTTAATTTGGACAGGTGGCATTAGCAAACATAATTTCATTGGATGACTTGTTTGTAGGGACAAACTTTCTACAGCAACATAAATTGTACGATGGCTTCCTTCGGTAAACATATATTGTGATTTTTGTCAATCTCATTTAGAAAATAGAAGTCATCTCTTTTTTGAATGTACGTGGACAAGGATGATTTGGAAAAGTATTCTTGTTCAGAATGGAATCCGACGTGACATTGGAGGATGGAATGAAGAACTACAATGGATGATCAAAGCAATAAAAGGAAGGGATTTAGCTGCCAAACTTCTCAAGATATCTTTCTTAGCTTGTATTTATTGTATATGGGCTGAACGAAATAGAAGACGTTTTCAGGGAAAAACAATGGATATCCCTATTCTCTTAACAAAAATAAAGAAGATAGTACGAGAGAGGGCTTTTTTGTTTAGACATATAAAATCTTCTCAATGTAATGTTATTTTGAGTGAAATTTGGAGGCTTCCAACTTCCATCTTTTCATAGATATGATGACTTTTGTAATACTGGGGTATGCCCCTGTGCTTTTGTACTTTAATATGTATTAATACAATTGACCTTTTCACCCAAAAAAAAAAAAAAAAGGATACATAAGAGGCATAGACTGTTATCCTCCAATAATGTCTTATTCCCTTGTAGATTTGACGTCAAAATGGGATCAAAGGTCTTTCATTTAAGATTACGACAACATAATATGATGAATAATGTGACTTCACATACATTTCTTTGGGAAAAATTATGGAATTAGTTTTGTATTTTGATCTTGTAACAAACAGTAATACGTTGATTTTAAAAATTATAAAAATTCATGTGTTATGATTCCATATACAAATTTCTATCATTTTGGACACCAAATGGTAAAGATGATTCATCGATAGTCTAAATGCCATAGAGCACAAGGAAAAATTGGACACTGATGGAAGACTCGAGACATTGAAGCTCGTCGTCGTGAATCCTTCCAATGGTGAAAGAACTTCAGCTACTGCTGCTTCCAATTGTGCCCTTGATGTCGGTAGTATGTCCTTTATGCAGACACAAAGTTTTTCCCATGCTCATGCTGTGGGCTAACATCAATTTATGTCAATGGAAACCATAGCTGCGACCAAGGCTGCCTCCAAAATTGGCATATCCCATTATTTTAATCCATCACAAAACCTCCTATCCAAATGGGTTTGCCTTTGATAAAAAGTGTTAGAAGATCTTACCCAAACATTGACTAAATTATCGGAGAGTCTTTCTTTTATATACTAAAGAGTGTCATTTATTGAATCTAGATTTTAATATTATATTAAAAAATTTATTTCTATATAAACGTTCACTCAAGAATAAATTTGTATTATTTTTTTATGTAAAAAAAATTCTAAGTAAAATTTAGATGATATGAGACTTTGATCATGTTGTCCTTAATAAGATTTTATTTTTTTTGGTGAACTAGGGAATTCATTGTGTTAGGGAAGTTAGCCCAGACAACTAGGTGTATGCCATCGTAACCTTACTAACCCTATACTACCAAGCTTCTGCTAAGAAAAGAAAGCACCAAATAGATTTCCAATTTTCTTGAGAATTTCTTAGGACTATTCTTTTATATATATATGTAGTCAATATCTTTATGCAAATAGCATAGTTTACTTCCCCGAAAATATAGGCTTCCGTACATTGTTTTTCATTAATAAAAGAATTCTTAACTTTACAAAGTTTTTTATTTTCTCTTTATTTTCTTTAGTCATGTTTTTCTTTTACTCTTTGCTTGAACCCAAAACCTTTAGGAAACCTTTTATCAGTATTTGAGATAAATAAAAAAACTTAAAAAATTATTCCTTAACTTATAAATTAATTTTTGAGTAAATTTCAATCTTTTCAATAACAAATAATATTACATAAAGATAATATATAAATTATAGAATTCAACATCATGATTAAAAATTTATTGTCTTTAAAAATATGAAAACTTCAATGACTCTCACTTATTGTAAGTGGTGAGGAGATGACGAGGAACACCTTGATAATTCATTGCCTTTTCGCATCATGCAAAAGGCCTCTTGTAATTTACATTTCAGGTCTAGGAACTTGCGCCAACTAGAGTTGTGAACCCTACTAATCCTATGCTACTAAGCTTTTACTTAAAAAAGAAAGCTCTTTCTCTTAAAACTATTTTTTTATTTTTCTAAAAATAAATTGAGACAATTCTTCTTTTACATATAGTCAACATCTTTAAGTAAATAGCATAGTTTATTTTAAAAAAAAATATAAGCTCATGTACATAGTTTTTCATTAATAAAAGAATTCCTTACTTCACAAAATGTTTTATTTTCTCTTTGTTTTCTTTACTCATGTTTTTCTTTTACTGTTGGCTTGACGCCATTCTTTATGCAACAGCCTCCTATCATCTTCTATGGCAATTCAAAACCTTTAGCCGGCCTTTTCTTAGTAGTTGAAATAAATTAAAATATGTAAAAAAATTGTTTCTTAATTTATAAGTTCACTTTTGTGTTAAACTTTAACTTTTTAATAGTAAATGATATCACAAAAAACCATATATAAATTATAAAATGTAATATCACAATAAAAAAATGTATTATCTTTTATGAAAATTTTGATGACACTCACTTATTGGAAGTGCTGAGACGACGACAAGGAGCACCCTGATAATCCATGGCCTTTTGCATCGTGCAAAAGGACTTTTGTAATTTGCATTTCAAGTTTAGGAACTTGCACCAACTAGAGTTGAATATTCATAATTATGTGACTCCGGAAATCGAGCCGGCCAGGATCCAAGGCCTTTGCAAGTTGGTGAATAATCAACTCAAGTTGGTGAAAGTTCTTAGATCTTGACCCTACAATATATTTAGATCCATAGGATCCTTAAATGTATGTAAACACCATAAGGTACGAGAAAAAAGAACAGATAACAAGTGGGATGAATTCAAGGAGACTGATACTAAGCATAGTTGTTCTTCTTGGTACGTTCTTCCCCTGTTCTCATGGCAGGACAGCTCCAAGCTTCAGAGTAAAAGCTGTTAATCTTGGAGATTGGGTTGTTACAGAAGGATGGATCAAACCTTCTCTCTTTGATTGCATCCCCAACAAGGACTTACTGGTTTGTGACTTTCTTATTCTCAGTTTTCAGTCTTCTTTTGTTTTTCACCATATGTGATATCATTTTCACAAAGTAAAATACTTGAAACTTTTAAACATTATTCTTTGACGGGATTTTATAAGGATGGAGCCCAAGTGCAGTTCAAGTCAGTAATAACTGGGAAGTATCTTTGCACTGAGAGGGGAGGAGGAGCCATCATCTCTGCAAACAGAACGGCTGCTGCAAGGTGGGAGACATTTAAAGTGAGTTATGTGGTCAAAAGGTTGATTTAGGAGTCATAGTGAAGAATTTCTTTCTTTTGATTCTACTAACAGATTTGGTGTTCATTGTTTCCTGTAGTTGTGGAGGATAAACGAGACTACTTTCAACTTCAGGGTCTTTAACAAGCAGTTCGTGGGGCTGGACAGCAAGGGGAAGGGAATAAATGTAGTTGCTGTTTCGAGCACACCTGGTAACTCAAGAGAGATTTGAGATTGTCAGAAAATCAGCTTGTTCGGATCGTGTTCGCATTAGAGCACCCAATGGATTCTTCCTGCAGGTAATCTACTGTTTAGTTCCGTCTGCAATCTGTCACCTTGGGCAAGCAAGATTTCAATACAAATCCGAGGACAGACATTAAAACAAAAGCTTTAATATTCTATACTTTCTACTTGTCTAAATGTATGTTTAGGTTTTTATTTTTATTAATGATTGGTTTACCACTTAATCACTCATAAAACACCAATATTTTGGAGTAGAGATATGTGTTAAAAAAAAGTTATTTTGCATTACTAGTATTCTAGTTTGATATTATCATTATATATTTAGGTGTTATCTTCTCTTAATAATTGATTTTAGGAGAAGAAATTAAGAAATTAAGAAATTAAATATTTTTTAAATAAGAAATAGTTTGAGGTATCCATTTTCTTTACATCCTATCATGTACTTTTTAAAGACAAAAAGTCCCATATTAAAAAGATAATATCTTAAAATAATGGTTAAATATAAAAAATATTCTCATAGTTCTTAAATTAATTTTTATGTTGAACTTTAAACTTATTTTTAACATATTCAACCCCACCAAATTCCCACTGGAGTCATTAGCCTCTATTCCTTATCTGATCACCAAAGCATGCTATGGATGCCATAGTACACAACTTTCTTAGGCTTAATTAGTGATAATCCTTTTGTGATTTTGAATTCGTGCAGAGCAAGGGAGAGGACCTGGTGACTGCTGATTTTGCAGGGAATAGCAAATGGGGAGACCACGACCCCTCAGTTTTTGTGATGACTAGTGATGAAGGGTTCCACGGCGAGTTCCAAGTGACCAATGGTTATGGACCCAAAAAAGCTCCACAAGTTATGAAGGTAATGAATTGAAATTCCCTAATGAACCATGGTTCTAGTTAGTTCCCTCCTGTCTTTACATATAAGAAGACTAAAGTCCTGTTCGACCTAAATGTTAAGAATAAAGTTCTGTTCACCGAAGACTGTTAAAGATAACAATCCCAGATTCATCAAGACTCTTCTCGTAATACTTTAAACAGATATGTTGCTTTGCAGCGTTTTATTACACATTTATAATTCAGATTTCTGGGTGACAAATATGCTGTACGAATCTCAGGAGCATTGGAACACATTCATAATTGAAGATGACTTCAAGTTCATATCAAGAAACGGATTAAACGCTGTGAGAATTCCTGTTGGTTGGTGGATAGCAAGTGATCCGAAGCCCCCACAGCCCTACGTTGGTGGATCATTGCAAGCTCTGGACAAAGCCTTCCAGTGGGCTCAGTATGCATACTTGAATCTCAGAACAAACCTTTACTGCAGTATCATAAAAAGCAGCTAAGGTCCATCAAATCATTAGGTGTTGATGATGGATCAGGCTCTAAACCATGCAATTTATCACTAGATCAGAGAACCTCAACTAAAGCTTGCAAGTTTCTCCCTCCCAAGAATTTCCTGTACCTTATACTGTCATGTCTACAGGAAATATGGATTGAAGATTATAATCGACCTTCATGCAGCACCCGGTTCCCAAAATGGCTACGAACACAGCTCTTCCAGAGACGGTTCACAGAAATGGGGTCAGACAGATGCCAATATTCAACAGACAGTTGCTGTCATAGACTTCCTTACTGCTAGATAATGCATAATTGAAGGCCATTATCTGCCAATCTGACACATGTACTGTATCAAGCTTTAACTTGACTTTATTCTTAACTTACTCCAATGAATTCTATTTCCACATATAGGTATACAAAGAACCCGTGCCTTTATGCAGTTGAACTCCTCAACGAGCCTCGTGCACCAGGAGCATCTCTTGAGAGCTTAAGCAAATATTACAAGGCTGGTTATGAAGCCGTCCGCAGGCACTCCTCCGAAGCTTATGTGGTCTTCTCCAACCGGCTAGGACAGATTGACGCCAGGGAGCTCCTCCCTCTTGCAAGTGGCTTAAAAGGATCGGTCATAGATGTCCATTACTACAGCATTTTGTCAAGCGAATTGGAGAACATGACTACTGTTCAGGAGAACATTGATTTCATCCACAAAAACAGGACCACTGACTTGAATCAAGTCACAACCAAAAATGGCCCACTTACCTTTGTTGGTATGTATTATATGACCTCAAAAGTTAGGTTGCTAGATATTACTTTTGCATTTAAGCTTTAATATAAAGATTTTATCTTTCATTGTTAAATTTTAATTCCACACACAATATCATAAAAAAAATTGTTAAAATTAACTTATAAAATAAAAGATAATATATATATACATATATATAATATTTTTAATTATACTTATATATATTCTTTTTAAACATTTAGAATTACAAGTTAAATATGAATTTTTTTAATAACGTTTTAACGTGATTCATGATAAACTTTATGCCATCGAGATGGAGATTCAACTGGGCAATTCCACCCCTGGAATAATTGGACCTATTGGAAGGCTGAGACATGGAAGCTCATCATAGTGAACCCTTTAATAAGGGAGAGAACTTTAGCTGCTTCTACTTCCAATTATGCTCTTGGTGTCGGTAGTATGTTCTTTATGCATTCATCATAAAGTTTTGCCCATGCTCATGCGGTGGGGAAAAATCATTTATGTCAGTAGAAATCATAGCTGCGACCATGGCTGCCACCAAAAGTGGAATACCCCATTATTTTAGTCCATTTATTTTCCTTCTTTTTCTTTTTTCTCAACCCAACCCAGCTTCCTACAGTCGTTCGTGTCATGATAGGAATCATTACATGACCAAAATAAGAAACATTATAGCCTCTTAGAACCATGCAAATTTGTCTAAACTACTTAATATTTTGGTGATTTTTTATTTTATAGTGATTAATTGTCACACTTGAAGTTAAACTCAAATGCTAAATTAAAAAGATTTAACCTTCTTTCTTAAATCAAAATGTACAAAAGAGATATTAATTCATAATAACTTAAGAATCCATTAACTAAGAAGATCCTACGTATCACTGTCTGGAAACAAAATCCATAATTGAGATGGAATTGGTGGTTGCCAACGATTACCAAATGAAGGACGATGGTTTGCCTGTGAGGGTAGGTGGCTGTAGTATAAGCGACTTCTTCTCTTCCCACTTGCAGATATTAGAAGCTCCAAAGCAACCACTTGCTTGACATTTTCTCGGGAAAGTATGACATCTCACTCTTCGACTGAGCTGTTCACATGTGTTTGATTCGAAGTCTAAACTGGTACACTATTTCCGGAGGGGCCCCATGATGGAGCCAACCCAAAATTCAATGCCACTGCTGTATTTGGCAATCATTATAGCGTATCAAGTGGGGCACATTAAAGGCCATTGTTATTATGCTTCAAAATAATTTCCCCAGAAATATTTTTCATTTTGGACTAGAGGTTTAAACTTCCATTTATTCAAAATTCTAAATTGATGAATGTTGAAACTGGTTTATGTTTTTACATTGTCAATATATTGGTTTGTTATGCATTTTATATATAGAAGTGCCTATTAAAAATATCAAAATTCATTTCAAAAGCTAATTCATGAGTTAGGAAAATGAATCTTGCTTTGAATATCATCTAAGGATTCTATCTTTTTAATATATGACTAAATTCTTCAACATCCTGTGACAAGAGTAATGAGATGAATGGATTTCAAGTAAGTCATATATAAAAGTCTGAAGTTCAATCCAATAATTAGCTTATAAGGTAAAGGAACAAATTTACTTTTAAGCATGAGTTAATGATTTTACTTCTTTAATGTGAGATTACATTCTTCAACAATATTTTCCTCTATAAAAAACTAGTTTATAAGTGATATCAAAAAACTGTTTTTCAACTTACAACTACTTTAAGAAGTCATGTATATATATATTTTCTATTTTTATAAATGCCCAAACCATATGATAACCGTACCTTATAGAGAAAAAATTAGAAACAAAAAAAGAAACATAAATGTTAACAGAAATCAATAAAAAAGATCTTATTCAATCTAATTACTTGTAGATTAATTGGAGTTCATCCATATAAAGAAATTGCAATAGACAAGCTAATCAATATAAAAACTTTTAAACAAGTTTCCGTACATATGTACCCTTTACTTGAAAAAGAAGGAAGTCCTGGACTTAAAAAATTCTGATCATCCCAACAATTATTTTCTTTGTTGCCTTCAACAACTAGGCAATTGACGATGCGTGGAAGACAGAAAACTATACCCATCATCCATTATCTATTATCTATTTCTTTTTCTTCTTGGTTATCTATATGTTTAAAAAATGTCTTTCATTTTCTTTAGCTAATCAATAGAACCTTTAATATGCATATATCCAATGAAAGCTGGTAGATTAATGTTAACTTGATGGCCTTGCACATATGCTTAAGGGTATTATTCATTGTTGAAATCGGCAAGTGTCTCACATCTTTAATATAAAAATCTATTGCTTTCTTTATGTATGAAGCTATTCTCTTCTATTAAAAATCAATTTTAAATGAAGAAATTGACATTCAAACCTCTATCACTATTTATCCAAGTTTGATGATGATTTATTAAATCTTCCAATAATCAAGTTGAAAAATATAAAAATACAAAACTAAATATCTTTTTTTTTAAAAAAAATGAAATGTCATGTATTTTATGTATCACAAATTTGTAATACAAATATAGTTCAATCAATCATCCATCACCTAAACTTAAAAATGACATATGGAAAATTTTAAAACTCATGTAAATACTTATTAAACTTTATAAGTATCATACCCCTAATTAAAGAAAATTTGTTCCTTACATCATTCTTGATCTTGACAATAATGGTTATGTTCTGAATAATGTTATTTCTTTAGAAAATAATGTATCAATCTCTTAATAAGTTATGAGCTGATTAGACTCAAAACTGATTAATCAACAGCAAATAACACTTTTCTTAATAAGATTGAGCACATCAATACTGCATCTTGTTGGTTCTTGGGTGATTCTTTACTTTTCATCCGCTTCCGATGCCCCTTGTGCCTCTACCAGGCCGGCACAAAAACAAAGTCGGCAAGCTTTGTGGAAGAATAATGCTACAACCTTATTTGTAGGGCTAGCATGCCTTGGAACTCAGACCAAGTTTTCCGACATTGGACGATATCCAATGAAAAGTAAATCCCAAGGATATGAAGCCCCCAAGAAAAACCAGTAAAAGATGCTTGCAAAATCTCGTAGAATCTCATAAATCTGCATATATTCCCCCAAGTGGTTCTTATATTCAAAGCATGGTGCTCATCAACCGCCAAGCTGAAGTACTCCAAAAGGAACGCCTGCTTTCCATCTGAAGCATATTCTTTACGCCATTACAAGCTAACACTTCGGCATTGTAATCTTTGCTTCCATAGTCACCTTCAGCATTCTTATGGAATAATTGCGATTTTTCAAATGTTCAAAGATACCAAGTTTTTCCTAAGTTTTTCTTTTTCGGTGAATTGTCATGCATTTTATATGTCATTAAGTTTAAAATACAAATAGTCAATTAACCATGCATTGCTTGGATTCAAAAATAACATTTGATAAATTTCAAAACTCCTACAAATACTTACTATAATTGGTAAGCCTTACACCCTTGTTGATGAGATTTTATTTTTTAAATCTTTCTTAATCTTAATAATAATGATTGTGTTTTATAAGTTTGAGTATTGAGTCTTCTTTTATTTTTTTGGTTTCACATGTAGTAAATTATAACTTTAAATGATATATTTAGCTAGAATGTTGCAAAACTTTTATTTTTATGGCTTAATCATCTAATTTATTTTCTCCTTCTAATGTTTAGTCTTTTGAGACAACAAATTCATAGTCAATATTGTACTCCATATACATTAAGTAAACATGTAACGAAAAAATAGATCCTCTTATGATTCTTATTGTTATTGTCACAAGTTACAATGTCGGTGCAGTAAGTTATTCCAAAACTTATTAGGTTATAAAAATATGTATTATGAAAAAAATATATATAACAAAGCTTAACCTATAACTTGTAGAACACGACTTAAAATCTTAACTAAGGAGGAAGGACTTTGTCATTAGTCAATGCTAGGAGTGAACACGGAAAAAAAGGACAGAATAAAAAAAAATGTTAAAAGGATGCCATTGAAAACTTAGGTCGACAGCAGCAAGGACCACCCCTGGATGTCAAAGACGGGACAAACAGCAGCCTGTTTGGTCTTCCAGGCAAGAAGAAAGGAAAATGGTGTGAAACCACGATATTAAATGCTGAATTGTTCTAAGCTTTAACCCCCATGATCTATAGCAAACATGTAGTAATAAAAGAGAGGTGCACGTGCACCGAGTTATCGTCTTCTCCGATTTGTTTTTGGAAAGAAAGGATTCTATGTTCCCTTGCCGGAAAACTTATCACCAACTTGGCATTTGAAAATTTGTCGATTGCCTGTACCGGACTGCAAAGGGACAGACCGGACGGTGTTCAGGGGCCTTTTAATAGTCGGGGATACAGAGGTGTGAGAGACATGTCAGAGCTTCCGGTCAATCAAGTGCCGGCCAGGAGCTGCTTGTCTTCTAGCCTAGCTTGACAGGATGCAGCTGGAACTGTTTTCGTACTCTGAAATTTGTTCGAGGATCTGGTAGAATTCTAACCATCCATGTCTAGAAATTCGAGATATTAAATTTTGGGATTTTTTCTGGGTAATATTTACTATTTTCATACTTTTTATCTCTATGATTAGGTCAACTAAAAAGAAGCTAAAGATGAGCTAATCTATATTAAGATGACGACTGATTTTTCTATGATTATGTTTAATCACAAAATAAGGTGATTATTTCAAATTATTAGAAATCTTTATTACATAATGCATTTGTCTGTTGTTATTAATAGAAAAAATAAATAGTTTTCTCCTTGTAAAGAATAGAAGACAAATTAAAAATTACCTTTATTATTTGACAACAAAATTATACAAAATGTTAGCATATCACTTTCTGTAATAAGGTGTTGATTTAAAGTAATATTCAAACTCTACCTACTTTGATTTCACATTAGAAGATTTTCTCACTAGTATGAATTTGAGAAATGTGAAAAGTTTATTTTTAATAAAAAAAGTTATCAAAATTTATAAAACATATTTATAAATATTTTTTTAATATAAAATCTTAATGTCTTCTAACAAAGAATCCAATCAAGAGGATTTTGACTGGCTGTAGATTTGGGATTTTTTTTTTTATTTTCTATTTTTTGGCAGTGAAGCAGCTGCCAATGGATTCTCGAGAGTATCCAAAGCTCCCATTCAAGTAGAAAAGGTTAAAAAGTAAGAAATAGAAAAATAGAAAAGCAATGAAATGGAAAGATTTTGTCATTGCATGAGAAATCATCACTCACCAGCTACCAATCGACGGCCCTTATTCACTCCTCGGTTTCTGGCTCTGCTTTTATATATCTTTCCAAACCCCACTTCGTCTTCCCAGGTTCTCTTTCCTTTTCTCAACCTTTAGGAGGAGTCTCAGGCGAAGCCACGAGCCGGAGAACGGAGAAGAGGACGGAGAAGATGTTGCTAGGGAAGAGGCCGCGGGTCCCCATGAAGAGAACGACTAGCATGTCGGAGATCACCTTTGATCTCAACGCGAACGCTGCCAATGCTGGCCCGCCTCCCGATCCTTATCTCCAGAACCCTTTCAGCCGTCCCAGACAGTCCGGTGGGGTTGACGGGGTAGATCAACAGCGCTTCCTGCAGGCCACCGTCTCCCCCAGAAACCACCGACGTAGTTCAGCTGATTTTGTAGAGCCCACCACCACGCCTCACTTTCTTAGGTCTTGCTCCCTCTGCAAGCGCCGCTTGGTTCCCGGTCGTGACATCTACATGTATAGGTAACTCCCTCTCTCTCTCTCTCTCTCTCTCTCTCTCTCTCTCCCTCCTGTTTTCTTTCTCTTTTTCTTTGGTTCATCTTTTCTTTTGGTTGTGTTCTTGAATTTAGTTTCTGGGAAACTCATCTACCTCAGCGGTTTCCTTCTCGTTTTCCATTTCGGTAGGTTTCGTACGGTCCAGAAAACCCTTTTTGCGGTCATAAATTCACTCGGAGAAAGAACTCCAAATCTGAACTCTGTACTTCCATGTTTGGTTTCTGGTTTTTTCTAGGCAATCTAAACTCTTTCCGGAAGCGGTTTTCTTTCTTCTTTTGCAATCAAAAGATCTGTTTATGTTAGTTTGTTCCCTTAGTCATCGGAGTTCAGATGTTCCCATAATTTCTCGGGATTTTCTGTTGATCAGAACGTAGAAAACTGCAACAAAATCTCTTCTTGAGTCTACTTCTGTTTTACCAAGCGCCTTTGGCTATCAATCTTGTAATCCGAAGTAGGGTTTTTTTATATATGTCAATGGATCTGGTTCAGCCTGGGGATAAACTTGTTCTTCAAGGTCTTAAACTTTGAGATCGTACTGATATACTTTTCGTTCCTTTCAGGGGTGACAGTGCTTTCTGTAGTCTAGAGTGCCGGCAGCAGCAGATGAACCAGGACGAGAGAAAGCAAAACTGTTCGTTGGCTTCCAAGCAAGAAGCTTCTTCATCGTCCTCCGGCGCCGCACCGCAAGCCTCCACCAAAGGCGAGACTGTTGTCGCCTTGTAGTCCCCGCCGGCCGTTTAAAGTCCTTGCCCAACAGTCTATAACTCTATATATATATATATATCTATATATAGATAAAAAGCTAAGCTAGAACTAGAAGTTTCGATATGTTTTTGGGTTGGAGCAGGGTTGCAGATACCTTTCTGTGATATATGTGAGTGGGTTGTGTCAAGTTTTGGGTTGAAACTGTTATTTTTCTCTGGATCCAAACGCATACAACCGCTAGCCTGTAATTCTTCTTAGTTTTCCTCCCCTTCTATTTTGCTTTCGGTATCAATGAAAGAAATTTGCGTATTTTACGAGCTCGATTTACTGCTTTACGTGGATGATGTTCGTTTCGGTGAAATAACCAAGGCGGCCGGAGTTTGGGGCTCCGCTGCAATTGCTGTCCATGAAGCACCCATCATTTTCTCACGTCACCACTTAGCTTTTGGTTGTATTCAAGATGCCAGGAGGAGGGGAAGAAAAAAACAGAAGACGAGAAAGAAAAGGAACAGTAAACATCAGCAAGAGTACCACCAAAAGAATAAAAACAGATAAACCTATGAAATTTGAAACTTGGGAAAAGGTTCTTTAACATGAAACATAATGTTAATATTATTGTTAATTTTACTTGAATTATTGATATATTGATAGAAGATATTTATAAAGATATTGACATAATTATATTTTAATAAAAAATATAGTCACAGCATGTTAATGTTAATTTTACTAAGTTACTAGTGTATAGACACAAGATATGAGATATGATATTGCAAAGATATCTTATAATACAAAAGAAAATATCAGACCAAAAGAGAACAAAAGTGAATCAGAGCGGAAAAAGGCGAGGGGGAAGATTCTGGCGGCGGCTCCGGGAGGAAAACGGGAGGAGGAGGAAGGAAGGGAGGGAATCTGTGCTGAAGTCAGCACTGCAGGGCGTGGGTCCCGGCGGCCACAACGCCAGAAAAGGAAATGGAAAGAGATTCACTGGGATGGGACCGGGGGTAGTCTAGCAGTCATTTCTCACCGATTCTTTTTATTTTTTATTTATTTTTTAATCTTCGGTAAGCAGGGGATTCCGGTGGCGGCCATTCAAAGCGGCGGGCCCAGGCGATTCCGACTTCTTCCGTGACGTGACCCGTCCTACGTGGGCGGAGGGAGAGAGGCCCGGCGGGGATTGGCGGTGGCTTGCGAGCGTGTGGAGGAGTGGAAGACAACGAGGTTTGAGCTTTCTGGGCCCCACCGTTCACACTTTGTGTGGGCGATGGGGACCACCGCACAGCTGGCTAACGTGGCGCGATACCCTCGGCGTGCTTTTCCATTGATGTGATATTTCCCATGGGTTACAACTCCAATATTCTTCTTTTAATTTAATAATTGTGCACATCTTGACTTCTGTTCTAAGTAAATTTTGTCTTTGAAACTACCTTTTTTTCTTTAATTTTCTAAAAGGAAGAAAATTGCATCAATCACCTTCTTGTCAATTTTATTTAATTTTAACATAATTTTAATTTTTTAATATAACATCACCATTCAAATTCAAATACAAAATTATTTCTAACTTGATTATAATAATAATGTAGTATAAGTTTTATATTGTCCAAATCTTCTCTTATATTGTATATGTTATATTCTTCTAATTAGCTTTATGATTGTATTAGTTAGGATCATTACATTAAGCTCATAAATTGTTGGAGAAAATTCTTATGAAGATCTTAGTATTCTAACTTACTAGGCTTCTTCTCAATGTATTCTTATTATTTCAAAAATAAATATCTTGTTACTTAAACTTTGGTATCAAGGGTGTGAAGAATAATAAAATAGAGCATCTTTGAGTCTATATATTATTGGTTGGAATAAGTGAATTTATAAAATATCTTGATGAGTTTTCTCATGTTAGGATTGTTTCGACTCAAAAGTCAAAGCACCTTAAAATCAACACATATTTCAAATGCTTGATTACTTTTTGTTTTGGGCAGTTGAAGAAGTGATTATACACCTAACCTTTTTTTTTCCGAGTACCAAAATAGGGATAAGAATCACTTGATTGAGTTGTAAATATTAGATTAATCTCGGGTTATCTTCTTCAAAAACTGAATTATTGATGCCTTTTATTTTGAAGAAATTACTGGGGATGTCAAAATAGTATGTGGGTAAGGGGTAAAATCACAAACTAAAACTTACGGCGGTAGTAGTGGATAGGATGATTAATTACCCCACAAACTATCAAACCATCCTTCACATGTCAAGAGCTTTGTTTTGGACAATTGTGGGGAAGGTTTTAGCCAGGATTAAATAACGCAGAATGTCTTCCACGCTATTCTTCAATACTTTTTCTCCAGCCTTGTTCACGTAGAGCATTTTGTCCTCAAGTGAGTGGCGTAAAGAAACCCAACTTGTTCTCCTAATGCATATTTTGTAATTGTTATTCTCCAACTTGTTATCGTAATGTATGCTTTTGCGAGTGTTATTCTCAAATATTATTTAATCTTTTTGGCCTTTCAGTGCTGCAATTATCAATGCATGCACCCATGCTTTTCTTTACGTCAGTAAATGTGTGAACATCTTGACAGTCTGGTCTTCGTCCGTCATAAAAACAATCAAATAATGCCATTTGCAACAAACCATTAAAAAAAATGGTCATCTTGTTTTACCAATATTTTTAAATAATTCTAGGAGAATAAGTTAAAATTTTTGAATTCTTTTTATTTTTATTTTTAAGATTTGTTTAGTGTCCTCAAAACTATTCATCGTATGAATGTCAACAAATTTCACATTCCAGGCTGCTGAGTACCAGGAAACCACAGGAACTCTAAATAAATAAACTACCGTTCCCAAAGAACTTTGGATTTACTTTATTCACTGCATACATACAAAGCTAGGCAATATAATATGGAAGAGCTTGATGTGCATGTGTCAGCATCAAGTGGTAATAAACTAATACCGAAGCACTTAAAAAGTTTTTGTGTTGGATCAACGGTAGCTTTAACCCGACGAAATATCTGGTCTACCTTGTCGCTGACTCCAGAGATTCTAAGCTTTTAAACCATGGGGTCAGCGCCAACCAATCCTTCAACTTGACAATCTTTCTGATCTACCCTACTTGACAGTCTTTAACTTAACCCCAATCGTTGAAAATCTGTATCACACTTGGCTCTACAGTGATTTTTTAAACTAGAGTTTGAAGATCACAGTGGACGAGTTTAGACTTCAATAATGGTGGGAGTATTAAACAATGATGCATTATTATTGCAGATCCAAAGGAGAAAGCAACAATCACATTTCATTGACCACCTACCTGGTTCAAGAATAATGGTCTTTATATTTATATAATAACAATTCACTCTTTTAAACTTTTGACTTTTACAACTCTTTTCTTTAATATTCTTGCACACTTGGATTATTTTTTATGGCTGAAAATCACTTCCTCATTGAAGCTGATTGGTAAAACAAAATTTCACCCCTATACCTATTAAAAACAATGTGATCAATGTTTCTTAACTGGGTACCGAGATTGAAGTTCAGGACGTTGGACTCTCTGTTTGTTGGAGGAGATGTTCCACTCCTTTATCCCAAGTTAATTGTAAGAGAAAATATTAAGAATAATGTGACGAATGTTTTATATTATCTAATTTTTTTTTATCTTTAAAGTAAAATACTCTCGTTGCTGTATAATTCTAAGGAAAAAAATGAGTTTTTTAACTCATTGCCTTTACTCATAATTGTCACTCCACAATTAACATATTTGTGGTGCGTAGCTTGTCATGATGTCTTGTTACACTAGTCATATGACGAATATTCACATATATATGGTTTATTGGACGTATGTGGTTTGCTTTTTGATTTTAAACCGAGTATCTCTTCCTATTTTACCTTAGTGGATTACTGTCAATCAACCATGAGAGCAAATGAAAACAAATGACTTTCAGAAGAGAACCAACGAGTGCTTGTATTCATGCAACCATTCGTTCTTATTTTAGTTAAAAACAAGAACTAAGAATGAATGCTGGTGGCCTACCCACTTGTTGAAAACATTTTCTTTACTCGGGCCCTAATTATTTCGTTAAGAATCCATGATCATACTTTCGGGAACAAGTTAGAAAAGATCGGTTTCTCTTTTATAATGAACTCCGTTTATCCTTTGTTTAATACTCAAGATGGCGATGAATATGTTACAACTATGCAAGAACAACAGATGATTCTCTTCTATCCATATGCCTACTTAATAGTTGGTTACAAGTCGACCAGGATTTAGATTCTGACTTAGACACTCCATATTTCTAAAACCTCTTTTACTTAACAAAAAAATAATTATGTTTTGCAACATTTGTTCTTCTTTGAGTTAAGAACAAGAACTCAAAACAAATAATCGGACTACTACATGCTTAAAACAATTCTTTATTAATATAAAACATGTCATTAAGAGAATCCCGGTTTCTAATATGATAGATTTTTTTACGACAAAGTTCATGATATTATGCAATGAAAATTCTAAAAAAGAATTAAACTCATATAATAAGCATTAGATCACTAAACCAATGGGTTTACGCAAAGCATCAACCAATAATTCTGTTGTTACAATAATTAAAAACAAGAGCTAAGAATGAATGCCCTTGGCCTACTTACATGTTCAGACATTTTCTTAATCACATAAAGTTGGTTCTTGGCTACCCGTGATCGTACTTTTCGAACAAGTTAGGTGAAAGGCCACACAAGTTCAGAAAAAAAGATTTTTGATGCACATGGTAGATCTTGCTATTATGGAGTTCCTGATATGACAAAATGATTTTATATAATACTCAACATGGCAACTGTAATACCCAATGGGGAAAAAAACATTGTGGAAAGCCAAGACATCCTTGAACTTGATTAACATTCAAATTCAAGTTGCAACTAAGGCCATGTGCCAATGACATTAAAGATTCATTCCTTTGATTTATTGCTTTTCTTACATCCACAATTAAGAAGCACAACAAACCTGTATATTAGAATATGAGACACACATAAATTTTAACACAAAGACCTAATTTACAAACAAAGTGATGTCTAAATTGAAACTTAAGTTCTAACGCTAATTAGAATACATACTTCTTTAATTTTAACACAAATTTTGACTAAGTGATCGTTTTATGTCTATAAACTGATAATTTAGATGTTGAAACCTAGGTTTTGAATTTAACATCCCATGCCGCAAATTTCCTTTACCTAACATCGTTTTCTAGTGAAAGTATTGCCGGTAACAGTCCATGAAAGTGCTGCCACCACCCCCCCTGGATCCAACCACCGCAGCAAAAAGTTGCAACCATCTGAATAACAGGACACAGAGTCTACGTCAAGCTCCATTATAGATCATATGTCAGCCAAAATGATGCTGTCCACATATTGTTTTAAACAAACACTTTTTTCCATCTCGTAGAGGCCTATTGTTTGCTCAAAAGAATCACGTATGTCGAGTACTCGTCACTTTGCACCCAACTGGTTTTGATAATGATCTCTTCTCCTAAAGAAAGCTGAGGACGAAACTGATGGTAGGGGCCATTGGGCTCACCAATGACCATTTAAAGCTTGTCACCGAAGCACCGCCGTGCCTGATTGGTCGTCAACGTCAAGCACTGTTTTTTTGTGTGGTGGCAACTTCTCGTGCCCTCTCCCGTTTTGAAAGGCTACTTTTCCACTCCCCACGTAACATTTTCTTTTCTGTTTGACATAACTAGAAGAAAGAGTGACGGAGGAGATAAAATAAAATAAACAACAGAAGTTAACCTATTCTTTAACCCCATATTAAAGATGCTTTTATATTAGTTAGGAAGTAAAAACTCTTTCCTAAAAATGAACTGTTGAAATAAAAGTAAAAAAATCTAAAGACTTAATTTTAAAGTTAATTCAAAAATTATGTTAAGTAAAGGCTAGATGAACACCCTTAGAAGAAGGCGAAACTACCCATTAATAAGACTCAAGCCATATGTATTCTCATCCTACGTGGGATTTGTTCTTCAATACACCCCCTTCATATAATGAAATTAACATTACTAACAAAATTAGTTAAGAGAGGCAATAGTCCATCCTTACATAAAGAATGAGATTCAATTACTTTAATACCATATAAAATGAAGGTCATTCAATGTTAAATACATTACTCAGTAAATTGAAAGATCTTTTTTCATTTTTAAGTTTTTTTATTATTATCTTTTAGTGTGAGATTTTTGTTTTGTAAATATTTCTCTACACACTAAGCCTTATTTAATTTAAAGTTATACAAAATCGAGTGGAATTAACGTAGCAATAATCCTATGTATAAGGTTTAAGATATTTTTACCATTTCGTTTTTCTAACAAAATGATTTTCTCTCGTAGGTGCTTATATTTTGGGCTTCAAGATTTTGAGACAGACAACTGGAAAATGCTCTGAAGGTCAATAATGGGGGCATTCGACAAGGGCACTGACGCTCATGAATTCAGCTTTCTGTCCTCGGAAACTTCCAAGCTCCAAGCCAAAGACAAAAAAGTACAACCCCAGTGTTGTCAGACAGGAAATTCAATTGTATTTTGATTGTCTTTGTATTTTTGTTTGTTTTACTCGATAGATTCGGTAATACCTAACAATTATTACTGCCTGAGCCCACCATTACCGTAAGCTTTAAGACTGCAAAGAGGGCTTGGCCTCAAGATGCGGATTAAAAGTAGCCGAGGATCATAATTTTTTTTTTGACTTCTTAACACAACATGAGAAATCAAATCAAGTTGATTTGATGTATGAAAATAATTCAATCTTAAGATTAAGATACACCGAATATAAAGTTAAACTATTATTAAATAATATCTAAATATATGAATTATTTCTCTAATTAATGAATTAATTTTTTACATAAACTTTAGACTTTCAAGTAGAAACCTAAGCCGATGCCCTTCATCAATATTATTGGCTTTGAATCTTAAATCTCTAGATACATAGCATAAAGGTTATTAGAAAGTTTAATTTCATTTAAAAATAACTTAAAAATAAGGTATTTTTATTATAAAGAGAATTTTAAAGTATCATTCAGACAATGTAAGACTTTGGTCGTGTCATCTTTATCATATCCAATTGTAATTTAATATAGGTTATGTATTTTGTGTAAGAAATATATATATATATATATATCTTCTTTAAGTCATTTTAAATTATTAGTTTTAAATAATGTCTCTAAAATTTAGCTATAATATTATATTAAAAGTTTAAATTTATCTAAAAATTGACACAAAAATATAATTTTTTTTCTTAATTTGAAACAAGATTTAAGTAACATAATACTTAGTATTATGCTGTTCTTGACAAAAGTGCTTTTGATATTTCCTTAGTTTTGTTTTTTTCCCCAAGTTCATGAAAGATTTTATTGTGAAAAATCTAACTGAAGAAGATCTTAGACCACCTATTTTATACCCTTTGAGAAGATAAGATAGGTGTTAAGGTTAACGACAAGAACTGACATTGGCTATCCACCTCGTCATCTGCTTTTGGAAGCCATTTCGCGTAGGGACGTGATGAAGATCTTCTCTTCAACTTGCAGTTCACGATATGTATCAGACTATTTGAATCGCATATATGACTGTGTTAATCAAACCATCATTATTTTACAACATAGCAAACACACTTCGCTTTCGGAGGGAACGACATTAGCAGCATTTTGTCTACGCCGTCTGAGTTAAGAAGTCCCTCGGAAGACTTGTTCCTAGTCGCTGCACCTGCGACAAGACACGATCATTGTGCAGAAGGATCGACGAACAACTGGACTGGGTCATGTCTACCAGGTCACCCCATGTCGTCATCAGTTGTGTCCAGAGTGCCATAACTGTACCTCTTTTGCCAGTTTCTGAGTTTCTGGCGCAAGAACTAAAGAGTTCTAGGACTTTCTACTACATTCCTTGACAAATAGGATAGAAACTTGGTAGTAATTGCTGAGATATGAAACGCATCTCAGGTTATTAATATATTAAGTTGTTGTGATTGTTACTATACTATAATAAGCTTAAGTTCATAAGAGTTTAAATGATAAATAATATTCAAATAAAATGTATCAAAATTAACCTTCAAACTATATAATGTCTTCAGGTGTAATGATTAAGACATATAACATAATTCTTATACTCCTCTCTCTTAAAGAAAGTAAGAACATCTTCTACTAAAACTTTTAAAATGAAGGAAGCATCTTCACATATAAGTAGCATAAAATTCCAACATATTGACAATGTGGAGCACATAATAGTTTAAAAAATGCTTTACAAATTTACGAGCAAATTAGTATCTTACTTAAAAATTAACTTATGATATTATGTTAAAAAATTCATTTTCTCTCTTTAAACCAACTTCTAAAAGAGAAAAACTACAACGTGGATACAAATTGGATTTCAGTAGAGATGTGGTTGAACGATGATGTTCAATCTTCGGTACCCATTTCTGAAATTTGGTGAATTATAGTTGGCATGTATGTTGGGCCGGATAGTGAAGGTATATGTTCTGTTTACATACCATATCATGCCAACATTACTTCAATCACGGGCCGAAATGGATGTCATCGTCCGAGATAAAGGGGCGGACAGCGAACATTCTCGGTGGAAAAGCCCAGCACATTTGGAAGGCCAACCTTCGGAGCTTCCAAACCTGGTGCTGTGGGCCAGGTAGCCCGCTACCCGTAATGGTTGGCGTGTTAGGCTCGGATAGCCCACGTACTTCAATAATTTTTATTAACCCAATCGTAAAAAAATACCTCCGGTTCTAACAGTTCTTCAATTCCTCCGATGCCGTAGCATCTCCGTCGCTGGTGACGCTCACCTCCGGCGACGAATGGTCCAAAGTCTTCGGGTTGAGGATTTCTCTTCGGCATTTTTGTCGTGGAAACAATCTTGCAATTCTAAAATTTAGGACTTTTGAGGCTCCATCAAGCACCATGCGTCTGGCGCGTAGAGGCAGGGCGAACAAGGTCAGGGGCGAGAGCCAGTTGGGTCCCGGTGATCTCGTCCTTGCCAAATACAAGGGGTTCCCCGGTTGGCCTGCCAAGGTCTGTTTTTTCCTTCATACTCTTTGACTCTGAATTTTGATGAACTTTTATTAATGTTGGTTGCGTGGATGCTAAGGTTTTATTTGTTTTTCTCTCTCTTTATTTGGTTCAAATGTAAAGAACTATTGCAAAAAAATGGATTAATTCTCAATGGAAAACAATGAAATGATCTGGAAGAACAAAGTCTCACGGTAATTCTAGTAACCTTAAATAAGACTGGGGAACAATGGAAAGCCAATTGCACTAAAGCCCATTTAAATTTTAATCGTTAAAGTTACTTGAAATACTCTTGACTCAGGATGCCTTCACCCTCGTGCCTTCCCCTTGTTTTTATACAGCCTCTGCACCTCCTTGTCTATACTCTAGAGTCTTCCTGCGATTCCTCTTCTATCCTCAAGATACCTTATCTCATCTCTGGCCTTCTAGAAGTTTTATCGGGTCTTTATCTTGATAGAATCTTAACCATGGAGGTCATGGCAGTCCCGACCCCTTCACCAAACCCCTGCCCTCAAGGGTTAATCTGAAACTTCGGAACTAGGTGCTGGATTGACAATTCGTTGGAATTGATGATTATTGCAAGTCCGATCATTTTTATGTGTATTTAATAATGGTGCTTGTATTGTTTTATTTATGTGTAGAATTCTTTGGTGATGTGGTAATTTGATTTTGTTGATTCTCTTACAGATTAGCAGACCTGAAGACTGGAAGCTGTCACCAAATCCTGAAAAATTCTTCGTCCAGTTCTTTGGAACACAAGAAATGTAAAGTATGGTAATGTTTTCGAATGTTGTACACGTGGTGATGTAATTACTTGTATTACAAAGTACGTGGTATGTAGATTTAGAATGCCAGATGGAAAGGTCATGTGAAAACACTGTCAAAGTACGTGTCAACTCCGAGAATCTACTTGAAAGTCATCAAGATTTAATTTCCTTTGTGCTCTTTAGTCATATGATCTTTGTTGTAATCTTGAAAGGAGAGTTTGGAGATTTATGGTATATTTGAGATGTAGATGATAGGCTTGAAACATTCTTGATGAAGTTGTAGGTCATATGCAAATCTTTTGGAGTGTTCATAAGGAGGTTTGGATGGTTATCTGGTTCGTTTCTTTTTGCATGTGTGTTTCTTATTGTCTAATTTGCTAGGTTGACGTCAACTGGTATATTAGTTTCTTGGCTTCCCTGACAGTAATTCTTCCTGTTTCATAGGGGTTTTGTTGCCCCAGCGGATATTCAGAAATTCACTTATGAGGTTACGAGTAAGTTGTCTGCTCAGTGCCAGCGTAAAATAGTGAAGTGCTTTCCTCAAGCTGTGGAGGAAATTTGTTTGGCATTTGACGAGGTAGACAAGAAGGCATTTGACCAGGTGGTGCTGGAGCAGCTGCGGCACGAGGAAAAGATAGGGTATTACCTTACCATTATGCAGAAAACAAACAAAAGCCGTCACCACCAACCAATTGCCGAGGACGATTCAATCTTGGCGGTCAGTACTAGAGAGCAGGAGTAGAGTTTTAAAAGTAGTTGTTTGTAACAACGACACCCTATCGTTCCTGAGCATTTCCACGGGTGAGGATCATACGATTGGGATTCAACAGATGGTCGTGTGACATGTGATCCATGAAAAAGGCATATCGTAAATTTAATAGATAAAGGGTTGACCTTGAAATAAAAATAAAAAATTTTGAAGAAGAAATCTTATAATGCCACATGGCTACTAGAATTGGATGCAATTAAAATAATTAAGAAAATCTAGCATGATAAATATAATATTAAAAGTAAAGTTATCAATATAAAATTAAAACTCTACAGTTGAGCATTTGGATTTTTTGCCATCCATAAGGTTTTAGTATAACAAAAATTACAATTAATCTTTTCGAATAAGCACGGGATTTTTCAGGTTTAGTGCGCACACTTAAAAGAAATTAAAGCATATTTTATAATACAACACAAGACAAGGGGAATATCATAATTCAAATTCTTGCATTTACACAATTAGCCCTGGTCTTTCTTTAGTTGACACCATTAAATTCCTGCATTTACATAATGAATGACTTGGAGTTGAAGAAAATCCTTGGAAATGTCAAAATGGGATGACAAGACTGAAGTTCAATTTTTAAATATAAGATTCTTGTAATAAAATTTAAACAAAAGACAGATTATATAACTTCTGAACCAATTTTTGAATTAAATTTTTGAATATTCTAGCTTGATTTAACCAATTTTTTGAATTAATCGATTAAGGTTCAATTCAGAGAATGTCATTGAGCCAAGGCCCTTGCCCTAGACTATTTGAATAATAGGCTCTTCAAACTATGAAAGGGAAATATAACCAAAACAAATGTAATAAAAAAAACACAAAAAGAAAAATATCTAAGCAAAATGATTATACCTTTAAATGCTCATATCTTGTCATTTTTAACTAACAAGATAGTCTTATTCTTTCAAATCATTCATGAATTATTAAAAATCTTTTGTATCTACAAATCCTTCTACAAAATAATAAGATCACCTTTCATTTGGAATATGTAGATTCTTTCAATAATAAATGAGATTTTCATCCATTCAACTCTTGAAGGCAATCCAAATCTACATTGAATTCGTCAATCATATTTTCTACCATATAAATTACTAATAAAAAGGAGACCCAAATTCAAAATCTAGGCACATAACATCAAACTAATACAATTTTGAACCAAACAACACTCAATGTATGGAAAGTGTATACATAAAAGAGTCATATATCAAAATATTAGATCTTGCAATAAGTTTAAATAAAAAAAATGGTCATTCAATTTTTGAACTACTTTTTAGATCAAACATTTTAACTTTAACATTGTATTAAAAGAGATAGAGATAAAAATTATAGTCGAAGAAATTAATCAGATGATTAATTGGCCCATAAATTCTCAAACTATCCGTCGCGTTGAGCTCTTTTTGGACAATTGTGAAGAAGATTTTAGCTAGGATTGGATATTGGAGAATGTCTTCCATGTAATTCTTATTCTTATTATTATTTTTTAGAATTTGTTTTACTTTCAAGATTTGTCTGATGTCTTCTAAATTATTAAAAATAATGGTTATCTTGAATCACCGATATGTTAACTTGATATCCTTCTTATATGTTTAATTATTTATCTCTTTAAATAATCTCATGATAAGAAGTTAAACCTTTTTAGAAAAGATTTTTGTTTTGCTTTTAGGATTTGCTTGATATCTTCTAAACTATTAATATTGTCTTGTATCATCAATAATTTTATTTGATATCCTTCTTATATATTTAACTATCTTTCTTTTTAAATGATTGTTTTATATTTATCTGATGTCTTTAAAACCATTCATCCAATGCATGCCTTCAAATCTCACATTTCAGGCGGCCGAGAAGCAGGAAACCACAATAACTCACTGCATACATACAAAAGCAAAGCAATATATTATGGAAGAGCCTGATGCGCTTGTGTCTGCATCAAGTGCTAATAAACTAATACCGATGCACCCAATAGTTCTTGTTGCGAATCATTAATTTGTTAGTGAATAAAACACCTTAACATAAAAATAAAAAAGACAATAAATTAATATACTAATAATATTATAAGATAGAATCCAAATTACTGGTTAGTAATAAACTAAAATATTAGTAACTGTGACAGAAGCCGATTTCAACAATTACATCATCTGTGCGTAATCTCTAGTGGTCAAGAACTGGCACGAAAAAAAGATAGAAAAAAAAAAAAAAATTTGATTCTGAGTGGCCGTTGGAGCAGGTTGAGTCTGTGGTGCACAGCCTAGACATGTTTCTCGGGAAAATAAATGTTTGGGGCCTCAACAGGCGAAGTGCAAGAAAATGACAGTGAAGACAGGGCCTTGAAGCCACAGATTTTCCCACGCAAAATTACTTTTTTTGAGGGTTGCATTTGCGGGCCCATCTTTTCGCAGGTGGTCGTGGGCTTAGATCAGCCTCTCGACCTTGACCTGATCTGGATCAGCTCCGGCAAATCCACCAACTTTTTCCGATGGTAAGTTGTGAGAAAGGGGAAGCACGGGGTTGGTGAAGTAGACGGACAATTATCCAGGAGGCCTCGATTTGGCGGCTCTGACTTTTGCATGGACATTATCTTTTACAAAGATTTCTGGATCTTTTATTCCATTGTAGAAGTCCATTGAATATCAATAGTGATTGTTTTCCTTTCTCATAATTAGCTTTACGATTGAACTTCAAGATCCCGATTGATTTCTTTCCACTCTTACTTAATTTTAAATGTATTAGATAATTTTATTTTTATTTTTTACATATGCTAGGAAAATAAGAAGAGACTCGAATCCATGATTCGTGAGACTGTGAGTTAGAATTTAGCTTGGAGAATACTAATAAGTTAAGAATCTCTTATATTAGATAGGCTTTGGGTGTATATATGTTTATTTTACTTTATCTAACTCTAAACTAACTCAATTCAATTAAGTCCTGAGTATGATATATACTTAGTATATGAAAAAATATTAAAGATAAAAATTTTATATGAAAAATAAAATAGTATTTAATTAATGCTTAAATGTAAAAATTATTTCTTCAACTTATAAACTATATTATGGATTAGATTTTAAGTTTTCTCATACTTATAATTCAAGTGAACATGATTTAATGTAGCTAATGATTTATATGTACAACTTTCTTCACAATATTACTCACAAATGCATTGCTTTGACTTCTACTATTTGATGTGAAAAAAATATTAAGGTATCTTCTTCAAATAAATAGTCATCCCTTTTATTTATAACTTGTTCTAAAGCTGTATGAGAAATTAATTATACGTAATCTTTTATGAACATTTTTTGAACTTTCTGTCTTTCATTCTCACCCGAGTTACGTGGTTAGTTGTGCAAGTATTCGCCATGAAATTGTGACAACAAAAACACTCACCTGTAGAAACGCAGAGGCATTACTGATTTAATCGAGCATTTGAAAAATGAAGACACCAAAACCCTGGTAGCTCTATAATTAAGCATCCATGGCCATGAGAATTTAGTTAAAAACAAAAAAACAAAAATCCTTTAACGTTTAATTGATAAAAATGTAGGAATATCTTTACTTTTAAAGTGATGTAAAATCTACATAGTTTTAAATATTTTCTTTAACCTTGAAAATGTAAATTTTTTTTCATAAAAAACTTTATTGACAAGCAACAAATTTTTATATTTTAATTTGAGTTATAAAACCATATTAAAAATATTATTTATTTTTTAAGATAAGCATAAATTTCATTTTAAAAGATAACATAAAACTTACATACATTCAAAAAGTTTACAGCAGAAACAAGGGAAAGTTACAAAATCATAAAAAAAAAAAAAGAAACTATATATGGCCAAGGTTTAGAATCTTGAATGTCCTTGAAGAAATGAGCATGACCCGAATGTCCCAATGAGTGCTTTAGAACCTTGAATGTCCTTTAATGGGACATAAGTTTCTTCACCTTTTTATTTCTTTCACCTTCCTCTATACATGTATCTTTGTCTTTTCACTTGTACTCGAATAGTTTATTTCCTATTTGAATGCTATGAACAGTAATTTGTACAAAAAGCTTGATACTTATAATTTTTTATGATGAGTGTGTAGACCCATCATTTTTTTATTTTTTTAAGTTAGACTAAAAAAATGTAAAAGACAAGTTGTGAACATAATAATTTTTAAATAAAAGAGGCCTTATTCCATTACTAATTACTAGGAAATTGACCGATACAATTAGCAATTGGGCTACCAGTAAATTGACGAAACATTCTATGAGTTTGATCGTGACAATGTTGTTTTCTTGAACTCAAAGGAGCCGACTTTTGTTTAGCCACTTCGCTGGACTTTCAAAGTGTCACCAATTCCTTGCATAATCCGAATTTCAGCCACCCTTTCTGACTCCTGCCAAAGATTCAAACTTGGTCTTGCATAATTCTTTCCCATCCCCAAATTAGTCCTACAAGGTTAGATCTTAACGCACGCGAGGATGGCAGATACGGACCTAACGCCCAACCATAACCCAACTCCTGGCCAAGAAAAGAGAGATTTAATGGCAGAGAACCACCTACACATCTTATTCGGACCATTAAATGACTTGTATGAGCAAGAAAACTGGAACAGATGATAAAAATAATGGAAAAGAACGCACGGAAGAGAGTTAGAGCCTGATGCGTGACTCGTCTAATATGGAGGGAGAAGGGTTGGTCGACTGCACCACCCAACACACGGTCAAAAACCTCACCAACCCCATAGAAAATTGATTCATTCTTGGCTGGATGGGTTTGTTTTTTATTTTCTATGAAAAGGGAATTTAAAGGAGTCACAGAAAGAGGGAAAACGGAGCACGTTGGAGTCCCTTTCCTGCATAATATGTAGAGAGAGAAAGCGAGGGGAGAGAGAGAGAGAGTGGGTAGCTGGTAACTACTACCTGCAGAAATGACAACAGCGGTGCGGCAGTGGCAGCGGGCAGCTACCACGTGCACATGCATTTAAGTCGTTAGAACTTAAAAAGGGAACCCTGCTTCCATTCGCGGCCAGAACCAAACCTACCCTTTTCTCTATTTTTTTCTACAGTTCTTTGCTGTTCCTGGTGCCACCAATGCATGATCATATTTTAGGATAAGAACCTACCAGTTCTTAGCGTGTGTTTGTTCCCAATTCCGTTTCTTTATTCGAAATGCTTCTTACCCAGAAGGCAAATTGAGGGAATTTGATCCGTGCTCTTTAGATATCAGTTCCAGTTCCACTTTGACGAGGTCTGTGACCCGTATCTGCTCTGTTTCTGTAAGAATTGTCCACTGATTGGTCGTATTTTGTATCTTTCTTGTCTGATTTGGATTTTTTAATGCTAGTATCTTGGGGGAGGAAGGTAGTTAGTTGAAGTTTGGATTTGGTTGTGAACCTTCAGAGTTTCATTTTCTAAAGGGACTTGGTTTGAATTTATTTTTAGAATCTCAAATCGCACCTTTTTGGATTTATTTTTTGTTGGGAAGGCCTGTTCTATCTTTTGGATGGTCTCCTTTTTGCTGCAAATTGATGTTTAAGCGATCCTCAGTGGGACTGTAGTATTAGCCCGCGTTTTGGTTTCTGGGAAGTTGAACTAGATTTTATACTTCCCGGACCAATGGTTTCTGCGATTGAACGTAATCTTTGTCGTTTTCAGCATATTCTGCAACAGCTACTAGTAAAAGGCGGAGTTTCTATTGCCATTCACCTCAGTATTTATTTATCCTAATCTTTGCCTTCAAATGAGATTCAGTTTAGAATTTTCTAATTTGGTTTTTCTTTTTTATCTTGAGTTGATTTTCTGAAAGAACCAAGGCAATATGGAAGGACTACTTGTGATTTTTGTAGCTTTAGCTTTCGTTTAACACATCTGCGTCAGTTTGTTGAGAAATAAGTGAGCCAGAGAAACTGAATTTACTTGTTAAACTTCGGTCCCTTAACCCTCGCAGGGAGGCATGTCTGAATCTCAAAGGAGTTCTGTAATGGCTGGTGTTGGGCGTGGCAATGGGTATGTAAATGGGGTAGTTTCCTTGAGGAGCGCTGCAACAATATCTGAAGTTGAGAAGTTCTGCCATGCTCTTGGAGGAAAGAGGCCAATCAACAGTATTTTAGTCGCAAACAATGGAATGGCAGCCGTTAAATTTATGCGTAGTGTTAGGACATGGGCTTATGAAACATTTGGGACAGAGAAGGCAATCTTGTTGGTTGCTATGGCTACACCAGAGGACATGAGAATCAATGCAGAACATATTAGAATTGCTGATAAATTTGTGGAAGTACCTGGTGGGACAAATAATAATAACTACGCCAATGTGCAGCTCATTGTGGAGGTGTGAATCATAAACTCTAGCTGGCCTGAAAATTACACTTGGTTAAATGATTCTCAAACTGATATTAGGCTTTCTTTCCTGATAAGCTGTAATTCTTTGTTATCCAGTTGGCAGAGATAACTCATGTTGATGCAGTTTGGCCTGGTTGGGGTCACGCATCCGAGAACCCTGAGTTGCCAGATGCATTGAATGCAAAGGGAATTGTATTTCTTGGGCCTCCAGCTGTATCTATGGCAGGCGCTGGGAGATAAGATTGGTTCATCATTGATTGCCCAAGCAGCAGAAGTCCCCACCCTCCCATGGAGTGGCTCCCACGTAAATCTTTGTGCTCTTTAGAATTATACTCTATTGTTTGCTTTCAAGATCATGACACATCTAATGTCGAAAATTTTGGTCTTACAGGTGAAAATTCCACAAGATAGTTGCTTGGTTGCAATTCCAGATGAAATCTACAGGGAAGCTTGTGTTTATACTACAGAGGAAGCAATTGCAAGTTGCCAGGTTGTCGGTTACCCTGCAATGATAAAGGCATCTTGGGGCGGTGGTGGTAAAGGCATAAGAAAGGTTTGCTTCATACATATGAATGTCTTTTATAGCTATTTTGTTTTGAAAGTTTTGGATTACTTTTGTAATAGTTATTCATTTCATACAGTAATGTAGCATATTTAAGTTCTTGTAAGAATTAATTAGTTTGTTATGTGTCATGTCAAGGAACTTGCTAGGCCATTTATGTGCCTATTTGACAAAACTGCTGAAGTTAATTGTATTGTCATACGAATTTTCTAGGTTCATAATGATGATGAGGTTAGGGCGTTATTCAAGCAAGTTCAAGGTGAAGTTCCTGGCTCACCCATATTCATAATGAAGCTTGCTTCACAGGTTAGATAACCTACTGGTTTTCGATAGAAACTATCCACACTGCTGACATCAAGATTATCTTCTTACAATCCACTTGGTGATTTGTAATTAGAGCCGGCATCTAGAAGTTCAATTGCTTTGTGATCAGTATGGCAATGTTGCGGCTTTGCATAGTCGTGATTGCAGTGTTCAAAGGCGGCATCAAAAGGTACGGTCTATTGGTAGATGTCATACACAGATGTCAGTTATTCAGTAGCTTCATAATTACCATTGTAGGATTTAATGATTTGTTTTACTTGGTCTTAATCTTGCTGTACTTTCTCACTGAAAAAGGTGTTTTTAATTTCTGGCATCATCTCCAGGTGATATTCTCTCATGTATCTACTTTGTTAAACAGATTATTGAGGAGGGTCCAATTACTGTAGCTCCTCTAGAAACAGTGAAAAAGCTTGAGCAGGCAGCTAGAAGGTTAGCTAAATCTGTGAACTATATTGGAGCAGCTACGGTGGAGTATCTCTACAGTATGGACTCCGGTGATTACTATTTCTTAGAGCTTAACCCCCGGTTACAGGTGCGTGATATTTGTTCAACCTTTATCGTCATCCATCTGGTGTTAGTTTGTTAGTGTTAAAAATTCTTAATATGCTTCTCTTTAGTTTTTCAATGGTGTTACCTTGCAACAGATCAGCGATGCATAGACCTTAAGTAGATATAGTGGCATTTGTGTCTTCTGGTAGTTAGGAAACGATTTGAAATCTTTTTGAGTGTAACACACAATTTAGGGATGACCAAAAGAGTTAAGCCACTTATATGCGTCTTGTTTTGCCCACACAACCTGATGAGTTATAAATTCATCCCAATTTAGGTGGAGCATCCCGTCACTGAATGGATCGCTGAAATCAATCTACCGGCAGCTCAAGTTGCAGTTGGGATGGGTATCCCTCTCTGGCAGATTCCTGGTATGATCTTACCATATTCAGAGTGTCTTAAACCTCTTTTTCTTCAACATCAACTTTAAGTTTTGTACCTTCTGTGCTCTATTTATTTAGAGATAAGGCGGTTTTATGGAATGGAACATGGTGGAGGATACGATGCCTGGAGGAAAACGTCGGCTCTTGCCACCCCATTTGATTTTGACGAGGCAGAGTCTATAAGGCCAAAAGGTCATTGTGTGGCTGTGCGTGTAACAAGTGAGGACCCGGATGATGGTTTTAAGCCTACAAGTGGGAAAGTACAGGTCAGCTAGCAAGGTTCATAGTGGTAGCACTTTTGGTGTTTTTCCTTATGGTAAAAACATATATTTGAGTAATACACTTTGTGCAGGAACTGAGTTTTAAAAGCAAGCCAAATGTGTGGGCATACTTCTCTGTTAAGGTAAACTGTTGTTCCCTAATTGTTTGTGGACATAAGTTCAGAGTCTCAGACTGAGTAGTGACTAATTTTGTGATTTGCAGTCTGGAGGTGGAATTCATGAATTCTCAGATTCTCAGTTTGGTAAGTATTAACTAATGACTACTGCAAAGTTTTGATGGATTAAACTATGTGAATAATCAAGAGCAATAGATAAAAATGTCTGCTTGAGCAATTTTGCTGTTTCAAGTCCACTTTGTTGGGTAATGATGTTTAACATATTGAGTAGCTTCAGAAGATTTCCAAAATCTGTTTTATGGAAGACCTGCTGAAACTGTCCTCATCTACAAGTTTTGAAGCTGTTCTTTGTTTCATTAGCCTCGTAATTTCCATATGAACCTACTTTGTGATTAGTAAAGATATTGAATGTGTGATTCATTTTGTATTCTAAAACTTTAACCTATTTTGTTGTCTCCTAGTGCATGTGTCATCTTTTGTCATCTTGTCGGCTAAATTCCTTGATTCACATCTCAGGACATGTTTTTGCATTTGGAGAGTCCAGAGCTCTTGCTATTGCAAATATGGTTCTTGGTCTGAAGGAGATTCAAATTCGAGGAGAGATTCGTACCAATGTTGATTATACAATTGATCTTTTGCATGTAAACTTCTTGCTTATTGAATAACTCATCTCATTCACCCTTTGAGTAAAAAAGAAAGAAATACAAACTAAGATTAGGGAAAAAAATGTTGTGCAGGCTTCAGATTACAGAGACAATAGAATTCACACTGGCTGGTTGGACAGCAGAATTGCTATGCGAGTTAGAGCAGAAAGGCCCCCTTGGTATCTTTCCGTTGTTGCAGGGGCTCTTTTTGTAAGTACAACCATTTAATATATTTCTGAGGTGTGATGTCTAGAATGTTTGGTTTGGTTCGATTTGAAAAGATGTTCACTTTTTTATAATACTCCTACTGTGTGCCATCACAGAAAGCATCTGCCAGCAGTGCAGCTATGGTTTCAGATTATATTGGTTATCTTGAAAAGGGACAAATCCCTCCTAAGGTACAAGTAATTGATACACGTATTTGGTGTGTAATTCTGGTATCTTACCAAGTTAGTTCTTGTGCGTATGAAAGTTTGTCAATCCTTGTTGCAGCATATATCGCTTGTCCATTCTCAAGTGTCCTTGAACATTGAAGGAAGCAAATATACGGTACGTTTATTCTAGTGATGCTCCTAGGGCTCCATTATAAAACTCTAGAATTGTGGAGGCTATTGATTCATAGTGTTTATTGATGCATATTGCTGACTGGGGAAATCTATTTCTAGATTGACATGGTTAGGGGGGGACCGGGAAGCTATAGATTGAGGATGAATGAGTCAGAGGTTGAAGCTGAGATACACACTCTACGAGACGGAGGTTTATTGATGCAGGCAAGTTTTTCTTATAAATATCTTCCCTTATTGCTGGACGGATCATTGTTCTGCTTGTAGCTGTTTATGTATCGCTTGAATACATGGGAATGCTCAGAAAAATTGAGCTGGATCCTATAAATGGGCAATGAGATGGGTACTTGTGTTCCTTTAATTTAGCAGTTTCAATATATTCATATTACAGCACCGAAGTTTCTGTTGGGCAGGGGAAGGTGCTAATTTTTTTACACCTTGTTAACTTGATTTTCTGAAATGCATCAGTACATCACAGCTGACAATAGGCTAGACAGGTTTTTTTGATTGACTATTTCCCTTGTCCACAAGCTAAGAAGATGGTTTGTAATGATCCTTATTGGGAAATATCACTGTGGGTTCCTTGCTGTCTTTTTAATTCTAAACCTGGTTCCTAATCATAACTTGGTAGCTTCATTTTTTGTAATAGCTGGATGGAAACAGTCATGTCATATATGCGGAGGAAGAAGCAGCTGGAACTCGCCTTCTCATTGATGGAAGGACTTGCTTACTTCAGGTGCCTTGATCTTTTCCTCCCTCATGCATTATGTTTCGTATATTTTTCTGGATGATGAGATTAGTCAATAATTTTTTTTTAATAATATCCAGAATGATCATGATCCATCCAAGTTGATAGCAGAGACGCCATGCAAGCTGCTGAGGTATCTGATTGTCAATGGTAGTCACATTGATGCTGACACACCATATGCAGAGGTTGAGGTTATGAAGATGTGTATGCCTCTTCTTTCACCGGCTTCTGGAGTTATTCACTTTAAGATGTCAGAAGGTCAAGCAATGCAGGTAAATTATGTTCAACACAAGAAGTGTGAAATATTCACTTTTGATGGTCGTTAAGAAAAGTTACCTATCTTGCAGGCTGGTGAACTTATAGCTAGGCTTGATCTTGATGATCCCTCGGCTGTAAGAAAAGCAGAACCTTTCCATGGAAGCTTCCCAGTCCTGGGGCCTCCCACTGCAATTTCTGGAAAAGTCCATCAGAAATGTGCTGCAAGTTTACATGCAGCCCGAATGATTCTTGCAGGTTATGAGCACAGCATAGATGAAGTAAGTACTCTTTTTATTTTTATTTTTAATAAAGAAAAAAAATTTCTTTTCCCATAATGATTGAGAGAGCTTTGTACAATATTCTGAGTCCCTAATTCTCTCTGATATGCTTTGAATTATAAGCTATGGCCTCCTGTTATGTGGGAGTAATCTGTAATCTTGTTCCGTAGACTGTATTATTACTTCTTGTCCTTATAGAATGGTCTTATCCGATAATTTGACCATTACATTGTGGGAGTAATCAGTAACCTTGTTTCATGGACTGTTTTATCGCAACTTACCTCTACAAAATGGTCTTACCAGATAATTTGACTTTCTCAGGTAGTGCAGAATTTGCTCACCTGCCTTGATAGTCCTGAACTCCCTTTCCTTCAATGGCAAGAGTGCTTGGCTGTCCTGGCAACTCGCCTTCCAAAAGATCTCAAGAATGAGGTAAATAAATATCTGCAAGGTCTGGTATTATGCTCACATAGTGACTGTAACATATCGAAGTTATCTTGACCTGTGTAAATTTATCAGTTGGAATCAAAATATAAGGAGTTCGAGGGGATTCCAAATTCCCAGCCTGTTGATTTCCCGGCCAAATTATTACTGGGTGTCCTTGAAGTAAGTTTCTATTTCGAATTACCTCATTTTACATTCAACTCTTTTTTCCTGAAACTATTGCATTAAGCTTATTTGCTTATTTTGCTGCAGGCACATCTATCCTCCTGTCCTGAGAAGGACAAGGGAGCCCAAGAAAGGCTTGTTGAGCCTTTGATGAGTCTAGTGAAGTCTTATGAGGGTGGAAGAGAGAGTCATGCCCGTGTTATTGTTCAGTCCCTTTTTGAAGAGTATTTGTCAGTTGAAGAATTGTTTAGTGACAACATCCAAGTAAGTTTGTCAGAATGGAATACAAAATGCTCGTCGATCTTAACATGATAATGCATTGAGCTTTTGCTGCATACTTGGGACTGCTAATCCAATCCTTTGTGTTGGCTGTTGTACATATGCCTTGTTCAACTGAAGCATTTGAATTTGAATTCAATGCTTCTAGTTGTATTCTTCCACTGCTCTTCTAGAGCCTGTCTTTCTTAGAGTTGATGTCCCAAGTTGAATTGTCTGACCAAATTCTGCTTTTGCTTATGTTTGAGAGATTATTCCTTAGTTTGTGTCCTCCTATCCTATATCAGATCTCCTAGATGAACCAAAAAAATGTTCTTTGGCATTTTTATAGGGAGATTAGTTTCACTTTCTTTGTTCATTACTTATTTTATCTTATTTTATTTCTTCATGACTTTATACATCAATCTGTATAATTCACAGTAGCTTTATATTTTAAACATGTTTTATACCTTGAATTTATTTATTTATTTTCTTAGGTATCTTAAAACCTTTGTAAACCAGGATTGAGGTGCAATATTTAGATTTGGTTTGGATACTGATCTACATACTTTAAGTCCCTTCTCCTCCTCCTCCCTCTCCTCCCCCCCCCCCCCCCCCCCCTTTTAAGCCCTTTAACTTATGATTAATTCCCACAGAGCCAAAAGAGTATAATGAGCTTTTGGTTTTATTCCTCAAATTTGAGTTTTATTGCTTCATTATTTGCTAGTCAAAAATTTTATTTGTGATTGTCTTGTCCAGGCTGATGTAATTGAGCGACTTCGACTTCAATATAAGAAAGATCTTTTGAAGGTTGTGGATGTTGTACTTTCTCATCAGGTACTAATTATAACAGGCTCAATTGGCTTCCTTTTCCATTCTATTTTTGCACTAATTGTTTATGATATTACTACATTGCATTTGTTTTCTTGCAGGGTGTCAGGAGTAAAAATAAGCTGATACTACAACTCATGGAACAACTGGTTTACCCTAACCCTGCTCCATACAGAGATATACTAATCCGATTCTCTATGCTGAATCATACGAATTATTCTGAGGTTGGACTTTTCATTCCAGTACTCAAGCAGGAAAAATTTACTTTTGAAACTTGGTTCTCTTTTCTTTACCATTTGGGATACAAATTAAATTGTTGTTTCCTACTTCTTTTGGGTTCCCCTTGTGTCAGTTTGCGGCAATAGGTGTTAACATCCAGTTTCAAAGAAATTTCTTTTTAACATTTGAAAAGAACTCCTAAAACCCAATTTGTTTATGCAGTTGGCACTCAAGGCAAGTCAGTTGCTGGAGCAAACTAAATTGAGTGAGCTTCGTTCTACAATTGCTAGAAGTCTATCTGAATTAGAAATGTTTACTGAGGACGGTGAGACTATGGATACCCCAAAAAGAAAGAGTGCCATAAATGACAGAATGGAGGATCTTGTGAGTGCTCCTTTGGCGGTTGAAGATGCCCTTGTTGGTCTCTTTGATCACAGTGATCACACCCTTCAAAGACGAGTTGTGGAGAGTTATGTCCGTAGGCTATACCAGGTATGGTTAAAGCTCTTTAGTGTCGCTAATTATTTTTCCTTTGTTTTTTGAGGATTTTTTTTGTATAACACTGTCTATTTGCCATCAGCCATACCTTGTGAAGGGGAGTGTGAGGATGCAATGGCACAGATCTGGTCTTATTGCTTCATGGGAGTTTCTGGAGGAGCATATTGAGAGAAAGAATGGGACTGAAGATCAAATGTCTGTACAACCGGTAGTTGAGAAACACAGTGAGAGAAAATGGGGAGCCATGGTCATTATCAAATCACTTCAATTCCTTCCATCAATTATTGATGCTGCACTGAGAGAAACAAACCATAACCTTCATGAAGCAGTTCCTAACGGACCAATAGAATCAGCTAGCTTTGGTAACATGATGCATATTTCATTGGTTGGTATCAACAACCAGATGAGTTTCCTTCAGGACAGGTAACTTGACACTCTTTGTTCTCACATAAAGATTTGTTACGTTAAAGGATATATAGCAATTTGTTAAACTTAGTTTGGATTTATGGGCTACCATTACTAAGTATTAGGTAGTCTAACAGGACCTCATTGAATTTGAGTTGATTCTGGATAAGATTGAAACCCCTTGACAGCTCTATGCTTAAATAACAAGCAATTGCTTGCATTTTCTTTTTTGGTTATTATCTTCTTCATCCCCTTTATTCATCCTTCTTTCTTTCTTCATGTGCCGGATAGAGAAAATTTCAGATTCTAGGTGTATGGATGAGAAACTTATGGTATATCAATACAACTTTCTTAACCAGAACAATTCTTTGATACTTCTGCAGTGGTGATGAAGACCAGGCCCAAGAGAGAATTAACAAGTTAGCCAAAATACTTAAAGAGCAAGTAGTAGCTTCCAGCCTACGCACTGCTGGTGTTGGGGTAATAAGCTGTATCATACAGAGGGATGAGGGGAGAGCCCCTATGAGGCACTCATTTCACTGGTCAACAGAGAAGTTATATTATGAGGAGGAGCCTCTATTGCGTCATCTGGAGCCTCCACTATCCATTTACCTTGAATTGGTTAGCAACTACATTGTTCAGCCTTATCTATATGCTTAAAACTGGAAGGACTCCAAATGTGTTCTTAGTGTGATAATCATTGCATTTGTTTCAATGCAGGACAAGCTTAAAGGCTATGAGAATATACAATATACCCCATCGCGGGACCGTCAGTGGCACTTGTACACTGTTGTGGACAAGCCACTACCAATCCCTAGGATGTTCCTAAGAACGCTTGTAAGACAGTCCACATCAAATGAAGGTCTTACAGCATATCAGCAGGCCAATGCGGAAATAACACGTAGCTTTTTGGCTATGTCTTTTACTTCAAGGAGCATTTTGAGATCCTTATTGGCTGCAATGGAAGAGTTGGAACTTAATTCACACAATGCGAAAGTCAAATTTGATCATGCCCATATGTACCTTTATATTGTACGCGAGCAGCAATTGGATGATCTTGTGCCTTATCCCAAGTAATTATGTTTATGTTTTGATTCATTTGCTTTTCTTTAAGAGTAAGATTGTGAACTTTTTTTCTGGAGCCTTACCATTAAGATATTGTGGTCAGGAGGGTAGACATAGCCGCTGAGCAGGAAGAAAGTGCTGTTGAGGCGATCTTGAAGGAACTGTCGCATGAAATTCATGCATCTGTTGGTGTAAGAATGCATAGATTAGGTGTTTCTGAGTGGGAAGTGAAGCTTTGGATGACATCCTCTGGACAGGCGAATGGTGCCTGGAGGGTTGTGGTAACAAATGTTACCGGCCACACCTGCACTGTACATGTAAGTATTTACAATCATTTACATCTTAAAGACAATTCCATCCAATCGCACTCTTTTGGTGCCAGCTATAGAAAGGTTGATTCCCAAAAGTAGAGTAGCTTCTGGCCCATATGAGTATGAGTGATTGTCAAGTTCAGGTTAAGTGTGGGTTTTAATTCTTACTGCTCGGTATCATTAGAAAGAATCTAAGAAGCCCTACATTTTTTTGTGTGATCTTAATGTTTTTCATGTTTGACCTGATTAAAAACCTCAAGGGTATTGGTAATCAAACGATTTGCTTGAAGCATACCTTTTTACAAAAACCAAATTTCCTAAGAGGATGCATTCATCTGTCACAATAATGTTCTATGCCTGTATTGTATGAATGAATAGGAAGGGGTACCAAAAGAGTGATGCTATGAAAAGAGTGATGCTCTACAAGGATGGGAAGAATTGAATAATTTGTGTGAAAGTGTAGGTAAAGGTAGACTAGGTCATTCTTCAATGTTTTTTATGGCCTAGAAAACTGTACATAATAGAGTAACGCCTATGGTTTCAAATAAAAAATGCAGAAGAATTATATAAACGAGGTAAAAGATTCACACTATCAGTAAATTGAATGACATTACTTTTTTGTCTTTTTTTGTTAAATTGTTGTCTAGAATTATTTAGTTGGGCCTACATTGTCATTATATAAATATTCGATGCTATATACAGATATATCGAGAACTAGAGGATACCAGCACGCACAGAGTGGTCTATCATTCAGTCTCAGGTTTGGGTCCTCTGCATGGTATACAAGTGAATGCACAGTATCAGCCATTGGGAGTTCTTGATAGGAAACGTCTTGCGGCCAGGAGAAGCAACACCACATACTGCTATGATTTTCCACTGGTGAGCACCATGCTATTGACATGCTACAATTTTGGTGTTTGTCCCCTCTTTCTTTTCTTATTGCAAAGATAGAGACTAGCATTTATAATACACACATGCGCACATATATATTTATACCTGAGGAAATGGTGATTGCAGGCATTTGAGACGGCTTTGGAACAGTTATGGGCCATCCAGTTTCCGGATATTAAGAAACAGAAGGATACAGATCTTCTCAAAGTCACAGAGCTCAAGTTTGCTGACCAAAAGGGTGAATGGGGTACTCCTCTTGTACCTGTGGAGCGGCCAGCTGCCCTCAATGATGTTGGCATGGTAGCCTGGTTATTGGAAATGTCTACCCCTGAGTTCCCTTCTGGAAGGAAAATTCTGGTGGTGGCAAATGATGTGACCTTCAAAGCTGGTTCTTTCGGCCCAAGAGAAGATGCATTCTTTCTTGCAGTAACTGATCTTGCTTGTGCTAAGAAACTACCACTGATTTACTTGGCAGCAAACTCTGGTGCTCGTATTGGGGTAGCTGATGAAGTCAAAACCTGCTTTAAAGTTGGTTGGTCTGATGAATCAAGCCCAGAGCATGGTTTTCAATATGTATATTTAACCCCTGAGGATTATGCTCGGATTGGATCTTCGGTAATAGCACATGAACTAAAGCTGATGACTGGGGAAACCAGATGGGTTATAGATACCATCGTGGGAAAGGAGGACGGCCTTGGGGTTGAGAACTTGACTGGAAGTGGTGCCATCGCTGGTGCATATTCTAGGGCATACAAGGAAACCTTTACCTTGACATACGTGACTGGCAGGACAGTTGGGATAGGTGCTTATTTAGCAAGGCTTGGGATGCGTTGCATACAGAGGCTTGATCAGCCAATAATTCTAACTGGTTTCTCTGCACTAAACAAGCTTCTTGGCCGGGAAGTATACAGCTCCCACATGCAACTTGGTGGACCTAAAATTATGGCAACTAATGGGGTTGTTCATCTAACAGTTTCAGATGATCTTGAAGGTATATCAGCTATCTTGAAGTGGCTAAGTTATATTCCTCCCCATGTAGGTGGTGCACTTCCAATTCTTAGTCCCTCGGATCCTCCAGAAAGGCCCGTTGAATACCTCCCTGAAAACTCATGTGACCCTCGTGGTGCCATATGCGGTACTTTGAATGGTAGTGGAAAGTGGTTAGGCGGAATTTTTGACAAGGACAGCTTTGTTGAGACCCTAGAAGGCTGGGCAAGAACAGTTGTTACGGGAAGGGCAAAGCTTGGAGGAATCCCTGTAGGAATAGTTGCCGTGGAGACACAGACAGTCATGCAAGTTATACCTGCTGACCCAGGCCAGCTTGATTCACATGAGAGGGTTGTCCCTCAGGCTGGGCAGGTGTGGTTTCCTGATTCTGCATCAAAGACAGCCCAAGCATTGCTGGATTTCAACAGAGAAGAGATCCCACTCTTCATTCTTGCCAACTGGAGAGGCTTTTCAGGTGGGCAGAGGGATCTTTTCGAAGGAATCCTTCAGGCTGGATCAACCATTGTTGAGAATCTTAGAACATATAAGCAGCCTGTTTTTGTATACATCCCAATGATGGGTGAGCTCCGTGGTGGGGCATGGGTGGTTGTGGATAGTCGGATCAATTCAAACCACATTGAAATGTATGCTGAACGAACAGCTAAGGGCAATGTCCTTGAGCCAGAAGGAATGATTGAGATCAAGTTTAGAACAAAGGAGCTGCTAGAATGCATGGGTAGGCTCGATCAACAGCTGATAAATCTGAAGGCAAAACTTCAGGAAGCCAAGAGCATTGGTGACCAGGGCATTATCCTATCTCTGCAGCAGCAGATACGAACCCGTGAGAAACAGCTTCTACCTGTATACACCCAGATAGCCACCAAATTTGCTGAACTACACGATACGTCACTGAGGATGGCTGCAAAAGGTGTCATTAAAGAAGTCGTGGACTGGGCTAATTCTCGATCTTTCTTCTACCGGAGATTGCGCCGGAGAGTTGCTGAAGAGACCCTGATCAAAACTTTAGCAGATGCTTCCGGTGACCAACTGTCCCATCAATCTGCACTCGGCTTGATCAAGAACTGGTTTTTGGACTCCAACATTGCTGCAGGAAGAGAAGATGCTTGGGAAGATGATGAAGCTTTCTTTAGATGGAAGGATGACAGAGGCAATTATGAGGATAAAGTTAAGAAGTTGCGGGTCCAGAAGGTGTTACTTCAGTTAACAAATATTGGTGATTCAGTTTCAGATTTGCAAGCTCTGCCACAAGGTCTTGCTGCCCTTCTAAGCAAGGTAGGCCATTAAAGCAAACACCTTTTTCCTCATTCTTGTTTGAATCACAAGCAACCTGAAGTAATGATTTTGTTCCATGCAGGTCGACCCAACGATACGTGCAACATTGATCGATGATCTTCGCAAGGTTCTTGTTTGAATCACAAGCAACCTGAGGTAATAATTTTGTTCCATGCAGGTGGATCCAACGAGACGTGCAACATTGATCCATGATCTTCGTAAGGTGCTTGGATGAAGATTCACAGTTGCATCTTGAGGACTTTATGTATCTTGATTGTCAGTCTTTGGTAGATCTTGTTGTCTGTATGGAATTTCCCACCATAAACTGAAGGTGTCAAGTTTTGCTATTCTTTTCAGTTAGATGTAGCCAAGTAGGTTCTTAATTGGGTGACCCGCTTTAAGCAGGGTTAGTATCATTTGTTTCCTGCATGGATGATCTTCCTTGCTTAATATTTAAATAAATATGTAATTATATTGTTGATTATTCTATATATGGACGCAAATTATTAGATCTCTTGTTTTTGGTGATAAAGGAAAATGATGAAAACACTTGCAATGATTTTCTTGCCGTCGCAGAGGTGGTTATAAGCAATCATGTTCTGCATTGAATCGTCTGTGAGGTTCTTTAGTCCATGAGTGGTCTTTCTGAGTTGGTAACTTTGTCAAGATTTGAACTTCTCAGGTTCATAAACTCAGGTCCATTACGAGCCTTTATAAGCCCATAACAGGACACCTAAATATACATTTATTACATCAAATTAAGATGTTAATAAATAATGCAAATCTTGTCAGCAGAAAGTTTTGGACACTAGAATCAAGTAATAGTGCTCTTTCTCAGCTATAAGTACCTCCTCTAAACATACAACGAGAACAAGAAGTTTTGAACTCCACACTTGTATCCTCAAGGACTCAAGATCAGAATAGTTTAACCAGTTCGATGACAGCAACACGAAAACCATTAAAGTATGTGTAAAGTTTGATGTTTGGTTGGCTTTTTCTGGTTGAGGCTGACCTAACCCTTGAAATTTCTCACCCAAAAATAAACATTAATAGCTTTGTTTCCATTTCCCTGTGGGTTTAAACTTGAATGACTAGGATAGATCTTGGGGTGTTCTTCAAAATGGCAAGTTTCAGCGAAAATGAAGAGGTGAAGTAGGCCACAAAGAACTAGCTATGCTTAAACATACCAGGAACTAAAAACAAACATGAACCCTTTACAACTAAAACATAAGGGTTTTACAAATTCGGGCTACAACATTTGCAAATCCGATAGAATTTCTTTGCCGAGCAAGAATATGTCTTTATTTTCCAACAAAGTAGGAAACACAACTGTTGAACATTACTTCTTCGACTTGTGCTTCAGCTTCTTCTTCTCTCTTTCCTTTCTCTTCAATTCTCCACGTTTCTCCTTCTCCTTCTCCGTCTCTTTTTTCTTCCTCGTCTCCTCTTGTGCTTCTTTCTTCCTCTCCTTCCTCTCTTTTTCTTCTCTTTTTCTCTTCTCCTCTTAGGCCTTCCTTTCCTTTTCCTTCTTCATCTCCTCTTGTGCTTCTTTCTTCCTCTCCTTCCTCTCATTTTCTTCTCTTTTTCTCTTCTTCTTCTCCTTGGCCTTCCTTTCTTTCTCCTTCAACTCTTCCCTCTTTAGTTCTCTTCCGATTTTGAAACACATCTTGGCTACGAATCTTTGAAGTCCTAAAAAATGTATCAAATTTGTAGGGGATTTCCTTTGTACTCTCCGTTGGATTAAGCAAGCAAGGACTTCCATTGGTAGCATCCAACATCTAATTTTTCTTTTGTCGTTACTGATTGCCGTCCAGATGATCCTATTGTTTGTTTATGCAATATTACCATCCTAATCCTTGATATTAGAGTAGAGTTTTCTGCTTTTAAATTATTTGTTTGGCCAGATATCAAATGCAGAACTGATTGAAAAAAGTTTCTTGTAATTAAGTGACCTTTTGCATGATGGAAGAGATGGAAATGCATGCATATTGCAAATATAATATTTTTGTAGAGATTGATGATCCGTGAAAGTAAGCTTAACAAAGACATGATTGGATTGAAAGCTTATTAAGATGTTTGGCCTTTTCAGATATTGTATCAAAAGAAAGAAGCTGGGGTTAGAGTAGGCTGAGTTTAACACGTTGCTTTCTATCTTGATTTACATAACATCTCTCTCATGAGTGAGTTTTTTTTTTTCTCGCTTGATTAGGTAAAGAAGGAGAGGGGCTTGTGTATCAAACCCTAGACCCAACAGTCTATAGCCCCCTAGTAGCTCCAATTGAATTACCAAAATTGTTTGGACATGATTTTTTGCCATATTTGTTTCTAAATTCTTATTTTATAAGGTAAAGTTAATAGCAAAGTCAAATTAGTAGGGTCTAAGTTTGCATTAGTCTCAATGAAGTAGAATTTAAAATTAATGTATGAGGAGTTTGATTAGACAATATATATAATGAAGGGTGATTGACTTTAGGTGATCCCACAAATTGCTAAAGATTAATTGAAAAGATGATATACCTTATTGAAACCAATCTTTGATATACACCATTCAATAAATTATTGAGCTAATTTGCACATGATGTCTAAGCCTTGATTTATTAATTAAATCAAATGAAAAACAACTATAGTTGATTAATTTTTGTGATTTAAATTCGATATTACATCCTAGAACAAAAAATCCTAAATTACACTATGAATTGCATATAAATTATTATATATTAGAGTATGACCATCATTATTTGTAAGGAAATTCAAATTCTAAGATTATGAACACCGAAAAGTAAATGTGTTGAGATAACAAAGTTGAGATGTATATTATGGGTAAATTTATTATAAAAGAACAACATACATTTTTTTTTTTTTTTTGGTTATGCAAATGAAGGATGTGAGGAACCTTTTGGTACTTAGTGAGATGGGCTGCAAACTAAGCTACATGGCTACTAAGAGAACAAAATCTATATAAGTTATCCCAAGTTGTTCTTTGTTTTCTTTCAATTTCATACGAAAATTTAACACCTCTCTCTTCAATTCTTCAAGTTTCTCATTCTCCTTTCTTTAATCTCCTCTTGTGCTTGTATTTTCTTTTCTTTCCTCCTTTTTCTCCTCCTCTTTGGCCTTCCTTTCCTTTTCCTTCCTCTTTCTCTTTCATCTCCCCTTTTGAGTGCATATTGCACTTAAAATGTATGCTGATTCAATCCTTATACTAGTCACTTCACTAATTAAACCGAAACCAATGAATTTGCAAATAAAAGTTGATTATTCATTGTAAGCCCCTCTTTACATAATGTTCCACAATACAAAAACAGTGAATTTTTGTATTGTATGAAAAGAATTGCATGAATGATGACATTCATAGAACTCGTTTGTATTCTTTGCAATTTGTGATTTCAGTAACACGTTTGTTCAAACAATTTCCTTTTGTAGTCTAAGCATCAGGATGTTAAAAGTCATCATTAGTGGAGCTTATATGAATGGCTCTTAAATTATCTAAGCAAGACACTCTTATTGCTTGTACCAGCCCAAATATGTTTCGAATAAGATCTAAAAGAAGAGGCAAAAACAAAATTTGGTGGGATCTATTTACCGATACAAAACTTGCCAAAGATGTTGGACAAAACCTCTTCAGAGATGTCTTCTCCACTGATCTGCCCAAGGGCCAATGCAGCATCTCTTAGATCAATTGTCCAAAAGTCAAGAGGCAATTCCTCCTCAATTGATGATTTCAGCCTTGAAAGAGCTTCCTTGGTCCAAACAAGCTGCTCGCATTGCCTCTGATATATTACCAATTAATTTGACATATATCAGTCAGAAATTAAACACAGATGATGAATCAAATTAAATCAATATTCATCAAAAATTCTTGTTTTTTTGTTCATGTAAACAAGAATAGGTGGCTAACCTGATTCACAGTCCATCTGCTTCCCCCTGCAGGAATCTTGTTGAGACCTACAATTTCTAAAATTGCAGTCTCCAGATCATGTATTCCTTCGCCAGTAACAGCACACGTAAATACATGCTTACTGAAGAAAGTGCGATCCCTGTCAATCCATTCGGTTCGAGCAGATGGAGCACAGTCTATTTTATTAACTACAAGAATCACTGGAGAGGAAGATGCAGTTGATCTCTACAGTACAAAAAGAAATAAAAACGTTACAGGCAGTTGATTCAAGTGAATTAATCAAACATCATGACAGAAAACTGAGAGAGATGAGCTATTGCCAATACCTTATTAGATTGAATCCTATCAAGAAGTTTGGTGTCTTCTGAAGTCCAACCATCAATAGCACTTACAGTCATGATAATTACATCAGCACCCATAGCAACTACTTCAGATCTCTCTACACCTGGTTAAGAAAATAGTCATGGAAATCAGAGTATCAATCGATAGAAGGTGATCTAAAGTTTGGGGGGGCAGGAAGTATTACCTATCTTCTCCACGATGTCATCAGTCTCCCTAATGCCTGCTGTATCAAGAAGTGTTACAGGAATACCACGAACAGAAACACTTGCTTCAACCACATCTCGAGTGGTTCCAGCAATTTCTGTAACTATTGCTCTCTCACTCTGCACGCTAAAATTAAAGATAACAGTCAATAAGTTCCCATTGTTCTGGTATATATAGTTATCATAAAATTACAATAACCAGTGTGTATAAAGTTGCCCGTCTCAGCCAAATACAAAGGAACTATATAACTAAATTATTGTGTTCTTCAATATAGTCTGATGCCCAGACTTTGGGACTGGTATATATGTCATCCCTATTAAGGCTCTCCAAAACATTACTTTTAGCAAATTAACCAAGGATTTGGAAAAAAGTATGAAGCTGAAAAACAGTGAAAGTTGAGACTAACTAAGGATGCTAAATAACTAGCTCAAAACTACACTGACGAAGCATATGAAACTTGCTGCATATGAATAAAAACGGCTGCAACATACTTTGCTCCAGGCATTAAGAAGGCTTGATTTTCCAACATTTGGGCGTCCAACAATTGCTATCTGTAAGAATTTGAATAAGAACATCACTATCAGAAACTTGCAAGAAACACAGATCACTAAATCCACTTGTACCCATAATAGTAACACAAAAGTAGACAAGCAAAGGAAAGCGAAGAAAACCCAAAAAAGCATAAATCCAGGTCCCTAGAAGAAAAGAGATCTCATGTATAGCAGAGCAAGATCCTCCAAATGTGGGATACAAAAATAGCCCCAACTCTCAAAAAGCACCAGGCCAATATAATTTGTAGTATGGTTCTATGAAAATATGACCAACTGATCATGGTTTTCCAAAAATTCGGCAATGACAAATCATAACCAAGAAATAGATGTGCATGCATCCCAGAATTACCCAAAAAAAAAAACCTGAACATTACTGTTACTTGAATATTTATTTGTGCATGTATCTGCATGTATACATACTTGTTGATATACTAATCCACCAACGATAATTGCTTCCAGTGATTGGAGAACAGTTAACCCAAAACCTCTGCATTTTTTTAATATACCGGACAGGTGCAAGGATCTATGCCCATCCCCAACATACTTCTATACACATGTAGAAATATACCTGTAATCCAGTTTGCAGAAGTTTGTCATAATTGGCGGTCTCCAGTGCCTTCTCAACATCCTGTGACATGGCATGTATTTTAGCCATAATTTGGTTCAGATCTAAGGGCGGCATCTCATCATCGAAATCTAACCGAGCTTCAATTTCAGTAAGCAACTCGATGCACTGGGCTCTTAGTGATTTCACCAGCGAAGAGAAGCCTCCCTGTCAAACGAATGATGGTATCTCAATGCTGCCTACCCTATAGTCTACTAAACACCTCAATAATAAAAATAAAACAGGTGCTGGATATAAGCATTTCATAGTAACTCAGCACAAGATAGAACAAGTAATATTCCAAAAACAAGATAGCCAATGAGAACCAAACCATGAAAGGAAGACATACCTGAATTCCAGCTAGTGCAGCATCTGCAGCAGCCACAGATTTGGCTGAGATCAACTTCCCCACGTTTTCTGCTTGGGAGAGGTCTAAGCGGCCATTTAGAAGGCACGGAGAGTAAATTCTCCTGAAAGAGAAAAAGAACAACTTCCTCAACATCTGATTCTCCCTCTCTACCCACACCCTGAATATTTCATCGGCATGAACTTATATGCATAAGTACATGCATAGGTAGGCTTATCTATGTGCAAAGAGATGTGTATCTGCTATGCCCAACATGTATGGGTTCCATCTGAGAGGGTGACAAAGCAACCTAATTTTACAGATTCCAAGGTGCCAAAAGACTTTCTTTTTTGCTTGTTTGGTAACTTTACTACACATCAGATTCTACAAGTACTCTTCTTAATTCTGAAAAGAAAGCCAGAAAAGAATTTCCGGAAGCCTCTTGATTCATTATCTTTCTCATTTCTACTACAGGATCTCAGGAAAGCATACTCAGAGTTCCTGGACCAACAGTCAGTTTCATTCTTTTTCTTTTGTTTCATCCTTAAGAAAATTCAAATTATTAAGTTCTATTTGCCAACACTTATCAGCTTTTGCACAGTCCAGACGTCATGTGCAAAGGCCAAAAATTTGCTTGTGTAGGTGGAGATCAGCTATTTTCTGAATCCTTATGGAATTACAAAAGAAATTATTTCAACAAAGCTGCAAATTAGGAAGGATTGGTCGACAAAATATGAATCAGAGACTGAATCTTGATATACTTCAGAATATTACATTTTCTCACCATTCTGTTAGTAAAATATGAGTCCAAGTTATTCATTCTACCTATGGCAGACTATACCTGAAGCAAGCTCTACCCATTCTACTTAAAACATTAAGGCATAACCATTCTAGTTATTCATTTTTTGGCAGTCAACATGCCAAAGCAGTTGAGTTCTATAAAGAGGAAATAGCAATGGAAGACTGACCTGGCTCTGCAAGCCTTGCTCCAGCTTCAAGACAAGCCCTCAACACTCGATTCAGACACACTTCGCTCCCATGACATTGAAGTTCAACTACATCTTCACGAGTGTAAGATTTTGGCGCTAACATTGGTATTACCAAAACCTAGTAAACAAGTGAAGAATGCAGAGTCAGAAAACAAAATTTAGTATACAGGAATATAATCCATGACAGTAATGGACGCAAGGGGGAATCCTGTGGCTTATTGGTAAGTCAACCTTCCTCTCCCTGTGTACGTGAATGTTAAAAAAAAAAGAAAACACAATAACATGCCTGACAAAATTAAAGGCCGAACTGAAAAATTCAATTTAACCATACACATTTCGACATTTTGTATAAGCTTTAACAATAAGAACCTCAATTTTCAACAACTTAATTCAAGCCAAACTTCTTGTTGGCTAGGTAACCACATTTCTCTATTTTCTGTGAATGCTAAAAATGAGATTATTGAGTTCTAAGCTTCACTTTATATCCCTTCTAAGTCATTGAATATTTTGCGTGTTGGATCCCAAGAAGAAGATTAATTGCTAATTTTTCAAATGATTGGTCACTCTCAAATGGCAAAGTTCAAGCATGCAAATTTCCGAAGTTTAATGTGGCCAAACTCCAAGACGAATTTGAGTAAATCAAACACATGCCTCGTCGACCACATTCCCATGAGGGTCAGCAACGACACCGTACTCGACGACATGGCTGGTGGGCTGCCACGAGGACGAACCGCCATTAAAGATTTCCCCCTTCTTCGTCCTCGCCGGACGGAACACGCGGCCTGCGACAGTTACCGCAGAGGGACCTGAAAGCCTCACGATACCGACGGCAGCGGGCGGACCACCCATCGACGTCACGATGGCTGCAATGGTACCGCTCGTGTTCTCGACCCGCTCGGCAGCACCCGAGTCCATAAAGCGCTCGTCTTTGCCTAGAACCAGCACGGATTCTTTAGTGCCTTTAGGGACGGCATGGGGTTTTACTGGGGTTTTCGAAGAGAGAGTGGACAAGAGGAGAAGAGAGAGGGAATTGGGAATAGTGGGGTACGAGAGTGAAGCTGAGACTAAGGGCAGAGCAGCCACGGCTGGTCTCATTGGTCTCAAGGAGAAGGAGTGGCCGAAAAGGCGATACCGGAATCGGAGCGACGGGAGAAGAGCCATTGTGCCTCGCCCGCCCAATGCCGAGAGGTTGATAAAATATTAAGATTATCACCACTGCAAGAATCATGACATTGAACCGGATTTAGGGTTTATATTAAAAAGATCAGATTTTTCATAACCATTTTTAGGGAAAAATTCATATTCAAACAAGCGTTGAAACTAGTTTTTTTTTTCTATATCACGAGAAGTTTTAATAAATATTATTTTACGACTCTAAAAATAGTTAAGTTTATTTTTTATTTTTTAATTTTAAAGATAAATTTTAAGTTGAACTTCTAAACTCTTATTTAATTTTGAATTCATTATTTATATACTTGAATATATATATATATTCATTCTATTCTATTTAATTTTAAACCCATACTTGGATGTAATATGGTGTCCGGAGATTTGTTGAATATAAGAATCTAACATGAATGTTTTTGACATTTTTACATTTTGTGTGACTATGAGCCCAACAATGCTAACCGGGTAAAAAAGTGTATGCAAAAAAAATACATTTTAACAATTTTTACAGAAAAAAAATACAACCCAGTGAAGGACTAATCAAATCTAATAAGAAATTCTAACTTTTGAGAGAAGAAAGGGGAAAGAAGATAAGCAAATCTGCAGCAGAGTAAAAGGAGGCCATGGCGCTTGTCCCTCCACTGGCTAAAAAGTCATATGCCATCTTCAGAAGTCGGAGATTTGGGAATAAGGGAATTAAGAACAATATTCAGTGCTATCTAACATCACTTGCTCTTTGGAATTTTGTGAACAAAGCTTTTCCACGACATGAATGAATCTGGCTTACTTTTGCAGCAACATTCAGGAAACTAGAAGCATGATGAATCCACTTGTCTTTACTGCTAATGTCATCCATAACTGGCCACCCAGCAATGACGTGCGTGGACGATGAAGTCAGTTGGTCAAACATGTCACGACGAAGATGCCTCCATGAAAGACTTGTTTTTTGCACAAATATTAGAGAAGGTAGGTTTATCGAGGAAGATGCTTTTTGTTTATGTAAAACATGCACTGATCTAAAAGACCCAGAAGTAAAGATTAGAAGAAGGTAATAGTCACTTTTCTGAAAAGATGCACAAATATGAAGCTATTAGACGAAGAAGAGATTAAAAGTATGTATCTTGAATCTAAGGTATGTTCAGCATATTTATCTTTAAATAAAAAATATTCTCAAAAGTATGAGCTACTTCTTAGATTAAAATATGAGCCTTTTAAATTCTAAGAACAGCTTTATAATATACCAACCTTATCTCTTGAGGGTGAATGATTGTGCACCTTTTATTCTTATTTAACTTTTTTTATATCACTGCTGTTATTGACATATTTAGTTTAAGTTTCCTGCTACTCCATTGACATATTTTAGAATGATCCTCCCACCATAAGCAAAAACCTGAACCGATTCTCCCACCTCTTTCCATTTCAACACTGCCTTTCTCATCATCATCTATCGTCCCTTTTCATTTGCAAACCACTTACCATGAATCACATTGTCACGTGGCTTCTTCCAACTATTTCTATCAGAACTTGGAGGCGTAGAGCTTGTCAATCATCGGAGATCAACGATGAGTCAGAACAAGCTGTTCAAAAGCAAGGACTTAGGTGCTACTGGTAAGCTGTTTTGACTGAAGTCATTGCACATACACTGATTGTGAATTTTTCCTGAGATTCTGTCACATTCAATGTAAAGCCTCTGACTTTGTCACTGGCCTGGCTCCAAAGCACGTCCTTAAACAACAGTCATGGAAACTGTTGGTCATACAAAGATCTAGCACCATCGGTGTAATCGACTCCATCTCTCTTGTAAAGAGTCTTTTGTTAGTCTTTCCAAGTCACGGATGCCAGAAACTAGAAAACCTCATAGCAAAAACTGCTTTCTTGGTTTTTGGGGTGAATCCATTCGTTTTTCCTTTATCAATTACGCAGGATCCTGACTCATAGATGATTTTGAGACTGGCAAGAAGCCTCCTCATCTTAGACCGTAAAATCACCAGAAGAAGGTGGAGGTACATGAAATATCACCGGCACAGTGACTTCAGAACATATTGTTCCATGGATTCCATGTACAGTACTTCTGAGTGGGTACAAGGGATAGTCCAGTCTTATAATTCTACATCCAGCAATCGTTAACCAAAGGAGAAAACATAACATAGAGAAAAAGGAAAAGAGAGGAATATGTATGATAAGATGATGATAGTTCGTTTTAGTTGGGTTGGGTGTCTTCCACTGGGGGTACGGCCTGGTATCTGAACTGTTATTCAGTTGTCAAAGTTGGAAAGAAAAACTATACCTCCTGTTGCCAAACTTCTTGAACTCCTAGTATATGAAACGAGATTATGCAGTAGAATAGTTCAGTCTTGACAGTTTGCACTGAGTTTGACAGTACTAAAACTGAAGTGTGTTGCCTTTTGATATTACTGCAGTCATCATCTACTATCTTGGTCATAGTTTTACCAACATCTCATTCAATTTTATCATCGTTCTATCTGGAAATGAAAGTATAAGACTTGGTATGTAAAGAAGCTGGAGTCTTGAGAAAGCATAATTGACTGAGAATGTTTAGAACTCATATTTCATAACTTGGGATGAAGTCTCTGCTTGTAGACTAACTCGAATATAGTAGAATAAATGTCCCATCAGCAGCTGCCTAACTTCAAAATGATCTGCTTATTGGCTGAAGTTCTCCCACTTTGCTCCAACCATAGAACATCTACTTTATGTTGAAGATTGTTGTCACATAATCAAGAAATAGGATCTTTGAGTCTTGTTTAAGTTTGAGTTTGTCTTCTTAATTTATAAGTTAGTTTTTTTGACTTCTTAACATGATATCAAAATCTGTGATTGAATTTAATTTGAATCTTATTATCTTAAACTTTCTCAATATGCAAGAGATGTTAAGAGTTATTGCATGCTAAAAAAATATGATCTTTTGACTTTGTTTAAATGTAAGTTTATTCTCTTAGTTTATACTCTAACTTTTAAATTAAATTTTAGATCTTTTAATACTTTTTTTGATAAAAGTTCCTTTTGTGGAACATAGAGAATTACGCAACAGTTGTTTGAAAGTTTATATATTCAATTTTTAATCTGCTTATTATTCTATTCTTGGATATTATATTCTGGAAGAGGTCTGAATGGACCAGCTGGCTTTCTTTATGATTAAGTACAGGAACTTAAGGAACAAAACCCCTCTACTTGGGACCCGATTCATGTGGCAAACCTGGACTCTGCATGCCGCTGCCCATGTAAGGAATTGGATCAGCGATGATTAACTTTCTTTTGTTCATGTCTTATGGTTAACAGTTTTTAGTAATGTGAATTGCCTTTCTCATATTCCTCACGTATGGGTTCCAAATTTTCTAGTATAACTTTTACTTAGTCTTGCATTGCAACGTCTAGTGATGATTTCATATAGTGTTTAGTTATCATATTATGTTAAGAAACTTATTATCTAATTCAAAAATTAATTTAAAGATTAATAAAACCCTTTCTCTTATAAGAATCTTAATATACTCTTTTTGACAGCTTGAAGGTCAACCATAAAGTGAGCCTTCATCACGAGTTAAAGGCAGCTTTGTTCAGCTTCGTTTCTCAAATTCCCATTTTCATGCTCAGAAAGCGAGGCCAGCAGGACAATTTCATTCTTTCTTAGATACCCATATTGAAAAAAGAAGCATGCATTCATCAACTCCAAGAAGCATAGTCCCACCTGGTTTCGCAGAAAAAGATTGGACCTTTTGAAGCAATTAAACATATAAGGATATTTTTGTAAACCACAGAAGGTTATTGCGTTTTGAGTGCTCAAAGTGTGGACCTTTTTCTTTTCTTTTTTCCATGGATTAGGATGACACAGAATCCACTTAACCACTGATAATGGCCTTGTTACCATCACCTGCAGGTCCTTTCTCCCTTCCCATTCAAAAGCTGCAACTACTACTTTGTTCAAGCTTCTTTATTCAGGCTTCTTCAGCCATTTCTGGGGAGCAGGATGACACAGCGTCTGCAACCCTGAGAAAGATCTTGTCCTCGCCAATCAAGTTTGCAAATTTCGAAGCATGGAGCTTGTCAATCACCACCGGCCCAGGATTTGCCAGAATGAGCTGTGAAACGGCACGGAAAGTTCTGGTAAGGCATTTCATTAACAGGTAATATCATAGCATGAATTTGTTTCCTAGAAAACGTATGATTTTCTAGGTAGATTTCAGCTTGAAACTTTTCCTTACCTGAACATCTCGTTTTTGGAGACTCCCGTATAGTTCTTCTAAGGCATGAATGCCACTGGTGTCAATATCAGTAACGGCTGCAATTAACAGAAAACAGCATGGTTGTGGGTAATGTGTCGGGGATACGAGTTAAGAGTCTTCGTAAAGAAAAAGAAAAAGATTGCTTACGGGACATCTCAACTATCAAAAACTGGATTCTAGGTCGGTGATCTGCTTTTATGTGTTCTTCTTCATCTTCCAACAACCTTAATATCCTGCAACAAAGTTGAGTTAGAGCATCGTGGAAGCTACTCGAAGTCTTCCCACTTTAGCAAATTCTCGAAGTGTCGAAGTTATACTTTACCTAGACTAGGGTAGAAAAACACAGGACAGTTCAATCACAATTCTTCCAGTTTCATTCTAGTAACCTAGTCTTCCTCATGTTTTTCTGCTACCTTTTAAGGTTCTACATGTGTTATTCTCTCTCCTCTCTTATTCTATTCATTCTTGAAAGTTACTTCAGCTTCGGTTCTATACCAGTTCTAGCGTTAGTTTAAACTGCCTAGACCCAAATTAAGTCATAAGATCGGTAGCATTGAGTTCCGTATTTAAGAGGGAGAATGGCATGAACTTTGCACAAGGAAAGATCATCGTTTCTTTCTACCTTTCTTTAATGTAGTTCGAGTTGGAAAAGTAGATGGCAGAATCCACTCTCACAATCAGAACTCCTGGAATTTTAGATGCATTTGGATATTGCTGGATGTTTCTGTACACCAATGTTCCGGGTATCTTCCCAAGAATTGCAGTCCTTGGCCTGGTAACTTGTAAGAGGATTTTAGCAAAGGATATTGAAACCTGCCGCAACACAAGAGGAAGAACATTAAAATCGCTTAAGACAAATCATATCAATTCCAGTTTAATGACTTTAGGTAGACATTCTAATTCTTACTGCAATTAGGAGGCCTATCTCCACCGAGGCAAAGATTACACCAAAGAAGGCTCCAAAACAAGCAACAAAATCAAATTTATCGATCTTCCATATCAAAATTGCTGCCTTAAAGTCGACTAGGTTGATCACAGCTGAGATGATGATGGCAGAAAGAATGGCATTTGGTGTGTACTTAAAAAGCGGTGTGATGAATTCCAAGGTGAGGAACACAACGCAGGACATTATAATGTTAGAAACTGCAGTTTCACAGCCTGCCATGTAATTTACAGCTGACCGAGAGAATGAACCTGCAAGTAGTGAACAGAAATAGTCAATCAGAGGAGAATAGTAATCATTTCCATGCTACTTGGTCACATGAAGTTCTACTCATCAATCATTTGAAGTTCCGTATTTTTTGAGGCATCATATTTAATCATCTGGTCTTAAGATTCAACCTTATTTTTTTGTCACAGCTCTATAAGAGCAAATTAACATACATATTTAAAGAGCATCATCATTTGGAAGCAGTTAGGATTATAGAGCTTTGTCTGTTCTTCTTTCTCACCTGTTGCCACATAGCAGGAAGTCATCGAACCAACGATATTCATTGCTCCTAGTGCCACCATTTCTTTGTTTCCGTCAAGCTGATAGTCTTTCATGGCAGCAAATGTTCTACCAATTGCTGTGGCTTCCTGATAGGATTTCCCCCGCAAGAGAAAGAGAAGGAAATTAGCGCTAAATACAAGAATCAACGATCCAATCTCTTGATGAGGAGAGGGTTTGTGCTATGGCTCACCGTCAGTGCTATCATACCAGCCACAATGCCAATCCTAATACCTTTCCCAAGATATTTACCAGTGAAAAATATTTCAGTCACTGATGGGGGATTAATGCCTTTCTCTATATGTCGCACCTTGACAAATCAATAGAACTTGTTAGAATCACTCTTCAGCCAGAACCATTTCTATAAAAACAGATACGTTGTCCTTAGAAAACAATAGAAAAAGAAGGATGAAGGTGCTCACAATTTCTACGCCATTCTTGTCTGCACGCGTTATATATACAAAAAAGGTGGACAGAATAACAGATATCAAAGGCGCAATAGCAGGGACCCAGAAGAACTTCTTGTTCCTTTTCCCCTGCTCTCCAAAATATGAAAGAATCAGAAAATAATTCACAAGCCTTCACAACGTTCTGGGTAAAATGGCATTAGAATAAGGAGCACTTACTATGTGTTTGGCAAATAGAAGAAAACTTAAGAAGGTGACTCCAATAAGTATAGTCTGCCAGTTCCACTGCAAAATGTGCGATATAAAATTGAGTACCGGGGCTTGAAGTTTGTTTATGTTTTGAGACTCAAAGTTGTAGCAGGTCCATTTTAGAGGATTGGATTCCAGAAAATAAAAACAATTGAAGGAGACACAGAAGAAAGAGATCTTACTCCATGATTGGCTGAGGCAAAAACTGAATGCATTACAGAGATAATATCAGATTTCTTTGTGAATTTCTTTATCCCAAGAAAACCCTTAAGCTGTTGAAGGGCAATCGTGATGGCAGCTCCACCCATAAAACCAACTACGGCAGCATGGGATAAGAAGTCAATCAAGAAACCCAACCTGATAACGAAACCAAAGCCCCCGTAAAACAATCGCGATGTATAGAAGGGTTAAAAACTGCCTTTGTTATATGTGAAGATATAGTATGTAGTTACCTTAAAAAGCCTAGGGTGGCTTGAGTGATTCCAGCGAAAAAGGTAGCGGTGAAAGCAAGCCGCCGATATTCTACTGCATCTGTTTTAGGGTCGACTTCATTCTGAAGAAGGGTCCCTAGCAAGAGAGATACCACAGCAACAGGTCCTATAGCTATATCTCTTGAACTACCCATGAAGGCATATATCAAGGGTGGGACAAAGCTGGAGTCTGTAAAGACGTAGTTAAAAGTCACAACAGAGAAGCTTTATCACAGATTGTAGGAAGGTAGTTATGGGCTACAAGTTGGGTTCACAGACAGTACAGAAACTTACAGAGTCCATACTGTGGAGCCAAATTTGCAAGCTTTGCGTATCCAATATCCTGTTTAAGCGGTCAAATGAATCATTCGAGCAGCCAAAACAGGGTAAATCTCATGGATTTTCTGTTTCCTTTTCTAATTCACATGCAGTGAAGAAATTACCTGAGGAATGCAAAGACTTGCAATAGTGAGCCCAGCAATAAGATCCCCTCTAAATTTAGTTAGGTTGTAGCTTCTCCCCCACTGAAGTATGGGGAAAATGGCCTGCATGCCCAGAATGAACTTTCGAGATCCAGGTTGATCTTTGAAGGGACGTAAGGGATCATCAGCAAAGAATGTTTCTTTCACAGTAGACTTGAATTCCTGGAAGAGGTTTTGCTTCGGAGGAACTCCCACCTTGTGAATGTGCGGTATGTTCTGTGCTTGACGACCCAAGGATGACAAAGATCTGCTATCAATCTCTTTTGCTTCAGGTTCCTCTTTAGTTGAATGACCCATTGTAGGCACAGAAAATTAGCTCACCTGTAGAGTACCAAAAGCATAAAAGGATCATTCCAGGAAGATCAAAACGACCAAAGCCATGGAGGAACACCTTAAAAGTGCTGCACTAAGCTACATGTAATATAGTCTCTTTGATGTGTTCAGTTCATAAAATTGCATAATAACACGTTATAGCTCAGGATTTTACCCTCAAAGACGAGAATAGATGTCAGAAGGCTTGAACAAGCAATGTTTCAAATGCGTAGAGCCTTCTTGGTGTGGAAGAAACTGGGGGAGCTCCTCCTTATATAAGTGCTTCGAGGACTTCAGGTCAAACTCTTCAAGCTGAAACAGAGAATCATAAAAAGCACTTAATAAATGAATCCGGATCAGTTACCTGTCATATACATCCTAAAGTACGAAAGCGAAACAAAATTTTTTCTCACAGTCGACTACTGAGTTTTTGGTACCTGCCGATTGATTGAAGCAGATAATCATGTCTTCCATTACACTAGTTTTCTATTGGAGTTAAATATGTTTCTCGAGAAGGTATTGACTTGGGAGCAGAGATGGCGGTAGGTAGAAGACGAGAAACATACCCGCCTTTATAGCTCTCAGTCCCCCTTCTCTCTTTCTGCCTTCCCCCGACCTTTGAAGGAAAGGGAGGTTACAGTGTATGCAGATTGGGAAGTCAATAAAGTGTGTGGAAGGTGCAGTTCCGGTCCATCACATCCAGTGACAGAAAGGATCGATTACAGTCTTACTGTTCCCAAACTAGATTTCAGATCAGGTCCAGTGCATTCAACATGGCCCCATTTTGATGTAAACCTCTGCTAGAATCTCACTGTAACCTACATGACAATTTCCTTTAAAGAAAATTCCTGGAATTTGGATGGACCAGAAAGCAAACTGATCAAGCCAGATAACAGCATAGGTAGCTAAAGGGTATGGAATTTCGTCAGATGAGACCAACTTGTCAACGTAAACAAGGCTTTCTTTTTCTGGATGATTAATCCATTAAATCTTGGTGGAGTATAAGTTTTGCGGCACACTGACATCAATTAAGCAGCATCGAAGCATGAGCACTTTAATTTAGCGTCATAGAAAATATTCTATCCCCAAGATGGATTAAAAATGACAAAACTTGGGTTCTCATTCAAGTTACACCGGCCCTTTCGAATACATTGACAGGCAAATAGACTTGTATTTGGTGCAAGTCAGAAACGGAGGAAGAAAACGTGGAGTTTTCTCCTTTTTTGTGGCCAATTCCGGAGAATAAAGGCTGAAACAGAGCCTACCCTCACCTTCTGTCATATATTTCTCATGCAAGCCGTCGAAAGTGGGTGGTTCGATTACACCTAGACAAAGAGGTGCTTGTCACTTTTAGTCATATCCTCTGCAGGAAAGAAAAAGAAAAAGAACAACAACAACTAACAAGAAATCAAGAAAAAGGCAAAACAATTCACTGTTCTAACACAATGTGTGTGACCCATATCCTCTCATTCCCCACTCTAGATGGTCCGAGTTTTTCTCAAAAGTTCATCTCTCAAGCCATGTAAACGAGCGTCCCATAAAAGAAGATGACCAGAGAGAAAGAACCCAATTATGTCTAGATGCAATGAACCAAATATCGCTTCTGATCTCTTGCTAATCCTACTTTCTCAAAGAACAAAAGAATAAACCTACAAAACAGGGGAAGAGAGAAAGTACTGTAGTGTTTGTATGCTGAGAAAATCTGCACCAGAAAGATCGATTCTTTTTCGTTTTCTCGTCTGGGAAATGATTACCAGCACTAACTAAAAAGATGAAACCCCTACAAGAACAACCTTAACTACTTTGATTGTTCCAAAGTCAACGATTTAATGGTGAGCGCATGTGGAGCGTTCCACCTCCACCATCTGCATGAAGTGTTCCTAGCCCCTGCTTTCTGAACTGCCCTTTGGTCAATGCCCAACCTCGGGTTGACGTGTTTGCATACGGAGCCGGGGTTGAATCGGGACGTGTTCGGAGCCAGATTCGTTCGCGGTGGCGCGAGAACTTTTCAAACGCCGGCGGCATTCTTTGAGAAAATCCAGGACCGTTCTTTGCGTTATGCCGGTGTGCTTTGCATTTGAGGCTCAAAGTGGTTTCACTGCTACTAGTGAATTGACAATCTTCTACATATCAGTTAAATTATAAATATTTTTGTAAATGAGTATAATTTTCTTCTTTAAAACTTATAACAAAAATTTTATTTTGATATATTAATAACGTGAGATAACTATTATTTAATTCTATGTATGTGGACTAATTTACTAGTAACGAGATAAAATAATAAGTGACAATCATGAGATTCAATCTACGGTGAGGTGCCATACTTAAATATAATTAAAAGAAATCAAAGATTGACAAAAAAAAAAAAATGGTCTCCACTTTATATAAGGCTTCCTCCCTTAAATTTGGTTTGTTAAAAAAGAGAACACATGAGCAAATATAGAGGATTTTATGTTAAGGAAACATATGCTAAATACATAATTGTGTGTTAGACATTTCTCATCTAAGGTCAAAACATGCTAGGAAACTTATGACTTCTTTTGCGCTAATCTTTTCTCACATTGGTGTTGTGCAAGATAATGGAACTCTGATACTTGCTTTTGTGATCTTGCATTTAATGATTGGGCGTATTGAGGCTGGTGAATCACTTTAAGATAAGGGACATGAATTATCACATTCAAAATGGAATTATTGGTTGACACCTTGACAGCACTTAGATAGTAGGAGATGAATTTAAAGTTTAGGAAATGATGAAAGGAAATAAACACTTGGTCTTTGAACAATTTGCATGGAAGACAACATTTACTCTCTTTTTTTTTTATTACTTTGAGCTTATAAGATGTAATAGATTTTATTTTGACTTGATATCTTAACTTAACATTCTTTATATATATATGGTAGTATCATTCTTTCTTAATAATTAATTTAATAGATAGAGTTGGCTATATTATCACCTATCTTATTATTGGGTTTGTAGCTTTATCAGCAAGAAGAAATACACTTACAAGAGGTGGAAGCTAATTCACAATTCTTGATTCCATATCTTAAGGGATAATTGTCAAGTCCTTAGAACTTCATTTACTATCTTTGGTAATCTATTTGTGCAATTCGTCTAGGCTTCTTCACAATTACATGGAAGAGAATTGTTTAGCTAATTATAGGCATTCAGTTGTTTATAGGCAAATTTATGAACATCTTAGGTCTCTCCCAATTATTTGCAAAAGTATTTCTTTAGAAGACCAACTTGATTTGGCTTATTGTAGGCCTCCTTGACTATATTTTATACCGGATCTGTCACATGTTAAGACTAATCAAGTTAATGGTCTCTTTGTCAATAGGTCCCAGAATTCTTTATCGTTATGAATTTCTTGTAAGGGACTTGTTGATAGTCCTTGATTTTTGCTATGTTTTGGATTTGTCCACCCTTGCTCAAGGGTTGGAAAATGTAACAGTTTCATTGTATTCCCAAAAATGGCATATTCTTTTGCCCTACCTTTAATCACCCATAAAAGTTATAGGACCTTGTTTTTTGGGAAAAAAAAATCACCTATCAATATTACATTATCCCTTAATAAGAAAGATTTAACATGCGAACTTTCCTAAACTGCCTTTTTTTTGTTGGTAAAAAACAAACGCTAGAGGAAGGGAAACTGCCTTATATGCTTTGGAATTAATATTTGGATTCAAGATATTTATTTTCCTACTATTTTCTTTGGTAATTTTGATTTATTTCTACAATTAATAGCCCATCTGCGTTGACTTTGATTTTACGGCTGCTGACTTCAAGGATATTTAATTCTGTAAACCTACGTCTAATAATTCCTGATATAATCATTATCCATTATCTGTCAATCATTTTATTTTATTCTTTATGACGTAGACTTCTTGATAAGGATCTTGCATTCTCTGTGACTCTTTTAAAAATTTTCAAGTTCTTCTTCTCTTATTTTTTCTTCGAAATTCAGAAAATATTTTATTTGATGTCCGCGATCCCAATATCGTCAACAAAGTCTATAAACAATTTTTTTTTTCTCTTTATTATGATATCTTGGAAGCATATATTGACAAGAACAGTTAAATGAGCAATTATTAAATAATATGCTCAACAGACAACGGAACAATAATGCAATCAATGGGAACAATAATGCATAGAATCCATGCATATACATGCTATCAATGGATAAGTATACACCGATGATTGATTTTCCTTACGTCAAACAATTAAATACACACTGATTAAAGGAATTAATTATGGGAAGAATCCATGCATAATACCAACAATGGATGCATAAAAATATACCAATTATTGCTTTCCTAATATGTAATTAAACATTTTAATTTCCCTGCGTGTGAATGCATATCCACAAACCTCCCCTTATGTCAGCTCTTCTTTGTCGTCAAGGACTGATTCTTTGACAGATAAAACGTTGCTATCATATGCATTATATTACCTAGTAACCTTCTTAATGACCAAAAGAGTCTCTTTTGGTCAGCTTAATTGGTTTATTCCACACAAAATACAAACAAATACGGACAAGACAAAAGAAAAAGGTTTCTATTTTTTATTTTTATTTTTATTTTTACACATGAACTCAAACTCAAACATAATGTCAAACTTAAGACTTTGGTCTCAAGTTGTACCTCCTCTCAATTGACTTAGATACTTGTCAATAAAAGAAAAAAGCTTGAGGAGCCTAAATCTAAAATCTAATTTTTTTTTTAAAAATCAAGATCACCATAAATTGGGTAGACACAAGAATAATGTTTTACCTTTTCTAAGAATTAAGCTTATAGTTGTCTTACATTTTGTACTTATTAGAAACATGATTATTATGTTTAACTTTATTATTATTAATAAAACTTGAAATAAAGATTAATGCTCAACCTATAATAAATGTTTTCTTAAATTAACGAATTGTCTACTTCTAAGTTAATCTTGTCTCTTTCTAAATCAAGAATAGATGAACATTGATTCTTCTTCACCCACTTTCAATTTCTTTGGGGTTTATGGACTTCACATATTATTCGTAATGGACCAATGCAAAGTATGCATCGGTTATCCAAAAATGGCATCTTGTGCTTGATAGTGTCAAATAAAGGCAATATCTCTATCAAGTGACTTCAACAGAGAGATGCTAAGTTAAAGCCTTGGCAGTGTTGGCTTAAAATGGTAGGATAAGACTTCCAAGTTCTGATATAATATGCCATTGTGATAATGTTCTTGGTTTAATAAGACTGGTCACAGAGCAAAGAAGAGTTTGAACTGCGATGCAATATGCCATTTGATAATGGCTTTTGCTTTCAAAGACAGGCCAGACAGATTGATGTCTTTCTTTCTTTGTCTGGGGTAAATCTGGATAAGCTATAGGACAAAAAGAAAGGTGGAATCGATCAATAATATGATAAGAGAGCTTAAAAACAAAAAAAAAACAAAAACTACGCAAGGCTTGACCCCAAATTCCATCTACTTCATTGTTTAACCTTGTGGGAGAAAGATAGTTGTAAGATGATTTGAGTTTTTAGACGGATCAATGTAGAAAGGTGAATAGACAATAAAAAGGACTAGTAATTCAAATGGATAAAGTAAGTTTGAAGTACTTAGTTTAACTAGTAATTATTTATTCAATCTACAAGTCCTTGTTTCAACTCTCCACGAAATTCAAATGGATAAGAAAGTCCCACATCCTAGTAATTATTTATTCAATCTACAAGTCCTTGTTTCAACTCTCCACGAAATTCAAATGGACAAGAAAGTCCCACATTGACATTAACTAATATTTCCAACCAAACAAGACCTTCTTTTTCTCATAATCTGACGGCGAAAAAGGGAATGACATTGTTTTATATTTCCAAGATCGAATCTCTTTCAAACATGAAACAGTAAAGGACACTCCTTCCCAGCAATCATATGAATGTAATCAATAGTGTCAAAAATATCGGATGGGCAAAGGCAATATTGTCAAAGAATGTGATGTGTGAGAGACATCGAATCTTGTAGTTTTCAAGGTCAAAAGAGATAAAACAGGTTAGGAAGTGACAGAAAACAAGAAAAAAAAAAAAGCAATAGGGGTTGGCTAGTTGGCCCAAGGAAAAGGACCTACAAGTAGAGAAGATAATAAGGGTGTTTGATTCTAGTTCTTCCTAGAGAACCACAACAACATTAAGGATCAAATTTTTTCAATGCTTTTTTCTAACGTCAAGTATACTTTAGACTTAAAATTAAACGAAATAGAATGAATACTCTTTACACATTGAATATATTATAAAATTATATATCAACTTAAATTTTAATATTATGTTAAAAAGCCTAAAGTTCAATCAAAAAATTAATTTATAATTTAAAAGATTTTTCATTATTTAAATACTATCTATAAATGATATTACAATGCAACACAAAAAAATAGAAGATATTCGAACCGTGGCTTAGAAGCCCCCACGATGCGTATGCTGGAACGACTTGACAGGTAGCAAGGAAAAAGAGTTCAGCAAGTTATTCGTCGTCCTCTCCAATAATGCAACGATGACATTAGGTCAATTTTGTGTGGTAGAGAAGAGCCTTCACCAGTAGTTTTTTCTATAATGTAAACTTGCTTACTTTCTTTGTCTATGACTAAATATCCTCTCTGAACAAGTCATTTTGTCTGTTGTTAGCAGTGCACCATTTTTGAACGATGGAACCTTGTCTTTTGACTGTGACCCAAGAGAGAAGCCACGACCCGTTCCATAGTGCAGAATTTGCATAGAGAGGTTACCCTGCAAAGGACAATATGATATACATAAAATAACCTTGAATTCAAATAAGTTTGTACGCGGAAGAGAGAAAAACAGATTCTTAGTACTTGATTCCCTAAAGTTGTTGATTTTGTTCCTAATTTAGCATGCAAGAATACGATTCCCCCAGCAATATTTTATGCCCTTTTATCCAGCCTTTGCATGGATCAATAAATAATTAACTGACTAATAAGATTAGGCTAACATAACTTCTTGGATTACCGATTTACGTAAAACAGAGGACTCCAAAGTAGAATTATTCTCTTCTTTGGATGACTCTGGCTTATTCCTTTCCAATTGTCTTGTACTTTTCATTGATCAAGACTTTCAGGAGTAATTATGGTGCATGATCAGCTTCTCAGTCAGAAAAAAAGGAGGAATTAGTGTCTAGAGGCCTTTTCAAACAGAAGTACACGGCAATTGGAGTTATTTTAACCTCAATTTTTCTTGATTTTCATTGTGCAAGTTTCACTTAACTTGCACTAGCTGCGACCCATGCTTATGTAGGTTTAAGCGTGCCTATGAGGGCACGCCACTCCCCTCTCTTATGTGAAGTGGCTATCAAAAGGCCAGGAAACTAAATGAACACCAGGCGGAAACTTAACCCAAAATCCAGCACTTTTCTGTTCTTACTCTTTAAACGGTAAAGATGGACTTATGAAAGAAATGTTAATGCTTTAAATAACATACTAAGCCTTATCTTTAAAACTTTAAATACATTCCAATATGTGATAGAGTGGGGACAGTGCTATAGTATTCAAACAGTAAAAGAGAGAGAGAGATAGGATTATCAAAAGGTTTTGCATTAGTATTCGAACAGCATTGCTGACGTGCTGGGTATATAGAATGGACGCATAGGAATTTGGCGCCTTGAAAACAGTTTTCATGTTGACATAATAGAACACGAGTTGATTTAAAAAAGAAGAAGAAAAAGACTAAAATATGAACGGCTTACGGGACATGAATGCTGATCAAAGATTACTCATAGAATGCTACAAAGTTTTTGTATGAATAAAGACGTGATGAACCAGTATATGAACAAATTATCTTTTTATTAGTCCATTTCAAGAAAATAAATAATTTTTTAATCAAAGCTTACAATTCAAATGAATGATAACCTATTGTAACATAGAATTCAGGTATAGGATCTATAGGATCTCTCCATTTTTATCACTCACATGTCCTATAATTTCATCTCAAGGTTGTGGCAATAAAGTATATTAGAATATCTCATCTTGCTTACCCCTATTATATGAATAAATTATTTTTTTACAAATTAATTTTAATAATAATAAAAAACATTTTACCACCGGATCTCCCCATTGCATTCACCAACTTTTACTAGCAAATAGTAGTTTGTAAGAAATGGATACTACGGTTAAGAGTCTCCCTCTCTAGGCTGTAGGGAAAGAACTATACTCAAACTCCCATATTTTCTTCTCTGCTTACTTGGTCCTTTTCCTCGGGGTTCTTCTTCTTCTTTTTTTTTTTTTTTTAAATTCATTTCCTTCTCTTCATAACCGGTTTTACCTCCTCTAACCTTGAAAACTACAAGATTCGATATCTCTCACACATCGCATTCTTTGACTATATTGCCTTTGCCCACCCGATATTATTGACACTATTGATTATATTTATATGATTGCTGGGAAGGAGTGTCCTTTACTGTTTCATGTTTTAAAGAGATTCAATCTTGGAAATATTAGTTAATGTCGACGTGGGATTTCCGTGTCCGTTCAAATTTCGTGGAGAGATGAAACAAGGACTTGTAGATTGAATAAATAATTACTAGTTAAACTTATGCGGAAGAAGAGACTTTTACCTTAGAAAATAAGATCCCTAAGTGAAGTAACCTTTTAATTAACTTTTGAGTTAAGTCTTTGAACTTTTTAATTTAGTATCAGAGTTTAAGTTGAATCTATTCCATCTTACGCAATCTTAAGCCAAATAATGCTCAATGTGAAGGGGAAGATGAGAATCCTATACTAGAGAATAATATATTTAAAATGAAGTATAAATTAAAAGAGGATACTCTAATTCTTAAGTTAGCTTTTGGATTGGACCTTTGGACATTAGTTATTCAAACTTAATCTATCCATTTAAATTACTAGTCCCTTTCCTTGTCTATTAGCCTTTCTACATTGATTTATCTGAAAACTCAAATCATCTTATGTCCATCTTTCGCCCACAAGGTTGAAGATTGAAGTAGATGGACTTTGGAGTCAAGCCTGGCGTAGTTTTTTGCTTTTTCTAAGCTCTGTTATATCAGAATTTGAAAGTCTAATCCTACCATTTTAAGCCAACACGGCAAGGCTTCAACTTCGCCTCTCTTTGCTGAAGTCACTTGATAGAGATATTGCCTTTGTTTGTTACTATCAAGCACAAGATGCCATTTTTGGATAATCGATGCATACTTTGCACTGGTCCATTACAAAGAAGATATGAATTCTATAACTTAGAAACAATGTTCATCAATTCTTGATTTAGAAACTGACAAGATGAACTTAGAAACAAAGAACTTGTTAATCTAAGGAAGCATTTATTATAGGTTATGAGAAACGTTAGTGATATTATAAGGGAGATCCTAAACATGAATCATATACCGCAACAGGATTTCATTTCCTTAAACTGTACGACTCCATTTCCTCTTTACTACCAGCTTGTAAAGAGAAGACAACTTATCTATATAAAGGATTTCACAGTAAGTTGCTAGTAATATGAAATATTCGTTCAGCAGTTTCGGAATCCAAACAATGCAAAAGCTCGGAGGACTTATGGTTAGTAAAGAAAAGGAAAAGCACTTCAAGTCATTCTTCATTCCTCTCCAATAATGCGACAACGACTTTAGGAATGTCTCCTGGACCACAGAAGAGCAGTTCTTCAATGGTTTTTCCTGAATGAGAATTTTCTTCCTTTCTTTGTCTTTGATAGGAACCAATGATTCCCCTTGAACGAGTCATTTTACTTACTGTAGGCAGTACACCATCTTTGAATGGTTCCAGTGGAACCTTGTCTTGTCAGTGACCCAAAGAGAGAGGCCACAACCCGTTTCTTAGTGCAGAATTTGCATTGAAAGGTATCCTGCAAAGGACTTTACCATTTACATAAAATAATCTTTGATTCAAATTAAGTTTGTATGCGGAAGACAGAAAAGAAGATTCTTAGTACTTAACTCCCTAATGTTGTTAACTTTGTTCGTAATTTTGTATGTAAGAATGTGATCTTTGTGTAGTATTTTATGGTTCCTTTCCTTTGATCCAGCCTTTGCACAAAATCAATAAATAATGAACTGAAGATTATGGGCTAACATAACTCTTCCCATTTACCAACAATATAATTATTCCCTTTCCGGATGACTCTGGTTTATTCCTTTCAATCGTCTTGTCCTTCTCATTGATCAAATGCTACGTTACCCAAGAACTTTCAGAAGAATTTATGGTACATGATCATCTTCTATCAATCAGAAAGGGGAAGAAACAAATCCGTCGACATATACAAGTTCATGAAAAGTTCATCTCATGTTAAAAAAAAAAAAGTGTATATTTACAACAAGAAACAGGACGCTGACAGCATTTTTACCATGCTAGTATTCATCAGGGGACATCCTTTGCTTCTTCCACTTGTACGCCGCGTCCAATATCTTAAGACTTGCGGTCTGGGTTTCTTCTGGGAACAAATAGTCAATATACTCCTCATACCCAGCAGGCCCATCTTCAGTTACTATCGGCCTTCTCTTTTTCAGCTTCTTTGACAGCTTACTCTGGACTATACTAACGTCTCCTAACTTGCCAAAGCTACTCTCCATATTCAACCATTCTTCCAAAAGCATTGCTCTTTCTTCTTTCAGTTCAGGTGCAGAAGTCCTAAAATAGTTGATAGCTTTCTCAAAAACCCTTCTTGCACGCTGAATGCAATGTTTCTTTTGTTCTTGGTGATATTCTTCTGCCAAATCTGATCCCCCTCCGTCCTCCATAGCAGATGCCTCAAACTTGGCATAGCTTATCCACACCTTCAGATGCTTAGTTCTATCCAGTAGTCTCTCATAGAGTTCTCTGGTCCTTTCAAGCTCACCTTCTGATATTTCAAAGTCGATATATGTCTTCCACAACAACTCTGGCATATCCAGAGCTAGTTGGGTTGTGGCAAGCTCAAAAATAGCCCTAGCCCGTTCACTCTCACACAAAGATCTCTCCAACTCTGCATACTTGCTCCATGCATAACAATTCTCAGGCGACCACTCTAGATACCTTTCATATAGTTTCCTGCACCGATCTATATTTCCAAGCTGCAGCTCTATCTCAATATACTTCTTGAATATCTTATCTTTAGGAGCTTTGCCGATTGCATTCCCTAGACTTTGTCGTGCAGCCTTGAGATTCAGCTGCCGAATCTCGAACTGTGCTGCTAAAAGCCATATTTTAGCAAAAGAGAATTTCTCATGAGGAATCAATTTAAGACACTCCCTATAGACTTCTCTTGTTCGTTCTGCGTCTCCAGCATCAAGCTCCTCATATAGCGCATAATTAATCCACAAGTAAATGTACCGCTGCCAATACCGCTTCTCCTCAGCTGGAGGAACATTAGCAATGGCCCTCTCGTAAACTTCCCTAATCCTCTCCTTATTCCCAACACTCTCTTCCAAACGAATGTAATCAAACCAGTAATCATAATTCAGCGGGTTCTTCCTTACCTCGTCCTCGTATTGGAACCTTCTCTTCCCCACAATAGCATCTTCTATCCCCTCCTTATCCCCATATTGCTTTTCAAAAGCCACAAACTTCTTATACAAGTCCTCTGCCCTACCTTTCGGTATATGATCAAGCGCAAACTTGTATATACACCTTGCTCTCTCAGTCTCTTTGCAACGCTCCTCAAACTCTGCGAATGCTACGAATAATTGCTCAGCCTCCTCATCATCGGCAAGCTTCTCCACTGCCCTCTCATACACATTCCTTGTCCTAGCGACTTCGCCATTCTTCATCTCAAACTTAGCATACCGGATCCATGCTCCCACTTTTGGATGGCACTGCGCAAACCGCTCGAAGATCTGCCTTGCTGGCTCGACCTCATTGTAACGAAGCTCAAATTTGATGTACGAGAGCCAACCTTGCTGGTCCGGCATCCAATTCATCCAGCGCTCAAAGACTTGCCTGGCACCGGCAACATTGCCAAGCATCTCCTCCATGTGAACGTACTTGTACCAAAGCTGGTCTACTCTTGGCAGGAGTGACACTGCTCGGTCCCAAACATTCCGTGCATGGTTGATGAACTTGTTCTTCATCTCCACCTCGGCGTACTTGAGCCATAGTGCGTGATTCCGGTAGTCGACCTCGAGGGCACGCTCCCACACAGAGCGTGCACGATTGAAGTCCTTCTGCGACTCTTCCCACTGTGCGTACTTTATCCAAACACCAACATTCCATCGGACCCGACGGATGAGGTCTTCAAACTCCTTCCGCTTGCGGAGGCGATAATCAGCAAGCTCGGTGATATCAGTGATTTTCTGTTTCGGTGGCCGGATCTCGGCCTCCTGTCGCTCCCGAGCCTCACGAAGGATCTGCTCAGCAGTGATCTGAATCGGTGCCGGAGTTTTGTTCTTGACTCTAGTCGGCCGTGGGAGCTTAACCTCTGTATCCTTTCGGGTCAGGTACCCTAAGGTCGGATCAGCCTCCTTCGCCATTGTTGCTTGAAGAATGAATCAACCGAACCTCTTTTCCTTCAACTTGAAAAATAGCCGCTCCGAATCTCTGCAAAAGTCTGACCTCCTGAGTTTCTTCCCGATGAGAAAGCAACTCTCTACAATCTCGGTGATGCGAAGAGGCAGACGGTCGAGGTTGGCTTTCTATCCTGTTTTCGTTCAAAGTCGCTCCCAAAATAGGGTTTCTCTTTTCTCTTCATTGCCCTAGAACTAGAATTCCGAATTGCCCTAGAACTTGAATTCCGAATTGCCCTAGGACTTGAAGTCCTAATTACCATATATCTTAAGAGTCCTAACTGTATTAGGTCTTGGAGTCCTAATTACGTTAGGTCTTGGAGTCCTAGTTACCCACTAATAGGTTTGTTAGTTAGTCCAATTTTTTTTTTTTTAATGTAATTTCAAAAGTTGAGGGTTGTCTTGTCTAGACCACTATTTAATTTCTATCTTATTATGAAATGTGATTACCCATAATTAGATGCCATTAGAATAACAGATTGCCCGAAAATGAATAAAGGCAATCAATCAATGTCCTAACATAGTTTTCACTTTAAAGTGTTAGCACTGTGTTCCTTAGTTGTCCTAAATCCATTATCCGTTATAGTTATCTAGCTTATTTTTAATCTCTTTTTATTTGACATGTTTGATAGGAATAACGGTGGCCTTTTTTTTTTTGGGCATCTTCAATCACGTATGCATTCCTTGTCCTCGCAATTGACCATGATATGGAAGACAAGCATCTATTTAGTCATCATCTATGCCCTAACTATTTGGCTTTGGGAGCTCGTACTTTAAGCTTGGTGCTCTACATATTTTAGTATTTGCTTTTCTTTGTTGATTATAGAACACTTTTCATGAAGTACATCTAAGATTTTTCTCAAGTGACCTACAAAATTCAAATTTTCAAATATAAAGAACTTCTCAACTTTTGTATTAAATAGAAAAGGTTTTCAAATCAGTACACAAAAAGTACTTGGAAGCTCTCAATAAACATTCGTGTCATATTGTCTAATAGTAGATTTTGTTCAACTTGACCGAGGAGCATGATATATTTTGGTGTACTTTTGTGGTTTAGTACTGTATTTTGTTTACTCATTAGTTGTCAGTCATATACATGCAATTTTGATGAGCCCTTTGAAGATGTCATCTACTGAAAAGGGGATTATGATGTTGCTTCCATCAATAATAAGAGAGATTTTGATCTACTACAACCATATACATTCATAAATGATATGATCATCGACTTTTACATCAAGTAAGTTGAATACGTGCACTATCATTTTTCTTTTTGTTGAGACCACTTTCTTATTCTGAGCTTGATCTTGTAGTGGGATGAATTATGTCATTGCAATGTATTTGCATATTTTAGTCTTTCAAAAGTGGTTAGTTCTCAGCTTACCTTTTAAGCAGGAAATAAGCCTAGCTAAGTTACCAATGAAGCTTTATCCTTCTTTGCTTGAATTGTTTGACTGTGGTTTTTGGTCCTTCATTTAAACGTATGCAATAAAAAAAAGTAATAAATAAGTAATTATGTCTTAAGTGACTCATCGTGTTATTGGGAGAGTGGATATGCCATTCGACATAAAAAGGCCTATTGATGATTTAGAATCTTAATTTGCTGCAAGTACTTGAAGAATCATATTCAACTTGAGGAGAGGCATCGATTCCACTTTTTCAATAGTTTTTTCTTTCAGAAGTTGGCTAACATGAACAAAGACCCAATTGCTTCAGATGATAGGGCTACTTTTCTACGTGTTCGACAATGGACAAGGAAAGTTGATATTTTTTAGAAAGATTACATCTTTATTCCTATGAACTTCAAGTAAGATGAACAAAGATTACGTGTTCGGAGCTCGGAAGAATGGCGGCGGTGTCACGCCTTGTGTCGAGTCTGCTGTCGGCGCCATGTCCTTGTCCTACGAGCCCTAATCTTCTTGGGTTAGGGCAACCGCAGCGCGGGTCTTTCGACCCGCTTCAAAGTTTTGGGCCTTTGGGAAGTGGGCTGGGGAATGTGGATTTCATTTAAGTGGGTCTTGTTTAGCACCTTCGTGGGCCTTTTTTATGGGCTTGCCTCTATGCAGCCCACCTACCGTAGGATCTTAGCATCTATTAGGCAATATGGTAATTTTATGGCAGCTGGCGGCAAAAGCAGTTTTAACAGACAATTCAATCACTACGGAAGCGAACACTCTAACAGGACGACATGGATTCAGCATTGGTAATTCGAAATCCGCGTCAGGAGTTGCAGAAAAGGATTTCGAAGCTGAAAAACCAACTGAGAGAGCTGCCTGAGTTTAAGATCAGCGCTGAGGACTACATGATGCTTCACGTGTATGTATCTTTATGCTGTTTCTCCATTTTTTTTTGATTGTTGTGGTAATTACAGTATGACTACGAAGTTTGTGGAGTTTGATCTAGTGTTTTTCCCCTCATTATGTGCAGAACCGTCATTGATACGTGTCTGGAAGGTCACTCCCAGCAGCTCTACGATATGTACCGGGAGATTTTTGAAGAGTACCTAACCTTGACTGTAAGAAACATTAATTTATTTTTGTGCGATGTAGGTTACACGTTTACCTGTCAATCATCTAATGACGTTGATTGCATATTTATTGAAGTTTACATTGTAATATTCTTTACTTCGCTGCAAATATGGAATCAGGAAGCATCGGAAACACGACCTTTGCCATTTGTTCTTGTCACTACTCGTTTTACCTTTGCCGGAAGTCTACCGTCGATTAGGTCCCCAGTGGCTACCACTATATCAATGACTAAAGAATTTTTGACTCCCTTTGAGAGGAAAATTTAATGGTCTCATTGCTTGTTTAGCATTCAAGATTGGCATTATATGTCAGCATCGTTCGTTGTTTATTGTTGTTTTGGGAGAACTGTTGGGAACGTGTAAGTACCAAGATGCTCGGTATGTTTGTCAGGGCAGTATCTCTTTGTAGTTTAATAATTGTCTTATGTTATCTTAGTGTTAATTTTTTTTCTGTATTTCTCTCATGCAATCTGCTCTGATGGATTCAAGTTTTCCACAGGTATTGCCATCTATAAGAGGGAAGCATGATGAATTCTTGTTGAGAGAGCTTGTGAAAAGGTGGGCAAACCACCAAGTTATGGAGAAATGGCTTTCTCGTTTCTTCGAATTTCTTGAGCGATATTACACCCCTGAGACGTCACTTCCTGCCCTGAAGGAAGTTGCACTTACATGCTTCCGTGATCAGGTACCCCTACGTCCTTTTTCTTTCTCCTCCTTTTATTTATTTATCTATTTTTTTAAGTTTCGTGATCCAATGTGGTATTCATTTGCTCCCGAATTTGTATCAACTTAAATTACAAAGGGTGCCTTTATTCTCTCAGATCTACCAGGAGGTAAATGGAAACGTTAGAGATGCTGTAATTTCACTGGTATATTTGCACCTTTTGCCTAAAATAATAGAAGCTCTTGTACAGTTCCGAAATGAGTTTACTCATAAGCATTTTTTTTTTGTTCCAATCAGATTGATCAAGAGCGTGAGGGAGAGCAGATTGATCGAGCTCTCTTGAAGAATGTCTTAGACATATTTGTTGAGATTGGAATGGGGCAAATGGATCGGTATGAAAATGACTTCGAAGCTGCAATGCTTAGAGACGCTGCTGCCTATTATTCCCGGAAAGCTTCTAGCTGGATTTTAGAAGATTCTTTTCCTGATTATATGCTAAAAGTAAGCTTCAAAGTTCTTATTATGGGGTGGAAAGTCATTTTTTGCTGAATGTTGAATGAATTCTAACATGTGTTCTGTCACCTCCAGACTGAGGAGTGCTTGAAACGAGAGAAAGATAGAGTATCTCATTACTTGCATTCTAGCAGCGTGCCAAAGCTACAGGAGGTTTGCACTTCCTTCTGAGTATATTGAGCTTTTTGGTTTTGTAGTGTAATTGAGGGTTTTTTTGCTGCTTAATTCTTTTTCTTTTCGTGTCATTTATTTTCTTTTCTTTGTACAAAAGATTCTTGGTTCTTACACCCTTTTATTGTTATTGCAAAATGAGTAAATTTGGAAGCTGTTGTGACCGACTCTTTTTACCTTCCTTTTAGAAAGTTCAACAGGAGTTATTAGCAGCTTATGCGACCCAACTGCTTGAAAAAGATTACTCCGGATGCTATGCATTGTTTAGAGATGACAAGGTACTTGGTTATTATCTTATAATCTAAATGCGTTTGCACAAAGTATTTGCGAATCCAGCAACTCTTACTGCTTTCTTATAACTGCTTTCATCCGGGATTCGGGTGTCTAAGGTGGAAGATCTGTCAAGAATGTTCTGGCTTTTTTCTGAAATAACTCACGATTTAGATCCTGTTTCCAGCATATTTAAGCAGGTCAGTGGCTTCCAACTTGGCTCCATTCTTTTCCTTTCAGTTAAAAATGAGTCCTATGTGTCTTTCTCTTGTTAAGTATTTAAGGTTTTCTTTATTATTTTCAAATGCAGCATGTTACTGCTGAAGGGATGGCCTTGGTCAAAGTGGTAGAAGGTGCAGCATGCACTAAGAAGGTCTTTGCTTTGATTTGCTTTTTGGTGGTTCATGTTCCACTTTTAAATCACTCATTGAGTTGAAGAAATAGATACCATGTCGCCATTCCACCACCGGGGAGCTGGTACTCCTTCACACAGAGGTGTTCAAAGCACCACGTTTGTGTAGCTGATCAAAAACTTAGGGACAAACTCAATGCTTATCGTACTTCAAAGATTAGTCACTTGTCTTTCCATTTTTAAGTTTTGAGTGGGTTGCTTGGCTTACTTGATTTCTTCTTCAGTTTTTTTTCCAATTATTTAGTATGTGTCGTTACGTGACACTTGATTGGGAGCTACTGCGTGGCCTCTAGACTCTTAATAAATGTTTGAATGTCCAAAGTATTGGATGGGATCTGTAGCAGGGCAAGTCAGTTGAGAGAACCCTTAAGCTGTAATAAATAATTTTGAATGGGAGTTCTGGTAGTTTAAAGTTGAATAAGTTCCTGAGATTTGGTTGAAAAATTTGGATACATGGATATATGGAACAAAACTGATTGAGATAGAAAGGCTAGCACGACTTAGTAACTCAAATTCGCTGCATTAATGGGCTGTCCAATCACATGTTGATATATCTAGGATACCAAAAGAATAAAACATCAAGATGGAGTAAATTTTTGAAAGAACCTTAGTTGCACTGCCAATAGATTTGTTCCCATTGATAGTCAGAACAAGCATGAATCCAAAAAGTGTATGGCTGTCATAGCTGTTAGAGCTAAATTGGGTTAGGTGTGTGGTCGTTTGAAATTAAAATTACATAGAGATTTTGCTGTTATTACTCGCAGTGATTGCTATTGATCATACAACAAAACTAATGACTATATAAACAACTTGAGGGGGATGGAAGGATGTAAAGGTGTATTGCTAGCAGATTTGTTCTCATTGATAAGTATGAGTCCAGAAAGTGTATGGCTGTTGTAGCTACTAGAGCCAGATTGGCTTAGGCGTGTGATTCTTGAAATTAAAATTGCGTACAGATTTTGCTGCCATTACACACGGTAACTGCTGTTGACCATACAACAAAACTGATGACTATATATACAACCTGAGGGGGACGGAAGGATGTAAAGGTGCTAGGAGCAATTTTTACTGGACCTTTAGCAGAGAGGAGCACTTTGCTTTCTCATTGCCTTTTCTCCTTTTCCCTGGAAAAATAGCAGGAAGAAGAAAATAAAATCAGATAGAAATTCAGGCATTGTAAATTCACCTGATACCTTACAAGTGTGGTTCCTGTAGGCCTAAATTTTGAACTTCCATCAAGCATATTCATGTTGGTTACCATTTGCTTGATCATTAAATATAATGCTAGAACCACTGACCTACTGCACACTGACGTGAGGAAAATGATTTTTAGAGTGCTTAGATCATTGACTTATCACAGACCATTTCCGTTATCTCAACCATTGCATAGAAAGGGCCACCTTTTTCACATTTCTTTTAATTTCTGGTAGTCTGCAACTTTTCATTTTCCTTTTTCCATTCCTTCACAGGCAGAGAAGAAGGATGTGGTTGGTTTGCAAGAACAGGCAATTGTATGAAGCTTGTACTTGTAGAATTTTTCTTTACTGGTTCTACAACTGAAAACTGATATGGGTCGTCTCTTCAGGTTCTTGTTAGGAAATTGATTGAGCTGCACGACAAATACTTAGCATATGTGAATGACTGTTTCCAAAACCATACTCTTTTTCACAAGGTTTGTGTAGAGGCCCGAGTGTTTCCATGATCCAAACACATTTTCTGGTCTAGATCTAAATGTGCCTTATATTATTGCAGGCGCTCAAGGAGGCTTTTGAGGTCTTCTGCAACAAGGGTGTTGCTGGAAGCTCAAGTGCAGAACTACTTGCAGCTTTCTGCGATGACATTCTTAAGAATGGTGGAGGTGAGAAATTGAGTGATGAAGCCATTGAACAAACACTTGAAAAGGTCTCACCTGCTCCTGATGATTCATTCCGTTTGACTTCTAATAGACATTAAGAACTAAATAATTCTTTTTATTGCCTGCAGGTGGTAAAGTTGCTTGCCTATATTAGTGACAAAGATCTGTTCGCCGAATTTTACAGGTACATTGGTTGCCTTATATGAGTATTTAAAAAATTGGGATCATATTGACGATTATTATACTTGGATTTGCAACACAGCTGCGTGCCAAATTCCATGGATTTGTGCTCTCACTCTTCAACGATTGATTACTTATGATGTGGTATTTTGAAATTGAAAACGACATTCATGATTGCTTGTGCTTACTTTAAAATCTATAAAGTCGCAGATGATTAATTATTTTGTATGATTGCTGACAGACGGAAGCTTGCACGACGGCTTCTGCTTGACAAGAGTGCTAATGATGACCATGAGAGGAGTACTTTGACGAGGCTTAAGCAGCAATGCGGTGGTTGGTTCACCTCAAAGATGGAGGGAATGGTTAGTTGCGTTGATCTTTAGTAAACTCAAATCTCAGATGTTAGAATTTTTATGTTGGTGGATCCCAATTTTTCATCAGTGTTCCAGTCTGCTATATGGTATTGGTGGAGAGTTTTTCATTTTATGTTGCTTTCTTTCTTGCAGGTTACAGATTTAACACTGGCTAGGGAAACCCAAACCAGCTTCGAGGAGTATCTAAGCGTTAACCCTCAGAAGAATCCAGGGATTGGCTTGAACGTTACTCTGCTGAGTAGTAGACTCTGGCCAAGATACAAGTCCTTTGACCTCAACCTTCCGCCTGAGATGGTATAGAATTCCTCTCTTACTAGCATAAAAAGTTGCAAGGTCAATTGTTCTCGGAAAGTCATTTACATCCTTTTGCATTTATCCTTAGGTAAAATGTGTTGATGTCTTCAGTGAATTCTATCAAATAAGAAGTAAGGTCAGAAAACTTAGATGGATATATTCACTGGGTACCTGCAACATCAATGTGAAATTTGAACCAAAGACAATGGAACTGATTGTGACCACCTCTCAGGTGATATTCTCCTTTACATATGCTTTTTATGGATTGTGCAGTAGTTCTGGTGTGAATTTCCTTTTGCTAATGCAGAGGATTTCTTCTTCTTCTTCTTCTTGTGGGGCAGGCTTCAGCCTTACTGCTTTTCAATTCTTCAGACAGATGGAGTTATTCGGACATCATGAGTGAGTTGAACTTGACTGATGATGACCTAGTAAGAGTGCTACACTCCTTGTCGTGTGCGAAGTATAAGATTTTGAGTAAGGAGCCAAGCACGAAGACAGTATCTCCTACAGATTACTTTGAGTTTAACTCAAAGTTCACCGACAAAATGGCGAGGATCAAGGTACTCAAATATCTTCTTGCAATCGAACTTTTTAATTTACCATGGCCTGCAAAATAATGCATGCATTGCTTTGTTTGAACTGCAGATTCCTCTACCTCTCGTGGATGAGAAGAAGAAAGTGATAGAAGAAGTAAACGAGGATAGAGGCCCGGCTATTGAGGCCTCAATAGTGCGCATCATGAAGAGCCGTAAGGTTGTGGGTTTCCAGCAGCTTGTCATGGAGTGTGTTGAGCAGCTGGGTCACATATTAAAGGTTTGTGTGACACTTATCTTGATGTTCATACTTCATGTTTCTTTTAATCCGGTTTAGCTCACTTCTATGCATGAATGTGAATTTGCAGCCTGACCACAAGGCAATAAAGAAGCACATTGAGGATCTAATGATTCGAGAGTACCTGGAAAGAGACGTAGATGACCCCAACCTCCTACGGTACATCGCATGATTTGGCCCAGCCGATGATCAGATTTGCTCTCTGGGAATATAGTTTCTTTTACAGGTTCAGTTCATATAATTGCACAACAACACGTTCTAGCTCAGGATTTTACCCTCAGGGACAAGAATAGATGCCAGCAGAAGGCTTGAACAAGCAATGTTTCAAATGCGTAGACCCTTCTTGATGTGGAAGAAAGAGGGGGAGATAAGTGCTTCAAGGATTTCAGGTCAAACTTTTCAATCTGTAACACAGAATCATAAAATTTTTTCTGACAGACAGTCGACTAATGGATTTTTTAGTACCTGCCGATTGATTGAAGCAGATAATCATGTCTTCCATTATACTGGTTTTCTAATGGAGTTAGATATGTTACTCGAGAAGGTATTGACTTGGGAGAAACATACCCGCCTTTATAGCTCTCAGTGTACCCCTTCTCTCTTTCTGCCTTCCCCGACTCTGAAGGGAAGGCAGGTTAGAGTGTATGCAGTTTAAGTGTGTGGAAGGTGCAGTTCCGGTCCATCACAACCAGTGACAGAAAGGATCGATTTTACAGTCTTACTGTTCCCAAACTAGATTTCAGATCAGGTTCAATGCATTCAACATGGCCCCATTTGGATGTAAAGCTCTGCTAGAATCTCACTGTAACCTAGATGAAAATTTGCGTTAAAGAAAATTCCTGGAATTTGGATGGACCAGAAAGCAAACTGCTAAAGCCAGACAACAGCATAGATAGCTAAAGGGTATGGAATTTCTTCAGATAAGACCAACTTGTCAACGTAAACAAGGCTTTCTTTTTCTGGATAATTAATCTATTAAATCTTCGTAGGGTATGGATGTGGAAGCTATTATAAATTTTGCGGCACACTTAGCATGAGCACTTTTAATTTAGCGTCGTAGAAAATATTCTATCCCCAAGATGGATTAAAAATGACAAAACTTGGGTTCTCACTCAAGTTACACCGGCCCTTTCGAATACATTGACAGGCAAATAGACTTGCATTTGGTACAAGTCAGAAACGGAGGAAGGAAACGTGGAGTTTTCCTCCTTTTTTGTGGCCAATTCTGGAGAATAAAGGCTGAAACAGAGCCTACCCTCACCTTCTGTCATATACTTCTCATGCAAGCCGTCGAAAGTGGGTGATTCGATTACACTAGACAAAGAGGTGCTTGTCACTTTTAGCCATATCCTCTGCAGGAGAGAAAAAGAAAAAGAACAACAACAGCTAATAAGAAATCAAGAAAAAGGCAAAACAATTCACTGTTCTAACACAATGTGTGTGACCCATATCCTCTCATTCCCCACTCTAGATGGTCCGAGTTTTTCTCAAAAGTTCATCTCTCAAGCCATGTAAACGAGCGTCCCATAAAAGAAGATGACCAGAGGGAAAGAACCCAATTATGTCTAGATGCAATGAACCAAATATCGCTTCTGATCTCTTGCTAATCCTACTTTCTCAAAGAACAAAAGAATAAACCTACAAAACAGGGGAAGAGAGAAAGTACTGTAGTGTTTGTATGCTGAGAAAATCTGCACCAGAAAGATCGATTCTTTTTCGTTTTCTCGTCTGGGAAATGATTACCAGCACTAACTAAAAAGATGAAACGCCTACAAGAACAACCTTAACTACTTTGATTGTTCCAAAGTCAACGATTTAATGGTGAGCGCATGTGGAGCGTTCCACCTCCACCATCTGCATGAAGTGTTCCTAGCCCCTGCTTTCTGAACTGCCCTTTGGTCAATGCCCAACCTCGGGTTGACGTGTTTGCATACGGAGCCGGGGTTGAATCGGGACGTGTTCGGAGCCAGATTCGTTCGCGGTGGCGCGAGAACTTTTCAAACGCCGGCGGCATTCTTTGAGAAAATCCAGGACCGTTCTTTGCGTTATGCCGGTGTGCTTTGCATTCGAGGCTCAAAGTGGTTTCACTGCTACTAGTGAATTGACAATCTTCTACATATCAGTTAAATTATAAATATTTTTGTAAATGAGTATAATTTTCTTCTTTAAAACTTATAACAAAGATTTTATTTTGATATATTAATAACGTGAGATAACTATTATTTAATTCTATGTATGTGGACTAATTTACTAGTAACGAGATAAAATAATAAGTGACAATCATGAGATTCAATCTACGGTGAGGTGCCATACTTAAATATAATTAAAAGAAATCAAAGATTGACAAAAAAAAAAATGGTCTCCACTTTATATAAGGCTTTCCTCCCTTAAATTTGGTTTGTTAAAAAAGAGAACACATGAGCAAATATAGAGGATTTTATGTTAAGGGAACATATGCTAAATACATAATTGTGTGTTAGACATTTCTCATCTAAGGTCAAAACATGCTAGGAAACTTATGACTTCTTTTGCGCTAATCTTTTCTCACATTGGTGTTGTGCAAGATAATGGAACTTTGATACTTGCTTTTGTGATCTTGCATTTAATGATTGGGCGTATTGAGGCTGGTGAATCACTTCAAGATAAGGGACATGAATTATCACATTCAAAATGGAATTATTGGTTGACACCTTGACAGCACTTAGATAGTAGGAGATGAATTTAAAGTTTAAGAAATGATGAAAGGAAATAAACACTTGGTCTTTGAACAATTTGCATGGAAGACAACATTTACTTTTTTTTTTTTTTTTTACTTTGAGCTTATAAGATGTAATAGATTTTATTTTGACTTGATATCTTAACTTAACATTCTTTATATATATATGGTAGTATCATTCTTTCTTAATAATTAATTTAATAGATAGAGTTGGCTATATTATCACCTATCTTATTATTGGGTTTGTAGCTTTATCAGCGAGAAGAAATACACTTACAAGAGGTGGAAGCTAATTCACAATTCTTGATTCCATATCTTAAGGGATAATTGTCAAGTCCTTAGAACTTCATTTACTATCTTTGGTAATCTATTTGTGCAATTCGTCTAGGCTTCTTCACAATTACATGGAAGAGAATTGTTTAGCTAATTATAGGCATTCAGTTGTTTACAGGCAAATTTATGAACATCTTAGGTCTCTCCCAATTATTTGCAAAAGTATTTCTTTAGAAGACCAACTTGATTTGGCTTATTGTAGGCCTCCTTGACTATATTTTATACCGGATCTGTCACATGTTAAGACTAATCAAGTTAATGGTCTCTTTGTCAATAGGTCCCAGAATTCTTTATCGTTATGAATTTCTTGTAAGGGACTTGTTGATAGTCCTTGATTTTTGCTATGTTTTGGATTTGTCCACCCTTGCTCAAGGGTTGGAAAATGTAACAGTTTCATTGTATTCCTAAAAATGGCATATTCTTTTGCCCTACCTTTAATCACCCATAAAAGTTATAGGACCTTGTTTTTTGGGAAAAAAAAAATCACCTATCAATATTACATTATCCCTTAATAAGAAAGATTTAACATGCGAACTTTCCTAAACTGCCTTTTTTTTGTTGGTAAAAAACAAACGCTAGAGGAAGGGAAACTGCCTTATATGCTTTGGAATTAATATTTGGATTCAAGATATTTATTTTCCTGCTATTTTCTTTGGTAATTTTGATTTATTTCTACAATTAATAGCCCATCTGCGTTGACTTTGATTTTACGGCTGCTGACTTCAAGGATATTTAATTCTGTAAACCCACGTCTAATAATTCCTGATATAATCATTATCCATTATCTATCAATCATTTTATTTTATTCTTTATGACGTAGACTTCTTGATAAGGATCTCGCATTCTCAGTGACTCTTTTAAAAATTTTCAAGTTCTTCTTCTCTTATTTTTTCTTCGAAATTCAGAAAATATTTTATTTGATGTCCGCGATCCCAATATCGTCAACAAAGTCTATAAACAATTTTTTTTTCTCTTTATTATGATATCTTGGAAGCATATATTGACAAGAACAGTTAAATGAGCAATTATTAAATAATATGCTCAACAGACAACGGAACAATAATGCAATCAATGGGAACAATAATGCATAGAATCCATGCATATACATGCTATCAATGGATAAGTATACACCGATGATTGATTTTCCTTACGTCAAACAATTAAATACACACTGATTAAAGGAATTAATTATGGGAAGAATCCATGCATAATACCAACAATGGATGCATAAAAATATACCAATTATTGCTTTCCTAATATGTAATTAAACATTTTAATTTTCCCTGCGTGCGAATGCATATCCACAAACCTCCCCTTATGTCAGCTCTTCTTTGTCGTCAAGGACTGATTCTTTGACAGATAAAACGTTGCTATCATATGCATTATATTACCTAGTAACCTTCTTAATGACCAAAAGAGTCTCTTTTGGTCAGCTTAATTGGTTTATTCCACACAAAATACAAACAAATACGGACAAGACAAAAGAAAAAGGTTTCTATTTTTTATTTTTATTTTTATTTTTACACATGAACTCAAACTCAAACATAATGTCAAACTTAAGACTTTGGTCTCAAGTTGTACCTCCTCTCAATTGACTTAGATACTTGTCAATAAAAGAAAAAAGCTTGAGGAGCCTAAATCTAAAATCTAATTTTTTTTTTTAAAAATCAAGATCACCATAAATTGGGTAGACACAAGAATAATGTTTTACCTTTTCTAAGAATTAAGCTTATAGTTGTCTTACATTTTGTACTTATTAGAAACATGATTATTATGTTTAACTTTATTATTATTAATAAAACTTGAAATAAAGATTAATGCTCAACCTATAATAAATGTTTTCTTAAATTAACGAATTGTCTACTTCTAAGTCAGTCTTGTCTCTTTCTAAATCAAGAATAGATGAACATTGATTCTTCTTCACCCACTTTCAATTTCTTTGGGGTTTATGGACTTCACATATTATTCGTAATGGACCAATGCAAAGTATGCATCGGTTATCCAAAAATGGCATCTTGTGCTTGATAGTGTCAAATAAAGGCAATATCTCTATCAAGTGACTTCAGCAGAGAGATGCTAAGTTAAAGCCTTGGCAGTGTTGGCTTAAAATGGTAGGATAAGATTTCCAAGTTCTGATATAATATGCCATTGTGATAATGTTCTTGGTTTAATAAGACTGGTCACAGAGCAAAGAAGAGTTTGAACTGCGATGCAATATGCCATTTGATAATGGCTTTTGCCTTCAAAGACAGGCCAAACAGATTGAATGTCTTTCTTTCTTTGTCTGGGGTAAATTTGGATAAGCTATAGGACAAAAAGAAAGGTGGAATCGATCAATAATATGATAAGAGAGCTTAAAAAAAAAAAAAAACAAAAACTACGCAAGGCTTGACCCCAAATTCCATCTACTTCATTGTTTAACCTTGTGGGAGAAAGATAGTTGTAAGATGATTTGAGTTTTTAGACGGATCAATGTAGAAAGTTGAATAGACAATAAAAAGGACTAGTAATTCAAATGGATAAAGTAAGTTTGAAGTACTTAGTTTAACTTGTGGAAGGAAATAAACACTTGGTCTTTGAACAATTTGCATGGAAGACAACATTTTTTTTTTTTTAGAACTTTAAGCTTATAAGATGCAATAGACTTTATTTTGGCTTGATATCTTAACTTAACATTCTTTATATATATGGTAGTATCATTCATTCTTAATAATTAATTTAATAGAGAAGGTTGGCTATATTATCAACTATCTTATTACTAGGCATTCAATTGTTCATAGGCAAATTTATGAACATCTTAGGTCTCTCCCAATTACTTGCAAAAGCATTTCTTTGAGAGACCAACTTGATTCGGCTCATTATAAGCCTCCTTGACTAAATGTTATATGGAATCTGTCACATGTTCAGAGTAATCAAGTTAACGGTCTCTTTGTCAATAGGTCTTGGAATTCTTTATCATTATGAATTTCTTGTAATGGACTTGTTGATAGTCCTTGATTTTGGCTATGTTTTAGATATATCCAAATTTTTTATTATTTTTTTTTAAAAATATGGTACCCTAACAAATTTGATTAATACCAATGAGGTTGGGTGTAAGAACTATGCCTTAAATAAGTGCAAGAGTAGAATATAAGTCCAACTTTTAGAAAAGACAAAATGCCCTACATATCAAATTGTGATATAGAAAACTTGAAATGAAAGCATGAAATACACCTTTGCTCAAGGGTTGCAAAATGTAACAGTTTCATTGCATTCCCAAAAATGACATATTCCTTTGCCTTACCTTTAATCATCCATAAAAGTTATCGGACCTTGTTTTTTGAAAAAAAAAAAGAATAATCACTTATCAATATTACATTATCCCCTTAATAAGAATGATTTAACATACATAACACTTTCCTAAACTACCTTATATGCTTTGGAATTAATATTTGAATTCAAGATATTTATTTCCTTACCATTTTCTTTGGTAATTTTGATTTATTTCTACAAGTAATAGCCTATTTGCATTGACTTTGTCACCTCTTAGCAGGCTAGCTAAAGTAATGAGGTTTACCAGGTAGCTTTTTTTGCAGGTTGTCCTTTTCGTGGTTCAAACTCCGAATTTGGGGTTTGACTTTGATACCAAATGTTACAGACCCAATCACTGAGTCAAAAGACCTAAGCATATCAACATGACAAGTATAATACTATTTTAAGACCATAACACAAAAATAGTTAAATGAGCAATTATTAAATAATATGCTTAACAGACAAGGGAACAATAATGCATAGAATCCATGCACATACATGCAATTAATGGGAACAATAATGCATAGAATCCATGCATATACATGCTATCAATGGATAAGTATACACCGATGATTGATTTTCCTTACGTCAAAAAATTAAATACACAGTGATTAAAGGAATTAATTATGGGAAGAATCCATGCGTAATACCAACAATGGATGCATAAAAATATACCAATTATTTCTTTCCTAATATGTAATTAAACATTTTAATTTTCCTTGCGTGTGAATGCATATCCACAAACCTCCCCTTATTTCAGCTCTTCTTTGTCGTCAAGGACTGATTCTTTGACAGATAAAATGCGGCTATCATATGCATTATTGATATGGAAATAGAATAATTTGTGATTTTCTTTCCTTTTCTATATTTCTTTTGGTCATTAAGAAACTTACTAGAGAATATAAGATATTAGCTTAATTGACTTATTCCACACAAAATACAAACAAATAGGGATAAGAAAAAAAAAGAAAATTTTTATTTATTATTATTATTATTATTATTATTATTTTTACACAAGAACTTAAACTTAAACATAATGTCAAACTTAAGACTTTGTTCTCAAGTAGTACCTCCTCTCAATTGACTTAGATACTTGTCATAAAAGAAAAAAAGCTTGAACAACCTAAATCTAAAAATCTAATTTGAAACAAAAAAAGTCAAGATCACCATAAATTGGGTAAACATAAGAATAATATTTTACCTTTTCTAAGGATTAAGCTTATACTTGTCTTATCCTTTGTACTTATTAAAAGTATGATTATTACGTCCAACTTTGTTATTATTAATAAAATTTGAAATAGAGATTAATGTCAACTTATAGTAAATGTTTTCTTAAACTAATGAGTTGTCTGGTTCTAAGTCAATATTGTCTCTTTCTAAATCAAGAATAAATGAACATTGATTCTTCTTCACCCACTATCAATTTCTTTGGGGGTTATGGACTTCACATATTATACATAATGGACTAGTGCAAAGTATGCATCAATTATCCAAAAATGGTATCTTGTGCTTTATAGTGTCAAATAAAGGCAATATCTCTATCGAGTGACTTCATTAAAGAGATGCTAAGTTGAAGCATTTGCAGTGTTGGCTTAAAATGGTAGGATAAGACTTCCAAGTTCTGATATAATATGCCATTGTGATAATGTTCTTGGTTTGATAAGATTGGTCACAGAGCAAAGAAGAGTTTGAATTGCAATGCAATATGCCATTTGATAATGGCTTTTGCTTTCAAAGATAGGGCAGCCAAGTGTAATGTCCTTCTTTCTTCATTTGGGGTAAATCTGGATAAGCTACAGGACAAAAAGAAAAGTGGAATAGATCAATAATATGATAAGAGAGCTTAAGAAAAAAAAAAAAAACTATGCAAGGTTTGACCCTAAATTCCATCTACTTCATTGTTTAACTTTGTGAGCAAAAGATGGTTGTAAGATGATTTGAGTTTTTAGGATCAATGTAGAAAGGCTAATAGACAATAAAAGGGACTAGTAATTCAAATGAATAGATAAAACAAGTTATGAAGAGACGGAAAACAAAAAAAAGAAGTAATAGGGGTTTGGCTAGTTTGCCCAAGGAAAAGGACCTACTGGAGTAGAGAAGATAACAAGGGTGTTTGAGTCTAGTTCTTCCCCAAAGAACCACAACAACATTAAGGATTAAATTCTTTCAATATCTTTTTTTTACATCAAATATATTTTAGACTTAAAGTTGAACGAAATGGAATGAATACTCTTCACACATTGAATATATTTTAAAGTTATATATCAATTTAAATTTTAATGTCATGTTAAAAAAATCAAAAAATTAATTTATGATTTATTTTTTTATATATTTAAATACTATCTATAAATGATATTACAATGCGACACAAAAAATAGAAGATATTCTGACAGTGGCTTAGACGCCCCCACGATGCGTATTGCTGGAAAGACTTAACAGGTAGCAAGGAAAGAGAGTTCAGCAAGTTATTCATCGTCCTCTACGATGACTTTAGTTCAATTTTGTGTTGTAGAGAAGAGCCTTCACCAGTTTTTTTTTACTATAATGTGTGAACTTGCTTTGTCTATGACTCAAGATCCTCTCTGAACAAGTCATTTTGACTGTTGTTGGCAGTGCACCATTTTTGAACCATGGAACCTTGTCTTTTGACTGTGACCCAAGAGAGAAGCCACGACCCGTTCCATAGTGCAGAATTTGCATAGAGAGGTTACCCTGAAAAGGACAATATGATATACATAAAATAACCTTGAATTCAAATAAGTTTGTACGCGGAAGAGAGAAAAGCAGATTCTTAATACTTGATTCCCTAAAGTTGTTGATTTTGTTTTTAATTTAGCATGCAAGAATATGATCCCCCAGCAATATTTTATGGGTCCTTCCCTTTTATCTAGCCTTTGCATGGATCAATAAATAATTAACTGACTAATAAGATTAGGCTAACATAGCTTCTTGGATTACCGATTTATGTAAAACAGAGGACTCCGAAGTAGAATTATTCTCTTTCTTTGGATGACTCTGGTTTATTCCTTTCCAGTTGTCTTGTTCTTTTCATTGATCAAGACTTTCTGGAGTAGTTATGGCGCATGATCAGCTTCTAGAGGCCTTTTCAAACAGAAGTACACGGCAATTGGAGTTATTTTAACCTCAAATTTTCTTGATTTTCATCTTGAGAAGAAGTTTCATAAATGGGTTCCAATCATTTGTTACGTGCAGGTTTCACTTAACCTGCACTAGCTGTGACCCATGCTTATGTAGGTTTAAGTGTGCCTGTGAAGGCACGCCACTCCCCTCTCTTATGTGAAGTGCCTATAAAACGGTTAGAATCTAAATGAAAACTAGGCAGAAACTTAACCCAAAATCCAACATTTACATGTTCTTACTCCTTAAACGGTAAAGATGGACTTATGAAAGAAATGTTAATGCTTTAAAATAACATACTAAGCCTTATCTTTAAAACTTTAAATACATTCAAATATGTGATAGACTGGGGACAGTGCTATGGTATTCAAACAGTAAAAGAGAGAGAGATTGGGGGTTATCAGAAGGTTTTGCATTAGTATTCGAACAGCACTACTGACGTGCTGGATATATAGAATGGATGCATAGGAATCTGGCGCCTTGAAAATAGTTTTCATGTTGACACAATAGAACGTGAGTTGACACAAATGAGAAAAAAGAAGAAGAAAAAAACTAAAATATGAACGTCTTTCGTGACATGAATGCTGATCAACGATTATTTAGAGAATGCTACAAAGTTTTTGTATGAATAGAGACATGATGAACCAATATATGAATAAATTATTTTTTTTAGTAGTCCATTTCAAGAAAATAAATAATTTTTTAATCAAAGCTTACAATTCAAATGAATGATACCCTATTGTAACATAGAATTCAAGTATAGGATCCATAGGATCTCCCTATTTTTATCACTCACATGTCCCATAATTTCATCTCAAGGTTGTGGCAATAAGTATATTAGAATAACTCATCTTTCTTACCCCTCTTATATGAATAATTTTTTTTTTTACAAATTAATAATAAAAAAGCAACATTTTAACACCGGATCTTTCCATTGCATTCACAAACTTTTACCAGCAAATAATAGTTTGTAAGAAATGAATACTACGGTTAAGAGTCTCCCTCTCTAGGCTCTAGGGAAAGAACTATACTCAAACTCCCATATTTTCTTAAATCATTTCCTTTTCTTCATAACCTGTTTTACCTCTTCTGACCCTTGAAAACTACGAGATTCGATATCTCTCACACATCACATTCTTTGACAATATTACCCTTGGCCACTCGATATTTTTTACACTATTGATTTATATTTATATGATTGTTGGGAAGGAGTGTCCTTTAATGTTTCATGTTTGAGATTCAATCTTGGAAATATTAGTTAATGTTGATGTGGGATTTCCGTGTCCGTTCAAATTTCACGAGGAGATGAAACAATGACTTGTAGATTGAATAAATAATTACTGGTTAAACTTATGTGGAAGAAGAGACTTTCACATTAGAAAATAAGATCCCAAAGTGAAGTAATCCTTGAATTAGTTTTTGGGTTGAACTTTTAAACATTTTAATTTAGTATCATAGTTTAAGTTGAATATATTTTATCTTATACAATTTTGAGCCTAATGATGAGAGATATATATGAAAGATGAGAATCCTACACTGAAAAATAATATCCTTGAAATGAAGTATAAATTAAAGAAAGACTCTCTAACTCTTAAATTAGATTTTGGATTGGGCTTTTAAGCCTTCTAACTAAACTAAGTTATTCAAACTTATTCTATCTATCTGAATTACTAGTCCCTTTCATTGTCTATTAGCCTTTCTACATTGATTTGTCTGAAAACTCAAATCATCTTACGTCCATCTTTTCCCCACAAGGTTGAAGATTGACGTAGATGGACTCTGGAGTCAAGCCTTCGTAGTTTTTCGCTTTTTCTAAGCTCTCTTATTATATTATATGATTGATTCCTCCTTTCTTTTTGTCTTTGTAGCTTATCCAAATTTACCCCCAGGCGGAGAAAGAAGAACATTCCCTCTCTCTGGCCTGTCTTTGAAAGCAAAAGGCATTATCAAATGGAATATTGCTTAACCATTCAGAATCTTCTTTACTCTATGAGCAGTCATATCAAAGGAAAAACATGATCACAATGGCATATTATATTAGAACTTGAAAGTCTAATCCTACCGTTTTAAGCCAACAGAGCAAGGCTTCAACTTCGCATCTATTTGCTGAAGTCACTTGATAGAGATATTGCTTGTGTTTGATACTATCAAGCACAAGATGCCATTTTTGGAAAATCGATGCATACCTTGCACTGGCCCATTACGAGTAATATAATAATTCCATAACTTAGAAACAATGGTCCTCAATTCTTGATTTAGAAACTGACGAGATTGACTTAGAAACAAACAACATGTTAATCTAAGAAAGCATTTATTATAGGTTATGAGAAATGTTAGTGATATTATAAGGGAGATCCTAAACATGAATCACATACCACAACAGGATCTTATTTGTTTAAACCGTACGACTTCATTTCCTCTTTACTACCAGCTTGTAAAGAGAAGACAATTTATCTATATAAAGGATTTCACATTAAGTTGCTAGTAACATGAAATATTCGTTTAGTAGATTCGGAATCCAAACAATGCAAAAGCTCGGAGGACTTATGGTCAGTAAAGAAAAAGAAAAGCACTTCGTCATTCTTCATTCCTCTCCAATAATGCGACAACGACTTTAGGAATGTCTCGTGGATCACAGAAGAGCCATTCATCAGTGGTTTTTCCTGAATGAGAATTTTCTCCCTTTCTTTGACTTTGATAGGAACCAATGATCCCCTTTGAACGAGTCATTTTGCTTGTTGTAGGCAGTACACCATCTTTGAACGATTCCAGTGGAACCTTGTCCTGTCTGTGACCCAAAGAGAGAGGCCACAACCCGTTCCTTAGTGCACAATTTGCATTGAGAGGTATCCTGCAAAGGACTTTACCATTTACATAAAATAATCTTTGATTCAATTAAGTTTGTAAGCGGAAGAGAGAAAAGCAGATTCGTAGTACTTAATTCCCTGATGTTGTTGGCTTTGTTCGTAATTTTTTATGCAAGAATATGATCTCTGTGCAATATTTTATGGTTCCTTTCCTTTGATCCAGCCTTTGCACAAAATCAATAAATAATGAGCTGAAGATTCTGGGCTAACATAACTTTTCCCATTTACCAACAGTACAATTATTCCCTTTATGGATGACTGTGGTTTGTTCCTTTCAATCGTCTTGTCCTTCTCATTGATCAAAAGCTACGTTACCCAAGAACTTTCAGAAGAATTTATGGTACATGATCGAAATCTATCAATCAGAAAGAGTAAGAAACAACTCTGTCGACCTATGGAAGTTCACGAAAAGTTCATCTCAGCATAAGAGAAAGGCCTAGTGAGGAAAGCCCGTAGCCCAGAGTTGGCCCACCGCAATACTCTCAAGTGTCTAGAGGCCTTTTCAAAGAAATCTGCCTTCTCAATTGATTTACAACCCAAAAAACGAAAGAAATTCATCTATAATTAATCAAAATTTTATTGTAAATACAAATAGGTGACGTTAGGATACGTTTTTTCCTTGGGCATATCCATGGTTTAAGACCTGAAATTGGGGAGATTGGGTTCCTTTTATGGCCGGTCGACATAGCAAAAATCCTCTCGTTTTAACCTTTGCAACATGTGTAACAATACTGTATAAAATGCCAGTATCTGTTGCATTAGGAGTTACTTCTAACCTCAAATTTTCTTGACTTTTCATCTTGATTAGAAGTTTCTTAGGTGGGATACAATCATTTTTGCTTGTGTGGGTCTTTATAAATTTATCAAAGATTCATCTAAATTTCATATGATGTTCAACACAAAGTTATATTGCATAAAGGGGTTTTTATTGGACTTCCTTTTATGTCCAATATTATCAACCTACTTGAATACTGTATTTATTATATCTAGAAGTGCTTTTTTTTTTATATATATATATGAGCAATTTTAAAAGAGAGTCTTTTAATATAACATTAGAATCTTTTGTATGTGTAACTTCTTATTGTTCATAAATTGTGTTCTTGTAAAATGTATTTGCCCACATTTAAAATAAAAGGACATTTGGAAATTAATTTTAGTCTTATATTTTTAATATATTAACATGTTTTGTTTTTTATATATAGAACTATCCAATATTAAGCGAAGCATCAAGCTTTGGAACAATATTTCCTCTCTCTCTCTCTCTCCCTCTCCACACCTTAAATGATCCAAACATGTCCTAATCTCATCTTTCTTTGCCTCTTTTTTTGGTGTATTATTTTCTTCTTTTGCTAGGAAACTAGGAGGTTGGGTTTTGGTATTTCTTTTCTTTTTATCCTTTTTCTATCTTCTCTCTCCATTGTAGGGATTTTTTTTTTGTTTAGAAGTGTTGGGACACCAAAATATTTGTTGGATAAGATGGAAAATAGTTACTAATAAAAATAAGTGAGGCTCATAATTTAACGAGGCTTTTGTGGAAAGCTAATGTACTGAAACTCTCATGTTTACGAAGAAAGAAAATATTTGTTGGATTATATCTGGTTAGATATTGGGAAGAAATGACTGACAATGGTAATGAAAAATGTGCCTGGAAACGTGAAAAGATGGAGCTACAAAAACGGCGTGCAAGTATTACAATTTCAATACTTGATTACTAGATTTTTAATATTAAATGACTACTATCTAACAAGCAACGAGTGTTAGAAGTACTTAAGTCAAGAACCTAGGCCCTTTAGCCTCCTTTGTGTAGTGCATTTCGAATATAAAACATTGACCCCATCCACCCAACATGACAACATTTAGTAATAGTTTGATTCTTTTGGGACCCTTGTTTATCTCCATAATGTAAATATCATTTCTTTTCATGTCTTTTTCTAAAATTTATCTCCATAATGTGTGCCTGTTGAATCATACACAAATATTCCGATGTCTGAGTGTATGCCTTAGGGTTTATAGTTGTATTACAAAACTTTTTGATCATTTGTTATGTATATTAATGAAGATAATACAAGTAGGTTTACCTCGTACCTGATGTAATTTAATCTCGACAGCTAGGGTTCTTCTGGCCAAAAATATTTTTTTACAAGGAACATTGAGCAAACTCAGCCCTTGTAATTGATCCACCCAAGATTTATGCCAACTGCCTCTCTTTCTTGTTGGACAAAACGATGTCTGCGATAAACTAGTACCTAATATTGGTAAGACTGGATCAGTTGGATAAGGAATAAATACAAGGAAAAGCCTCTATCTATGACTTTAATTATATAGAAATGACTTGCAAACAAGGCAAACCCTCACTTGATGTGGGTTAAATCGACAACCTTCAAACTTTATAGCTTTTGATTGAAATTCTGTGTGTAATAATACATGTACTTTTAGTTATTTTTGTTTCCTAAGAAGCTAGAAATCACCAAATAAGAATATCCGAATTTGAACAAGAATAAGGTTAGCAAATATTAAACCTAATGTTAAAGATGTTAGTTTGTTGAGACACTCGCGTTTTGCATCCGTCGCCCTGACTAAGACACCCTATCAGGCACAGAAGATAAGAAACTCATTGACGTTGCCTTACAACAAGGGTCTAGGCCACTGCCATATGACCAGATGAGCAATAGAAACCAAAATTGGAGAATCGCAGCATTAGACAGTGGGTGCTTAGGCAAGGCCATTCTTGCCTTTGATGACAAATTCTGTCATTGATACATCCACATTCCAACTGTTACTGTTCCACCAACACTAAAGGGATAGGCAAGGATTAAAACTAACAAGATTTAAAAAAAATTAAAAAAAAAATTCCTCATGATTTCATGTAATTGTCAATTCTCATACACTCATTTTCAACTTGTTTCCCCATACAGCTTTTGGAGTTCCAACAATATAGGGACTCTATATTTCATCTTCGGTGCCATTGCTGGAGTGATTGTGCTGTTGTATAACCTATAGAATTTATATATTAATATGAACACAAAAGATTGTTTTAGTTAACATAGGATGGTCAATAGAAGCCAAATTTAATAAAGCATGAAAAAATTTCATTGTTTATTAATATCAAAATTAGCATTGCTCAATGTTAACAATTTCAAAAAATGGAACTTGACTACATTAGTTCTTTTTGTCCAGCATATAGTATGGCTACTGATTGAAGCTTCGAACTGGCATTTAGGAAAATGGATGGTTTTTGAAAAAAAGGAAAGAGACAGGAAAACTATAGATACCACATAAGAAAGACCCAACCAATCAATGATCATTCACTTGCCACATAAAAAACTCCTCTTAAATATCCTTGACACTTTTTACTGCACAAGTTATTTACAATGGAAAAGCGGGCTGGGGAAGAAATGCCTATAGAGGTCATTCACTTGCAGCCTAATCAATTTATTAATTCTTCAAAAATAAAATCAAGACAACGGCACGAAATGATATTCATGTGTGGGGCAATTGGGTTTTGCGTCCAAATTCTGAAGTTGTTTTGGCTACCTTGACACAACCAATAGAGCAACGGCAAAACTAGAGACTCAAAAATAAACTTACAACTTAAAAAATAAAGTTGAACGCACTTGATTGATAAACATAACATAAATTGCACTAATACCACAAATAACTGGTTATTAAATCAAAAGCAAGTAGACAAGAGCCTTGTTCTTACCATTTCGAAGTCTTCAAACTCTTCTTCATCATCATCATAATCAAACTCCTCTTCCATCGTGTCAGAACTTTCATTCACAAAACGCAGCCACCGACCATTTTCAACTTCACGACAATTAGGGCATTCCATAGCACCTTTCATGTTATATGCAGAACCAATGCAATCTGGAAAAGAGAAATGAGTAAACATCAATAAAAGAAGAAAAGCTACATACTCAAGTAATAATATATCACAACTTCTGAATCAGAAGCTTACACCTTGATATCAACTAATATACAATTGCCATAACAATATACTAAAGCCCATGCCTTCCGAATAGGTTAGTAAGCCTTGGAAAACTCGGGCATTCTCTACCAATACAGAATTTGGTAAAACAATTATTTATTTAAATTCATATTCTTTAATAAATATAACAGCAGCTGAAAGTGCATTACTAGAAATTGGAATACCACTAAAAGTAGACATTGCAAGAGATTCTGCATCTGCTTCTCAAAATAGATGCTAAATATCATAAAAGATTTAACCAACACTGATGTATTAAACCATAATTGCCCTAACTACGCATAAAGTGACTACAGAAGGGTGGGAAAAAGAAAAAAGGATCATGTCACTGAGAACAAGAAACTGGAAAAAAGATAATTTAATTCCCAAGAATAATTGCCATGACATAATCTCGAGTTTACATACCATCTTTATCCGTGGGTATTCGCCATTCTAAACTGGTACTACACATAATACGACTACAGAATAATTGCCACAGCATTTTTTGTATATTAGAGTCACTAATCGCTAAGTCATATGCCCTTCTAAGTGGATTATCAATTACAGTACCATCTTTTCCTAATTGCTACATCTAGTTGTTAATCATGAACATCAAATAACCTGATCTACCAGAGAACAAATACTTTTTACCATTTCGGCCATTCTGTTAAAAAATCAATCTTAACCTATATAGTTTCACATTTCCTAACTTCGAATACAACTAATCAGGAGCAGAATACAATAAGATAGAATGGAGACCAACAGAGGAAGGGATAAAAGGCACTGGAAAACGAAAGCTACATGTGTCTGTTCTTTTGTGTGTGTGTGTGTGTGTGTGTGTGTTATATAAAGAAAATAGAAGCTCCAATATCTGAGTAAAACAGAGTCAAATCAAAACGGGCTCAACGAAGTAAACAAGACAAAAATTCTGGCAAGACAACAATCCTTAGCCTTCAAGTATTTGTAAGGTTTTGTAATCCTTTCAATAGGACTAATTTCGTGTTTCATGCATACACGTCGTAATTGACAATCCCTCCTTCAAGACAGGAAATGTAGCGATAGTAACTTCACCATTCTCCAGATTACAGAGAGGTTTACCAGCGGTTTCCAAAAGAGGAGCAAAGGGGATAATGTATAATTTGCCCGAATACCTTCACCATACAAGCGCGAGTGCTGCATACACAAGCGCACGCGTTCATGTGGCTACAGTCACAGTACCCAGACAAGAACTAGTATCACAGGTTTTTTTCATTTTAGAAAAACCAATCCATCTAATAGCTTAAAGACTCACATTCCCTGTAAAGCATGCAGCCGCGCAAAAGAAATCTAAAGAAGAAGAAAAAGACGAATAGGAATGTTCAGAACCATATAGTTCAGAACTAAAAGAGGTTCAAATTCAAAACACTAAAATCCCCACTCTTTACTCTAGCAAGTATAACTAAGAATAAATAATCTGATTCTTTCAGTATAATTTATTTGTAAGATTTATAGCATGCTTTTTGTGTTTACCAATGCTTAACGTTTTGGTTTAGTTAGAATTAGAACTAAGGCAATTAGGAACCATAAAGGTCCAAGTTCAAAACACCAAAATCTCCACTCCTAATGCTTATAAAAGAAAACAAAAACACTTTAACATTTGGATTAATGAAAAGTATTTTAGTAAAATACACCATTTACAAAATAGGCTCCCCAACCATGGCAAATTCTCAGAATCTATATTCCTAGGCATTCCCCAGAGACTCAAATTCCCTCAAAATTCTGGTAAGAACTGACTAGCAGATTAATATTTCAATTCACCAAGTTAAAAAAAAACATGTATATTTACAACAAGAAACAGGACGCTGACAGCATTTTTACCATGCTAGTATTCATCAGGGGACATCCTTTGCTTCTTCCACTTGTACGCCGCGTCCAATATCTTAAGACTTGCGGTCTGGGTTTCTTCTGGGAACAAATAGTCAATATACTCCTCATACCCAGCAGGCCCATCTTCAGTTACTATCGGCCTTCTCTTTTTCAGCTTCTTTGACAGCTTACTCTGGACTATACTAACGTCTCCTAACTTGCCAAAGCTACTCTCCATATTCAACCATTCTTCCAAAAGCATTGCTCTTTCTTCTTTCAGTTCAGGTGCAGAAGTCCTAAAATAGTTGATAGCTTTCTCAAAAACCCTTCTTGCACGCTGAATGCAATGTTTCTTTTGTTCTTGGTGATATTCTTCTGCCAAATCTGATCCCCCTCCGTCCTCCATAGCAGATGCCTCAAACTTGGCATAGCTTATCCACACCTTCAGATGCTTAGTTCTGTCCAGTAGTCTCTCATAGAGTTCTCTGGTCCTTTCAAACTCACCTTCTGATATTTCAAAGTCGATATATGTCTTCCACAACAACTCTGGCATATCCAGAGCTAGTTGGGTTGTTGCAAGCTCAAAAATAGCCCTAGCCCGTTCACTCTCACACAAAGATCTCTCCAACTCTGCATACTTGCTCCATGAATAACAATTCTCAGGCGACCACTCTAGATACCTTTCATATAGTTTCCTGCACCGATCTATATTTCCAAGCTGCAGCTCTATCTCAATATACTTCTTGAATATCTTATCTTTAGGAGCTTTGCCGATTGCATTCCCTAGACTTTGTCGTGCAGCCTTGAGATTCAGCTGCCGAATCTCAAACTGTGCTGCTAAAAGCCATATTTTAGCAAAAGAGAATTTCTCATGAGGAATCAATTTAAGACACTCCCTATAGACATCTCTTGTTCGTTCTGCGTCTCCAGCATCAAGCTCCTCATATAGCGCATAATTAATCCACAAGTAAATGTACCGCTGCCAATACCGCTTCTCCTCAGCTGGAGGAACATTAGCAATGGCCCTCTCGTAAACTTCCCTAATCCTTTCCTTATTCCCAACACTCTCTTCCAAACGAATATAATCAAACCAGGAATCATAATTCAGTGGGTTCTTCCTTACCTCGTCCTCATATTGGAACCTTCTCTTCCCCACAATAGCATCTTCTATCCCCTCCTTATCCCCATATTGCTTTTCAAAAGCCACAAACTTCTTATACAAGTCCTCTGCCCTACCTTTCGGTATATGATCAAGTGCAAACTTGTATATACACCTTGCTCTCTCAGTCTCTTTGCAACGCTCCTCAAACTCCGCGAATGCTACGAATAATTGCTCAGCCTCCTCATCATCGGCATGCTTCTCCACTGCCCTCTCATACACATTCCTTGCCCTAGCAACTTCACCATTCTTCATCTCAAACTTAGCATACCGGATCCATGCCCCCACTTTGGGATGGCGCTGCCCAAACCGCTCGAAGATCTGCCTTGCTCGCTCGACCTCATTGTAACGAAGCTCAAATTTGATGTAAGAGAGCCAACCTTGCTGGTCCGGCATCCAATTCATCCAGCGCTCAAAGACTTGCCTGGCACCGGCAACATTGCCAAGCATCTCCTCCATGTGAATGTACTTGTACCAGAGCTGGTCTACTCTTGGCAGGAGTGACACTGCTCGGTCCCAAACATTCCGTGCATGGTTGATGAACTTGTTCTTCATCTCCAACTCGGCGTACTTGAGCCATAGTGCGTGATTCCGGTAGTCGACCTCGAGGGCACGCTCCCACACAGAGCGTGCACGATTGAAGTCCTTCTGCGACTCTTCCCACTGTGCGTACTTTATCCAAACACCAACATTCCATCGGACCCGACGGATGAGGTCTTCAAACTCCTTCCGCTTGCGGAGGCGATAATCAGCAAGCTCAGTGGTATCAGTGATTTTCTGTTTCGGTGGCCGGATCTCGGCGTCCTGTCGCTCCCGAGCCTCACGAAGGATCTGCTCAGCAGTGATCTGAATCGGTGCCGGAGTTTTGTTCTTGACTCTTGTCGGCCGTGGTAGCTTAACCTCTATATCCTTTCGGGTCAGGTACCCTAAGGTCGGATCAGCCTCCTTCGCCATTGTTGCTTGAAGAATGAATCAACCGAACCTCTTTTCCTTCAACTCGAAAAGTAGCCGCTCGGAATCTCGGCAAAAATCTGACTTCCTGAGTTTTTTTCCCTTAGAAAGCAACTCTCTATACAATTTCGGTGATGTGGTTTCTCCGATAAAATAAGGTTTTCTCTTCGGGGATTAAATCTTCTCAAGGCTAAAAATAGCTTATGTAAGCATGTAGTCCTAATTGTACTAGGTCTTGAAATCCTAATTGTATTAGGTCTTAGAGTCCTAATTGTCCACTAATAGATTTGTTAGTTAGCCCAATATTTTTTTTTAAATGTAATTTCAGAGGTTGAGGGTTGTCTTGTCTAGACCACTATTTAAGTTCTATAATATTATGAGATGTGATTACCCATAAGCAGATGCCATCATATCAACAGATAGCCCGAAAATGAATAAAGGCAGTCAATAGTTTTCATTTTACAGTGTTCGCGTTGTGTTCCTTTGCCGTCTTAAATCCATTACTTGTTATAGTTGTTATATGGCTGATTTTTTGTATCTTTTTGTTTGATATGCCTGACAGGAATAGCGGTGGCTTTTTTTTTTTTTTTTTTAAATCACGTCTGCGTTTCTTGTCCTTGCAATGACCATGATACGTAAGACAAGCATCTACATAGTCATCATCTATGCCCTAACTATTTGGCTTTTTGGAGCTCGTACTTTAAGCTTAGTGCTCTACAGAAGGGAAAAACACAAGCATCCACAATCTCGGTAATGTGGAGAGGCAGACTGTCGAGATTGATAAAGGCTAAGCTTGAAGTCCTAATTGCACTAGGATGTTGAAGTCCTAGATGCACCTGGAGTGGACCTTCTTTTTAAATTATTAATAAACTAGGCCCGATCCTAACACCCAAAGTTATAGGTCTGGACCGCGCACAGTACCATGATCCAGATCTGCAAGGGATCACAGCCCACCCAAAAGATGAATCGGGGGAATCTATGATCCCCTTTGAACGAATCATTTTGCTTGTTGTAGGCAGTACACCATCTTTGAACGATTCCAGTGGAACCTTGTCTTGTCTATGACCCAAGAGAGAGGCCACAACCTTTTCCTTAGTGCAGAATTTGCATTGAGAGTTATCCTGCAAAGGACTTTACCATTTACATAAAATAATCTTTGATTCAAATTAAGTTTGTAAGCGGAAGAGAGAAAAGCATATTCTTAGTACTTAATTCCCTAATGTTGTTGACTTTGTTCATAATTTTGTATGCAAGAATATGATCTCTGTGCAATACTTTATGGTTCTTTTCCTTCCTGTGGTTTATTCCTTTCAATCGTCTTATCCTTCTCATTGATCAAAAGCTACGTTATCGTAGAACTTTTAGAAGAATTTATGGTACGTGATCATCTTCTATCAATCAGAAAGAGGAAGAAACAACTCCGTCGACATTTACAAGTTCATGAGAAGTTCATCTCAGCATACGATGGCTGACCAGAGAAAGGCCTAGTAAGGAAAGCCCGCAGACCAGAGTTGGCCCACTGCAATATTTTCAAGTGTCTAGGGGCCTTTTCAAGGAAATCTGCATTCTTAATTGATCTATAACCCAAGAAACGAAAGAATTTCATCTATAATTAATCAAAATTTTGTTGTAAATACAAATAGGTGGCGTTAGGATTCGTTGTTTCCTTGGGCATAGCCATGGTTTAAGACCTGAAATTAGGGAGATTTGGTTCCTTTTATGGCCGGTTGACATAACAAAAATCCTCTCGTTTTAACCTTAGCAACATATGTAAGAATAATGCTAGCATCTGTTGCATTCTCTAACCTCAAATTTTTCTTGTCTTTTCATCTTGATAAGAAGTTTCATAAGTGGGATACGATCATTTTTGCTTGTGTTGGTCTTTATAAATTTATCAAAGATTCATCTAAATTTGGTATGATGTTCAACACAAAGTTATATTGCGTAGGGGGGGGTTTTTATTAGACTTCCTTATATGTCCAATATTATCAACCTACTTGTATATTGTATTTATTTATATATAGAAGTGTTTTTTTTTTAATGATCAATTTTAAAGAGAGAGTCTTTTAATATACAATTAGAATCTTTTGTATGTATAGCGTCATATTGCTCATAAAATGTGTTCTTGTAAGGTGTATTTGCCCACATTTAAGATAAAAGGACATGATAAAATTAGTTTTGGTCTTATTTTAGTAATATATTAACATGTTATGTTTTTTATATATAGAACTATCCAATATTAAGCAAAGCATCAAGCCTTGGAACAATATTTCTTCTCTCTTTCTCTTTCTCTCTCTTTTTCACCTTAAATGATCCAAACATGTGCTAATCTCATCTTTCTTTGCCCTTTGTTTTGGTGTATTATTTTCTTCTTTTGCTGGGAAACTAGGACGTTGGGTTTTGCTACTTCTTTTCTTTTTATCCTTTTTCTTTCTTCTCTCTCCATAGCAGGACTTTTTTTTTTTCTTTTGGGTTTAAAATTGTTGGGGCATCAAAATATTTGTTGGATAAGATGGAAAATAGTTAGCCAATTTGATAAAAATATGTGAAGCTCATAATTTAACGAGGCTTTTGTGGAAAGCTAATGTACTGAAATTCTCATGTTTACGAAGAAAGAAAATATTTGTTGGATTATAACTTGTTATGATATTGGGAAGAAATGCTGACAATGGTAATTCAAAAATGTGCATGAAGACGTTAAAAGATGGAGCTACAAAAGCGGCGTGCAAGTATTACAATTTCAATACTTGATTACTAGAATTTTAATATTAAATGACTTCCATCTAACAAGCAACAAGTGTTAGAAGTATTTAATTCAAGAACTTAGGCCTTTTTCCCTCCTTTTTGTACTGCATTTCGAATATAAAACATTGACCCCATCCACCCAACATGACAACATTAGTAAAATCGGTTTGATTCTTTTGGGACCCTTGTTTCTAGGCCATTATATTTTTGTTGGGTGTCAAGGAAGTAGCGGTTATGAATTGGTTGATTCACTCGTTCTGCGTGAGGTATCCTGAAATAAGGAAAAAAAAATTGGATGATTGGAAGACGTGAGTTCTCTCTGAAGCAGGAAGAACTACTTTAACCAAATCAGTCATGGGTTATGTCCTTTCCTAAAGTTTCTTTTTTCCCTGCAATTAGGAGGAAGTTTGGTTGAGATTCAACAAAAACACAAAAAAGGGGAAAATAGAGAGAGAGAGAGAGAGAGAGAGAGAGAGAGAGAATAGAAAGAAGTTCATGTATACCTTTAAAGCATTGAAAACAGAGTGATAAAAGTTTTTTGTTTGATAATCTTTTTTTAAAAAAAAAACAAGAGATCTTTTATTTTTTTTAGTTGAATTTTGTATAAAGTTAGAATTTCTAATATGATTAGAGTTCAAGGTTCAAGTGTAAAACCTCTCCAATGATGAACAAAGAGTCATCTAGGAAGTACTTTTTCATATTTGAGATGAAAGGGCATGTTGAAAATATGAGACTAAAATCTCATATTGCCTACATTTCATTTGTATATCCTCTTTAAAATGGAGGAGAAACCCTACTCTTAAGTTGATTTTCAAGTAAAATTGACCTTTCAAAAAAATGTAGTGGTAAGAAAAGTACACTAAGAAGTGTATGTTGTCAATAGGCCTTATTTCGATAATAGCATGGCATCAGGGTTTTAGTCCCATATGAGATTACATAAAGAAACCGACTTATCATCAAAGGCATCCTTTTGAAATGCCCCATTAATTTGGAAGGCATTATGATAACAATGGACCTAGTGGGAAAGGCAACCTTAAAGGCAATGTGCACAAAGCTGCTGAGCTCTTTGACACGAAAATTGCAGACCACGTTCTCAGTGCTCATCTCCCTCACGCCACTTCCTAGGACACCTTGATCTGGCTTCTGGATTTTACTTGATCCATATATCCTTTATTTGGCTGACAGGATAACATCATGAAGCATGGTTGACAATCTCTTCCCCACATAATAAACAAGACTGTCAACCAATTTCTACTATTCAATTTTGACGTACTCGTCCTTATGAATTCTTAATGATAACAGCGATCTACAACGACTGCACCAAAATAACTTCACGCTTGAACAGTTAAATGGCCACCCCATAATCCCTCTGTCGAGGAAGTAAACCACCCTTATTGTCGTGACTGAAGCCATAACTCTTGATTTGGACAACCTATCTTTGAAAGGGATGCCCTTTTTGTCTTCTCTTCTTGTCAAAATGTTAACGTTACAACTCAAGTAACTAAGTGGAATGCCTCATCGTCATTGAAGCCACCAATCTAGGGTTGGGATTCCTATTTCATTCCAGTATTGGTAGTCAACTTGCAAATTATGTCTTCATAATTTTTATTGGAGACTAAATATTAAAAATAAAATAAAAACCTTTCAAATTATGAGCTAGTTATTGGGTTGAACTTGAAGCTTATTTTTTAATATAATATTAAAATCCAAGTTGATTCATTATAATTTATATTAATTTTTGTTCCTTAAAACATGCTCAATGTACAAAAAATATCCGTTCCATCTCATTTAAGCTTGAGTTTACATTCCAAAGGAATTGGAATTGTATACCTCCGCCATATTACTACACCACTCACGTCATTATTTATAAATTGGTTTCATAATTTTTCAAAGGTTATACTCGTGTTTCATGCCCGATTAATGGTAATAAAATCTAGCATTTGAACAGAAAGTCCAGAAGTATATAGTATTCTCGAGACATATCCCTTAACCACAAACTCACTAAAAAGAGTACTTTAAGATACTAGAACCGTGCAAGTGTATGGGACCCCTAACCAGTGGTTCAGAAGCAAAGAAGCCACTAGAACTCATTGTCTATCTCACAGAATGAATATCCCCCTCATTCCAAAGTCAACTTGAACTTGATCCGGAAATATGTCGAAGTTCCAGGGATGCCGACTTCCACTTGAGCACTAATCGATTGCAAATAAAGCATCTTTGAAAGTTTGGGAATGCAGAAACCCACGTTACGTGATCATCCCAGAACCTGTCTTTTCATGATGTAAAACCTTAGAGCAAGTATCTTGCTATGCCACGAAACTGAAGCAGATTTGACAGGAAATGGTTCTTGCATGCCATCTGAAAATGTGGATAAGAAGGAATCCACGTAAAGATCCTCCCCGAAAAAGAAAAGGATGCGCTTTCAAATTAGAGGCAACAGAAGGAAAGTGGTGAAAAATTCAGGGATAAAGCCAGTGGACAGGCTTGTTCGATGGTAGGGATGGGATTGTAGTGGCTGCATTTTTCCACCGCCATATACTGTTGGTGAGACCCCATGAATTTTCATTGAACCCCAGGGGACCAGAGCACAAAGTAAGCCCACCTCCGCCATCCATCTATATGCTTGCAGATATGAAGTGGGCACACCATTTATATTCCTGCATGTGATGTGTTGCAGCTTTATTCACATGACCAAACCCAATTTGATGGGTCTGCATGGCTCTCCTATTTGAAAAAAATGCTATGGTTTTTGTCAAATCGAATGCACTTTCTTGGCTTTGCCATACTTCCTCACTTGGTGCATGCTTTGCTTGTAGTTTTTGAGGCTCCATGGCTATATCAAACAAGTTTGAAAATTCATTTTTTACTTTAAATAAATTTATAAGAAGAATAATCAATTTTTTTATATGTAGAAGATTAACTTCTCTGCGTTAGCATCAAGAAACTTTTGATACTGAAGGCTTGCTCGGCACATCCCCACTTCCCCATCGTTCACCTGGGGACCCATGTCAAGCGAAGAGACAGGAAGTTCAGATGAATCGACTGAGCCTGTGAACGTTGTTTCGGTGTCTCGGTTGATCAAATAAAGACTTATAGCAAAAGACAAAACAAAGGATAGTGGGGAAGACCCCCGACTCTCTGTGCTTGTTCTTTATATATTTTGATCTATGATTGATAGTGGGGGAACCACGGAGTTTCTAACAATCACTTTACAGGTTAGATCTGTCATAAACAATTCTGGTTTATTTAAGTTCTTTAATCATTTAAAGTTCACCTACCTTCGATCTCACTTTTTGTGTAGATACCTAGAAATATGTTCTTTCGCATGTTTCAATTGCTGTTATGATCTGTGGGGGCAATCCCAAGGGTCTATCATAACCTTCCAAATTAAGAAACAAAGCCACAAAGTTTTCATGACAATTCTAAGAACTACATAATACACAAAAGAGGTTCATTTTATATTCTCTTTACATGTTCAAGTGATTTTTTCTTTTTATTATCAATTTTAAGAAAATTGTGTCTTTTCTAACATTGTATTAAGGTTTAAGATTAGATATAATAACTAATCATTCATCTATTATGTCCTTATGATTTCTTATCGTTACTTATGACAATTACTAGTGGACAAAATTCTTGTAACTTTCTTGTATTTGACTGAGATGATATGTTAAAAAATAGTAATTGTCCTACTCTAATTCCAGTTTTGATCTCTTAATGACTAATTTTAATGCAGGAAATTGATCCTTTGTAACCCTTAAAATGAGGAAATTTGCAAACCTCAACTGGTTTAATTCTAATATCAAGTTTTTCTCAGTTTCTCTAAGAATTACGTTCATCAACTTCCTCTGGAATCACTTACTAACATATTATCCCTTGCTTTAAATTCAGCACACGATCTTTGATTCTAATATCAAGTGTTTGTGGTTGTTCACATGATGGAATCACGACCTTCGCAATAGTCTTGCACAAAACCTCAAAATGATCAATGCTTTGTCTTGTGCACGATCTTATCTGCCATTCTATAGTTTCTCCTGTGAGTTTTAGTGATTACTAGTGCAATCACTTCCCACTTTAAAAATTATTGTCTTTATCTTCAATGGCAATGCTCTTATTCGGCCAAAAGTAGTACTTCTACATCAATAATGAATGGGATATATGCGGACATCGCTAGCATATTGGCGTTAAATCTGAAAAGCTGTGATGTTTAAGGGTGGAATTCATAGTGGCGCATATGATTTCCCCTCCACGTTTTACAGAGATTTGGATTCTATTTGCGGACCACATAAGTAGCTTTCATGATGGACTATCGAATTAGACTGCAAAGTCCAGAATTATGGTGAGCTACATATAGTTCTCGATCAAAATGGAACAATTTACTGCAATTGGATACCTTTAAGGACGAGGGTTTTTTTTTTTTTTCAGGCTTTTCCTTTTCTCTTGCTAACAAACTAGGTATATTCGATACAAGCGGCGCACTTTGGTTTTCCCATTTGAATAAGAATCCTCTATATATAGAAACAAAAAATTAGACATACAATTTAGTTTTAATCAAAATAAATATTTTTTTAATATAATATCAAAAACTAATGATTTCAATGAATAATATTGTATGTTCTAGCACATGATTCATGATTCAAGTATATCCTTTCTCTTATCATTTGGTTTCAAAGACACAAATGTGTTCTCTACAATGCTTCTTCAAAAGCAAACAACCTATCTGAGCTTAACTAATGATTCAAACTTTTTGATTTTGTCCTATTTAAACAGTAAATGGAAGTGTAAGAAGCAACTTCTTTCAAGGGAAGGTAATACATTAAATCCTCATACCCATTACCCATTAACCCTGTTGATGATTCGAAACCTCTGAGTACCCAAGCTGCAATCTTCACACCAAGTATACATGTAGTGACTCTACGCTCTCCCAGTTGCTCAGAAGTCGTGTCGAGCACTCTTCTGAAAAATCCTACCTGCATTCAATTTATTGAACCTTACTAGGTAGGTATTAACTGACTCTGCAGATACGATACAAATAAAGCAGTTCCCCCAAACACTTCAGCCTCAAACAACCATGAGTTCAGCTCCAACCCAGACCTCCGGTGGGCCGGAGGAGCAGCCTGACTTAGAGGATTCTAGCCGGATTCAGAGGACTGAATGGGTGCTCAACGCTGCTGACCCGCCTGGTCTCTGTCATGAGCTCATGGATTCGATCAAAGAAACGGTCTTTCCTCCTGGAATGAAGCTGTCTTCATCTACCCAGAAGAGAACTCCATGGAAATGCGCCGTTTCGTTCCTGCAAAACCTGTTTCCAATCCTCAGCTGGGGAAAGAATTACAAGGCATCAAATTTTAAGAACGATTTGATGGCTGGTTTGACTCTGGCTAGCCTCAGCATTCCTCAGGTACATACAAGTTAGCCCATGTCTTCTGTTTACAAAGTACAGCGATCATGGATTAATGGCATATATCATTTATGACATTTCTTGCAGAGTATTGGATACGCTGGCTTAGCAAAGCTTGATCCTCAATATGGCCTGTGTAAGTCGCTGATGCTCTCTGGTTTCGTACCGCAGGAGAAGGAAACATTTTCTTGATTATGATTCTTAGTCATTCTATGATGCTGGTTTGGAGTTCTTTTGACTTGGGTTGATTGTTTTCAGATACAAGCATTGTTCCGCCTCTGATTTATGCTCTAATGGGGAGCTCAAGAGAGCTTGCCATAGGACCAGTAGCCGTTGTCTCCATGCTGCTCTCATCCACGGTTGAGAAAGTAATAGATCCTGTGGCTGATCCCATTGCCTACACGAAGCTTGTTCTCACAGTGACCTTCTTTACCGGAACTTTCCAAGCTTTATTCGGAATGTTGAGGTTATTATCCCTTTCCAGAGAAAACCATCTTCTCCTGCAATATTAATCTCGTTCCTTTTCTTCCTAAAAAATTGTTTCGTCTCCAATGTCGGCAGATTGGGCTTCCTAGTGGATTTCTTTTCACATGCTGCCATTGTTGGATTCATGGCCGGAGCAGCCATTATCATCGGTCTTCAGCAGCTTAAAGGGCTACTTGGGATTAACCACTTCACCCCCAAAACCGATGTAGTCTCCGTTCTGGAGTCCGTTTTCAAATCACTCCACAGTGAAGTAAGTTGTGCTAAAAGAACATGGCTCTAAGGGAGTTCTGTTTTTTGTATATTCAAATTTCTTATCTCTTCATTTTTCTTTCATTGACAGTGGTATCCTCTGAACTTTGTCCTTGGTTGTTGTTTCCTGATCTTCCTTCTCTTCACGAGGTTTATAGTAAGTGATTCAATCTCTCCTGTCAGGAACCTTTTCCTGTTTCATTCATCAAGTCCTGACAAACCTACCGCATTTTCAGGGAAGAAGAAACAAAAAGCTCTTCTGGTTGCCAGCTATTGCTCCTCTTTTATCAGTTATATTATCCACTTTGATAGTGTTCTTGACAAGAGCTGATAATCGTGGGGTTAAGATTATAAAACACATCAGAAAAGGCCTAAATCCGAGCTCAGTTCATCAGCTACAGCTTAGCGGCCCACATGTTGGACAGGCAGCAAAAGTTGGATTGATTTCTGCAATTATTGCTCTCACCGTATGTCTCCTTGCTTTTGTCCATTTTTTCACTTTAGTTTTGACTGCAAGTTATTCTAATGGTTATCCAACATCCACCTCAGGAAGCCATTGCTGTGGGACGATCTTTTGCCACCGTTAGAGGCTACCACCTTGATGGGAATAAGGAAATGATAGCCATGGGGTTCATGAACATAGCAGGATCTTTATCTTCGTGCTATGTGGCAACTGGTAGGTGCTTTGTTAAAAACTGTTCCTCACGTTAATTATTTTAACTCAAGGATTAAAAGGCATATGTTTCATTTAAACTTCACTCCGTGAATTTTATCTTCTAATACAAGAATCTTATCCTATATACATTCCCCATGCATTGAACATTATTGGACTTAAGATTCATAGAGTGAAAAAAAGTCAACTTAAGTTCTGATACCATATCAAAAGGAATAAATATTTAATCTAAAAGTTAATTTAAATATTAAATAATTATAATTTTCATTTCAATTTTACTTCAAAAATCTTATTTTTTAAGACGGGACTTTCATTATTCACACAAAAATATAAGTATATTTCCTCTTTTTTATATCCCTTGTTTTAGAGATCTAGTGAATGTCTGCAGGTTCATTCTCCAGGACAGCAGTAAATTTCAGTGCAGGATGTCAAACAGTGGTATCGAACATAGTAATGGCTGTCACTGTGATTATATCAATGGAGTTGCTCACAAGGCTCCTGTATTTCACTCCAATTGCCATCCTGGCTTCAATTATTCTGTCTGCTCTTCCTGGGCTTATCGACATCAATGAAGCTTACTACATCTGGAAGGTTGACAAACTAGACTTCCTGGCATGCCTTGGGGCATTTCTTGGGGTCCTGTTCGGATCCGTGGAGATTGGTCTTCTTGTGGCGGTAATCCTAAACTTGTATTATCTTATTGTTGTCACGCTCCTTTTTTTCAAAATTCGTTATTAAAAAAATGAAACACCTTTACCTATATATACAAAAAGAAAACCAAATAAATATATCCGTTATATAAATACATATAGTTAGTGTAACTCCACATCATTTTCGACAAGCTTGTTGTCCGAATGTGAAAAAACATATTTCAGGAAAACCTAATTCACGAGCAATAAAGTGTCATATCTGAAACTTAATATTTAATTCAAGAGATTGACTTAAAAGTTAATAAAATTAATTTTTATTTAATTAAATTTCATGACATCATTGTTGGTATCGTATCAATTAAAAAAATATTTATAAAAAAAAAACGATTGTTAAGAAAAGGTAACACACACGGATGCCTAAACTGTTGTCTTAGTTCTAGAGGCCATAAAGGCCAACTTTGCCTCAGTGGCTTCATGACCGTAGAGTAATACTTGATGCCTAATTTTCAAAAACCCTGTACTCATGATTGGAGGTTCCACCACGCAATTGGGACCAATAATTTGAAGGAGGAAGAGGTAGGTCCGCGTAGTTTGGCGTCTAAGGAAATTAAAATTCTTATTAAAATTCATGACATCATTGTTTGTATCGTATCAACTAAAAAAAAAAAAATTTAAAATGATTGTTAAGAGAAGGTAACGCACATGGATATCTAAACTCTTGTCGTACTTATAAAGGCTATAATGGCTTCATGACCGTAGAGTAATACTTGATACCTAATTTTCAAGAACCCTGTACTCATGATTGGTGGTTCTATCACACAATTGGGATCAGTAATTTGAAGGGGGAAGAGTGGGGGTCACATAGTTTGGCGTCTAAGGAGGAACTCAGAACAACCAACTTTGACCAACTTTGGCGTCTTCTTCACTTCATGATCTGCACCCACCGGCTTTCTAGACCTGTCCTGCACTATGATGATGTTGGAGCCCAGTAAGTCAGGTCCGGGTTTCACATAGTTAAGCGCCGCACAGAGCATTTACTCAGGAAAAATGGAAACAGGACTTCAGAACCCACCATATTAGGGTTAGGTTTAGTAGGCAGAGCTCTCATATAAGAAATTTGGCATAAAGCATGCAGCCCAGGTTAACTATACAAAAGTTTTGTTACAAGTTTGTGGGAGTCCATAACAAACTAAAAATGATATTCAGATGTAGTATATTGAAACTAATCTTTAAACCTAGATCCTCTAACTATTAAGGCATATAACCATGGAGTATATTTAGCATCTTGTTCTAATTTTTGATGGCCTGCAGATTGTAATCTCATTTGGGAAAATACTGCTGAGAGCAATTCGACCTGGCATAGAAGAACTAGGGAGACTTCCTGGAACCGACGTCTTCTGTGACATGAATCAATACCCGAAGGCCATGAAGATTCCGGCCATTGTGATAATCCGTGTCAACGCTGCCTTATGCTTTTCCAATGCCAATTTCATAAGAGAAAGGTACACATCGTACGCATTTTTGCACATGAGAGACACAGAAGTGGGCCAAGTTGAGCTTTATCCATGAATGGCACTTATTTCAGGATACTGAGATGGGTGACTGAAGAAGAACACAGAATGAAAGGAAACGAAAAGGGAAGCGTTGAAGCTGTAATCCTTGACATGTCCAGTAAGTATTTTTCACCTCCTTTGATAACTTACCAACAAGAATGTCACCCTAATCATATCATGACTGTCTCGAGTTTCCTCTTGTGACAGACATGGTGAACATTGACACTTCGGGAATAAGTACGCTGGTGGAACTACATCGGAAGTTGGCTTCTGATGGCATACAAGTAAGTCTTATAATAATGTAGGCTATATTATATTATTTAAATTTTATTTGAGAATTTTATATAAAAAATAATACATTATTTTTAAATAACGATTGAACTTTCTACTATAATATGAAAATTTATATTCAAAAAACATGTAAAATTCATAGTTTGCAAAGAAGATTCAACCCTAGATATGAAACTTACAACTCACATCCATTATAATGGGCCATTTTTAGAGCAACATGTGTTATTATGCTTAAATCTTATTTAAAAATTATTTATTCTTAAGTCAACTTTTGAATAAGAACTAAACTTTTATATTATTAAGATTTTGTGATACTTCATTTATGCACCCTGAGAGATTTTTCCTTGTGTTTACAGTTAGCCATGGCCAATCCAAGGTTGCAAGTGATTCACAAGCTGAAGTTGGCCAACTTTGTAGATAAAATTGGAAAAGAATGGGTATTCCTTACCATCGACGAAGCTGTAGACGCATGTCGGGTGACTAAATTGGGTACTCCTAGCAGCTGTTGATGGGTTATCGAGGCCCTGATGATGGGCTGATTTTGTAACCATGTACGAGGGAGTAAAAAAGTGCATTATGGTTTGCATTAAGACTGGCTATTTAATGGTAACGAAATAAGAAGTTCATTTGCATTTGAATATGTTAAAGGCAGGAAATGGCTGAATGAGAAATGGTGAAAAATATAGTATATGAATATCACAAGAACGATTGCAGTTTGTATCCCGTGTTTATATGAAGAAAATATAACATAATTATATTTAGCTTTGTTCTTAGAGTCAAACAATCTTCTTTCTACGTCCATTTTGATATGTATTTACACAGTGTCTTCACATTCATTCATTATGTAACAACTTCATATTTTCTTTTGCTATGTAGTGTCTTCACATTTGCATTTTTATGTAATGTCAAGCCAATATATCATCTTATCGCAATTCATATTTTAACAAAGTACACATACTTAAAAGCCATCAAATGAAAAATAAAAGCAAGGAATCAAGCATGAAACACACAAATGACACAAAATTTGAGTGATTTGAATAAATCTATTCTACATCTACATTTACTTATTAAGTTTTTCTGAGAGATTACAAATATGTTATTTATAAACTTACATATACACAACTATTCTTAATGGTCATAACAAATTTATAGCTCTTTCTTGACTAATAGCCAAAAATCTCTTTTTAATATTTAGGTTTTAATCATAAAATAATTTTTTCAATAATTTTATATTCTTACTTTTTATTAAATAGATATAACTTCTAACCCAATATAAGTGGACTTTAAATTCCCAATGACTGAGTTTTGGGCTTCTAACGTAATTAAGTTTTAATTATTTCAGTCCTATCTCTCTTGGGTCGTGACACGTAAGGTATATATGATATGATATGACCTCCTTATAACATACGGAGGGTAAAGACCGCAGAGGGGACATACCAGAACGGACGATCTATTTCGCGAAGAAGAAAGAAAAGGAAACGAGAAAGGAAAATTATGGGGGCAGAGGCCGAAGAGCAGGCAAAGCAGGAAACTCAGAAGCCAAGACCCAATCCCATCACGGAGTCGCAGTTCCTATCTTGGAAGCGACAAAAGGTCAGTTATTTGAGTTTTTCCCCCAAACTTTCCCTAGGGTTTTCCTTTTCCACTTGTTAGGTTAATTGTCGATCAACCTTGTTGCAATTTTATTACAATAATTTATTCATGGTTTAGATCCTTTATCTTCCACATCATCGGTACGAGGACCTCCCGTTCGTGAAGTTGATTTTTTGATTTTTTGATTTTTTGTTTCAGTCTGCTCTAATTTTTATTGATATGATCCCTTGAATAGCCTAAAGCCCAGTTGATGTTTTCTTTGTGTAGTTGTAGGAGTCATTAGTATTAAGAGACTTTAGATGAGTTTTGTTGAATAATTTTGGTTTAGATACTTCAGAAATTGTTCCTCTGATGTAGGATCGTTGATGAGTGGCATTCCTCAGGGGATTCTTTGGGAGGTAAATGGGGTGGGAAGGGAATGCCAGGGAACCTAATGGTGGTCCTATATAAACTGTTAAGGGAAGTACCCCATGGAGATAGGGACTACTCCACTGCATTGAGATAGTGAAGCAAGTTAATAGACCCTTCATTCACCGGCGGAGGGGAAGGGGGGTTATCTATTTAGGTACATGTATTTCATTACTTTGCTTCCCCTGAATATACACTATTTATTTGAAGAGTAAGTTGTTTCCAAAGAAGTGATCCATCCCAGCAAGACCCACTTCTTCCCTTATGACTATAGGTACACTGGTCGGTTTGCAAATCATTTGAGGATTAAAATATATGAATTTGAAATTAAGTTGGTGTTTTGAGCGTATGATATGTTTGGTAACGTAATGAAACATATATTTGGAAAAGGTTCTTCAAAGTTTAGATATGAATACACTGATGGAGATATGACCAGTAGCTCTAAAATGCATAGACATAACTGCCGACGCTGTTGCCTGTGACATAAAGAAAACTTATCCGTGTGGAGCGTGTAGATTCTTAAGGCGTCACTAGCTCTTAAATCTCTGTTCACTCTAGTGCTTACTTCTCATGACCTATAGAAATTAGATATTTATTCGGGAAATTTGCATGCCATTGTGGAGAGGATAATTGGAATACAGCTGCCGTGTCTCAATCTGTAGCAGATCATGTTTGTGCAAAGATGGTGCTTGGCCCCTGCCGCTTGCCCTTAGGAGTTTACTTATTTATGTCGAATTAATGTCCAAATATTTGGTAGAAGTTATTTTCGACATGAGAATCAATTGTGTTGGAAGATAGTTAATCACATACAAGCGAAATGCTCGTCTTGGATCTGAGTGACAGTTAACTGGCATTGCATGTTTTGAAATGCCTAGCCACATAGTCTCGTTTCCTTGACTGCCTTAGAATTCAATTGCAAAATCCCACTTGCATTTCTCTTAATTGTAGATTCCTATATCAGGGCTATATTATTAAGTGACATCTGTATACTGTGATCCCTCGTAACATAGGTGCTTTGATGCAGGATGTGGATACATCAGCTAGAAAAGCTGAAGCAACAAGGAAACGTGCAGAGGATATTGCTGCAGGAACAGCCCAAATGAATGGCCGAGAGCTGTTTCTACATGAGCCTTGGGTTTTTGATAATGCTCTTTACTGAGATTGCTACTTTGTGTATTTAGTCATGCTTTTACTGCTTTGAAGAAAATTGTGATAACAAGGATTTATATATGAAATTCAGCTATTGGCCCTGATATCCTGCTTCATATATGGTGATTTAAAATTGATTTTCGACACAAGGTCGCTAATTTTGGCCGCTGTGTAGGTCGAAAATTGCTGATTCTCGATTCAACCATTAGTAGGAGGTATGGTAAAAATTTCTATTCTTAGATTTTAAGTCATAACACTTAAAGCTGTGATTACCTCTATCGTACATGCTGTCAACGGTGTTAAGGTAAAAATTAGTGATTTTGAATTGTTAAAGAAGGCAGGGTATCGAGAGACCATAAAAGAGAGGGACTCAGTATTCTGATCCCCAGTATATATCAATTACTGTGAGCCAACCATGGTTAAGATGGATTGACGGTCTTATGTCTCAAACTGTTTATGAATCATTTCACATTTGGACCAAAAATAGGAAACTTCGAATCATTCATCAATTCCTTCTCTGTGGTCTGACTGCGTCTTTTTTGAGGAACTTGTCTACATGAGACTGTCCTCTGTGTTTCTTGGAACTCCCGGAGTCAGGATACATTGTCTTTTGAGATCCTTAAATTGTCTTTTAGGATATAGCCATCCTCATTATGTCTCAAAATTTTTTTTACGGTTTTGAGGTCGACAACCCATTATGGCCAGTTTCAAAAAGAGACCCAAAAAAAAAAATGTAAAAGAAAAGTGCATATCATTCACATCCATGTAGCAGTTCTGATAAACAACTTAATTCAAATGAAAATGACAACTGAAAGAGGATATAGAGTTCTGAAATAGATAGATGGTCTAGCCATTGAAGGTCCATAGAATAAGTCATTTCGAAGATAAGCACTCGCCACATCAAAAGGTAACATTACTCATATAACCCACATGATGTGCCATTTCCCTGTGAGATTGAAGGATAACAACATTAATAAGATATGCACGAGAGAGGATAGAAGCGAAGCAAGAGCAAGAGAAAAGCATGTTAAGGAAATTACCAGGTGACAATCTAGGATGAGCCAAACAGCCGGAGATGGGGGTCAACAGGCAGGCCAATTCCCTCATAGAATGGATCATAAACAGTATTCGTGCCATCCCTGATACCAAAAAACTCTTTATAAGTTTGGATTTCAACGGATGAAGTGAAAAGTAGACACCCAGAACCATGATACAGCGAAGGCTGAATGAAGCTTACCACTTTATTTCAGCAGGATCCGAAACGACAGAGCACTGAGCTTCCTTTCCTTCAGATTTAGAAGTTTTATCCTCAGTAAGAAGACCAGATTCGTTAAGACTTCCAGATTCAGTAGGAGTTCCAGATGGTGGCAAGCTACTCCCTTGCTGTGCTGTTTCTCTCTGCAGTCAATCAAATTCAGAGAAGATGCCTCAGATTTCAGCTTTTACAAAACAGTAGAAGGAAGTTCTTTTTGCTAAAGTAATGATACCCTGGAGCGTTTGGATGACAAAGGTGGCGACTCTCTTGCTGCACGTTTATTTCCCTGCGCCGGCGCTTTCTGCAATTGATTTTTCAAACATCATAATCTGTCGTTGGGGGGAGGCCAAACTAAAACTTGGGCAAAATCAACTGTTTAAGGAAGATTATAGACGATGTTAAGAATACCCCTTTGCCGCTTGAAAGTGGTTGTCCTCTTATATCAGGGATAGGCACTTTGTTACTTCGATTCGCAATTTCCTGTCGAGTGATCAGATTGCAAAGACATGTTAACAAATGCAGAAGAAGGAAATTCTTCAATGACTTCTCCAGAGAAAGGCTTACTCGTCCAGCTTGTGAGTTCATGAGAGGAATTTCCTCAGCACTTGTGAGAGCAGTACGGTAGGGGTTGCTTTCTGTAGCGGTCTGGAAGGGCTGTAAACTACAGGAGAAAATTTTTACCAATAGCATGAAAGAATTAAGGCTTTGACATGCGATTAAAAATAAAGGTTAACATGTTAGTAGTCCAGTAAAATTACTAGCAATGTGAGACCAAAATCCTCAATATGTTTAGAAAACTTAAGTTATTGAAAGAGTAATTTTCAATAATCAATAGAATTCAAGAGTGTGAGTCTTATGTAGAAGAGTTGTAAGACTTTTAGGCCCCAACTGCATAAAATACTCTATATTTTCTTTGCATGCTTGTTTACATGTACTTGTTGCACGATCACGTTTGTCTCCCAACAATAACCCTACTTAATTCAGCTAATCAGGAAAAAAAATTACTTAAGGCATTAAGATAATCAGTTACCCAAAAGGCGTTGGTGAATCAGAGATAATGGTTTCATGTGGTTCAGGTCCAGTAGCAGAGTCAAGAGATTGAGTGCCCATTGGACGCTGTGAAAATGGCTGAGGCCTGCATGCAAAAATATTTAATTACAAGGTCAAAGATATCACAATGCTATATGCACAGTTACATAATACATAATCTATTGTATCTCTATTAAGATTATATTATTCTATGTAAAATATACAATGGCATGAAACATGAGAATATAAAATCTTAAATCTTTTTTTATTTTTCGGTTAGACAAATGGTAGATTTTTGAAGTTATAAGATGTTCAACCAAAATTTAGGTCCTAAGTTACAAGTAATCAACCATTAAATTATTGACTTGTTGACCTTTTTTTTATGTTAGGCAAAGAAGGAGGGGGTTGGGTGTCCCGAATTACTGTCTAGTTGCCATGGGTAATGTAATTAACATGGTAAGTTGTCTTTTAAGAATATTATATTATATGGAGAACAAGTACAAAATCAGTTAAATGGGTATAATGATTATACTTCTAATATGTAGTGTTCTACATATCATAGGATAGAAGAATTTTATATGGTAACATGCATTAAGACAAAGAAATCATATTTCTTATGTCTAATATTAGAATAATAGCTCAATCGTTAATCACTGTTCACCTAATTCTTAAATCTTGGATTTGAAACTTTTTATTTTAAAATTTCATTCACTTAAATATATATATATATATAGACACACACATATCAAGACTAACTAATAAGAAAGCTAAGTGAAGGATAATTTACCAAGAAAACATTGAGGGCTGGGGCTGCAGGGAGCTACGAAACTGTGAATCCTGGAGTTGGAGTTGCTGAAGTTGTTGCTGGTGATTAGACATCCTTTGATACCTAAGAATAAAACAAAAAGGAAAAGGAAATTATCCTATTTTGAAGTCTACTATTTTTCATTAGTATAGTTGCGTTATTAGAATAGACTTATAAATACCACGGCTGCAAGGCAGGTTCATCTGCTGCAGAGTTATGCTGCTGCTGCTGGTCGTCACCCCTAAAAGGCGTCAGTGGGAATTGATTAGGTTGATCAAATTGATCCATTAACTGTGAGTGTCTATATTCAAAAAGTAGCTAATAGATAAGCATGTAAAGAAGCTGCACTTGATTGTCGAACCTGAAACCTTTTAGGGAAAGGAGGTCTCAGCTATACTACTAGGAAATTGACAATATTCATTGATTCATTATCATAGTCTTAATAGTTTAACTTTTATCTTAATATGGAGGTTACCTACCCAGCAGCCATGACTGATTCTGAAGTTATGGAACTTCCAAGTTTTGGACTCATCACATTAAGCATCATGTTGTCTGATGGGTTTTGTCGTTGATGAACACCCAATTGTTCGAACCTAAACACAAAAATAAAGAGAAGAATTGGATCCTTGAAAGCTAGCAATAACGACTATTTCAGATGGAAAAGATGAAAGTAAAAATTGGGACCTAGAGGGCATTGAAGATCCAGTTACTGCTGAGTTTTGTGTTGTCCAGCCTTGGTTTGATTGTTGATAATAATTTCCAAGTTGAGTAGACCTAAGATGAAGAAATAAACCTTTCGGTACAATGTATTTAAAAAGGTATGTGTCTTATATTATCAAAATCTTGTTTTCATATGCTTTTTATATGAACAATGACCATTTTCCTTATAAATTGGTTTTCATGAGGAAGAAACAACACAATATTTGTTAATTAAATTCACAAGTTTTACCAAGATAAAAATTGGTAGTAAGTAAACAAGTACCTGGCCATGAGAGAGTGCTCAGGCAGCATTGGTTTATAGCCTTGTTGGTCAGACTGAAGATATGAGAAATGTCTTGGCCTATAATTGGCAAATATGATGAAAGTAAGTATCATTGAAGGAGAATTTGGGCCACGCTCTAATCATGGCTAAAGTTCTCAAAATAAACAAGGCAAGAGGTAGCTAAGATACCTAAGAGGCATAGAAAGGCTAGCTTGCATGGAATACTGACGTTGAGGATCAGATACACTCTCAGGGTCTGGGGCTCGGTCAAGTGGCTGTGACTGAGGGGAAGATTGCTGGGACCTAGACCACAAGCAGCTATGAGTAACATCAATTGAAAAATAAAAATGCATGCACATAGATGGGCTCAAAAAGATACCTTGAAAGTGCATAAGTTTGAGGTTGCATGAAGTTGGCACCTTGGGGGTCATATACATTAGTTTTCATGAATTCATTAGCTTGGAACCTAAACGCAAAGGTAAACATCAAATCAGAACATATATGTAAAACACAATAGGCATAGATGATGCTACTTATGGAGTCAGAATTATATATGAGAATAAATTGATAGTTTCTCATTTGCTAGGGACTTAAATTCAAAGGGTAAATGTTATATCAAGATATATATATGAAATACAATAAGTTCACTTATTATTTATAAAGATAGAATTATAGATAAATACAAATGATAGTTTCTCAACTAGTTTTTTTTTTCAATTATTTCTATTCATGAAGTTTTGATAGACGATATATATGTTATGCCATTTGATGAGCTGTCATAATAATCAAATAAGAAAATCTATCTAATAATGTTGTTCTTGTAAAATCTTTATTCATCTCAAACCACATAAAATCTTCAATGCTTTTGGTATTTATTTTATGTTTATTCTAAAACTCATGTTTTTCTCCGAACAACATGCACATTCATAAACCAATAATTGCGACCATAAAATCAAGAAGAATGGCAAGTGATATACCCCTTTGGAGCTATAGGTACGTAAGAAGTGTTCTGGTTGCGGCGGAGGGAAGTGGGCCATTGATGGCTTGTTGTCAGTGGTACTTGATTTGCTGTTCCCATTCCCATCTGCTCATCATAAACAGCTTTGACATGGTCAAACTAACATGAAATGACAAATCCTAATAAAGTGGACATTGATGTAGAACAAACTATCCAGTGTCAAATAGAAGAGCTAAACCACATTTTGGGGGTACAAAGCTGGGAGGAGGGGCTTCAGATAGCTAAGGCTGCTGAAACTATTGCTTGGGATGTTCTTCCCTTTCTGAGAGTTTGTGCTGCATTCTAAGAGAGGACTCTTACTCTGAGGCCTGCAAGATACGTGATATTGAGAATAGATCAAGCAAAAGGGGGGGAAATGATGGAAGATTATCATATTATGTGGAAAAGGAGAAAAAGTTATAAGGATACAAAGGCATATGCTCAGTTTGAGGGACATCTTCAGGCTGATCATTCGTCAGCTGGGTCGAACTTATCACTTCAGCTTGAAATGGCTGCTGCCCTCCATCATGTGCGAGCATTCCCATCTGATTATGATCATAGTCGTGGAGAACAAATGAGAATTAAAAGTAAGACTTAGAGCTATAAACCTTAAAAATAAAAGATAAAACTAAAGAACCTATGCATCATTTAAAGTCTACGAAATTGTAAAGTTCTTAAGAAAAGATCAACAATCCAGTAACCCAATAGTTGATTACTAGTTACTCTGGATTTAACTTCTAGGTTCAACACCTCATTATCACCTAATCGCCATTTATCCAACAACAAAAGAAAAGTTCCTGAGAAAGGAAGACGGAGAAAGATGAACTGATTTGCCTCACATTTGGAGTGGCAGCAAGATGAGTATTGGAGCACCCTAAAGCTGAAAGTGCAGATTGCTTGAGGTTCTGGTTGGGATTTTCATTGTTAACATCGGACCAGTTGGTTCCAGCTTCAGAACGTGGCTCTGCATTCTCCTGATAACAAATGAAAGATGAAAACAAAAGGGCAGATCATTATAAGCCTCGTGCCAATAGGATAAATTAGTTTAGTCTTTAATGTGTAAAGTATATTACTTCAGTGTTCAGGGCGCATGGTTCCCATTGATGCAAACTTGGACCATCAACAATCTCAGGTGCAGGGTTTCCAGAAGCATCCTGGCCATTGATTGGTGAAGCAAATCATTTTCTGAAGATTATAAACAGGTTTTGTAATCAAAGATTGCAGAGACGAAGCATACTGATATAGCACAGTGGGTTTCCGAGGTCTCTGCCAATGCGAGAGTGAAAGATGCAGCCGGCTGCTCAAGTGGGGTGTCAGAAGGGACACTGCTCGCCATTGTAGACCCAGTGAAGCTCTGGTTCGAGTTGGTTGGGTTGATCAGCAACTGGTTGCTTCCAGATGACGTAACCAGCTCCATGTGTTCATTCTGCAGAAGTTCAGAAAGAGTTTCATACACAAACGACGTGCACGAACATAGTATTCTGCAAAATGATTGCCATCAACGTACACTAGGAGCATTTCCGGTTGTTTCTTGCTGCTGATCACCTGGAGGCAGCTCAGGAGGGACACTCTCCATGAGTTCGACGTCGGTGTTGTCGAAGTCAAAGTCTTCGAAGTCGAAGACGAGATCGAAATTAGAGTCTTCTTGATCAACTGAACTGGCAGCCCCCACCTGATTCTAATCATCAGACAACAGCATAATCATGCAAATCATGACTTATGATCTTAGCAAATCTTCATAAAAAAGAAAAGAATTTTGATAATAAAACATTCTAAAATGTCACAAGTCAAAGTTCAGTAGTGGATTATTAATTAGTCAAGACTTACATATTATATTTAATACTTTATAATCCCTAAACCCCATTTTACTTAAATATTAAAAATGTAAGTTTCAAGTTCAAATCTTAAAGAATTTAAAGGTTAAAAGCCTAAGAAAATTCCCAGAAATATTTAGAAAAAAAAAACTATATTTTACACCGTGGACCCACCAACGTTTTCATGAATTTATGCGAAAGATTCTTATTTTCATTCGCTGAGATAATTAATTCTTTCAAAGCTGAGGAAAAACAACCTTACAAAACAGCTTCTCTTTTTCTCATCAAGAAATTGAGAGAGAAAAAAAAAACAGAAAATTCAACCTCGTGCCTCCACTTCTTTTCATTAATTAGCCTCCCTTAATTTACAAGGACCACATCAAATCAATAACTTTCTTTCTGTTAATTGATAGAACTATATAAGATTCATTATCACTTTGGATTCACCTGTTTGATACTTTCATTTATTGATTTGGATTTTATTTAGCATTTTAATATACTACTAAAATATGAAGGTAATTCCTTTATTTTAAAAAAAAAAAATTAGTGTCAACCACGCATAAAATCTCACCCAAATTTTTGGTGATGGTTTTATATTTTCAATCACATAATGTATCCTATTTTGTGCCAACTTTTTCTTTCTTTATCAATATTATAGGAAATTTTGCAAAAATAAAATCAAATAAAGAATTTAAAGGAAAGAGTTTTGGTTCAAAATTTTGGGATAATCTCATTGACGTGATATATTATTGAACTCCTTTTTAACTTTTAAGCAAATACTAAGATATAAAATGATACCATTTGACAGTTTTTTATTTATATATGATTTGAACCTTATTTCTTTTTGTATTATCATATTAAATTGAATTCCTCAGAAAAACAACAAGAATTCGACACAGAATATGAATAAAAGCTAAGGTGGGCAAATCGCATCCCTTGTCCCTCCCATCCCACCTAGATTTCCCATTTAACTTTTAAGATGGAAACTACGTAATTGGCAAGTTGATAAAAGAACAATCTCTTTCACGTGCTAAAACATTAGATATGATTCTGAAGCCTGCAAAATCGTTGTATCCTAAGACCTCAGCCAGAATTTCTCCGCTAGATAAGCGCTGGATCTAATACCGTCAGGTATAGGATGTATGTTTGATAAAGATTTACAGGGTGAGTAGCGGACTGAAAAGGGATGGTGAAACCTGTCGGAAATAAGATAGACTAGAGGGAGGATTCGAAAACTTGGTTGATCCTGTCCTGCACAGCCTTTTCTGTAAAACCGCCATGGCTGTGATGGACAAGAAAGCAACTGAAGGTGTCAAGGTGAGAGCTTGAGAGAGGCCTGTAATGGGTTTAACAACAGGAGTGGAAAGGACATATACAAAGGCCATGCATGGACCATCGCCTTTGCTTCCTTCTCCATTCCGATGAGTTTAATTTGGTGGAAGAGAAAAGGGGTTCCGGAGTGGATGCATGTTTGTGGATTCATCAAACATGAGATTCTTGATTTTGACAAAAGAGAAAAAGAGTTATGAATTGATGTGTATTTGAGGACTCTATGTAAGAAGACTGAAAGATAAGATCTATAAGATAAAATATAAACAAAGATTAACTCAGAGGTACAATGGTATATACTCTTATTTCTTATTCACCAAAGAGTCTATACCATAACTTGTGGAAAAATTTGAAATCACCAGAAAGGGAGGAGAGAAAGGTCTCTTACACTGAAAGATAAGATCTATAAAATAAAACATGAACAAGAATTAGCACCAAGAGTGTATATCACAGCTTGAAAATAATATAGAAAAACTTGACCAGTGAGAGAGAGAGAAAAGAGTCTTCGAAAATTACGACTGTAACATCCCTTTTCTGTTTACCTGAGGATTATCCATGCACATCGCTCACAAAACAAGCACCGATCGAGACCTGCACATCAAAAGAGAAACAACGACGACATTAGCAGCTGCAGGGTCCAGTCCCTCACAGTGAAGAACAGATTAGAAGAACCTGATAATTCTCCTGCCAATGCTCTCTCCGTAACGTTCAATGGCGATGATCTGAACAGGACTCGATATAGCACAGAAGATAAGAAACCGAGAGGAAAAGCTGACAGATAGAGTCAGAGGTTGGGAGCAAGAAAACAAACAGCTCTTTGCATCTCTTGAAGTGAAGCCAGGAGAGTTTATTTATAAGGGAAAGTGGCAGTATGTGCCCCAGGGGGTTAAAGGCTCCAAATCCTGATTACAAGCCTCTACTCTTAAACACTTCGTAATTCTCCTTTTCTCCGGTTTCAGTACACAGATTAGGCTTCAAATCGTGTACAAGGAAAGAACCCACTTGCACTTAAAAGCTAAGAACACGGACGCTTAATGATAAACCTCGTGATTATCAAAAGTGAAGCGTGTTTTTGCTTCTTCTTCTTAAACAATTTTGTGGGTTTAAGGATGATGTATCACCTGATGACTGCTGTTGCATGAGCTTCCACCCGGCATGATTATGGACAAGATAATAACTTGGGAAGTTGACCGCCGTGAAGTGTGCAGTGGACAAAGAAAAGTAGGAGACCTTTGCATCTCGAACTTTCAGAGCTGGCTCCTTGACAGCCGTTCACGGCCAGCAGATGGTTCACTGTTCACGATGTAACTCCCTCTTAGAAAGATTCTCACGAAAACTTTATTGACTAAAATCCATCTTTAGTCCCTAAGTGTTTTCAGATTTCAATTTCACCTTTAGATTTCTTTTGTTTCGATAATTACGTTTATATATCTTGTTCTAGTTCCAAGTAGGTCAATCTATTAACTTATTGTCAAATTGATTGATTAGTCGTTGATACATAATTCAGATACAATTATTCATACATTCGTTATAAGCTTTATTTGGTAAATTTTTTCTATTTAATTCCCCACTCTAAGAGAGAGTGATAACTATGAGAAAGACGACATCAATTTAGAAAAGTAGTTAGTCATTTACCATTGTTCATTTGTTGAATACGAACAACAGTACTATAACATAATATGTCATCAATTAACTGAACAATATATTAATCAAAGAATCTATTTGAAATTGAGTTAAGAATTTTAAAATATAATCATCAAAGTTAAGAATGTAATAATTAGATTATATCATAAAGAAAATCTAAGAATTTATTATTTTTTATCTTTTGTTCTAGTCTTAATTCACGCACTAGTTATACAATCAATTTAGTAAATCTATTATACCTAAAAGTCCACTTCAAAAGAACATACTAATTATTAAAAAAGAAACGTCTAGCTAACAGAAATTTAGTTAGTTACCGTTATTCATTTGTCTCATACAAAATACGTATTATATATTTAATAGTACAATATGATATGTCGTTACTTAATTGAACAATGTATCGATCATTTGTAAATGAGTTAAAAACTTTAAAATCTAATTATTAAAGTTGGGAATAAGAGCATTAGATTCCACCACCAAAAAATCTACATATTCATTCTCATTTCTCATCAGATTTTAGATGAGTTTTAATCTTGACTTAAACATATCACAAATTTATGTAAAATCTTGACCATTCAACACAATGCGACTATAAGGAGATGCTTGAGGAGGACTCTTTCGAGAGGTGTCGAAGGGTTCCACTTCCTCAGTGCAACCAAAGGAAGTGGGTAGCCGGTTTTGGCATATTTTTGCTTTCCACTTCTTTTTCTTTCTTCCCAAGCACATTTCACGCCTGTTACACAGTATCCAAGGCGTAGAAGCATGAACCCTTTTCAGGTGTCTGTTCTGTAATTGCCTATCCCATCCCAACAGCTATTCCGAAAGGATTTGACTCAACTTCATTCTTTGAACACAGACGACCCCTAAATTAATATTCCATTACTTGTCAAACGTGAAAACCCCCACAAAAGCAAGACCAGAAAAGGCTAAATGCCAAACCATTTTAAAGGCGGGGGTCTGCCTTTTGTAACTGAGTGGATTCTGTCGTTTTTCCACGCAAATCCTAATTAATATCTCACACACTCTCTCACGACAAGCATGAACTAAGGATTTTGTTGCATGAGTAATACGTTCCATTTAGGATACAAGAGTGTTGCTTTCTGAATCTGAATACTGATACAATATTAAGATATTTCATAATAGTTACAGACTTATGTCAGAAAGCATTGTAGATTTTTTGACCGTGTAAACAACACCCAACATCCAAAATTCTGATGTATTTTCATACAAAACCTTCAGAAGCGCTACTGGATGTCTTTCATATACACAATATCTAAGCCATAGAAGCTTAGTTCAGTAGTCCTCCAGTGTAATGCTCACTGACAAGTCCGCAGATCTTGTGGCTATTGTCCGTTCAGCCGAGGAACGTCGGTCTCGTAATTTGCAGCGTCGTTGTCCACCCGAACATGCGACCCGTTTATTTGAATCTCCACATGCTCGGGTGGCATCATCTCTGATATGTCTGAGCCCACCATTCCGTGCTGGTGGTAACATGAAATTAGGGTTCTTAGATTACAGAACCAGAAGCTTAAAAAGTGACAAAGAAAGAAAATGAATGTACAGATACGAGCCACCCTGGAATAGAAAGGTGATGTGAAGTTTCTTTTGAAAATTATAAAGAATGGTCCATATTAAGTTTAAAAAAAAAAAAAAAACTTATCTTCTTATAAACTACTTCTTGGACTTTTATATTTTTATGTAGGACTTAACACATGGCTTTATCTAAGCATGAGACAATACTTCCTGTAGAGATTTTTACCTATAAACAAAGAGGTGGAATATAAAATATAAATTCCTAATAAAATCCTTAATAATGTAAGCTAATAACTCTACATTATTTAACATAACCACTTATCACAATGGTGAAACCTATACCATCCCACGATGCTACTTTTTGCATAAATTTTGAACTTACCAATATTCATAATATTGCTAAAGAGAATTTAAACTCTAATATTATGTTAAAAATTATAAAAAGTAGTTCATATTTAACTTAAAGTCTTAAAACATTAAGTGAAATACAAACATTTTGAAGAAAAAAAAAACATGAGATTAATCATGCTTCTAAAAAAAATTAAAGGCCAAGAAGCAAGTCATTCATGACCCCAAACCGAAAGTGAAAAGCTAGAGACCATAAGGAAGTTGGCCACTTCGAACTCCCACAAACAAACAGCCCTTTGCCGACCATTGCCGGCCATTATTACGTTTATAGATCGCAAGATTTCGTTTGAAAATGAAAGAAAACCTGGAGTTGAGGAAACAAGCCCGGAGACAAGAGGGCGGTGGAGTGGTGCCCTGTCGAGCTGTACCCCTGCGGCCACCCTGTGAGGTTTCCGTCGCTCATGCTTCTTGGATCCGCGCTTGAGCTGCTTCCTTGAGGAAATGGATCGTACACCGACGATGATAGCTCCCTGTAAAAGGAAGATGACCATTACAATCTAGTCCGTAAGGGATTGACCAATAGAACAAAGTAAATGGTATGTTCATCTGTTTTTGTAGTTTAATCTAGTCTCACATTTTGTGCTTACATTCTAAGATATCTCTATTCACTCTAAAAATATCTCCAAGTTATGGCTATGTTATTATTATGAGTATATTTTAAAACTTTTTTTTATTAGAAACTTCATTCTTATTCAAAAGTCAATTCTAGAATATGATGTCTTGGTATTTACTGACAAAAAACATCATATATATATGAGTAATTAGTTTAAGATTTTTTATAAATGGAAATAAACCATAGTTGTCAAATGTCACAGTCATGGGATTACTTACCTACAAAACCTGTGGCCCTTACCTTAAATCACTTGTCATAAACTTTGTATAACTAAAACGAGTATGGCAACAGTTAAATCTTGAATGGCAAAGAATCTCCTTGTAACAACTAAGATATAGTATATTTGACAACTAATCAAGGCCAACGAAATAGGCAAGTTAATTAGTTTGTAATTAGTGTAATCATATAAGACACACACATTTAAAGGACTAGTCTCGAAAATTTGCAACTGACCTAAGCTGGCTCAGAGAAGCAGATGCATCTAAGATTTGGCCATGGCTGGGGCCTCCATCGGGCAACCAACTGACAACTTCATTGGCGAAGGAGGCTGGCATTCCTTGCTATTAATCCAAGAAAACTCAGGACCCGTTTTTTCTAATCTCATGATTACTTCTACTAAGCTCTTCTCTAGTTTAGTTACCTGTATACCGGATGGATCATAAGAGGATAGATGGTTGCTCAACAAGTATTCCTGCAACATGGAAGTTCAGATCCGAATCAGGAAAAATGAAATGGTTTTTGTCAATTTGAGAATAACCCGATGGAGTTATTAACAGTCTAAGACCTCATTTGCTTTAAAAGTCTTAAGTTCGATACTCATTCTTTACTATAATAAAAAAATAGCTCACAACCTTTCTTTGGATGACACGAGTCATGGTGTCCACAAGATTTTTCTCGCAGGATTCTAGATCTCCAATTGAAGTAATCTTTAGTGGATCTGGCTCGTATATCCTGTAGTCATAGAACCCCAAGTTACTTCAAGTCTCATATCTTAAAGAACATTATGTTTACTTTAAAAACAGCATAAGAACAAAAATCTGAAGGACCTAATCTGTTCTTCAGCCATTTGAAGTTGCTGCTGTAGTCTAACAATTTCCTGTTGCAGTTCCTATAATGGGGAAGATTAACCAAAGTAAAAAATCATGGGAAAAAAGAGGCAAATTTCATTAAGGTGACAAGTGACCTCTAACACAATATCTCTGTCGTACCTCAATGTTGGAGTTGACAGCCGCAGGACTAAACATCGCAGGTAAAAGAGAAAGAAAAGCATTTAGATCATTCAAGTTTCATAAAAAATTGTTTTTAAAAAAACACAATAAGTTAATTGTATGCATATTTAAACTTGGAAAAATATAGGAGAGAAGGAGAGAGAAATAAACAAACTTGGCAATTTGAAGAGCAATATCATTTTCACTCCTTAGTTGCTGTAAGGTCCTAAGCAAATACTGCTGCGGTACAACGTTAAATTTCATTAATATTTATCTGAATATTTTCTAAAAACGTATGCATTGTCTTAAAAAAAGAAGAAGTTATATTTAGTACAATGAAACAATAATGAAAATTTTGAATGTTAAAATAAGTTATCTCACCTCCTTGTTTTGCATATCACTGCAAAACGGAAATGAATAAATTACCACTGCCAAACAAAGATTTAAAAAATATATATATGAAAATTATAGACATATATGAAAGGGAAAGTGTTTGAGGACATACCAGTGCCTGCCTTTGCCAATAATGGCTCTGCAACAAATAAATCAATGAACTTGATCAAAATAACACGTCAACTAAAAAAGCATACATAAATTAATACAAATTAAATCTCAAACTTTGAGTGCATACTGTTCTCTTTCTTGGTCAGGGAGATTGAGGAAACGAGTAAACACGTCCTCGATCCTGATTTCCGAGAAAACAAACATGTCATGGAAAATTCTCATTACTTAGTCCAAAATATTCAAAATTTTAGTATTTAATAAGACATATTTGGCGCTTAATATGACATCATAAGGAGGTCTAGGGTACTAGTCCACCAGCTACTATTTCCATGAAGGAACAAGCATCAATTCATGGAATTGTATTTTATTTTCTGTTCTTTTCTTTTCCCTTTTACACCTCAAGAAATAATTATACTAAAAAACCATTATTAACCACATAAATACTACCAATAGCTTCATTTTTCACCAACTTTATTTTGGTGCCCAATGATTGGGTATTGGCCGCTTAGGACTTAAGTCTTAGGTTAGACACTTGATACCTTCAAAATCCTATTTATCTAAAACGAAAGGGAGGTGGCAACATAGAGAGGTCAACAAACAAAAAATTCAAAATGGATGGAGAAAATCTTATTCAAAGATAATTGTTAAACAATTTCTGGTAATATCTTGGCCTTTAACATATTCATGAGTTCATGTGGTTGGGGAAATTTATTGAATTTTACGAAACAATTCTGGATATAATCAAGAAACTCGACAAGTTTTTGTTAACAAGTTGAGGAATCATAACACAAAAGCAAAGTAATACATATAACCAAGAAGCAAAACATTCAATCATAAAATTACCAATTGCTTCATTTTTCACCAATTTTTCCGTTACGGTGGTGTAACAAGCTCAAGGTTTAATATACTAATAGCCCAATGATTGGCTATTGGCCTCCTAGGAGTCCTAGGGAAACACTTGATACCTCCAAACCTCTTTTATCTAAAACGAGAGGAAGGTGGCAACATAGAGAGGTCGACAAACAAAGAACACGCAGTGGATGGAGAAAAACTTATTCAAAGCTAACTATCAAACAATTTCTGGTAATATCCCGGCCTTCAAAATATTTCATAAGTGTCCGGGGTTGGGGAAATTTTTTATTTCTACATAGAAACTCTGGATATCATCAAGAAACCCAGTCATTTATTTTTACCAAGTTGAGGAATCATAATACAAAAGCAAAGGAATACATATAAATAAGAAGAAGAACATGCAAAATTTAAGATAGTCATAGGATGATTCGGAAAATGTAGTAGCACCTTCTTTTGCCGGAGAAGTGGCTAAGACGACCGGAAGGAGAGAACATGATGAGTGCAATATCAATGTCACAGAGGATGGAAAGCTCGTAGGCCTTTTTAATGAGTCCATTTCTTCGCTTTGAGAATGTAACTTGCCGATTTGTGTTGTTTTCTATTCTCTTTATCTCCAGTTTAACGCGACCCATCTTGATCCGTCAGCTGCTTCGATGCAAAAATGAAAAAAGGAAGCAATGCTGGAATTCTTCAGAGGAAATAAACAAGTTTTTTGGAACAAAATGCTTATGACTTCGACGTATGCACAATGCGTGGACATGAACTTTTTAGGGAGGGGGTTGTTGAGGGAGAGAGATGGGGAGGGAAATGGTTATAAATGGGTGAGAGGAGAGATAGGACAGAGAGATTCAAGGATGTTAAAGAAAGAAAAGGTCACAACTTGGCGGTATTTGGTGGTTGATGGGTTTTATGCACTTCGTGGAATTAATGTTATTTCACTTCGTTCTTTTCCTTCGAACCAAACAAGATAGGAAACAAGCTCAAGCTATGTCCCTTTTGTTCCTATATAAGTAAGGAAAAGAAAGTCATTGTTTTTTTTTGAGATTCTAGAATCATTCTAAATTGGGGGGTTTTATGAAATTATAATAAAATATGATAATTGGGATAAACTCTTTTTATTCAAAAAAATAACAATAACATATAAAAAAATATATAACTAAGGCCTACATAACCACAATGATAATCATAACGAATACAATTCAAATTTCAATTATCTTTCTTTTTTTTTTGCTAAATAAAAGAAAATTTATGAGTATGGTTTTGAACTCAAGACCTAAGTTATAGATTTCCAATGAACAACTACTGAATTCTTGGCCTATTGACTACATCACAATTATCTTAAACAAAAGATGGCTCATGAACACTTTGATTAGAAGGATCAGAATCACTCCTTTGTTAAAAAAAATAGATATAAAACATGCAGACATTTAGGAATTAGTCATGTCTAATGACCGTTTCTTAGGTGTAATTGATTTTATTTTACTTTTTAGTAGCATTTTTTAATTGCATTTCTCTGTCAAACTTAACAAAATGTGAATTTAAAAAAGGCTAAATTCATTGCAGTAAATACCAAAAATTTAACCTCAAAAATGACAAAAAAAATATTGTTTTTTCATACTATGGCATGAACAACACCATAACAAGAGAAAAGTACGAATTTCCTGCAATGCTGCCGCCATTCATGAAGATCAATCTTTAACGTTTTCATTCTAAGACTTCTATCTCCTACTACCTATCAACCAAAGTGCAGAAGCACAAGACACCAAAAGAAGACTATAATGTCCAAAGGCAGAGTTCAGTTGTGAGTACCTGTGGCTAGTTCTTAGTCTAATTTGTCTTTTTCCGTCTCCTTTTTGCCTTCCTAGACGACCCAATGAATGACCTTTCGACCTTCCATGGGTTACCATCGCAGATGAGGTCTGAGCTTTTCCCGTCGTGGGTTTCCTGCGGCAGGCTTACAGACAACTTCCGGGTTCTGGATTCTTAGGACTTCGACACTTTCCGAGAATGATAACCAGCTCTACACTGACAGAACGCCGGTGAGATTAACTCTTTTGGATTCATCAAACAGTCCTTGTAGCTAGGTACATACATAGCTTAGGTTTTGTGGATCTTAGTTCTGCATGCATTAGGTACATTCATAGTCTTGCGCTGCTTTCATATTATATTAGGAGAACTCATTTTTAGTAAAAAATAGTTTACAAGAAAGGAGATATGTGGTTCATTTTTATATCAATCTCAGATTCAAGCAATCATGAAAACACTTTGTGTTTCATATTAATCAATTTGCACGAGAAACCTTTTCAACATAACTCCGTAACAAATGTAAACTTATTGGGCCTAATTTAGTGTCTCAGTATGACAAAAAGCCCATTAGATCGTAGTTTGTAAGCTAATTTAGGTTAGTTGGAGTTTACTTAGTTAGGAATTAAGTAGTTTTTGATATGCAGTTAGGATTTAGTTGGTTTAGTTGGATTCTAATTGTAGGGCTAATTTAAGCACTGAGGTAAATAGTAACGTCTTCGATGACATCAACACGATGTAAGCCCTCATCTCCCTTTCCCTTAAATCTGTTGTACACCTGAATCATGGAAGGTAATCAGAAAATCCATCTTTGGAGCTCTCCAAAACATTTGTCCATGTTTGGCTAATGAGAAAATCCATCTTTGGATCTCTCCAAAATATTTGGACAGTACTAATGGCCCAAGAACTAATATTGAGGCCCCAACATCTCCAAGGTCGTCATCCTCAAAAATTGGTCCAGCCGACCATGGGCCAACAGAGCTTATAAAATCCCAGATGCCTTGCTTGCTGGGCTAACGTAACCCAATGGCCTGGACCTCCCAACTCAAAATTTCCGACAGATTTCCCATGATTAATTTTATGTTTGATTGATATGAAACTGGGATTTAGTTTGGCATCTGTGGAGTTTCCTACCTTTGAAGCTAGATTGTCAAAAGGCCTGTTTTCAAATTTGCTTCGTGCACGAGTTCTGGTAGTTGGGAACTTTGGCTTGGTGGTCGTAATCATGGCTTCTTCCTAAATTTTCCGGCGAATGGGAAACAAAGGACGGCGGGAGCAGCTATGAATGATCTTTAGGTGACCCATATCAGAACCCACGAAGTCAGAAGACTAACCTAAGTTCGGTTTAGGTTAGATTGTCCAGTCGTAATCAAGCTGTCTGAAATTTCCGAGAAGTTTGTTCTTTTGTGGTCAGATTAACGTTAATCTGGTAGAAGGTAGATGAGTCAAAGTGGGCTCCGTAAACGACGAGGATAAAATAGCTGTGTGGTGGTCGGCGGGACAACTTGTTTTCCAAGGCAAAGAAGGCATAAACTTTTCTTACGTTGTATGTCTATACTTCTATTGTCTTGGAACTTGACAGTTTTAACTTTTTTCCATAGAAATCAACGGGCATGACTGACAAAAATGATCACCTTTCATTATAGCCCATTGTTTAGATGCAAAACCTCCTTCATAAAACTTAAACTTTATTTCGTAGTGGTTGTAAGGCAATTGTTGGAATATCTCATATTTCATGTAATCTACCATGAAAATTAGTATTTTCATGTCTTTACAAGTTGGTAAAATTGATATACAAACACGTTATTCATCTTTTTATAAACTAGTTTTAATGAAAAAAAAAAGTTTTGTAACTTAACATCAAAATTGATTATTTGAATGCACAAAGCTTTATTATAGTCTGCAATTTAAGTACAACACCTCCTCATGATATCTAGCAATCAAGAGAGGAATTACGAAATTCTAATTTTGTCTCATTAATCATCATTTCTTGACATAAATAGACCACTCTACATTCCTATGAGTGTTTCAGTTCAAATAGAAGGTGATCCACAGCTATTAAGTAAGAAATTGGTTCAACTAGTATAAAATTAAGGTCAAACATATCAAAGAAACACAATTATAAAACTCACAATTTTATCATATAGTAACTATTATGAGAGGATTGGATCATCTAGTATTTCTTGTAATCTACTATAAAGCTCTTTACAACTCAGTTTTAAAGAAGGAAAAAAAAAAAGATTATTTGGCATCAATAACTCATGTTTGTGATACAAATGTTAATAAAAAATTTTCTGCATATGATTAAAGACCCGCAGCTTCCCAGATACATGATTATATGATACCTAGTCGAGCCTCGAAGAGGCAACAGACAGCCAAACACGTAAGAAAACCATTAAAACTATATTAAGAAAACCATTAAAACCATATACAAAGGTCCATCACGAGAAGATGCACTACGCCGTTGCTGACATGATCAACCCCCACTTCTTGCATGAACATTTCCTAATTCTAAATCCTTTCTCCGCCACAATCCTCCCAAAAGCGAAAGAAAGACTACTGTAAAACACAGATCGGGCTACTACTTTCTATACAATTATTGCTCTTCTTTCTGTTCCTAAAGATTTTGCAACAGCCTACATGATGGAGCAGGCGTTTGGGTTGTCGTCACTGAACATGGTGGTGTACCTATCGTCCATGGTGGTCTCGGTGATCGTGACCGTGTTGGGGACGCTTCTGACCATGTTCGGAGGTGCCTTCTTGTCGTAAGCCTGAGAAACATATGGATTCGCCGACAGTGTGTACGGCACATACGGCCACATCTCCACCTTCTTCTTCGTCGACTGAGCAGCCTTCAGCACCTTCTTTGGATCAACGTAGCCTGTCACCGTCGCCTTCTGCTGTTTCAAATCTACGTCCACAGTTTTCGCCCCTGCAAAAACAACAAAAACTTTTAACTCTAACTCAAGTTAAAACAAGATTATTGTTAGATAATCTTTAAATATAAAAATTATTTATTAACTCATAAACTAACTTTTTAGTATTGCACCAGAGTTCAATTAATCAGCTTCTGCTTTTCTTAAACTATAAACTTATATGATATACTTAGTATGTGAGAGAATGTTGAGCACAAAAGCGCAAAATAAATAAATTATATTTCTTTTAGAAATATTTAGATGTAACAATTTATCCCTCTAAATATACCTTTCACCCCAGAGAGGACATGCTTCACCTTGCGCGCACAACCTTCACAATCCATCCTCACTTTAAGCGCCACAGTTTGCATTTGCTTCCTCTTCTTCTTTTTGGTTCTGCTTACCAAGTCAGAGAAGTACTCCAAAGTGCCTTCGAGCCCCATTCTTTTCTTTCTTCAAGCTTCTGCACGGGAAGATAACAAACCAGATTGAAACTCAAAAGCTTCAAGATAAGCTTGTTTAAAGGGCCGGGAAACAAATGCAAGTGAAGAGAGAAGATGAACACTGATAAGAGACTGGGGGGGACTATGTCATATTTATAGTCAGTGCCATGACAGATGGGTCAATGGAAAATATCCCCCCACGGTGCATGAAAATAAAATATAAAAAAACAACATGGGGTGTCCTAGAATCTCCAGGAAACTTCATCCTAAACCTGTGGTTTCCATCCTTTACCTTGTGAAATGCTTCAAAGGTTGTTCTTATGAATAATCACCACAACTTCCCCTTCTTATATAGGCATTTCACGTGTCCTTAAATGGAAGCAATTAAGCTATTTCAGTGGGCTTGGTTTGCCTCCAAAAGTCCATCTCGAAAGAGAGTTCAATGCTTTGGGAACACGAAAGGTGAAAGTAGACAACAGTTTGGAGGTATGCATGTTGAAAGAGACCCACCAAAAGTTTGAAAAAAACAAAGACTAAAGTTTATAGATTTATGCACAATGATAGGGGTGTGATGGACTGGGATGGTACTGTGATCAGCTGCCACGTTTCATTTGATCCAGATCGGACGGCCAGATCCTCGACATATGGTTACTTAAACCCGTTGAAATAGGTGTTGGTCACTTCCAAAATGAAAAGGATGGCTCCCTTTGTGAAACAGTGGAGATGATTGGAAGGATGGATTCCACTAGTGGAAAAAAATGGGTATTATTGGGCGGTGCGACTGTAGAAAAGAAAAGGTAAGATAAAGAACAAAGAATAAACAAGACCATGAATTTGGTCGGCTGCTGTGCCAGGTGGTGGAAAGCAGGAACATGGGTATTTTAATGCACCATCTTTGTGATATACAAATCTCCATCTCCAAAGTTCTCTGCCTCTCCATGAAAACGAAGTTTCGTTCGTTCTCATCTCCCCAGTAAGAATGAACAGAAAAATATCAGCAAGTGGATGAGGGGCTTTTTGTGAGAAAAGACAGCCATTTAATATTCTACGAGATTGTATGTGTTAGAAGAATTAATCCTTCTATTAAGTAAAAGTATATCATATCAAGAAATAAAAAATATAACATGTATATATGTTTTTAATGTACCTTTTGCGTTTAGTATGTAAGATTCACATGTTCAGAAGTGAAAAAATTGTTAGGTTTGATCATGAATTTTAATATTATACTAAAATATTTGGTGTTTTTAAAAAGATAACATCACTGACAAGGAGGATACTAAATCAAAACATCAACAAATAAATTATAACTTGTAGCTTACCAAGCTTATTAGTAGTGGTTACAAGTGTTGGTTTACTTCTGTTTCTGCAAATAGTTAACATAATAGTCGCCTTCTAAACATGCCAAGTTTATTTAGCAAATCTTATCTAATGGGCCATAAATAATGCAAGATTAGATTTTCATTCTTAAGATCAGGTGGGTCATTAAGATAACTATGTCTAAACTACCTGATGTGGATGAGCTTGCAGTTGCCACGATGAAGCTGTAGTTGTCATGATAATTAGGACCAATCGACCAAGTCAACATAAGGGTTTTGAGTGAATTTCCGTTCGTGATATTAAAAAGCTCGTCCTCATCTTGAAATCAGTTTGTAAAGAACAACAACATAAAGGAATACGCAATAGGTTGAAACATTCAAAAACCACCTTGTAACCAATTGATATAAAATTTCTAGCTTTTATGAGTGATCCCGTGAGGAAGACTCAAGTAAGAATGCAACCTGACATAAATAATACCACACATTTCAATACACAAAAATCATAAGCACGTATACCATACGTTTTTGTCTTCATCGCATGGTTTTCAAAGAGGACCTACATCCATGAGGACAAAGGTTGCTTTCTTGGTGTACCTATTTGATGCTGTGACATGACCATAAATGAACCACATGGAAGAGAACGGATAGGGGCCATCGTCACACGCACCACTTTCCTTTGTGGTAGCCATGCCCAGCAGTGCCCATTTTCAGAGACAATTGCTCCATCCAACTACCATTTATTTGGCATTACCCACTGATATGATCCATCATCTCTCGTAATTCTATCACCATCGCTGCAACCATTCACATCATCACACAAGTCCAAACCAAACTCAGTGACATGTTTGTACATATCTCTGCAAAGAGATTTGCCTGCCAAAACTCCTCTGTCCTCCTACACAGAAAAATTTAACGGAGAGCTCAGCTACTGGAAAATCTTCACCTAAATGGTAGGAATTCAAGACACCTCAAGTCTCTATTTACCTCACTAAAGAACGAACTTAGTGTCCAATTGAAGTGTAGAAGTTATTAATGCGATTGGACCCATGTAACGTTAGGGGTTGGGACCAGAGAGACTTTGCCGCCGTGTTCATCCAGCCACTGCTCCTTGACTTGTAGGGTGCTACCAAAAGTGAGTTTGGTAGGGAGTGTTCATACTATTGATTAGAACTGCTATTCGAAGGTTATGACAACCATCTACTATTTTAAGTATTCCGAGTAAGTTTCGGTTTGGCCCAAGAAGTAAGAGTTTTGATTGGAATCATATCAGTGAAACGAGGTTGCACATGAAGACTTAAGTTTAAACGGTCCCATCGTTGCTTAGATCCAATGCGCCGTTCCCTTGGGGCAGTGCAGGTTGAAAATAAAAATTGAAGTCCGCCAGTCTGCGGCAGATGCTTTGATCTGATGCACCGACTTACCGTTGACGTTGAACCACCGCCGAGTCCTGAGTAACCGGCATCTGCCGTCGGATTTGAAACATATTATAATAATAAACTTTATCCATTAGCATCTTCTACAAGATTTCACCTTTGTATATATTTATTCTGACCCATAACCACTCCCGTCTTCTTCCTCCACAAATCGTCATCAGGGAAGTTAAGTGGATGCATCTCCCTGGATTCGCTCGGATTCCCTCGTGTTAAATATATTTCGACACTACTTTTCAGCAATGATTTAGCATAAAAGAACCGAAAGTGGGAACCAGAAGGACCAATCAATGCTAAAGCCCAAGGAAAATAGATAAACTCAAGAGTTTAGGAGAGTTTGCCTAAGAACAGATAGGATTTACAAGGTCAAACAGAGATTCGATTAGGTGAGCGGCATACAGAATGGTAGTAGCAGTAGTAAAGAGCTCATCAGAGAGAGACATGACGGGATTTGAGCGGCGGCGGTGGAGGATTTTGAAGAAGTCCTCCCTGCAAGAGCAGGTGGAACCGCGGTGGTATTGGGAATGCTCTGTTGCTGGTTGGTCGGCAATGAGTTTGGGGATCCATTGCTTGGCGGAGTGAGATGGACTTGATCACCGTTGATGTCTTCACCTGTAGATTCATGGTGGGTTAACATTAAAGAATCTGAGATGACTATAATAAAAGAAAAACCGATAGGTTTCTCAACAAAATTAAATTTCATTCAGAGATCAAGATTGATATGTACATGCCCATTTAAATTCTAACCATACCAGGAACACTTCAATGGTGAATGTGTAAGATTCAATACAACTGATAAGAATTATGAAGTCAAGACACATTGAAATTATCAAAGTGTCTGATTTCAGTAAACCCAAAAAGACCCAATTGATAGCATGGGCTAAAGGCCCACTTATTTTTATGGGCTAAAAGAAGACCAACTAACAGCCCATCTCAGTTTTAGGGCTTGATAACACCTTTTAGTTCCCTCTACGTAGTAACCATGAAACTCCCTAAAACTAGAAGTATACATTGTTTTAGCGATTATAGCACCGGACATGAGTTGTCAAAGTTGGAACAGAGTTTGAGTGGCAATAATAGATATCAGTAATTCTTCGGTTAACATCAATTCTTCACGAGCACTTTCAAATAGAGAGGAAAATTTAAGCATATCGGTAATTCAAAGGGATTATGAACACAATTCCTGACAATGCCACCTTCAATCTCCAGAGTTCAATTTATAGTTCACATTGCTTAAAAGAATAATTGATAAAACGACAATCACAAACTCTGCCTGTGGGAACCAGATTTGGGAGTAAATGAGAAGCAAAGACTTACAAGTGGATTTTGACCAACCCAACTTCCGATTCTCCCTATCAAAAACCAGGCGATAACCAATCATGAAGTTTTCTGCAACGTATATGTTAAGCCAGAGTCATTAATCCATTGTGTTTAGATGTAAGTGTGCATGCATGACACCAAAACAAAAATCGCAATGTCTCGCCATGATGCTTGTTATACCCGATAAGTTAACCTAGAATCATGAAAACGCTGTTGCATATGCACACACAGATACGCAACCAACGGAGCACAGATGACAAAGACAATAGCAAATGGTTTAATTATGCGACAAGCAGAGAGGCATACTCACGTCCAATAACACCATAATCAGAATCCACCCGCATTAAAGTTAAGCAGAATATCGTAAATCCCTGCACATTACATAAAATTGACATTTTTTTCATTAGAACCACATCCCATTATACGAGCAGTTCCAGCATCCGACCACTGCACAACACTTGCTCAAAAAATGATAAAATGACAAAATGGTATTCACCACGCTCCCTGGTTTCTAACATTTGAAATTATTTCAGGGTCGGCATGATGTTTCTTAACAGATGTATATGAACAACGATAATAATCATCAATATCCATTTAGGAAATGCACGCCATGATCTAAAACCACTGATAGTTTAACATCAGAAGATAAACCGTTATTTTCAATGACCGGTTTCAGGTCATTAACATCACTGTTTGTCTCTGAAAAATCATGGATCTGTGGAGAAGTAATACCATGTAGATCTAGTCATGGAATACCAAGAATTGACCACTTGCCACATTAAAACACACAAGAATCAAGATATAAGCACTGGTGGAATGCAAGAGAGTAGGAACACAAATCTCACTTTGCATTAAGGATACTTTAATTTTTTATGGCCCCACAAATACGTGTAGAAATGAAGACAGGTTAAAATTTAGGAATACTCACCTGATTCAAAGGGGTAGAATATACAGGATTATTGATTAAAAAGCTTTGGTTCGCTCTAAACATTAGTCTCATGGTAGGGATACTTTGCAATGTTTGTGAACTGTTACACAAAGGAATAGCTGACTATCAGTTATGAAGAAATGTGTAAGCATATTAAAATCTCTTCTCATCTTGCGTCCAACCTGGCATTATAGCAGTAATCCCAGGTGCCTGCTGGTTGGTTAATCCTGGTGGCATTCACTTGTTTGTCAAACTGTAATTAAGAAACAAATTTTTTTCAGGCCATATTGGAGAAAAGTGTACTCCTCATAAATTCGGAACAGGATGCACCTCAAAAACAATTTTTTCATAAACTTTGGCTGGAAGATACGTGAAAGATGAACCACTGTCAACTAAAGCTGGGAACTGAATTGGGTTGAGACAGGAACTCCCAACACAAAAACGCTCTACTCCAACAAAATAGGCGTTCCTGAAACAAAGAAGAACGTAAATACAAAAGAGAAAGGAAGAAGATAAAGCATCTCTACAACCAAAACATACTAAAAGCATTCGTTTAGCCAATGCAATTAACAGCAGAGGAAAGAGGCACAAAGATGGCATACAATTTTCCTGCCATAGGCAAGAATGGAGTGGATTGTTGGGTGGCAAGCCCTTCATCCCCAAAGAGAATTCTCCCAGAATCATTCTCATTAAAACAAATTGAAAAAGAGTTTTGCACCAATCCTTCTTTTGCAAGCAAACTTGGAACTGAAATGTTCCCCGGTCCCAGTCCCATTACACCATCAGGGGCAGCTCCATCCAGATAGCCACCACTTTGCTTCCTACCACAGCTGCATCAATAGCAATGGATATGAAACAAATAAAAAAATAAAAAATTTAAGCATCAGTAAGTAAAAAAACCAATCCATAACTGGTACCAAAAAATTTTAAAAACAAAATTAAAAAAAATAAGAAAAAACAAAGAGAAAGGAAAACAACATAAACACACCCCAAAATGACTGAAGCCTGCACGTAAGTTTGTGTCGAATCATTGGTGACTGATGCCAAATGCAATTTGTCCTCAACCAAAAATCCTGAACTTGATGTATTTTCAGAGGCGTATTCAGCAACATATGAACAGGGCTCTTTTGGACCTTTACAATCGGTACTCAGTTCGCACAAATTATGACTGCAAGGTACATGCTTGCTGGAGGTTGAGAAAGATGGACGATACTCACTCAGATCCTTATCCTGCATTATAGATGCCCCAAATACGAGGGAGCACCTGCCAATCAATCATTCAAATTAACTGCTAAATCTGTCACCGTTCCTAGTTGAACCACCACCCAAGAACTTCGCGAGTACATTTAGAATCCTTTCCATGTCTATTCCAAAATATGAGTGCATCACGAAAAGGCTGGTGTTCAAGTGCAAACAAAACAACAAAGAACTAATAACTATAGATTGGTAAAGAAAGTACAATTCTACCGCACGTGTTTATCCAATTCAGCTCCTTCAAAAATAATGAATCCACTAATCTTTTTGGTGAAAGAAAAATATGCAAACCACAGAATCAAATGCATCCTTTGTTCCACTGACACAGATAAGCAACTAGTTTGAATAAAGGGAAGAATGAAAATACTATCTAATAAATAAGTAAAAAACATAAAAACACAAAGAAAGTATGTGCATGTAAAATAAAAGGACTTATTTGTACATCGCTTTGTTGAATATTAATCAGGAGATTAAATTTTCAAGAATAATTTTATTAAGTATTATTCTCTGAGAATGATGAAAAAAGCCTAAGACTTATAATGCAAGCAATATCAAGTGAATAATAAAGAAGCAGCCCCCTTGAATACTTGTCCCGTAGCTGTAGGCTACTAAAGTTGAATCACATATTGTTCTCCTCTTTGCCACTCCTCGATACTGCTCTATGTTTCTTCATTTTATTGTGGTATCAAAACCATATTCTTGTGGCCTCCATCTTCTACAATATGTTGTTGGCAAAAATGCCCAAGCATCTATACGTCTCGTAAACAGGCACCCTCACATATCATCTATATTGCCATTGCTGGTGCCTCAATCAACTAAGTATCCAATGAATCTCAATGGACAACAGACCTCAGCCATTGACCTACTGGTGCAGACTCACAGGCACGTGCTCCAACAATTAAAAGTGCCTGACAAAGCGGGCTAGGGTCTGGCATTGCAGACCTAAGGTATATCGTCTTGACACGTCTCACATAGTCCTCTAATTTTCGACCTTGAGTTTCCAGGCGACATTAAAATACTAAGTCATACCTATCACTCACCTTCCACACTTACCATGCCTGTACTGCATCCGTGTTAAGAAATAATCAAAATGCAGAATCTTTTGTTTACATTACATAACACTTTGTCAGAATGCACGCAAGTGCAGAATGAGTACAAAGAAGCTTTGCAAATAAAAAATTGCAGAAACAGAGCTCCCAGAACTATAAAGAAAGCAATAATTACAATGAAAGAAACGTACCAACATACTATAGTAACTGGCAGACAAAGGAGCGCATTGAATGCACTCACATGGGACCCAAAGCAGGTCGCTTCCCGCATCCAATGCAACAAGAAATGAAACATTCGGTGTCCCGATATCAATCCATATGTAATGCAACCTGCAAAATTCAAAGATCGAATCAAGGATGAGCCGACTTACAAAATGTACTCGCGACGCGCATTGCCTTCGTTCTTTTTCCTCCGTCTTCTCGGGAACCAAACAGGCACCGAAAGCGACTTACCAGTCAAAGTCATTACCAAAGAACAACGTCCCGCTGCCCTCGGACGGAAACACCAGCTCGGGCTTCGACCCGAGCTTCAACCTCTGCCGCTTGAAGTCGTTCCTCAGAAGCAACTCGAAGTACTCGACGCTATTCCTCTTCGGCCAAGTCCTGCCCCTCACATTCCCGCTCCTCGACGCCAGCACCGCCTCTGCCTCCTCTGAGAACCTATGCACGAGCCTCGACGAAAGCGTCACCCCCGCCGATCCATCCACCAGCAGAAACCAAACCATCGCCGCGGCCACCACCACCAACAGCACCGCCCGATTCGCCATGAGCAGTGAAGAAGACAAGAGGGAGTGTGCTATAGTGCGCCGGAAGCGAAGCTTGCGCGGGGTCAAATACTGCGCCCGTGAACGTTGGGGACTAGGAACAGAAGTCGCTACATCGTAGGGTGGGAATCTCGAGACGTGTCGAGTAGCGAGATCGGAGAACACGTAAACGCGAAGCACATTGTGTCATGATTTGCTGGATCGTTAACGCAATGATGGTGGTTAGGGAGGTGCAACCAGGGGTCACCACGTGTGGGGCTGATGAGTGCGTGTCCGGAAATGGGACGGGGACGTATGTGTCGCCACGTGGGATTGCTGTTTTTTTCCTGCTTTTTCCAATCACCCGCAGTTAGGGCGTGGATTTTGGACGGAAGCGGAAGGTGAGAGTGGGGCCGCATTGCATGGTTTTTCAAAAGTTTCCTTTATTTGTTACTTATTTTATGAATACGCTTTTTAGGTTGCCTTGATTATCGAGCCTCATTAGTCAAAGGATTTAATCTTACGATGAAAGTAGCACTATGAAACGGTTTTAAGTTGGACGGTTGTCGGAAGTGGACAAATTGATAATTCTAATCTCATATTATTAAAAAATATTATTAAAATTAGCTTTTATGAATGAATTGAGTTTTATAGCACAATATTAAATTTTAATATTTTTTAATATTATAGGTAAGCCCAAAACATAGGGCAAGTAAATGTTCTGGAATGATACAAATTATACAACTACAATAAGAAAGCATGTTAATAGTATGGATATTTAATCTTATATTACTCAAAAATAGTCATATCATGAATATATGTGTACTAAATATTCTCATTTCCCCATAGTTAGTGATAAAAAAATGAATTATTCAATAATTCTAACTTTTGGAAAAAAAATCTTCAATTGTTTGATTTCGGTTGTACATTTCTTTCAACTTTTACAAGTGTTTGGTACAAAAGAGAGAAAGAAACTTAAAAAATTTATACAAAATTTACGATGAATCATATATCTTTCTTTATTTGCTCTCGTGAATATTTGGGGAAAATCCGACCAAGTTCATGCGACTGATGCAGTGCCGACCTGGTTAGGGAGAGAGAACAGGTTGCGATAGGCAAGTAGGGCCGCCTCTCTTGTGATCCACGTGGCTTGCCACGTTTTTTTAATGAGGAGGTGATGTGGCAGGCCTTCTTGTCATTTAATAATTAGTTTTTTATATAATAATTGAGCTTTGTAACAACTATTGATCAAGTTTTTCATTTAATTTAGTGAATTTAGTTTAATTTTTTGTAGGACCTCTAAAGACCATTAGTGCGTGAGAATGTTCATTAAGGAAGGAATGAGCATACTTGATGTCACTATCCAATTTTAAGGTGCTCGAATGTAAGTTGAAGTTTCTTGCTATATATGAGTTTATCTTTTCATTTATTAAATCAACCTTTAATGTTCAAAGCTTAGAATTTACACAAAGATGCAAGTTAGATCACTAAAAAGATGGGATGTATTGTGAATGTGAATATCTATTATTGTATTATTAAGGTGTAAGTTGGAGTAGTTAGTTATATATGAATTTGTCACTCTACTTCTTGATCTAATTTTTTAAATAGGACATAGGCTTATTTATAGTAAGATGTTCATTAAAATCATTTTTAACATGATTTTTCGTTTAAGCATAGGAAAACCATATAGATCCAACATATAAGCAATAAGATGTTGAATTTAAAAGCCAAGAAGATAATATCACTGCATATAAAGAAAAATAGAAGGTCAAATAAGATGTGCTCGTGCCAACGTTTTTTTTTTTTTGACTAACAGGACTTTATTTCTTGATATATGAATACAGTTTAAGGAAACTCTTAGGTATTTTTTAAGCTAAATCCTTACTAGTTCCACCTATCGTAGGTTTGAATTCTCCCTCCCCAGATGTGCTCGTTAAAAAAAAAAAAAAATACGATTTGTAAAATTAAATTAGACTACACCAAAGTAAATACTAAAATAGAGGGTCAACGTTTGATAGAACCAACGACGACGTCTCGTACATGGAATAAATGGCTATATTTGACAAAGGCAACAAACACATTAGTGGGCCTTACTGCTAGGCCCAAGAAAAGCATGTCTCCGTGTCCCTTAAACCCTAGACTCACCCGGAATCTCATTTTAGCAACAGCTGAAGGGAGCTTCGTCTTTGTCCTTCGCCGACTCCGCTCTGTTCTTCACTTGCGCCGGGGAGCCAATAGCGAAGATGGTTGCGCCCAAGAAGACGGTACCTCTCGATCTCTGTCTCTGTTTGAAACTCTGCTGCTTCTTGTTTATTGTGGCTTAAGGGTTTAACCAAATCATGAATGCGATGTCCGCAGAAGAAGACCCATGAGAGCATAAACAACAGGCTGGCCCTGGTCGTGAAGAGTGGAAAGTTCACACTTGGATACAAGACTGTCCTCCGGTCTCTCCGCACCTCCAAAGGTTCTTCTTTTATTGATTTCTTATTAAGTACATTGGGATTGATTCCGCGTATGGGTGATTGAGGTTTTGAGATTTGGTGCTGGTGAAACGCAGGAAAGTTGATAATAATTTCCAACAATTGCCCCCCGCTGCGCAAGTCCGAGATTGAGTATTTGGCAATGCTTGCCAAGGTCCAAGTCCACCATTACAACGGAAGTAAGTGGTTCACTAAACATATTTCGTGAATTGCACACATGTCGTATTGCGTTGTAGAGTTTGATTAAATTAAATTTTTCTCGTGCGGTTTCTCGGTCTTTTCTTTGTGTTGGCTTAAAGATGTGAGCTTCTTGGTATGTTTAAATGCTAGCAATCTCAGTCCGAGGCTGGCTATCTTAATTGTTTCCCCAACAGCAGCTCAGTGGAATAAACTTCCTATCTGTTTGTTTGTCTCCTCATATCTGCTTCTTTTCGAGGGGCTCGGGTACTTTTAGGTTTAGTGGCGAAGGATCTTGATTGGTATACTTTTCTTCTATTAGCTTTAGAGTCAGGAATTACAGAGTTGGTTAGAAGATTTTTATTAGGCTTTGTCTCCCTCAAAACAAAAAAACCAGCGAAACCTTGGTGGCTTTTTCATCTGGACCAAGTACATAGTCGTTGTCTGAGAACTCTGTTGATTGGGAGCAATTCTTAAAGTCCTCGGGCATGCATTGAGCTAGTGAACCATTGCTTCTACAATGAACGTATGTTCTATACTATACGTTGCCAGACCTGTTATTTACTGAAGGAATCCGCATGTCAGTAGTCTGTTTTTATTTGACAATTACATGTTAAACGTGGATTAACAGTTTTATATTTGACTGAGATGATTAGTCTTAATACTGTAACATAAAACTGATGCCCAATTCAGCAATAGGTAAGTATGTCTGATGGTGTCAAGTAATCTGTCATGCAAAATTCCTTTATTGGCTGCAATGCTTGTTGTTCTCAATCGGTATGCTTGTTTGTTCTTGCAACGTACAATATAAAATAAAACCACCCAAAAAGTGGTTCATTTCAAACACCTTTTTCAAGAATTTTCCCTTCTTCCCTATTCTGCTTGAATTCGTTGGTTCTGTATAATCATCTTCAAAACTACTCTGATTTGTTTCATATTTAATCTATTAAATCTTTTTGCCTGGCTTTTTTGTGCTTTCAGACAATGTTGATCTGGGAACAGGATGTGGAAAGTATTTCCGTGTGTCTTGCCTTAGCATTGTTGATCCAGGTACCACAAACATCACACCATCCTGCCTGATTGCATCAACCTTTGACAGATTTGTTTTACACTTTCCTTTCTGTCATTTTCCTCAGGTGATTCAGATATCATCAAGTGGCTCTCTGGCGATCAGTGAGAGATGCCATCTCGTTATGATGCCTCAAGTCCTAAACCAGTATAATTGTCCTTTAAGAATTTTGGTAGAGTTTCCCTACTGCTGTTACTAGAATACAACATTGCAGCTTAATGGAAGTAGATTCTGTTAAAGAGTTTTGAGGAGAGCCTCATGTCTTTTTTTCCCAAATTTGATTTTGGAACTTTGTTTGATTCATGTTTAATGAAATCAATTGTCAAGTCATTTTAACCACATTGAGCTTAACATTATATATTGTTCTTGTTTTTTTAGATGGAGAGACTATTGCAATTCTCTACTAACTTTACTAGAACTACTGGGAGACCTCCTTTGTTTAATAGGTTTGAAGTTTGACACTCGATCGACACTCGTTCTGGTTTTTCTTTTTTTAACCTAACTAAAAAAAATGAACTGGTTATAAAAATATGAAAAGAATTTTGTTTGTTTTGTATTAACTCAGTAAAAAATACTGCAATTCTCAAATGATAAGTCAAATCTTTATTCAATATGTTCCATGTGACGACGGGTAAACTTAATTAATAAATTTCTTCCAATAACAATTACAGGAAAAAATAAAACATATGATGAGAAACAATGTTACCATTAGAAATACATGAAGAAAAAAAAAAAAAAGGGAACTCAAAATCTATTTCATGTTGGATGAGTTCAATTAGTATTGACTAATCAATAAGTAATTTTAACTTTGATAGCACATAAATATTTATAAATGATTGATTTACTATTGATATTAGTCAATCAATCTTTATCAACAGATTAAACCCCTTAGCACTCAAGTATATGCCATAAACAAGTTGTTATAAGTTTTAATAGTTTTTTCTTTTAGTTAAACAAAGAGTAAATGGTTGGTTTTTCGAACCTCAGCCATTTATGTTGAGATTTCTGATAACTTCACTTCAGTTATAGAGTTATAGGACCATATGACTATAATTTCTAATAGTAATAATATCATAAAATCTATTACCAACTTCATCATTTCTTCTTTACAAAAAAATGTTGAGTATGAGATTACATATGAGATTTATAACAATTTTGTATGCACACGGTCCTTATTGCAACGTAGTTATGTTATTTGAACATGCTTATATGTTTATCTATGATTAATTACACGATCGATATTTATGCAAACTTTAACAACAAGTTAACAAACACAAGCTCAAAAAATGTGCATACTGAGCCCCTAAACACAGCAAGTTCTCGTACAGGCAAGGTTTAATTTCCAACAGTCACAATGTTACAAAATCCATTATCGATCTCATAATTCCTATTTGGAAAAATACTTGAATGTGATATCATACACAAAATTGGTAAGGATTTTGCTGGCACACGATCAAGATTTTTTTTATAAGATTGATTGTTGTCCTTATCCAAATAATAGATGTTTACAACCTATTTCAACCAAAAATTTCAAAACTCTACCTCTTTTCTAACAGTAAAATCAGTCAAAAACTATAACACCCAATTAAATTGACAGTAACTGATTTTCCATATTAGTTTTATCTTAATCATGATGAAGCACTTAACATGGATGATAATATCAAAGACGTGCTTGTTCACGAACACCCTCAAAGCTGCCAAATGCATTTATAGCTCTCAATCTTTCACAAGTAATGTAGATAGAAACTATTAAATATCTTACCCTTTTTGCAAATTGATGTAATCCATTAGTGTAAAAGTGCTTGCTTACACCTTTGGAACACTTAACAAAAAGATATAACTAATTTTGGATAAAAAAAAGTAATGTTTATCTTTTAAGACAATCAATACTGAAATTATAAATATTACGATGATAATCGTATTTAAAATGAATAATATTGTCATTATGCTACTACCCTAATGGTTGGTTACTGAAGATTCCTTTTTCTACGAGCCAAGCATGGAGAAGAAAGAGATAAGAGGACCCCACCGAAAATATGGGGTTAGAAATCCATAATAGCGTATGACCACAACGACTGAGTTAATTATCTTCATGCATAATTATCAGTATTTTGGTCACAACCATAACTAAAATGAATAACATTACTAATATATTATTAGCAATTATTTATCAATAGTTTGTATTGAAATTATCAGTATTCCTCAAACCTCATTTTACCTAACAAATGAATAAAATAAAATGAACAGCATCTTTCAAAATTTATTTATTTAGAAGACCAAGGGAATCCTATCTCTGTTATGATGTGTGTCTTAGTAAGATCAGATAGAAATGCTGTAACGTGTTCCAGATTTTCGGGAGCATAGATCTTTGAAGTCTGGAACCATAAGCAGCCTGAATCGGCGAAAAGCCTTGGTTGGTTTCTTCACTCTAATCCCTTAAACTCCGGCTGCAGATCACGGGAGAAAGACCCGAGTTTTGAAAACGACGACATTTCCGCGCGTATCTGTCGAAAGCAGGTGGATTACAATCTCTGTGTCGCTCTCTCGCTCGCGCATTCTGCGTCATCTTCTGCACTCCCTCCTCTCCGGGCTCTCCGATGGAAACTTCGTCTGAGATAACAAAGACGTTGCCGGAATATCACCCCCTCGCCGGTAAGTTCATATCAATTGGGGCCCCCCCACTACTTTTTTTGATGCTTCTTTGTTAGACTCGAGCCTGTTCTTCGGTGTCTTTTCTTTCCGGGTTCGTCTTCGTCCTTCTCAGCAGATGTCTAATGCTTCTAAGATTAACTTTCTTAGTGTCGGCAGAGTTGGCTTTGAGCCGCTGGTTTGATTAGTATGAACAACATTGTTAAGCAATAACCTTAAATTGCTAATCTAATCTGATAGTCATTTATAACATGTCAATCACGTCAATAGATTAGCAGCTCAGAAATTAATGACTAGCCACGTCATAGCTCCATAGCACATATCCTAAGTTTTCCTTCACCTAACCAAAAAAAAAAAGGCATCAATAAGAGGAAAATCTTTTTGAGCTTTTATGAATGTAAAACCTTGTTAAGCAATTGATATTAGCTTATGTCATATCATTCATAACTTGTACCATAATAGCTTGGTAGTATAGTAATTGGCTACAGGAGGTTCTTGACCTAATTTTTAGTCCAGTACTATAATGATTGAGTAGTGATATACCTTTCATACCTCCCAAATTTCCTTACAAAAACAAAAACGTGTCGACAATCAAAGGAAGATTTTTTTTGTAGCTGTTATGGAGCATGAATTGTTTGACTGGTCGAAATATGAAAATAATAATAATAATAATAATAAAATAATAATAATAATAATAATAATAATAATAATAAAAAAGGACAAGCGAGTATTTGGGTGGTTTCATGAGTGGCTTCCAGGTTTGCATGCCAGATGCGGCTTCTTGAGTGCCAAGCGTTCAGGAAGCGTGTACGCCAACCTGTGCAGTCTTCTGTTTCTTTGTTTGGATTCGTTATTCTATTAATAAGATCGGAAAATAATTAAAGGAAACGTATCATTTCCCGATTACGGTCTCTGTATTTTAAGCAAGCTCCGGCACCTGCTGGATTGGGCTGGAGCTTTACCGTTTCAATGATCAAGTGGGGGCAATATGCATGGACTCCGACCAACACGTGGTGCCGTACATCTCCCCACGTGGATGGCCAACGTTAACGTTCATGGTTCCTTATATAGCCTAGCTAGCTGGTCTTCCTCCATTTAACCATTCCTAAGATCTTTCTGAAATTGCCTTTTATGGGGTTTCTCTGATAAGACGTTGGGTTTGGTTCAGCAGAGACAGTCAGAGAATAAATTCTGATTCTTGACGTCACAGACTTTAGCTGTCTCTGTACAATCTTCTCGAAAATGGGGTTTATCTGTCTCTATCTCTTCTTCTCCACTTGATTTGACCGTGTTTGTTGCCAGTCGGACTGCCGGCGCCGGATTTGCCATGCGGGATGGACTCTGAGGGAGGCTCTTCCGGTACCGAGCAGCTCAGTCCGTTTGAGATGTTGTCGTCCACTTCGTCGTCGTCGGAGATCGGGGACTACATCGGCATGGAGAGCTGTCTCGACCTTGAAGACGACGAGGAGGTGTGTGTGTTGGAGGCCAAAAGGCAGTCTCGGAGCTACGAGGAGTGTCACGGGAGGAGGGAACGGCGGCTGGCGACGAAGAAGAGGGAGTTTCCGCCGCCGATACCTCTGCTGGCGCGCACCGGGAATCTGCCGTCTCGGATGCCATGGGTGCTGAAGCGGTCATATACCGACGGCCGGTTGATCCTCACGGAGGAAAGGGTCAGACACCACGAGTACTTCCGGGCGCACCGGGCCAATGGGCGGCTCACATTGCAGCTCGTCCCGCTGGACGAAGACGTCTGGCCTCCCTCGTGCTCGGACGAGGACGAATCCGGCGACGAAGAGGACCAAGAACCAGAAACCAATCCCGAGGAAGACGAAGAACCCCACGATACTAAAAACGAAAACAACGACGGTGACGAGGTTGAGAAGAAAATCGCAGTTGACGATTCCCCGACTAATGGAGCCCCCGGAGTGGCTGTTAACGGGACAGGGAAGTGCTTAAACTACAACAACGTGGCGGCGGGAGCCTCGTGCATATTCGGAGTGCCCGTGCCGGCGATCAGGACAATCCATAGCTAGTACAACTTAAATTTTGTTAGGGCGATGAGGCTGTCATTTTTGTACGTACTATTAGTTCTAGGTTTTCTTTGCTTCTTCCTCATCGTCGACCTCCATTAAAATCAAAAACTTCTAGGCCATTTCGTTTGTTTAGCTGCATTTAATTCTCGATTTGAAAATGTTGCAGGCTGTTTCAACTGTCATCAAAATTTGTGGATAAACATCTGACTTAGTCGACAGCTATATTGCCTAACATCAAAATTTTGTACAGTTTTAAGACATTGCATTGAACCGTTAATTAAAACGAAGGATTTCATCTTCCATGTTTTCCTATAAAATCTGACTCTTTATGTTAATTTTGATCACAATAAGCTAATCATTCTTTTTTAATCCGTCTGGTCTGACAAAAACAAACCTAGATTCTCTTGTCTGTTCATTTCCCACACCGTCCATGCCCCTAAAAGCGAAAAGTCCCTTGATTGCATCACTGGTGTCGTATGCAATCATCCCACACCGAGTAATAGTGACAGTAGTGAGATTCCAAAAATTATAGAGACAAATGTTATTCTATTTTGGAACAAATTATATGGGAATTAATGACTCATAATTAAGATGATAATAATATGAAATAATTATATAAATACTTAACTTGTAAATAAGTTATTATATTTGAACTTAGATTCTAACATATATATACATTTTTTCTCATATACGAGAAAAACACAATACTTTGATCACAAATAATAAATCAATTAGTAAAATTATAAACACTCAATTCAATCTTGGATCATGATACTTTTAACACAATTCTATGCCCCAAGTTGAAAAAAAAACACAATAACTCAATTTACAACTCATAAAATGATAAATAAATGAATTATTATATTTAAGCTTAAACTTAAAACTTGAATTATGATATAAATATATAAGAAAAAACTTGAATTATCAACTTAAAAGTATGATATTACAAATTCATTCATTTAAAAGATAAGTTGGATACTAATCTATTAATTAGATAAATGAGCATGTAATGCTGTACTTACGAAGCTTGCAATATTAGTTCATATGGCATCTTGAGTGGAAGGTTTAGGTGATTCGATCAGCATTCACTCGGAGTTGCTGTGCCACGCTGCTCAAAAAGTCCAGAGAGCCTGGCACTTCGGGCAACGATTTCCGAGGAACCCCATTGATGTGGTCTGGTGCTTCTGGGATGAATCAAATGATGCAGTACAGCTACATCCCAACATCAACCCCTGTCAGAACTCATGATTGGGCTGTCTCTTCCCCCCACTCGCTTCCCATGCAGCTTTACGTGATTCAATCTTCTGTAATTTTCCTTAGGGTTCGTCCTCCAACGTTCATGTCAGCTTGTCACTTTCGAATTGATGCTCTAGGGTTCGGCTTTCAGTATCCCCTGAGCGATGCTTAGGAGGTCTTAATCAACGAATCCGGGGGAAGAAGTGGCGTCGGAATCTGAAGCCAGGTGTTCAGTGCAGTGGTGGTTCTGGATTCGAGACCGGAAGCTCCATGTTTGAGTTTGGATGACAGCTTGGATTTTGTCCTTTGGTTTGAAGCCATTCCACGAAGCATTCAAACAATGATACACCATCACTTCGATTGGTATGTGAACCTGGCATTCAATGACCATAATATGATTGGAAAATAATTTTCCCTGCTTTATTATGAGCTGAATGACTACATAATATAGGGATGGCTGGCTTTTGGATTTCTGGCACATGAAGGACATGCAGAATAAAAGGTGGCCTGCCTCCCACAAAAAATATATTATTCGAGCTTATTGATTAGTCTTAACTACTTTCCTACCTAAGATGTTGTAAGCTTACATTACTTTCTATATAGTACTCTTTTAATCATTTAAAAATTAAGTTATTTACAAACGACAAATGACTCGTGGGTGCATAACACTATACATGATGTCACGGGAACTTGATTGTATATTTTATGTTTATTGTAATTTTAATTTTAAAATATTAAGTAGATGAAATTATCTATTTTTAAATTAATTTTTAAATAAGTTAGTAAGGCTTGAAACAAAATGATTTCAAGTTTGATATTTGAATATGTAAGTTTGGATAAGTCGGTAAATAAATAAATTTTTACTTCAAAATAATAATTTTGCAAAATTTTATATTTTCTAGATAAAACCTAATAGTAACTTACATACTATTAAGTGCTAAAAATAGAGGGAAAGAGATAGAATTTAAAATGTAATTGTTAAAATTGCAAAAGATATTAAAACAATGAACAAAAGACAACTAGAGGAATTTTTGTGTTATATTTCTAATCATTGAAATCTTTATAAAGAGACTAATAATTCAGCCTTTTGCTTCCAGATTGATCTTATAACGTGTATAGAAGTCGGGCTTTAGAGACTAACCATCTTCTTCCTCTGATTTCTGACAAGGTTCTTCTGCATTTCTTCTAGCCCATTGGACCATAGGTCCAACACTGTTGTCGTTGAATTGTTCATGGGCTTCGTGGTTCAACCCTTGTAAACAATATCGGTAGGTAGGTCGCAGTTGCCAGATTAGGGTATGGGACTGTTTTGAGGAACCAAACATAACATCTAAGTTCAATATAATAAATACCTCCTTAACAACAAAATTTAGATTTTAATAAAAATATTATTTCTTTACGTAAAAAGTCAGTCACCTACCCGAGCCTTGGTGAATATTTAAACAAACCCTTGGGTGTCGAGAAGCAGAGGCCAATGATTGGAACTCCACGTGCAGTCTACCTGGATCAACTTCTTACATTACAGGGGATCTAAACTTGTCTGTTTTCAAACGACAGATACTGTGTTCCACGGCCTTCCAAACTTCATATTCTTAAAATTATGTGATAAATATATGTAGTCAGACCAACCAAAGTACTAATCAACAATATCTACTTTGCCTCGAAGGTTGTCGATCCGAGAATTTTCTAAGAGCAAGACTATTCCAAGCCCTGCCGTGCAGTTTCTTTTATACTCCGACCAAAAGCAGAGGAAAAGATGGAAGAAAACCAAAGAAAAGAATATGCAAATGGTATTATTATATTCATATCGTAATAAAGTGAGATTAAATATTCACGCTACATAATATTTTTTTATTGCAATGATCTGATACAAATCATTTGTCGTGTTATTTTGTACACAACTTTTGAAATTTGGTATCATATTAAGAAGTTAATTTCTACATTAAAAATTAGTCTTTAATTAAATACGTATACTAGAATAACGTCTGAATTGGTAAACATTTTGATGCATTGAAAACACAAAAGGGAAGTTGACGTTGTAGTGACTTTCTTAGCTTATTCCATCCCCGGAAGGTGCTTGGAAGAAGGCCGTGAAAGCCAGAAAAGCCTCTTTGCCAACGAAGAAAGATGCGCAAGCGCGGAAGGTGGGTGGGATTGCTTTCAGTTCAAACTCCTTTTGCCATGACAACCCATTGGAACATGTTCTCACAGACTTGACGGAGAATCTTCGACGACTTAGCGTCTTCGTCTTCGTCTTCGTCTTCGTCTTCTTCACTGTTTTTCTGGGAAAATGCAGAGGAATTTCGACGAATGGTGTGAATCTTTCTCGAAGGTAGTGTTGGAGGTTGGAGCAGCACGGTATATATGGTTGGAGAGCGGGGAGGATAGACAGACCACCATTGTTGTTAGCTTTTGGAGCAACCTTATTATTCGTGGCTAGAGAGGGAGACAATAGCCATTTCTTCTTATTGGTAAGAATGCTCTAGCTTCTTCTTTTTGTGTATTGTTTTATGCAATTATCTTGTGTACTTTTCCCATCACTTGTCAAATTTTAAATCTTCATGTTTGCTGCGAGACTACTCAAGTATTTATCTTTTTACAATCTAGTTTTTTTTTGCATTAATTGTTGGGATATTAAAGAAAATCACTAACTACTAACTATTAAATTAGTAGCTTATTACTAAATAACTTTTTCTCTTGAATGACTCTTTCTACTATTTTGTTCACACCTAACAAATCTATCATCATCTTGTGAATAAAAATTAAAGAAAATCCATTTGACACGTCAGAAAAAGAATATCCTCGGCCACCAAGACTGACTCCTGTTGGCACGTACCGGATATGTCAAAAATTCACATTAAAGATATCAATCCATGACCTGCGAGGAGTACACGTGGAGGGTCCACGTCGACCCACGTTCCATCTTCCAATAGAACCGGCACAGTGGAGTGTCGGATACAAAGCATGCATATGTAAGAAGCACGACAGCGAGAATTGGTTTCGCGACAAGAAAGAGATCATGAACGAGGCCTTTCGAATTTCGCTGCCGAATTAGGGTTTTTGCATTTGATGCGATCCGGCGCCTGGCTTTGGTAATTTGGATGCTGTATTTATTCGTGGGTTTTGTAGGTGATTCATTATTTTAACTGTAAATTCTGTTATATATGTCGAGTTGCAAAAGTTAGGTGGATTGCTGTGTAATCGTGATGGCTATTGGTTTCTGAGTAATGGGTATTAGTGTCCGGCGTGTTTTGTTTTTGATTATACAAATTCGGCTATTTATGCAGAGTTGCAAAAGTTAGGTGAATTATTGTATGATCATGATTGCTATCTTTTTCCGGTAAGTTTGAGTGACGGGTATCGGTTTCTCAGCATGTTCTTTTGTGGGTGTTCTTTCTGGTGTGGTATATGTTTGAATTTCGTGTTATTGTGTTTGTGAATTTTTTTTTATTTTTTGATTTTTTCTGTTCGTGTCTCTGTGAATTTTGAAAGGGTTAAATTTGAGATGTGGGCTGGGTAAGTGATCTATGGACAAGGTTCTTCTCAACGACGATGGGTATTCTGGGTTTCTGATGTAATTTTGCGTTCCCATGTGATGAGGCATGAAATGAGGGAATTCTAGTTCAATTTTTTGAGGAGTGTAGAGGCTTTTTAACAAAGGGTATTAATCTTCTTATTCTCTTGACTCCATAGCAGTGTGAATGTTATGAAGTCTTATGGGATTTCTTTACTCTTGGTTTTGGAGAATAAGTTACTGTTTTCTCCTCATCGCTTTCATTTCATAAAATTTGAAAGCTTGCTTTGATGATCTATATATTGGTTTTCTAGCTTTATTGTTCAAAAATTTTATCTCATAGCTGTTGTGGGCTTATTGCAATATAGTAATATGGCTCTTTCACCCTCTCTCACTATCTCTATTTTTTGTCTGTTTAGATGCTCCATTGATGAAGGGCAAGGACAGTGGCATTTGCAGCCCTTGGACAAAAATTAAAGTTTCGGATTTCTTTAGATATTGATCTTGCAAATTTTCTTATGGGTTCAATTTTGAGTTTGGCTGGTCCAAAGGGGAGGGCAAGTGACTGCGACAGGGTGTCTCAGATTGAGTCCTGCAAGAGACAAAGAATGTCATCAAGCTTTAGTGAGGAGAGTGAAAGGCTGATTCCAAGTCTTCCGGATGAGTTATCAATCCAGATTATTGCTAGACTTCCTAGAGTCTGCTACTTTAATGTGCAGCTGGTGTCACGGAAGTGGATGGCTACTGTTATGAGTCCTGAACTATATAAACTAAGAAAGGAGCTTGGGACAACAGAAGAATGGCTATATCTGCTGACAAAAGTAGAAGATGATAAACTTTTTTGGCATGCTTTAGACCCGTTGTCAAGAAAATGGCAGAGGCTACCTATGATGCCCAATGTTGTTTATGAAGATGAATCTAGGAAGGGTCTGTCTGGTCTTTTGATGTGGAACATGGTTGGTACAAGCCTTAACATTGCAGACTTTATTAGAGGCTGGCTTGGGCGGAAGGAATCATTGGATCAAATGCCATATTGTGGTTGTGCTATTGGAGCTGTTGATGGTTGTCTCTATGTGCTTGGTGGATTCTCTAGGGCTTTGACCATGAAATGTGTTTGGAAATTCGATCCAATTCAAAATCAGTGGAGTGAGGTAACGTCCATGTCTACTGGTAGAGCATATTGTAAGACAGGCATTTTGAACAACAAGCTTTATGTGGTTGGTGGTGTGAGTCAGGGCCGAGGTGGTTTGACTCCTCTTCAATCTGCCGAAGTTTTTGACCCCTCAACAGGGACATGGTCCGAGGTCCCTAGTATGCCGTTCTCAAAAGCACAAGTATTGCCCACTGCCTTCTTGGCCGATATGCTGAAGCCAATTGCCACTGGGCTGACTTCATACATGGGAAGGTTATGTGTGCCTCAAAGTTTGTACTCATGGCCCTTTTTTGTTGATGTTGGAGGAGAAATTTATGACCCTGAAACAAATTCATGGGTAGAAATGCCAAATGGCATGGGGGAGGGTTGGCCTGCACGGCAGGCTGGAACAAAACTGAGTGTTGTTGTAGATGGTGAATTGTATGCATTTGATCCTTCTAGTTCGCTGAATAGTGGCAAAATCAAGGTATATGATCAAAGAGAAGATGCTTGGAAAGTTGTTATAGGAAAAGTCCCTATTTATGATTTTGCAGATTCAGAATCTCCATATTTACTTGCTGGCTTTCATGGAAAGCTCCATGTCATCACGAAAGATTTCAATCATCGCATCACAGTGCTGCGGGCTGATTCATGTTCTTTGCCATCAAGTTCCACTTCTTCCTTTGCTGGCTCCTTAAATGAGCCCTCTGAGTCAACGACAGAATCTGACGCTGTTGTGTGGAAAGTCGTTGCTAATAGAGATTTTGGGTCTGCTGAGTTGGTCAGTTGCCAAGTACTCGAAATTTAGCATTACCTTAAGCTAAGGCTGATAATACTTCTAAGATGTTAATCTGCAAGGCTGGCAATACCTTTAAGATATTGATTTTTGGGTATATGTTAAGCGATATGAATGGTGAATTGCAGTTAGGTATGGTGACATTGAGAAGTTTCATATGTCTTTCATCTGTATATGAGACATGGTTTATGATTGATGACTCTTGGATGAGGCAGTTATATATGTTTGTACAATGCACTTTTAATAGCCAAAAGATCATTGGCAAGTTGCGCCTGGCTCTTGCTGCATAATATGGCCTCAGTGTCTTGAGGTTTTGCATTCTTCTAATTCAAATGCCCATCTTTACTTTTGGAATCGTGTAAAGTTATTGTCTGATCAATTTGATCGAGAGTAATGTGGAAATGATTGTTCTGATCAGAGAAGTATATTTTATTTTCAGCAGTAGAACTCCATTCACTTAATTCTGTAACTTTAGCTTAATGTAAGTAGTGTATATGTGACACCAAATTTACCTAAAGAAATCAAAAAGAGAGATAATGCAAGTAAATGTGAAAGCATGCTGTCCCTTGCTTTTGCTGCACTTTCTGAACATCATGTGCACCTTCTACTTTATCTCATCGTATGTGTCTGTCTAAAAGCCGAGTCTCATCTTGAAGAAAATTTAGTAACAAAATGATGCGATGAAATTTTAACCCCCTCAACAACCCTTCCCCCCCCCCCCCCCCCCCCCCCCCCCCACACACACACACACACACACACCACACACACACACCAAAAGGTGAAGATAGATGGAGAAAAAAAAAAAAGTTGTGAAGATGATAATATGTATGTCAAGTACTAGATTTAGAATGTTTGTTTCCTCAGCAACTCATTTTTACAAGATATTATTTTCTTAATTTCTCCTGTAATACGATATGATAAGTGCTGACCTAAAAATACAGCTTAGAGGTTTTAATCAGTATGTTCAGGGCCTGCAACATGATTTTGAGCTCTCAAAAACACCCCGCACCCCTCCAACACACCCAAATACGTGAAATGGTATGTCATAAATGTGGTTGCTCGGACAGCCCATGTTCGCTTTTAAGCTTTATGTTCGATCTCTTCTGGGCATAGAGTATAACATCTTAGTCTTTCTGTTAGCATATTACATGTGGCCCTTGTCAATTGTTTCTTGTATATACATGTATATTTAATTGTTTGTTATATTCAGTTTGTCTATCTAGGAAGAATGATTCCTTAAGGATGTTCCCTCAGTTAGATTTAGATGCAACATGTTGAGGCAGACAACGCACCTGTGTTTGATTGGAGATAGGGTTTTGCGCAGTTTCAATTTCAGAGCCCTCTTTTCCAGATTCATAGGTCAAGGTGCATACGTTGTTGTCCACTCAGCATCAATAGCTCTGTGATTTAGTAATTTTTTGGTTTTAATTGATTAATTGAATTCCAAGTATGAAGCCAAAAGCACAGATCAGCCATAACAAATGGACGTTGTTTTCAAGTTGAGTCATAGATATTATTTTCACTTAAACTTTACTTTTCATGTTGCACTTCCTATTGAAGTAAGTAATTACTGCTCAGCTCCAGTGATCCGTTGAACAGAATGGCAGTAGAATATATCATTTCTGGTGGCAAAGATAACATAAGACAGTAAATCATCAATCTAAGCAGGTCTTTCATGCAAAAGGTTAGTCTCCTGGAACAGCCACAATAAATTGGTCCTGTGAATAGAAAAAAGAAACAGCTGTTCATTGCATTGTGAGAGTGACTTCTGCAGAATCAAAATACGGATTTGGTGCTTTGAATCAAATACTTAATGAGTGGAGGATTGATGGTGATTGCTGAGCCGTTGCTTTCCTTAGTCCTTTTCGTGATTAATGACTTTGATGCTTCTGGTGCTGTGAGACTCAGCATGTATGGCCTCTAAACTGTTGCATTGAGAAGAATCTTCACTTACAGAAGATTAATCGTTGAAGTTTTCGATGCGAAAGATTTGACTCTGTCAAATCGATATGAATTTTGCTGACTAGAGCTGCTCCACATGAATCTCTTAAGGATTTTGTTTTATGTCTCAAATTTGTGTTAAAACCATTTCATGGTGGGTAAGGCACAATGTGGCAGTTGACTACAGAAACTTGGTCCTACAACTTGTGTGGAAGGCACTCTCTGTGGACAATGTTTGTAGACTTGATTAAACATGCTGTTGACAGCAAAGAATAAGGTATTAGCAGACTTGGATGATCAAATTTAGACTCAATACACTCGGTTCTATGCTTAATGGAGGGTTGTGGTGAAGTTCTTGTTCTCATTTTTCTTTTGTTCAATGCTTTGGCAGACTTGAAGAATGGCAAGAATTATCTGGTGGGAGATTAATACCAAGAGTTTACATGGTTTATGCAAACAATTCATACGTTCACAAAATTTTAATTTATTCTCTATTTCGAACTTTCGTTTACTAATAAATCATTACACAATTTCTCTTTCTAGCTGCTTTCTGTCTTTGATTACCGACACGAAGCACACAAATAACTTCTCAAAATTTTGCCTAAATCGAATCTGCCATTATAAAAACACCATTGTTCTTATTCTCTTTTGTTCTGATGAAGTCCCTCTTTTTCCCAGTGGTGGGCCATTTTTTTTGGATGCTAGATGATAAAGATAGGCCAAATGTTACTTGACATCCCTGCCAAAGGATTGCGAATCTGATATTTCTCTTTCACATGCAGAGATTTTACAAGTTCTGATAACATATCTGCTAGCCTGTTTGAGTGAAAACAAATGAAAATTAGGAGACACACAGAAGAGGAAAGAAAACGATCGATGATGATATTGACAGGGAACTGATGTTGAAAACTACCGTTCTGGATTCTATGCCAAGTTGATGCACAAAGATGCGATTTTTAGCAGCTTCAAGGAGTGGATTGGATTGACGAGGAAAGTGGGTTGGGGAATAAAGGTCCTTTCCAACATGGAATTTAGACATCTAACTTCCATCAGGAGCTTCCATTTCTCGTACTGTTCTTTTCATTTTTGTATTGTGGGGTGGGAAGAATCACCTTTTTGCTAAACTCTCCGGCAAGAAGAGCACTAACAGAGTTTAGCATACCCCTTGTCTTGTCATCTCTAGTTCGCAACATTTAGGTCATGTGATCATGAAGGCAGCTGCTTATTAGCATTCTCCAATTCTTCTTCCATCTCCTGAAATTGCCGGAAGCAATCTTAAGCGATTCTGAGCATTTGTTTCCAGACTAACGGCTCAGTGGTAATTAAGAATTGAGGATCAATCTCAATTCAAATTTGGAGTTATAAAAATAACTAAGTATATGGTACACTAATTCGGTATACTATTCCAATATCAATACATGTAAATATCAAATATATGTGCTATAAAGGGTCAAATTTTCTTTTCTTAAAATAATTGTTAAATTTATGATTGTCTTATAATACTACGTTCACTTTATATAATTAGATGTCTTTTTATTTTTGTTTTTATAATGACCGATTTTTAAAAAGAAAGTGAATTCTTACTCGTATAGATATTTGGGATTTATTTGTTAAAAATAATGGTTGTTTCATAGTATCAATATTCTCATAATCAGATATCTGCCTCTCTTAATTATTGGTTTAGGAAAAGAAGTTAAATTATTTCTAATAATATGAAAATGTGAAGGGCTTACCGGGGCCCAGGTCAGGGACGCTTGAACCGCCATCAGACTATTAAGTACACTTGCCAAACAGGCTTGAGGATAACCTATCTTTACTCCACTTGGGTGCTTCTATTGCTGGTAGAATCATATCTCACAGTGATAACTCTTTGCAACCCACCTTCCCCACTAAACAGGTTTTGCATTAAATTTACACGGCAGACCTTCCCCAGAGAATGGAAGGACAAGACCTATCAAATGGAAGTGTTTTTCTTGTCCTTCCATTCTTTGATAATTCTTTTACCTTGGTAACGTGAAAGCCCCGATGAGCATGCAAGGATCGTTGGGAACAGAGCAGTTGACATTCTCTTCATACTTCTGTTTGGCAGATTAATCATTTAATAATGACCCCCTAATCATGCAGAATCAATTCAAAATTTCTCCACCCACTTCACGCTTTGTCCTTTATGTAAAGCAACATTAGAAGTTTGGTAATATGTTCTAATATCACTATCTAACAGCTGGTTTATCCCTTTCCGATTTGGTCAGACTGTTCTGGTCCGAATACAAATAGTATTCATTTGTCAATTTCTATGGAATACTCGGCTGGAGTTGCCATCTGTTAAAAACTTTCTTTTTCGTTTTTGTTATCAACAGGGGAAATCAACTTTACATGACTTTTTAACGGTTAACCACTCTACTATTTTTATGTTATCGCTACTCTTAATTACTACTTTTAACATTAATATGCTTATGCTACCAGCTCAACTTGCAGGTTTACAGGTAATGAAAAATGAAGAAACAATAATTAATAAGGAAGCGATAAAAAGTTGATGTAATCAAACGTGCCTTCCACTTCTTTTCCACTCTTCGGTTCTATGAGTTGGATTGGTTCCCTTCCCAAAAGTTTAATCTTCAGGAGAACAATCAAGTTTTTATTTTTTAGCTTTGGATCATCCAATTAGTACTCGAGTAAAGGGTTCAAAGGCATCGGATTATCTTCTAGTTGGAACATCTTGGGGAGAGATTAAGATGATTCTAGTATAAGAAAACATGATCCATCAATTGAGAAGACCCTTTTGGATTAACCAAAAGAAAAGAAATGCAAAGCCGAATATTAACATTTGAATTTTGGGTCATTTCTTATCTGATTGAACCAAAACCGTTTTGAATTAGTGCAAATATTTGAAGGTTGAAACTTGCATCATGCGCAGAATGGAAAAAATGACATTCTAGCTCGAGTTATACTTTTAACTCAGTCATATTTCTAACTAAGGAACATAGAGGCAACCTCGTTCCTGTTATGCATTTATGAAGTACTATAATTGTTTTACGAATGGAGACAACACAATCACATGTGCAAGCAGATTAATCAAATAAAAATGTACAAACGACTCTTGTATTGTCTTTTTATTTTTGTTCCTGAGCTGTTTCTTTTAACCATGGAGGAAAGGCTTACATTTGTTGCCAGCTAGCGGTTCCTGTGGGGATCTTGGGCTAATTGGTGGGCCAATTTTAGATATATCAGGTTGATATGAAAGATTTGTCACTTTCTATATCATAAGGTTTTTCAGTTAGATTCAGGTAAAAAGATCAGACTTGAAAATTGCTATTCAGGTAGTTCCTTTCTTTTTATATTCTACATCAAGCAATTGCAAGAAGCTGTCTTTGTTCTCTGTTTCATAGAGTTCTGTTCAGTTGCTGCTCTTTGGTTGAGATATAACATATTGGATCTGGATTTCCAGTGTTACCGGTAGGAAAAGATTGTTTCTTTCATGGGTTCTCCTTCTCCTTGCTGAAAATTGCAGTCATCTTTTTGGTCCTGATCTGCGTTCTCGATATCTTCTTCTGGTAGGAAAGAATCTCCTAGTTGTCAGTTTGAAATCTCTTTAAAGTGAGAAAAAAAAAAAAAAAGCTTTGAATTCGAGGATTTAGGATTGAGTCTGACGCTGGTTATGAGAATTTGAGGTGGGTTTCTGGTAAGAAGTTCGTCAATGGCAAGTGAAGAATTGATTGAAGTCAAATTCAGGCTCGCCGATGGCACCGACATCGGCCCGAGCAAGTACAGTCCGGCAACCACTGTAGCATCTCTCAAAGCAAAAATAATTGCACAGTGGCCTAAAGGTTTATAACTTCTACCGCCATTAATTTCTGTGTTTCTTGTTCACAATTCTGCTTTTTATTTCTTACTGTTTCAGAAGCTTTAGTGCATGTTGTCATAATCCTCCAATTCTTGCATGTTATTTCATCTTAGTGGGATTTCTGGAAGTCTTGAAGAGGAAAAAGATGGTTTCTTTTGATGATACTGCTTTTCTCTGCAATTTTTTTGGACAATTGAAAGCTGCCGGTCTTTGCGATCGCTTCGGTTCCCACTTGGAACTGATGTTCAGAGTTCCTTTTCTGGAACCGTGACTGAGTTCAAGGGAATATGGGCTGTGAAAGTTATCGGAAAATGCTTTGTCAGTGCCAGATTTGACATGATTCTTGCCTGTTATCTGCTTTGTCTACTCTAATCCTCTGCTCCTTTTGCCTGTTGGTATTGTTCTCAATTTTTTGTTTAACTGATTACGTTTTCTGATCAATATGTTCTGTGTATGGTAGAGAAAGAAAATGGTCCGAAAACAATAAACGATGTGAAGCTTATTAATGCCGGAAAGATCCTGGAAAATAACAAGACGCTTACAGAGTCCAGGGTCGCGGTGGGTGAGCTCCCAGGAGGTGTCATCACTATGCATGTTGTTTTGCGACCTCCTCATTCTGATAAAAGCAGCGGTAATCTCTAAATCTCAAACATATGACACTCATTTTTTGCTATTGAAAGGCTCGTGTTCATGTATGGGCCAGTTTGACAGACAAATCCTTTGTGTTCATTCATGCTAACAGTTCATTTTCTTGTCAACAGGTAATTAGCTCAGTGATTAACTATTGACCATTTAGGACCTAAGTTTGAGGCTCAATACCCCACATTCCCAAATCCCCTCGAACAGAAAAGGAAACATTAATTTTTTTTACCTAATTTGTTCCCGATGCATAAATCATCCGGGTTTGGTTCCATTGCAAAAGATGATATGTATCTTATATTTATTAAATCTTGTCTTGAAGAGGAAGAATGTGATTTCCAGTAGTATTCAAGCCTAGGTTCAAATGAGACATCTTTTTACTCGTAATCTGGGTTCCCGTGACAAGTCTCTCCTTTTGCTTGAGGTAATGGAACATGTTGAAATGGTATACGTTTTGCATTGCTTAATCTTCTCCTAGCAGCCTTTTTAAATTAAAGGACAAGTTTCTTTTTCGTAAGCCGGTTTTGAGAACGAAGTAGTTTTCTAACATTTATTTGCAAATTCCCACTGTTGATTAAGCGTGTAATGGCAAACTTCTTTTACTACCAAATATCACCTTTGGCTTAAATGCAGGAGGATCACTAACTTGATTGCGTAATCCATCATTTTGTTAGTAAGAGTTTCTGCATTAGGAAGTATATGCTTTTTGATGCGTGTTTCTGGCATTTAATTTTGACTCGTTTTCAAATACCAAATCCTCATGGTTGCGAAAAGTTTTCTTTCTTGATTCATAGATAAGCATAAAACTGTCTGTGCAGATATAGAAAAGATATGCAAAATGCTGCTGCGATCAAAGTAATCACAATTGTTTGCAATCTTGACAGAGAAACTGCAGAATGATTCATCAAAGAAGGCTTGCTGTTCATGCTCCTGTTCATGCTCCATCTTGTAACTCCAGTAACAAAATCAACGGAGCTTCTGCAATTATGTTCTTCATGTGCTTCTGTTAGATACTTGCTGGGAGACAGTTCAGAAACTCTCAGTTTCATAAAGCAGGAGGAGAAACAAAAAGCTAGGAGGTTTCTTCCCCATACACCAGTTACTTTCATCTCATAGTTTCCTTCAGAAAATCTTGTAGTTGCTTCATTGCTTGTGAATGATAGAAAGAAATGGGCAATATTTAGTTACCGGAAGAGCTACAAAGAGATGATTACTGTTCTGAGTTGGGAATTTATCAGACTGCCAACAAGAACATACTCTTATATGACAAATAAATGATGAACTCCCTTATTTTGTTAGACTTCTGGAAGGTTTATGAATGAAAATCAGAACTGGAGCGTAAGAATTGATATTATTCCAAGAGGCATACATAAACAGAAACAAGAACTAAAGAAAATTGAAAATCAAACCAATATCGTATGATTTACCGAATGCTGAAAGTGGTGCCGAGAGAGCAAGGAAGAATTAAGTCTTCAAACCTATATCAAAGTTCAAGTTTAAAAATAATTCCTTTTTGTTCATAAGCCGAATCCCTCCCACATTCTCAAAATGAGAGATCAAATTACTTCTTATCTTTTTGTGATATTATCCTCATATCCAAAAGTGTTCTGTCGAGCGGTTTTAAGAGAGGGCAAGGAGGAGGTACGATCATTTGTAACATACTCAGAATGCAAAAATCACTTTCCAGCAACAAAAAGGTGCTAGGCAGAAAATCGAGAATGGGGAGGACAAAGATATTCTAATGATTCTACCGAAGATTGAAATAGAATTAATATAACTCCAGAAAATTTAATTTACCATACAACTGAAAAAATTGCAGGGGTGAGGCAAAAAAAAAAAAAAAAATTGAAAAAGAGATGTTACAGGGATTTATATTTTTTTTCCTACCAGAAATGACTGGCTGTGAAGCACAGTTTTATTTACATAAACTACTTACTACTCTTTCTGATATCAGGCTCATAAGTAATTGGCTATGGCTGCTGATGTTCACTCCTGTGCAAAGGGTATTTACTTCTCATCCCAGCAAAGATCGTCTCTGGGCGGACTCAACAAAAAAGAAAGATTTCAGTACAAACTTTGATGGCTATGAGGAATTCTCCCTCAACAGAAGAGCTTTCTTGGATGCCCAAACATTCTTGAGAGTCATCATGAGCTTCTGTCTCTCCCTTTCAACTTCAGCAAATTGAAGGCTTAGTTGAGAGTATCTCTCGTGCATCTATTTCAGTTCGGTCTCCATTACTGCATGCCTTCCTTTCAGTTCCAACATGTCTTTTATTACCTCATTGATGTCTCTAAAGCTTTGGAATACTGCTTCCCCGTTGCTGTGTTGCCTCAGGAAAGAACTGGATCACAGGAGCAAAATCGTAAGATCATTTGATTTGTATTGTTTTGGTTACATTCATTTTACTATGCACCCAAATAGAAGAAAAGAGGAACAAGGAAAGAAAATGCAGAACCACAAGCTTAACCGACTAAGTGCAGAGGCCCAACCGCTACATAAATCACTATCAGGTACCCAAAACACAACCACCATGCAATTCCTTGAGAACCCTCTCACATCGGGCCTCAACAAATTAGCTAGTTTAACCACGGAAGGTGTACCTCTGAAAGTGGAGGCTTGATTTCTTCTTTGATTGGCGTGCTTCAGCAAGCTTGACTTACAAGGCAAGAACTCCTTCCTTTGACTTACCACCATGTGAAAATTCATTGTACGAGGGGTATTTGCTTCCCAACTCTTCGTTTGCTCAAGAAAGCAGCAGAAACAGGTGTCTGGAACAAGGAGCTAATATGCTATAAGGTGATGAAGGCTCCAAATCAGTTTACCTTATGTAAGAGCATCAGCTCTCTTTGTAAATCAGGAAAAACTGAACACGAATCATTATTGTCATGCAGAAAAGACATAAATATGTCCTAAAAATTGGCCCCAGACCTTCTGAGCATATGCAACAAGATATATACAGACGCATTTCATTCCCCTTCACAAATATACCTCTTTATTCAAGTGGACCATGCAAGACTTTAGGCTTTGGGCTTTTAAGTGATCGTTGCTAAGAGATAACTGATTTGTGTCGTGTAGTAAGTTCTCTTGATCTGTGAGCGCAAGGCTAGGAACACAATTTGCATCTCCAGATGCAAGGGTATCCTGATAAATCATTATTCAGGTGACATGTTGAAGATCAAGCTATCAATGAGTAATGCAAAAATAATTACAAACTAGGTCAAGGCAAAAACTACAAGCCACTCTTAAAATATCATTTAGAAACTAACGACTTTGAGCTACAGGAGAGGTGAAAATTCCAACTGTTAAATATGGCCTAAAAAATCAGCTTCAATCATCTTTCTTAGTGAAGCAAATTGCATACATCCTACCTTTTCTTTTACAATTATGATGTACGCAAAGAATATTGATATCAGTTTCAATCATCTTTCTCAGTAAAGTAAATTGCATATATCCTACCTTTTCTTTTACAACTGCGATATACACGCAAAGAATATTACTATCAGCTTTTATCATCTTTCTCAGCAAAGCAAATTGCATATATCCTACCTTTTCTTTTACAATTATGATGTACGCAAGGAACATTTTCTTAGTAAAGCAAATTGCATATATCCTACCTTTTCTTTTACAACTGTGATATGCACGCAAAGAATATCTTTACTGCTATATATATCCCATGGGCAAAGTAGATAGGGTCGTTACACATTCCCTTTGATTTGCTAAAAAGAAACATGGATGTTGCAAGCATCGTTCTCTCTCCCTTGCTCCAAGTTTTTTTTGAAAAGTTTGCATCTGGCGAGTTTAACGACTTCTTTGAGCGACGAAAGCTCTCCCCCAATCTCATATGGAAGTTGAAAGCAGAATTCCGGACCTTCAAAGCAGTGCTGGCACAGGCGGAGAATTTGGAAGACATTGAGCCTCTTGTGAAAGAGTGGCTTGATGAGCTGAAAGATGTAGTCTACGATGCAGAGGACGTCCTGGATGAGGTCGCTACTGACGCCTTGAGAAGCCAGTTGGAGGCTGAATTTCAAACTCTGGCAAGCAAGGAACGAAAGTCTGTCTCTCTGCGAAGCCAGCGAGAGGCTGAATTTCAAACTCTGGCAAGTAAGGTACGAAAGTCTAGCTCTACTTTTCATAATTCTTTTGTGAAAGACACAGAGGATAAGATAAATTGGGTACTCGAAAGGCTGAGAGTTCTGAAAGATGAAATCAATGTTCTTGGCTTAAATAAGGGTTTGGGAATGGGAAGTAGACCATTGGCAATACCCATTAGTTCTTTGGTTGACGAATCTGATATCTGTGGAAGGGATGATGACAGGGACGTAATAGTTAAGAAGTTGCTCTGTAGCGATGAAAAGCCTGTGATTGCCATAGTCGGCATGGGAGGTGTCGGCAAGACAACCCTTGCCCGGCTTGTATATCATGAGAAGAGAGTTCGGGGACATTTTGACATTTTCGCATGGGTTTGGGTTTCAGGCAATTTTGATCTGGCCCTTAGAACCAGAAATATTCTGGAGGGCCTCAAAACGCCAGGTCCTGATACCCAGGCCCAGGACCAGACCCAGACCCAGACCCAGACCCAGACCCAGAATATAGATGCTCTCCAAAGTACGCTGAAGCGGGAACTGGTGGGTAAAAAGTTTCTATTGGTTTTAGATGATGTTTGGAATAAGAATTATGCCCTTTGGGATGAATTAAGCAAACCGTTTAAATCCGGGAGACAAGGAAGTAAGATTATTGTGACATCCCGTGAAGATACTGTTGCATCGGTCATGGATGCTTTTATTCATTGTCCAAAGAAATTACAAGAAGAGTATGCTTGGTCATTATTTTCAAAATTTGCGTTTGACAAGCAGAATCTTGTTGAAAATGGACCGTTGGAGGGAGTAGGCAAACAAATTCTAAAAGAGTGTGACGGTCTTCCTTTGGCTATTAAAACTGTTGGAGCTTTCTTAAGATCTAAATTGGACATTGATTATTGGACTGCAATATTGAAAAGTTAATTATGGGGTGAGATATATATTCTCCCAACTCTCCAAATAAGTTACAGGTATCTTCCATCACATTTAAAAATGTGTTTTGCATATTATTCAATATTTCCAAAAGATTATGTTTGTCAAAAAGAAAAAGTAATCTTATTACGGATGGCAGAAAGATTGTTATATAAATATGCAAATAAAACAATAGAACAAGTTGGTGAGGATTACTTTATGGCTTTGGTATAAGAACATTACCGAATTGCCAGATTCAATTGATGAATTTAAGCACTTGCGGTTCTTAGATGTTTCTATGACTCAAGTTAAAAAATTGCCAAATTCTATATGTTTATTGTGCAATTTACAGACATTGGATATATCATATTGTCGGAAGCTTGTCCCTTTACCAAGGGAGATGTGGAAACTCATTAACTTACGGCATCTTTTTATTGAAAACGCAGGCTTCAAGGAGATGCCAGTGCAAATTGATAGATTAAAATCTCTCCAAACATTGAATCAGTTCATAATTAGTAAAAATAGCGGGTCGATTAGAGAGCTAAGGATACTTCCAAATCTTCAAAGATCTCTTCGTATATCGAACCTCCAATACGTTGAATCTCGTACTGAAGTAGGTTTGAGGGATAAAAAGAACCTCCAAAACTTGAGATTGGAATGGGCCCGTGATGTTGATATCTCAGAATGTCAGAGAAGTGTGCTTGATGCACTCCAGCCACATACGAACTTGAGAAGCCTCTTCATTGACGGGTACTGTGGTAAAAGTTGTTCTGATTGGATAGGGCATACTTCATTCTCTAATTTAGCATGGATTTTGTTACTCAACTGTAAGCATTGCAAGAGTTTGCCGCCCCTTGGGCAGTTATCCTCTCTGCAGTGGCTCCATATTGTTGGGCTTGATGAAGTTGTTACAGTGGGTCCGGAGTTTTGTGGCAGTTCTCCATCTTCGGGTAACCCATTCGGAGCCCTAAAATCTCTGAACATTCCGGGATGGGTTTCTTTTGGAGCCGAGGATGGAGGTCGAGCTTTCCCTAAACTTGAAAAGCTTACGATAAATGATTGCCCTGAGCTGAAAGGAGGGTCGCCTATCCATCCTCCATCATTAACCCGCCTTTCTATGCGAGGTTGTCCGCAGCTGACAACGGGACCACTCCCAACAAGCTTACGTCTTTTGGAGCTAGACAACTGTAACGAGGCTTTATCGAATTACTTGCCTGCTGGACTAGAGAGAGTCACAATTAAAAAATCGGATGAAGTAGAGTCCTTATCCGAGGCTGATCTTCCCTCTTCATTAAAATCCCTCCAGATTTATTCTTGCGAGAAGTTACAGTCCCTTCCCGAGGGAATGAGAGACTCCAACAACTGCCTTCAAGATTTACAGATATCTCGGTGCCCCTCGCTTATATCTCTACCCAAGGGTGGTCTTCTCTCTACAATAAAAATCCTCAAGATCATAGGCTGTGATTAGTTAAGAGTCCCTTCCTGAGGAAATGGCGAACGCCAACATCCATCTTCAAGAATTAGACATTTACGGTTGTTCTTCGCTTAAGTCCCTTCCTAGGAATGGGCTTCCCTCTTCATTGAGATCCCTTCAAATTGAGGATTGCAGGAAATTAGAGCTCCCAACACACCCATACCATTCAGCCCTTGAAAGTTTGGACTTGAAGGGTTGTTATTCTGTCATTACATTTTCATTGGATTTATTTCCAGAGCTTTATGAAATCAAGATTCAGAAGTGTTGCAATTTGAAATCCCTTATGCTTCCAGAAAATTCTGAACATCACTTGGCCGCCATATATGTTTCCATCGATTCCTGCCCTGAATTTGTATCTTTTCCAGAAGGAGGATTACATGCCCCCAACCGTACATCGTTTCACTTAAAAAATTGTGAGAGTCTAGGATCACTTCCTGACGAGATGCATGAACTACTTTCTTCTCTTGAGAATCTGTCTTTACTTGACTGTCCAAAACTTGAGTGATTTCCTGAAAGGGGCTTACCTTCTAATGGAAAATCTCTTGAAAGCGACTACAAGCTCGCTGCAAGTCATATCGGACAGGGTTTGGGGAACCTCTCCTTTCTTACACGTTTGCACATTTCTGGCAAATCTCGAGTGTGAAGTCCTTCCCGAAGAAGCAGCTGCTGCCAACTACTCTGACCTTCCTCAAAATCTCCAGCTTTCCAAAATTGAAATCTTTGGATAAAAAGGAGCTTCAACGCCTCAGTGTTCTTGAAACATTGGAGATCTGGGACTGCCCCCAGCTCAAGTGCATGCCAAAACAAGCTCTGCCGGCTTCCCTTTCCATAAAAATCTTCTGCTGTCCTTTGTTGAAGAAATGGTGGCGAGTTAAAGAAGGAAAAGTAAGGCGCAAGGTTGCTCATGCCGAAGAGATATGGATTGACCACGACTTTGTTGGATGAGATAGAAGTCTAGCATTATGGTTAGGTATCTACATTTTTCAACCTCTAATTTTCTTAAAATTCTGGCACGTTTTGTTTGTAACTTTTTTGGTAGCCATCTTTAAAAGAACATAATGCTTTGTTCACTGATTAACTCTCTCATTTACTTCACTATAGTTAGACCTGAGCAGTTGGACAAAAAGGAGCTTCGACACCTCAGTTTTCTTGAAAGATTGGAGATCCAGGAGTGCCCAAGGCTCAAGTGGATGCCAAACAAGGTCTGCCGGCCGCCCTTTCCATTCTAAAAATCTTCCGGTGTCCTTTGTCGGAGAGAAGGTGCAATGTTGCTTATGTCGAACACAAATGGATTGGGAACGAGTTGGTTGGATGAGCTAGAAGTCTAGCATTTATGGTTAAGTACCTAAACTTTTCAGGCCTCTAATTTCTTAATATGTTGGTACATATTGTTTTTAACTTGCTTGGTTGCTATCTTTAAAAGAACATTTGCTTTGTCCGCCGTTTAACTCTTTCATTTACTTCACTTTATTACACCTGAGCAGACGAGTCTCTCTTGTGACCACCGAGAATTATTGGGAACTCTACAAGATAATTGAGGACACTCCAAATCAACAAGGTATTTTCCCATCTTACGTGTTTCCACAACCCTCAATTTGGATGTCAGTCCTCAATTCCTTGTGGATTCTTTTCTAGGCTCAATTTTTGTTAGCGCGTACTAAGTTCTATGTATGTGCAAGTTTAGGAGAATTGAGTTCATGATCTTTTTCCTTTTTTTTTTTTTTTTTTTCTGTCAGCATGTGGCCTTTGGATCTAATCTCGGCTTTTATGCAACCGCCCAAAAAGCCAGACTAGCTGAATTAAACTTATTTATGTCTTACTTTGCTATGACTGCTATCTCCATGGGAGTTCCCATAAGTATGGACCATTCTCTGTGATATGCCTCTGTACTGGTTGTGCATGTTGTTTCCACATGATGTAGTTGCTGTACCTCCTATTCCTTTGCTTTAAGGGATTCTTAAGTCATTTTTCAAATGATGTCTACTACATAGGAAGGAACGGCATGGGAGAGCTGCACATATGGTAGAAATTCTAGTCATCATCCTGGTAGAGGAGAGTAGGGACAAAGCCCTAGCACTATGAGGCAGAGAGAAAGAAGGGGGATTCTGTGGACTGAGGAAGGGCACAATTAATTTCTCAGTATCCTGTTTTTATGATCTCATTCTTTTGAATTTCTCCTTTGAATGGTTTGTGTGGTTCTCCGCTTAGTGGTTGAGAAAAGAGAGGAAAATGAGGAGGAGAAATTTGGGCTTTGTCTTTAGAGATGATAATTGAACTAAAGGTGGATTTAGGGCTGCTTTTGAGAAAGAATTTGTTTTTTTATGCTTGCATCTTTAAAGAAGAAAATTTTGGTTTCTCTTTTTCATAATTGAGAAATGAAGGGGAACGGAAAATGGGAGAAATTTTAGTTTCTTCAAATGATAATTGAATTACTTTGTAAACTGAGCATGAAATTGAGATTTTTGTTATTTGGAAAATAATTTTTTATTTTATTTTAATAATGGTGTTAACAATAATCTAAATTGAAATAAAGAAAGAATTCTTGTGTTTTGTTTAAGCAAGGCAAGGTTTTGAGAAAAGACTTTATTTTGTTAAAAAAATTAATAAATAGTTTCATTCGCTTTGAGTGGAGAGTTGAGGAAAAAGAAAGGAAAAAAAGGAAGTCTTCATTTTTTTTCTTATGTAAGGAGAATTAAGTTAATTGTGAATAATGTGAGATCTTAACAAAGATCTTATTCTTTTTCATTTTTGAAAGAATAAGGTTTTATTTACTTCCTTTTGGAGGAAAATGAAATAAAAATTTACTATTTGTGTGTTTATTTTTCTTTTCTTCTTATTTTTCTTTTTTATTTTTTCTTTGAAATCTATGGTACTTTAAAGTAATTCCCTTTTCTCCTTCATTCGGTTGCTAGGAAATTAGAGGGAGAAAAGAGAGTTGAAATTGGGTCTTCGGTTCTCCGTTGAGTTTGATGACATGATTGTGATGAAATGTTGAGGGTTTAAATTTCTCTTTTGAAGATCCTTGGTTTTACTTACTGGGCACTTTGATTCCCTTCTGGGTGTTCAATTGAGTTGGATGTGACTTTGTTATTTGTATTTGAATTTGGAGTACTTCCTAAGTGAGATTGCAGAGTAGCTGTTTAGGATTGCTCAAGTGAATCAAGAACCATCAAGGCAATTGATCCCGAAACTTGGATTTATGATGCTGGTAATGGGATATTGTGATATGCTTATGCTTAATCTTCTTTTTTATTGGTATAAGGCTGCCAGGTTCAAACGGAACATGGTAATGCTAGTTGTCATCTACTGGTGCTAGATTATACTGATATCTGTTTGTATGTGTTAGTCTGGCAGCTGATGGGTTTTTTGGTATGGTCACAAGTTTCTGTTGATTGCCATCGCCGCAGTGGCTAGTCATGACCTCTCCCACCTTCTTCGCCAGACCTACCTAAAGGAAAGGAACAGGTCGAGCATCCACATCACCACAGGTGGATAACAACACCGTTCCTGTTGTGCATTGATGAAGTACGATAATTGTTTTACAAATGAGAACACAACAGAGTCACATGTTTAGAATTCCTTTTCTCAGGGCCAGATTTGACATGGTTCTTTCTTGTCACATGCTTTTTCGACTCTGATTCCTCTTCTCTTTTTGGCTGTTGGTATTGTTCTTAATTTGTTGTTTAACAGATTACTTTTCTGATCAATATGTTTTGTGTATGGTAGACAAAGAAAATGGTCCACAAACAATAAATGATGTGAAGCTTGTCAATGCGGAACGGATCCTGGAGAATAACAAGACGCGTGCAGAGTCCAAGGTCCTGGTGGGTGAAATTTCCTGGAGGTGTCGTCACTGTGCATGTTGTTTTGCGACATCCTTACTCTGATAAAAGCAGCGGTTATCTCTAAATCTAAAGCATATGACACTCAATCTTTGCTATTGAAATGCTGTGTTTATGTATGGGTAAAACTTCAAATCCTTGTGTTCATTCATGCTAATAGTTCACTTCTTGTCAACAAGCCAATAGTTCAATGATTGGTTATTGACTTTCAGGACCTAAGTTTTAGGCTTGACACCCCTTATTCCTAAACCCCACTTAACAATAAAGGGAACAGTTTATTTCTTACCTAGTTCATTTCTGATGTATAAATCATCTAGGTTCATTTTCATTGTAAAAGATGATATGTATCTCATTTTTCTTAAATCTTTTCTTGGTGTTATCGTTTAAACAAAAAATGTGTTTCTTACTTACATGCTAGCTTTGAAGTGGAAGAATGTTCCTTCCAATAGTATTCAAGCCTTTATTCAAGTGAGGAATCTTTTTTCTCATAATTTGGATTTTGACGATATGTCTTTTATTTTGTTTAATCATTTCCCAACTACCTTTTTATAATTGAGATCATGTTCCCTTTTCTATGAGCCAGTTTTAAAAGGAAATAGACTTCCAACATTTACGTACAAATTGCAGCTGTTGATTAAGCATGTAATTTCAAGCTTCTTTGTCATATTCAGCTTAAATGCAGCGGAATCACTCACTTGATTGCTTAATCCATCATTCTGATATTAAGATTTCTGCATTAGGAGGTATATGCACTTTGATTCATCTTTGTTTAGTTTAATTTTGACTGGTTCTCAAACAGCAAAATTCTTGTCATTATGAAAAGTTTTCTTTCTTTAATTCATGGATAAGCATAAAAATGTATGAAGACATAGGAAAAATATGCAAAATGCTGCTCCAATCAAACAAATCACACTTGTTGCAATTCTTGACAGAGAAACTGTAGAATGATTCTTCAATGAAGGCCTGCTATTGATGCTCCATCTTGTAACTCCAGTAACAAAATCAATGGAGCGTCTTCAGTTATGTTCTTCATGAGCTTTTGTTAGATACGTGCTGAGAAACAGTGACTTTCATCTCGTAGTTTCCTTCAGAAAATCTTGTGGTTCCTTCATTGCTTGTGAATGATGGAAACAAATTGGCAAATTCCTGGATTTGAAGCTTTATTTAGTTACAGGAAGAGCTACGAAGAGATGATTGATGTTCTGAGTTGGGAACTTATGAGACTGCCAACAAGAACATACTCTTATATGATATATAAATGATGAAGTCCCTTATTTTGTTAAATATATGAAGAATCAGTACTGGAGCTAAAGAAAATTGGAAATCAAACCGGAATGGTATGACTTATTGAATGCTGAAAGTGGTGCCGAGACAGCACGGAAGAATTAACTCTTCTATACTAATATAAAAGCTCAAGTATTATACCTTTTCGTTCATAAACCGATTCCCTATGAGTCCTACATGCTCTAAACGAGAGATTGTATCACATCTATCTTTATTTGGTATTATCTCTTAACGAACGGTTTTAACAAAGGGCAGGGAGGTACAATCACGTGTAACATACTCTTTCCAGCAACAAAAAGGTGCTAGGCAGAAAACTCAGAAGAGGGAGGACAAAGACGTTCCAATGATTCTACATAAGATTTAAATAAAATTATTATAACTGTAGAAAATTTAATTTACTATACAACTGAATAAATTGCATCGGTGAGACAAGAAAAAAAAAAAAAGTGGTGTAACAGGGATCTATATATTTTTTTTTCTACCAGAAATCACTGGCTGGGAAGCACAGTTTTATTTACACAGACTACCTACTGCTCTTCAGCTTCTAACATCTGAGAACAAGCTTGTAACTAGTTGGCTATAGCTGCCGATGTTCACTCTTCTGTGTGGAGGGCATTTACTTCTCATCTCAGCGAAAAACTCTCTGGTTTGACTAACAAACGTGCAAGATTTCAGTAGGCACTTAAATGGCTATGAGGAATTCTCCCTTAAGAGAAGAGCTTTCTTGGATGCCCGAACATTCTTAAGAGTCATCATGAGTTTCTGTCTCTCCCCTTCAACTTCAGCAAATTGAAGGCTTAGTTGAGAGTACCGCTCGTGCATCTCTTTCAGTTCAGTATCCATTGCTGCATGCCTTCCTTTCAATTCCAACATGTCTTTTATTAGCTCGTTGATGTCTCTAAAGCTTTGGAATACTGCTTCCTCGTCGCTGTGTTGCCTCAGGAAAGAACTGGATCACAGGAGCAAAATTGTAAGATCATTTGCATTTTCAAATTTCCAAGTTCATTTGTACTATGTCGGTTGTATTCATTTTACCATGCACCCAAATATAAGAAAACAGAATAAGGAATGAGAATGCAGAACCACAAGCTTAACCTACTAAGTGGAGAAGCCCAACCGCTACATAAATCACTATCAAGTCCCCAAAACCCAACCACCATGCAATTCCTTGAGAACCCTCTCACATCGGGCCCCAACAAATTAGCTAGGTTTACCACTGATGTAAAGGATGGTGTACCTCTGAAAGTGGAGGCTTGATTTATTCTTTGACTGGAGTGCTTCAGCAAGCTCAATTTCCAAGGCAAGAACTCTTTCCATTGAATTACCGCCATGTGAAAATTCATTGTACGAGGGGTATTTGCTGCCCAGTTCTTCATTTGCCTGAGAAAGAAGCAGAAACAAGTGTACAGAACAAGGAGCTAAAATGCTATAAGGTGATGAAAACTCCAAATCAGTTTACCTTGTGTAAGAGCATCAGCTCTCTTTGTAAACCAGGAAAAACTGAGTACGGATCATTATCATCTTCGAGAAGAAGCGAATTCTCATATTTCATCCTTTCCAACTGCAAGCACAAAAGACAATTGTCTAATCTTAGAGACTGTAAAAGACATAAAACACTAATTGGTCCCAGACCTTCTGAGCATATATGACAAGATATATATAGACATATTTCATTTTCCTTCACAAAATATACCTCCTTATTCAGGTGGTTCATGCTAGACTTTAGGCTTTGGGCTTTTAGGTGATCGTTGCTAAGAGATAACTGATTTGTGTCGTGCAGCAAGTTCTCTTGATCTGTGAGCTCAAGGCTTGGAACAAAATTTGCATCTCCAGATACAAGGGTATCCTGATAAATCATTATTCAAGTAACTTTTAAGAGATCAAGCTATCAATGAGTAATACAAAAAGAACTACAAACTATGTCAAGAAAAAAACTACAAGCCAGTCTTAAAAAAATCATTTAGAAACTAGCAACTTTGAGTAGCAGGAGAGGTGAAAATCCCAACTGTTAAAGATGGTGTAAAAAATATGCGTCAAGCACCTTTCTCAGAGTAAATTACATGTGTTTTATAACAATCTTTTCAAAACGATGAGTTTGACTCATTAGCTCCTGCAGATGGTAAGGCGTTTAGCCACACAGAACTTCCCCTAAGTTGTCAGATATTTTTGCTAAGAAGTATCTAATTGCTAATTTGTTAATCTAGAACAACACGGCCCATAAGTGAGGCAAAATCGCTTAGAATAACAGTAAGTATTTTAAATGCCTTCTGGCAGTTGAGTTCAACAAGTTCTTGGCTTTCCACTCCTTTATGTGCACGTAAAGCACACGCAACTACATGACAGAGCAGCACCTTTAGTTAGTCCTTATCTGACCTAAGCAAAATAGCAACCACTGAAGTTCAATCTCAATTGCCTGTCGGGAAAGCAACTCCAATATGAATTCCAACCCAATATTAGGAAACAACAGCTTGACAATCTGAGGGAAAACGAACAGAAATTCCTCAGAATCTAGAGACTGACAAAATCCAGGTCGAAGCAAAGACACTGATCCAGCCAAATATAAGCCAGAAAGGTCCAATTCATTTCCTATGAACAAAGGGTCGTAATCCAAGACAGTCTTATTTCTAGATCCTAGAGAACAAGGAACGAGGGTAAAAGGGTAGTCTCCATGAACCAAGGTTCTCTTAGACTTAGCAAATAATCTAAAAGAAGAAACATGGCAGTGAAGGAACTCGGGTAATACACAATAACGTCTCCACCGGTCTCATAAGTGACCGTTGACATGGTAAAAACCAAGAGAAATGGTTTTTGGGTAAGGAAGCTCTCTTTCAGAGGAATTTGTAAGCAAAGGATTTGACTTTTCAGGGATGTTGGCATCACAATGAAGTTAAATCAGCTCCTTGGTTTTTTCAAGCCTTTGCTGCATTAGTTGTCATTTAACGTGAATACATCACCATGCTTTACAAGATTATTAAGTGCCATTTCCATCATTGAAAGACTCCTTTAATCATTATAAAACAAAATACCCTTCCTAGGAAGTGCAAAGAAATCTCATAAACTCACATATGCCAGAAAAATCACGTGTCCACAAATAACATGAACTCATAATCTCTAGAGATAACCTGTAATCTTGCTAGCATATTGTTTTAAGTGACAAAAGTAAATCAACAAATAAAACAAAACAAAAATTTTAAAAAAAAATCAGCTGTAAAGCAACTGTTTATATATACATGAAGCAATCCTCAGAGGCTTGCTTTGATTGAAATCAACATAAAGTATTTTAGAGATAGGTTCAATATAATCAGCTAACTGTTTAAAATTTGGTAGTAGTCTGTGCTTATATTAATTAAGAGAGCAGCATGCCTTTCCACTTAGATTCCATTCTCAAGCCAGAAATAGCTTAACTTTAAGTAGGAGAGCAGTTTGTCTTTGCACTAAATTTAGTTCCATCACCCTGCTCATTTAAAATATAATAAAAAGACAATGTTCAATCAATATCACTGAAGATCCAGATGACCCACTTCTGTAGATTTCTCATTATCTTCATTTTTAACAAAGATTGCATTCACAACATCTCTGTTTGCAATTATGTCACTTTTAAAGACCTTACAAGTTACAAGCTTCTAGTTAAGCTATAAAATGGTCTCCCATAAAAGCCAAAAAGTAAAAATGGGGCATAAAAAGACCATGATCAAAACTGCTTGATATATATATAAACACTAATTACATGATTGTATAGGTAATCACATTTCCGTGATCTTTGTCTAGTCATATAAGATGTACTCAATCCTGAATGTTTCTTTCTTCTTTGCTTCAAGATATTGTGGGCTTGCAACAGCTCCAATTTACATGCTTAATCGATAAGAAGTTCATGGATATGTTCCATTAAGGAAAATCAAATCAGCCTACATAAAGTTAGATTGAGCCAAGGAATACTATATATACTACATGTAACCTTCTAACAACCATTTGTAGAAGTTACGAGGGCACAAATTAACTAGAACGGTGTATCAAAAAGGATGATCCCGAATATAAAGGAAAAAATAAGTACCTGCATGTGCTGCACATTCATGAGGGTACTTGCACGGCCAGCTTCATCCATTTGAATTGCACGAGCACGTTCACCTTCCTCACTGCTCAATAAGCTGTCTTGGTCAGAGAGCTTACCAAACAGTTCCTCAGTCAGACTTTTTCGAGAAGGCAGGTCTTTTGTTAATCTTCCATTGTTTGGAACGCCTGTAACAGAACTTTTCTGGAGTTCACTAACAACTGGCTCATCAGAAATGCAAACTGCTTTGATGGATCTATCATTGCTTTCTTTCTGAATATTTATCTGGGATTTGGAACTTTCTAGCAGATCTTTCATTGAGGTAAGCTCCACTGCAATTTTAGATTTTTCATCATTGCATTTTTGCAAAGAAACTTCAAGCTCTTGCTTTTCTTCCTTACAGCACTCGAGGCTTATTAATGAGCACTCCTTTTCAGCCTTAATCATGTCACAGGCATTTACTAGTTCGCATTTTGCAATTAGGGCAGACTGCAACTCATCTTCCAATTCCAAGATCCTTGTTTTCAGCTCTTCATTTCTTTTCAAGTGAGAAGCCTCAGATTTCTTCCGATTCTCAACTTCATCAAGTGCATCTTGCAATTTCCACAGCATTTCCTCACTATGCCTTTTAGAGATGGAAATCTGGTGCTTCAGTTCTTGCAGCTTGGTCTCGTACTGTTCTTTGATAAATGCAATTCTCAAGGACTCTTGCATGACAGGTGGTGGTCCTTCAGGTTCTCTCTTCTCACGAGCCAGGAGACACTCAGCATCAGCCTTGTCTTTAAGCTCCTTCAAATGGACGGACAAGTTCTTAAACTCTTCTGTCTTTAAAACCTGCTCAGCAAGCCTCTGGCTGAGCTCACTACATTGCTTCCGTAGAGTAACCAATTCATCACTATATCCTTCCATCAAAGTTATATAGGAGAACTGTTCACCCAACTTGGACTTGAGTACTAAATTTTTTACTTCTAGTTCCTCCTTGAAGAGCATCAAGTTATCAATTTCTCCTGCACAATTCATTAACTTTTGCTCCAGCCTTTCAACTCCAAGAGAATGCTGACTTTTCATGGCTTCCATATTATTAGTTCTATTCTTGTGTTCCTCAAGTTCTGACATTATAGCACTGTTTCTATCAACAAGTACTCTGTTCTCAGCAATAGAGGCTTCTAACTCAGACTTCAAGGAATCAAGCGTGGTTGACAGACTACCATTCTTTTCAAGATAAGAGGCTTGACTAGCAAGACATCGATCACGTGCTGTCTCATTACTGACATGTTTCTGGGGAAGCTCAACTAGGTGCTGATCCGCAAATTGAAGTTGCTGGATGAGATCCTGTATCCAGGCATCATACTGAGTTCTTGTGAAAATCAGTCGAACATCTACATCTATTGAAAATTCATGCATTTCAGACAACTGCATTTCCAAAGAACAGCACTCTTCACGGACATTTTTAAGGCATTCTTCAGTAGCCAACAAAAGCTGGGAGACCCTTGTTTTCTCTAGTTCCAGATCTGATACCAGTCGCTTAAGATCTACCAGTTCAGCCTTCTGCTGATCAAAAAGTAGTAACTGGGATTGCTTCTCATCTAGTTGGGAATTGAGTTTTGAAACTGTACTCTCTAATCTATCCCTGGAACTTCTCTCAAAATGCAACTCATCATGCGTAGATTTCAAACTTCCTTCCAAATTATTAAGTGCCAACGCAAGCTTGGCAGATTCCTCATTTTTTTCCTGCAAGGATGCCAGCAAAGTGCCTTTTTCTTCTGTAAGAGCAGCTATAGTCGATTTCAAATTCCCTTCAAACTTATTAAGTTCCAGTGCAAGCTTGGCAGATTCCTCAGTTTTTTCCTGCAAGGATGCGAGCAAAGTGCCTTTTTCTTCTGCCGTTGCTGCTATGGTCAATTCTGAACTTCGTTCCAAATTATTAAGTTCCGACTTAAGCTTGGCAGTTTCCTCAGTTTTTTCCTGCAAGGATGCCAGCAAAGCAATTTTTTCTTCCGCCATTGCTGCTATAGTCGATTTCAAACTTCTTTCCAAATTATTAAGTTCCAATTTAAGCGTGGCAGATTCCTCAGTTTTTTCCTGCAAGGATGCCAGCAAAGTGCCTTTTTCTTCCGTCCTTGCTGCCGTGGTTGATTTCAAACTTCCTTCCAAATTATTAAGTTCCAATTTAAGCTTGGCAGATTCCTCAGTTTTTTCCTGCAAGGATGCCAGCAAAGTGCCTTTTTCTTCTGTAAGAGCTGCCATGGTCGATTTCAAATTCCCTTCTAAGTTATTAAGTTCCAGTGCAAGCTTGGCAGATTCCTCACTTTTTTCCTGCAAGGATGCGAGCAAAGTGCCTTTTTCTTCCGCCATTGCTGCTATGTTTGCTTTCAAACTTACTTCTGAGTTGTTAAGTTCCAATTTAAGCTTGGCAGATTCCTCAGTTTTTTCCTGCAAGGATGCCAGCAAAGTGCCTTTTTCTTCTGTAAGTGCTGCTATGGTTGACTTGCACCTTCCAAGATCATCGGTAACTGTCTCTAATGCAGACACTTCTTGGGCAAGATCCGTGTTTTTAGAGGTAAGTTGTTGCAGCTCAACTTCCAGACGATCTAGATCCCACAAAATTTCTGTGTGCTTCTGGGTGTAGCTTGCTTCAGCTTCAGAGCTAACCTTGAGACGTTTCACAATAGCCTCAACTTCTAATTGATATTTTTGAAGTAGGGAATCGGACACTTCTATTTTATCTTTCATTGCATGTAGGTCATTTTCAAACCTCTGTCTCAGCATCAAATTATCTGATTCTGCTTTTCTCAGAGACACTTGAGCCCAATCTCTTTCATCCACTAGAACTTTATTCTCCTCCATGAGTTGAAGAATCTTTTTAAATGCATTATTATGGAGCTCTTGCGATTGCAACACTATACCTTCTAAGTTCTTTGACTCCAAATCCTGGCAGACAGATTCACTCCCGAGAGATATTCCACCATATTTTTTGTGAAAAGTTGCCACTAGATTTGACAGCTTATCCTGCAGAAAGTTGACAGTATTCTGTAGATTCTCCTTCTCAGAAGCCATCTCATCAAATTCCAACCTGACTTGTTTCAACTCTTCCTGAAAAGAGGAGATCTCAGTTCCAAGATCGCCACTTTCTCGGATCTTTTGGTCCAACAAATTCCCCATATCTAATTTTTCTGCAGCACAGACCTCATACTTTCTCTCATAACTTCTGTATTCTGCAATCAAGGCTTCACATTCAGTAATCTTCTGATTGAGAAGATTATTTTCAATGGTAACATTTTGTAAATTTGATTCTAAAATTTGGTTGTGCTGGGACAAGTCCTTGCATTTTGCTTTGCAAGTGGTCTTTTCATCACTAAGGGAACGGACATCGTCCATAGCCTCCTGCAGCCTATGCATCAGTAACTCCTTGGACTCAGTTGAAAGCTCCAGCTGCTGTTTACATTCTTCAAGTTTCTCTTTCATCAGTCTAAATTCAGAATTTACTTTAAGCAAGCTTTCCCGTAGAGTTTTAGAAAAGATATCCAAGTATACATTCTCCAAATGCACTTCGAAGATTTCATCTTCAACCTTTTGGTATAGCCCTTCCTGCAAGAAGAGTGATCCTTTCAAATCCTTATTTTCATCCAAGTTCTGTTTATCTAACCCAACATAGTTATGCTGCCACTGCAAGAGCTTGGAAGCATGATGTTCCTCTGAACCCAGTTTCCGAATCTGCACCATTTCTGGGTCCTGTTGAAAGATTGGTCCGGGAGAGTCTGAAAAAGCTTCCTTGATAAGGTTCTGATTAGTCTCAAACATGGACAACACCTGAAAAGATAGTAATTCAAGGTCCTTCTGTAACTGGTTTACAGCAATGGAGTAATTCAAGCGTGCCCGCTTAAGAGCTGCTTCTGCAGTAGTAGCCCTTCTTTCAAGGTCCTTGTTGAGAGATTCCAAAGCACGCTTGTCTTCAGCAATTACAATTAGTTGCTCATTCATGTCTCGGTGCATAGTCTCCATCTCTGTCTTAGTGGATGAAATTGCATACAAGCAAGTAGAATGCTCATTTCTGAGACTTTGCAACTCTCCCATCATCTGCCCCTGAGTTTCTTCAAGTTCCTGAATGAGAGCTTCATAGTAGCACTCCATCTGGTCCATTTTCCTGGCAAGGCTTTCCCGTTCAGCTTTTGACTCATCCAACTCCCTTAGAAGTTCAAAGATTTTTCCTTTCAACACATTTGTTGCATCAACTGAATCAGACTCGTGAGACACTACGCTAGGAATTTTAAGACAATGAAGAATGCCTTCTGGTTGATATAAGTCATCAAATCCAGTTCCTGGTACAACTAACTCACTTCTACTTAAGTTCATTTCTCTCATCTCCTTTACGTTTGTAAAGTGGTGCCCTGTAATTACCTGCCCAGTTCCTTGTTTAAGATCTTGCAGAACACCAAGCACTGTCTCTAGGTCTGAATGAAGGAACCTGAAGTCTCCTTCATGCAATCCAAAACTTGTCTTGTTTTGAAGCTCTCTCATCTTATCCTCCACTAATAAAATCCCCTTCAGCCATCTCAGCTGTAACTCTTGAGATAAGTGGTCCTGGTCTGTCCCAATAGATTCTCTGCTGGTAAATGGAGGGCTAAATTTAGAACTTTTAAGCTGTTCAAGATCATCTTTAAACCTTGAACACTCTGATTTCATTACAGAAACTTCCTTTGCCAGTTCTTCTCCTGAAGCAATCTCTGCAGCAAGTTGCTGGGCCAATCTTTGGGCTCCAACACCTATTTCATCAGCATGACTTTGTAAAGTGCTTACCTCCAACTTGAGCTCAAGAATAGAAGACTCAGCTGCCTCTAAGCTTCCTCTAAGTCTACTATTCTCTTCATAAGCAATTGCCAATTCATTATCCGTAGAATAGTCAGAACTCCAGCGTTGAACCCAATCATTAGTCCCTTGAGCCAAAAAACTATTGTCAGAAGGGTCCCCTTTCTCTGGCTGAGGACTTTGACTAAGGGACAGCCCACCTAAATCGCCTGAGGTTGTGCTCTTAAGGCTGTCAATTTCATTTGTGCTGGATATATCATGCTTCTCGGCATACAAACTTTCAGAAGTGTTGGATGAGCCATCAAACCCAACACCTGAATCTGCATACTCTTCATTCAGCCCCGCCTCTCCTTCCAGTGAAGACAGCTCTTTGGTTCCTTTCTTGAATCTAACTCTTGCATTAACCTATGAAAAATTAAAGACAAACAGAGTTGTTGATCACAGATTAGACATGATCCAGGACTGGGCTTTAAATATGATCTCTAATTGTTTAACTGTACATCAAATAATTTAGGTCACTCAAACTACTGATCAAAACTACTAAAGATTCCATTTAAATGTCACCAGTAAAGAAAAGAAATATACCTACCAGGTTTCATTATACAGGAAAAAATTTTGTCAATTCTTTGGTAAGTAATTATCATCTTCCAGCACCTCCCATAAGAAATTGGGGATTTAAAATATACCATTAAAAATATCTATCAGTATTTGGATGTCTAGATAGAGAAACATGTTCAAGAATGTACTTCATAATTCCTGCCATCCAAGAAACCGGAGGTGAGAGCCATTACAACGATGAAATGGCCTAAGCACACTAAGATTGCCTGATTCCCATCAGTACCACTGAACTTGACATTGTGTGATTGAAAGATAGTGAAGGAATTATCGCTGCAACCTTCTTGAGCACTACAGAGAAATAAATTCCCTCAGCAATCCTTCAGTTTGCAAAAATGACTTCAAAGTTTGACCATCAAAGAACATCATTTCATTTACTAAGATCATCTGTTCATGTAATCTTTGAAGCGAAGTACAAAATGTGTTTTTGGGAGATAAAAAAATTGCAAGTTCAATTCGTATTACTAAGTGAGAGACTAGAGAGAAAGTGTAAGGACATTCAAAAGTGGTGCATTTCTGCTTCTCTTTCACTTAAGCCCTCTCACTTACTCTGTAAGTGATTTAGCTAATTCTGTCAGATTACTGGACTCTTCTAGGTCACGACTTGACTATGCAAGCATCATTGCTAGGATAGGAGTGCCTACTGGAAAAAAATTTGGGGGGTTTATGTGTAAGCAATTCTTTGCTTCTCCATCTTCCTGCTTATGGTTATTTTGCTTCTGGCTTTACTTTTTGACATTCACAATCCAACCTTTGGGTCTGACAAAACCTGTATCTTTCCTTTGCATTTCAAGAAAAATGTTGCCCATAGTACACTGCAAATAATAGCAGCATTCTCTATAGACACACTTACTGTAACAGAAGAGAATAAGACAATAGGACCAAAACGGAGCCATATTGTGTGATTCTTACAGAGATTGTAAAGCTTAAGGTAGAACAATTTCAATCCTTGTCCATTCTCTTCTCCACCTTTCTAAATTTGGTAGTGTGAATTCATGTTAATTATTTTGCATTCATAGAACAGCATAAGAAAAAATGTAAAGTGCTATTTTCCACTAGGGGTTGATTTGAAGAGATGATAATCAGGACAAAAATACGTGGCACAAAATTTGTTACAACCTAAACATGGACAAATATATTTGAAAAAAAAAAGATCAAACCTTATCCATATGATCATTGACAGTCTCTCCAGAAGATGATGCTTTTCTACCAGCAGATTCATAATGATTATTCTGGTCAGAAGTTGTCTCCAGACCCCTCTCACTCAGTTCCCTCTGCTGCTCAAACTCTCTGAAAACAAACAAATAGAATGAGTGTACCAAAATTAGCTAAAGCATGAATAGTGTGTATCAAAATGAAGTACCTGAAACCAGTTCTAGAAGTTAGCAGCTGCACAGTGACCTGGCATTGACCAAAAAAACCAAGAAACACTATGAGGGAAAGTAGTTCATCTCTAAGGGAAAACTTCGAAGCAAGGAAAGCTAGAATGAGACGTTGTTACTGGAAGCTACATTGTGTCGCCATAATTTTTATTATTATATGACCTATTAAGCAAAGACTAATAATAATAATAATAAAAAAAAAAGGAATACTTCTCTCAAGAAAGCATTACGGCAGAGAGAAGATGAATTTCATAGATTCTCACATGTAAGAAAGTTCCAGCATCACATCCATGAAGAGGCAGGGCAACAGCAGAAGGCTTTAAGGCATCAGCATAATCAGCAAGGTTAATGTTAGCCTCTCCAAGGATGCTTGAACGTGAAGAACCCTGATGTAAAAGGATGTAGATCAAATATAAAGTCAACTCAGCCGCTGAAAAGGGGAAAAAAAATAGTAACAAGGAGAGAAAGAAAGTAACTAGAGCAAACTAAGTAAAGACATGACTTCAAACACCGATTACATACTAAAAAAAATTCCAGCTAATAGTACAGGGTATGTTTACCATTGCCAGCACAAGTTTATAGAGCTTCTCATCATATTGTTTTGTCTTCATGTCTTGAAGAAGTCTGGTAGTTTCATAAATGGGATCTCCCCATTTGCATGTGCCATTTCTCACATTTGCCTTGGTTGTCTTTGCGGTTGCTTTTCCAGAATCAGCAGGAATAAAGGATATAAACAGCTTATCCCATCCAGTTTGTGGAATCTAGATTATACACAAGAAAATATAAATAAAATGTATAGACAACAAAAGTTGATGAAACTAAAGAAGTTGATGCATTTAGCATACATGATAGAAAATTAGCCCAACTATCATAACAAGCTAAAGATAAAATGTCCCAAAAGAACTAATCACATGTGTAAATACATCGGAGCTAAACAAGAAAATCGACAAAGAAAATTATGCTCATCTAAAAGTCTTCCAGCTGCCCAAGTTTTAACTTACGTGTGAAGCATGGAATTGTAGCCGGAAAACAACTTTTACTTTGGTCTTCTCAGGCTTCCACTTTGCAATCCTCGACATTACTGGAAACTTGTATTATGGTTGGCTGCAAAACATCAACGTTCCAATTCATTCCTTGCCCCGATTTTTCTAAATTAGCAGAACACAGTCACCGTGTTCTCAGAATAAATAAAATGATAAGTATAGGTGAAAAGCAGGAAAAAGATGAAATGATGAAATTGCTGTCTGCTGGATGATTAGAGATCACCAAGAGATCTGGAAAGTGTAGTTTCAGCAGCAGTATCCAAAAAAAAAAAAGAAAAAACTAAGGATCCATTTGGTAAGATCTGTAATAAAAAATTTTCACTTCTCAGATGCCGATAAACAAGCAAATTTTCAGATGTAATGTCCAACACTACTACATTTGTTTTAAAACAAACTATCACACTCTTTAACAGACAAGAATTTACACCAATCAGACAGTAAAGTTGACAATGAAAAGCACAGCAGAGTCAACCAACTAGTAAAATCAATTCAAAGTAACATGTAATCACTTCCCAATACATGCTGAATTTGGGATCAACATTCTGAAGTATCAAAATAAAAGTGCCCTCATCAAACAAAAGCACAAAGTTATGCATGCCATGAAATTGCCCGCTTCAAAATCAGAATTAGAATTAGAATTCATTGCTCAGCACAAAACAGTTCTTTAGGCAACTTTCATGCAAGAGAATCAGTGAGCTGCACACTAATTGGCAAGCTCGCATATGCATATACTTTTATTGAAGTCAATATACGAAAGAGCAATGTTTATACATTAACGTTCAAATAAGAAACCTACACAATCATTACGAAAGACGGTTTTGGAGTAGAGATCCTACAACTCGCTCGGAGAGGGGGAACAGGAAAATAATAAGGATGGCCACCATAAAATCCACGTTTGAAATTGTTAAGAAATTCAAAGAGAATGTAGATTTCTGCAAATCGAGATCTTCAATTTTCCTTGCATGACACTAATTGCACTGTTTTGTCGCTTACAAATATATGTGAATGAATTGGAACTTTGAATCCTTGAAGAAAATCCCTTGGAATCAAGATATTAGATAGTCCACCCAGCTGGACCTACTATAACCACTCAGTCCAGATGGGTCGAGCTCAACAATTCGATTTCCTTTCCAACACTTTCCTCAATTTTCTAAGCAACCAAACAGAAAAATAGACGAAAAATTTTGAACTAGAAATCATAAAGAAATCTCTAATGCCCGACTAACCCAGACCTTCTTTGGCGATTCATAAACTTCCCAAAATGCCAAAGCGAGAAGAAATCTCTAATGCCCGCTATAGAAGGCAGACTTCAAGCCTCAAAGTCCCAAAAAACACGGCGAATCTTAGCTATTTTTTCACCTTGAAAAAGAAGAAGAAGAAGAAGAAGAAGAAGAAACGAAGAAACAAAACGACAAGAAACAGACCGTAGTAAAAGTTCAAACAATGCCAAAAAGTGAGACACAGAGAATGCGAGTGGAATAGAATCCAACCCAAATGCCTAGCTAAATGCAGAAAGAAAATGCAATCCGGGAGCTCAAAAGCAGAGTGTTTCTTCACCAAAAACGTCCAAGAAAAACCCCACCAAAAAGAAAGAAAATATTTACCAGATTTGACTTGTTGGGACGTCGAATTCAAAACAAAACACAGCATGAATAAAACGCCAAAAGAATGTCGATCTTTTCACTTCTCAGGCAGTGAAATGCACAGGGAAAGAGGGAGAAACGCACATAAACACACCCAGACCAGTAAATGTTGACATTCAAAACACCCAAAAATTCAAATAACAAAAAAAAGCCAAAAGAAAATGTATTTAATAGAACGTGATTAAAATATTCCTGGGCGTGTAGTGAAGGTGGGTACCTAGCCCCGGATCTGTAGGTGCTTAAGAAGAAAGGAAAAGCAGGAAATCTTCTGAGCAAAGGCTCCCAGACTCGCAGAGACTCGAATCCTGTGTTTTGAATGGCGTAAGCCAGTGGGAAACGTAGAGGAAAATCGCCATAAATAAGGTGAAATGGAGCTCAGAGTTTAGCTGACATATCAACCTCAAAAACCCGCCAAAACCTGTGATTGGCCTCCATTATTACTTTCTTAATTTTACAAACATGGTCTTCAGTGGGGTTCACTTCACTGCTCCGGAGGCAGTCTTGGATTTCCCGAAATGCCCCTTCTCTCTGACGCCTTCGGTGCTCCAACAAGAAAGTTGTCTTCGGCTTCCCCCTCGTTTCACGCCTTCCATTGATGGAACGCGTTTGGACCTCAAATCAAATTTTATCTTGAAGATATTTTACAAATTTTTCAGGATTACACTTTAAGGATATTAGTGAAAATGGGATTAAGATCAATGATTGGATTTAAAATGTGATTATTAAAATGATATTAAAATTTATATTAAAGTGTGATTTTCATCACTTATGGATTAAGTTTATATAATTATTGTTGGAGATAAAAGTCTTATATTATAAAAATATAATACTCAAATATGATCATACTTTACTATTTAGACATAAATAATGAGATAATTAATCACACATAGTTATGGTGAGATATTATAGGTAGTTTTTTTTTAACCATAATTTAACTGTTTTAAAGTTATAATAAATATATCTTTAAATTAATATATAACAAGATAATCTTAATTTAGATATATACTTTTCTTAATTCTTAAATTAATTTTTGAATTGTGTCTTTAGACTTATTGACATAATATCTAAGCTTAAATTAAGTTTGATGAAATTCAATATGTGAGATAATATGAATAAGAAAATACTGTTATATTTAATAATAAAATTCTTGATGTAAAACTCAAATAAAAAAAGTTTCATATAATATCTTAATTTATTTTTTCTCGAGATTTTCCCATTTCAAGTCGAGAAAAGACTACCTGTCCCTACATTAAAACTACATGATACCCGTTCCTACAAACTTTCATTAAATGTATTAGCTTTGCAAGAAAAATGGCACAGGAGAAATTTCTCAAACCTTTTCAGGACATTATGGTATTCCAGTGTTTTTCCTTACGGTCACGGGCGATCACCTAACTTTGACTCAGGTATTACCTACAGACATTTTAGGAAACAACCAATGTAATTATTGGCGAGAACACTATATATATGTCTGCAGCCCACATGCCCTTAAATCAAAACATCAAGCACCTGATAATTGCAGAGACACTTGAAGGACAAGTAAGTGCAGTCCCTGGGAAAGAAACAACTGCAGAGGCTTTGCATGGCTATGGTCGAATAACTTCACTGACATTGAGAAAGAAACAAGCAAATTGATGAGCTCAGAAGCGTATGGACAAGGAGGTGGTTGGCGTGTTTGGTTTGGAGTAAAAAATGGTGATAAGGGTATATTTGCAATTTATTTTTTTGCATAATAATATTCTTTATTTAATTTTTTTTTCATTTATTGCAGAATAAAATTTCAGTAATATACGTTTAGGAGCTTGGATAACCATCTCCTTAATGAAGCATTTTGAGAAAAAGTAGATCTAGAATTTTCATGTAATATCATTATCAATTATTACTCCATGTATTATAATCTAATTTTATAAACTCTTTTTTTGACAAAGGACCGAGTAAGGATTATAAGAGATATTAGATAATAGGATTTTATATTAGATAAAAAAATACTTATATTATGCACTTATAAGTTTGGATAACCCATTTCTTCAATAAGATGTTTTGGGAAGAGTTGGATTTGATATTTTCATATCTTTAATGTAATTGCAGTTTGAAAAGGGGAAAAAAAATTATTGAATGTTTTCTCCATAAAACTATAGGCTAAAATGGTTTGTGAGAAAATACACATATTTTTAACAACAAACTGGCAATGTCAAGAACAATAAAACAAAAGTCTCAAATTTAGAAATTCTTTTTAGAAGAAATAAACATCTCATATTTATAAGCAAAATTTGACTATTTAATATGTATTAGTATCTCATATGCAAAACCTATAATCCAAAATGGTTTACGAAAACAAAACAAATGCTTTCAACACAAAACCAACAATTCATGTTGATTGTACAAAATATGTTAAAAATGGTATAATCAAATTCTCAACTTTTATAAATTTCTTTTTTCTTATCAAGTTAAGTAACAGAGATTTTGAATACGAAATATTAAACCTAAATCTTAAATCTTGAGTAACCAATAACTAATCATTAAACTACTAATTTATTGATTAAAATTTATAAATCTTATCTGAATTGTTTTTAAAAAAAATATATCACAATTCTTAAATCAGTGTTAGATAAGATTAGACCTTTTAACACAAAAACACATTAATTTCAATACCTTTTTTTGGCTGGCCCTTCTTGTCCTCCCGGACCTGCAGCCATCGCATAGAGCAGGTGTTGCGTGACCAATCCGAACGAGAGCATATTAGTGGGATGGAAGTGGGCGACACCCTGCACATGGGTTTGGGGCAGGATGGGTACCATTTTTTCAAAATCCATTCAAAGAGGCATCATGGTGTTACAGCTAAGCTTATGTCCCTTTACCACGTGCTGATGCACGTGATACCATCTAGAGTACACGTGCGTCAGGAGGGCCTTTATGCTAATACGTGTTATAAACCAATCAATTAGCCAAAAGTAGGATCATCATCACCATCCAACCTTCATCGGATGAACTTAGAATCATGATGGTCTTTGCCCTATTCCACTAAATCAACGGGGGGCCAGAAGGCGAACACTCTGGTTGTAATTTATGACTGATGAGACACAAATTGCAAAATGTTAATGTTGCGAGTTTTCCTGTATTTGCTTAAATGTGGATATATCATTTTACTTCATATGTCATTTTTTTTTTTTAAAAAAAAGGAGTTACCTAACATGTTGGAAAATGCATTGATGATGTAAATGTATATATCTCATTAAATGCAAGTGTATCTCTTCATTTTAGGACTGCTTTTGAAATAGTAAGAACACTTCTATCAAAAGGTTGAAACCACAGCTAAGTGTTTGAAAAGTAATAATTAGTAACAAATTGTAAATTAACGGAGTAGTTAAACTTTTTGCTGTGTGTACTGATCTAATAATGACAACAGATGATGATAACAAGTAAAGGATGTGACGAAACTAGACAAGGACACAGAATGTCATTGATAACATCACCAACTTTGAATATAAATAGAGAAGGCCATGACTATTTTTCTTGGCAAAGACCAGATTCATCGTATCTCGTTATAAAGATTTCGCCACTTGGATTTACCTTAGTCGGCTTTGGCATGGTGGGTAAAAAGAAAAAAGGACGACAGCATGTTAATTATCACTCTTGCCATCATAATTTATTTAAATGGATGATTCTTCCTTCTTATTCCCCCCCCCCCACCTGGTTTGATAAGTAATATAACATTTAAAATGTAACATTAGAATTCAAATTCAACTACAACACCTCAACATGATTAAATTCACATGATTAAATTCTTCTCTTCTCGCTCTGTACCATTGATCATGCCAAATTTAATGCATTAAATATTGTTCAACAATATTAATATATTATTCTGATATTTTTAATAATCAATGATAATAAAAGAAAAAGTTAAATGTTACAAAGTTCATATTCACTACATATAAGCTTTATCATTGGGACCATTTCTCAACAATTTGAAATTACTCTACACCAATTTCAACATACTTTTTAATACCATGTTACAGTGTCATCCAAAAACTAATTTAAGAAAATGAAATATTTGACTATTCATTAGCAATATAAGACTGCTTTACACCAACCCCAACATCAAATTATTTCCAATTTGCGGCTAATCAAACATTACTATTTTTCATATTTGATTGATATTTTGTTCTTGGGATGCAACAATATGAACATAAAATTGGTAATCTACATAAAAAGCATATAGCTTTCCCGCTAAAGGTTAATGTTTTTACAACCTTCCTCACACATACTACCACCAACATGAAAACATAAACTTTCCACTGCCGCGGCGAACTATATAACAATCAAACAACCCTATAATTCATCAGGCTAAACTTACTGAAGCCCAACCGGATCCTGCAGCAATCAACTATTGGAATCCAAAGTCTCCCCTTCTTTTCCGGCGGAATTCGCTGCCGGGGAGCTGCCGGGATGGATTTTCTTAAACCCCCAGAAGAAACATCCACCGGGTTTCTTCTCAGCGAAGTCGGAAACTTCCATGCTCGCTCTTCTTTCCTCTTCCATCGTCTTCATCTTCTCCTTGTGGAGCTTTCTCAACACATAGGCTTCAGCCAGAATAAATCCCGCTGCCATAGCCGAAGAGTATATGAGCTACTATTCGAATTGTTCGGCTATTTATAGGCGTTTGGATTTGCTTGGGGGAGAAGGAAGAGTTCCACTGATGACTTATGCAGTGACGGTGTTTACGTAACGGAGTGGTCCTGTTCTTTGTTGACTCGGGGTCAGGAATTCTCGTGGCGGTGGCTTCCGGAGGAAGGTCTCCTTGGCTTGGTGTACAAGCAAAGCCGGCAATGCTTGGTGGCTGCAAGGACCGTGCCAAGTGAAAACGTGTTAGATATGCGTTCTGGGGAAGAGATAATGAATGATATTTTGGGTGGATGGCCATAAACAGGACGGTTTTTTTTTTGACATATTGTTTTTTCCAACATGGGCTTTCCTTATGTTCTGGGTGTGATGAAGATTGACCATGCTGTAAACAGCCAAAACAGAAGTCTAGAGCCCGTTTGGATTTTGGAAGAAAGTATTGTTGAAGTTGAATGACTACTTTTAGAGTAGGTCGCATATTGGAGAATTTTAATTTGCACGTTTTTCTAATATTAGAAAAGTACTTGGTTTATATTCCAGCGATATGGTATTTTTATTCTCTGTTTATGCATGTTCTTTTTCCTTAACACTAGTTTTAACGAAAAAAGTTAAATTATTTATAACACGGTATCAAACTTTAGGTTTAAATACAATATCCATTAATCAAAAGGTTTCAATTATGATATATTGCTGAAACTGAAATTTGATTTACTTACCTTTATGGGTTAATTGCCTCTCTAGATTTTTCTAGTTGTATTCTTATTCTTGACTATATTTGTATTATTCACTTCCTTATGTAGCTAATTATCATGTAGGCTAACCTTAAACACGTGTACATAGGGGTAGATCATAGCATAATCAATAATATTGAATTTGTTAAGCTCATTGGCCTTTTCTCTTCTCTTTTCTTTTCTTTTCATCACTTCTTGCAACAATATTTTGATCACGTTTGTAAATTGGCTCTTGTGATTTCATCTACTATCAAAGTTTTAATAATTTCTAGCATGATATTAGAATATAATGTTAAGTATGGCACCTCATTACCTATAAATTGGGCTCTTGTGATTTCATTTGTTGTCCCAATACTCAAAGGTTCAGTTTTTATAATTTCTTAATATTGTTATGGACTCTCATTGATTTGAATTAATGCATTATCCATGCAATGTGACATTAAGTATGTTAATTATGGACCCAATGTGATGAGTAAGCATGTTATGATATAACTAATAATCTCACATTATTAAAAAAATATAATAAAAATCCTGGTTAAATGAAGAGGTATTTCACTAACATATAAGTTAACTTTTAAAATAAATAACAAACTTAACAAATACAAAGTTAGAAGTTAATTTTTTTCTCCTTAAAACTATATTATAAGTTAAGAGAATATTCATATTTATAAAGAACACAGCATGTCACTATATGCAATTGGTGTGCAATTGGGATACGCATCCTAACTTTAACAATAACAAGCTTCTTATTTAAATTAAATAACACATTAAAAGACTCCTAAATTCAAATCTAGAAAGGAACTGTGAAATCATTTCACTTATAAAGATTTCTCAGCCTCCTTGAAGCTTCCAATGTTCACTCTATGGCCAAACGCACTCTGATGTGCTCTTCACCGCCAGAGCCATGGCACTGTCAGAGTCTCTGTTTTCTCCAGGATTTCACTGAATACATCCCAAGAACTAGAATTACTGAACCCAACTAGATACTGCAGCAATCAACTTTTGGAATCCCAAGTTTCCGCTTCTTTTCCGGTGGAATCCGCTGCCAGAGAACTGCGTGGATGGATTTTCTTAAACCCCCAGAAGAAGCATCCACTGGGTTTCTTCTCTGCGAACTCAGTCACTTCCATGCTCGCTCTTCTTTCCTCTTCCATCATCTTCATTTTCTCCCTGTGCAGCTTTCTCAACACGTAGATTTCAGCCAGAGAAGATCCTGCCGCCATTGCCGAAGACTACGTGAACTTCTACTCGAATTGGTTGGTGGGGAAGGCCTGGACGCGGCAAATTATAGGGGACTGGATTTGCTTGGGGGCGAAGAAAGTGTTCCCGGATGACTTGTGCAGTGACGTCGTTTATGTAATAAAATGGTTCAATTCTTGGTTGACTATGGGGTGGGGAATCTCGGGGCGGTAGCTTCCTGGGTGCCCAACAAGAAGCAGCTGTCAATATGAACAGTTGATGGCTGCAAGGGAGCTTGTCAAGTGAAAAAATGTTAAGATATGCGATTAATTTATGTTCTCGGTCTGATGAAGATGGACATAACAGAGCTTTGAGTTTCAAAGTCAAGAGATAAAGCCTATTAATTGGAGTTTTAAGATCACTTATTTGACTTTATTTAATGCAGTTGGGCTCCTTTCCTTGAGTGCTTGGCACTAGCACTAAATGAATCGTGGATTGCTTTGACATCATAAAAGTCTAGAGCCTGTTTGATTTTTTTTTCTTTTTTCTTTTTGTTTTGTAAAGTGGGAGGGGTTAAGTGTCCATGCAAGATAATGCTTATTTTCGATACATGAATGCTTTTGTCTTGATTGTTTTAGTTTATGTTCTTTGCTATTTTTATCACCAATTACCTCTATAATGAAAATTCTGGTTAAATGAAATTAAGCTCACAAATTAACTTTTAAGTTAAATAATGAGTTTTTTAACTTAGTGTCAATATCCAATGTTTTCTTAATACCTCAACGATCATGTATTGTTAAGAAATATAATAAAAATTATGGTTAGATAAAGGAGAGTTTTATCAATTCACAAGTTAATTTTTAAATTAAATAGTAAGTCTATTTAGAGATACTATATTATAAGGTTAATTTTTTTTTTTCTTAAAACTATTTTATAAGGTGAGAGAATACTTTGTGTCTACAAAGAACGAACAAGTCAACATATAGGCAATTTGGGATATACATCAGAATTTCAACAATAACCAACAACTAGTAAAATATATTTGTTCATTGCACCCCGGCCACAGCCATTTTACGATTAGGTGACCAAATTATTTGAATTAGATAATACATTAATAGACTCCTAAATTCAGGTCATAAAAGGGACTGTGAAATCATTTCACTTATAAAGATCTCTAAGCCTCCTTAAAGCTTCCAGTATACTTTCTCTATGGCCAAATGCACTGACTCTGATATACTCCTCGCCGCCAGGGCCAAATCCCCTGCCTGGCACTGTCACAATGTCTGTTTTCTGGAGGATTTCACTGAATACACCCCAAGAACTGGAGCGTGGAAATCGCACCCACACATAAGGTGCATTTTTGCCTCCATACACGTTCAACCCCAGTGAAGAAAATGTATCAACAATTAAGTCGGCATTGCCTTTGTAGTAATCTATCACTTCTCGTAAGGCCTGAAAGATCATGTTCACTGAAATTATGTTTCTGGTAGAACTGGAGAATTAATAGCAGATTTGCAGAATAAAGGGTGAAGAAAGTTACCTGATGACCCTCTTTGGAGAGGCATGCCAACCCACCAGCTTGGGCAACACTAGATGCGCCATTGAAGCAGGTGCATATAACCCGATCGAAATCCTTCATGACTGGAAAGCCATTCGAGTATGTAAGATCTTCAGGAACCACAGTCCAACCAAGCCTAACGCCTGTAAAGCCAGCAAATTTGGAGAAGGACGAGACTTCAATGGCAACCTATATTCATGGATGGTCGTTCATGTTAGATATAGTAGCAGCAGACACAGCAGTGATGAACCTGAGCATGATTCTTTCATATGACATACCTCTTTGGCTCCAGGGATTTCAAAGATTGACCTTGGGCTAGAATCTGTTATATAACTAGAATATGCAGAATCATAAATGATGATTGATCCATTTGCCTTGGCGAAATCCACAAGTTGCTTCAATTGCTGCCTGGATGCAGCATAGCCTGTTGGGTTGTTTGGAGAGCAGAAGAAAATGATATCTGTTCTTGGAGTAGTCCTTAAGTCCGGAAAAAAATTGTTCTCAGCCCCGCACTTCATGTACACAACATTCTCATACTTCTCGATTTCCTCTTGGAACTTCCCAGCTTGACCAACAATGACACTGGAATCTATGTAAGCCTGTAATTAGCACCAGTACTTATCAGTCGGGTGATCCAGACACCATTTTGTCCACTTTCAGTTCATATCAGAGTTACATGAGCTTCAAACTTTGGCAAAACAACACTACATAGGGGGGCATTTGAACCTGACAGCATGATTTCAGAGGATACAAGCAAATAGATCGATCTTATGGTCTTAATTACGAACTAAATAGCAGTCAAAAAGTCTATTTTCTTCTTAGAATCAGCATATAAAAAGGGAGGCTATGTTTTCAGGATTCCCTGACTGATTGCAAGTAAAAGATACTTGGATGGATCTATGATGCTTACAACTTTTCAATGTTCCTGGAAATTTTGGTTATATTCATCAAGAGGGTCTTATTACTAATCTTACTTTAGAACATGAAACAGCCCCCACTACAACAAGACAACATCAATTTTTTTCAGTTTGCAATTCATTTAGAACTACCAATATCCAAAGAATTCCTAAAACATTCTTCTCGAGAGTGAGGAAAAATTACTGGAAAAGATGGGTCCTGTAAAGCCACCGACAAACTCGGTCCCAGAAGCAGCTGGCAAGGAGGAAAGAACGCACTGAAGATTTAGAAATTATAGAGCAATAAATAATGAACAAACAACAGGTTATGCACAGTGATTTATTTTACCTGGAGACGGGCGATGTCACTTTGTGCACCATCTGATACAAAAACTTCGTAGTCCTTAACACCCACATCTCTGTAAACTGTTTCTGCAATAGCCTTTCTCAGTTCCTGCAGCAAGAAGATAACTTTCCATTACTTGGATATGAAAAGGATAAAAGGGAAGTAGATGTAACCCGGAAGCAAAACACACATGGTAGACGCCACAAAAATACAAGGAAATTGAAATTTCAAAGCAGAGAAAGTATATGCTGTTTGACCCTTTGGGCAAAGGAATATTTCTTACTTCAGCTGCAGTATTTCCTTGAGTCAGAGTCTAACTTTTATCCGTTTCAAACACAAGATCATCGAACTTTACTCATTGGGTGACTTAGAAACAAATGAAACTTCAATCTTTCTTTTTTCTTAGGGTTTTTACGCTTCCTTTTAATCAGTAGAGCCATACCCAACAAAAAGAAGTTTAAAAGGAAAGCGAATAATGAATTCATAATCCACTTTACCGGATAGCCTTGCTCAGGTCCATATCCCTTATAACCTTGAACCGTGGAGAGAGCATGTACATGCTGCAAAACAAAAGAAAACAGCATAACTTCAGAGATTTACTGAAATTTGCGAACTTTTAGGTCAAACCAAGAAAAGCAACCTTTTTTTTTGTTCTCTTTCTACAAGCCAATATTTTGGGTTAACCTAGACTAATGGATTTAGACATGTGGCGCTAAGCTCTGTCCCACCGCTTAGGCCTTGGTGGTGGAAATGCAAACTGATGGTGACATGAAGACACTTTTCAACTAAGAAGCAAAAAGACACATGGTGAACTGTATAATAGCTTTTTCTTTCTCAGACACCATCATGATCTTACTTCCGATCTATAGACACAAACTGGTGATACTGATCTTGGCCAGTCCCGGTCAGGATAAGCCATGGCTTGGCGAAGGATTGGTTCTAATACCGCACGAAAGGGTTCGATCTATTTCGTTTCAAACAGCCTTATTAAGTGGAGTAATTGTCCAAGTTTATAAAGCATGTCACAACGCGGGACTTTATTGTTCAATAAATCTCACGTAGAAACATGAAAGCCACATATTTACCTCAGCCATAGCAGATGTTATGATGTCTGGTATCGGCTCTGTGGTATCACCAATGCCAAGTCTTATCAAGTTTGCATGCGGATACTTCTGAATGTGTTCGACCTCCCGCCTGGATATCTGCAATTAATGCATAGCGGAAAGGTAAACAGACGATCATTAGCAGGTAGAAGAAGGCAAAAACATCATGATCCTCAAAAATTCAGAAGCGGCTGACCTCGGGAAACAAGTATCCACTTCTCAGTTGCTCCATATTGGCATTGCGTGGGACACTTGTAGAATGACCTGTGATTTCGTTTCATTGCAGACAAGTTAGTCTGAGCCATTTGATAATCAGTTCTTAAAGACACATTCATTTTCGATCTTCTGAGTCTTTCCAAGTTAATGGAATAGTGTTTTAGCGACCAATCATAACAGCTTTAGCATATGCATGGCTGTAACTTACCATTCTTTCCACTGTTGAAGTTTGAACCGCAAATCACCCAGCAAACATGAACAGAACCAAATGAGTATCGTAAAAAAAATATGGTTGAGAAGCAAAAATCATTATCCGTAAGAAAATATCAAGATCTTGAGCAACAACCTGGTCCTAGTTGTTCTAGGTTGTAATGAAACTGCAGAAGGCATGCAAGTGCGAGCTGATGTTTGATAGTAGAGCATCATTTTCTGTTATCAAAGTTCTGCTCCAATATCAAACTCCTCTACGGTTTCTCAACATCAAGGTCGCTTTATATACAGTCTTGGTTGCGGATGTCAAAACAGAATTTTCTTGGGAAGTTCCGAGAAAAAACAAACGTGGAAAGAAGCCACCAGCGGGCATGGATTAAATTCATCTCCTTGGACCATGACAGCCATGGATGCTTCGAGCCAATGAGCTGCCGAGCAGGTCACTTTCTACACTTCCTAGCAATGTATAATAAAGCTTTTTGTGGAAAAATTCGTACAGGACCCTATTTCTAGTCCATACTCATTGCAAGGAAAGTTATCATTTTGTAAAACTAATGGGACTAATGGAGTATACTTGAACCAAACACAAAAAGTTAAGGCAACAAGGAAAAAAATTTGGCCACCGGACAGGACTTTAGGTCAATTTGCAAGTCTGTCATAAATCTAAACCGTGAAAGCCCACGTGGTGATCGGCTGCTGAAAGAGTCCTGGAGAGACAAGTTTTTCCTACTGGAAGAGTCGTGGAGCAATTTGGATGGAGCATTGAATTAAACACATGTTGGATCTTCTATGTGATGGTGACTTGAGAGCATGCTTAGAAGCTAAACTATTGGAGTTCTGCTTATTAAAAAAGTAAGTGGGGGGTTGCTCGAATGAAACTGATTGTATCACTTTTATGAAGCTTCTCAAAACTTGAACTGCAATTTCTCGGGAAACCACTCGCAGAACAAGAAGGATTTGAAATAGAGACAGACACCTAACAAAGCAAAGGTAAAAGAATTTTCTAAGCTGACAATTAATACAACCCGTCTCATTTTATATTATTGGCTTTTTCTTATGCCAATATCGTGGTTTGGTATCATTCTTATATGTTTAACTTATCTTCTTTGCTTAACAACCAGTTTTAAAGGAAGAACAAGACCATTCCAATGTACATATAATCTTCCAATGAATGGAAAGTTCATCATTGTTATTTATTTGATTGAAGCCAGCATAGATAGTCACATGACATCTCATAGCCATACTAACTATAAATTAGATATTCTTATTATTAAAAAGTCTAGAATCCAATCAAAAGTTAGTTGAAGAGTTGAAAAGTCTTTTTATTTAAATTTTATCTCAAATATCTTAAATTTTGATGTAAAATTATTGTCTTATATAACAAATCTTATTTAGTTAAAGATCATACATGATAGAACAGATTCGATTTAGGTTTTCATACTATGTTAAAAAGCTCAAAAACTTAATTTAGAAATTAGCTTAAGCGTTAGAGAGTTCCCTCTTCATTTAAGCTTCATTTTAAAATGTCTAACTTTTATTGAAAGACTTGTCCTACACAAAGTAATTACAACCATATTTGAATCAAGCACCAAAAAGTGGCACCCCAAGGTCTGAAATTAAACGTACTATTCTAACACACAATCTGAACATAATGGTTTCTGATTCCTTGAATCCAAAGGTAGGTAGAATGGCTTCCGGGAAGTTCAGAAGAACATGAAACGAAGTGAGAAGTAGTATAAAAACTCATGCACGCGAGGAGACACGGCCCTGAAAAAAGGAAGAACAGAGGAGTCAACAAATATTTGAATACGGGGCTAATAAATCACAGAAAATGTTACAAAAACTGCGTGAAAACAAGAGATAAGACCACAAGCAAAAACCGGCGACATATTCCCTTGTATTTCCAGAGACTTCAATGCTCAACATGAACAAACGGTGATTAGAACAAGTCTCCTTTCTTTGGCATTATCACTTCCCACGTTCTTCGTCTTTGGTCAGGTCAGTCATGGAGACACATGCTGCATTTGCCTTATTATATATTTTGTATATTTTCAACTAAAAAACACTTATGTTTGACTTGTCAAAGTCTAATGCTTTTTTGACAAACCAAGCCGTGGTTATCTATACTTCATACTGTGGAAACTATCAATTATTTTTATGGGGTTCACATGGTACTCATTACAAAGTTCACACACATTTTACAAGAATATTCGAGAAAGTACCAAACTTTTATGCCCAAAAATGGATTAGGATGTACCTTGCCTTTTTTTTTTTTTTTTGGTCTTTGCTAGGTAAAAAGGAAGGGAGTTGCGTGTCTGGAATCTCTTTCAAGCTGAAATTACTTAGTAATTCTACTTGACTTGCCAAGTAAGAGCATTGATTAGATGCCATTGCTATACACATTGATTAACTCTTTCTCCCAACTTTCGAACTTTTATCAGGTAAAGACAAAAATGGCAAAGGAAAATCATTAGTCGAATTCTTTGGATCCCATCTCACATAACATGATTGTGAGTTATATGGAAAGATTTCACCCTACTAGTGAAGAGGACTAATACGCTCATTTGGTAGGCACTCAATCGTAATTCTTTATTACAATTAAATGCAATATACAACATCTTATATGTGTTAGAAATAAATTTAAAGTTCAATTCAAAAGTGAACTTAAGCATTGAAAGATTATTCTATTTAAGATTTTATGTTAAAGATCTTATCTTCTAATTATTCTATACATATTTTTCTATACATTGAGTAAAATTGGGCTCAAATTCTTATAAGGGGAGCAAAGTTAACTTACACTATGATACCATGTTATAAATAAATTCAAAGTCTTAACTCAAACTTTTTTTCTTTTTTTTCATATAAGTATTATTTTAAGGATCTTTTCTTTTATTGTGGGACTTTTGTCCTACAAATACTATATAAACTAACAACAACAAAAATAAGTAATGATTTTCTCACCAACTACCAATCCAATAATGGTGCTAACAAACTAGAATTTGAAGCTAATTTAGATTCACGCAACAACATATTTGGTACACCAAGGTGTGAAATCAGTTGATGGTCAACTCCTTCAACGCTGATGGTAGATAGAAGAGTTGCTCAAAGTTTAGAAGAAAAAAGAAAAAAAGCTTTGACAGACAGCAAAATTAAACAAAGAAAACGTGTCCTCTGACAATTATTGGATTGCCTCAATGTTTCTGAAGGATTTCAACGTTCAAAAGATTAAGCATGAATTTGAGCAAAGTCTACAGTTTTCCCATTTATGACTTTTGACCGATTGAGAGCTAAGAAACAATGTAAAATAGTCTTTGATCAATCCTTTGCATTTTGATGAGACCAGTCATCAATTCAAACACTGTTGATTTCTTATTTGACAGAGTTCTCAAGTAAAAGCTTTTGATTGTCAAAGTCTCATACTTCTTCTTTCGTAATTTACATAGGAAATAATATTTTCTTACCTCTATTTCACATCCTCTTTCGAACTATTTTTAAAAATTCAGCAATTAAGTATCAATTCTTTCAACTTTCTCCATGACTTCAAACTACTCTTCCAATTGGCATTAAAATAAGTGAAAGATGTCCTTCCCAACAACTTCTAGCGATATTTGGAAAAAATTTCAGTTCACATCTAATATTTTGATATGTTTTGTCTTTGGACTATATTAAATGAATAGGATTATAATAAATACTTTTAAATACAACCAACCAATTGTCAAAAGTTGGTTGTTCGAGAATGAGAATTTTTCTTACAGTGATTTGACTTGCTACTTCCCAATTTTGCATGATCCTTGTATGAAAAATGCCACTTGCTTAGAAGCTTCAAGATTTTATATGATTTTAGGTTCAGAGATAACCTTCAAGTTGCATCACCTAATTTTAATATATCGCCCAAAAATATGTTGGCAAGATTGCATCCCTTTCAACCATTAAATGCGTACAATATGTGTCCCAACCCTCCAAAAAGGGTGGTTGTAAAAATATTTCATTTCCTTCAACCATTAAATGCATTTCACAAGTGTCCCAACCCTCCAAAAATGCTGTTGGTAAAAAGGATGTTGGGAAAAAGTAAGCAAACAGGAGGAACAAGGAGGCATGTATTAGCCCGATCACATAAAAGTTTATTTTAGGGTCATGAAATGTAATTTTGATGAAAAGTAGGAAGTTATGAAGTCTGTAATAGAAAAAATAGCTATTGTAGGAAGTGGTATGCCTTAATTGAATTTTAATTTTATTATTATGTTCTTTTTTAGAAATAATCCAAGGTAAAACTAAATAAGATATCATTTTAGAAGATAATATATAGATATAATGCATCAAATTTTAAAAGATAATAGTTCAAATTTTAAAGGATGTACATATTGGATTTATAAAATAATGTAATACATCAAGTCTAAAAGAGACTTGACTTATGATCTATGTTATGTTAAGTTGATGAAACATAAGTAGCAATGTAGTTTAGAAAAAATAGTTAGTTCAAAATGCCAATATAATTTAAGAAAGTCATATCTTAAGAAGATATTTTTTGAAAAGTAGTTAATGTTAGGATTCTCATGCATTATTGTTAGAATAAAAGTTATAATTGGTGGTTATAATGTTATTTTATTTCATAGTAGCTTTGACCATTTTAAATAATGAAAGATACTCAATTAACTCTACTTCAAAAGTTATTACTCTTCCAAATTCTAAAGTGAATTAGTATGCAATTCTTCCTTAGTCTATATTATTATGGCTTGCTATGAAAAATTGACTCATGACAAATCATGGACTTCAATTTCTCGGAGTATTTAGAGATAAAAGCTACTACCTATGATATATGTTAGACAAGTACAAGGGCTATATCTTCACTAGGTGCTCATACTCAATAGCAATATGTGAACATTTAGAGCCTATAATTAATGTACAACCATCTTATATATTATGGGCTACAAGAATTAGTTGGTTTCTTCATCATGTGAAAGAGAAGAATTCCAAAGCTAAAATCTTTAAATTCATTTTTGCTAATTTGTTTGTGTTATATGGAAAGAAACAAAAGTTATTACTCTTGAGATTATTAAGAGATTTGTCAAACATAGATTTTTTAATGTAAAAAAAAAACTCAAAACCATTAAAAAATTGTATATTTAGCATACTTAGAAATTAAATGAGTTTTTTTTTTTAAATATATATATATATGAGTTGATGTTGTATGTGTCTTAAACTATGGCTATGCTCCTAATCTTATCATGCAAATTTACAAATTAGATTTATAATCCATTTATTTGTAGAAAAAACTTTGACTTGCTCGTGGCTGCAAGGTTGTTTGCACATATTTAGGCCTCCTCCTTAATCTTTCGCAAGCAATGAGCCAAGCCCACCTTCACACTCCCATGAGTCACTCCCCCTAGACACTTTTTGGAGCTTTCTTTCTAACTAAACATACCAATAGTTGAAATTAAAAAGTTAAGAATTACATAAGGTAAGTTTAAAATGCAAGCATTAAAAGAATTAGAAAAATAAATTTCCTTCTAACCAATCTCGAGGGGCAACAGAGGTGATTTGACAAACCATAGAATTGTAGTATGGGTGATCAAACCTCTTTAAAGAGACTATCGAAAGTATATTATGAAAAGATTTTAGTAATAATCATATATTAGAAATACTAATATGATTAAAGATGGTTATAGTTTTTAATTTACATTAATTATGTATCACAATTTAGATTATTTACTTCAGTTATGCATTTAAAGCACTCATTAGTTCAGAATCTTTATAAGCTTATGTGGCACGATTTATGGGTAGGAGAGAATCAAGAGATTAGTACTCTGATCGGACGGACAGTAAGGGGCAGCTCATGTTACTTACCATTTACCTCTTCCCTTCTTAGTATTTCCTTCACGGCAAAAACCATTCCTTGTCCCTCTCTCTCTCTCTCTCTCTCTCTCCCACTGAAATCCCTAACCCTCTGTTCCTCCACGAGCGCGAGTTTTTCCGTTCAGGTCAGTGTCTCGCCTCTCCCGCTTTTCTGTGCTGTTTCGCATTCTCAGTGCGCTGCATATCCGTGAATTTCGTAGGTTTGATTATGTTGATGGAGCCTCAGTTGATTGATCTGGATTAAAAAAGTGTTATTTCGCTTCAGGATTGCCCATTGCTTACCTTCTCTGATTTCTAAAGTGGAAAATGTGTGTGTGTGCATTGTTGAACCTCAATGGAGAAATAAAATTTGGGATGATTTGTTGAGAAGCATTGCTAAAGGAAGTTGGATATATTCTAAATCACATTTTTTTCTTGGTTTTGTTTTAGGTTTGTCTTCTAAGGAAAAAATGCATCGTGCACCTGATTGATATGAGTGTTAACCTAATCTCGATTGTTGAAAGTATGTACTTGCTAAATATTAAAATTGCAAGTGAATTGGTTAATTTAGGGTGTGAGTTTTAGAACTAAAGATTGAAATACATTGGAAAAACACTTGAAGTCAAGCATCTCTTACAAGTTTATTGCCGTCTTTTCGTCTCATGAAAACCTGGTTTGACTTAAGTGCTCCAACTAAAGTTACCAAAGCCATTTATCACAGATTTCCTCATGTAAACATGACAAGGTTAAGTACTCGGAAGATTTTAAGTCCCTGGTAGCTGGGAACAAACATTACTTAAAATCATCCTTGATAAACATATAATCAAGAAATGAGCAATCATACCTCTGGATGGTTAAGGTGCAAACCAATTTGTGCCTTTTATCCCTTACTGACCTAGTCACAATGTTGCTTACTTATGAACAAGAATGCTGCTAGTTGCAGCTTTTATTATGAATCTGCTGTTCTTCTCCACTTTTCCTTGTTATGTATTTTTGCATTTGATTTATATCACAGGATTGAAAAACTGCTAGGTTGGGATGGAGTTATTATATGCATGATAATAGGTCCTGACCTCAGTTCTTCAGACTTTGTGTCATAAATGTCAGATTTTATTAACTAATTAATCTTGTTAGTCTGCAGGGTCATATCTTATTACACTTGGATGCTCTATAATCTTCTAAGAGTAAGTAGATGCTTCTATCAACCCCAGAAGGCCTTTAGTTTACTTGCTGATCGTAGTCTCCATCAGTCAGGAATTTTCAGCACTATGAGAGAAGTCAACATAAAAGATGCTACTAATTTTTGTACTCTGGTATCTGATGGGCAATCTGAAGCCCCTCAATCTGCGTCAGGTGGTGAGAGTATGGAAAAGTCATCCTTCAGCATACAATCCACGCCTGAAATAGAAAAGAAGTATGTCCATCGTGTTTATGATGCTATTGCCCCCCATTTTAGTGCCACCCGGTTTGCTAAGTGGCCAAAAGTTGCTGCTTTCTTGTCAACTCTGCCTTTAGGATCTCTTGTTCTGGATGCGGGATGTGGCAATGGTAAGTACTTGGGATTGAATCCTATTTGCTTCTTTATTGGATGTGACATAAGTGCCCCCCTAATCAAAATCTGTGCTGATAGGGGGCATGAAGTTATGGTTGCAGATGCTGTAAATCTTCCATATAGAACTGGTTATAGTGATGCAGCTATCTCCATTGCTGTATTACATCATCTAAGTACAGAGATTAGGAGAAAAAGAGCAATTGAAGAATTAGTCAGAGTTGTCAAAAAGGGTGGGCTAGTTCTGATAACAGTTTGGGCTGTCGAACAAGAGGATAGATCATTGGTTGCCAAATGGACTCCACTCTCAGAAAAGTATGTTGAAGAGTGGATAGGACCAGGTAGTCCACGTACTCGCAGCCCATCATCCATGTCATTAGAAAGTATCCCTGAAAATGAGAAGAATGGCTCGGGAGATCAGAAAAATGATTCTAGGGAGGATTCAGTGGAGAAGATGCATGAAACTACACATCTAACCTGTGAAAGTAAAAACAACTCAATCGTCCATGAGCATGAAACGAACACCAAGGATCAAAATGAGTATTTTGTACCCTGGCACTTGCCCTATCATCGTGCTGAAGTAAGTGGGGCTTCTGCTTGTGCTCTTGCAAGTGGTCTTGCAAAGAAAGATGATAAAAAGGGTGCTGTAGTTTACAACAGATATTACCATGTTTTCAGTGAAGGAGAGCTTGAAAGGTGACTTATTGCTTCCCTTTCTATCTTTCCATCTGAATCCAACTTCTTTTCTTTTTCCTCTTAATTGATGGTTATATAACTTGCATGGTATAGTTGATTTCCCAACAATTGGCTGTGAATAACAAATAAAATTCTAGTCTATAATTTCCTTGTGCTTGAGTTGTCTTTTATGTAGCTTACTGGCATATGATATGTGCCCATCGGCACTCAAATTTTATCCACCCATAAATAGATGCCTGAAATCAAGGTATCATCTGAACCATACTTACCGGATATAACATAAATGAATATACTATATAATGCCGAGGTGCTTTTGGAGAATAGAACAGATAAGATGCGTGGGGAGCAGCCTAAGGGTACATGGATATAATTGACTTCAGTGATAAATCATTTTCACATGTTTTGCAAGCACTCCAATCAGCCAGTCTTATTAACTTGTCTTTGTGTGGAGATTAGAGTTGATATTTAGGGGTATGGATGTTCGTGAGGATCTCCCTGCGTCTGCTGTATAATATGAATCCTCATAACTACACAAGTTTGAGCCGTTAAACCATTTACTGTACAAGGAGGGGGACCTATTGTGCCAATGGGAAGTCTTTAAATCAGAAGATTTAACCACTTTCAAGCAAGCAACTGTGCATTACCTCCAATGCCTTCCCCAGCTAGTTCTACCCCAAAATTTCTGAATAAGATGATTAAAAATTTTCCTTTTGATTTGTTTTATAATCTCAATTTTTCCGTTTTGTTCATTCATGAGCTGATATGCCTGGATACACATGACGCATGATATTTCTTCCTCCTTCGTCATACCTTAATGCAGGTTAGCATCTGGTGTGGACAATTCCATCATTGTTGATCGATTTTACGACAAATCGAACTGGTGTATCATTCTTAAGAAAATCTTATGACCGATCAAACATGCTGCCTTGCTGAGACGTCAACGAAAATGGATCCAATGTGAGGGATGGTTGATCTTCTCTGGGAGGAGATGCCTTACAAGAGGTATGCCCATGTGCACCTGTCACAGGACTTTGGTGGCTATAATGACAAGAATACTGACCCCAAAATAAGAGAGAGAGCACCGAATTGAAGGGAAGTTATGCATTGGGCTTCAGAGCAATGTATTACCATGACATGGAGAGTTTAGGATATGGAAAGTACTTTACCATGCATTTGCCTCGTAGGGGATGTTATCAAAGCCTGATTCTTTGCATTCTTATGGTGTTTCAAGTATTGATAGATATTTATTTTCGTGTTTTGCAAATTGTTCTGCTAATTGATTCTTCGTTCAAGTGCATAGATTGCTTATTAATGCCGTTTTGTAACAACCAACTTTTAACTACCTCTCTCTGCTTGTCTACCAATACTTGACAACACAATGTTCTGTCAAAATCCACTTTGGCACCTGACAATATCTTTGTTTGATATTATCTTATATTTATGTATATCGATGTGCTGACAGTGGGAGCAAAAAAAAGAAAAAAAGAAAGTGAGTTTTGTCTAATATAATATTAGAGTTCAATTTTAATGCAGCTTCTCATCACCAATTGGGCTTTATGAGTTCATCTTATCCCACCATTATTCATAGATTAAGTTGTCATGATTTCTCAAGGTTTAGCACATGAGAAATTAAAATATATTGGTTATCTCATATTATGGATAATCTAATTTGGTAAATTTATCATACGCTTGCATGTCTTCTTCTTTTTCCGGTTAGTTTTAGGAGAAGAAGTTAGATTATTTCTAAATGCTTATGGAAGTATGTAAAAGCTACTCATATAGTCAAATCTAGTTAAGATTGAGATAGACTGTCATACCTTCAAAGGTTTTCAAATTTTGAAAATAAGGATAATGAAATCTGAAAATGAAATTCTAAAACAAAGTTATTTATTGAAATATGTGACACCCACCCAACAAGTGATAATCAACCTTAATTAAGATAAAGAGAATATGTCTTGATATTCGAGAATCTATTAACGTCTTATTAGATTTTTAATGTAGAGACAACGAAATCTGAAAATGATATTAGTAAGTTCTGTATTTAAAGGAGTTTAGGAAATATGAGAAATGAAATTAGAGAAATCAACTTAAACTTTGATTTAAAATAGAATAACTACATTTCTTAATTTATATACAAAATTATCTACAATTCTGAAAATAGTTAACTCAACATAAAAACTAATCCAAAGGTTGGACTATGAGTTTATTTATAATATAACAAGAATATAGATTAACTACTCACATATACATTAGCAAGAATATTTATTTCTAAATACTTATGAAAGTATGTGAAAGCTACTCACATAATCAAACCTAGTTAAGATTAAGATAGACTATCATACCTTCGAAGGTTTTCAAATTTTGAAGATAAGGATAATGAAATCTGAAAATGAAATTCCAAAATAAATTTATTTATTAAAATATGTGACACCCACCCAATAAGTGATAATCAACCATAATTAAGATAAAGATAATATGTTTTGACGTTAGAGAATCTATTAGTGTCATATTAGAATTTCAATATAGAGAGAACAAAATCTAAAAATGATATTCGTAAGTGTTGTATTTAAAGGAGTTCAAGAAATATGAGAAATGAAATTAGAGAAATCAACTTAAACTTTGATTTAAAATAGAATAACTACATATCTTAATTTATATACAAAATGATCTAAAATTTTGAAAATAGCTAACTTAACGCAAAAACTAACCCAAAGATTGAACTATGAGTTTATTTATAATATAGCAAGGATATAGATTAACTACTCACATATACATTAGCAAGAATATTTATTTCTAAATACTTATGGAAGTATGTGAAAGCTACTCACATAATCAAACCTAGTTAAGATTAAGATAGACTATCATACATTTGAAGGTTTTCAAATTTTGAAGATAAGGATAATGAAATTTGAAAATAAAATTCCAAAACAAATTTATTTATTAAAATATTTGACACCCACCCAACAAGTGATAATCAACCATACTTAAGATAAAGAGAATATGTCTTGATATTGGAAAATCTATTAGTGTCATATTAGAATTTCAATGTAAAGAGAAAAAAAACTAAAAATGATATTCGTAAGTGTTGTATTTAAAGGAGTTCAAGAAATATGAGAAATGAAATTAGAGAAACCAACTTAAACTTTTATTTAAAATAGAATAACTACATCTCTTAATTTATATAAAAAATTATCTACAATTTTGAAAATAGCTAACTCAATGCAAAAACTAACCCAAAGGTTGAACTATGAGTTTATTTATAATATAGCAAGAGTATAAATTAATTACTCACATATACATTAACAAGAATATTTATTTCTAAATACTTATGGAAGTATGTGAAAGCTACTCACATAATCAAACCTAGTTAAGATTAAGACAAACTATCATGCCTTCAAAGGTTTTCAAATTTTGAAGATAAGGATAATGAAATCTGAAATGAAATTCCAAAACAAAGTTATTTATTGAAATATGTGACACCCACCTAATGAGTGATAATCAACCATAATTAAGATAAAGAGAATATATCTTGATGTTAGAGAATCTATTAGTGTCATATTAGAATTTCAATGTAAAGAGAACAAAAACTAAAAATGATATTCGTAAGTGTTGTATTTAAAGGAGTTCAAGAAATATGAGAAATGAAATTAGAGAAATCAACTTAAACTTTGATTTAAAATAGAATAACTACATCTTTTAATTTATATATAAAATTATCTACAAAATAGCTAACTCAATGCAAAAACTAACTCAAAGGTTGGACTATAAGTTTATTTATAATATAGCAAGAATATAGATTAACTATTCACATATACATTAGCAAGAATATTTATTTCTAAATACTTATGGAAGTATGTGAAAGCTGCTCACATAATCAAACCTAGTTAAGATTAAGACAGACTATCATGCCTTCAAAGGTTTTCAAATTTTGAAGATAAGGAAAATGAAATCTGAAAATGAAATTCCAAAACAAAGTTATTTATTGAAATATGTAACACCCACCCAACAAGTGATAATCAACCATAATTAAGATAAAGAGAATATGTCTTGATGTTAAAGAATCTATTAGTGTCATATTAGAATTTCAATGTAAAGAGAACAAAATCTAAAAATGATATTCGTAAGTGTTGTATTTAAAGGAGTTCAAGAAATATGAGAAATGAAATTAAAGAAATCAACTTAAACTTTGATTTAAAATAGAATAACTACATCTCTTAATTTATATACAAAATTATCTAAAATTTCAAAAATAGCTAACTCAACACAAAAACTAACCCAAAGGTTGGACTATGAGTTTATTTATAATATGGCAAGAATATAGATTAACTATTCACATATACATTAGCAAGAATATTTATTTCTAAATACTTATGGAAGTATGTGAAAGCTACTCACATAATCAAACCTAGTTAAGATTAAGACAGACTATCACGCTTTCAAAGGTTTTCAAATTTTGAAGATAAGGAAAATGAAATTTGAAAATGAAATTCCAAAAAAAAGTTTTTTATTGAAATATGTAACACCCACCCAACAAGTGATAATCAACCATAATTAAGATAAAAAGAATATGTCTTGATGTTAGAGAATCTATTAGTGTCATATTAAAATTTCAATGTAAAGAGAACAAAATCTAAAAACAATATTCGTAAGTGTTGTATTTAAAAGAGTTCAAGAAATATGAGAAATGAAATTAGAGAAGTCAACTTAAACTTTGATTTAAAATAGAATAACTACATCTCTTAATTTATATAAAAAATGATCTAAAATTTCGAAAATAGCTAACTCAACACAAAAGCTAACCCAAAGGTTGAACTATGAGTTTATTTATAATATGGCAAGAATATAGATTAACTATTCACATATAGATTAGCAAGAATATTTATTTCTAAATACTTATGGAAGTATGTGAAAGCTACTCACATAATCAAACCTAGTTAAGATTAAGATAGACTATCATGCCTTCAAAGGTTTTCAAATTTTGAAGATAAGGACAATGAAATTTGAAAATGAAATTTCAAAACAAAGTTATTTATTGAAATATGTGACACTCACCCAACGAGTGATAATCAACCATAATTAAGATAAAGAAAATATATCTTGACGTTAGAGAATCTATTAGTGTCATATTAGAATTTCAATGTAGAGAGAACAAAATTTAAAAATGATATTTATAAGTGTTGTATTTAAAGGAGTTCAAGAAATATGAGAAATGAAATTAGAGAAATCAACTTAAACTTTGATTTAAAATAGAATAACTACATCTCTTAATTTATATACAAAATGATCTAAAATTTCAAAAATATCTAACTCAACACAAAAACTAACCCAAAGGTTGGACTATGAGTTTATTTATAATATAACAAGAATATAGATTAACTGTAAACATATACATTAGCAAGAATATTTATTTCTAAATACTTATGGAAGTATGTGAAAGCTACTCACATAGTCAAACCTAGTTAAGATTAAGACAAACTATCATGCCTTCAAAGGTTTTCAAATTTTAAAGATAAGGATAATGAAATCTAAAAATGAAATTCCAAAACAAAGTTATTTATTGAAATATGTGACACCCACCCAACGAGTGATAATCAACCATAATTAAAATAAAGAGAATATGTCTTGACGTTTGAGAATCTATTAGTGTCATATTAGAATTTCAATGTAAAGAGAAAAAAAACTAAAAATGATATTTATAAGTGTTGTATTTAAAGGAGTTCAAGAAATATGAGAAATGAAATTAGAGAAATCAACTTAAACTTTTATTTAAAATAGAATAACTACATCTCTTAATTTATATACAAAATTATCTACAATTTTGAAAATAGCTAACTCAATGCAAAAACTAACCCAAAGGTTGGACTATGAGTTTATTTATAATATAACAAGAATATAGATTAACTACTCACATATACACTAGCAAGAATATTTATTTCTAAATACTTATGGAAGTATGTGAAAGCTACTCACATAATCAAACCTAGTTAAGATTAGGACAAACTATCATGCTTTCAAAGGTTTTCAAATTTTGAAGATAAGGATAATGAATCTAAAAATGAAATTCAAAAATAAAGTTATTTATTGAAATATGTGATACCTACCCAATGAGTGATAATTAGTCATAATTAAGATAAAAAGAATATATCTTGACGTTAGAGAATCTATTAATGTCATATTAGATATTCAATGTAGAGACAACGAAATTTGAAAATGATATTTCTAAGTTTTGTATTTAAAGGAGTTTAGGAAATATGATAAATGAAATTAGAAGAATCAAGTTAAACTTTTATTTGAAATAGGATAGATACATCTCTTAATTTATACACACAATTATCTACAATTCTAAAAATAACTAACTACATGTCTCAATTTTATATACAAAATTATCTAAAGTTCTATACTCAATCAAATTAGAAACTCAAATTATTTTATATTATAAAAAACTTCATAACTTAACCCAAAAGCTAACCCAAATGTTAGACTATGAGTTTGTTTATAATATAGGAAGAATATAGATTGATTTTAATCCACCTATGAAACCTTAAGTCTAATATGTTTAATATCTAAAAGAATATATACAAGATGAAAGTAACATATTAGAAGATAAAATTACTAATATAAAGTTTAAATAAAAAAAGATTCTCCAACTCCTGAGTTAAAGTTAAAATGCTAAAATTAAAATTTAAATAAAAAAGAATCATTTAATCCTCAAGTTAATTTTTGAATTAAAACTTTTGATTTTTCTAAATTTTAAACAGGTCCTCTCTCTTGACAACATTCGTAGTGCCAGAATCTGAATTCAATTAGCATCCTATACTACGCTTTTATCTTCTTATCTTGGCCATGGCGTCTGCTCGACTCTCAGCATGCCACCACATTTTCAGCAGCCACTCTCAAACCAGCAGACACCTGGCTGCAGTCCGCCGCGGTGGACTTGAAAGCAGCCACATCGGACACCGGGGAAAAACCGACCTCGCTGTCTGTCATCTTGGCTGCGGCATTTGCTGGATCTAACCAACAACCAACAGAAGCTTTTGCAGGAGGCCAGCATATCCAGATCCTTCTTCTATCCCATCCACTTCGTGATCAGTCAATTGTTATCCTTAATTGCGAAAATGGCTTGTCGTAGAACTTGTAACATCCAAATGGTTAAACGGGTCCAGAGGAGAAAGGGATATGAAACGCTAAAAGTACAATAATAAAGTCGGAGGATATCACAGTTGTCAGTTAGAATAATCCAACACACACTTGCAATTAATACAATCCGCCATCTCAAGTACGAGTTTACTTCTTCTTATCTCGTTTTGAAGTAGACGGTGGTTTAAGGTTATAAGATATGTTATAAGTACCATTCTTTTCAACCTGGGATTGCTTTGTCTACTATTCCTTTTATATCAAAAATGTCTTGAGTTAAAGGTTATAGAATGAAATAAAGTTGATGCTCCTTACACTATATTAGAAAGTCTATGTTTCAACTTAAAAGTTAATTTATAAATTTGATGATTTTCTTTTTAAATTTTAAATATTACCTTTAAATTGTATTCTTACATGAGACTTTGGTCCTTAACAAAGGAAATCATAGTTATCAATTAAAATATCAATAACATCACATATGTGGTTAATATGCTCCCATCACCTTAAGCATGGATTAATTGGGTGGAGATAATAAAAAGCCAGGCCATAATGAAATGATATACTTAAACCTAATTTCTAATACTATGTTAAAAATGGTCTAACATCCTTACTTAAAACTAGTGGTTAAAAAAAAAAAAGAGAAAAAAAGCAAACATAAAATGAAGCTCTTAGATAAAAATGTTGGTGACAACCATCAACTAACAATAATAAATGAAGAAATTACAAATCATTTTTAAGCTCAATCTTTCATGATTGTTAGGTATGAGTTTTAAGTCTACTAAAATCTTATACATCTTTGTATTTTCCACATCCGTAATGGCCTTAATGTTTCTAGCCCAAGTTCCATCCAAGAAAGCCATCACAATAAGAGGAGTAACAAATCTCACTTATATGACCAAGGTTTTATGTTTATCTTATAATGTGAGAGGAAGTCTTTGTAATATTTTTTTTTACTTAAATTCACGTCACCCTTGACATGATTGGCCCTTGCCTAGCCCACTCAAGGGTGTTTAATGCAAAGCATCGGTCATATCACGAGTAGGCTATGATACCACTCATTATAAACCTAAATTTTATTTCAAAAAGTCGACACAATGAAAAAAATAATCACGCTTACTTATATGATCACACTTTGTCACTTGCCTTCTCAACATGGGAGGAAGTTCCCGGGATACTAAGGCCTTCCATGACATGAAGATTAGACCTCCACGATCTGGCCATTGGGCATCCATGGAGCGGTTATCTCTCATGTCGCAGAGGGCAGAGGGCAGAGGGCAGTGGGTACTGGGTACTGAAGGCCTGAGGGCGATCTCCATGGCCATAAACTCACGAAAGTGTCTTACCCGACCAACAAATAGCATGCTCACGAACAAAGAAAATGAAAGTAACATGGACTTCAATCCCCATCTTGGGAACCGGCTTAGGCAACTGAATAAATGCTGGTTTCCTTTCCAGTCAGCTTCAGCATGTGTCGACCTCAGGAATCAATCCTCTTCCATAATCATTTCCCCTTGCATTAAAATTAGCGGATACAAGTCTTATCAAGGAAGGTAACCTAAACAGCATAAATCACCGTGGTTGTAAATGGGACCTAAGCTACAATGGCCGTGAACTTGTCCTTCTTCAAGTTTCTGAGAAGGCCACCGAACCCGGCCTCTTCCCCGCGGGAGGCTGGCAATGGCCATGCAAGCCAGAAAAAGTATCAGAAGTTCACCTCTCTTGTTCATGGTAGAGAGGATCTTTCGAACCGGACGTTGATTTTTCAGTCAGAGGACACACTACTCAGATCATCTTCGTTGTTTCCTTACTTCATGCTGGTGGCCTTCGAAGCCGGAGGACTCTTAAGGGCTCTGGTTTTCTTTCTTCTATACCCTTTCGCTTGCTTGTTTGGTGAAGAGCTGGGGCTCCATATCAAGGTCCTCTTATGCTTCTTCGGGCTAAGGAAGGACAAGTTCAAGCTCGGAAGAGCTGTTTTGCCGAAGTTCTTCTTGGAAGACGTTGGACGCGAAGGCTTTGAAGTGGTGAAAAGGTTTGGGAGGAAGGTGGCCGTGAGTGACTTGCCAACGGTCATGGTTGAAGGGGTTTTGAAGGACTATCTGGGGGTTGACGCAGTCGTGGGAAGAGAGTTGAAGGTGTTTTGTGGTTATTTTGTGGGGTTGATGGAGAAAAGGAAGCAAGATGGATTTTCTCTGAGTAAGAGTCTTGGAGAGGATGAAGCTGGTTTTGGTTTTGTTGGTATAGGTCAAAGCCGCTCGGTTCTTGATCACCATCCCTTTTCCTATTGCAAGGTTGTGTATCCTAGGACTCAAACATGTGTATGACACATATTAAAACATCCTAGTTGTTTGCAATTTGTCAACTTACAAGTTGATTTTATTCTCTTATGACTTGCATTGATAGAGTTAATGTCTTCCATCTTTTTGAGCGGCAAGTTAGTTTTGTTTTGTCTTTTAACAATCTTCATGCGTTGCACCAGGAGGCTTACATCGTGAGCAAAGCTGAGAAGAGTAACTGGGACATCCTTCCAAGGGAAAACTACCCGAAGCCACTGGTTTTCCATGACGGAAGACTGGCGTTCAGGCCAACTCAACAGGCCACTTTAGCCATGTTCATGTGGTTTCCACTTGGGATTTTCCTTTCCCTCGTCAGATTCACCAGCGGCCTAGTATTACCTCGCCGTTTCGTGCCTGCATTTATGGCCTTGACAGGGTCAAGGCAAACTATATCAGGAGGACCCAGTTCCCCTATTCCTTCAACCGATCACAAAATAGGAGAAAGTGAAAGTGGTACTCTCTTCGTTTGCAACCATAGAACTCTTCTGGATCCACTGCACATCAATTTAGTCACCAAAAAACCAGTCTCTGCAGTCGCATACGGCATCAGTAAATTTAATGCAGTAATTTCTCCGATCAAAACAGTCTATTTAACCAGAGATCGGGAGAAAGATGAGATCTTAATGAAGAAGATGCTCTGCCAAGGAAACCTTGTGGTTTGCCCTGAAGGAACCACCTGCAGGGAGCCTTATTTACTGAGGTTCAGTCCTCTATTTGCAGAACTGACAGATAACATAACTCCGGTGGCTGTAGATGTGAAGGTAAGCATGTTTTATGGAACAACTGCAAGTGGGTTAAAATGCCTAGATCCTGTGTATCACCTCATGAATCCATGTCCAAGTTACACTACCAAGTTTCTTGGGAAGTTACCAAGCTCCCACACATGTAAAATCGGAGGGGCGTCAAAGTATGAAGTAGCAAATTATGTGAGAAATGAGATAGCCAAAGCTTTAGAATTCGAGTGTACGGATCTTACCAGAAAGGACAAGTACATGATCTTGGCTGGTAATGAAGGAATAATTTAGGGTCGTGAAAAGACCGTGAAGAACAATTGTTAAGACATGTTCTTCAGTAAAAACCACATATTTGTAAGTTCTGTTACTATGTAAAATAATCTTAAGGAGGCTACTTTTTTCTTCCTTTTCCTTTTTGGTTGTCTTTTTTCTTTCATGTTTTGTTAGGGTAAAAGGAAGAGAGGAAAAGAGAAAGATCTCCTTGAAACCTTTTCAATCCAAAGAATTTATAATCCTGTTCAATAGATATCAAGATTGTGAGGAGAGAAATGATCCTGCTGTCACTATAACAAAAAAAATGATATCAATGAGATTGGTACAACTCCGAAAAATGGTTCCAAATTTACAAAGCAAGTGCTTTGGAATAGAATCGGGATGTTACTAATTACTACATTATAGAAAGTAAATTGAGTAAATTTGTCATAGAACAATAACAGAGACTACTATGCCAAACTTTGCTTGGACTCAAATGCCATCAAAATGTTCAAATACAGAGACTACTATGGCATTGGTGGAAGTTGATGGAGTAATGGAAACAACAACAGTACAAATTCTCAAAACTTTCCCTCGTGCTTGTATTTCTAAAACTGTGAGGCTATTCGATGTGATATATGCTTGTGGTATAAGAGTACCAAAACTGACTAGCAGTTCAAACTCCAGTCATAAGGCTGATACATCACCTTCAACTGAGAGTTGGCCAACAAATCCAGTATCGCTTCTGAGTCAACTGGTTCCAAGTAGTTTGATACATGCTTCAGTAACTCTACCTCATTCTTGCCAAAATCTACATTAAACCTGAGTATCGATTCAAGTAATTCTATCAGATGCTGAAAACACAAACTAAATCAAATTTCACAGATCTCAGGATGACCTAAAAGTGAATTGACTTTGTTCAATTACCACGTGTTAATAAATGTGATGACAGGCAACACTACAAGATGTTTTGGGTAGGTGTGTATGCATATGTCCAATATGGAAAATGTCAAGACTATAGTTGTCCTAGGAAGTAAATACTTAAGACAATTTTTCTAGTCATATTTTTCATAAACAATGATAGAATATGGCTTCACATTACTGATCAAGCTTTTGGTTTAGCGTATCAAGATAATTGTTTCACAAGTATCCTGCATCTAATCCATGAGTTTGTGTGAGAAACAGGGTTTCTAAGGTTTAGCACTCCTTAATTCTTCATATAAGTATTATATCCAGTACCACTTACCATTTAAGTATCTTGCTGGCCAATGCAACCTTAGCATTCAGATCAATAACAATTCCTCCATTTCTTAAAAAGTCACGGGCTGCCTCCATCAATTCTTTGTCAATGTTCCCTGGAGAATAGCATCGTAGCACAGGCCCAGATCGGGTACCACAAACTAGTGCAAAGTGTATCAGAGGCTCTGTGTAAGGGAGAGCCACCTGGTACAAAAAATGAAAACAAGCATGAGGATTATCAAAATGCCTATCAAAACACTAGCTACTTGTGAAAAAAGAGATTTTCAGTCAAACTTCTTTCCGAGTCTGCCTGTAATAAACCTTACAAAACTTCCAACAAATTTCCACCATAATCAAATATATAAAAATAAAAATAAAAGGTCCTAAGATCCTCTACGTCTTGCTCCCTTCATTTTCTGCTCCATCATACTTTTGAAACAAGCAAAATTAGCTTCACCTATTTCCTTGTGGAAAATCAAACTATAAGGGGTGCATAGTATCATATCAACATAGTAATATTCAGAGATAAAGCATTCATTTTGCAATATACATTTAGTTACTTACCCCTTAAGTAGGGCCTCGTACACAGAAAATTGCTATGTCCAATGTTCGCCCTTGCATACAAGTGCTATAATAGAAAATTCTAGTTTTGCTTATTAAAGAAACATAGAAAACAAAATTTAGTTTTCCGTTTAAAATTGGACAGTTAGGAGTAACTTAATGCATAGAAAAGGACAGCAACAGCGAATCCTTGAGAAAATTTTATTACGCTTTCTTACCTTGGAACGATTATCTTTTGCACCAAATGGCTTCATGAGATTGTATGGTGGTCGCTGATTGCCCCTTAAAATGCCGTTTTGGATAGCTGAGAGTGAGTAGGTGGACCCACCAACTACGTACTTGAAGTCTCCAAGCAGCTTCCTTCTTTCTATTGGCCCAGCTGGATGACCAAACTCCAAAATCGCATGGATGGCCATCATATTATAGAGATTTATAAAGAAGGCAAGCTTCTCTTCCCTTGCCATATCCAGGATTTCTACTCTTTGGAGCTCCTCAACTATTCTCTTATATCTAGAGGTATATAAAGATAAATAAAAAGTCAACATTTGTTCATCAAGATTCTACAATGACTTTTGCTCATGAGTAAACACATCAACAAACCTTGCAAATTCCTCACTTCCACGAATACTACTATAATCCACATGCTTTCCGTCTATAGATGTGTAAGCTTCAAGAATTCCACATAACAAAAGTCTGAGCCTTGATGCAATTTCAACAATAGGCTTTGGCTTCACATCAATAATACCCTTTGGGATGTTGTAACATTGAGATGACACAATAGGCTCATGATCTAAGAAGCGGTACAAATGGTTACCATCCTCCAACAGATTCTCTCTAGAGAAATGCAAACGTCAAGGACATAAAGTGAAGAAATATCAATTATGGAATAAGAAAATATCATCCAGCCACAAGTATAACAACTAATGAAGTTTTTCAAGAGACTCACCCAAGGACGTGCTGAAAAAAGAATTTGCTGGCAAGCTTTCGTCCAAATTCAATAGCCTGTCCCACAACACAAGAACAAGAAACAGGAAGAAAGTTTACCATTAAGACAATAAGTATATTTCTCCTGCATTTTTTAAATCTACCTAGTTTGATCGCCAAGTATTTGATCGGTCATACTTTTCAGAAAAAACGAAATGCTGAAGAATGCCAGTCAAGCATATCTTTTTGTCCTAACATCACAAATACTAATGTGTAACCTTCTGGCGTGGAAAACTCAGACTCAGAAAACTGACTTTCTTTCAACCAAAAAAAGAAAAAAAAAAAATCTATCTAACCTCTTCCCTTTCCAAATACTGATCTTCTGACAAGAAATCCACAGCTTCTGAACCTAGGAAACAGTGGGTGAACCTTCGCATTTTATAAAATCGATCCTTAACGACAATAGATTCTTTCATTTTTTGGACTACTAAAGCTAGTTCATCAATAGCCCCGCTACTGGAGAGATCATCTTCACCAGAAAGAGGCGGTAAAGGAGCTTCAATTGGTGGTGCTTCATTAATTAGATAATCAATCTTATCATAAAGCTTTCCAGACTCACTTAAGCCCTTTAGCTCACTCAAGCCACCAATAAGGATTTCATTGAAGAACACCTTCGGAACAGCAGAAGACCCAGAAATCTTCTCTAGCTCCGGCTTTCTACTGGGATAAATGTCGATGTTAATTTCAACATACCTGAGGCCTTTCCAGTACAAGAATAACCTAGCCTCTTTGCAATCTGGACACCCCAACCTAGTGTACAATATAATTCTTCCTTTCATGGCTATAGGTTTTGTAAACCCTTCAGTGACTTCCACCCTCTGTTCAGCATTTGATGTCATAATGTAGCTTAAAGGATTCCATGCAGATCTCTCCATCGTTTTCTCAGGGCCTTCTTTGGCACCAATATTTTCACCAGAATCAGGTACATCCTTATTTTCATCATCAGGCACATCCTGTCCATCTTCATCTTTTCTTCCAGAAAGGCGCCGCAGAACACTGGATACCGCAACTGCACTCTTCTCCTTAACGAGGTTGGTAAGTGCCACTGCTTTCTCTACTACACGCTGTGTCTCTGCATCAAGGTCCAAAGAACGAGTAGAAGTACTTCGGTTAGCTTCCATCCCAGGAACCTCTGTTCCATCAAAGACAGGCTCTTGTTCCTTCTCCTCCTCAGTAGTTTGATCAGTAGCCTCTTGTGCCTTAGACTTCAAATCCCCATTCTCATCCGTCTTTTCATTCAGATTATCTGAGTCATTGTCTTCCTTTTCCTCCTGACCTTCAGTTCCATCCTTCTTATCACCCATGTCATCTTGTCGACTATCGTTGTCCAACTTATGAGAATCCTCACTGATGTTTAGAGATTCCATCCCCTTTAATTGTTCTCCTTGGTTTTCCTGTTGAAGATCAAGTTTTGTCGCTTCAGTAGTTAGAGAATTTGTTATACTTTTCTCGGTTGAGTCTTCTTTTGCCATGATGCGAAAAAGACAAGCCTGAGATCCAGTTCATCAAAACATCGTCCCAGAATTTTGGATGTTCCTGCACTTGAAGATTGCAACGATTTTGAGCAGTTAATTCAGGCTGCTAGAAACTAAAAAAGACATAAAAAATGCTATTACTTTGCAAAAATATCAGAATATTAAAAATAAAAAAAAATAAGCCAATAAAAGACTTGTACACAGACTCATAATATATAAATTGCTATCTGCTTCACCTTAATTTTTGTTGTATAATCATAAATGATATATCACATTCGGCAGGAATTTAACAAACTTCGGGCATTCATAAAGTAGAAAAAAAGAGGTGGAATGGATCATTTCTATGAGTGCTTGGATAAATCACGTCCGTTCCTGTGTAATACCATTAAACTGACCCCATCTCATGGTGGCAGTAGATGATAGGATAGCACAAAAAAAAAGTGACCTGATTGCATAGAGTGGTTTTGCCAACCGATAATGTAGGAGCTATCACCAAGAATATCCAGGCATACTCAGGAAAAGGTTATAAGATTATGAGGATATAAGAATGGGAAATTGTTTCTGTGGCTTTTCCGGAAATATGTAAGAGTAACATAGTTCGTCCAAACAAAAAATAGTTGATGCAATATATATTTTATATATCAGAGAAAGAAGACAAGCCCATAAACCACCAACTCATCAAGCCAAGAGACAATATGATAACGATATATCTAAAAGTCGGCAAACATACATTTCCTCCATGATCGTATAGAGAAAAAATCGTGCTAGAACACCACCAAGACTCATACCGCATACACCAACCCGTGGTTTGTGAAATGGTCCTCAGACCAAAATATTTCAAACAGATAAACCCAATCGTACTGCTGACCCAGAAGCCCACCTAAACATTGGTCATCTAGTGACCCAGTCAATAGCAAACAACCTTAGAGTTTTTCAATCCTCAATTCAAACAGCGAAAGAGTAAGAGATTAACGTTTGTATCAGTCAAAGACTCAACTGCCACAAGAATAAACGTAGAACCATTGCATTACGCAGATAAAATCTATTTCTTTTTGCATTTGTGAACCAGGAACAAATACAACTAACAACCGATTTTGCCTTGATTCCAACTTCATCGCCGCAACCAAACAGATGTAGAATTCCATCCACATACACAAAGAGCCGCAGATACAAAGTAATGAAGATAGAATCTTTAAATCTCAAGAAAAAAGTAGCAACATCAGGATCTTCCAAACGCAATCAAAAACGGAAAAACAGAAGAGAAAGAACACTTACAGATCTGAGTGGACAGACACACCAGTTGAAGAAATGAATGCAGAAGAAGATCTGAGGCAATCACTGGATTAGTGATAAATATTTTCAGAGTAACGAGTTCTTGTCCTCTTTTCAGTTCTTGGATTTGATGTTTTGGCTAAATTGAAACCGGGATGGGAGGAGATTGACGAGCGCGAGAAGCGGGAAGTCCGTGGGCTGAAAATAAGAGACTTCGTGACATTTCCTTTAAATAGGCGTGGTCCAACATGGTATCGTCTACTATAAATTACTTCTCTTTTTCTTTTTTTGTCTATGAACAAAATTCGGTTCTCTTAAAACTCGGTGGATGTTCAATCCCGCGCTTATAGAGATTTGTCTCTCCACTCTTTAGTTAGCTATTAATGTGGGAATATAAACTTCTTGACATGGATTAGCTTGATTTGGTAGAAAATGACGTAGCAAGATGGTCTAAATTAGAGTATTTAGTAAAGGAGTGTTGTTAATATAAATGCCTTGATTATATATAACTTTATTTCTCTACTTCTTAATGTCTTTAATGTGGAATATAAGCCTTTTTACAAAGTTAATTGTTAAGGTATGAGTTGAAGTTTCTAATTTTATACAAGTTTATTTTTTAACTTTTTAATTAACTTATAATATGAAATATTGAACTATTAAGTAATATTATAATTTACGCTATCCATTTCTTTTCATATGAACTATGAAAATTTAATGCATATAAAAAGTGACATTACGAGATGATTTAAATCAAACTAATTATTAAGACATGGGTAGAACTTTATAATTATATATGGATATGTACCTTCATTTCTTAAGTATGGTTTTAAAATGGAAAATGAGTATCTTTATGTTAATTTATTATTTAAAGAAATAATCATCTAATTGTGTAAAAAAAATATCAAATTACAATGTTAATAATATAAAACAACCACTTTCATGATATAATTAATGATAACATATTAATATGAAAAAAAAATAATTTTGTAAAATTAAGACCTTTGTTTGGTCTGTTTAAAAATGAAGCTGCTACAAAAGATAGGCTTTTCTTTTCCTTTTAAAAGGTGTTTCTTGAGGTGGAATACTGGGATGGGTTTTTCCAGGGAAGGACTGGGTTTGGCAAGCCGTTAAACTTGTGGGCCCTTTATTGGATAAGCTAACGTTCGAATCCTGACTCCCTCGTCGTGAAAGTTTTTGGCTTAATCGGTGCAGGCATCTCTCCACTTATGATTCAATCGTGGTGCTCAGTGAATGGTGTTTCGTGAAAAATAGTACATATCAAGTACTATGAACGTTGCTTGTGATGCTACAAATATCAAAAGGTAGGAAAATGAAAATAATAGTTATATGGTTAACATCTTAACATGATGTCTTTATTATAAGAGATAGAATGTCCCCTGTAAAGAACTTATAATCAAAGTAACATATAAGGAAATATATACTCATGACATGAAGTTCATACTCAATGGACTTCATTTCTTTCATGTCAAGAAACAAATGAAACGATCTAGTTATATAAGGGAGTTTGATTACTCTTTTCATTAGGTTAATCTTTAGAAAGGAAATCTAAGCTTGTGTTAAAATAATACAATAAAGATTTCAAATTGTTTACTTTCTACTTGAAAGTCCTCAATGATAAGAAAAAAATATCATCTATTTTAGGGGTAAGTTTTTTTTTTTTTTAATAGAAATGTGCTTTAATACCCAAAAGTAAATGTACAATAGTCGCTGAAAGAAGGGGAACAAATATGTACAGTATATAAGACAAGTGAAAATGATAATTTACTTGGCGTAGAGTACCTCTTCACAATTTACATGCCTAGACAACTGTTGATTTTCGTATCTAATACACTATACATTTGTAAAGGACGCCTTCCTACAGTTCTTCGCGTTCCTGATGGACGGTAACACCGCATTGTTTCCAAGAAACGCCACAAGGAAAATCTTCTGGATGAATGAAGTGAATTGGAACACAAGAATTTTTCTTTCTTCCCTTCCGAGTCCAAAACTATATGTAAAGCAGAGATGGCAGGGTTCCAGGAGGGCATTCAGGCAGATCAATCTGCCTCGGATTAACTTGACGGCAAGCAGTGCTCAGATAAAGGCTCCATATCCCACTCAATATTTCCACATTCAGTGAGAACTGTTGCCAAGATGTGATCGTCCACCTGAATACCTTCAGCTTTCATCCGATACATAAGCTTCAAAGCCTCTTGGCAGTGGCCATTCTTTGCGTAACCAACAATCATAGCCTTCCAAGCAACTAAATTCCGATCTGGCATGCTATCAAAGACTTGCAACGCCTCTGATACATATCCACATTTTGAATACATATAAATTAGTGCACTACCAACAAAAACATTACACAATGCAGGGGTCTTGTTTGCATAGGAATGAATTGATTTCCCTTGAAGGATGGCCTCAAGATTCGCACATGCTTTCAGAGCTGATGAATATGTGAAAGAATTAGGATTCACGCCTTCCTCCATCATTTCCTTCAAGAACTTAAGAGCCTCAGATTCATGCCCAAGCTGTGCACTACCAGAAATTATGGCAGTCCATGACACAACATCTCTAAGAGGCATCTGTTGGAGGACCTTGAAGGCATGAAGGTACCTTGCACATTTACAGTAGAACCACACTAGAGTGCTTCCTATGTGTATGTTGGTTTCAATCGAGTTCTTGATTATTTGTGCATGAAGTTCTCTGCCCAACCGTGAAGCCTCAATAGAGCCACAAGCCCTGAGAACACTGACTATCGTCAAGTTGTTAGCATATATATTTCGTCTCTTCATCACCCTAAAGAGTCTTATAGCCTCCTCGCCAAGTCCATTTCGAGCATATCCAGCTATAAATGATGTCCAAGTAACCGTGTTTCTATGCCTCATTTTATTGAAGACTTCTCTCGAATCTACCATTTCCCCACATTTTGCATACATATCGACAAGGGAAGTCCCAACAAAAACATCGTTCTTATACATTTTCTTCACTATAGCCCCGTGTAACTGTCTCCCAAATCTTAATACCTTCTCCTCTCCACAGGCCTTCAGAACGGCACACACGGTAAACTCGTTAGGGGAGAACCCAGTACTTAACATTCGTGAGAACAGTATAAAGGCCTCTTTTTCATGCCCTTGTTGTGAACAAGCAGTGATCATAGTCGTCCAACAAACTACGTCCTGCTCTGGCATCTGATCAAATGCCCGAAATGCACTTTGCATCTCCATACATTGTGCATAGAAGTAAACAATGGCGCTGTCCGTAATCAAGTTCCTTGAGCCTCCTTTAACAATACAAGCATGAACTTGACTCCCCAGCTCAAAATCCGATCTCCTACTACACAAATTCAGTACACACACAAACATATTCTCATTTGTTCGGATCCCATTTTCAATAGAATCCTCGAACAGCCTCAGAGCCTCAACATCCAAACCCACGTCCAAATAGCCATTAATCACCGCAGTCCAAGTAACAACGTTTTTGTTTGGCATTTTATCGAACACCTTACGGGCCTCACCTAACTTCTCGAATCCTGCATAAGTACTAATCAAGTTATTGCCTACATACACGACTGAATCCAGCGAATATTTCACAATAATCGTATGTATCCTTCTAACTTCTTTCAAACTACGACACGACCGAAGCCACAAAGCGAGGCTTTTATGACAGAGCCACCGCCTCTCCGCTTCATAATCCGGAAAATCCGCATCTGGGTTCTCTTGGGAGCCAGATACAAAATTTGGGTTCTGACAGTGGGATGTTGAATTCCGACGTTCGCGACAAAACCAAGGCCAACTCCTGCCACTCCCGAAATGCTTATTATCCCTTGACCTTGAACTCTTCCTTTGTGCTGAAGATTGCGATGGCTGAGATGAGAAGACTGAAGGTGGTTGAGAAGGAGAGAACCGTGGCAAGAGACAAGCCGCCGAGAGCATCGCCTACTTTCCTCTGAACTCCCGCGAAAGTTTGAAGAGTAGGGGAAGCCGTTCGTAGAACTTCCCTCCATTAACGTCCACATTTAAAAGCTAATCACTATTCTGCCATACGACAGCGTTTATTTAATTATTTTTCACATCATTTTTCTGAATTTTTTGAAATTTTATTCCACTTTCCTTTTTCTCTATTGAAATTGATTGCAAAGATTATAAAGTATTTCCTGAAATAATTATTTGTTACAGTGTAGAAGTCCAATTCCACGTTACTAAGATATAGAATTGTATGTGGTTTTTTTTTTTTTTTTAAATTTTTTTAAGTGAATTTGAGCCCTGCTTACGCAATATTAAAATTTAATTTTTTTAATACTTTTATAAATTTGGGTAAAGTCCATTTATGCTAATTTAGTGTAAACGCCCAAATTTAGTCTTTCTACTAGTAAAGGATTGAATTATTTTTGAAACTAAATTAGATCATACGTTAAGAAAAGGAATTATCTATATCTATAAGTTACATTATTACTATTTCTTACATAAAAAGTTTATTGTAATATATTAGACGAAAATTTAGAACAGAGCCGTTGATGCAAAATATCGGGGTCGTGTCCGTGTTTCGTCCGATGAAACTCGAACCTTCTGCGTTTCGTTGATTGTTCCCTGTAAAACCCTAAACCCCCCGAAAAGAATCCCAATTATTCTCACTGCAATTTTCCATTTCTCACTACCTCATAGCATCCATGGAATTCACTTCTTCGTCTCTCCAAACTTCTTGTTCTCTCCCGGTAAGAACCCCCACCGTCGCCACCAGAGCGCCATCTATCTGTTGGTTCAGAAGCTCGACTCCATCTTCCCTTTCTTCCTCTTCCAGAATCAGAGGTAAAATATCTAATCGCTAGTGCTCCAGGAGCCTTCTGGCTTTCACTCTACTTTTCGGGTTTGTTGTAATCGGTCGTCATTTTTGCCCAGATTGTCGGTTGGTGATTAATCCGCTCAGGCGGCGTCGTCCCTCCGTTGCTGCTGTTGTGGGTGATACAACTGCTACACGAAATTTCTCTAGTGGAGGACAAGAGTTATCGGTTTCTGGTTCTTCTAGTCCTGTGCCGGTTCAAGACGAGGAGGATGGCGTCGGGGGCGTGGATGACAGTAAAATGGTCCGCATATGTGACAAGTTGATCCCGGTTTTCATGGTTGACAAGCCCACTCCGACCGAATGGAGAAGGTTGTTGGTTTTCAGCAAGGAGTGGAGCAATATACGGCCGCATTTCTACAAACGTTGTCAGGATCGAGCGGATATGGAGGATGATCCAGGAATGAAGCACAGGCTGCTCCGTTTTGGAAGGAGGCTGAAAGAGGTGATCTTTGTAACTTGCAAATTTAACCTTTCGAGAGCAGAGATAATTGGTTAGGTGGTCATAATACGACCTTATATTTTCACACACACACACACACACACACACACACACACACACACACATATATATATATTATTTTATAGCTTTAAGAATGTTTGATCATGTATGAGGAGTAGAGTGTGTTTTCAACAACTAGACATGGAGATGTTTGCATTCCTCCCATATTTATTGATGGTAACCATACATTTTTGTTAGTCATGTTGTGAGGGGGGAAAAGGTTGGTCTGCGATTGCTTTTTCTTTCAGGGATGGATGTTGCTATGATTTCTGGGTTTGAATGTCTGTTGTTATATGGCAATTTATTGGATCATTGTTTTCCACAGATTGATGAAGATGTTCAAAGACAAGATGAACTTCTTCAAGTGATAAGAGAATCACCAGATGTTAGTGAAGTTGTTGCCAAGCGTCGTAAAGATTTTACAAATGAATTTTTCGTGCATCTTCACACGGTAGCTGAATCCCATTACAACAATCCAACAGAGCGAGAGGGTGAGAATGAGTAAACTCAGTTGTTTGAGGCGTTACTCAATCAGATTTTACAAACAAATGGAAATGAATCAATTTTGGCTTAATTTTCCTGATACATGCTTAATAGGACTGTTTTTTTCGTCTATTTGTCATATATATACTGGAGAATAAAGCCATCACATACTTTCTGTTTCACTGCTGTAGCTATTCGAATTTAGCATCTGTTTCACTAGGCCTATACAACTGACCTGAACTGACATTGTGTCAAGAACTTTCAATCTTAGATAACTGCGTAACACATCATGGATAGCTCTGATAATATTTATCCGTTTCCGTATGCTTAGCTCTGGCAAAGCTTGGGAATATGTGTTTGGCTGCTGTACAAGCATATGACGGAGCAACTGAAAGCATGGAAGCACTAAATGCTGCACAGTTGAAATTCCAAGATATCCTCAATTCTCCTACGTTAGATGTTGCTTGCAAGAAGATAGACGATTTGGCTCAGAAAAATCAACTTGATTCAGCGTTGGTGTTGATGATCAGTAAAGCTTGGTCTGCTGCCAAGGAGACGAGCATGACAAAAGACGAGGTGATCTAGTTGCTGGTTTAGAAAACACCTATTGCTGTCTATGTTCATACACATGGTGCTGCAATTTTGATGCTAGGAACATAAGAAGACTTCGATGAATTGTACCAAGTCAAAGAACATAGATAGAATCAAACTAAGCCATATAGCATGTGGAAACTCTTTTATCAATCATAAAATTATAGTTTTACATTCAATTGCTGCTATGAACAAGATTTTGTGCCTTAAGTTGTGGTGTGTCAACATGTTTTCTCTCTTTCATTACAGGTAAAAGATGTAATGTATCATTTGTACAAGACAGCCACGGGTAATCTTCAGAGGCTTGTGCCAAAAGAGATTCGAATAGTTAAATACCTTCTCAAAATTGAGGATCCTGAGGAGCTGCTGTGTGCCCTGGAAGATGCATTTACCCCTGGAGAAGAACTTGAAGGAACGGATGTAGACAGCGTTTACACGTATGCATTGATGCTTATCTGCAACATTTTTCCTTTTTCGCTTGGCAATTTAATGATTCATCTGCTACGGTTGTCTGAGGCTCTTTTTTTTTTTTTTGGGTTCTTTTTGCTTGTATATATTTTCAGGACGCCAGAGAATCTGCATTTGATGATGAAGGCTGTCGTTGATGCTTACCATTTCAGCGGGGAAGGGACTCTTTTAAGGCAAGCAAGGGATCTAATGAACCCTAAGATCGTTATGAAATTGGAGGAACTCATGAAGATAGTTAAAGATAAATTCATGTGACTTGGAGCTTAGCTTTTTCTGGTTATGTTATTAGAAATTTGGAAAAACCACAGTTTCGAAGCTACAGATATTGGGTAGGTTTTCTTAATAATTTGATAGGTGATGCTGTAGATTTTGTGATGTATAATGAAAGGACATTTCACAGAGGACCAAATTCTTTCTTGCAAATTATTTTGTTGCAAGTTCGGATGAATATTTATTGAATTAAGCATGCCCGAGCTTTGTAAAGCCCGCTTTGTTTTTCGATACATTCTGCACAAGATTGCTGAGAAATTAAGAATGAAACATGTGTGTTTATCTTAAAGATGATTTTTAAGGTATTCTTTAAATAAGATGAAATCTTTTTTATACTATTATAAGCTTTGTTTTGGGTAATTAAGAATCTGACTTAAGTTGTGAGCATGTGCAGTCTAAAACTGTCCATTTAAATTGGTCCGAGGATGGTTTTGCACATATGAAATGTCCATGAGGGCCCTACGTTCCACGTGAACCCCTTTATACCTTTGCTGGTCGGAGCACTTGCTTTGATTCCGAGACATATGTTAAATGTTTATTTGCAATGTTATTGGCCGGAATCGCAAAGATTACGCAACCGTGTAATTGTTGCTCAAGTTAAAGCGCTTTTCTTCAACACGCCCACTATAAAAGCCTCTGAAAATCCGAAACACCCCCCATTTCGAAGTCGTAACGCGGAATTATCTGTGATTTCAAAATTTTTGCGCGTACACACGCAACCCTAGGCTGGATTTTGCGACTCCCGAGGTGGAGAGGATCTGCGGCAGCTCTCCGGTCGTCGTCGACTTCCGGTGAGTGTTTTTCCTGAAGAAGGAGAAATGATGTCATTTCTTGAATTGATTTAAAGATGGAAAGGAGTGGGGTTCGTTGATTTGGTTAATTGTTGTTGGAATGGTCGAGGATTTAGTTCTCGTTTTGTTGCTGGGAAAAAAGATTTGAAACAACGTTTTAAATAGATCGTTATCTTCCTTCCAGCTGCCTTTTATTTATCTTGTATTTATTTTTTAGTTGTTGCGATTAGAGATTCGTGAATTTTGTTTGCTGGTACCAGACGATGAGCAAGAAAATCAGTACCAGCTGCGCGATTTGCGAGAGCTCAAATCACCCTTCTATTTGCACCGTTTGTGTCAATTACAGGTAACTGATCAAGAATTTTATACGAATTTGCGGTATTGCTTATTCATAACATGCATAGCGGTGTCGCATAACTATTATGTGTTCCTGTATGTACGGGCTTGCCTGTGGTTTGGTTTATCATGCCGAATTACCTATTCATTGCTTGCAAACGGATGCTCTCGTTTGCTTAAGCTTATGCTGATACGGGATCATTTGCTGGAAGGCTTGATTATCCTATATGATGTGCTTTTTTTTTTTGGGCAGATTAAATGAGTACCGCAATCGGTTAAGATCATTGAAAAGTCGTCGGGATTTTTTGTTTGCAAGATTGAGTGCAGTGCTTGTGGCAAAGGTTTGATTTATGCTTTTGAATACACTTTCTGTTCCCTGCTTCTGTTTTGTTTTTAGTTCATTGTCAGTGGATCATATGTAAAACTTCTTCATTGGTGCTAATAAGCTCTTGCCCAGGCGATGTATCCTCCCCTTGTAAGAGCCAGTGGTGGTTGATGTTGTGGTTGGCTGGGTGCTTGTACAGTTTGTCAATCTGGAATGAAAATTCAACGAATTCACTGTTGCTTGTGAAGCAACATTATTTTATGTTTTGTTCACAAGAACCTTTGAGAGCGTCACTCTTACTAAGCATGAAATGTCTATGGAAACACATCCTTGGAAAGGAATCATACTTAGAAGTCTTATAAACTATTGACAATATCTAGGCCGAGCTATTTGCTGAAGTGTCTATCCTGAGAAGTACCAAAATGATTTTATTGGTGCTGCACTAGCAAAAGATTATGGTACTATGACTGTGGTTCAAACGATACATTATTTTTGACTTAAATAAGGGATTCATATTTAAGACAGATTCAATTGTTGTCTCCTTATAAAACATTGCTTTCATTGGAAGTCCCACTATGGTTCCTGTACAGTAAAACTGAAAATGCCTAAGTTGAAAGCTACGCACAACAGAGCAGCAAAACCAATTTCTGCAGGGTTGTGTTATAAAAAGCTTCAAAGTAACGATGCCAGGAACAGTGAAAAAGATAATTTACTATATCCATATAAAATTGCATTTTGACAGATATATAGATTGTTTAAGATGTAGGTAAACATAATTGTGACCAAAATGATGCTAATAAATAAAACTAGTTCACTGGTTCAATCCATAAAATAGCTTATCTCAAGTACACTGGTAAAGTGATCCGTAAAAGGTCAACATGACAATCCAGTTCAGTTCTATTTACCTGTGTGGATGTCTTCTCTTTTGCTTTTGCCCATAAGTTTGGTACTTTCTCTTTTATGGTTCTGGTACTTTCTCTTGTATGGTTCTTCTGTGTTTGCTTAAGTCCTGACTGCCTGGCCGCGGTTGTTATTAAATTATTGCATTGTGGTGTATAATTGATTCAAGCTTCATGCTTAAAGCGTCTCAAAATTCTTTGTTTCTCTTCATTAATTTTTACGTTATGTTTACCAGGGGAAGGCAGATGACCAAACGAATTGGAGAGTGCTTCATAATGATAAGCTTGCAAAGTTGAGGGAGAAGCTCCGCCATAATAAACAGCAACTTGTACAAGGTTTGCTGCTTGCTGAAATTGTTCACAGTTCACTTTATCATCCTCTGAGACTAGTACCTACTCGTGCAGGGAAGTCTCAGATCGAGAGGGTGTCCTATGACTTAAAAGTTAAATATAGGGTGCTTGAATCTGCCCTCTCTACGGTACTACTTATTTATTTATTTATTTTCTAATTAATCAGACCTGTTGTTAGTCATGCTGAAAGTTTAATTATTTCTTCACAAATTACTAGTTCCCTAGCATTTAGCTGTCAGCATAAGTAAATATCTTTAGTGCCTTGTTCCTATTTTGCAGTTGAAGAAGTATCGTATGGAACAACTGGAGAAGTTCTATCCGAACTTAATTTCCACACAGACCTTAGGTTATGTGAGTGCTGATATCCTAATTCCTTTTGGGTGTTGATACTTGTTTTGAGCATTATTGGATAATGGGGTACTTAGCTGACAAAGCTATTTTATATTCGTTTTACCACAAGACTATATAAATGAATATATGTATAATCTGGTTTGTTCTATTTGGTATATACTTTTCTCCAATTTTTGAGGTTAAAAGTATTTTCTTCTCTTGTATTTTTTTCTTCACTTCTACATTCTTTTCTTCATCTAGAAACAGTTGTTAATGCTCAATGCTGCAGATGGCAATCACTGCTGAACGTCTTCATAAGCAGTCTGTCGTTGTAAAACAAATATGCAAGTTGTTTCCTCTGCGTCGGGTAAGCAGTTCAAAAGTAAATTCCTCTTGATTTCTGCTAGTTTTGGAAAGGCTGTTTCAAATTAATTAAATGTATTTCCTTTGTAGAGCCTTCAAATTTCATTGTTCTTACTTAGAAGCATCAACTAGAAGTATTGAGTTTTAGCAATTTACACATTGTATGCAATAAGAAGTTTACTGTCGAGAAAATGCTTAGGGAATTGATGTAAAATTGTGGGAGAGAAACATCACTGCAAAACTAAGAAAATAGAGGAAAGTAATATTTGTTTTTTTTCATGGTTCATATTTGTACCAAAATGTTGTTATTTCTCGATGTAGTTTTGCTCTGGTTTATATTATGAAACATGAGATGATGCATTATTCCAACATTCCTTTCATTCAACACACTCAAAGTTTATCCATGCAGCACTGGTGTTTTCTCATATCATGGCATATCCTTTATATGCTTTAGGTGATGATAGATGGTGAAAGGAAAGATGGTTCAACTGGCCAATATGATCAAATCTGCAATGCGCGCTTGCCAAGAGGACTTGATCCTCACTCTGTTCCATCAGAAGAGCTTGCTGCATCTCTGGGGTAATTTATTTTGGTCTTGAGGTTATACATGGATGTATATTCTGAAGCTGAACTTTATCTCTATTCTTTCTTCGTAAGATTCTTTTGTGTACTCATTTTTTGTGTTGGGAATGATATAAAATGGATCCTGCAATTACAGGTACATGGTGCAACTTCTGAATCTTGTTGCTCAGAACCTGGCTGTCCCAATGCTCCATAACTCTGGTTTTGCAGTAAGCACTATTTTGCCTTTTTCTACAGATTCTCCAGAGTAATGTTTCTCGGATGATGTAATTGTATTATAATATTCTGTAGGGTTCTTGCTCTCGAATATGGCAAAGAGATTCTTATTGGGATGCACGTCCATCTTCTAGAAGGTACTTTTGGGAAAATTATTTGATTTCTTACTTCGTTGTATAAGCTTGTCAAACTGAATATGGTTTCTACCATGCAGCAACGAATACCCCCTTTTTATACCACGCCAAAATTATTGTTCTGGTAGTGGGGAAAATTCGTGGTCTGACAGAAGCTCGAATAATTTTGGTGTTGCTTCAATGGAATCTGAAAAGAAACCGCATCTGGATTCTTCTGGTAGCTTTAATTGTTCTTCTGCTTCTCTACATTCAGTTGAAACACACAAGGACTTACAGAAAGGGATATCACTTCTCAAGAAAAGTGTGGCCTGCATGACAGCGTCCTGTTTTAATTCCTTATGTTTGGATGTCCCATCTGAGGCATCTACTTTTGAGGCGTTTGCAAAGTTATTGACCAAACTATCTTCGTCCAAGGAAATTCGATCTGTTTTCTCAGTAAAAATGGCTTGTTCAAGGTACATCATCCCATTCTTTAGCTGTCATCATTTCAGTTCCACTATGTAAAAGTTGTAAGAACGATATGTCTTAATAAGTTTCTGGACAAAAAGCTGGGTTCTGAAGGAGTATATACTTATGAAGAGATCTCCGTGAACTAACTCTCATATGGCTCATATGCATATTATGGTGCATGTGGAGTCTGAATCTACAGAAAAGATGAGTTAATGGGAATGCCTGTTTGATATAGACCAGTAGTGTAATGATGTTAGGATTACATACTTGAATGATTGAGTTGTTATACATTCTTTTTTGCAAAAAGATGTTATGCTTGGAGTGACTGGAAACACACAATTCATGATTCCTAGCTGCAAGTCCTCTCTTATGTTTGGTAATATTTCAGGAGATGTTTGTAGAATTGATTGAGAATAGTTACACAATTTTTCCTAACCATGCACATCAAAAGTATTAGAGTTCCCTGTAACCAAGAATGTAACTCCGGGAGTGATGGGCAGAAGGTATGCATGAAATTAACTTCTTTAAGAAAGTATAGTTTGAGCCTTGCCATTTACGAAAATATTGGAAACGTGGGTATTGGAAACATTTTGAATTTGGAAAAGTCAGTCTTACTATCTGTATCATGAAAAAAGTGTGAAAACAGCTCCTAAGGTCAGAGAACTTATTTGTCCTTTAGGATGGTGGACCAATGCAACGTGTTATGTTGATTTTTTGAAACATTTTTATTTAAATGTTTTTTTCATTTTATTTTATATTTTATCTACAAGTAATTTGAGTGTATGTTTCTTTTTGTTACTTCTGCATGTATCAGTCTTTCTTTTAGCAATTGAAATTTGCCAGCAGATTAGTTATGTTAAAACCAGGATTGAATAATTGGTTATGCTAAGAACTCTTATTCTTTGGCTATTGTTAGTTGATAATTCACTCATAGTTGGAGGCGCTAGCACCATTTTTTATCTTCAACTGGGAAAGATACTCCTAGTATCCAATTGCTTCTTGCAGGACTATATTTTTTAAAATGTCGGTGCAATAACAATTTGTTGATTAATCATATATCTTCAAAACTTATTATATATGAAGGTTTTGCTTTTTTTTTTTTTTTTTCTTCTGTTTCAGGTCGTGTAAGCAAGTTGATCAATTGAACAAATCTGTATGGAATGTGAATTCCATTTCGTCAACCACTTTGTTGGAAAGTGCACATACGCTGCCTACCATGGTATAAGCTCGGAACTTTCATATATAGTCCCTGTTCTTTCTTTTGTTCACTATCCCCATCATCCTGTGGTCCCTTCCACCTGGCTTATCCACATGCTTGAGAGGGCTTGGATGAGGGGAAAATTAAGGTAGCTATGGTTTGAAAATATCATTGCTCAAGGTTTTGCTATGTGCGGGAATACGGGCCAAATAACAAGCACCTCATATACTGAACAGGATGGTACCTTAAGTACCTAATGGATTCAGCTCCAAGTTCCATGTAAAGGATGTATCTGGTGGGATAGCTACTTTATCTATGGTCTGTGGATAGAGGGAGACACCTTTTGTCATTATGAGAGCTAAGGATTATGGACATGTGGGAAGAATCTAATCTGTATTTCGCTTCTAGACCTATTGTATTTTTTGTTTATACCATTTCCTCTTTGCTTGCAGAAAAACATTTCCGAAAACCGTTATTCTGCTGCCAGTTTCCTTTACGCCACTCAGCTGTCTGATGCTGGAAAGAATGAATGCCTTACTGAAGAATGGGATATTGTTGAGCATCCCACTTTCCCTCCTCCTCCATCACAAACTGAGGATGTCGAGCACTGGACTCGAGCCATGTTCATTGATGCTACAAAGAAATGATGTGATCGTATAAGAGTCTCCTACTTTTGTAAGTAGCCATTCTAATAGTTATTCTCCTGAAAAATGGTGCTCAATGGTATTGAGTATCACCTTTGTTCAACAACGGTGTGGAGACCTGCAGAAAAGTCAAGCGCAATCGACCGCAACTGCTTAAAACTTTTTGCAGAAAGTTCTCCAATTTATTGTATATAACTGTACTTGCCCTTATTTCAAGAAATCATGCGTTGGAGGGTTGTGAATGGAAACTCTTGAAGAGTGTCGGAGAGCAGAACTTCCTCGTTTGTTCAAGGGTAGGCTCCAATAGGGTGAAGGGTGACATGCTGTATAAGCTTAACAGATCATGTTCCCTGTATTAAAAGAATGCTGTCACTGGCCATCGTCTGTGGAAATGCTATGAAAAGATATGCTGTATAGAAAACAATGTCAATTCCCGGTTACACAATTTTCAAATGTCTGGGCATTGTAGTTAACTTATGGAATGACAGTTCGTGTACATACTGTACTTGTCCTATTTATTTCACCTTTTCTTCTCTTTCTGCCATTAAATAGTTTTATATATTCTCCTTTTCGGAATCATGGAATGGTAGTTTGTGCATAGATGGTACTTATTCCTATTATTTCAGCCTCTCTTTTGGTCTCTCTCTCTCTCCCTCTCTCCTCCACACAGAACAAAAGATAGCAAGAATCGGTACTAACTAGTAGTTATGCTTTAGTTGCCATTTTATAAACATCGATTTGTAGTTTTGGTCCAGAAAGCTGGTCAGCTTGAATATGGAGCTTTACATTCTACATGTACAAGATAGTAAATGAAGAAAATAGCTTTCTTGAACGCTACAATTGTTACTAGCAACAAAAAATAATATACGCATTCCATCCTCAATTGCTTATCAAAAGCCTTCTTTGTATCCCAAATTGGATAATCACATTAAGCCCTAAAAGAAGAAAAGCCTCCAGGTTGTGCTTTCACTTCCAATTAGATGGCAGAAACTGCAAATAATAGAGAAGACTCTAAAACTTGAACAACTTTTTGTGAACTCTCAATACTAATCGACATGTCAGTGAAATTCTGGTTGTAGTTCTATGAATGGTCTTAAAATTTTGGATTCCCTCTGCTTCAGCTACTTCCTCTGAGCCTATTTGTGCCTGATCTTGTACAGAATGTTTAAGAGCTTCGTTTTCGTTTACAGCCTGAAACAGACGAAGTGAAAACACAGGAGACAACCGATATGTCAGTTTTTCAAGGAATAGGTTCAATTCAAAAATTCAACATTCTCATAATCTCACCCCATCATACTGCTGTACATCATTATCTTCAATTCCATGCAAGTAATCTGGAGCCACAAGCATAATGTTTTCCATTTTTCAGTTATTAAGATAATCCTATACAATATAAAGGCAAAAGTGAACCGAAGGTACTGACCTGAGTATGCCTCATCCTTGAATATCAATAGACTACGAGGCATCAATAGGACAGAAAAAGGGTGGTGATCATGTAACCATTTATCTTTCTCGTTGTCAGAAGTCCCTCCATCATAACTGTTATCCTCATGTCTTCCACATAGTCTCAATTTTGAATGAGGAGTAAAGTTCATTACCACAGGCGATCCAAGTGACAGAATTGCTACAACTGGAAAATAAGCAGGCCCGTCCTGGTGTGGCTGTAAATAGATTCAACTATTCTCATAATGCATTTTAACACTCATCAAGTAGTAGTTAGAAGCACAAAGTAGTAAGGTTCACAAGACTAACACAACATTACTAGAAATGTATTTCAACAGTGACGTAATAATACGGAAAAGATGTATGTAGGAAGGACTATAAATGAGCTAAAGGGAATTCTGCACAAACCATTATGCCTTGGTTAGGAAGGTATTCATTGACAAGAACATGATTAATTGCTGAGGGAAACAGCCCTGATTCTTCATAGATCTTTTCTGTAATCTTTGTCAGCCAAGGAGGCACTGCAAGAAAGAATGAGAAAATAGTCCTTAGCTAATCTTTATCATTTCTGCAGCAGATGATCCCAGCTAATCAATTAGGCTAATAGTCCTTGATGTTCAGGCAATTTGTTAAGCAATAAACTACTGACCACATGTCATATAAACTCTCTCCAACTAGAATGAACAAAAACTTAAAGCCTAATGGATGCCCAAACACCTCCAAGTATGTAAAGCGCACAGTGGAGCTTCCCACAGGCGGCATTTCAGAACCAGATAGAAAACATAGTAATGGAAGACATGCAGGTCAGGAAAATGCAAGAAATCGTAATTAATTCTCCACTTACAATCTTGTGGCAGAAGACCCTTCTCATGGACAACACCACCTGTCATGGACGATAGAGAAGAAGAAAAACAACAATCAACGTGGAATTAAATAAAAATATTACTAAATTAATAGATAACAATATACCCCAATTCTGCAGCCTCCTATTCTTCAAACATTTCCACTTCGATCCTGGGGCTCCATATACCTACGAAGCATAGATGAAGGGGGAGAGAATGTTATTAAAAGGAAACTAAGCCTTGAGAATATAGAACCAGGAAAGTGTAAGGATGGGATTGTTACATCCTTCAGGAGCACAGATTCTTCAATGTCGTTTATGAAATCAGGAATGTACATTACGGTGGGCAGAGACCCAACTTTGAAGCCATCCAGTCTCTGCTGTTTTGCTTCCATTGTTTCACTATCCCGAATTTTACTGATAGGCTAAAATAGAAATTCCATAAGCATTAAGCATCACAATAGAAAAACAGAAAGATTTGGGAAAACAAAATAAGAGTAAAACGGAGTGAAAGCTAATGAGATTTTGAAGGGTGGTGAGTAGGTAATTCCTCAAAAGAATTGTCTACGTTTCAAGATGACCCCAGATGAAATCTATGCATTGATTGAAAGAAGGTGTCCATAATATCATACAGTGCTAGTCAATAGAGGTAAATTTTATAACTTTGAACGCGAAGCATCCTAATTGTCAAAGGGTTGAGATTTCACTTTCAATTTGTAAACCCCAGCATCCGGAAGATGATAGCTTTGCCCATCGTTCAAGAGCAAACAAACATTTGACAGTGAGTTCTGAAGAAACTGGTACAAGTAGGTGCAAATACAAGCTTCATCTATTCCTTTCTCGCTACATTCAGACCATCCGGACCAATGAATCAAATTAGATAGTTAAGCGAGTAAAAAGATGGGTGCATATATTAAAAACCATCGGCAAACCTCGTGTCGATGTACAAAGAGAACAATCTGAGTTGAGCGTAAAGCTAATAAACGGAAGAACAGGAGGCCCGTTTAAGGAAGATATAAACACTGAGAAGAGTAATCAGAGGACAAAAAATCATCTCCTGTTGCTGTCAGCGCTCAGGCGTTGTTGCCTCCCGGCACCGAAACGGGGGAAGGAAAACAGATTTAATAAAGAAAACCCTCCGATTTATGGGTTGTACGGAAGGCCCATCATCTCAGGCCCAAGAACCGGCGTTTCCTTCCCCAGTCCACAGTCCTCGTTTCATAATCTGCTTCTCTTTCTCCTATGCGTGGCCGCCAGCGAGTCTTGTACGGGCGGTCGCTCTCCGCGGTTTCCATGCAGACAGACCCGCATATACGGAATGGAACTCAGAATTTACGTTTTATTTGGGATGAATTTTTCCAAGGCTGATTCTATGGTTTGTATTTATATACAGACTATCTACAGATTTACAGGTTAATTAAAGCGAGGAATGTTTTACTTGCAAGCTGTCGTAATTTTAAGCAAAAGACTCCTTAGTATTTTGCAAATCCTGAGTATTATTGTGCTGTCCTCGTCAACACCGTTATCCTTACTGATCACCTACTTCTTACAAGAGTCTAGGCATCAAGTCTTTCCGCGGGGGTCGACGGGGAAGATGGTAGGAAAGTCCCTCGGCTCACGGGAGTCTTTGGCCGTGGTGTGTGGGAAGACTCTTAGAGGACCGACAATGTATCACCTGGTTAGCCCCAGCCTTTTCCTCTTCTCAGCCTCTATTGCGCGTCGTCCATAACCAATTTCCAAGTCAACTACCGTGTGGGACTGGGAAACTACATGTTATAAAGTGAACAAAGAAAGGAAAGAAGTTACTCAAACACGTTGTTTAGATTTGGGGAAACAAGCTTGTTGTGGGGTGTTCTTTGTTTTTGTTGGTGATTTGGGGATTTTGGGATGGCTTCTGTCTTTCTCTTCGTTTTCTTTCTTCTCTTACATTTCCTGCTGCTTCAGTCGGCCCAAGGAGAAATGAAATACACCCAAAAATGTCTGTCTTTTAACTGTGGGAATCTGCATAGAATTGGCTTCCCATTCACCACTAAGAACCCCAGAATGCGGTCTTTTTTACTGTAGATTGTGGGAAATGGAATTCGACGATCCAGCTGGAGCGCGGCGGAAGATCATATCCAGTTTTTAGAATCTTCGATGATAAAACCTTACATATCGCTGACGACGAGCTTCCGGCGCTTTTTACATACCCTAGATGCGAATCCTTAACTAATTTGAGTTTTCCCAACTCTTCTTTCTTCTCTTTTGAAATTGTCCCCAACCGGACCTTCTTCAAGTGCAACCGAACTCTCCATGTTTCAGCCCCTCCAGATTTTGAAGCTATGCGCTGCGGTAACTATGATATCTACTATAATTCTTCAAACGATATCTACCATAATACTTCAAACGAGAGTTTTCCTGGTGCTTTTTCTGGATGTTCAATTATTCAGCTCCCAAGAAACTGGCTGATAGATGGGGATGATCGGGTTCCAAGTTTAGAGAGTGAATTCGACCTTGAAGCGCACGTCTCTGATGAATGTTACGAATGTTTTCATAAAGGAGGTCAATTCAAGGCACGCGCTAATGGACAATTTCTGTGCGACGGTGCAAAGAATGGTATGGAAGTAGGAGTAACAAGCATACACACATGCACTCATTCATGAAGTCCATAAAAATTTCTGTCATTTTCTGTATATCCATTCCTCATGCATTTGCTGCCTCTTTTTCTGTTCCACGCCATAATCTACACCTATGAAGCAATAGCTTTAATTGATTTGGATTAGCATCCAATTTAAATTATTGGTAGTTGAAATAAGTTTATTATAATGAAGCATTTATCAGACCCATATTAATTTTTCACTAAACCTGTTAGAGATTCAAAGGCAACCAATTTAGCCGCAGGACTTCAATCTTCATTGTTTAAACTAAACATTTTCCTATTTGATGTTTATGATGCAGGGCTCGAGAAAAAGAAAATAAACCCACGGAATATCACATTAGGTCTGCTTCATTTTCAAATCAAAGTTCTTTTTGACAATTGATATTCACTTACAATCCTAGATCATGCTTTCTGGCTCTACACAAACGAAGTAAGAATAACAAGCATACACACATACACTCATTCATGAAGTCCATATAAATTTCTGTCATTTTCCCTATATCCATTCCTAATGCATTTTCTGCTTCTTTTCTGTTCCACGCCATAATTCACACCTATGAAGCAATAACTTTAATTGATTTAGATTAGCATCAAATTTAAATTATTTTGTAGTTGAAATAAGTTTATTATAATGAAACATTTATCAGACCCATATGATTTTTTCACTAATCTTGTTAGAGATTCCAAGGCAGCCAATTTAGCCGTGGGACTTCAATCTTCATTGTTCAAACTTAACATTTTCCTGTTTGATTTTTATGATGCAGGGCTTGAGAAAAAGAAAATAAACCCATGGAAGATCGCATTAGGTCTGTTTCATCTTCAAATCAAATTTCTTTTTGAGAATTGATATTCAATTAAAATCCTTGATCATGATCTTGTGGCTCTAAATTCGAATAGCGAATGATTGGAATACCATCACAAGACTCGTAAAGTGATTGCCATTTTTTCAAACTCTTGTCCTACATATCTTTTAGACTTAATAATTTTTCTCAAAGTTCAAGAAAATCTTAATTATCAGTTTGAGTTATCATGATTTATGAGTACCACATGACTTTGAAATGATTATTCTTTAATCTCAGGTACTTTAATTGTGGGAGTTGGAGTTGGAGTTGGAGTTATGTTGCTTGTCATTTGTTACTTCAAGAGAAAGTTAATGGATGACAACAACATTTACTTTTGGGGAAGGAAAAGCTTAACTCATCAAACTATCCAAGCCTTTCTAAAGGATCATGGGCATCTTGCAATTAGACACTCATTTATTCAAATATCAAGAAAATAACCAATTCTTTCCAAGATAAAGTAGGTGAAGGGGGCTATGGTAGTGTCTACAAAGGGAAGTTACAAGATGGTTATCTCATAGCAGTGAAGGTTTTGAAAGAATCAAAAGGTAATGGAGAGGAATTTATTAATAAGGTTGCAAGCATTAGTAGAACCTCTTATGTCAACATTGTGTCTCTTATAGGCTTTTGCTTTGAGCATTCTAAAAGAGCTCTCATTTATGAGTTCATGCCTAATGGATCTTTGGAGAAGTTTATATATAAGGTGGATGCTTCATTAGACTTACTTCCATTGGAGTAGGAGACAATACATACGATTGCACTTGGCATTGCTCGAGCATTAGAATACTTACACAGAGGTTGTAATACCCGAATCTTACAAGACATAAAGCCTTATAACATTCTTTTGGATGAGTACTTCTTTCCAAAAATATTTGATTTTGGCCTTGCAAAGATATGTCATAGAGAATGAAGTACTGTATCAATGCTGGGTGCAAGAGGGACTGTAGGATATATATCTCAAGAAGTATTTTGTAAAAGTATTGGAGGGATTTCTTACAAGTCTGATGTTTATAGCTATGGAATGCTAGTTTTGGAAATGATTGGGGGAAGAAGAAATATAGAAGTTGATGTTGATCATATAAGTGAAATATTTTTTCCACATTTGATTCATAAGCGCATTGAACAAGATGAGCATTTAGGATTGCAAAACCTTACAAATGAAAATGACCAAGAAAGTGCAAGGAAGATGATAATAGTAGGCTTGTGGTGCATACAAACTAACCCTTCAAATAGACCATAAATAGGTAGAGTTCTGAGTATGTTGGAAGGTTTAGAACCATTGCAATTACCACCCATACCTATCTTGTCTTCGCCATCAAGATCACCATCAAGAATACTTGAGAATTCTTCAACAACAATGGAATCACTATAGTAGAATTTTGTAATTACTTGAAAATGTATTTTTCCTTTCTAAAAAACTATATTGTTGAGTAAAACTAGCATCTTATGCAAATTTCATCAATTATTAGCTTGAGAATGCATTAATCATGATAATCCCTTTGTTGTAAGTCCCCAATGAATTCAAATTTGTCATAGGACTACATATTTCAAATATATATAAAAAAAAGAAGCCTCACCCAATCTCAAAATCATTGGAAATCACTTTTAAAGTTAGTTGAACTTGTAGGAACCACCCATGAGAATTATGATAGGAATACATAGGAACTAAAAATATCTTTATAGGCTTTGCATGAAACAAAGCAAATTCGCTTCTTCTTGCTGAGTGTCTATTACTTCTATTTAATCCATTGTGTGGCTCTTGTTGAGCATGTTGAAGTGCACAAGCGATTGGATAAAAGGTAGTGCTTATGTACTTATATGCCTTCGTTATAGGGTGCGTCCATTGCATTTCTTGATTGATATGATGTGATGCCCCAAACTATTTCAATGAGGAAATGGGAGGCAGAGAAGATGACTGAGGCACAACAAGCCATATGCTGTAGCTATCTGAGCTATGGCTGACAGAGCAATTAATTGCCTGAGATTTTTTAAAATTTCATCATCTGAACTTGTTTCAGGACATAGTAATACTGCTTAGCTCCCAAATCCAGGAATCCGGATTAGTGTAGGTACTATTCTTTAAGCAGTATTTCAAACAGTAAACTCTTCCTTAATTACATTAGCTAAAGTCCCATATGGACTAGAGGAATCGAAACCACTTCATATGAGGGAACTTTTGATGGTGAACTTGAAAAGTTTTGAAGTATTTATTTATTTAACTTAAGGCAAAAGGCGCTACGAATCGCTCTACACCTGAAACCTTGGCTACAAAATAAATTGATATAAAAAGAAGTCTTCCAGTGTGGCTGCAAAACTGAATAGATAATAGTTACATACACAGATTGATAGATACAAACATATTTGTCAGCGGAAAAATTCTTCCACAAATCCAATCATTCGCGAGGGGCATATCTTAATATTCGGGACCTACAGTCAAAAGGATTACAAAAACAAACAAAAAGAACCAAAAAAAAAAAAAAGAAAAGAAATAGGAAGGAGACTTGCTCCAACATTGCTTAAAGAAGTAGCGTCGTGATGCCCTTTTTTTTTTTTTTTTTTTTCCCTGTATTCACGTTTTGCCGTTTCTTTTAAACGTGTCTGTAAGTAACAAAAGATCATGCATCGGCCTCATCATTCTCTCCATGACGACCACAGCCTGAAACAGAGGAAGATGAAGATGCAGATGCAACTTTCTTTCCTTTGCCATCAGATGGTGTTGGGCCAACGGCATCCTTGTTTTCCTCAACTCTCCGTTTTTGTAGAAGGTGAAGCTGATTTTGCAGCACCTGCATGAAGAAGGCAGAGACCACAACATCACAACAGAATCGAGTTCATTTACCTTCTTCAAATGCAACATGCTAATTAAAAACTTCAAGGAAACCAACTTCCCGGTGACATTATGCTATAATGGCATCCAAAGCATAGTATGATGGCAAAATCATCAGAATGAAAAGTTACTGCACCTCAATTTGTTGTCTAAGAAATTGTTTCTGAGCTTCCAGATGTGAGTCTGGTACATTCAGGTCGCTGCCAATCCTCTCTCTATTAGTCACATTAGCTCCATGTGCCTGAAAAGGCACAAAAACAGAGTGTGGAAATTGAGGAAAGGACATGTTTGTAGGTCCACCAGAGAATTGAAACTGCTGCGGCTGTATAAAGGAAGGTTGTTCTACACCGGATTCTGTGTTACTAGAATCGGCGGAAGTGCTTTGAGCCTTAGAAACTACGACATTTCCAGGGGACCTGCAAAGAAGTGTATGCTGCTTTTAAAGACTGAACTTACGGATTATGCAAGTTAAGCAGTTGACTCAAGCCTCAGCTCAACTCAAATCACCTGAGCCTTGATCCTGGGCAGATTGGAGTTGCCTCCTCGGATCATTTCTAATCAATTATCGGGGGCATCATTAAAACTGGTAACAGTTACCTCCAACAGTATCAAAAGTAAGAGGGAGGGGACTGTCCAACCTAAAACCTTCAAGCTTGATGCATATACTTAAGAAGCTTTTGGTATTCATCTGTTTTTCAATATTAAGGCCCCCCGGCGCTCCCATTTTTAGGTAGGAAAAGGAGATGCGGGGAATAAGTGTTAAACTAAAGACCTCCTAAGTAAAGAAGGTCTTATGTCACAGTCCTAGGCTCCAATCCAAAGGTCAATCCAACGGATGGAATAGCTAGGGTCCCTTACATGGCCAAGATGTACCACTCTTCCTCTCAATGTAGAAGGAAGTCTAAATAGTAACATTCTCCTCTATCCAATTCCATGTCATTCCTGATGTGGAACCTAACAAATCAAGGGCTTTAGAGCATAAACCACCTAGTTCGGTCATGGTTGACTCTAATATTACTTGTCATGAGCCTAGATCCCAACCAAAAAAGTTAACCTAAATGGTGGAGTAATCAAACACCCCTAAATGGCTAGGATTCCCCACTTTTCTTCCCAATGTGAGAAGAAGTCTGAATCGTGACACTTAAGTTGCTATTAGCTCCATTGGGGTGCTATGAAATTGCACAATACCAACCAAGTTACCCAGCACTTAAGAAAACTGAGTGGACAATCCCAAAGCTTTATGAGTTGTCAAAACGTTTATGCCTCATTTCTTAGAACATCCCACAATATGAAAACATAATTAAGAATAAATTCTACCATTTTTAGTTTTTAACAGTTCAAGCATCAAACAACTAAGAACTGTGTGGTCCGGAGCTGATGTGTACTCACGCTTCATCCATCATACAGATACAAAAGCATGCCAACAGATGACCAGAACAAGAAATACAAATTTTCATAGCAGAAAGGTGCATACCATACTAGTGTACTTTCAAACGGATAAACATTATATTTTACGTATACTGAGGCAGCTGCAGCTGCAGCAGCAGCCTGGAGTCTAACTTTAAGCTGGCTCAAATTTTCATATCACCTGCCTTGCCACTACCAGCGGAAACTTGAGCGGATGTGCTTCCTACACCTGTCCCTCTTCCCAGTTAAAATAGTTTGTCAATGTACTCCTGAAATATCAGTAAATTAGTACAATATCATTGCAGTGAAGAACTCTTCAAGTGTTTTCTGTTTGCAAAAGTGTAATGCTGTAAAGAATTCTGTTTTCATAAAGGTTTAAAAAATTGGAGTGATTAAAAAAAAAAAAAGATGAGACCAATGAGCATAGAATATTCAATAGTAAGAGTTACTATTACCCTAAACGAGAATCTGAAAGTGTATACAAGACAGAAGAGCTATCCTACAGGAACAAGATAATGCCAACAATATCCATCTCATAGCACTAACCATATTGCATTATACTTACGTATGTATGATATAGATCATAGTTTTCCCATCTCATCTGAATTGGCAGAGTGATAGAGACCATTCTGCAGTATAGCAACCAAATACTGACAAATGAAAAAATCAGTAAAGATAGCTCGAGCGAACTCAGGATTCTGGACCTCAAATCATGGTATGCACTAAAATCATGGTATGAATAATCAATATGTGTTCCTGTATGTATGGGCTTGCCTGTGGTTTGGTTTATCATGCAGAATTACCTATTCATTGCATGCAAATGGATGGTCTAGATCGCTTAAGCTTATGCTAATACGGGATAATTTGCAGGAAGGCTTGATTATCCTATATGATGTGCTGTTTTTTTTTTTTGGCAGATTAAAGGAGTACAGCAATCGGCTAAAATCATTGAAAAGTCACTAGGATTTTTTGTTTTTTTGCAAGATTGAGTGCAGTGCTTGTGGCAAAGGTTTGATTTATGCTTTTGAATACACTTTCTATTTTGTTTTTGCTGCTCAACTTTATCCCAGTTTTGCTGAGGGAGCAACCCCATTTTTCACCTTGAATTGGTCAAAATATGCGGAATTTCTTACTTTTCGTGGAGGATTAGATCCAGTAACTGGGGGTCTATGGCTAACCGATATTGCACACCATCATTTAGCTATTGCAATTCTACTTCCAACTAGACTCTTTAACATAGTAGGATCCACAGGCTCTCCTTTTCTTTCTCTCCTTCGTTTTGTACCTGTTTCAACAGGTGTTCCAGATCCTGGCCTTGGTAGAACTTGTCTTTGATTGGGATTTCGATTGAAAAGATGTTAGGCCGGTTCCTCATGTGCCTAAGAAGCCGAGGCAATCTCGATTGAAGCCAATTCAAGTTTTTCCTACTCAATCTTTTTTTTATAGAAATAGCACTCGATCAAAGGGGAGCATAAGCAAGTTCAGTGGTTGAAACCTCTGTAATCGATCGATGGGAACCTCGAAGCTGTCTAGGGCGATTGTCAGTGGATCATATCTAAAAGTTCTTCATTTATGCTAATAAGCTCTTGCTCAAGTGATGTATCCTCCCCTTGTAAGAACCAGAGGTGGGTGATGTTGTGGTTGGCTGGGTGCTTGTTACGGATGCCAATCTGGAATGAAAAGTCAAAGAATTCACCGTTGCTTGTGAAGCAACATTATTTTATGTTTTGTTCACAAGAAACTTTGAGAGCGTCACTCTTTCTAAGAATGTAACTCTTAAGAGTGATGGGCAGAAGGTATGCATGAAATTAACTTCTTTAAGAAAGTATAGTTTAGGCTTTGCCATTTACAAAAATATTGGAAACGTGGGTATAGGAAACATTTTGAATTTGGAAAAGTAAGTGTTACTAGCCGTATCATGAAAAAAGTGTGAAAACAATTCCTTAGGTTAGAGAACTTTTTATTTGCCCTTTAAGATGGTGGACCACTGCAATCTGTTATGTTGATTTTCGAAACAGTGTTGAAATTTGCCAGCAGAATAGGTATGTTAAAACCAGGATTGAATAATTGGTTATGCTAAGAGCTTTTATTCTTTGGCTATTGTTAGTTGATAATTTACTCATGGTTGGGGGCGCTGGCACCATTTTTTTGCCTTCAACTGGGAAAGATACTCTTAGTATCCAATTGCTTCTTGCAGGACTATATTTATCAAAATGTCGGTGTAATAACAATTTGTTGATTAATCATATATCTTCAAAACTTATTATATATGAAGGTTTTGCTTCTTCTTTTTTTTTTTTTTTCAGGTCGTGTAAGATCAATTGAACAAATCTGTATGGAATGTGAATTCCATTTCGTCAACCACTGTTGGAAAGTGTACATGCGCTGCCTACCATGGTATAAGCTCGGAACTTTCATATGTAGTCCCTGTTCTTTCTTTTGTTCACTATCCCCATCATCCCGTGGTCCCTTCCACCTGGATTGTTCACATGCTTGAGAGGGCTTGGATGGGGGGAAAATTAAGGTACCTATGGTTGGAAAATATCACTGCTCAAGGTTTTGCTGTGTGGGAATATGGACCTAATAACAAAGACCTCATATACTGAACATGATGGTACCTTAAGTACCTAATGGATTCAGCTCCAAGTTCCATGTAAAGGATCTATCTGGTGGGATAGCTACTTCATCTATGGCATGTGGATAAAGGGAGACACCTTTTGTGAGAGCTAAGGATTATGGATCTGTGGGAAGAATCTAATCTGTATTTTGCTTCTAGACCTATTGTATTTTATGTTTATCCCTTATTCCTCTTTGCTTGCAGAAAAACATTTCTGAAAACCGTTATTCTGCTGCCAGTTTCCTTTACGCCACTCAGCTGTCTGATGCTGGAAAGAATGAATGCCTTACTGAAGAATGGGATATTGTTGAGCATCCTATTTTCCCTCCTCCATCACAAACTGAGGATGTCGAGCACTGGACTCGAGCCATGTTCGTTGATGCTACAAAGAAATGATGTGGTCGTATAAGAGTCTCCTACTTTTGTAAGTAGCCATTCTAATAGTTATTCTCCTGAAAAATGGTGCTCAATGGTATTGAGTATCACCTTTGTTCAACAACAGTGTGGAGACCTGCAGAAAAGTAAAGCGTAATCGACCGTAATTGTTTAAAACTTCATGCAGAAGGTTCTCCAATTTATTGTATATAACTGTACTTGCCCTTCTTTCAAGAAATTATGTGTTGGAGGGTTGTGAATGGAAAGTCTTGAGGAGTGTCAGAGAGCAGAACTTCCTCGTTTGTTCAAGGGTAGGCTCCAATAGGGTGAAGGGTGACATGTTGTATAAGCTTAACAGATCATGTTCCCTGTATTAAATGAATGCTGTCATTGGCCATCGTCGGTGGGAAATGCTATGAAAAGATATGTTGTATAGAAAACAATGTCAATTCTTGGCCATTACATAGTTTTACACAATTTTCAAATGTCTGGGCATTGTAGCTATCTTATGGAATGACAGTTAGAGTACATATAGTACTTATCGCTATTTATTTTACCTTTTCCTCTCTCTTTGCCATTATACAGTTTTATATATTCCCCTTTTTGGAATCATGGAATGGTAGTTTGTGCATAGATAGCACTTATTCCTATTATTTCACCCTCTTTTTTGGTCTATCTCTTCCTCTCCCTCTCTCCTCCACACAGAACAAAAGTCAGCGAGAATCGGTACTAACTAGTAGTTATGCTGTAATAACCATTTTATGAACATTGATGTGTAGTTTTGGTCCAGAAAGCTGGTCGGCTTGAATATGGAGCTTTACATTCTACATGTACAAGATAGTAAATGAAGAAAATAGCTATATTGAACGCTACAATTATTATTTACAATGAAAAATAATATACGCCTTTCATCCTCAATTGCTCATCAAAAGCCTTCTCTATATCCAAATTGGATAATCACGTTAAGCCCTAAAAGAAGAAAAGCCTCCAGGTTGCGCTTTCACTTTCAATTATATGGTGGAAACTACAAATACTAGAGAAGAGGGCCCTAAAACTTGAACAATTTTTTGTGAACTTTCAATACTAATCGATATGTCGGTGAAATTCTGGTTGTAGTTCTATGAATGGTCTTAGAATCTTTGATTCCCACTGCTTCAGCTACTTCCTCCGAGTCTATTTGTGCCTGATCATGTACAGAATGTTTCAGAGCTTCGTTTTCGTTTACTACCTGAAAGAGACAAAGTGAAAACACAGGATACAACCGATATGTTAGCTACTTGAGAAGTAAGGTCATTTCAAAAAATTCAACATTCTCGAAATCTCACCCCATCATACTGCTGTACATCATTATCTTCAATTCCGTGCAAGTAATCTGGAGCCACAAGCATAATGTTCTCCATTTTTCAGTTTTTAAGATAACCCTATATAACATAAGGCAAAAGTGAACCGAAGATACTGACCTGAGTATGTCTCATCCTTGAATATCAATGGACTACAAGGCATCAATAGGATAGAAAAAGGGTGGTGATCATGTAAATATTTATCTTTCTCATTGTCAGAAGTCCCTCCATCATAATTGTTATCCTCATGTCTTCCACATAGTCTCAATTTTGAATGAGGAGTAAAGTTCATTACAATAGGCGATCCAAGTGACAGAATTGTTGCAACTGGAAAATAAGCAGGCCCGTCCTGGTGTGGCTGTAAATAGATTCAAGTATTTTCGTAATGCATTTTAACACTCATCAAGTAGTAGTTAGAAACACAAATCAGTAAGGTTCTCAAGAGTAACACATCATTACTAGAAATATATTTCAAAAGTGACGTAAGAATACGGAAAAGATGTATGAAGGAAGGACTATAAATGAGCTAAAGGGAATTCTGAACAAACCATTATGCCTTGATTAGGAAGGTATTCATTAACAAGAACATGATTAATTGCTGAGGGAAACAGCCCTGATTCTTCATAGATCTTCTCTGTAATCTTTGTCAGCCAAGGAGGCACTGCAAGAAAGAGAGAAAATAGTCCTTAGCTAATCTTTATCATTTCTGCAGCCAATGATCCCTAGCTAATCAATCAGGCTAATAGTCCTTTATGTTCAGGCAATTTGTTAAGCAATAAACTACAGACCACGTGTCATATAAACTCTCTCCAACTAGAATGAACAAATCTTAAAGCCTAATGGATGCCTAAACACCTCCTGTATGTTATGCGCACGGTGGAGCTTTCCATAGGCAGCATTTCAGAACTGGATAGAAAATATAGTTATGCAAGACAAGCCGGTCAGGAAATGCAACAAATCGTAATTAATTCTCCACTTACAATCTTGTGGCAGAAGACCCTTCTCATGGACAACACCACCTGTCATGGACAATAGAGCGGAAGAAAAAACAGTGGAAACAAAAATTTTTCATATAGGAATTTACTAAACTACTGGGATCTTAGTTATTAATTGTTCATTAATCCTAAGCATTATTGTGCTGTCCTCGTCAAAACCGTTATCCTTACTCGTCTCCTACTTTTTACGGGAGTCAAGAAGTGAAGTCTTCCTAAGGAGAGTCGACGGGGAAGATGGTAGGAAAGTCCCTCGGCTCACTACTTTTAACTGAAAGGTGATCGTTTGACTGACCTTTGTATCTATGCCGATAAATCAACATGATCTGTTGCGCCCAACACGTTGAGAGTTTTTAAAGAAGCCAAATGTTTTTCCTCTTTGAACGGTTCTACCTTTTTTTTCCACACCAAAGGAAACTTTTCGAAAGATTGTGGACCATATAGCAAATAATTTTGTTTCTTTACGAGAAAGACGCGTGATACTATTACCATTGCCGTCTAATCTGCTTCTCCTTTTGAGTGTTCACACGAAAATTAGAGAGGCGGGACATGGATGATGAGATCTTTTTTCCGTATGGTTTTGGTTTCTTTTGCTTCCAAGTTTGTCCATGTTTGAAGAGTCAGGGAGTCAAGTCTTTCTTTCTGAGGGGGGTTCGACGGGGAAGATGGCAGGAAAGTCCCTCGGCTCACGGGAGTCTTCGGCCGTGGTGTAAGGGGAAACTCTCAAAGCACGGACCATGTATCACCTGGGTTGCCCCTGCCTTTTCCTCTTCTCAGCCTCTATTGCAAGTCGTCCATCGCCAACTTCCAAGTCAACTACCGTGTGGGACTGAGAAACTACATCTTATAAAGTGAAAGAAAGAAAGGAAGAAGTTAATCCAAACACGTTGTTTCGATTTGGGGCAACAAGGTTGTTGTGGTGTGTTCTTTGTTTTTGCGGGTGAGTTGGGAATTTTGGGATGGCTTCTGTCTTTCTCTTCCTTTTCTTTCTTCTCTCACATCTCCCCCTACTTCACTCGACCAAGGAAGAAATGAGTTACGCCCAAAGATGTCCACCCATTTCCTGTGGAAATCGAGAGTGGCCTTTATTTCCATTCGCCGATAAGTCACACCCAGAATGCGGCCTCTTCACAGTCGATTGTCAGGATTCTGAACCGAGGATCCGTTTCGGGCACGGTGGAGCTTCCTATCTACTTCTCAGCATCTCTCCGGAAAACCCTTTCGCTCCTAATTACAACTTAAGTATCAAAGACGAAGGGCTCCCAGAGAGCTTGATACCCGAGTCATGCCCATCCCTAACAAATTTGAGTTTTCCTAGCTCCTCGTTCTTCTCTATTGAAATTGTCCCCCGTCTCAATCAGTCCTTTTTTAAGTGCAACAGCAGTCTCCACGTTTCCCCCCCTCCAGATTTTACAAGTATTCCCTGCGATCCCTTCGATATCTTCTATAGTGCTTCAAACAAGAGTTTTCCCGGTGATTTTTCCAATTGTTCAATTATTCAGCTCCCAAGGAATTCGGGTCAAGATCCTCGTCGGCCGCGAAAGGATGATGATCCGCCTTCGCTTGTAACTCCTTTCATTGACCTTGTAGTGACCGTGTCACATGAATGTCACGAATGTTACGAAAAAGGAGGTCAATGTAAGGCACGCGACAACGGGAAATTCTACTGTGACGTCGCAGAGAAAGGTATGGAAGTAGGAATAACAAACAAACGCACGTACGTTCACTCACGAAATCCATATAAATTTCTGTGTCATTTTCCGTTGTATCCATTCCTAACAATTTGCTGCTTCTTTTTCTGTTCCACGCCATAATCCACTCCTATAAACCAACAGCTTTAGTTGATTTGGATTAGCATCAAATTTAGATTTTGACTAGTTGAGATAAGTTTATTGCAATCAAACTGGTTTGGACATTTCTTTCTCACTGAACCTGTTAAAGATTCAAAGGCTGTCAATTTGGCTGCTAGACTTCCATCTTCGTTGCTCAAATTTAACATCTTTTATGTCTGAACTTTCTATTACAGGGCTTAACAAGAACCAAAAGATCGGAATAGGTAAGATACATCTTCAATCAAATTTCTTGTTGAAAGTTGATATTCAATTATAATCCTAGATCATAGTCTTGTGGCTCTAAATTCAGATAGTGAATGATGGGGATACAATCACAAGGCTCATAAACGATTGGCAATTCTTCAAATTCTTGTCCTCCACATCTTTTACACTTAATAATTTTCCTCCAAAGTTCAAGAAAATTTTAATTATCAAAGAAATTTATTATGATCTATGATTACCATAACTTTGAAATGATTATTCTTTAATCCAGGTGCTTTGACTATTGGAGTTGGAGTTGGAGTTGGAGTTATGTTGCTTGTCATTTGTTGCTTCAAGAGAAAGTTAATGGATGACAACAACATTTACTTTTGGAGAAGGGAAAGCTTAACTCATCAAACTATCCAAGCTTTTCTAAGGGATCATAGACATCTTACAATTAGACAATACAATTATTTAGATATCAAAAAAATAACTAATTCCTTCAAAGATAAATTAGGTGAAGGGGGCTATGGTAGTGTCTACAAAGGCAAATTACAAGATGGATCTTTTGTAGCAGTGAAAGTTTTGAAAGAATCAAAAGGTAATGGAGAGGAATTTATTAATGAGGTTGCAAGCATTAGTAGAACCTCTCATGTCAATATTGTGTCTCTTATGGGTTTTTGCTTTGAGCATTCTAAAAGAGCTCTCATCTACGAGTTCATGCCTAATGGATCTCTAGAGAAGTTCATATATAAAACAAATTCCTCAAAGGATGTTCATCAATTGGAGTGGGAGGCAATATATAAGATTGCAATTGGTATTGCTCAAGGATTAGAATACTTACACAGAGGTTGTAATACTCGAATCTTACATTTTGACATAAAACCTCACAACATTCTTTTGAATGAGAACTTTCATCCAAAAATATCTGATTTTGGCCTTGCAAAGGTATGTTGTCAAGAACAAAGTATTATATCAATGTTGGGTGCAAGAGGGACTGTAGGATATATAGCTCCAGAAGTATTTTGTAGAAGTATTGGAGGGATTTCTCACAAGTCTGATGTTTATAGCTATGGAATGTTAGTTCTCGAAATGATTGGAGGAAGAAGAAATATAGAAGTAGATGTTGACCATACAAGTGAAATATTTTTTCCACATTGGATTCACAATCGTATTGGACAAGATCAACATTTAGGATTGCAAAACCTTATGACTGAACATGACCAAGAAAGTGCAAGGAAGATGATAATAGTAGGTTTGTGGTGTATACAAACTAATCCTTCAAACAGACCATCAATGGGTAGAGTTGTAAATATGTTGAAAGGTTTAGAACCATTGCAAGTACCGCCCAAACCAGTCTTGGCTTCACCATCAAGATCACCATCAAGACTACTTGAGAATTCTTCAACAACAATGGAATCATTATAGTAAAATTTTGTAATTACTTAAAAATGTTTTTTTTAATCTCTATTGTGGTGGACTTAACTAATATTATATCATAGACTAAGCCACAAGCAAAATCAAAGGCATTGAAATTTCAATTGATACTTCCCCATACTATAGATTGGTTGTGACTAAATAACCAATAAAAAAATTATAGTCATGGGTAATGGGAAGATGTAGAAGATTAAGAGCATCAGTTATCCCTTTTGGATACTGAATTGAAGACGACCTAATATAAGCCACAAATGCAGTCGAAATCAACGACTCTTCCTACACGGCATGGTGAGAGTGATTGATGCCTCGAAATCTACATCCCATCCATGCAGTGTGACTGAATTGTCTACGGCTTAAATAAAGTCAAGCCCACCCCATACGGCAGGGTGGAAGATAACATAAATCAATATCGTGGAAGACAGGGCACATTAAAATGCCATAGCCCGCACTTTGTCACCAGCGCGAGATGTTATGTCGATTGTTATTGCAGAAGATTATGAGCTTTCAACCATTCATACGCTTTTTGTTGTGCAAAGCTATCCATTTGTAGAAGAATGCATCAAATGCTGTTTGGTCCAAAGATCAAAATCCATCATCCTTTTGTATACTAATGGATGCCCAAAACACCTCCGAGTATGTAATGCGCACAGTGGAGCTTCCCATAGGCAGCATTTCTGAACCGGATAGAAAATATAGTTTTGTAAGACATGCAGGTCAGGAAAATGCAAGAAATCGTAATTAATTCTCCCCTTACAATCTTGTGGCAGAAGACCCTTCTCATGGACAACACCACCTGCCATGGACAATAGAGAAGAAGACAAAACAACGATCAACGTGGAATTAAATAAAAATATTAATTAATTAATAGATAACAATATACCCCAATTCTGCAGCCCCCTATTCTTCAAACATTTCCACTTTAATCCTGGGGCTCCATATACCTACGAAGCATAGATGAAGCGCGACAGAATGTTATAAAAAGGAAACTAAGCTTTGAGAATATAGAACCAGGAAAGTGTAAGGATGGGATTGTTACATCCTTTAGGAGCACAGATTCTTCAATGTCGGTTATGAAATCAGGAATGTACATTATGGTGGGCAGAGACCCAACTTTGAAGCCATCCAGTCTATGCTGTTTTGCTTCCATTGTTTCAATATTCCCAAATTTTACTGATAGGTTAAAATAGAAATTCCATAAGCATTAAGCACCACAAGAAAAAACAGAAATATTTAGGAAAACAAAAAAACAGCAAAACGGAGTGAAAGCTAATGAGATTTTGAAGGATGGTGAGTAGGTAATTCCTCAAAAGAATTGTCTACGTTTCAAGATGACCCAGATGGATCTACAGCATTGATCTAAAGAAGCTGTCCATAATATCATACAATGCTAGTCAATAGAGCTAAGTTTTATAACTTTGAACGCTAAACATCGTAACAGTCCAAGGGTGAGATTTCGGTTTCAATTTGTGAACCCCAGTATCCGGAAGATGATAGCTTTGCCTATCGTTCAAGTGCAAACATACATTCGACAGTGAGTTCTAAAGAGATTGGTACAAGTAAGTGCCAATACAAGCTTCACCTATCTTTCTCGCTACATTCAGACCATGCTAACCAATGAATTAAATTAGATAGTTAAGCGAGTAAAAGATGTGTATATATTCAAAACCGTCGGCAAAACTCGTGTCGATGTACAAGGAGAACAAGGTGAGTTGAGCGTAAAGCAAATAAACGGAAGAACAGGGGGCCCGTTTAAGGAAGATAGAGACACTGAGAAGACTAATCAGAGGACAAAAAATCACCTCCGGTTGCTATCAGCGCTGAGGCGTTGTTGCCTCCCGGCACCGAAACGGGGGAAGGAAGACAGATTTAATAAAGAAAACCCACTGATTTATTGGTTGGTTGTACAGAAGACCCAACATCTCAGGCCCATGAACTAGCGTTTCACAATCTGCCTCGCTTTCTCCCATATATCGCTGCCAGCGAGTCTTGCACGGGCGGTCGCTCTCCACGGTTTCCATACAGACAGACCGAAGAGCAGGGCTTATTATCTACCACATAAATCGAATAGAACTCAGAACTTATGTTTTATTTGGGATGAATTTTTCCAAAGTTGATTCTATGGTATGTATTTATATACAGATTATCTATAGATTTGCAGGTTCATTAAAGGGAAGTATATGTTAAGATAACAACGGTACATGCAAAACCATCGTTATTTTAAACAAAAGACTTCTTCGTATTTTGGAAATCCTGAGTATTATTATTGCGGTGTCCCGTCAACATTTTGTCCTTACTCGTCGCCTACTTTATACACGAATCAAGGAGTCAAGTCTTTCTTTCTGAGGGGGGTTCGACGGGGAAGATGGCAGGAAAGTCCCTCGGCTCACGGGAGTCTTCGGCCGTGGTGTAAGGGGAAACTCGCAAAGCATGGACCATTTATTACCTGGGTAGCCCCTGCCTTTTCCTCTTCTCAGCCTCTATTGCAAGTCGTCCATCGCCAATTTCCAAGTCAACTACCGTGTGGACTGAGAAACTACTTGTTATAGAGTGAAGAAAGAAGGAAAGAAGTTACTCAAACACGTTGTTTAGATTTGGGGCAACAGGGTTGTTGTGGGGTGTTCTTTGTTTTTGCGGGTGAGTTGAGAATTTTGGGATGGCTTCTGCCTTTCTGTTCCTTTTTTTTCTTCTCTCACATTCCCCCCTGCTTCACTCGACCGAAGAAGAAATGAGAAACGTCGAAAGATGTCCACCGTTTTCTTGTGGACAGCTGTCGATTCCTTTTCCATTCGCGAGTACGTCACACCCAGAATGCGGTCCTTTCACAGTAGAATGTCCCGATGGTATTATCCCGTGGATCCGATTCGGGGACGGTGAAAAACGCTATCTAATCCTCGACATCTTTCCGAAGGACACCATACGTGTCCTTGACAATGAGCTTTCGGAGCACTTGGAATCCAGTAGATGCGAATCCGTAACTAATATCACTCTTCCCAGCGTTTCTTTCTCCCCTTTCGAAATTGTCCTCAGTGACAATCAGTCCCTTCCTATTAAGTGCGACAGCACTAAAAATGATTCCACCACCCCTTCAGATTTCAAAAGCTTGCCCTGCGGTCACTCAAATACCCATATCTTCCACGGGACTTCAAACAAGGGTATTCCCGGTGCCTTTGCTGGATGTTTAATTCTTCAGCTCCCATGGAGTTTGGGTCAAGATGTTCATCTGACGTCAAATGTTGGTGATCCGTTTTTGCCTGTAACTCCTTACATTGACCTTAAAGTGAACGTGTCTAATGAATGTAACGAATGTTACCAAAAAGGAGGTCAATGCGGGGCACGCGACAACGTGAAATTTTACTGTAAAGGTGCGGAGAAAGGTATGGAACTAGGAATAACAAACACATGCACAAACCTTCACTCATGAAATCCATATAAATTTCTTGGTCATTTTCCGTTGCATCTATTCCTGATACATGTGGTGCTTCTTTTTCTGTTCCACGCCATAACCCACTCCTATAAAGCAACAGCTTTTGGATTAGCATCAAATTTAGATTTTCAGTAGTTGAAATAAATTTATTGCAATGAAACACATGTTCTACCCATATCAACTGGTTTTCTTGACACGTCTTTGTCACTAAAGCTGTTAGAGATTCAAACGCTGTCGATTTAGTTGCTTGACTTCAATCTTCATTGTTCAAATTTAAAATCTTTTATGTTTGAATTTTCTGTTGCAAGGCTTAACGAGAAGCAAAAAATGGGAATAGGTACGATACATCTTCGATCAAATTTCTTGTTGAAAATTGAAATTCACTTATAATTCTAGAGGATTGTCTTGCAACTCCAAATTCAAACGGTAAATGATTGGGATACCATCACAAGACTAGCAAATCAATTGTCATTTCCTCGAGCTTCTATCCTGCATATCTTTTAGATTTAATAATTTCCCCCAGAGTTCAAGAAAATCTTGATTATCAGTTTAAATTATTATGATTTATGATTACCACATAACTTTGAAATAGTTACTCTTTAATCCCAGGTACTATAATTGCTAGAGTTGGAGTTGGAGTTATAGTGCTTGTCATTTATTGTTTTAGGAGAAAGTTATTACTTGATGACAACATTTACTTTTGGAAAAAGAAAAGCTTAACGCACCAAACTATCCAAGCCTTTCTAAGAGACCAAGGATATCTTGCAATTAAACAATACAATTATTTAAATATCAAGAAAATAACCAAATCTTTTAAAGATAAACTAGGTGAAGGGGGCTATGGCAGTGTCTACAAAGGAAAGTTACAAGATGGGAATCTCATAGCAGTAAAGGTTTTAAAAGAACCAAAAGGTAATGGAGAGGAATTTATTAATGAGGTTGCGAGCATTAGTAGAATCTCTCATGTCAACATTATGTCTCTTGTGGGCTTTTGCTTTGAGCATTCTAAAAGAGCTCTCATTTATGAGTTCATGCCTAATGGATCTCTAGAAAAGTTTATATATAAAGCAAATCCCTCAAAAGATGTTCATCAATTGGAGTGGGCAACAATATATAAGATTGCACTTGATATTGCTCTAGGATTAGAATACTTACACAAAGGTTGTAACACTCAAATCTTGCATTTTGACATAAAACCTCACAACATTCTTTTAGATGAGAACTTTTCTCCAAAAATATCTGATTTTGGTCTTGCAAAGATATGTCATCAAGAACAAAGTATTATATCAATGTTGGGTGCAAGAGAGACTATAGGATATGTAGCTCCAGAAGTATTTTGTAGAAGTATTGGAGGGATTTCTCACAAGTCTGATGTTTATAGCTATGGAATGTTAGTTCTCGAAATGATTGGAGGAAGAAGGAATATAGAAGTTAACGTTGATCATACAAGTGAAATATTTTTTCCACATTAGATTCATAACTGTATTAAGCAATATGAACATTTAGGATTGTAAAACCTTACCAATGAAAATGACAAAGAAAGTACAAGGAAGATGATAATTGTAGGCTTGTGGTGCATACAAACTAATCCTTCAAATAGACCATCAATAAATATAGTTGTGAATATGTTGGAAGGTTTAGAACCATTGCAATTACCACCTAAACCTATCTTGTCTTCGCCATCAATATCACCGCAAAGAATACTTGAAAGTTCTTTAACAACAATGGAATCATTGCAGTAGAATTTTGGAATTACTTGAAAATGTATTTTTTTCTTTTTTCTTTTTTCTTTTTTAAATAAAAAAAATCTCTATTGTTGAGCAAAACTAGCATCTTATGTGAATTTCATCAATTATTAGCTTGTGAATGCATCAATCATGATAGTTTACATCTTGAACCCCATAATTGTATATCCCCAATGAATTGGAATTTGTTAAGGGACTACATATTTGAAATCTAAGAAAAAAATTCCTACACAATCTCAAACTCAATAAGAGCCACTTTTGAAGTTTACTTCAAATAATAGGAGCCTAATACTTATAAGAAATCATGATGGGAATGTAGAGGAATTAAAGAAATCTTTGTAAGCTTCGCTTGAAACAATGAAAATTTGCTTTTTGTTTCCCTTTTTTTGGTAAATAGGAATGTGAACATATTTTTACTATTTTGAAATTCCATCATAACCCATATATCCTTGTTTTGGAGTTTTCTATCAACCAAAATTTTTTAGTCTCATAACATTGATGTATTGATCAATCTATATGGTGTAGGTTGCAAGTAGACTAATAAGCAAAAATGTCTCATGATGGAGTTATGGTGGAAGAATAGATACTTAAATCATGTGAAAGTTTGGACATGATAAAAGCCTTTAATGGTTAATTATTGAATTGAATGGATAGCAAAGTTGTATTATATTTTCTTTGCATCCTACTTGGTAAACTCTTAATATCAATACCCATACGACATTGTGTTAGTAAATAAAAGAAAAGAAAGCTTAGGGACAAGGTGGCAGCCTACCATTGACAGGTTGAAATTGCAATGAAATTTCAATGAAATTTCATAGATGAGGTAGTACTAGATGCACAATATTAGTTCTAGTCTTATATCTATGTAATTGTAAATAAAGTAACTAAAATTTATATTGATAAGGAGTAACTACAAATGATGATGTGACATAGCAATTCAAAACAAGTATTGCCACCTGCATGCTTGAAGTAATAAAGATCTCTACCTCAAAGATGGTAGTATGAGATACCCCATCTCCAAATGTTTCCTTTAACTAGCTAAAAAAAGAAATAGAAAATCTCAAAACAATTATTGTATCTTGTTTTACCCAAGGTGAGAGTGAATTCAAAGCATTCATACATTGATACTAGGCTCTTTCACTATTTCTAGGGATCTATTTGGTACAAAAAATTACTTTTTGCTTTATTATCTATTGTATACTTTTACCAAGAAAAACTTACCATTGTTTGGTCATATCATCTTTAGTAGAAGATTACTACTTTTTTTTAGGTAGAAAGTCATCCCTTCCTTTATAATTGCCTTCCCCTCACCTTTAAATGCATTGCAGTATAGAGAGTGAGAAAGCTTATAAATTATAAAATAAAAATGTACAAAGGTTGGTATAGAAAAAACATAGTTGAAATTGTTTCATCATCTTCCATCAATTAACCCATACGTTTGTTTTATTTAAAAAAAAAAAAGGTAGAATACACACCAAAAAATATGTTAACATTCAATACAGAAGATGAAAGAAAAGAGTGCAGAGATGGAATAGAATTCACATCTATATTTTCATTTTGAATGAATTTTTCAAAATACTATTGATATGGTATGTTTTTATATACAAATTATCTCTAAGTACAAGGGCAATTCATGCACATTGTCATAATTTTAAACAAAGGATTCCTTATTATTGTGGAAATCTGGACCTTAAAGTATGAATCTATGATGACCATTATTGTGCTGTCTTGTCAACGTTTTGTCCTCACACGTTTCTTGCTTCTTCTCGTCTACCTTATCTCCTCCTAACTTGACAAGGTCTATTACTGAAAAGTTGATTGCCTCGTAACCTTTGTATCTACTCTAATCCCTGACATTGTAACCACTACATCAATGTGTAGCGTCGCAACTGTACCCACCACGTTAAGACTTCACTTTACCCCGTTTCCTACTTAACCTCAAGAAAGTCAATTCTTGAAAGGTGATCGACTAATTAACCTTTATACCTATATCAATACATGATATTCCAACCTTTACGTCAACACATTTGCATACCTATTGCACCCACAACATTGAGAGTTTTCAAAGATGCCAAATGATTTTCCTTTTTAAAGGGCTTTACCTTTGTTTTTCCACACAGGAGACTTCTCAAAAAATTGTGGACCAAAAAGCAAATAATTTGTTTCTTTACAAGAAAAACGCGTCATACTGTGATCACCCACAACGTTGAGAGTTTTCAAAGATGCCAAATGATTTTCCTTTTTAAAGAGCTTTACCTTTGTTTTCCCACACAGGAGACTTCTCAAAAAATTGTGGACCAAAAAGCAAATAATTTGTTTCTTTACAAGAAAAACGCGTCATACTGTGATCATAAATGTCGTCCAATCTACTTTATCCTTTGAGTGTTTCACGATAATCAGAGAGCCGGGATGCGGATGATAAGAATTTTTTTTTTTTTGTTTTTTGGTTTTAGTTTCTTTCACTTCAAAGACTTTCTATGTTTGAAGAGTCAAGGAGTCAAGTCTTTCTAATGGGAGTCGATGGGGAAGATGGTTGGAAACTCCCCCACCTCGCTGGAGTCTTTGGCTATGGAATGATGAAAAATATTAAGTTTCATGGGGGAAGATAAGAAATTTAGAAAGTTTATACAAAAATGCAGTATCTGCAAGCTAGTTAGGGTTAGAACATTACAGTAATGAAATGTATTAAAATAAGTAATGTGAATTTATCTTATATTGAAAGGAATCCATTAAGAGTTTAAGTTCAATTTTTTACCACTTGCTCATGGGAAAATATTTTCATGAATAGTATTGTCTCATGTTTAGGTAAGAGAATTCCTTCATTTAATATCTTAAGATTTCAAATTAAATGTAAAACTTGTTACATAATTTTAGATAATATTCAAATGTTTGGACATTGTAACTAACTTATGGAATGGCCCTAGTGTGAGGAGAAACTCACACCCTCCACAAGCTTACAAAACAATAGTCAGGGAGAGTTCGTACCAACTAGTAGTTATGTTGTAATTGCCCTTTTATGAACATTGATGTGTAGTTTTAGTCCAGAAAGCTGGTCAGCTTGAATATGGAGCTTCACGTTCTACATGCACAAGATAGTAAATGAAAAAGTAGCTTTCACGAACACTACAATTATTTCTGACAATAAAAAATAATATACTCGTCCCATCCCCAATTGCTCATCAAAAGCCTGTTTTCTATCTCAATTGGATAATCATATTAAGCCGTGAAAGAAGAAAAACCACCTCGCTGTACTTTCACTTTCAATTAGACTGCAGGAACTACAAGCACTAGAGAATACTCTAAACTTGAACAATTTTTTGTGAACCTTCAATACTAATCTACATGTCAATGAAATTCTAGTTGTAGTTCTATGAATGGTCTTGGAATTTTGGATTCCCACTGCTTCAACATCTTCCTCTAAGCATATTTGTGCCTGATCTTGTACAAAATATTTCAGAACTTTGATTTCATTTACAGCCTGAAACAGGCAAAGTGAAAAACTCAAGGCACAACCAATATATCAGTTATTTAAGTAGGTTCAATTCAAAAAATTCAACATTCTTGTAAACTCACCCAATCATATTGTTGTACATCATTATCTTCAATTCCATGCAAGAAATCTGGAACCACAAGCATAATTTTTTTTTTTTGTTGTTGATAAATATATGAGTTTACTTGTAAAAAATAAGAGAATATAAATTTTTAAAGGTAAACTCTAACATTATAATCTATTTAAAAGAAAATAAAATTTAAAATTTTTTAATTATAATATAATAAAATATTCACATAAGAAAATTTAATATTTTTAAATAGAGATATAGACACTGATAAGACTAATAACAGGACAAAAAATCACCTGCTTTGGTTGTTAGCGCTCAGGCGTTGTTGCCTCCCGGCACCGAAAGGGGGGAAGGAAGACACATTTAACAAGGAAAACCCACCGATTTATTTGTTGTACAGAAGGCCCATCATCCCAAGCCCAAGAACCACCATTTCCTTCCCAATTCCACAGTCCTTGTTTCGTAATCTGCTTCTCTTTCTCCTGTGTATGGCTGCCAGCGAGTCTTGCACGAGCGGTCGCTCTCCGTGGTTTCCTTGCAGACGGGGCGGAAGAGCCGGGCTTATCATCTATCGCATATGCGGAATGGAACTCAGAATTTATGTTATATTTGGGATGAATTTTTCCAAAGCTGATTCTATGGTTTGTATTTATCTACAGATTATCTATAGATTTACAGGTTAATTAAAGTGACGTATGTTTTACATGCAAGCTGTCGTAATTTTGAACAAAAGACTCCTTAGTATTTTGGAAATCCTGAATATTATTGTGGTGTCTCGTCAACATTTTGTCCTTGCTCGTCTCCTTTTTTTTTTTACAGGAGCCAAGGAGTCTAGTCCTTCCAAGGGGAGTCGACCGGGAAGATGGCAGGAAAGTCCCTTGGCTCACGGGAGTCTTCGGCCGTAGTGGAAGGGGAAACTCTCGACCTGGGTAGCCCCTACCTTTTCCCCTTCTCAGCCTCTATTGCAAGTCGTCCATGGCCAATTTCCAAGTCAACTACCATGTGGGACTGAGAAACTGCTTGTTATAAAGTGAAAGAACGAAGGAAATAAGTTATGCTCAAACACGTTGTTTAGATTTGGGGCAACGAGGTTGTTGTGGGGTGTTCTTTGTTTTTGGGATGGCTTCTGTCTTTTTGTTCGTTTTCTTTCTTCTCTCATTTCTTCCTCTGCTTCACTCGACCGAAGAAGAAATGGGATACCTCAAAAGATGTCCACCCTTTTCCTGTGGAGATCTGCATGTGATTGGCTTTCCATTCGCCAAACCGTCACAACCAGAATGCGGCCTCTTCACAGTGGATTACCACGATTCTGTACCGTGGATCCATTTCGGGGACGGTGGAGGTCCCTCTCTACTCTCAACATCCCTCTCATTAACAAATTCTCTCCCGATAACTCCATCTCACGCACCATTAGTATCTTGGACGAAGAGCTTCCAAAGCGCTTTGTACCCAATTCATTCGATTTCTTAACAAATTTGAGTTTTCCCAGCACACCGTTCTTCTCTTTTGAACTTGTCCCCCATCCCAATCAGACCTTTTTTAAGTGCAACAGCACTCTCCATGTTTCTCCCCCACCTGATTTTAAAAGTATTTCCTGCGTTGGTGACTCTTTTATCTACTTTTCTAATTTTTCAAACGAGGGTTCTGCTGGTGCTTTTCCCGGTTGTTCAATTATTCAGCTTCCAAAGAAGTTGGGTGATGATCCCAATTATCCTAATAGGCAGCAGGCAAAGGCTGACGATTCGTCTTCGCTTGATAATCCGTTTTCGCTTGTAACTCCTTACATGGAGCTTCTAGTGAACGTGTCTCGTGAATGTTACGAATGTTACGAAGAAAGAGGACAATGTAAGGCGCGCGCCAATGGGAGATTTTACTGTAAGAAAGGTATGGAAGGAGGAATAACAAACATAAACACATACATTCACTCATGAAATCCATATAAATTTCTTGGTCATTTTCCTAGTACATGTGCTGCCTCTTATTTCTGCTCCACAACATAATCCACTCCTACAAAGCAACAGCTTTAATCGATTTGAATTAGCATCAAATTTAGATTTCCGGTAGTTGAAATAAGTTTATTGCAATTAAACATATATCAGATCCATATGAACTGGTTTTGACACTTCGTTCCCCCTAAACTTGTTAGAGATTCAAAGGCCGTAATTTAGTTGCTTGACTTAAATCTTCATCGTTCAAACTTAACATCTTTTATGTTTGAATTTTCTATTGTAGGGCTTAACAAGATCCAAAAGATTGGAATAGGTAAGATACATCTTCAATCAAATTTTTGTTGAGAATTGATAGTTACTCATAATCTTAGAGGACAGTCTTGTGGCTCTAAAACTCATAAAACGATTGTCATTTCTTCAAACTCATGTCCTGCGTATCTTCTAGACTAAATAATCTCCTCCAAAGTTCTAGAAAATCTTTAGTTTTTAGTTTAAGTTATTATGATTTTTGATCACCACATAACTTTAAAATGCCTATTCTTTAATCGTAGGCACTTTACTTGTTGGAGTTGGAGTTGGAGTCATGTTGCTTGCAATTTGTTGCTTAAGGAAAAAGTTTTTATCTAATGACATCATTTATCTTTGGAAAAGGAAAGGCTTGACTCACCAAACTATCCAAGGCTTTCTAAGGGACCATGGACATCTTGCAATCAAACAATACAATTATTCAAATATTAAAAAATTAACCAATTCCTTCAAAGATAAATTAGGTGAAGGGGGCTATGGTAGTGTCTACAAAGGAAAGTTACAAGATGGGTGTCTCATAGCAGTAAAGGTTTTGAAAGAATTAAAAAGTAATGGAGATGAATTTGTTAATGAGGTTGCAAGCATTAGTAGGACCTCCCATGTCAACATTGTGTCTCTTTTGGGCTTTTGCTTTGATCATTCTAAAAAAGCTCTCATCTATGAGTTTATGCCTAATGGATCTTTGGAAAAGTTCGTATATAAGATGAATGCTTCATCAAACTTACTTCCATTGGAGTCAGAGATGATATCTAAGATTGCACTCAGCATTGTTCAAGGCTTAGAATACTTACACAAAGGTTGTAATACCCGAATCTTACATTTTGACATAAACCCTCATAACATTCTTTTGGATGAGTACTTTTCTCCAAAAATATCTAATTTTGGCCTTGCAAAGATATGTCATAGAGAACAAAGTATTGTATCGATCTTTGGTGCAAAAGGGACCATAGGATATATAGCTCCAAAAGTATTTTGTAAAAGTATTGGAATGATTTTTCGCAAGTCTAATGTTTATAGCTATGGAATGCTAGTTTTGGAAATGATTGGGGGAAGAAGAAATATAGAAGTTGATGTTGATCATACAAGTGAAATATTTTTTCCACATTGGGTTCATAAGCATATTGAACAAGATGAACATTTAGGATTGCAAAACCTCACAAATGAATATGACCAAGAAAGTATAAGGAAGATAATAATAGTAGGGTTATGGTGCATACAAACTAACCCTTCAAATAGACCATCAATGGGTAAAGTTTTGAGTATGTTGGAAGGTTTAGAACTATTGCAAGTACCACTGAAACCTATCTTGTGTTCACCATCAAGATCACCATCAAGATCACCATCAAGATTACTTGAGAATTCTTCAACAACAATGGAATCACTATAGTAAATTTTGTACTTACTTGAAAATGTATTTTTTTTCTTTTCAAAAAAGACTATTATTGAGTAGATGAAACATCTTATGTGAATATCATCAATTACTAGCTTATGAACACATCAATAATGATAGCTTGCATTATGAATCTCATTGTCATAAGTCCCTAGTGAATTCACATTTGTTATGAAACTACATATTACAAATATAAGAAAAAAAAGCCCTTCACAATCTCAAAATCAATAGGAGCCACTTTTGAAGTTTAGTTGAAATAGTAGAAGCCCAATGCATGCAAGAAATCATGATACGAATGCGTAGAAACTAAAGATATCTTTGTAGGCGTTACTTGAAACAAGGCAAATTTGCTTCTTCCCCCTTTTTGGCCAGAATAGAAAGTTGGACATATTCTGGCTATTTTGAAATTGCATCATAACCTATATATCCTTGTTTTGAAGTTTTCCATCAACAAAAAATTTCAATCTCACAACATTGATGCATCAATCAATTCAGGCACCCATGTGGACATTGATCAATCTTGAAGCCACATAAAAAGTGATATTCATGGGATAGTTTGGGCCAGACCATTTAGTAATAGGATGTGTTAAAATAAATGATATAGAATCATCCTACATTGTTAAGGAGTTTGTTGAAAATTTAAATTCAATATTCCATCATACAATCATGGACAAAGAACCCTATAAGAAGTGTTGTCTCATATTTAAGGAAAATAAAATTCTCCCCTTAATGTCTTATAATTTTTAGTTTGATATGTGACTTCTTTACATAATTTTATGTAGTTTTCAAATATTGGGCGTTGTAGCTAATGTATGAACTGGCATTCGTGCACTATTTATTTCACTTTTAAAAAAAATTAAATTAAATTGGATATAAGTTATTCTTTATAAATCCAAAAGCTATGCAAAAAGCGGTATTTGCGAGATAATTTAAGTTGAACCACTATCATTTGTTCGTATGGTTTGTGTCAATAACTAAAAGGTCATCGTCTGGTTAACCCCTGTACCTACACCAATACTTGATATTCCAACTGTTACATCACCATGTCTGCATCCCTGTTGCACCCAACACGTCGAGGCTTTTCAAAGATACCAAATGCTTTTCTCTTTGAAGGGCTTTACCTTTTTTTTTTTCCCACACCACAGGGAACCTTTCGAGAGGTTGAAGGGTTAGTTTCCCTCCCAACACGTGGAATGAAGGAAAATCATAAGTTTTATGTGAGAAACTAAGAAACTTAAAAAATAACTTATAAAAAGATAAAATTTTTCATTAAATATCTTAAAGTTTTAAATTAGATATAAGTTATTATTTATAAACCCAAAAGTCATGCAAAAAAGGGTATCTATGATTTAAGTTGAACTACTATAATGATAAGGCATTTTAAGATGAACAATGTGAAATTGTCTTATACTGTTAAAGAATTTGTTGAAAATTTAAGTTCAATCTTTACTGTTTACTTATAAATAAAAATCCCCATGAAAAATGTTGCATCATGATTATGACAAGAAAATTCATTCACTTGATGCCTCTAGATTTTACGGTTGATATAAAACTTATATGCATAGTTTCACATGATTTGAAAGTGTTTAGGCATTGTAGCTAACTTATGGAATAGCAGTTCATGCCCATATACTGCCCGTCGCTATTTATTTCACATTTTCTTCCCTCTCTCTCTCTCTCTCTGGAATTACATAGTTTTATATGTTCCCCCTTTTCGGACGCATGGAACGGTAGTTTGTGCATGGATAGTACTTAAATACTATTATTTCACCCTCTCTTTTTTCTCTCTTCCCCTCAAACTTCAGAATAAAAATCAGGGAGAGTCGGTACCAGCTAGTAGTTTTGGTCCAGATATGGACATCGATTTGTAGTTTTGGTCCAGAAAGCTGGTCAGCTTGTATACGGAGCTTCTTCTACCTGCAATGGAAAATTTTACTATAGAAGTAAAATGCATATATGTTTTCACCTTCTCTGACAAACTATCTGAGGAATGGAAGGCTCCAGCAAAGAGGATTTCTTAGATGTGTAGAATGAAAACACTTAGGATGAACCACATGTTCCTTTTCTAATTCTTCTGTTTTGGTTAGATACATGTCAGTAGCGACACCAGGAAAGGACGTTTCTTCTGCTTAATTCAAGTTTAAGTTCAATTTGGCTAAGGAGAGACCTTTCTTGCTAAGTGTCTACTACTTCTATTAATCTATTGTGTGGCTCTCAATTGAGCATGTTGAAGTGCGCAAGTAACTGGATAAAAGGTAGTGCACGTGTGCTCTCATACATTCATTAGAGGCTGTCTATTGGATGTATTTCGTGATTGAGCTGGTGTGATTCCACAAACTGTTTCAACGAGAAATGGGAAGCGGAGAAGATAACCGAGGCACAGCAAGCCGTATGCTGCAGGTATTTCAGCTGCGGCTGATAGAGCTGTTAATTGCCTAAGATTTTTTGAAATCATCTGAACTTATATCAGGACAGAGTAGTACTGCGTAGCTCCCAAACCTACAAATCAGGATTTAGTGTAAGTAATATTTTTTAAGCAGTATTTCAAACAGTAAACTCTCCCTTAGTAGCGCATTAGCTAAAGCCCCATATGGACTAAAGGAATCGTAACTACTTCATATGAGTGGACATTGAACGGTGAACTTGAAGGGATTTTTAGTATTTGTTTTATTTATTTAAATTAGGCAAAAAGGTGCTAAGACCAGGAGGCCCGTTTAAAGAGGACAAAAAATCACCTCCTCTTTGTCGTCGGCGTTCAGGTGGAACCGAAACGGGGAAGGAAGACAGACTTGATAAAGAAAACCCACCGATTTATTGGTTGTACAGAAGGCCTACCACCTCAGACTCAAGAACCAGCGTTTCCTTCCCCAGTCCACTGTCCTCATTTCCCAATCTGCTTCTCTTTCTCCTATGTATGGCAGCCAGCGAGTCTCGTACGGGCGGTCGCTCTCCGTGGTTTACATGCAAACAGACCGGAAGAGGTGAGCTTATTATCTACCGCATAAATGGAACAGAACTCAGAATTTACGTTTTATTTGGGATGAATTTTTCCGAGGCTGGTTCTGTGGTTTGTATTTATAAACAAATTATCTATAGATTTGCAGGTTAATTAAAGGGAAGTATATGTTAAGATAACAACGGTACATGCAAAACCATCGTTATTTTAAACAAAAGACAGTCGGCAGGACACAAGGTAGTCCCAAGATAAGGAGATACAGGACCGACTTTGATATCATATTAAAAATTGAAGGATCCAACTAAAATATAGAACTGTGCAATAGTGGGTTGTTAACGGAAACTTATAAGGTCAGGCTCTCTGTCGTCTTATCCAATGTGAGATTGGATATTTTAATCCTCCAATAAAGTGCAACCGCAGTCTCTATGTTTTCCCCCTCCAGATTTTAAAACTATGCCCTGCGATCAGCTCCCAATGAATTCTGGTCAAGATCCCCGTTCTCCGCGAAAGTATGATGATCCGTTTTCGCTTGTAACTCCTTTCATTGACCTTTGTAGTGAACGTGTCACATGAATGTTACGAATGTTACGAAAAAGGAGGTCAATGTCAGGCACGCGACAACGGGGAATTCTACTGTGACGGCGGTGACGGCGCAGAGAAAGGTATGGAAAAAGGAATAAACAAACGAACGCACACACACATACGTTCACTCACGAAATCCATATAAATTTCTGTGTCATTTTCCGTTGTATACATTCCTAACAATTTGTTGCCTCTTTTTCTGTTCCACGCCATAATCCACTTCTATAAAGCAACAGCTTTAGTTGATTTGGATTAGCATCGAATTTAGATTTTCAGTAGTTGAAATAAGTTTATTGCACCGAAACATATGTCATATCCATATCAACTGGTTTTTTTTTTTTTGACATTTCTTTCTCACTAAAACTGTTAGAGATTCAAACGCTCCCAATTTAGTTGTTTGACTTCAATCTTTATTGTTCAAACCTAACATCTTTTATATTTGAATTTTTTGTTGCAGGGCTTATTGAGAAGCAAAAGATCGGAATAGGTAAGATACATCTTCGATCAAATTTCTTGTTGAAATTGATTTTAACTTATAATCGAGGATGTCTTGCAACTCTTTATTCAAATGGTGAATGATTGGGATAGCATCACAAGACTTGCAAATCAATTGTCATTTTCCTCAAGCTTCTATCCTGCATATCGTTTATATTTAATAATTTCCTCTAGAGTTCAAGAAAATCTTAATTACTAGTTTAAATTATTATGATATATGATTACCACATAATTTTGAAATAATTATTCTTTAATCCCAGGTACTTTAATTATTGGAGTTAGAGTTGGAGTTGGAGTTGGAGTTGGAGTTATGTTGTTTGTCATTTATTATTTTAGGAGAAAGTTATTATTTGATGACAACATTTACTGTTGGAAAAAGAAAAGCTTAACACACCAAACTGTCCAAGCCTTTCTGAGCGATCATGGACATCTTGCAATCAAACAATACAATTATTCAAATATCAAGAAAATAACTTATTCCTTCAAAGATAAATTAGGAGAAGGGGGCTATGGCAGTGTCTACAAAAGGAAGTTACAAGATGGGTGTCTTGTAGTAATGAAAGTTTTGAAAGAATTAAAAGGTAATGGAGAGGAATTTATTAATGAGGTTGCAAGCATTAGTAGAACCTCTCATGCCAACATTGTGTCTTTTATAGGCTTTTGTTTTGAGCATTCTAAAAGAGCTCTCATTTATGAGTTCATGCCTAATGGATCTTTAGAAAAGTTCATATATAAAGCAAATTCCTCAAAAGATGTTCATCAATTAGAGTGGGAGACAATATATAAGATTGCACTTGGTATTGCTTGAGGACTAGAATACTTACATAAAGGTTGTGACACTCAAATCTTGCATTTTGACATAAAGCCTCATAACATTCTTTTGAATGAGCACTTTTCTCAAAAAATATCTTATTTTGGCCTTGCAAAGATATGTAATAGAGAACAAAGTATTGTATCAATGTTGGGTGCAAGAGGGACAATAGGATATATAGCTCCGAAAGTATTTTGTAGAAGTGTTGGAGGGATTTCTCACAAGCCTAATGTTTATAGCTATGGAATGCTAGTTTTGGAAATGATTAGGGGAAGAAGAAATATAGAAGTTGACATTGATCATACAAGTGAAATATTTTTTCCACATTGGATTCATAAGCGTATTGAACAAGATGAACATTTAGGATTGCAGAACCTTTCTAATGAAAATGACAAAGAAAGTACAAGGAAGATGATAATAGTAGGTTTGTGGTGCATACAAACTAATCCTTCAAATAGACCATCAATGGATAGAGTTGTGAATATGATGGAAGGGTTAGAACCATTGCAATTACCACCCAAACCTATCTTATCTTTGCCATCAAGATCACCACCAAGAATGCTTGAGAGTTCTTCAACAACAATGGAATCATTGCAATAAAATTTTGTAATTACTTGAAAATGTAATTTTTTTCTTTTTTTTCCTTAAATAAAAAATCTCTATTATTGACCAAAACTAGCATCTTATGTGAATTTCATCAATTATTAGCTTGTGAATGCATCAATCATGATATCTTGTATCTTGAATCCCATTGTTGTATGTCCATAATGAATTGGTATCTGTTATAGAACTACATATTTGAAATCTAAAAAGAAAAAAGCCCAATACAATCTTAAACTCAATAGGAGCCACCTTTGAAGTTTAGTTCAAATAGTAGAAGCCCAATACTTATAAGAAATCATGATGGGAATGTAGAGGAATTAAAAAAATCTTTATAGGCTTCGCTTGAAACAATGCAAATTTGCTTATTCTTTCCCTTTTCTTGGCCAGAATAGGAAGGTGAACATATTTTTACTATTTTGAAATTTCATCATAACCTATATATCCTTGTTTTGGAGTTTTCTATCAACTAAAATTTTTTAGTCTCACAACATTTTTATATTGACCAATCTATATGGTGTAGGTTGCAAGTAGACAAATAAGCAAAAATGTCTCATGATGGAGCCGTGGTGAAAGAATATACATTCCTATCATGCAAAAGCCTAGACATGATAAAAGCCTTCAATGGTCAATTATTGAATTGAATGGATGGCAAAGTTGTATTATATTTTCTTTGGGTCATGCTTGGTAAACTCTTAATATCAATACCCATAAGATACTATGTTAGTAAATAAAAGAAAAGAAAGCTTAGGAACAAGATGGTAGCTTACCATTTACATGTTGAAATTGCAATGAAATTTCAAAGATGAGGTGGTACTAGATGCATAGTGTCAATTCTAGTCTTATATCTATGTAATTGTAAATAAGTAACTAATTTATATTTATAAAGAGTAACTACAAATGATGATATGACATAGCAATTCAACACAAGTCTTGCCACATACATGCTTGAGGTAATAAGGATCTCCACCTCAAAGATGGCAATATGAGATACCCCATCTCCAAATGCTTCCTTTAGCTAGCTATAAAAAGAAAAAAAAAAGTCTCAAAACAAGTATTCTATTATGTTTTACCCAAGGTGGGAGCGAATTTAAAGCATTCATACACTAATTCTAGGCTCTTTTGCTATTTCTAGGGATCTATTTTGGTACAGAAAATTACTTTTTATTTTATTATCTCTTGTATACACTTACCAAGAAAAATTGGTTGTTGTTTGGTCATATCATCTTTAGTAAAAGATTACTACTTTTTTTGGATAGAAATTTATCGCTTGCTTTATAATTACCTTCCCCTAACCTTTAAGTGCATTGCAATATAGAGAGCGAGAAAGCTTATAAATCATAAAACAATAGTATATAAAGGTTGGTATAGAGAAAATGTAGTTGAAATTGTTGCATCATCTTCCATCAATTAATCCATATGTTTGTTTTATTTAAAAAAAAAAGAAAGAGAAGGGCAGAATATGCACTAAAAAAGATGTTAAAATCCAATGTAGAAGATGAAAGAAAAGAGTGCAAAGATGGAATAGAACTCACATCTATGTTTTCATTTTGAATGAATTTTTCAAAATACTATTGATATGGACTGTTTTTATATAAAAACTATCTCTAAATACAAAAGCAATACATGCAAATTTTAGTAATTTTAAACAAAGGATTTCTTAGTATTGTGGAAATCTGGACCTTTAAGTATGAATCTTATGCTTATACCTATAGAATGCTAGTTTTTGAAATGATTGGAAGAAGAAGAATTTTATGTTGACAATGAGGAAATTTGGATCTTAAAGTATGAATCTTTTGCTTATAGCTATGGAATGCTAGTTTTTGAAATGATTGGAGGAAGAAGAATTTTATGTTGACAATGATCAAACAAGTGAAATAGTTTTTCACATTGGAATTACATGCATATTGAATAAGATGAACATTTAGGATTGCAGAGCCTTACAAATAAAAAGGATTAGAAAGTATAATGATAATGATAATAGCAGGTTTGTGGTGCATACAAACTTGTCCTTCAAATAGACCATCCATGGGTAGAGTTTTGAGTATGTTGGAAGGTTTAGGACCGTTGCAAGTACCACCAAAACTTGTCTTGTCTTCTCCGTTAAGATCACCATCAAGATTACTTGAGAATTCTTCAAAACAATGGAATCACTATAGTAGAATTTTGTAATTACTAGAAAATGTATTTTTCTTTTTAAAGAAAGCTATGTTGTTAAGTAGAACTAACATTTTATTTGAATTTGATCAATTATTAGTTTATGAATGCATCAATCATGATAACTTGCATTGTGAATCCCATTGCAATAAGTCTCTAACGAATTTGAATTTGTTATGGAACTACATATTTTACCCTACACTATCTTAAAACCAATAGGAGCCACTTTGGAAAACCGTTTAGTTGAACTAGTGGGAGCCTAATAACCATAAGAAATCAGTAAAGAAATGCATAGGAACTAAAAATATCTTTATAGGCTTTGCTTGAAACAAAGCAAATTTGCTTGTTCTTCCCGCCTTGGTGGCCAGAATAGGAAGTCGGACATATTCTTACTACTTTGAAATTGCATCATAACCTGTATATCCCTGTTTTGGAGTTTTCTATCAACAAAAACAATCTCACAACATCGATGCATAAATATATGGCGTATATTGTAAGTGAACAAATGAACAAGAACATCTCATGGCGGATCTGTGGTGGAAGAAAAGACAGTTGAATCAATAGAAAAGCTTGGACATGATAAAAGACTTTAGTCGTTGATTATTGAATTCAATACCAAGCAAAATTGTTTTATGTTTCTTTGCATCAAGCTTGGTAAATTCTCAATATCAATACCCATAAGATGTTGTGTTTGTAAAGAGAAGAAAAGAAAGTTAAGGAATAAGATGGGTAGCCTACCACTGACATGTTGAAATTGCAATGGAATTCCAAAGATGATGTGCAATGTTGGTTCTAGTTCTATATCTATGCAATTCGGAATAGAAGTAACTGATCTATATTTATAAGGAGCAACTACAAACATTTATATAACATAGCATCTCAAAACAAGTATTGTCACCTACCTACTTGAGGAAATGAGGGCCTCAGCCTAAATGATGGCGGTTCAAGATATCCATCTTCAAACACCTCATTTACCTAACGACAAAAAAAAAAAAAAAATCTCAAAACAAGTATTATATCGTGTTTTACTTACGGCGGGATCAAATTCAAAGTATTCATACATTGATACAGGGTACTGAGCTATTTCTGGAGATCTATTTGGGTACAGAAAATTACTTTTTGCTTTAGTATCTCTTGTATACATTTACCAAGAAAAGTTGGAGACTATTTGGTCATATCTTCTTCAGTAGAAGATTACTGCTTTTTTTTGGATAGAAGATCATCGATTCCTTTATAATTGCACCCCCCCTTCCCTTTAAATTCATAGAACTATATAGAGCGATAGAGCTTATGAACCAATAAACAATAACATACAAAGGTTGGTATAAAAAACACGTATTTGAAATTGTTGCATCACCTTCCATGAATTAAGCCATGTATCTCTTTCATTTAAAGAAGAATGTTACAATCCAACGCGGAAGTTAAGAGAAAAGAGTGCACAAATGGAAGAACTCGGCGTCTGTGTTTTCATTTTGGATGAAATTCTCAAAAAACTGTCGATATGGTGTGTGTCTATTACCGAAAGGTGATTGTCTGATTAACCTCTATGCCTATACCAATACTTGATATTCCAACTGTTACGTCAACATGTCTGCATCCCTGCCGCACCCAACACGTTGAGAATTTTCAAAGATGCCAAATGCTTTTCCTCTTTGAAGGGCTTCACTTTTTCTTTTCCCGCTCCACAGGAAGCTTTTCGAAAGATTGTTGACCATATTGCAAATTATTCGTTTCTTTACGGAAAAAGACGCGTGATAAAATTATCACCACTGTCGTCTAATTTGCTTTACCGTTTTGAGTGTTTAGATGGTAGTAAGGGAGGGATGATAACATCTTTTTTTTTTTTTTTCTCCTTTGGCTTTAGTTTCTTTTGCCTCAAAGTTTTTTCATGTTTAAAGAGTGAAGGAGTCAAAAGTCCTTGTAAGGGGGGGAAGGCGAGAGGGAAGATGGTTGGAAACTCCCTCTCCTTACTGGAGTCTTCCCGCCGTGGAATGAGGGAAAATTATTAGTTTTTACATCAGGAAATAAGGAATTTGTTAAAAATTTAAGTTCAATCCTCTGCTCTTCATTTGTGAACAAAAATTTCCGTGAGGAAAATGTTTTACTACATTTATGATGAAAAAATTCATTCACTTAATGCCTTAAAGTTTTAAGTTTGATATAAAACTTTTCTATATAATTTTACATAATTTGAAAGTATTTGGACATTATAGCTAAATTATGATGGATACAGTACTTGTCTTCATTTATTTCACCTTTTCTTATCTCTGTGCTATTACGTAGTTTTATATATTTCCCTTTTCGGATTGATGGAATGGTTGTTTGTGCATAGATAATACTTATTACTATTATATCACCCTATCTCTCTCTTTTTTTTTGCTTTTTTTTTTCCTTCTCTTTCCTTCACACGTACATAAAAGTCGGAGAGTGGGTATCAACTAGTGCTATGTTGTAATTGCTCTTTTATGAACATTGATATGTAGTTTTGGCCCACAGAGCTTGTCAGTTTGAACATGGAACTTCTTCTACCTGCAATAGAAAGTTTTACTGTAGAAGTAACGTGCACATAGGTTTTCACCTTCTCTGACAATCTGGCTTGGGATTGGAAGGTTCAAGCAAAGAGATGAAAATACTCAGGATGGACCACATGCTCCTTTTTCTACTTCTGTTTTGGTTAGATACATGTCACCAGCGACACCAGGAAAGGACGTTTCTTCTGCTTAATTCAAGTTTTAATTTCAATTTGGCTAGGGAATTCTGTTGGTGATACAAGAGACTTTTCTTGGTAAGTGTCTAGTACTTTTATTTAATGTGTTGTGTGGAACTCAGTTGAGCATGATGAAGTCCTCAAGCGACTAGATAAAAGGTAGTGCATACATACATGCATGCATTTTAGGCTGTCTATTGGGTGCATTTCGTTACTGATCTGCTGTGTGTTAGCATATTTCGTCTCAAATGAGACTCTTTTACAGGATCTAAGCATTGATCATGGAGAAATAATAGGTTTAATATGCATAACATAAACAGATAAGAAGACATACCATATTTTTCCATTTGCGCCGCCATTTTGGACTAAGTCTTCCACTCTATTCTCTCCAAATACTGGCTCGATGAGATAGCCAAAAGTTGTTGCGTGAAAAGGTTAGGGAGAAGGCGATAACAATGACTGCGTAAAAGCCCCTTTTATTTACCCGTGTGAATAAGCAGTTATTTTAGTGTGTGTGAGTAGTGGGTTATTTGTGAGTTAGTGTGCTTAGTGTTTTACGGGAGAGAGGGGCATGATGGATGAGGTGGCGAAACTGCCCTGAGGGGCAGTTTCCCACGACTAAACGCAATAAACAAATTCCATTGTTATCTCCAAAATTCTCCCTTTAGCAACATTAAATATATATTAAATATATATATAAACGGAGAGCTAGAGGGGGGACTTAGCCAATTAATAGAATGTTCATACAAATAGTCTTACTCATCAAAGTCTATAAGATGGACAACGGCCCACACCAGCCAGTACCATATATGCAAAAAGGGGAATATATGTACAATGTGTGTACAATTAAATGGACCAATAAAATTACATTGCATCGCCACGGTAAGAAATGATCGTTTATGCATCATTGATATAAGCCCACATTACATGGACTCATACAATGAGCCAACACTGTGAACGCCACAAACTGTTTCAACGAGAAATGGGAAAAGGAGAAAAAGAACTGAGCCGTGTGCTGAGCCATGGCTTTCAAGTTTCAGGACATAGTAGTACCGACTAGCACCCAAATCCACAAATCAGGATTTAGTGTAATTACTATCCATATAAAAAATAATTTTGTTTCTTTACGAGAAAGAGGCGTCATACTATTATCACCACTGCCGTCTAATCTGCTTTAACTTCTCGAGTGTTTACACGAAAATTAGAGAGCCGAGATATGGATGGTGAGATCTTTTTCCATATTGTTTTGGTTTCTTTTGCTTCGAAGTTTTTCCATGTTTGAAGACCCAAGGAGCCAAGTCTTTCTAAGGGGAGTCAAGAGGGAAGATGGTAGGAAAGTCCCTCGGCTCACTGGAGTCTGACAGCCGGGATGTGAGAGGAAACTCAGAAAGCACAGACCGTGTATCACCTGGGTACCGCCAGCTTCTCCTCTGCTCAGCCTCTATTATTACAAGTCGTCCATAACCAATTTCCAAGTCAACAAACGTGAGGAACCGAGAAACCACATGTTATAAAGTAAAGAAAGAAGGAAAGAAGTAACTCAAACACATTGTTTCGATTTGGGGCCACAAGGTTGTTGGTTGGTGTTCTTTGTTTTTGTTGGTGAATTGGGAATTCTGGGATGGCTTCTGTCCTGTTCGCTTTCTTTCTTCTCTCATTCCTCCCTCTGCCTTACTTGACCGAAGAAGAAATGAGATCCACGAAAGAATGTCCAAGCGTTTCCTGTGGAAATCTGTCACGGATTCCATTCCCATTCACCAATAGGTCACACCCAGAATGCGGCGTCTTCAGAGTAGATTGTCTTGATTCTAAACTGTATGTCCAATTCAGCGACGGTGCAAAATTGTATCTACTTGTCAACATCTCTGGGGAAAACAATTTGCGGATCTTTGACGAACGGCTTTCGGAGGGCTTGGAATTCCGTAGATGTGAATCCTTGAGTAATTTGACTTTTCCCAGCTCTTCGTTCTTCTCTTTCGACCTTGTCCCCAATCAAAATCAGACCTTTTTTAAGTGCAACCTCACTCTCAAAGTTTCCCGACCTCCAGAGTTTAAAACCATGCCCTGCGGTGACTCTGTTATCTACTATAATCCTTCAAACAAGAGTTCTCCCAGTGCTTTTTCTGGATGTTCTATTATTCAACTCCCAAAGAATTTCGGTCAAGATAAAAGACGGTTGCCGAAGCATGATGATCCGTTTTCACTTGTGACTCCCGATTTCGACCTGCTACTGCACGTGTCCCCTGAATGTTACCAATGTTACGATGGAGGAGGTCAATGTAAGGTACACGCCGACGGGCAGTTTTATTGTGACACTGCAGATAAAGGTATTGACATGGGAATAAAAAACATTCCCACATACATTGAATCATGAAAACGCAAATAAATTTATTTTCTCGTTTTCCATCGTATTTATTGCCGATAAATGTGCTGTTTCTATTTCTGCCTTACTTCATAGTCCACTCCTATAAAGCAGCAATTTTAGTTGATTTGGATTACTATCAAATTTGGATTTTGAGTAGTTGAAATAAGTTTGTTGCAATGAAACATATATCAGACCCCTATGAACTGGTTTTGACATTTTTTTCTCCCTAAACATGTTAAAGATTCAAAGGCTACCAATTTGGCTGCGTGAATGCAGTCTTTATTGTTCAAACTTTAAAATCTTTCTTGTTTGAAGTTCATGGTGCAGGGCACGAAAAAAGGAAAGTAAAGCCATGGAAGATTGCATTAGGTCAGCTTCATCTTCAAATCAAATTTTTGGTTGAAAATTGATATTCACTTATAATCTTTGATGATTGTCTTGTGGCTCTGAATTCGAAAAGTGAATCATTAGGATACATCACATGACTTGTAAATCAATTATCCTTCTTCAAACTCCTATCCTGAATAACTCTTAGACTTAATAATTTCCTCCACTGCTGCTCTCCAGTCTATGCTTAAAACTCGCTTCCTTACGAGCACGTTGTCTGGTACTTCTATTTAATCAGTTCTTTAGACCTAAAAGTGTCTAGTATTTCATTATAGGCTGTCTATTGCATGCATTTCGTGATTGATCACATGTGATGCCACAAACTGTTTCAACAAGAAATGAGAAGCGGAGAAAAAGGACAAGAGGAATCGTAACTACTTCATTTGAGGGGAAATTGAACGGTGAACTTGAAAATTTTTCTAGTGTTAACGGAAAAATTGGAGTGAATTTGGAAAATTAAACGAGAAAGCAGGTGGGTTTCCCAAACAGAGCAGACGTAGGAAAAGAATGCTGACCTTTATATGCAAGTTAAAGGATGATGCTACTTGAACTATAATATTATGTTAACTAAAGTGTAGTAGGTTAGAATAAGAACGGTACATGCAAACTGTCGTAATTTTGAAAATTCTAGTGTTAAAGTATGAATCTCGGACGATACCATTATGATGCCGTCTTGTCAACATCTTATCCATACTCCTCTCCTACGTTTTACAACAGTGAAGGAGTCCAGAGTCTTTCCAAGGGGAGTCGACGGGGAAGGTGGCACGAAAGTCCCTTGGCTCACTGGACTCTTCGGCCGGCTTTTCCTCTCTCAGCCTCTATTTCAAGTCGTCCATCTCCAATTTCCAAGTCAACTAACGTGTGGAACTGAGAAACTACATCTTATAAAGTGAAGAAAGAATGAAAGAAGTTATACTCAAACACATTGTTTCGACTTGGGGCACCAAGGTTGTTATGGTGTGTTCTTTGTTTTTCTGGTGGGTTTGGGAATTTTGGGATGATCCGTTTTCACTTGTAACTCCTGAATTCACCTTAAAGTTCGCGTGTCTCCTGAGTGTTAAGGGTGTTGCGAAAAAGGAGGTCTTCGTAAGGCAGGCGCCAACGGTGAATTTTTCTGTAAAGGGTACAGAGAAAGGTGTGGAAGTAGGAGTAACAAACATAGGCACATAACATCCACTCATGAAATCCATATAAATTTCTTGGTCATTTTCCGTTGCATCTGTTCCTAATACATGTGCTGCTTCTTTTTCTGTTCCACGCCATAATCCACTCCTATAAACCAACAGCTTCAATCGTCTTTTATTAGCACCAAATTTAGATTTTGAGTAGTTGAAATAAGCTTATTGCAATGAAACATATGTCATACCCATATCAACTGGTTTTCTGACATGTCTTTCTCACTAAAGCTCTGAGAGATTGAAACACTGCCAATTTAGTTGCTTGACTTCAATCTACGTTAGTTCAAACTTAACATCTTTTATGTTTGAATTTTCTATTGCGGAGTTCAACAAGAAGCAAAAGATCGGAATAGGTAAGATACATCTTCAATCAAATTTTTGTTGAAAATTTATAGTTACTTGTAATCCTAGAGGACTATCTTATGGCTCGAAAACTCATAAAACAATTGTCATTTCTTCAAGCTCATGTCTTGTGTATCTTCTAGAATTACTAATTTCCTCCATAGTTCTAAAAAATCTTAGTCGTTAGTTTAATTTATTATATTTTTTTATTACTACATGACTTTAAAATGGCTATTCTTTAATTGTAGGCACTTTACTTGTTGGAGTTGGAGTTTTATTGCTTGCAATTTGTTGCTTAAGGAAAAAGATTTTATCTAATGACATCATTTATCTTTGGAAAAGGAAAAGCTGACTCACCAAACTGTCCAAGCCTTTCTAAGAGACCATGGGCATCTTGCAATCAAACAATACACTTATTCAGATACAAAAAAAATAGCCAATTCCTTCAAAGATAAATTAGGTGAAGGGGGCTATGGTAGTGTTTATAAAGGGAAATTAGAAGATGGGTGTCTTGTAGCAGTGAAGGTTTTGAAAGAATCAAAAAGTAATGGGGAGGAATTTATTAATGAAGTTGCAAGTATTGGTAGGACCTCTCATGTTAATATTGTGTCTCTTATGGGCTTTTGCTTTGAACATTCTAAAAGAGCTCTTATCTATGAGTTCATGCCTAATGGATCTTTGGAGAAGTTCATATATAGAAAGAATGCTTCATTAGGCTTACTGCCATTAGAATGGGAGACAATACATAAGATTGTGCTTGGCATTGCTCGGGGATTAGAGTACTTACATCGAGGTTGTAATGCCCGTATATTGCATTTTGACATAAAGCCTCATAACATTCTTTTGGATGAGTATTTTTCTTCAAAAATATCTGATTTTGGCCTTGCAAAGATATGTAATAGAGAACAAAGTACCATATCAATGTTTGGTGTAAGAGGGACTATAGGATATATAGCTCCAGAAGTATTTTGTAGAAGTATTAGAGGGATTTCTCACAAATCTGATGTTTATAGTTATGGAATGCTGGTTTTGGAAATGATTGGAGGAAGAAGAAATATAGAAGTTGATGTTAATCATACAAGTGAAATATTTTTTCCACATTGGATTCACAAACATATTGAACAAGATGAATATTTAGGATTGCAAAACCTTACCAATGAGAATGACAAAGAAAGTACAAGAAAGATGATAATAGTAGACTTGTGGTGCATACAAACTAATCCTTCATACAGACCATCAATGGGTAGAGTTGTAAATATGTTGGAAGGTTTAAAACCGTTGCAATTACCACCCAAACCTATCTTGTCTTCGCCATCAAGATCACCATCAAGAATACTTGAGAGTTCTTCAACAACAATGGAATCATCAGAGTAGAAATTTGTAATTACTTGAAAATGTATTTGTTGCAATTCCGGTTATTGGTTAGACACGGTCTGTTCCTTTTGTATGCGTGTTGTTATGTTGGGCTTGTTTGTGTATACTGGGCCGCTTTGGTTGTAAACTTTGGACTCTGTTTTGGTCCGAGCTGGTTGTATTAAACTTTGGACTCTGTTTTGGTCCGAGCTGGTTGTATTAGGAGAGGGAGCTATATCTCTCTTCAGAACGGTATCCTTGGTTGTCTTTTGTGAATCCAGAACCTTCCTACGGGTGCTTGCTCCCTTAGAGCTTGAATCTTCTCCCTCGTTGCGAGAATTCCTTAACCATTCCGCGACGTCGATGCACCCGTCTGAATCCTATTCACGATCTCGTACTCACTGGCCCAAACACCAGGTCATGGGTTCGCTGCCCATCAAGCACTTCTGAAACTGGAGACCGAACTTGATCAGTATTTACCCTTTAAAAAAAAAAAAAAAACTCTATTGTTGAGTAGAACTAGCATCTTATGTGAATTTCATCAATTATTAGCTTGTGAATGCATCAATCATGATAGCTTGCACCATGAATCCAAGTGTTAAGTCCTTAGGAATTCAAATTTGTTATGGGACTAAATATTTCAAATCTAAGAAAAAAAGTACAAAATCTCAAAATCAATAGAAGCAACTTTTGAAGTTTAGTTGAACTCGTAGGAACCCAATACCCATAAGAAATCACGGTAGGAATGCCCAGGAACTAAAAATATCATTATAGGCTTTGCACGAAACAGAGCAAATTCGCTTCTTCTTGCCAAATGTATTACTTCTATTTAATTTATTGTGTGGCTCTAGTTGAGCATGTTGAAGTGCACAAGCGACTGGATAAAAGGTAGTGCATACGTACTTATATGCCTTCATCATAGGTTGTCTATAGGATGCATTTCTTGTTTTATTTTATATAAATATTTTATTGTGTCATAGTTGGAGGATTTTAAATTTAATTTTTTCTTAAATGAATTATAATACTAAAATATGTCTTCAAGTTTTTGTACTCTCTTATTTTTTGATGAATAAACTCACATATTCATTAAAAAAAATTGAGATAAATATAGGTTTGTGAAAAGGATAGTGTTTGAATTTAGTAGTGTCCAATATTCTATAAGCTAAAAACCATTTGCCCATTCATTTCAATTCAAGAAACTATGTCCACAATGGTTGCTCGGTAGACTTGTCTCCCACAATGGTTGGCCATAAGCCGTACCAATGCAAAGTTGTTGAAAGACTCGAAAACATGTGCCTTAGTTGTGCATCATGCATAGTCGTGCATGATATGATTGTTAGAAAATATAAAGAAGAATACATATCTAACTTAAAATTCTAAGAAATGAAATGAAGAAAGTCATTTCTTTACAAGTTACTTTTCTGGCATTTATATTTCTAATATGAGAGTTAATAAGTTGCCTTGTCCCAAGCATTGAACAACAATTTCAACATACAAATGGATAAAAGATAAAACTTAGATTTTCAATGAACTCTTTAATAATATAAGATGATAAATTCACACCATTTATTTAACACACCTCTTATCATAATGGTCCAACCAAACCATATCATGGTACTACATTTTACATGAATTTTGGTTTTGTCCATATTCATAAAGATGCCAAAAGAGAACTTGAACTTTGATACTATATTAGAAAGTATAGAAAAAGTCACATACCTAACTTAAAAACTTAAAACATAAAGTGAAAAAGCTCATTTCTTTATAAAATACTTTTCAAACTTTTACATTGCTCCCATTAACAAAAGTAAAGCTGTAGCGATAAACTTACCAACAAAAACGAGCATTTGATTTAACCCCACGTTTTCTTTTTTGGGGGCGCTTATATCAACCCATGATAATATTTTTAGCTGGTTGTGGTACGAGGATCTTATTCCAATTTCTTTAATCTGCCAATGTAATGAGGCATCATCACCTCCAAAGTTCGAAAGGTCGCGTAAAAGGAACTGCGAAAATAGTGTAGCTGTTATCATGACAGCGAGAGATAAAGGGTACCAGCGTCGATTTGATGAGCATCTTTGACAATAGCATACATGGAATCAGAATTTCCTTGCTTCAAAACATTGTCGTGGATCCTCTTGTTCAATCCATATGAACAAGAGGAATCTTAACCACTTCATAGGAGCGGACATTGAATGGTGAACTTGAAGAAAAGTTTTCCATATATTTTTTTTTCCTAAATTAGGCAAAAAGGTGCTAAGAATCGCTGTGGACTTGAAACCTTGGCTACTAATAAATTGATTACATGCACAGATTGATAGATACAAACATATTTGTCAGCCGAAACATTCTTGCACAAATTCAATCATTCGCGAGGGACGTTGCTTTTAATATTTGCGACCTACAGTCAAAAGGATTACAAATACAAATAGCAAAAAAGAAAAAAAGGAAAGAAATAGGAAGGGGACTTGCTCCAACAGTGCTTTAAAGAAGCAGCGTCGTAATGCCTATTTTCACTTTTCCCTATATTCACGTTTTGCAGTTTCTTTTAAACATGTTTATAATTAACAAAAGATCATGTATCGGCCTCATCATTCTCTCCATGACGACCACAGTCTGAAACAGAGGAAGACGAAGATGCAGATGCAACGTTCTTTCCTTTGTCATCAGATGGCGTTGGGCGAAAGGCGTCCCTGTTTTCCTCCACTCTCGGTTTTTGTAGAAGGTGAAGCTGATTTTGCAGGACCTGCATGAAGAAGGCAGAGACCACAACATTACAACAGAATCGAGTTCATTTATCTTCTTCGAGTGCAACATGTTAATTAAAAACTTCAAGCAAACCAACTTCCTGGTTACATTTTGCATGTTAAATTCGAAGTACGTCAAATTATACTACGATGGCATCCAAAGCATAGTATGATGGCAAATCATCAGAATGAAAAGTTACTGCACCTCAATCTGCTGTCTAAGAAATTGTTTCTGAGCTTCCAGATGTGAGTCTGGTACATTCAGGTCGCTGCCAATCCTCTCTCTATTAGTCACATTAGCTCCATGTGCCTGGAAAGGCACAAAAACGCAGTGTGGAAATTGAGGAAAGGACATGTTTGAAGGTCCACCAGCAATAGGAAACTGCTGCGGTTGTACAAAGGAAGGTTGTTCTCCACTGGATTCTGTGTTACTAGAATCGGCGGAAGTGCTTTGAGCCTTGGGAACTACGACATATCCAGGGGACCTGCAAAGAGGTGTATGCTGCTTGTTAGGGACTGAACTTACGGATTATGCAAGTCAAACAGTTGATATCAAACCTCAATTCAACTCAAATCACCTATGCCTTGATCCTAGGTAAATTGAGTTGGCCTCTTGGATCATTTTTAATGAATTGGGGTCATCATCAAAACTGGTGAACGATTACCTCCAACAGTATCAAAAGAGAGAGGGGTGTGTCAAACCTAGAACCTCCAAATACTAATCCACCTTAAACCTTTTGACGCATCCTTAGCAGATTTTGGTATTGACCTGTTTCACAATATTAACCTTTTTTTATTTTAGATAGGCAAAGGAGACGCAGGGAATAAGTGTTGGAACTAAAGACATCCTAAGTAAAGAAGGCCTTATGTCAGAGGCCTAGTTTCCAACCCAAAGATTAGCCCAATGGATGGAATAAGCAAGGTCCCTTACATGGCCAGGATACACCACTCTCTCTCCCGATGTGGGAGGAAGTCTAAATCATCACATCCTCCATGTTGCCCTGGACGTGGGTACCACCACTCTCTCTCCCGATGTGGGAGGAAGTCTAAATCATCACATCCTCCATGTTGCCCCGGACGTGGGTACACCCCAGCACTTAAGTAAACCGAGTGGACAATACCAAAGCTTTATGAGCTATCAGAATCTTTATTTATGCCTCATTTCTTAGACCATCCCAAAATAGGATAATATACAAACATAATAAAGAATAAATTCTACCATTTTTAGTTTCTAAGAGTGCAAGCATCAAACATCTAAGAACTGTGTGATCCAGATCAGATGCGCACTCATGCTCCACCCACCATACAAATATAAAAACATCCCATCAGATGACCTGAACAAGAAAATACAAATTTTCATGGCAGAAAGGTGCATACCATACTAGTGTATTTGCAGACGGATAAACATAAGACTTTTCGTATACTGAGGCAGCTGCGGCAGCAGCTTGGAGTCTAACTTGATGCTGGCTCAAATGATCACCTGCCTCGCCACTACCAGCAGAACCTTGAGCGGATGTGCTTCCTACACCTGTCCCTGTTCCCAGTTAAAATAGCTTGTCAATGTACTTCTGAAATATCTGTAAATTAGTATAAAATCATTGCAGTGAAGAACCCTTCTAGCTTTTTCAGTTTGCAGAAGTGTAAGGCTGCAAAGAATTCTAGTTTCATAAGGTTTAACAGCTGGAGTGATGAAGACAAAAGATGAGACCAATGAGCACAGAATACTCGAAACTAAGAGCTACTATTACCCTAAACGAGAAGCTGAAAGTGCATACAAACAGAAGAACAATCCTACAAGAACAAGATAATGCCAACAATATCCATCTCATGGCACTAACCATATTGCATTAGACTTACGTATATATCATATAGATTATAGTTTTCCCATCTCATCTAAATTGGCATAGTGATAGAAAACATTCTGCAGTAGAGCAACTAAATACTGACAAATGACCAACTAAGCAAAGATAGCTCAAGCGAACTCAGGATTCTGGACCTCAAATCATGGTACGCACTAAAATTATTTAACTATTCTTCAGCTAGGTCTTCTAAACAAGGACCAGATCCGAATTTTCACTGATCTAAGAACTATGAATTAGAATGCAACAAAGAATTTTGGAACAAAGAACCAGATATAGAAATTGAAATATTACAATCCTTCATGCACCAGATCAACCATTCCCTGATTGTGCAAAAAAGCTATTTATCGGATAAAACTTGACACAGGAGGACTATTTGCATGGCCTGAATCCCCATTATTTCACTCTCCTAGTGCTGCAAAATGTTTATGGCCAAATCTGCAAAATTTCACTTCGCTAGACATAATACGTACAATATCCATCTGCCATTCCCTATGAGAGTTCAAAGCTGTGCTTGAGGACTAAGAAATGTTTCATTGCAAAGAGATGATTGTTAAAAAAGGATTAATTAGAAACAAAATACAACCGAGATCTAATTATTGTTTCTGATTGGTGCCTTATTTTCCTTTATGACGTTTATAGGATACTACTACTAAATACAAACGACACCAAAATCTCACCATATATAGAAAAGGGACCAACATGTTTACCATATGACATGCAAAAACACACAAAAGTACAGTTACTCACAACGCAATTTAATTTATGCACCATACAAATACAACACCAATACATCCCAATCAAAAGAATAATGACATAATTACCTTGCTGATTAGCATCTGACCGTGATCCATGACTTCCAGCTGTACTTGTCCCATTTTCAGGTGGTACAACTAGAGCTCTGCAAGTAGGACAAGTATGTTGTCTTTCTAACCATGACCGCAGGCAATGTACATGAAATAGATGCCCACAAATTAGTTTCTTGGCCGTTGTCATCTCTTCACGACAAATAATACATGTTGCATCACTTCTGCATACCCACCAGAAATAATTGAGAAAACCAATACATCTGTGTACTACAAAGATAATAATAGCAAACTCTAGAACTCACGCAGTTAGTTCTTCTGGTGTAGCATCTGGAAAGCGATCATTCATGTTTGAAGTGATCTTGCGATATCGGATGTAATCAGCAACACGGATCTTAAAATTCCTAAATGTCTCATAAAGCTCCCGTATTAAGTGTAAAGGCACACCATAGTTCCTATAAAACCAAATTCAAACTCAGTCACATAAAGTAAATGCAAAAATAATGATGTAACAAGGTTAAAACAAAAGAAGGAGGCCTGCTCTAATATAACAGCAAATATAATAGTAACAATAATAAAAAGAAACTAACTACAAATTGCTAACAACAAAAATTTTAATGATTAACAATGAAGTGAACTATCTAGACACAAATCATATCAAGACTATTTCGCAAGGAAGTGAATAATGATCAAGAGAACAATGGAAAATAAAACAGGTATGACTGTTTTTGCACTTTTCCGCCTTGACAGAACTTCACATGCACCAGCATAGACATGCCTAGGCTGGGTGTGGCAGTTTGAGTCCTCCTAGGACATACTGGACAACCTATAGTTGGGTTTAAGTTGTAACTAGAACAAGGAAGCAATTATCTTGGTGAACAAAAGGGAACCCGTAACTATTCTACTCCATGGAAATGAAACTCCAGGCCTTCAGCCACTATCCCGGGTTTAGCTCTCTTGCAACAAAATCAATATTCCATAAAGAAGTCCAAGATTTATCCTCAAATTTCCAGAGCCTCATCCATGACAACTTTTATCATGAGGACAACATAATCCAGTCTCCAGTCTCCCTCATCAACATCACAGAGATCATAAAACCCACTATCTCTAGCCAGTGTGTTTATCCAAGTTGAATCTAGCACAATGCAAGCTCAAAAGCTGAGTTCAGATTTAAGCTCAAGAACATCCATCCCATTATTGGATTTTGAGTATGGCTGAAATCCATCCCACATCAGAGTACCCCTAACTCTTAAGGGAGAACTACAAGCAGCAAATTTCCTCTCCAATTCAGAAGTCATAAAAGATTGCAAAAGATATGTGAACCTAATCTTGGATCTTTAAGCATGATATAAGATTTTATTTTATTTTATTTTATTTTATTAAAAAAGAAGAGGGTATCTTTTCATTTTTCTGCAACTGAGAAGTAAAGCTTCTCTTAATCATACAACTGAAGAACATAGCATTAATTCATCTTCAAATTATAAAAAAGGACCCATGATGCAGAGCTATGTACATCTTTACTAAGTTCAGATGCATCTATGCGTACCTAGGCAGTCAAACTTATAAAAGTCAACAAGTGGAGATGTATGTGATTTTGACCATTGACCAATAGGATCCACGTGCTTGTGTTTTTCCACAAATAATTTAGTTGCGCTTAATGTGCATAAACGAAATGAATATGTAGATTTTGAGGGTGAACAGAACTGATATTTTGGATAAGTGAGGGAGTAGATTACTTACATGAAAATCACAAGGAAGAAGCAGAGGTACATAGACAGATGAAGCAAGTCCCTGATAAGTTCCAAGTAAAATGTGTAGACAGGCTTCCTTTCCCACTGTCCCTCCATAAGCATGTCACTAACATAGAACACATATTTCACAAATGTTGATACTGTTGTTGTGGCCAGTATCATGTACCTGAGGTTCAAAGTAATGGATGTTACTGCAGCAGGAAACACCAAAATTGAAGACTCTGAAACTATGTGTAATCACTTCTGAGCCTTGCTCTGCTTTCCGCAACATGCCTTCAAGTTTTTGTGAATCCTGGATAAGTCTTTATACATCTTCCATACAGATTGATCATAATGGGTATCTCTTTCTAGAACTACAATGCTTAATTTCCTGTATCTTAGCCTTCTTGGATTATAGCTTTGAACAGTTAAAAGTCCAGCCAGTTTACTTATGCGCCTCACAATCACTTTTTGTTAAGAAAGGCCATGCATTTGGGACAGGTTCAACCATTAAACTTACATTTATGCATTTAACTTATTTGCAACAATCATTTCTAATGAAGAAAGCATATTTTCTAACTTCAATTCATCATAACGGGTATTCACAGGTGAGATACAAGTTGTAACAAGAAAAGGCCTCACTAGCCAATACAATGCAAACGAGAGAACATATTTCAATACAAGTGAAAAGAATAAATGAGGAGCATAAGCTAGATGACTTACTCAAATGAAAAGAAGAGCGAAACAGAAGCATTCTTTGTCTCCAACAAATGCTTTATATTACTGTATAAAAAGAAACCATCTAGAAGGAGGAGGAACCCCATAAATGAAACAATCCGAACATGAGAGAGCATGGGGACTGATGGAGTGGTCTCAATGTACTCAACCCTCTTCTGGGCCAACCAATGCAAAGCCTTTATCAACAACAGGGCTGTGACCATAGCAAGAAACATAACTGAAAAGTCCTGCCGGAAAATAGTGATTGCAAATAGTATTTCCATAACCTCCCTCCATGACTGCTCATTTAACCTTTCAACCTCTGCTTCCCTTAGTGAGCCAAGGAAAACCCGTTTGGCCAGTTGCCACAAGATGCACATAATGACCAGACCCATATTGAGAAGAAGCACCAAACTGATCTTAGAGGTTGATAAGTATACCATGGCTGGGTAAAACTGGCGTCTACTGTTAAAGGCATGATAAATGACTGCTAGAGTTGCAATTAAACTCAGCCCAGCGTATGTCTGTAGTCTCATCATTTTCCTCCAGACACTGTTAGACCATAATTCAAATTAAAAAACCAACAAAGATAGGAAAGCATCTTAAAACACTATATTTTTTATTTTATATTTTATTTTTGTTGCTTGTGTGACCACAAATTGGTCATTCCAAATAATAATGAATATTACATTTTCCATGAATTGTAAACGAAAGTAACAAACTTACAAACAAAAGAGAACACTCAAACAAGTACAATAAGAAATAAGATTCCACCTACTCTCAATTTCTATCTTTTCGTCAATTTCCTGAGCTAACAAAAAGTCATGGTAATTATAACTCCAAATACTTAAAAGAAAAATGAGGAACAGAATCCCCCGAGGGCGCGCGGGGGGGTGGAATGTGGAAACTTAACGATGCCATCAGGAGAGATACAAATCATGTATCAAAATTCGGTCAGACTCTGTTTCTTAGCAGAGAAACCATAGGAAAATTAAACGGAAACAAATAATTTACAGCAAAAACTAAAATTACAATAGCGAACCATACATCCAGAATGAAAGCCACTACTAGCCTAAAACATAACGACTGGAGACCCAAACAATGCTGAACCCCCTAGCACCACCACAAAGTAGAAGCCCACAAGAATCCCTAACTTTTTCCCTCTTTTACATTCTTTTCTCAGACTCTCGTCAACCAAACATACACAAAACCCAGATTTTCCCACCGACAATGGAATTTCCGACTATACGAGCCCCAAACGGAAAGCATAACCTAAATCCAATACCTTCAGAAATTAAACGATTGAATTACCACAAAGAAATAACCTAGTTCCATTTACCTTGAGATTGCTACGTATTGTTTAAATCTGCACTAAGGTTCAGTGACGCAAGACTCGGAGTTCTCCGTCTCGGCCTGCTTCATTCCCGATAAAAGAAAAAGAAAGTGAAGGAGACCGCGAGAAGAGAGAGAAGAGAGCGTTGGTGATGTATGTCGGACCAATCAAAGACAGCCACGTTGACAATAAGTTGGACGTTGGAAACGACTCATGAAAAGGCTATCTGGACATAGGAACTTGGGCTAGCCCAAGCTTACCACAGTTGGGCTCAAACTAAGCCCGTGACAAAAAGCCTGTTAAGGTGTATGATCGTTCAAGCCGGTCATTCGACTCCGGCCCGTTTATTATAATCAACGGTTTTTTTGTTTATCAGAAAAAAGATATAAGAAAAACATAATAGAGCTCCATTTTCATCTGAAGGAAAATAGGAGAGAGAGGAACTCCCGGAGATGGCATCGACTGTGGTGAAGAACACGTTGAAGGCGATCAAGGAGAAAGGCCTGAAAAACTTCTTCAGAGAGCTCAAGGAAGAAGGCTTCTTGTACGTACCTTAATCTCCCTTAGTCTTGCTTTTTATAATCTCCGCAACAAGTATGCTTCCGTGTTTCAATGCCAACCATACTGTTTCTCTGTTTCTAATCTCGTTTTCTTCCATATGCGAAAGATCTGTGTTGTTCGTTTTTTTAATTTTTATCTTTTGCGCGACTGATGTGTTTCTGTTCCTGGGTGATTGAGACTGGAGAGTTCTTTTTTTTAATGTTTCGAGTTTTCGTTTGGGCTGTGAGAAATTAGGAGTAATCGAAAGAATTTGAGCTGTAATGGAAGCTGCTATGGTCGGGAATTCCAATAAATTTCTTTTTGCCTTTATTTTCTTAGCAAAAAATCGTTGAGCAAGTGAAAGGATATTTGGAAATCCTCGGGAAAGAGAATCAGATATTTTGTATATTGTACTACTAAGTGCCCCAAGCTCCTGAAAAAAAGGTTCCACAATTTTTTTTTTGTTCTTCCTGGTGCTTAGCATTTCATTTTCTCGAAGTTGAAATAATAGAAAGATGGTACTTTCTAATTTACTCTTTTCGGTCTGGTCGACTTTATGAGCAACTGAGTAGAGTCTTAACTTAATGGCCGTGATTATCTAATTTGTTGGTGGCTAGAGATATCACCTGTAAAATCAAACGAAGGTGATGATTAGTAAGTAGTTGTTACCTTGAAATATGTATTCCTTTTTCTGTCTTTATTATAAATTATTCTTTACTACATTAAGTTCGATTTGCCTTTTGGTTGCTTCTCATCTGTTCTTCTGGACTGACCTCTCTCCTTTCTTTAATCTTTTTCTTTACAGTGACGCCCTTTTGGATGGAAATCTTATGTAAGTCAAACTACATGTCTTGTAAACATTCCATGGACTAATTATGGGATTTAGCAGTAAACATGTTTACATAAACGAATATATTTGATATGCTTCTTTAATTTGACTTTTTCAATATTACTAGTATTATTACCTATATGCATAAGGTGCATTGGAGATTATCAATTGAATGTTCTTTGCATATAACTTACATTGATGTTATGTTTAAAGAAGTAAAACCATAAGAGGGAGGTGTTGTGGGTTGGTATAAAACTCCCATAAACAAACAGAATTTACTGTTTAAATGTAAAGTTGCAGGAAATTAAATATTGTGGCTTTGAAGGGGAGCAAAAATTGAGGCAGGGAAATTAGAGTCATTGTAGCGATGATTGCGTGTTTATGGGCCATGTTTAACAAGGAACCATTAGTGTCTGACTTTCCCCAGCACCCATAGTGCATTTGATGTAGTGGTTGGACATTTTCTGGACCTAAGATCAGTGACCTTTTTCTCTTTGTCATATGGATTAAGGCCCAGGGTCTTTGAATCTTTACTCATAAATCTAAGAATCTTGAAGCTTCTTTTTCCTTAGAAAAAAAGTGATTTTTTTCGAATTTCTGTATATGGTTTTGGCTTTCATCTATCATTCTCGGCCTCTAGATGCTGGCAGCTTGATAAGTTTTGGATTTAAGTGGTTCTTCCTGGAAACACAGTCCGATCAGCATGCTGAAATGGTTCTTCAGAGTTCAATATGATACGCAACTGCCTCTAGAACACTTCAGAATGATAAGAATATGATTGTGTACGATGAAAGGAAGGTGCCATATGAATGGTGCACCACTTTAACAAAGAAAGAGACGAAGTATGGGATCAGAAGAAGAGGACGAGGTGGAGGGAGTCAAATTAGTCAACTTTTCAATAAAAGAAAAAAATATGGTTAGAGGAAAGAGGTCTAGTGGGAGGAGCTTAGTCATCTTATAGAACTGCTCTATTAAGTATCCCAGGAGATATGCACAACTTTTTGCTTCATCCGAATTGGTCTCTGTGCCTTCCTTTATAGTTGTGACATACCTTGGTAATTTTGCCTTTATCCTTGTCACACAAATGATTGAAGCCTGAGAAAGCTTTATCAGTTGCTGCTTCTGCCCTCAAAACTTTACTTTCGTTTTTATATTGCCTACTTTTTTAATCTTCGTATTTCTAGCAATATAATTTATTGTAAACGTTCTGCATTGTAGGCAACTCTAATATGTTTTTGTTTGATTGATTCAGGCAAACCAAGATCCACAATATAGGGGCAAGGGTTGTGGGTGTTGATAAATTTGGTAACCGTTACTACGAGAATCTTGACGTTCAGTATGGTTAGTGGTTCTCTGTCTTTCAGCTAAATACATTCTCACTATTGCAATATCTTTTATCAATTTAGGAACTTTGATCATCTTGTAGTATTCTTATGTTTTCTGCACTGACTCTGACAGTTATAATTGAGGAATTTTCTCCTTGTTCATGGGGTTTCCGTTTCAGAAGCATCATCTACATATGCTTGAGTAGTTATTTGTTGCTTACGATTGTCCAATTGGATCATGCTTAGGTAGAGCGTTAGCTTCATGCTTCTGTTTTATGTGTGCATGTGTTTGTTGAGATTATCGCCATTAACTAGAGCTGATAGAGCACCCTAATCAAAAAACTGTGCCTCCTTTTATGCAAGCTTTTGAATGATACAATCATTTATTGCATGCAATTGTTTCTATTTTATTGCTTGATGCATATTCTACAGCTTATCATTTTTGGGGATTTTTGTAGGGCGACACAGGTGGGTAGAATATGCAGAGAAGAGTCGCTACAATGCTTCTCAGGTGCCACCAGAATGGCATGGTTGGCTCCATTACATAACTGATCACACTGGAGATGAGGCAAGTCTTTTTTCTTACTTTTTATAACCTTGTTTTCAAAAATAAAAAATAAAATAAAATAGTGCTTAACAGTCAATGCACTTGTTCAGCTTCTGATGCTGAAGCCAAAGAGGTATGGTATTGAGCACAAGGAAAACTTTTCTGGAGAGGGGGACGAGTTTATCTATCATTCCAAGGGACATGCTCTTAATCCCGGGCAGAGAAACTGGACCAGATATCAACCATGGCAACCCACCAAGCCCTAGGTCATTCCTTCAACCAAATCCCCAAAAAGATTTGGAAATCTTCTGGATATTCGTCTGTCATACTCATGAATAAGTGCCCTGTACTACTTTGAAGCCTTGAGATTTTTGCTCATGTTGCTTTAAGAAAAAGTGGCCCGTTAAACTCCATCTCCTGATTTATGGAATCTGTTGTGAAGTTTTGATCAGTATTATACTATCGTCATTTAGTTGCACACTGAACTGGAAAAGAACTGAACTGCTTGTGTATTAGTTGTGCTGGATACATAGTAATGAACAGTACAGTAGATGGGGTTGTGATCAAACCATGACTCATGCCTTCTAAAGGGATCGGAAAACCCATCTAGGCCTTCTTGGTAAGAAACAACTGATGGGTAGGATCTGAATGTGCTTCCAAAGTCCACAGATTTGTTTTTGTCCTCCTTCGATTAGCATGATCAGAGTAAAATCGTAGAAATGCATTCTAGCTGATAGTGATAGTAAAATCACAAAATCGTACTTACCTCCAGATAAATATTATATGACAGAGTATGTTATCTTACCCATAATGCATCTCAAAGGTTGTCATGGAATACAAAGCAAGGAAACCAAGATTATCCAATAATAAAAATTTTCAATTACTTACAACGATAAAGATTTAAAACTTATCACAAGTTAAAAAGGTCTTCCTGGTAAATTTTCGAAACAAATCACATATGAACAAAGACTAGGGCCCGGCCTTCTTTGGTATGTTCAAGACTGGCATAACCTGCGTACGTGGGCCGCGCAAATCCCACGAGTTCTGTTGTCTGATTATGGGATGACAAGCGGTTATAGGTGTAGGAAAAGTAGCTCAAAAAGGAGAACGAAAACCCATAGAAGGTTGCTCCAACGACAATTGCCTTCTAACTTTCAAAGCAATCTCGTCAGCGAGCAGTGTTCTGGTTCCTTAGAATGTAGATTGGAAAAGCCTGATTTCTATCCCTACCAAGGTTTAAGTTACTTTTGAATATATAAGAATGAAAGGAAAAATCTTTATTTTTCATGTCTTTGCCACAAGATACCCCACTAATTTGACTAAATCTATGATGCCAAATAAATTTTGGCTTTTCTTCTCGTCTTTTTCCGTATAAGTTGCTGGGGCTGTTCTTAATAATTGGTTCTCAATTTTTTTTATCTTGTATAGCACCTTCTGGAGAATGCTATCTGTGGTCTAAGTGATGGAACGCTTCTCCTTGGACTTTTAGAGTGAAAGTCTAAGTTGAAAGGACTTGAAGGATTATACCCACCACAAAGGTTTGCAGCTAGCTGGTGAAGTAACGCTGGTCGAAATGCATCAGTCCGTCGTATGTGATGTATGATGGGTTATTGGCATTGCTCTAGTGAGATCTCCAACCTTCTTGTCATCTCCCATAAGGAAATTGGATTTTATGATAAACACAAAAGAAAATCCTCATTCTCCACTTTTTTTATTATGCCTAAATGGATAATTCAACCGCAAAGTGGTTCTTTTAAAGCCGACCGTAAGAAATGTATACAATCTTATACATAAAATGACATTATATTTTGATACTAGTAAGTAGAATATCTATCTATACCATTTTAATATGCTTTTTTACACCAAACTTTGAGAAGCACATCTCATTGTGACTCAATTAGAGTAATAACCAAAGAAGTAGATGACCTTATACATAAATAATATATTAAACCAATAGATTGGTAGATGGAGATACTCCTTTATGGCATTTTCAACATATCACATTTATTTTACGAATATCAAAGTCATAAGTAATCAAGATATGGACAATGAGTATCATATTGTCGAGTAATATTATATTCATATTTATATGTCAATGAGTTTTACTAATTATTAAGTTGATTTTATGTTATATAATTAATTTTTTAACATAATATTAAAATTCATAATCCTTCTTAACTCTTTGGTTGACTTTTATTGATTAGGTTCAAATATTATTTACACATCATTCGACCATCATGATAAATGGATATGTTACAATGTGAACAATAATTCTAACATTAGTAAGAAATACGTTAGAATCCTTATTCAAATAATAATGAATTTTATCAACTCTTAAATTGACTTTTATCAATGCATATTATTTTAACATATATCATCTTAAATGTAGAAAAATACATCTCACATAGAATCACGATAGAGTACCATATTTTATGTTAGAAAGACTTGGACCAAGATTGCTTGTGAAATATTTATTTAGGAAGAACGTCCCCGTCTTACGTTTAAAGGAACCATATTATATTTAAGTTATCTACAGTGGAAGGAACATTAGAAGCCCACTTTCAATTGGATAAACTCAAATGAGACGGGACCGGTGGGTGCGTTAAAATAATGGCGTAGTTCTCGCAAAAAGCAATTCCAAAAAAAATTTGCCATAATTTGTCGGATGAGCTTCATACACGTGATGGGAATGTCCACGGCAAATTGGATTGCGGGAAAAATTATCCGTCTCTAACGAACGGTCCGAGGAATATAAATTCCGATCTGCATAAGTATCAATTTTTGATCGAAAAAGTCTTCGTTGATGTTGCCATCCAACGGAACTTCCTCAGCAAGCATCCCCTCCTGCTAACCGCCGTTCTGTTCCCTCCAATTGCGTTTCATACTTTTCCTACCTACCGATCATACTGCATCTTCCGCTGTTTGTTTAAGGCTTCATTTCTGGTTATTTTGTTATCTCATTGCATATCTTGGTTGCGTGATTTGGTTTCGAACTCCGGGGCGGAGATAAATGGCGTCTGATCCTGAGCGGCCCGTACTGTCCTCTATCGGAAAGGTCTTCCGCTACCTTGGCCAATTTTCTCTCGCTTTTTGGGTTTAAGTGTATGCGAAAAATAGTGTGTGAGAGAATTTTGAAGTTTTATGGACTGGAGAATGGGGGAGGAACGACTTAATGTTGAATTTGTGGAAAATATCTTGCGGAAAAGAAATCAGAATGAAAATTTCAGATATTATACACTATTTAGTGTTTTAAGGCTGAATTTTTGAACAAGTGATTGTCGTTGTGCTGTTTATTAGGTAGGGAAGTCTTCGGGAGGCGAGATAGCCAGAGCAGAGGAGCCTCTTCTAAATGGTCTTCACGGTTCTGAAAACTACTCAGTTCTCGCTGCGATCCTACCGTGAGTATTCATTCAACTTGTGTTCTAAAATTTTGCCACAGAAGTTCCTCAGGCTTTGCATGCCAAAGCTGTTATCCTATAGGCTTCGTGCTATGGATATTTGAACCATTACTTGGGACAAGTTAAAGTTCTGGCCCTCCTTGTAGTATTTAGCAATAAAGCAGGGGGAAAATAGCCAAATGGCGGAGTTGTAAAAAAAAAAGAGAAAAAAGGAAATTATCTGCAGTGTCTGATTACAAAAATTTCAGCAACATAGGGTATGAGGAAATTTACCTATCTAATATAGTAAATTGCAAAGCCAAATCATGCAATATCCAAAAAGCATCAATGTAAATGTTCTGGAACTGCTTTCTGAAGGATCATTTGCGTCCGGTAGTTCTCTTTCAAACTTCATGGCTTATAGATATAAGTACATACATAATGAAAATTTCGAGTTATAAAGCTCGTTCGGAAAGCGCTTGTCAGATTTCCTGCCAAAATCTGTCAATTGCAGGTCTTGCTTAGTAAATAAATTTCTCTCTGCTACAGTCAGTTTTTTTTTTGGTTTTTTGGTACCTTTTAATATATTGGTATGTTATCGACAAGTTTCAGCATTAGTTTTGTGATGATTGAGAGAATCCAGATAGCAAGTGTTATTTGTGGTATAATCTTGGTGCAACAAATTTTTCTCCACTTCTTCGTTTAGTCACTTGTGAAGGAAATAGTTAAATCAATTTTGAACTCAGCTCAACCCTGACTTGACCTGCCAGCTGGGTGGCACCTTATTGGTTATTCATGCCCACTAATACCAAATGGCCAACTGATCATGTGATTTTTCTTCAAATGAAACTGTTTCTACCTAAATACTTCTGCCATAATTTTAAGATATGTCTGGATTTTTTCAGATTTCTCTTCCCGGCACTGGGAGGACTACTATATGGCTACGACATTGGTGCCACATCTTGTGCTACAATTTCTATAGAGGTATGATTTCGACAGACTATGAACTCAGCAGCATTATCCTTCAGGTTGCCTAATCTGGTCTCTTTTTTTTAATAAAAAATTCTCAGTTATCTTAATAGCCAAAACACAAAGGTCCATGTTCCTTGCTCTAAGAAATGACTCAGTGCCACTTATATACTTTTATTCATCCTTTTTATGATTCAAAACAAATTGATGATTTTTTTCGGCCGAATAAATAAGGTAGTTATCACATTCTTCTTTGTTTTTCTTAATAGCCTATCTTTTCTTGCAGTCAGCTACATTAAGTGGAATATCATGGTACGACTTATCTTCAGTGGAGATTGGTCTTATAGTGAGTTCACAACTGAATCTCCCTCTCGTAGTTCTGTTTTTGTGGGTTGAGACAAGAAGCTCTTGATGGGGAAAAATAATGACACTCTTGCTTTTGTTTTTAATTTCATTGGTGCCGCATTTTGTAGACCAGTGGCTCATTATATGGTGCCTTGATTGGCTCTATCTTGGCCTTCAATGTTGCTGACTTCCTAGGTCAGTTCCTCTATCAAACTCTTGCCTAATATTTGATGTATATGACATTTGCCACGCCTTGACGAAGCTAAATGGTGAATTTGAACCGCAGGTAGGAGAAGAGAGTTGATTGCAGCTGCTTTACTGTATTTGGTTGGAGCTCTTATAACTGCGTTAGCACCTGACTTGGCTATTATGGTCATTGGGCGCTTTGTTTTTGGCATAGGAATTGGACTGGTAATATTTATCATGCTCTTTTAACCTACATACTGGTGTATATGGACTCACAAACACACATGCATATATGTGCTACATACGCAACAAAGAAATTTATTTCTTTTGTTACCGCTTTAATGTTAACAGAATGATATACACCCATGTAAGCCCTCTCATACACAGATTGATATGCAGATGCATGTATTTTTCTTGAGTACTTTGTATAGTTATATGTCTAACTAGGCATATGTAATGAAATGTTAAATCCATTGGTTACATGAAATATTTCATCTGAAATGTGTTGATTATGTTTTTGCCTTTTCACTTTAAAGTGCACAGGGAGTTTTTGTTATGGAATAGTTAAGGCAGAGAAGAGATTTATGAATAGGAGAGTAACTAGGAAAAGCAAACATTCATGATATGAGTTTGATACATTATTGAAGATATAGAGATCCAAACATGTGGTGTTTTGTCTTTTATTCATTTATTTTAATGTGAGCCATAATGTTCTGTTTCTTCACTTCTAGGCAATGCATGCAGCTCCCATGTACATTGCTGAGACAGCTCCAAGTCAGATCCGGGGTCGACTAATCTCTTTGAAAGAGTTCTTTATAGTTCTTGGGATGGTCGTAAGTGCTTCAACTTTTATTTGAGGACTTTGAAGTTGATTTTGGGGATTCAAATGCATGAAGTGAAGCCAATAAGAGCCATCTTGGATTTGCTATTCTCTTTCCTGCTTATGCAACGAAATATTATCAATATATTTAGTTAGATTACCTGATTATAGTCTGAAATGTTGAGCAATTGCAATCTTCTGCAGGCAGGTTATGGAGTTGGTAGCCTTTTAGTTGACATAGTGGCAGGTTGGCGCTACATGTATGGAGCTAGTACTCCTTTGGCAGTGATTATGGGAATTGGAATGTGTTGGCTGCCAGCATCACCTAGATGGCTGCTTTTGCGTGCCATTCAGAGAAAAGGCGACATGCAGGAACTGAGAGAGACTGCAACACATTGCCTGTGCCGGCTCAGGGGCCCAGCTTTTGGTGACTCTGCTCCAGAACAAGTAAATGAGATACTGACCGAGCTTTCATATGTAGGCGAACAAAAAGAAGTTAGTCTAGGGGAAATGTTCCAAGGAAAATGCTTGAAAGCCCTCACAATTGGTGCGGGATTAGTCTTGTTTCAACAGGTATTTTAATTAGTTAGAATAATGGATGAGAAGTAAAGGCAAATTACACAAGCTGATATGCAACACTAATATAACTTTGATGGCAGATCACTGGGCAACCGAGTGTGCTATACTATGCTGCCTCTATCCTTCAGGTACCTTTTTGATCTAGATATAGGGTCTAATTATATAATGATAGCCCCTGTGCTTTTCGCCGGGTCAGTGTACTTACATCTGGACCCAATATTTGTGTAGAGTGCGGGATTTTCTGCAGCATCTGATGCCACACGGGTCTCAATTTTACTTGGTTTATTGAAGGTAAAAATATCTTTACCCATTAGTAATTGGATTAATCCTAGATATTAAGATTTAGGAAGTATTCATTATCCTTAGGCATTTCATAACATTTGAAATTGAGTCTCCAGTCAATCCAGATATATTTAGGATAAAATACTTCAACCTCCCCTGAACTATACAAAAAATACTTGGAACTCCCTTATATTTCTACGAGATGCTCAGACCTCCCAGTTGATTTATGTTTGGATACATTTTGGCCTGAATTATCACTGATATTGAGAAAAATTGTTGACACCACTGTTAAGATAATGTGAAATGACTAAATTCTTGCAAATGCCTTGTTCGATTTACCTTAAATCCTTTCTTTTATACACATACCCTCTATCCCCATTTGTTGCGTTATATTTCAGTTCTTTTGTCTAAAACAAAGTACAGTACCTTATTTTTGTTGGAAAATATAAAAAAGAAAAGGGCAGGATATTGCTACTGATGGAATCCTTTAACATGAACTCATTTTTACAAAATGCAAAAGAGGTCCTCAAATTTGAACCCAAAACCATGAGGCGATGGAGCATCAAATGTGTATTTTATGGTTTCAGAACATTTATAGCTGGTAGAAGTCTCTCTACATTTGGGCAAACGTTTTGTTGCTAATCATAAGTCCTTGAGGTATTCCATATGACACAAACGGGGGCTAAGCTGAATTTTTGCTTCCCATATATAAAGCCAGGACGTGTTTCACTTGTACTTATCCAGAGAAAAAGGATATCCTTGGTATGGTTTTGTAGTAGTTGTTATACCTGAGCTCATACATTGGTTCATGGAGTAACATTGTTTTGCTTAATATTGACTGTCATGCATGTGCAATAATCTATGTTTCAAATGCGACAATTTTTCAATGCATAAAAGGTGTAATATTGTTAATTGTTTTCTCTGAAATAAACTATGGGATGCACTTCTTAGCACCTGTATACGACAGAAGTAGGTGGTTTATTCAGAGTCTCATGCAATTCCTGGTGCTCTTAAAGTTTGTTTATATTGTTTGTCCTTGAAATTAATCTTAAAATAATGATGGTTGTTAATATATGTTTTTCTTACAGCATATGTTAATTTTCCCTTGCTCTCTTCTGAACGGATATCATGTTTAGAGAGAGGGAGAGACTCCTTTTCTCTCCCCACACCCACAACCACCTCACCCACTCAGTACCCAAGGAAAAAATAAATAAAAAACCCAACTTACATGGCATAATCTTGTTATCAAGTAAGTTGGAAATTTACAACAATGTTTCTTCTGTTTTGTTGTAGTTGATCATGACTGGAGTAGCTGTTCTTGTTGTTGATAGACTTGGGAGGAGACCTTTATTGCTTGGAGGTATTTCTGGGATGGTAAGTCCCTACATTCTTTTATGAGTGTTTGGTTGGTTGATTTTCCAATCTAAAATATTGAAATGAGTGAGGCATCTGTCATATTTGATTCTTGTTTCAACTTGTGCCTTTACCAAAAGTAGGTTCTTTTTATTTTTCTTTGAAGTAGAAAATAGTGGAATAATTAAAGCATGTGAGTTCTAATCATCTGAAAAGATAGGTTTCTGAGCGATTTGTTCAAAATTATAACTGAAATGTACTTTGTGTGACAGGTTATCTCTTTATTTCTTCTGGGCTCATATTATCTTTTCCTTGATGATGTACCTACTGTGGCTGTTGTTGCTCTGCTACTGTATGTTGGGTGTTACCAGGTAATTAGAGATATTATTCTCATTCCTTACTGAAGTTTTTGTCTCAGATCTTTACCCTTTTGGTATGAGAAAATATTTTTAAACTTTAATAGGCCAATACATCTGCTTATGTAGACATGTTGGTGAAATTGAGATATTGAATAGGAGCTCATTTTTTTATAGTGTCTGTGTTACGGGCTTATGGGGGCCCGTGGCATACTAGGCTTATGGGGGCCTAGTGGGGGATGATGCTTAAGGGGTTTACGAGCGCCACGCCAATGGGCAGTTCTGCCTTTTGGCTTAGTGGTTTGCTCGTAACAACTTGGTATCAGAGCCACACCCACGTCCCGCGTTTGATTTCCAGAAGGGGCGACTTGGAAGGGGGCGACCTGGTGGGGTGACCAGAGTGGGCTGCGGCTCTGTGGGCCGTCGGGGGCCGGGTCGTGGAGCGTGGTGGAGTTGTTACGGGCTTATGGGGGCCCGTGGCATACTAGGCTTATGGGGGCCTAGTGGGGGATGATGCTTAAGGGGTTTACGAGCGCCACGCCAATGGGCAGTTCTGCCTTTTGGTTTAGTGGTTTGCTCGTAACAGTCTGCTAAAAGAAGTTAGTAGCGTAAACCTTGCTGTTGTGCATTTGTGGGATTACACATCGAGTTCTCCTGTATTAAGCAAATTAGTGTTCAATAATAGACTTCTGATAATGTGCTGCCTTGTGTGACAGATCTGATTTTGCTTTCATGTAGACAAGTGCCAAACGTGCAAATATTAAATGTAAAAATGAAGAATATGTAAATATCAATTCTGTAGTGTTTGATTAGAATCACGATTATCTTTAGTTTGATTGACACGTATCTCAATATGATTGAGGACAACTTTGCCCCCATATGTTAATATTATGCAGCTATAGTGATTGATTTAGAAAATGGAATGCTTAGATTACGTTATCTTGTTGAGTACTTGGATGATGCTGTTTGGACCTTAGAACCTAGTAGATCAAAATTTTCTTTAGAACCAAGATACTAAAGGTTATGTAGTAAAACTGGAGCAGTATAAACTTGGATATCCTTGTACATACAGCAAGTACACAAGCCCAAGGTTCAAAAGATGCATTAGTTCTTTTCCTTTTGGAGGTTTTTCGAATTGGTTCAATGAATTCAACTTACTGCATTCAACAGCTTTGAGCATTTATATGTTATATTAAAGCATCAAAGATGATAAAAATTCCAAATCTATTTGCCATGATTATCGTGATTTTAGAGTTAATGCACCAAATGGTGATCTTTTAGGCCACTTGAGCGAATTAGTATAGGTCTAAATTGAATTTCCGCCTTGCACATCAACAATTTAGTCAACTTTTGTCAAGAAAGTGCCAGTAAAATATCAACTTGGATATTTGAACAAGGATGCTATCTCTCTGAAGAGCTGAAACACACAAAATGTAGTTGCGTCTTTCTCTATTATGGTTATCCACATGGTTTAAACCTTCTGGTGAATGATTAATCATTGCAGAGAGATATGTTCCTTCAGTCATCTAGAACGTAGTACCAATGTTGAGAAGCTTTGGATCATAAACATGGTCAATAGGAGTTCAACATGACTTAGGTGGTAGCCATTGACTTTTGGCTCATGTTAACTGCCTGGTTCCTCTGTTTTTCTATTGTACTTCCTGGGGCTGATTCATGCAATTCGGATGTACTAGCACAATTTTTCTTGAGAAACTGATCGGTGGAGTGGGGAGGGTGTTCTTGTTTTATAAAAACAAGATGATTTTATAACTTGTATGATAGAAATAATTTTATCTGTTTAGCAGAAGTTTCTGTATATTTTGTGGGCTTATTAAAGAAAACTTTTTTTGGCCAAGTTTGAAACTTTTTATTTAAACTATCTTAAAACATCCAATTTTTAACTTATTCTATTCAATTGGTTCGGCAGTTTTATTTCAAATATGTTTTATTTTGTACCCCTAAGAGTATGACTCTTGAAATTGATTTTGCAGCTATCTTTTGGTCCTATTGGTTGGCTAATGATTTCAGAGATTTTCCCTTTACGCATGAGAGGACGAGGACTCAGTATTGCAGTGCTTGTGAATTTTGGAGCAAATGCACTGGTGACATTTGCGTTCTCCCCTCTAAAGGTGCCAACCTCTTTCAATAGTTTTTTTATATGCTTATGTTATTTCCTTCACATTTCTCGAGTTAAGATTGTCTATCATATTCGTGCCGTCAATAGTAATAAAGTCATCAAGATCAACGCATGATTCATCCTGTAGATTTCACTTTTCCATGTGATACTTAGGCATTTGATTAAGAATGTGGTCGTTTTTCTTATGGTTTAGGCTGTTTATCCCATGGCATCAAGTTAAAATGAAAGGCATCGTAGATCGTGGAAATTGAATGCGTTATCTCCCTTTAAGAATCCTGCTCTTTTACTAAAAAACGAAGCACAAAGCATACACACACAATCACGTAATTCAAACATGCGCATGCGCATTTCCCTTCTATATTTGCATGATCATCAGGAAAATTCTCACCATTGCTTTTGATTTGATCACAGGCGTTGCTGGGAGCTGGAGTTTTGTTCTATATATTTGGGGCAATTGCTGTGGGATCCCTTTTCTTCACATTCTTTGTGATTCCGGAGACAAAGGGACTTACTCTTGAGGAAATCGAAGCCAAATGCCTATAGGATGTCTTTGGGTTAAGACCTTCTTGTAGCTGAGGTTTTAGCTTAGATATTGGGTTAAGACATCTCTATGCATTTTTATTATTAGGTAAAAGGAGATGAGGTGACTTGAACCTGGAACCTTAAGATCTTTCACCAATAGCCTTACTATTAAGTTATTGATCCAGGTTCTTCTATGCAATTTCATCCCTGCAGAAACTGTATGTTGTATGCAATCGAGTTGTGACTCAAGGTGGTGCTTCGGTTCTGTTCCTACTGGTGCAGTACATTACAACATCTTCATCTTTATTGTTTTATCACAGAAATATGGATTACTGATTTTTCTGTTTCCCACCATGTACGCATGCTGTAACTTTATATTGTAAGTCTTGTATTTAAATACACCCATGTATTTCTTTTTCAGAGAAATAATATACTCTTTTCGTTGCTTTTTTATTAGAAAATGAGGCAATGACAAGATTTATGGTAAAAGACACTTGCCAATCCACTTGTTCACAGATTATGTTTTGTACCATCAAAGTCTTTTAAAGCTGCACTTGTTTGGATGTAACGTTACGTTTGTTTGTCTAACATAGTCCAATGCTAGGCCGTTACTTTTAGGACTTAAGTCTTGAATTGGACATTCAATACTCCTAAACCCTTTTTTTAACTTAAAAAAAAAAGCTTATTTTTTGAAAAAGATTTCTTGATCGAGAATACTTCCAAGAATATTAAGTTTTTGTGTTTGTTTGACACTTATAAAGTGCTCGTAGAAGCTTTTTTTTTTTTTTTTGTTCATTATAAGATAAAGGAACTAAAAAAATTACATTGATTTTTCATGAGAAAAAAATAACAAAAATCTAGACTAATATGATCTTGTAAATGTTTTTAAACAAGGATTTAGTGTTTTATTAACACATAATCATTTTCAGTGATTCAAAAAGTATACGTGCTTAAGATGCTCAAATAGGAAAGTTGAGAGATTATTTAATTTTTTTAGGAGGCTTAATGTCACATCTCAAGAAAAGGATTCTCGTGAAGATTTATATTAGATCAAGAAGGTAAGTGAAAGTTTTTTGTTAGATAAGTGGGTTTGGCCACTTTTATTAATTAAGTTGACTTTTTCAAATGAAATTCATACATGATATTAAGTCATATTTTGTTTAAAATGTTTTATATCCACAAAGTTGAAACAAACGTAGCGCAAGTAAATATCATTTACTTCAGTAAAAAGATATTGAGCCTATCCACGTTTTTTTTAAAAAATAAAGAAAGGAAATAAAACTTAATTACTATTCTCTTGATGCATTGCAGATTTTTTTCTGAAAATAAAATAATAAATTTAAAAATCGAACCATAAGAGGAGAAATTGGTTATTCTTCTTCTTCTTTGTTTTTTTTTTTTGAAAAGTTAAAAGAGTTTTATCCAAATTGGATAAATGCGTAAAATATGGGCTGAGCCACAGATGAGGCCCACTACCCGAACCCGAGCCGGGGCGTGAGCTCCGACCCGTGCATGAACAAGAGTAACCCTAGAGATTACAGCGAACGAAGAGGTACATACAGAACAAGTTGGGGTTTTAGCAGTGAGAATTTCAGAAAGATGGCGAAGTTCAACGTCGTGCAGAAGAGGAAGAGAGCTCAAACAGCAGAGAGGAAGAGAGCAATTCATGGAGATCCTACGACGGGTAAACTCAAGATCAAGCCCCAGCCCCTCGCTATCTCTGGCAAACGCAAGCGCAAGCTCTTGAAAAAATGGCGCAGGGTACAGCTTCTTCCTTTCTCTTTCGCATAGTTGTATGTGAAGCTTGAGTTCTAGTGAAGAGGCCCAGTACTTGTAATTTGTGGTTTAATTAATGCTGTACTTGTTCCCCCGTTTACATTAACGTTTTGCGTTTTCTTTTGAAATACAGGAGCAGAAGGAGGCTATGGAGAAGGGTCTGGTGAGCATGGAAGATGTAGAAATGGCGGCAGCTGAAGGTAACTCCGATGCATCGTTAGATGCGCACTGTACACATTATGTTCTTTGAAACTTGCTGTATGTTATCCTCGTTTGTTATGTTTCTAAATTTTTTGTCGATATTATAGTCTGTCAACTGTCAAGGTTAAATATTTTGAACGGCTTTTGGATATGATTCTGAAGAAAACTGCCAAAAATGAGAAGGTGCATTTTTGAAGCGAGAGATTTTAATGTTTCACCACGAATTTTTCAAAAAATGAAGTCTCAAACGCATCCTATCATGGCTGTTTGGCTATTCAGGGTGGCTGTGGTCGTTGAGTTTGGTATCCAGTACAATGAACCATGGCCAAACTCCCCCATACTGGTGGACAGCGAGGTTATGAATTTTAGACCTATTGAGTGCCGTACCAGTGACAATAATGCCTGCATGGATGCTGTACTACCTCTGTTAAAACTGAAAGGGGAATTGGACATTGAGTTGTGTGAGAAATGGTCCTTTTTGATCAAATCGCGTCTCTGCTTCCAACAAGCAAGGGCTGGAGGATCAATCTATTGGTTTAGTATCATGGACGTGCTTAAGTTTGCACTTATCTATAAAAGGAAAATACTTTTGTGAAGGTAACTTCATTTGAAAGATCTGTCATGTAAACACTGGGGTATTTCGTTGGACCTCTCCTTGCAAAGGAGAACAGGGGTGGCAGGAGTTTGGGAATTGTGTGTGGAGAATGGTTATAGTTGGTGAGTGTTTTAGCCAGCACAAGATGTTTTCACATATTTGTTAAACCCCTATTTGGGGTTCCAATAATCACGAGAACTAAGATGATTGAGGGTGGTGGGAGGTTGGGTTGTGAGACATAACCCTAAATCTATGTATTGGGGTAATTATGTACTGTACGTCCTGTGGTTATCTGTGAGTTTGTGTTTCTGAATTGTGGAAGTAAATATTGTCTTGAGATTGCCTAAGTGGGTGACAAAAATTGACTTGATCTAGTGAAGTTAAAAGGTTTGGCAATTGGGTGGAGAGTTCTTGTAATTCTTTCTTTTCTGGAATTTCCTCCCTGTGCCTAAACTAAACTGTGGAATTGCAAATTTTGGTTCCAATCCTACCATATGAATACTGGAATTATATCGTTAGACTCTACCACAATTGAAATTCATGCCTGTGGTTATTTCAAGGCCAACTGATGACTCGTAAGGACTTACCATTAGCAGTATGCATTGGTGTTTGGATTGCATGTGGTCATTTTTCTTTCTTTCTTTCTTCGCTTTAGTTATATTGATGACCAGAGACCAACGCCACACATGGTTAGGGCAGACGTTTTGGGAGACATAGCAAGATTGCCTTTTGTGGGCTTGAGATAATATGTTGTGGTCACTAAATCTGCGTAGTGTTCAGTGATGAAATCAAATTGTTCTGAGTTTACTTCTGAAACCAGGCACATCTCAAGACGCCAACAAAACACCAACAGCACTTCACATGAAGAAGAGTCTGAAGCTTAAACAACTAAAGCGCAGGAGTAAGTTCTTCTCGTATAGACCTTTGTCCTGACTACGTTATCAAGTTATTGCTATTTCTTTGTTTTGAAGCCGACCATTTTGTGTAAATTCTCCACTCAAAGCATGTACATGAATGACAGGTAAGAACAAAAGAAAATCTTCAAAGCCAGCTGCTGAAGGTTCTACAGATGCCATGGTGGAGTAAAAATGATGTGTAACTCGATCCTCGGTACTATTTCTGAATGTAATTAGTACCTTAGTCAGTAACATGATGATGCACTTTTTAGTTTCTCCTGTTATTTGATCCACATTTTTACACAAGTAAAAAGAGAACACTTAAGACAACTTAGGCACCGAAGGCGGCTAGACTTATGGTAAATCCCGTGTAGTCGCGTTGAATATATTTGGTTCATTTGGTGCTGGTTCGGATATGCATGGCTGATTTTTCGCATACCAGCACAGTGAACAGAAAATTTTCTTCTTTTCTTCCCTCTTTTTTTTTTCTTGAATTCTAATTCATTGTACTTCTGAAAGTCTAAAGGTGAAGCACAAGCTTCTTTCAGTATTGTATTGATCTTTGCTTAGTGCACCAAATTAGATAATAGATAGCAGAAGCTAAATGAAGCATTTTATTCTACTTACAGTTATTCAAGTCAAATATTTCCAAGACTTGATTCTTCATCAAGCCAAACAGAACACAAGCACAGCCCTTTTCCTTTTATCACGCATGAAGTTCGTAATGATAGAAATCTTCCTTATTTGGGTCTTCAGAACAGCTGTACTTGGTTACAGTTAATTTTTCAATCTTTTTTCCTCACGACAAGAACAGGGCACTTGGCATTATGAACACAGTAATTGCTGACGCTTCCAAGGAAAGCCCTGTTTTAACAAACTTCCATCAGCATCTCTAGTTTGAATAATAACCTGTCTTCTTTAGCACAGCCAAGGCAACATATGCATACATGCAGAAAATGGACAGTTTACGTACTAAAAGTATTATTAAGAAAAAAATAATTATGATCAGAACGTGACAACTATAAGCTTGAAGCAATGTTATCACACTAAAGATCATAATAAGATGTGTGTACTAGTTGTAAAATAAGGCATGGCCAAGTGAGATTGGCTTCTCTAACCTCTTTATTGCTCCGCGACCATGGCTGCCCAATACAAGTAATTGAATGTCAAGTTTCTCCACCGCTTCACATACTGCTTCTTTGGGATCCCCAGCTTCTGCAACGGTCCCTGCAGCAATCTGTAGAAAGGTAAGAAGAAGACTTTATACTCCATTAGAGATGTTAAATTCCATTATATGAAAGCTCTCCTAGATCCATCCACATTGGAAAAAAGATCATAAATTTATTGGACTGTACGGAAATACCCCGCGCTGGGAGCAAATCTCCTTAGCTTTCTCCAACAAAGCTGAGGCCGCCCTGTTCTGATTTGCTTGGATGGAATCCATTAACTCTGGAGCTGTAAACAGCAAAAGAAAAAGGGGTGATCTAGAAAGAAACCCTTCGTTTGATCGGTGATTAACTATGGAAAGGGGATTGATAAACAGTGTATGAACAGAGAAACATACGGGCGACGCCGAGAGTGGAGACGTAAGCGTAACTGAGATCAACAAGGGGCTTCACAGTGAAGATGATCACCTCGGACTTGGCGAGGGTTTCGTGGAGGTTATCGAGGGCCCAGATTAGGGCGTAGTGGCTACAGTCGCTCTCGTCTATGGCCACCATCACCTTCTTCTTCTTCTGCTCGGTGCTGCCGTCCGCCATTACTTCTCTCTCTGTCTTTCTCTGTCTCTCTCTCTCACAGTGATCGATTTGTGTCTCCGCTGTGTTCGATTCTTATGTGGGTCACCTCCTGCTCTTGAGTTTATCCGATCATGCACGTGCTAACGCCCAGTCAAACCAAACACCAGCCCACGGGATTCCACGCGTTGTTCCGCAGTTTCATCCACGGAGATTCAGTGACAAGGACAGGTTCGGGGAAACCTCTCTCATATTCCGGAGCGTCGGCGAGGCGTGTCTGCTTCCTATGGGATGTCGGCTGGCGTGCGTAACATTTCTACGTTAAGTTACTCCTGCTGATACAGCTCCAGCAAAGCCGTGCACGCCTTGCAGGAAATTTTCAAAAATTTCTCCGTTCTTGTTTGGCTCGGAAGAAAATATTAGATTGAGATATTAAGATATTGACAAAGGTTTAATATCCCATAATTCTAAACTCCCTTTACCCAACTAAAAAAAAAAAAATCAACAATTGATGACTACAAGTAATGAAGTGTCACCTATGACCCTGAACTTTAATATTGATTAGAAATATTTACCCGTCCATAGAATAATTATTATTTCAATGCAAATTAACTAACACGATTGATTTATGACCTAATTCTTTTGTTCCGTTCCTTAAGTCACCAAGTAATGTGGCAGATAATGCAACAAAATGAGCTGAACTTCCTTTGGAGGCAAAAGGGCTTGATCAAATTCCTGAGATTTCAAGGGTTCCACTCTTTCATATAGTTGTATTTGCATCAGATAGACAAATAAGCTGAACAAGTATGATGAATTATCATATGCCAAGGAATATTTCTTCTTCAATCTGAAAGCTTTCCTAAATGATAGTGTAATTCATTGCCAGAACCTGGTTTCCTCCATTTTCTTTCTCAAGGGAAAAGCAAGTGCAAAGAGGGATATGAGCTAGCTACACTAATGGTCCTCAGCCACAAAATCAGCTCCGTTGATTTCTCTTTGCTGTTGGGGATCTTCATGGCGGATAAACTGGACAAATTTAGACCTCACTTCTGGTGGAACACGGACAGGACGGTAGTTCTTGTCAAGCCAAACTACTGTGGCTTTCGCTTCCAGAATAGGCTGCACGAAATGTTATCAAAGTTAATGGGCAACTATCCTTTGGATGCTAAAGAAAACTGATGTCAAATCACAAACCTCTTGGTTTGGCAGTTTGAAGATGTAATGATCAAAGTATACCCGGGCAGCTGAGGAGCCAGAGATCCTCACCTTTACTACAAATCTGTCCCCACCCTAAATGTCACGAAAAATGTAAAGAATAGATCCATTGATATTGATAGGGAGGAAAAGCTTTAGCAATGAAGGACCAAACAACAATCCTACCGATCAGTAAATGCAGCATTCCAAATAAAAGGAACTACTTTCCCACCTCAAAAAGTAACAACTGTTTTGTTTTTTGTTTTTTTTTTTTTTTCGTTTTTCACTTTGAAAACAGCAGCTTTAGACTGCTTTCAAAAAGGAAATATAAAATTGTAGAAACACCATCCATCACGAATATCAAGCAAATTAGAAGTTTAAGGCTATTAGAAACCATTCTTGTTTGCAAAGAACATCCTAAGCTAATACTCCACTTGGTTGATATCTAGAGCTGTATTACACTCTTAACACACTTCAGAATAGACGAAGCTAGTAGTATCGCATAAATTTACAGAATAAGAATAAAGCAGACAGATAAAAAGTTCAGTGTGCTTTGAAGATCAAAGACATACTCTTAGAGGTGCAAGGAATTTGAGTGATAGTTCCGACAGTGCTAATGCTTCACCAGTGCGCACAACTGCATCAATGCTGGCACCAATCCTTTCGATAAATTCAAAACGAGCTGATAATATCGGGGCAATTCATCAACTGTTAGTGAGTGTGTTGATGGTAGGCCTAGAAGCAAGTGATGATACAACCAAAGATAAAGAAGAAAGATCCAGTTTTTCCAGAGTCAATAACATCCTCATAATTTTATAATTGCTGTTGTTGGCTATAATTGTAGGCTCTATGTTTTTTTCATTAAGAAATGAATCTTCCTTAGTATATGGGGTTTTATGCGTAAGTTTTAGGCAAATCTAATACCGTTTACTAATCAAGCTATGAATTCCAGTCTTATAAGGAAGAATTTACAATGAAGAATCTATTCAAGATTGTCACGGCAGTCATATTCAGGGAGTGCTTTCCTCTATGGAAGGTCCTGTATGCCAAGACTTCTTTCTTCTCTTCTTGCCTTGCTCTGTGGTACATTTCACAGGTTGAAAATTATTCCCTTTTGCAATCTTTCTATCTTAAATCCTCAAACATTTTCTTGACTATTTTGACTCCTTTAACTTGTCATTTGCGCCACTAATTCCTTAGATGAAACTTAAAGGGATAGTTCCACAATCCCTATTCCCTACCCTTAGATCCAACATTAAGGCAAATTCCCACCATAAAACCCACATGACAAATTCTAAAACTTTTCCCCGCGTCATCCACTTCATTCACATACACTGGGAAGAACACTGTCAAGCCAACTTCCGACAATCATTCCTTGAGAAAGCTCATCTAGAATCAACAAGATTCTATGGATCAGTAATATCAGATCCATTTAATTGAGCCAAATATGAATGTCATAAAAATAATTACACATCTTGGCAAGGATTGTGCTTGCACTCTTTCTGGTAAACGTAGAACATATACGTGAAAATTTTTATGAGGGTTTCGTCAATATTGTTACTCATTATGCATTCATATTCATATTCACTTTCATGCATGGCAATCTCTACTTTCTTAAAATCACAAAAGGGCAGTGATAGCTGCAAGACTCCTTAATAATTTCATTCTTTTATGAATTTTTCATTCATGATCCGTACAACCTGCTGTCCATCCCTCGTCAGTTCCACGAAACTTTCACATAATTACTTCGGAACAAAATCAAGCAGCCAAAATTGCTCACATTTTAACAGAGATTCACACAAATAGGCTCACCAAATTGACAGTAACTTGCATAGACAGCATTGTTGACTACTCCATACTGATCCAGCTCGTAATCACGAACTTTCAGCTCAACATTAAGGAACCCACTCGTTCTGCAAATGTTTCAAGTCCTTTATAAATGCTACTAGAAAGCTCCAATTAAACCCAGCAAAAACAGGCAGAGAGAGAGAGAGTGAACTGAAAGTACCCTTTTCCACCTTTGAGATCCAAAAATGGGATTGTGGTGAAGCATCTCAAGGCCGACACTGACCGGACGCGTGGCCTACAGAACGGCTGGGTCGGGGGAAAAGCTGATATTGGACGCCGGAGATGGAGCGACGTAGGCTTAACATACGTCGGGGAAAGTGCCGGCACCAAGGCGTGGGACACTGATGGAGCGTGCAATTGTGCCATGCCTGGCCGGGCGGAGGAGGCGGAGAATTGGGGAAGGTGGTGCCGATTTATTGGCGTTGTAATTCATGCAACCGTCTTTAACGACTCTGCACCTACTCTGGCTGCTCCCTTTCGTACTGCCCTGTTTCAGGCCCATAAGCCCGTTCATGGGCCCGAGTATGGGCTTGAGATCCTAAAAGGTATTCGATTTTGTTCTCAACTGGATCTTAATCTTAGATGTACAGACTTGAGCCATATTTGTTATCGAAGAAAAATAAGTGACACCTTGATGCAGATGAGAGTGAAACGTTGTTGCTAAAACCATTGAAGAACAAGGCAGGCACAGAGTTTTTTTTGCTTAATTTCATGAGAAGAAGAAAAGATGGATATAAATTTTTGTAATAACAATACTTGTAATGTACCTTATAAATTTAAATAACATCTTTCTTTAATAAGACATTTTGAAAAAAAGTAATAAACTTTTCTTTTCACATGATAGAAGAGTAAGTTTTTGATTCGACCCAATTTCAAAAACAAGTTAGCTTCCGTTAACAAAAACTTGATCTTGGACTATGAGAAAATATCAATAAGATGTTTTGAGAAGAAATGGTTATGAATCTTTTGAAAAATTGATGCTTAGTAGCCAAATTAAAGTCTTCTATAAATTGTTTCATGAGAAAATTTGTTTAGAGGTTTGTCTTTCAAAAATGTGAAAGTAGAAACATGTGAAGACATTATTTAAGAAGCAAAAACATGAAGACATCATAGATAAGGAAATTACAAATACCTTGACCATTACCTTCATTTTAGTAGGTTATACTTATCATAGAGTAAACAATTTATGTACATGAAATTACTCTAATAAATCAATTTGTTGTTATCAACTTTAAATACATGAAGGATGAGTCAAAAGACAACACCTTACTCATTACTAGGAGCCAACATACTTGGAAAATAAGGCCTTCAAGGCCTAACCCCCACAAGAAAATAACTATTTTCATGGCATACCAATAAAAGAAAAAGAATCCAAACAAGGAGAAGACTCACACTTTTAGTTTTTGGCATTGAATTTTCTTGGTTAATGAGATGGAGCTCATGTGACCATGTCTCCCATTAGCTAATCAAATTAATTTTTTCAATCATCCATGTATCTTGCTTATACCTTGCAAACCTTATCTACTTATTTCTCCTACATACACTTTCTTTCAATTTGTCTGATTAGCAAATAAGAACCATGGATCTAGTTTCAACCTTTATTCTTTCCCCATTGCTCCATGCTTTTTTATGATAGATTGGTGTCTTGCAGTATGAAAGACTTCTCTATGCAATAAAAGCTCTCATCAATCTTGTATAGTAGTTGAAGTTGAATTCATGGCCTTTAGTGTAGTGTGTAGTACTTAAATAGGTAGAAAATTTGCAAAACAAACACCCTAATGTTAAAAAGTGGTTTTATAAGTTGAAAGACGTAGTTTATGATTGAAAGTATGCCTTGGATGAGATCATAACTAAATCCTTGTGAAGCCAATTAGAGACTGGATTTCATCCTTTTTAAAGTAAGGTACGAAAGCCTTTCTTTGCTTTTCATGATTCTTTTGTCATAAAGGTAGAGTCAAAGATAACTAAGGCATTTGAAAGGCTAAAATATATGAAAGATGAAATAGTTACTTTTGGCTTAAGAAAATGTTTGGGAAGTAGACTAATTGAAAGACTACTCATAGGTTCTTTGGTTGACAAATATAATATTGATAAAAGGGATGATGACAAAGTGAAAATAGTTAACAAAATAAAACTAGCAAAGGTGGACAAAAAGCTTATTTAGGGAAAAAGGTGAATGAATAAATTAAAAAGCTTAAAATTGGCAAAGGTGAATGAATAAATTAAAAAACTTGAAATTGGAAAAGGTGAACAAAAAGCTTCTTCAAAGGATAAGTGGACGAAAAGCTTGAAATTAGCAAAAGTGGACAAAAAGCTTATTTGAAGGGAAAAGTGGATGAAAAGCTTGAAACTTGTTAATTGGGCTCACTTCTTTAGTGGAAAAGGTGGATGAAAAGATTAAAATTAGGCTAAATGGGCTTACTTCTTTGGAAGAAAAATCAGAGAAAAATCTTAAATTAGGCTAACTGGGCTCTCTTCTTCAAAGAAAAAGGTGGACAAGAAGCTTAAGACTAAGCTCACTTTTTTAAAGGTATGTGTGTGCAGGTCATCATACAAGCCAATGAAGGAGACAAAAGCTGCATATTGGACCATGCTCACAATCATTTAAGAACATATTGGTACCTAAGATTTGGATATTGTTATTAAAGTTGCTGATAAGATCTTAAGCATGCTCAAGGATAAGAAAATTGAAAACACCAAAAAGGAAGAAATTGAAAAGTTATTGGCCTATATTTCAAGTAATATTTTTAAGCAATTGGATTTAATTACAAGTTGGCTTATGAACTACACATATGAAGCTGCAATTCTACCTTCTTTGAAATAGTTTTTTGTTCAAAAGTTTTTATAATTCCATATGAAGGTAATCCAAAAAGCATTTTTCTACTTTTTGGACATTCCTAGACTAAAAGACTTCTCACTTACTAAATGAGTGCTTTAACCAACTAAGCTACAAGAGAGGACAAGAGTATTCTTCTAAGTTTTTATATTATCTTATTCTTCAATGAAAAAAGTTACATATTTATTAAAAAAGAAAGTATCTTGATTCTTATTTTAACTTACTTGTATTTTGACTAAAAGTAGGTTCTTCTTATTTTTCTTTGAAGTAGAAAATAGCAGAATAATTAAGCAAGCAAGTTCTAATTATTTTAGAAAATAGATTTCTAGGCAATTTGATCAAAATTGTGGCTGAAATGTACTTTGTGTGACATTTTATCTTTTATTCATTTTAGAGTCATATTATTTTTTTCTTGGTGATATACCTGTTGAGGTTGTTGTTGCTCTACTATTATGTGTTGAGTGTTACTAGGTAATTAGAGATATTATTTTTGTTCCTTATTGAAGTTCATGTCTCAGATCTTTATTCTTTTGATATGATGAAATATTTTTAAACTGTAATAGTTTAGTACATCTGCTTATGTAGAAGTGTTAAACTAACTTAATACAAACCATATTGATACTTAGAAAAGAAACCATCACAATGATAAGGGGGGCTTCTACTTCTTTCTGTCATTTGTTTGCTTGTCTTTCCTTGCTTTTCTCTCATGTTGTGGTTGGATTTAGTATTTAGTTAAGGAAATTTAGCAAAGGAACTCATTATAGTTATCCATATCTCATGTTAGGGTCTTTCAAGGATGAGTTTCGATTGGGTCATTTAGGCATAGTGACCTAAGGATCTTGGTGCCATAGTCATTTCACTATTTTTTTCATTCTCTTTTCTCTTTTTTTTTTTGTTGGTCAAAGGTGGGTAATTTATCCACTCAAGTCTTTAGGAGGCAATGAAATCATGAGAATTATGGATGCCACTTTCAACAAAATCCTCACCTGACATAGATGAACTAAAAAATATGTTGAAGAAAAAAATTAGTAACCCAAGAGCTCATTTCTAGATAGCAATTATTTTTCATAAATTATTTCTTCTCCCAAGTACATCAAAGACTTGCTAATGAACATGACTTGGGTCATTAACTATTTTGTCTTAGAATTCTTTTTTTTTTCTTGTCACTTATGGACTCAAGTTGTGCATCTTGTACATTAATTGGTAAATAGTCCTAAATTATGCTTTGTAGATTGGCTAGATCTTATATTCATTTGTTTAATGGTTTGTTGCTTAATTATATAAGAAAGGGCAAACTAACCCATGATCATGTTACCAATTAGCTACTTTAATTAATTTTAATTGTAGTTGTTATTATTTTGCTACGAAATTTGTTATGATTTTAAAAGACCACATAAGTGAATTAATCTATGTTACCCTACAAATGCTCCACACCTCATGGACTAAAAGATGTCTTAGGATGTTTGAATAGGGCTTAGGTAGAAGCAATTCTTCTGGGAGTTGTAACTTATGCACTAGTGCTCTCAAGTCTATATCTATAACCTAGTAGTCCATTTCTAGATAACAATTATTTTTCATAAATTAGTTCTTCTCCCAAGTACATCAAAGACTAGCTAATGAACATGACTTGGGTCATCAACTATTTTTGTTAGAATTCTTTTTTTTTTTTGTTCTTGTCACTTGTGGACTCAGGATATGCATCTTGTACATTAACTGGCGAACAGTCCTAAATTATGCTTCGTCGGTTAGCTAGATCTCATACTCATTTGTTTAATTGTTTGTTGCTTAATTATATAAGAATGGGCAAACAAACACATGATCATGCTACCAATTAGCTACTTTAATTAATTTTAATTGTAGACGTTATTTTTTTGCTATGAAATTTGTTGTGATTTTGTAGAACCACATGAGTGAATTAATCTCTGTTACCCTGCAAATGCTGTACACCTCATGGACTAGAACATGTCTTTGGATCTTTGAATAAGGCTTAGGTGGAAGCAATTCTTCTTGGAGTTATAACTTATGGGTTAGTGCTCTCAAGTCTATATCTAAATGTATATAATACACAATGTTCTGGGAATAAGAATGTGTTGATTTCATGTAGAAATTGAAAATAAGAATCTTATGATTGAAAATGGTTCTTATTGTAGCTAAAGTTAATTGCAGGAGAGAATATTTTGTCATTTCAAATAAATTTTTTAATTTGAAATGACGAAATATAGTAAATGTAGTTAAAAATAAAATTTAGTTTATTTACCTTGTCAAAAAGTTAGTTTTGTTGTCAAATGTAGATAATCTTTACTCATACAATACTTATTTACATTGTTATTTACTGATAAATCTTTGTAATGTTGTGCTTAGTTTCTAAAATCTTAGCTTGTTTGGTTTTTGTGGTTTTCAATGGTTGTAAGTAAGCTCAAAGCAATCAAGAATCTTAATGTGAAGCTTTTCAAGAAACAAAAAGAAGCCACTTGTGGTTACAACTCTATGAATAGACTAGCAAAGGTAATGAACAATACAAGAAAGGAAATTGATAAAAGATCTTACTTTCGTGGCAAATTGGTGCATGAGAGGTTAATCAAATGTGGAGAGTTCAAAAAGGAGTCTTATGCAACAAATGCTAAAATAACTTTTTAGTAGTATTCATTCTTAGATATAATTTGCTTATTTGTTTAATAAATGAGTTAAAACTGAATGTTTGCAATTTTAGCTAGCAAGTTGGCCTTTTTTCCTCCTTCATTTTTAGCTTTGTTAACATTTTTAAGCCTTTTTATTACGATAGACATTTTATTCTTTATCTAAATCAATTATGTCTTGTTCATTGTAGTAACATGACAAGAAAGAACAAGATTGTGCACACAAGTCATCAAAGGCAAACTTTCAAGAAGGTATGAAGTACATGTTGCAATTTTTGCTTTAAAATTCCTTGTAAGAGCTAATCCAATGTGTGACTTATGCTTTTATACTTTTGGTCATGTCGAATAGTGAATTGATTTAGTCTTAGGTTTAATTGCTTGTGTGTGTCCTCAATACACTAAGTTTTCTTGTATGAGCAATTGACAGAAGTCTAATTCATTCAAACCATGAAAAAAATCGAAAGCACACTTTAGTATGTCATTTTTTTTATAGGGGGTTTAATGCTTAATTTTTATAATTGTATGTGTTAAAGTAAATGATTCTTCATCATCAAGTTATAATTGCTTCAATTTTACTTTAATGTGTGATATTTGAAGTATTTCTCAATAGTTTAATTAGTTACCTTGGTTTTGGTTGGTGATGTGAAGGGCAAAAAGTCCATTGCATAAGGAAAATACATGCCCTACTTCTCAGCCCACACCTCTTGCCACAAATGTTGCTATCAAAGGTTAGTCATATCTCATTTGAGTATTACTTGTTAATATTTAATTCATCACAATAATAAAAGTATGTTTCATTGATGTTGGTATCTTATAGGATGCCCAATATATGACATACAACCATATCCATAGTAGGAACTCCATACTACGATGCTAAAAAGTTATTATGCTGAAATCATTGTTTAAGCACAACATACCATTTTTAAACATGTAAGATATCATTTTTATTTCTAGAGAGAAAAATGGATGAAGAATTAGACATTGTCCTATTATTATAACAACTTTTAATTTGGTATTGGGTTTTAGTAGTTGCTCATACATGTTATTTTCTTGTTTGTTATTAGGGCAAGACACCAAATCCTTTGAAGATGCAATAAGAAAAAAGAAGATTTAAAAGTATACAATGTGAAGGTAACCTAAGCAACCTAAAATTTGTTTACGTTCAAAAATTCAAGTACTCTATTGTATACTTGTTTATGAGGATTTCAAAGGGAACTCCCTTAGCCTAGTGGTAATTAGGTCAAACCCTTAATTTGTGAGTTCACCCAATTAAGGGTTCAAATCCCCCTCCACTCCTGTGTGCAAGTTGAAAAAAAAGAATTATGAGGATTTTGAGGACTAAGCCATTTATCATGATTTTGTAATACATGTTATATACTTCTTCCTACTTCAAGAATTATTAATTATAATTTATACAATAATACAATTATATCATCTTTTACATATAAGATGTATTTCATGAAATTTATATCACATTATTGTAGCTTTATTAGCTATGTCTTATGCAGATTTACTTAATTCTTAAATTCTTTATAAGAACCTTAGACAACCAAATTTGTTAGCAAATAGGTAATGTTGCTATACATAAAATCAAACATCTTTTTATAAGAATATCTCATGTCATAAAGATAGAGTAAAACCATTATATAATGGTTTTTGGTACTTTTGCAATATTTAGATGTCTTCATAGCCTATTTTAGTAAGTGGCAATAAGATAAGGATAAAAGACAAGTTGTTGAATTTAGTGAAGAGTATAAATTCCACTCATAAAGCATGAACGTATGTTGGTGAAATTAAGAAATTGAATAGAAGCTTATTTATGTATGGTGTATGCTAAAAGAAGTTATTGGGTACACCTTGTCCTTGTGCACTTATGTGAAGAAATTGAGAAGTTATTGGGCCCTATTTCAAGTAATGTTTTAGAGTAATTGGATTTGATTGCAGGTTGGTTTACAAATTACTCATATAGAGTTGTTATACCTTCTTTGAAATATTTTTTTTCCTAAAGTTATTGTAATTCCATATGGACATTATCCAAAAAGAATTTTTCTACTTTCTAGATATTTCTAGACATTTTTGTAATGAAAGAGAAATTACAGAAGTCACTTCTTATAGTTTCTACACTTTGATTTTTTTCTTTTTCTCTTTATGTTATGTTTTCACTATTTTAAGTATCAAATTTGATTATTGTTTCAACTTATTTGTATTTTGACTAAAAGTATTTTTTTTAAGTAGAAAATAGTGGAATAATTAAGCAAGCAAGTTCTAATTATCTAAAAAGATAGATTTTTGAGCAATTTTTTCAAAATTGTGGCTGAAATGTACTTTGTGTGATAGTTTATCTTTCTATTCCTTCTAAAGTCATATTATCTTTGTCTCGGTGATGTACCTACTATGGTTGTTGTTGCTTTCTTACTATATGTTGGGTGTTACCAGGAAATTAGAGATATTAATCTCATTCCTTAATGAAGCTCTTGATCTTTCTGTTTTATCTAGTCACAAATTTCCAAGTACATGCATGTACAAAATCCTTCTTGTAGGTCAGCATGACAATAAAAAGTGGGCACACAGATCTCCTTTACCCAACAAAGATAAATAAACAAATAAACTTACAAAACCTAAAAGTGTACAAGTACTTGTGGGTACCTCAATAATTCACATGCTCAATGTGAGCATCTATTCTTTCTAATGTAACACAACTTTGTAGAATATTACATCGACTTTTTCTAGTCAAGTTAGAAATGAGGTCCTTTAAAATCACTTACAAGCTCTAGTCTCACCTAGTATAAGCCCTATGAAGCGATATAAAACATAATATCAAAGACATCAAAGTGGACTTGGTATTCATTTGTACTTTGAAAGCTATCACTTGTAAGGACATCTACCCATTTAATATGAGACAAACCTTTCGGAGTGTCACTCAGAATTTTCTAGTAGTGGAGCTTCTGTTAGTGTAGATTGTTTGTTTTTTGTACCAACCAAAGGTTCATCTGAAAATGGAATAGAGGGTTATAGGATAGGTTAGCTGTATAGTTTTTTATTTGGGTAGATTTTCAGGAAGCCTTAAAAGTCTTTTCGTCCTTTGAGGAGCGGGTATGCACATCTTCTGCTTATCTCTAGTGATGAAGCATCGGATAATGGGATGTTAATGGAGGGTCCAGTCACGCTGTTCAAAGTCTTTCAAAGCATGAGGTTATTCGACAAGGGGCTCTGGGAGGACTACTTGTTACAACGGCTTTTTATCTCTGGTTGTGGTAGGTTCTATAAGCCATATATGTTGGGTCTGAATCATGGAACAAAAATTGAGAGGGTAAGCATACAGAAGAGCTTGGGCTAGGTTGGAAGGTAAGGGGAAACACTGGTCGAAAGGATTTAAGTGCACCTGATCTTCTGTTTGTTCAAGGGGAAGGTTGTGAACTTGAACTAGGAAATGGATAATAGAGAGTCGATTTTGCTGTGAATTATACCAAAAAACTCTATTTAAGAGAATTAAAAAGTTTCCTCGTGGGTTTTATGGTCCTTATTGGAGGATTCTTCTTTTGTCTTTTCGGTGAACTGAAACAAAAAGAGATTCGTGTTTACACAAGCGATTCTATGTTCCCTTGAGCAATTTTGGGTTTTAAATTATCAAACTTGATTGGTTACTTATTTAAGGCTTTTTCGAAATATTACTTTTCCAGGAAAAGGATGCTTGGACGTCATCTTTTAGCTAAATGGTCCATATTATTAGAAAAAATATTTCCATGTTGGAGAGAAAAATATTTATAGTATATCTTCTAAGATTTGATAACTCATTCATCAATGAGGCCTTTTAAACATAAGTGAACCTAGGTATTTCAAATGATACCAAAGTATGTCCTCTTTGAGTGTAAACTAATCTAATTCTAAAGATTACAAAAGACTTATAAGTTTAGACAATCTATTTTCTAAATAAAGTTTTTTGAGGAAAGGTGGATCATAACCTTTTAAAATACTAATGAGGATAACATCTCCTAGTACAATTAAGAAGCCTCGTTTGGTTTGTTAAATGGAGAAAGCCTTACCATGGATTTTGCATATACTCAAAGAGGTGTTTTGGGAGGATAGGGGAACCAAGCTGCTTAGGCTTATAAACAGCCTTTGTGGATGACTATCGGTGGCCGATTCCCGTAACCAGCCAAATGGCGAAGCTTTGTTTGGTGGAAAGCTAATTTATTAACTGATAAGAATGCCTGAGAAGAAGAGATTAACTTAGCATGTCAAAACTAAGGAAAAATCAGAGGGTTTATAACACATGTATAACGAAAAAGACCATTTTTGGATGTGAAAAGGAGAAAGAGAAAAACTTAGAAAATTGGTGAAACCTATCCAATATGATAGCCTTGAAACTGGCATTCCTTTGGGATGTGGAAATGTTGAAATACGGATTGTTCCATACAAGGTTGTGGTTTATATATATATAAACTTAGCATGCCTGAAAGGAAGAGATTAACTTAGCATGTCAAGACTAAGGAAAAATCAGAGGTCTATAACACATGTATAACGAAAAAGGCCATTCTTGGATGTGAAAAGGAGAGAGAGAAAAACTTAGAAAGTTGGTGAAACCTATCCAATATGATAGCCTTGAAACTGGCATTCCTTTGGGATGTGGAAATATTGAAATACGGATTGTTCCATACAAGGTTGTGGTTTATATATATATAAACTTAGCATGCCTAAAAGGAAGAGATTAACTTAGCATGTCAAGACTAAGGAAAAATCAGAAGGTCTATAACACATGTATAACAAAAAAGACCATTCTTGGATGTGAAAAGGAGAGAGAGAAAAACTTAGAAAGTTGGTGAAACCTATCCAATATGATAGCCTTGAAACTGGCATTCCTTTGGGATGTGGAAATGTTGAAATATGGATTGTTCCATACAAGGTTGTGGTTTATATATATATAAACTTAGCATGCCTGAAAGGAAGAGATTAACTTAGCATGTTAAGACTAAGGAAAAATCAGAGGGTCTATAACACAAGTATAACGAAAAAGGCCATTCTTGGATGTGAAAATGAAAGAGAAAAACTTAGAAAGTTGGTGAAACCTATCCAATATGATAGCCTTGAAACTGGCATTCCTTTGGGATGTGGAAATGTTGAAATACGGGTTGTTCCATACAAGGTTGTGGTTTATATATATATGGAACAATCTGTATTTCAACATTTCCAACCCGTATTTCAACATTTCCACATCCCAAAGGAATGCCAGTTTCAAGGCTATCATATTAGATAGATTTCACCAACTTTCTAAGTTTTTCTCTCTCTCCTTTTCACATCCAAGAATGGTCTTTTTCGTTATATTGTGAGTGCTCTCTTCTTTAATAAATCAATTTTAATTAAGAAAATAAGCTTGTAACTAGTTTTTTTTAAGAAAGACACTCCATCACACTCGTGGATATACTTTCTATGGGAAGTACTTTTTTGTACTCGAGACAAGGAATGTGTTGAAATTTAATGAATGTTTCGTATTATTAATAGATCAACTTATTGTGCTTATATATAAAATTATTTTTCTCTTTTAGAAATCAGTTTTTTTTTTTTAAAAAAGTGTTATTTAACAAGAAATGATTGGAAGATAGAGAGAGGCAACATAAAAATATCAATATTTAGAGAGGGCATATAAATGAAAGAAACCCTAACATGTGAGTATAAGAAAGAAACTATACAAAAAAATCATTATTTTAATAATTTGTCCGACCATGTCTATCAATTCTACCCACCCCCTAAATCAAACAAGGTTTGGTGGCAGATAAAACCCGACAAATCAAAAAACTGTTAGAAAATTCGTCTTGACCGAGGAAGTTTAGGTGTCTTCTTGGGTTAGTTAGGTTTCATTGACTTGATAAGCAACTTTGGGAGAATACGCTGTTTTGATAGACAAAAACACCAAGGCTCGAGGTTTTGGATCTGGCCCTCACTAATTGATTGTTGAACATTCTTATATCTTTCTTGAGTTTTGGTATGTTGAAATCTGAAGGTGTGTCTCACATTGATATTATAATTGATTTTCCTTGGATTTTAAGAAGGAAAAAAATGTGGTTTACACCAACTGGAGCCTCAGCCAAGTCCAGCAACACCTCTCTCAATGGACAAGTTGGGGTTTTAGGCTTAGGACAGCTAGGGACGAACATTTTTTAAGGTTTTTGATGATGTTAACTAGATTTGTGATCTTCTGGCTCATGATATAAACGTTCGTATGAAGACATTGAAGTTGTTTCAGAAGCCAAAATACTTCCGAGGGACAAGCAAAGCCAAGAAATTCAATGTCTTTGGGACGCCGGGATATCCCATGTATTCCTTCCAAGCCATTAAGACAAATTTTCTTGTAGACATTAAGCTAACCAACGTGGAGATCGAGTGTTTAGATGATAGACCAGAGAGAAGAAGTACTAAATAATTGCTTTCACGTGTCTCTTTGTTGCACGCAGCTACGAATTCTGAACTTTAATTATTTCTGTCATTTACAACAACAGAGAAAGCATATAACTATATTAAAAATGACTAAATTTCCTGCCCTAAAATAAATTATTAGGAAAGAGCGACACCTACACGTATAAACAGAATATCAAATAAAGATATCGATGGTAAATGACAACTGCAACTTGCAATATAACCGCTTGTTCTAAGCATAGAAAAATAAACAAAAAAAAAATGAAGTTAGAAACAGTTCAACTTCTTCTTCTCAAACTATTAAGATAAAAAAAATACTTAAATATATAATGAAAATATCATATTAAAATATTAATGATGTAAAAAAATCATTATTTAAAAAAACATATGAGATATATACATGATGTTGTAAAAGAGGCATATATATTCATATTATCCAATTCTTTTATTCATTTTTTGTTCCTTGATCTTGAAGTTACATTGAGTAACATAATAGAAATTTTCTCTTGTGCATAATTTTATTTTTTCAGTTAAGTAAAGAGAATTTAGGATATTTTAAAACCATTATCATTTAGTTAAAGATTTCTCAATAACTTTAACTAAACGGACAAGTAATCTACCAATTACCTATTTTATTATCCTCCGATATTCACCCTCCCCACTTTAAGGTAATCTTCAGTTTTTCCTAAACTTTTTCACACTACAGGACAGCATAATCCATCATTACCGAATTGAGAAAAGGAACGTGAGGAAAGCACCGACACAGAAAAGTGGCATATGCTGCTCTGGGGTCTATCACAGTTTTGGAATCAAACGTAGAACCCCATTAACACCCACATCTTTATTCATGAAATGAGGGAAGGGAGGAATAAGAATCTGTAAATACCGTAAACGAAGAGGCAGCCATTCCAATTTAATTAAATTTTACTTGCACCTCCTAGAGCATCATCGAAGTTCCACAAAACTTCTATGATGCTTGCACTAATTTCCAAATTAGATTTCCAACCAAAGGAAAAGTCACATGCTAAACCATCTTTTAAGTTCATAGAAAGAAGAGAGATGACTTCTTTTTCGCTTCTCCATGCACATAAGTCAGTCAAGACTCCTGTCTTTTGTGGGGAATCATGTGAAGGGAACAAGTGCCGTGATTGATAAAGTGTCCTCCATGTCTAGAAACAAAGCTCACCATATTGACGGAATCAAACTAAATTCACTGCACCTTGTAAAGAAGATATGGAAATGTTTTGGTTAAATCCATTTTACCATTGCGGTTTTGTCCTTTTTCTTTCTAGTTAGGTAAAGAGGGAGGGGATATGTGTCTCAAAACCAGCCCTTGAGATTAGGATCCCTAGTAGCTCTACTTGTCATGAGCTTATAAGAGCTTGTAATAAGCTCAGACTTATAAGAATCCATTAGCAAATAAAATATGCTAAGACTGACTAACATACCTAGGTCTATTGGCTTAATAGTTGAAGCATGTGACACCACTTGAGTGAGATCAAGTAGGTGACACTTGTAGTTTTGTTAGAGAACATCCTTGAGTTTTTATAAATGTAAATCTTACAAATTTATCAAAGTTTAATAAAGAATATATAAAATGGTTAATTCCTCCTATAAACTTGTTTTAGGTATGCAACAATATGTCATTACTTGATATGTCAGCGTCATTTGTCATAACAATATTGAACATGTTAAGTGAATGAAATAAAGTGCAAGTATATTTTTGTGTTTGCCATAAAGGAGAATTATAGAGTTTTTATTTTATTTTTAATTTTTTTATCATAAAGATATTGTTCTAATTCATTAAATTTACTTAACGCAATTAATTTTTACATGTTTAGCTATATTAACATGTCAAATGGCCTAATACGCACTTGCTATAGAGATGATAGAACTATTTTCTCGTAAGTTTCCATGACTATTATGATTTGGGTGGAAATTGAATGAAAGCAATAATTTGACACACATACAAAATAATAATAATAATAATAATAATAATAATAATAATAATAATAATAATAGATAGTCTTTTGTCGACTTGACATATAGCCAAATTTGATTCAATACAAAACTTAACGAAATCAATGGGTCAAAAAAAAAAACAATCATATATTGTCGTCATCTTTGCTTCTATCTCATTTGTCCCTTTCCCCAATTCTTAGCCAGTTTTCCACCACATAACAAGCCTGCAATTATACGATCACAAGCCTGCCCTAACAAGACTGCCATTGTTCTCAAGTTCACATCGTTCCAATCACAATTAGTGGGACGTATCTTGTGAATACAAGCATCCATTTAACTTTATCTAAAACCAAGCTGCATGATGAGCAATCTTAGCTTTTAACATGCCAAAAATGGCTTCGGGTAATAAAGGCATCTCTCTGTTTAGAGCTACTTACTCTCTATCCTTGAGAGAACCACTCCACTCAAGTACAAACCCCTTTGCACCTCCAATAATTGATTCTCATACAATTTCGTACATATCTTTGAGACTTGAACCCACCACCGCCACCCCCACGTTCAATGTTCCTTTCCTAGTACTCTTCTGCCCATACTTTTAATTCCATAGCTAACTTTTTAAGTTAAAATTTTAAATTATCTAATACGGTCAAATATTTTCGTAGTATGAGGTAGACAAAGTAAAGAGTAGCACAGACAAATTTGACTGCAGGGTGTCTTTGACCTTGGTTTACTTACTAAATCTGATGGATTCTGCGTGTAATCCTGTGGGAGAAAAAACTCGCAAAAACACAGTTTACTGTGCGTGGAGAACGGCATCATTCAGCGTCCAGCCATAATGTTCAGTAAACAGATAAAATTTAGAACGTTCTTGGAGCCTTATTCAACACCCCATAATTCCTCGTAAACTTTTTTCGTTTATCATACAATAATTCTTGCCTAGTTGTTCACGCTTCTTGCTCATATCCATAAGCACGAGATGTTGAGAGGAACCGTGCCCTGGCAGACAAACGGGTCATTTTCAAGACTCTAAACCCATCATTTTATCTAAATATGAAAAAAAAAAAAAATACATCCAGAATCTGTTATAAACAGGTATGAAGTCTAATATAGAAGTCAGCTCTCAAATTGGGGGATAACTTTTTCTCACATAAAATTTTTATTTTCAACACTCCTTTACACACGAAGGTGATCAAGTTTTAAATTTAAAGTTAAATAGAGTGGAGTAAATACATTTTTAGACACGAAACACATGTAAAGGGTTTAAACATATTAAAAAACTTAAAGTATATTTTATATTTAAACAATAGATCCTCAGCACAGCTCACGAGGATGAGGATTGAGGACAGCCCTTGCGCGTAGCTTGTTGACGATGGAGAGCACTTTAAGGTGGTCAGGTCTTTAATGTTATTTTGCATGGCCTACAGATAACGTAGGTAGGACCTTATGCGACATAGCCCATCCTACAAAGTTCTCTGTTTTTTTTTTTAATTCTTCTTTAATTCTTCTTTAATTCTTTTTTATAGAGAGGCAAGAGCATGTGGAGAAATTCCAGTTGTGGATGACTTTTCCAAATTCAAAGGTGTAGCGTGAACCCTGTATGATTCTATAAATCCACAACTTCTAGAGAGTAACGATCACGGTTCTAGCTTGAACACATACAAGAAGAAAAGAACAGAAACCACCTACTCCTTCCCACCTCCCTCTGCTGCATGAAAACATAGCTACAAACAAGCACAGAGAAGAAGAGTAGCTATGCCTAGTGCTAGAAAGAATGTCTGCAATTCTAATGAAGATATGGAGCTAAGAAGAGGTCCATGGACTCTTGAAGAAGACAGTATGCTCATCCATTACATTAACTGTCATGGAGAAGGTCGATGGAATCTGGCAGCTAAATGTTCAGGTGTCGCAACATTCTATTATATGAGAAAGAGAGATTCTTCTTTACTGCAATTAAGTTAACTCACTTTTTCTTCACTGTTCAGGATTGAAGAGAACTGGGAAAAGTTGCAGATTGAGATGGCTGAACTACTTAAAACCCGATATCAAACGGGGGAATCTTACCCCACAAGAACAGCTCCTGATCCTGGAACTCCAATCCAAGTGGGGAAACAGGTGAATTCCTGCACATATCATCAACCCAAGATTTAAGGTTTCAAAATTTGCTGTTTCATGGCTAACTTTTGATTCTTTCCTTTGTTTGTTGATTTGGAAATTCCAGGTGGTCAAAGATTGCACAGCATCTACCAGGAAGAACTGACAATGAAATAAAGAACTATTGGAGAACACGGGTGCAAAAGCAAGCACGCCAACTGAACGTTGAAGCAAATAGCGAAAGGTTTCTTGATACGGTTAGGTGTTTTTGGATGCCAAGATTGCTCCAGAAGATAGAGCAAACTTCTTACCCCGCTGATTCTTCACTGACATCCATGAATTCCCAGAGTTCCTCATCTCCTCTGTCACCTTATCCACTTGCTCCATCCCTTTCACCCCCATCTCCTCCAAGAAAGCCAATACCCACTTTGGGTTATCGCAAAGAAAATCCATCTTGTATCACAAGCTGTGATATTCATTATCCGGATTCGATGAAAATCTCAGAACAGACCCAATTCCCTGAACTCCCAGCAGCTTCTATCCATGCTTTCGACAGCACACTCTGCAACAATCAATATCTAACTGACTGTCACACTGTAGACAGCAGAAGCTACGACATGGAAGAACTCATCTTGGACCCCATGTCAGCAACAGACACCTATCCGAACTCTCTGTTAGATGGTCATATGGAAGATGGTGATTGGCTTTCTCAGAGCATGGAAAATTCTTTATGGGATATCATTGAAATGTAATAAATCAAGGTTTTGGGATGCCAGGGGCATCTTGGGTGGTCTTGTTATCCTGTGAAGCTCAACTATATAGATTTTATCATGATTTCAGTGAATAGCATTTAACTCTACCGTACCAATACCGTAGTTTGAAGGTTCTGCTATGAACCCTCTAAATTTACAGCAAATTTGTATTCGTGAATAAGTAGCGGGATGCATGGGATTAAGAGAAGAATATCTGTAGATGAAATAAATGTATCCTTTCAAGATGGTTCCTTCCTTTCTTTTTTCTAAAAGGAGACTGGGTATGTGGGAACTCTCATAACTCCAACCAAACTACCAAGGGAAGGTGGTTGTTATCAATGCATTTTCTACAAGTGAATTAACTTATGCATGTTGGCACCTATAATTCAACACCAGGGACAGCAACTAGCTGGTCAACCACAGAGGATCGCGTGGGCACATACAGTGCTATTAAGCAGGAGGGGCCCAAGTGCCACTGCTCTCTTGAAAATAATGGAACTGGTGGCATAATTCATTGAAATAATTAGATGATAGACCAACTTATCTGCGCGTGTCACTTTCTACATGTATTTTGGAACTTGATTTTTCAGGAACGGAGGAGATAAAACAGATGATCTGAGTCTTCTATGGACATGCTTGGATACTAGATTAAGCATCAGATGAAAAGCAAGAGCTCTTCAAGCCACGCTGTCGTTTTACCAGATATCTTTTCCCTTTTTTATGGTCTCATGCTTAGGAACATGTAAAATGAGCATAATAGACCACTCTTTATTGGCTTAAATAAACAATTCTTTGCAATAGTATGCAAAATTGGATAATTAGCATGCTTTCTAAAATAACACTACTACACAATTTATTTTTCTCTTAAAATTAACTTGTACAAAGAGAAATTTACATTAGGTTGATAGTAACATTGGACATTTTAATTCTTCCTATTACAACCACTATGAGGTAAAGTTATAAGTTTTTGTCAATTATATTATAAAGAAATATTTTAATTAAATTACATATCAAAGCAAAATCTTATATTTGCCTAAACTCTGACAATAATATTACAAACAAGAAAAAAAGAGAATAATATTACATTAAAAAAATTTATTTCATCTTTAAAACCAATTATAACAAAGAACAAGTCTCCAAATATTTTCGTATATGGTGTAGAGTTTATTGCTTAAGGATGCTTTTGCCATCGTCCGCCACACACAAACCGTTAATAAACTTGACATGTCTTCAAAATCATCCAATTGCCGTCCATATCTTGTGAGAAAGAAGAACAGTCTCATATACCATTCTTAAAATGATTGTGAAGAATACATTTTTGTTGAATGTGGAACGCATCATAGTCATGAAAAGGACATCATGCTACTGGGTGGCTGGATCCAACGAAACAACTATTTCAAGATCCTTTCTATGCATCTGTCACAGTTTGAAAGCCAAGACCAAGGGGAGTCCTTAGATCTTCAGAATGCGAAGACTTAAATATGCAGTCCTATTCAAGCCCCACTGAAGCAGCCCCACAAGTTCATGCATTAGGTGAGTGGTTCAACCGTCAAATTCATATACGAAATTTGAGTCATTCAACCACCAAAAAATATGATAAAGTTCAAGTCGATTTCAGCAAAAGTTTTCAAACTGCCACTTTATATTACTTTCCCAAGACTAAATTAAATTCCATCTACGAAAATTACTGCACTACTATGAGAAAAGTTGCTCTACTACGTGTCAGGAGACTAATCGAGTTCCTACACATACTTCTTGTGACCTGATCATTTCATTGAAGAAATTGCTTGTTTACATAGCAAACTTTTGACTACTCCAATTAGACTATTACTTTCGCTTAGTCCATTCAATCTTGGCTTAATTGACGGGAGATGATATCGAATCAACTGCAAAGAACTCAAGGAGGAAATGTATACCATCTTGTAAACAAACAAGATATTAGGTTATGAATCAAGGGAAGTCCTGTGATTTGTCCTGAAGCAAGGAAAGGAAAAAAACAAAGAGGAAGTTTCCAAGGCCCTGACAAGAAAAATAACCAATTCGACGGGAAAATTCTTAACTAGTTTATCCTCTGTTCAACCAGTTTGACTAGTCCACGGCTAGATAAGAAGATAGTCAACAAGCTAATCACCCAAGTTATTGGCCATCTCGAACTTAAAGTCCTAATTTAACATTCCATACCTCAAACCCCCTTTACTTCTGTTTTCTCCCTAATTTTATTTCAAGAAAACACAATAATACTCGAAAGAAATCATAACATCAGAACCTCTAAATCGTAGGCCACCCACTTGGTATCATAGATCTTGTAGGTTCATGGACTAATAAAAGAAACTGAAGGACGACATGAACCCATAGGACATTCTTATTAGCAGTCCCAATCCGTTGAAACCCAATTAGTTATTCATTATAGGTTCCTTTCCCCGGCCCATTAACAAATGAAATTAGATGTATATATTTTTCCTCAAGGAGATCCCCGTTGTCACACCAGTGTTTCCATGTGAATTGGAACAGTTGAAGGCGCTAGGGATTTGACACCCATCCCATTCCTTTCACGTACCAATCAAATTAACCCTTCACTATCATACACAAGCGTGAAGAACCAGTATTCCTAAGCAGGTCTTTTTTCACTTTTCTTCTTATTGGCCATCAAACCACCATCCGCCACAACCCAAGGCGCGGGGCTGTATCCCACAAAGATTTGCGATAGACCATTTAGTGATACGGAACGACAAAATGTATATGTATATGTATATGCACCGACTCCGTCGGTGACTCACGAAATAATTACATGAAGTTTCAAGCCTATCGAATCTTCTAGGAACGTCATTCGTAGTGATGAAAACTCTGAATGATGAAATAAAGTCCCAAAAAAAAAAAAAAAGGTTTATGAATCTCTAGTTAGAGGCCACTCAGGCTCAGGACAACTACTTTGAAAGCAGATAAGATTCGACCAAATCAATTGGTGGATTCCTCCACGACATTGCAAGTTTTATGTAGCATGTATTGATTGAAAAGGACAACGGAAAGAGTAGCTAATGGACTACAACAGTATAACTAAGCCTTGTGAGAACAACTTACACAATACAAGAGGAGGAAAAAGGAGAATCATAATGTCCAATCACTATAATTTGACATTTCACTAAAGTTGCAAGTACTGTGAAAGAGAGAGAGAGAGAGATGGAGAGAGAGAAAAGCAGGTGACTGATACTTAAGCCCATGGTTTTTCTCCCATTTCCACGGAAGGACATGACGGTGGGTGTCTAAAGAGGAATCTAACTGGGTCCCTGACAGACGTAAGGTTCTTGATGGAACTCGATTATGACGCGAGAGAACCAAATCACATTCTATAGATCTTTAAAATATTCGTCAAGCAATTCAAGAGATTGATTGATTAAGCAATGTCAAAGAAATTCAAACACGTCGACCACTGAAAGTTGTTTCATTTGTGGGAAGTCAAAAGATTATTTGAACCATCAAAGAGAAATAACAACACAACTGCAACGGTTCTACACTGACTTCCATGGGACAACATCAAGAAATCGACTTCTCTAGAAGAATTGGAAGAAAAATCCATGACGCAGAAAAATAGCGTACGAAGAAAAAAAGGGCAATAAGTTTATGCCCTAATTAAGATCAAGCAAAGATCTAATTACTACTCTAAAAGATAACAAATCAAATGCATCAATGACCAATACCCAAAAGCAAAAATCATTTTTATCTATAAATAAAGAACTCCTCAAGAGGGAAACAACATACCTAAGGATTACAGATCCATACATTTACGGTACATGAAATTAAAGTCGCATAAACATCACTAACCAAGGTGTATGATATTGTGTTTGTAAACTATGATGAATAATTTGTACACACCAAATATTGTTGCTCCTGCTTGCCATATTCCACCTTAAGCTTTCAGCAGAACGGACCTACTTCGCAACCTTGCTGTAGCTGTCTCTAAGCGTGACTGTTCTATTGAACACAAGCTTTTCAGGGGTGGAATCTTTATCAACCACAAAATAGCCTGAAAGTGCAGATAAAAGACCATAAAATTAAACAGGAAAGGAAAACTGATTCCGGAATGCAATCAGATAAACATGGAAAATTTAAAAAATAGGAAATAGTGAAAAGAAGTGACAACAAAAGCTGCAGATCTTGGCTTAAGACAATATATCCAAGGCAAGTAGAACCGAACAACAGAATCAACCCCAGGGGGAGATATGTGGCCACCCAAAGTTATAAGAAACCTTTAAGGAGCAATAGTATGCAAATTTCCAGGCAACTTATAAATGGATACAAACTGACAGATATTTTTACGCCTTTATCAGTCTATATGACTTCATAGGAGAAATGCTAACCCCAGATGAATAAAACTTCGAAAAGAAAGATCCACCCACGTGCATTAAATTAGAACTTGATGCATAAATATATTAGTGCCATGAAAAGTGTACCACATTTCAATTTAGAACTAAATCCCCAAAATATGCATTTTGGGAATGATAATGAAAGAGTTCAGGACTCTACCAAGCCTTTCGAACTGAAAACTATCCCCAACTGCAGCATTCTGTAGCAAGGATATGGCGTATGCACTGGGAACCACCACCTTGGACTGTGGGTTCAGGTCAGCAATCCAATCAAGTTCCGCAGGGTTCTGACCAAAATCAGAACAAAGTTAGGCATTCATCATTCACAAAAACCAAGCAAAAGAAGAGAGTAATGAGACAGCCTTAGATGGTAGATATTTGCCAACCTCTGAAGAGAACAATTTGTCAAACAACCTAACTTCCACCTTGAGTGGATCAACCCCTGGGGAAGGTTCAGCTACCCAGTGAAGAACACCCTGAACAACAGATCAACGGAAAAGAAAAGAGATTATCAGTAATAAATTGGGAACATAAAAAAGAGAGAGATTTAAACATGAAATCCATCATAACAGCAAACCTTGGGCTTAGTCTTCTTTGAAGGATCATACTCAGCTCGGATCTCTAGAATAGTCTCCTTATCATCAGCTAGGATAACTTCAGTGCACTTTATAGGAAATGCATATCTTCAACAACAAAATGTATTTTTAAGTATGAAGAAGATCTTTGCTCAATTTGATGGGCAGATACGAACTGGAAATTTACATACCTGAGTAGGACAGATTTACCAGGAGCAAGGCCATAGTAGTCCTTTGAATCTTTCATCCGGAAATCAGAATGTTCAATGTATATAACATTCGAAAATGGGACCTAAAGGGAAACAGCAAAAGGCAAAACCAGTAGCAGATTAAAATCAACACTTGAATCAAAATATGGTTTGCAATAGAATGAACTTAGCTATTGAAATAGCATATATTAATACTTATAACCGATATAATGCACTGTATTAGAAGACAACATATGCATTATCATTTGAGGATAATCATACGCTTGTCACACTGAAGAAAAACTTCTAGTGCCAAAATGAGTAAACAAAACAGAGTGATATGTTGCCTCTCTTATTTTTTAAATCTTACTTAGCTGCAGTATTATTCTCCACATAAGACTAAAAGAAGCTCACCTTGTAGAAAGCAGATGCATCATCCATTTGAGCATCAGGCCATCTCTTTGCATCAAGATCTATCACCGAGCCGGCTTCTAGGTTTGTAATAACAACCTTGAAACACAAAAGGATCAGCTACAAATAAGAGCAAAAAAAATATCACATAAACAGTGCCAAACAAGGTGCAAACCTTGAGTGGGTGCAACACAACCATAGCACGGGGAGCTGTTTTGTTCAGCTCTTCTCTAATGTGATACTCCAGGCGATCCACATTTATTGTACTATTATCACTGACCCAAAAAAAAATTGCTTCAGATAATAAATCCTCATAAATTTTACAAACTATCGGACATTCTAGTTTTGCTTGCAACACATATGATAAACCTTCTAGTGACCCCAATTCCTCGAACAAAGGCATTAATTGCAGTTGAAGTCACACCCCTACGGCGCAAACCAGCCAGTGTCATAAGACGAGGGTCATCCCAACCATCAACCCACTTTTCTGTTACCAATCGATTTAACTGCAAATATGTATCATATCCGGTCATTAGAGGGACAAATAGTAGAAAGTGCGATAAACCTTTTTTAGCTTTAAACAACTGAGTTTCCACTCACTTTGCGCTTTGACATCACAGTGTTGGTAACATTCAGTCGAGAATATTCCCATACATATGGCTGGTAAATGCCAAGCACATGTAACAACCAATAGTATGAAGCACGACGTGTCTCAAACTCAAGTGTACACAGCTGCAGAAAAAAACCAAAAGTCAATAAAAATTGTTGCCACACTTTACAAAGAATCTAAAATTTAGGAATGAAAATAAGGAGGTGAAGACCTTTTACAGCACACAAAAGAGTGTGGATCAAAATAACTTATGGATGTTAGCTGATCAGCATTTAGGGTCAGAATAAAGCCACGTCAAAGATGTTTATAAGATGTTTCTTGAAAGCAAACAAACCCCAAACTTTCAAACCCAAACTGTTAATAGACCCCAAAAAGGCACCAGTTATCAGAATACCGGCTACCTTCAGGTCCAAAGGAACAATGAATGACAATAGAACAAGGTCAGAAAGCCAACCTAACATCACCAACCCCACTTTCCGATACATAGTAACAAGAAGCAAGCACATGGTTAAAAAGGCTTCACTAACAAGAGCAGTCAGATAACCTGTACTAAGGCTAGGAGAAGGCAACCCCCAATCAGAATTTTTTTCTAATACTGCAAATCTGCTGTCCAACAGTTACCAAAGCCAGGAGAAACAGAAATAATTATTTAAATTGAGTTAGATTTCGAGCATGCTCCCCCCCTCCCCCCCCACCAAAACAAAAACCAAAAAAAGAAAAAAGAAGAAGAAAAAGAAATATCCGACACGTAGAACATGCTTCATGAGAACTCAGAACTTGTTGGCTATCATTATCTGTTTTTCTTTAAAAAGCCAGTGGTTACCACAAATGAAACAACAAACAATACCAACTAGTCTAATTCATTCTACGATCGCTAACAGAAAAGTCAACCTTTACTTTCCAAACAACCTTTCATTTAACTCCCCAAAGGAGGCTTTGCATTCTTACATATTTTCTTGAAAAAGCAAGAAAAGCTCCTTAGAAAACTTTTCCAAAGTTAAAAATCTTGTATTTTCTATACAATAATTAAGGAAGGGATACCAATCAAAGGTGGAAACTTACCGAGTGCGTAATATTCTCAAGAGAATCCACTATGCAGTGTGCATAATCGTAGCTGGGATAGATACACCACTTGTCTCCAGCATGTGGATGAGGAGTAAACTGCAAAAAAATAAATTTTGGACTATTAAATACAATCTCCACGAGCTTGAGTAACCAAAGACATTTTGTGTGGTGCAAACTTGCCTTGATACGATAAGCAATGAGGTCGTACATATTGTAATTATCACTCTGCATGTCTTGCTTCATCCTTAATGTTGCTTTCCCTTCTTCAATAAGACCTCTTCTCATATCCTCAAAAAGTTTTAAAGATTCTGCAATTGGTCTGTCCCTCCAAGGACTGTTCATCTTTTTTTCCCTGTACTCCTTTATCTCGTCAGGTGTCTAAAACAAATATTCAGAGTCGGGAATGTATCAGGGTTTAGACGGAAAATATCTTACAAAAGCAATGTAGAAGTGCAAGCCTAGACTCTTCTTTTTACTTTTTATTTCCCAAATGAAATTCCACCCAAGTAAATAGTAAACACTGGAACTCAATGATGGCCTCAGCTAGACCCCTCATTCATCAAGGCAAGATAGGGAGAGGAACTGAAAGATTGCAGCCAAAATCCCCTCTTACTACACAAAAGTACATAACTTGAAAACATCAAATCATGCAATCGACTTTGCCATAAAACTAATGGTTTGCCCAGGATGAGTCAAATCCTAGTTTCTAACAATGAAGGCAATAAAAGACTTTGTCCAATTATTAAACAACAACCTGATGATCAACATATGCATGACCCCTTCGTGTCAGCGCCACTGCTAAGTCATACAAATCTTGGAAGTAATCACTGGTGTAAGTGATCTGCAAAATTCAGCAACCACAAAAGTTGCTGAAACTAAGGCTAGCACAACAGTTGATGTACCATCAAAACGGTGAAATCACCATACCTTAAAGGGCTCCCAACCCATCCACTTGACAATTTCTTCAATATGGTCAATGTACTCTTTCTTTTCAGCTTGGGGATTTGTGTCATCATACCTAGTGCAAAAAAACAGCGATCAAACTTAGATGCAAGAGAAACTGGAAATTTCTTTAATCTTCTAAATTCTTAAAGATCATAAGGATAATTCAGAGAGGTCATAATATGTAACAAATGAAAAAACAAAACCCGTTGTATTGAGCATCCAAGGCCTGAACAGCATTCTTTTGGTTTCTTAAAATAGCAGATTGCAATTGTTTTTTAGTACAGAGTGTAGGTTTTAGGCTATCTGACACTATAGTGCTCCATATGCCACCTTAGAAATGAAAATAATCCTGATTTCCAGCAGTTATGTGTTTTTGAATCTTGAAATGTATATGCAAGAATCAATTTGCATATAGAATCTAATTTTCATAACATACGGCTCCGCTGTAGACATAACTGACATGTTTTGGCTATCCAAATTATAGTTGGTATTGCTGTCACACACCAACGTTCTATGTTAGTTCTATTTTCTTATATCAGGTTCTCTATACATACACCGGCAGTAGTCAAATTAAACTAGATTTGAAACACTCAAGAGACAGGTGACTAAACACTAAATAGTAAAAAAAAAATATATATATATATATATAGGTAGCATCAACAATATCCTTCCTCAATCCCATAGAATTCCACATTTCCTTTCGTAGAAAACCTAAAACTTTGTACACGCTCCAACGGCAAACAGACATTTCACATGTTTTCTAAAGCAAAGTTATTTTCACACTAATAACAAATTCTTCAATGAGCTTCTCTAGTTTAAGATTAAAATAGAAGGAAAGGGGGGATAAATTTGGGAACTAGTATAAAGCAAGCAGGTGAAAAGAATTTTATTGATTTGTTTCTTGAAGCTTTTTCTTTTTGGAAAAGGACTAGCTAGAGAATACCCAAGAACAGTGTGTGAAATTCTCACCTAAGATAGCAGCCTCCACCTCTATCTTTTGCAAGGCCAAAGTCAACAAACATCGCCTGAGTAACCATTACACAACCACAATGAGGAAAAACCACAAATCTAAACAAATAGCTAATCCAGCTTAACAATACTATTTACCTTGGCATGACCAATATGTAGATAGCCATTTGGTTCAGGAGGAAAGCGAGTTAAAACCTTTCCTCCAGTAGCTTTTAAGTGTTTTTCAAGAAGTTCCTTTGTATTGCAACATCTTAGGATAGAACCATCACTGAAAAATACTTCGGTATGAACCTGAAAACCAAGATGATTGTTGAATTCCTCAAAAATGCTCATGCAGAACAGCGGATGTGATGACATCATTAACGGTTAGTCAGAACATAATAAGCATCAGCTTTATATCAGTTTGAATTATTTATGATAAACAACGGTAGGTTACTGAAAAACATCAAGTCCTGGACTACTCAACAATAACAAGAATAAAGTCCAAAAAACCAACCCCTCATTAGTAATATCACTAAAGTGATTCAAAAAGGATGGTTTCACTTAGGTGAACAATGTAGAAGGTAAAAAATATTATAAAACAACCGTTTCAGTTATCTCTCATCTTACTCCTCTTGGTAATTTGCAAATTACAACATTACACCAAAAGACACAAACTTGCAAAGAAAAACTACACTTTTTCTTCACCTCCTACAAACACATAAAAGTGTTATGTGTAAATGATTTCACGCTCAATAACACCTAACAAAACAATAAGCTATGAACAAATGATAGGAAGAGTAGAAAACGGATCATAATAGAGACAAAATTAGAAGCAGCATTTACCTTGAAATTTTCCTCCGGCTGAGGAAATATCGAAAATGGATTAACATCTTCCTCAGATGGCAATTCTGGATTAAGAACGGTTTTCACCTGCAAGTAGAAATGGGGGAGAAAATTATCAGTCACCTTTCCTAGGGAACAGGCAAATTGCGGAAAAAGCCAAAAAAAAAAAAAAAAAAAACCACAAATGTTTCCACCTCTACTTTAACAGGCTTCTCTTTTTTCTTTTTGGTTGGCTTTTCATCATCTGCTGCAGTTCTTTCACCAAGTAAATCATACAATTTTGCATCAATAAATTGCTGCAATGGAGGGGGGGAAAGAAAAAGAAAAATTGCAAAAAGAGCAAACTTAATTAAATTTCAAATAAATAGATTTGATGACCTATCAGATTTCAATAAAGTTAGAAGAAAGTTACTTTGACAATCTTTGGATCAGCCCATGGGTGCCTCTTCCGAACGTTCCCTAGTAACTCGCCCACTAGAGATTGAAAAAAATAATAATGAAATAAGGATTTAAGTGCCACATAGAATGGAATTGTGTAGCATAAATGGAAGAGGTCAGATGTCACGACCAGGAAAAGATACACCTTACAGAACTCCAACACATACAACCAACCAATTTCAAAATGATCCAGAGTAAGTGTAGCATCATTTTACAACAGGCCTATATCAATATATGAGAAACCATTTATTTAAGTTTGGAAAACACTAGTACATGAATAAAGTCACGAACCATTGGTCCTGTAGCGTTGCTCTAAAATCACATTCTTACTCTCTTCAAAAACCTCATTAACAGCTCGTTCAATTTCTTCTTCCGATACCTCAACACCTGGTTGCAAAACAAATGAAGTTATAAACGACTAAAAGGAACAAGGAAGTTAAAAAAAAAAAAAAAAACAGAAAAGACTAGAACTTCCAACTAAAAATAGACACTGAATAAAATGAATGTTGATAAATAAAATACTAAGTAACAGGGCACTGAATATCCTATACATTTAAAACATCCAAAAAGAATGCTCTCTTTTTTACATACCAACACCGCATGCTTCTTCAAATTCATTCAACTTGAAATGCTCAGAAGCAGTAGCCCCAAAAAATGAAAAAGCCGCATCTAACTGAGCTGTGGTTTTAATCTGCAAAGCAAGAACTAGGAATATAAATCCAGAAACTTTACAGAACTAAATCATATGACTTCACAAACACAAGCAAAATCAAACATTAAATAAATTCGAAGTCATGATTAATGTTTGGAAGACCAACCTTTGAGGCAACAACGTATTCCAGCAATGTTGGGCGATGTACCAGTGCGTTTGCTGGGAACTTAGTGGCAACCTGTCACGCACATTGCACGCAGAAATGAGCATTGATTGATCGTAAAAGTTTTGACAGAAAATTTATCCAAGGCCAAAATTCGGAAGCTATATTAAACAATCATTCGAGAATGAAATTAGAAACTGACAAATAGTCAGGGATCAGAATCAAAGCCACAAAAAGCGAATTAACTTCACATGTAAAACGGATACTACTTCCGAAAGCAAACTAAACAAAAGATGCAGATAGAAAATTATTACTTCAACAACTTATCTTACCATGTATAAGAGATTTCCAGTGGTCCGATTGCATCCATCAGTGACACCAGCCTTGACAAGCACCCAAAAAGAAAGGGGAAAAATCATCAAATGCGATCGTTTGTGAACAAGACATGCATGCACATAAAAATAAACAAAAAGCTTCCCGAATAGAAATGAGAAAAGTCAAGCAGGAAGTCTTTCTCTGATTGAGAAGAAGTTTAATTTTCAGCTCGAAAAAGCCAATCCGATTATCTCAACTTTCACACTAAATCCGGAAAACCACGCCACCAAGTCCATTTGCACTTCTTCAATTTTCACGGCAACCAAATCAATCAAATCAGTTCCGCGCGATTGGAAGCCAAAAGTTCAAATACCTCGTTAATCACCGCAACCAGATTGGCCGTGACCTTGTTGTTGGCGACGGTGTTTCGCGCAGTCCGCTCGTCCAATCCGATCTTGAGAAACGACTCCAAGTGCTTCTCCTTATCGGAACTCTCTTCCTTCCCCGGCATTCTCTCTGAACAGATCAAAGCCTCGCCTCTAGCCCGGAATACCTTCGGTCGACGTCAATGTTCGGGGCGGGTTGAGAAACGGATACAAAAACCCTAACAAAACCTATATGTAAGAAGTACGAGTGTGAGAGAGAGAGAGAGAGAGAGAGAGAATCAGAATCTAAGGGAGGGAGGCGCTGTTGGCGTTCTAAGATGAGAGATTCTATCTAGATTCTGTGGGCTTAAGGGGCATAATTTTCCTAAACTCTCGAACTCGTAAGGTCGAATTTGGAAACAAACCTGATATTTATATGTACTAATTGCGATTGACCCTTCCACTCCACGGCCTTGGGCTCCAAGCTAAGCATTCTTTGTCAGTTGAACGTGTTAATTACGTTTTAAGTTGGATGGGATCATGTTTCCTTAATGCTCAAGCCAAAGAGATACAAACAAGTATTTTGCATTTTTTACGCATCGGTCTTGAATTCATTTTACATGTGAGGGCATCCCTTCTATTAGTAATTAACCAAATTTACTTGGTAACTAGCCCTGTTAGATGAAATTTTTAAGATTATATCAACTACTTTTCTTCATTTTTATAGATATTTAAGAATAGCCAATTTTATCTGGTTACGTATGCAACAAGATATCTAAAGCTATATAGAGAAAAATAGCTCGTGAATTTCTAAATGCTTGTTATCGTCGATTATATTCTATTTTATGTTAAAAATAACAATATTTTGTATTATTAATATTTTAATTTAGTATTTACTTTCGAGGTATTAAATGTGTTCCCTCGTAAGGTTGTCCAGGGCCAATAGCCTCGTCGTGTTATCCGCTTGTCAGAACCCTTTAATTTTCTAGGAATAGGGGCCTTCTTTTGGCCTCCATTTATATGCCTATCATATGCCTATCATAGAATAAAACGTTCGAGTAAGAACTCAAAATCAGTATTTTCATTGTGGAGCCCATAGCCTAGTTCGTCCAGAGCCAGACGAGCCCAATCAGTCGACTATAAGTCCATTGATTAGCTTGAAACCAACAAGACTAGGGGCACTTTACTGCAAGGCTAACAGAAGCACAGTATCAATGCCATCTTCATCTCTGTAAACACTGAGCTGAGACTTGTGTAGTGCACCTGCCATTGGTTTTGGTTTAAGTGAAGCCACGAGTGAGGTCGAATTGTCTTCACTCGAGCCTCACTAGTGGCATTTAGGCGCCCCTTTGACCACACTCTTGATGTTTATGTGCCAAGTAAACCTTTTACACACATTACACTTTTTGTGGTTCAAATTTGGAATGTTTAGTTAACGCTGATCTCAAATGTCAAGAACTCGATCACAATGTCAACAACTAGAGCTAAAGGCTAATTAAGTCTCATTTTATTTAAACCAAAGCCAATATTTGAGCCCCCATAAACCCAAACCCTCACCAATCTGAAGTCATGATAAACCACCATGCTTTAGAACCAATGGTCATATTGGCCTACTTTATTATGGTATTTATGTGTTAGTAACCTTTTTTTAAAAAAAAAAAAAGTCACTCATTCCATGGTTCAAATTTGAAGCATAAGATTAACTTGAATATCAAATGTCACGAACTCAACTATTATATTAAAAACTCTAAAGCTTAATGTTAACTTTATTTTATTTTATTTGAACCAAACATAATGTTTGGGCTCCATGAGCCCACACCCCAACCACAATCCTAGGTCATGATACAATGACTTGACTTGAGCTATCTTATTGTGTCACTTTTTAAATATATTAGACTTTCATAATATATAAAAATAATTAAAAAAACTTAAATTCTCACATACTATTACAAATCTCATCTCTACCTCAAAAGCTAGCTTAAAAAATGGTGGGACAAGCCTATATGTAACGAATAATTCCAGCTCACAATCTTAGTAATGTGATATTGATCATCTTATAATAACACTGATTTTCTTAATCTAAAAATGCATCCTTTCTAATAGTATCTAAGTATTTTTCATCGGCTAAAAATATTTTTTCCTTTAAATATGAAGTGAAACGCGAAACATGGAGTGGTTTTTAAAAACTCCATACTTCCAAGAAGCAGAAGTGTGCCAAGAATGTTAGATCCACACGAGGTCTACTCTCTATTGCAGAGAATATCATCTGCTCATGTGCAAAACTGCCGGGGTGAATATAAATTTTCCTAGGAGATGCCGAATGCAGCCAACACAACCAATGTGACATGATTGGTCTTCAACATGTGTCTGCCGAGGAAGGATCGCTTTAACAGGGACCAGAAGACAGTCTGACACCCCTCCGCCGCTGCTCCTCCCCCCCCCCCCCCCCCCCCAACATTTTTGCTGGTCCAACCGGGAAGTTTCATTCTCTATTATTCAGCACTTATTTAGTCAAAGGACATCGAGGAAGATCTGATCTGTTCGGCTTTATCCACTTCCTTCTTTGATCCACATCTTGTTCAAAAGCTATTAATGCAAAGATTCAAAAATACGAGCTAAGGATGAAATATATGTGAATGTATAAGGTGATAATTTTATTGCTTAGTTATGGTTTTTTGATGTTATCCATAAAAATAAAATTTAGGGGAGTTCTAGATGTGACCATACCATCTAGTAACCCATTGGAATGACTAAAATGAAATAGTCGAAGATTTCACGATGGTTCGTTTTTGTATGAGATCTCGAAAGTGTGTGAATTGCCTCTTATAAAGATCAATTCTCTTGAGTCGTATAAAATATTTGGTTCTTATTAAATGTTTTACATTGCTCACAATTCATTGTAAAATCTTAACAAATTATATATTATTTATAAGTCAAATTTAAGAAGAAGTATAAACTTTATAATACAATATCAAAATTATTACTTTGTATGATAAGATCTAGCCATAATTTATGGTTTAAATGTAGGGTATTTGTAGGGTTTGACACGGGGCCTCCAATGACAAACAAGCTTACACGCATTGTAATCGAAGATATGCATATTATTTTGAATAATTAATTTTAGTAATTATGATATTCTCAACATTCTTCATTGTGATATTATTTATAAAACTTGTGAAGTGAAACTTCACCCTAGATAGTTGTCAAGGAATGTTAAAATGTTTTCTTTACTCGTAACTTGCATAAAATTGGAGTTAGTGGAGTAAGGGACTAAAGAGGTTCTAATGAGTCTTACATTATAAATGAATGTACTATAAATCTTATATATATGATTATGATTTCTACCAATTTTTAAGTTAACTTTTAAATTAAAAAATGAGTTTTATAACATAATATCATACTATTATAATTAAGATTTTCTTAACACTCAACTCATATTCAATGCTTTGACTATCATAGTAAAAGAGTATGATATAACCAACAAATCCACGTTATTAAAGAATATATAATGAATTTTGTTTATATAATAGTGGATTTTACCAATTCTTGTATTGATTTTTGAGTCAAGTAATAGTTAGTTCCTAATACTTATAGATTACCTTTGTTGAACTAAAAAAAATGTGTAAAATTGGTATTGCTGCATATACATGATTGCTCTATGAACCCACTTATTCACCCCACTAAAAGTGAAAATAACATCATTAGGGTTCCCTTTTGATGCAATCTTAACAAGTGTAACGAAAATGTGAATGATTTTTGCGTTTTGTACGTTTATAATTGAAAACGCTTGATCACCGTTCGGCGGATCAACGGCGCGTATGCACTAGGACCTAATGATGATCAAAGGCCATGATTAAGGTACGACAACCAAACAAATCAATTAGCGGCTCCACATTGGCGTGGCAGATAGTCGTTAGCTTCTCAATTATTATTAGCCTTGTGATTCCACAAGGCCGAGGATGGCTTCACCAGCACCGTTGGATCTTACCTGACAAAGATTGGATTCTCCTAACTCATATAAAACTCCAAGAGCTTATCTTCCCCAAATCTGACGTCAGATCGATCTTCTAACACTAATGCCATTGGTAGTTTTTCTAATATAATTTTACATTTATTAATTATTAACTTTGCAACTGTTAAATTGAAGGGACAACTTTATTCGCGCGACAAGTAAAGTTTTCTGTTTTTCCATGCGCATGTCAAAAATTGTTTTAAATATTTGGGTAAAGTTAAACAAGAATGTCAAATCCACAAATTTTTATAGTACAAAGTTCGATTCCATTGTTTTCCAAATCTCATCGATCAAATGATACAAATGATACTATAGTAGATTTAAAAAATCTACTTTTTTCATTTTAATTTGATTTTAGAAAAATATAAAAGTATAATAAAAAATTTAGATAAATAAGATCATATTATAAATCATGATCTAAGTATAGAATTTTTGACACAAATTTTTTCTTTGAAGGTAAAAGGGAGATAGGATGATTTGAACCCAAAACCTAAGGATTTTTCATCATAACCTTGTTATTGAAGTAGTGGCTTGAGTTCAATTACTTATTTAGTTCACAACTTTATCTTATACTAATTACAATTGTAAGCATTAAAATGTTTGGATTATTTTCAACTTGATATGAAATTTTCTATATATTAAAAAAATACTCAATCTTTACAAACTAGGTCTAAAGAAAAAACTAACTTTCCAACATATGAATAGGATTTTTATCAACATGATAGTAATACCGTAGCTATTATTGCCTTTTTTTTTAAGCATCTCTGTGAATTGGAGTAATAGAGTATGTTAAATAAATAATATAGAGTTATCTCACATTACTAAAAAGTTTATTGAGAATCTAAATTCAATTTTTCAATCTCTTATTTATGAATAAAAATTTTTATAGAAATTGTCGTCCCATGTTTGAAGTAAGGGAACATGATAAGTTGCACATGAGAAGATCAAAAATTTAAAAAGTAATTTACAAAATGATGAGTTTATTTATTTAATACTTCAAGATTTTAAGTTAAATATGATTATTCTATATAGAATCTAATATAAAAATATAAGTCTTAGATTTGACATCCTATAATCCTCGAACCCTTCTTACACATCTCACCTAAGCAAAGAAAGATTTTGAATGACTTTGGTGCAAAATTCTATACACGAAATAACCCACTTCTATTTAAGGTCGGTTCTTGAAGGCGCTGCCAAATCACATGAGTTGTCCCCATCTCCCTTTCCCCACAAGAAGCTATAAAAATTACACAAATAATGTGGATATGGATGCCACCTTCTTTGTTTGAGTCTGCCGAATATTATTGTTTTCGAATTTTAATTAAATTTCACATGATATCCATAAGAAAAGGATGCAGTCACAAAAGAAAAAAAGTAAAGTAAATATTCTCCATATAAAAGTAATACATCAAGCTTAGATAAAAACAGAAGTTGCACTTCTTTATATCTATTGCTTTCTCTCGGAGAGGTTACCGTTCTCAAGTGAAAAAGCATCTTTGGAAACCACTCAGAGAGGATCCTTTTGTAGCCTTTCGGTGCTTCAGCTCGACCGCTTTCATTCCCTTTACTCTTCTTTTTCTGATGATAACTTCGAACCATGGAATCAATCTTGATTGTTACTGTGATTCATCATCCATTATAGATCGTGGTTATGGTTTCTCAGTAGCTTTAAAAGTGGCTCATGGTTCTGGCAAAAAGAAAGCTAAAGCTGCTGCAATTTCTGACTTTTGCTGCTTCTTTGCTTCCTTTTGACTCCAAATCCATGACATTCTTTGTGCCCTGTTTCTGAAACTTTTAGCGCCGGAACCCAGCATCTAAAGCTACTTCTGTTGTTGGAAAGAGATTTGGTCGCTGTCGTTGAGGCGGTCATAGCCATGGCCATCGATGTGTGCTCGGAGATTTCGAGCGCAGGAATCAGCCCAAGAATTTCGTTTTCATATGATCTTAACCCGACCGATGTTCTGCCGAGAGAAGACCATCGCCGGCGCTCGGACTTGACGCTCTTGGATTCCAGCTCTGATTTCGTCTTCTGCATTGGCAATAGGTTTGCGCAGGAACTGTCTCCGGCGGACGAGCTTTTCTCCGACGGCAAGATCTGTCCGAAAGAAATCAAGCAAAATGTCCCAACCTCGGATGAAATACGCCGATCTGAGTCTGTTTCTTCTCGCCCTCAGCCTTCTTGTGCCGGGACTACGGAGAAGAAGAGGCTAAAAGAGTTCTTATCCAGCAGTTTCGACGCGGAAGAAAAACCTCCATCGAAATCTTTCTGGCAGTTCAAGCGTAGCAGCAGCCTCAACTGTGATAGCACAAGAAGTCGAAGCTTAATCCGATCATTACCTTTCCTGTCGCGAAGCAATTCAACTGGTTCAGCTCCAAATTCCAAACAAACAACGCTTCCAAAGGAAACCCAGAAGCCGCATTTGCAGAAACAACCATCGGTTTCAAGTAGAAGGTCATCAACATCATGTCCGGGCACATATTACTCATATAATTCGTCACAAAGGCCTTCGTCGAAGAAGAACTCTGGATCTTATCCCAATGGGTTTCGTATTAGTCCTGTTTTGAACCTTCCACCACCATACATTTCTAGAGTAACTGTAAGTTTTTTCGGGTTTGGCTCTCTGTTCTGTAACGGTAAGGTCAAAAGGAAGAAGAAGTGATGTTTTGGCTTCTTCCATATCTCATATTCAAGTGCTGATGGTTTTAGCTGCCATCCACTTTGTTTAATGAACTAGCATGTGATCAGGCTCTGTAAATTGAAAGAAATTTTTGCTGAAAAAGAAATGGTTTTGAAACTTGATCTAATGTCGTAGTTTTCCATCTGCTTTCTGGATTTTTTGTTCATCTTTTTGGAGAGTGAAGACGACAGAAGGAGCAGAAGCAGGACTGGATGGACAGTAATTGTCAATGCCCATTAACATGTTTTGATCTTGGGGGACAGATAAACAAGGGTTCCTTCTTTTGTGGCTCAGCGATCGTATGCTTTCTCTCTTTTTATCTTTTGAGTTCTTTCTCAATATTTTATATGGGTTTCTTCTGTTCCTTTTGGACTTTGGCTGAAGGCTTCTTCTTTTGGTGCTTCTTTTTGTATCATTGCAGCTACGATCTTCAACTTGCAACCCTTGATTTTGGTCTTTTTGTTCCATTTTATTTCAGGGATTGGGATCTAAAAAAGAGATAGTGATTTGGGGGGTCTCCTGACTTTTAGATCCATAATCTGAAGACTGGTCTTCTAATAAATAGTTTACTTGTCTCTATTAGCTAAGCCACCATAACATGCTGTGGCCCCTTACATGTGTCCCCAAAAAATCAACCATTCTTAAACGTTGGTTAATCGAGATCCCAGGAGAAACCAAAGAACAACTATTATAATTATTGGCTCAAATAAGATACTTAAAGCTAAGACATCGTGCCATATTTAGTCAATAAAAGATTTTGAACCTCCTTGATCATTAAATGACGCTCACACATAAGGAGAACATAATGCCAAAATATTAACAAGGTGGGATACTCATTCATACAAATAACACATTTTCTGTAAATTCAATCCATAAACTATGAATATTGAAGTTAGTATAGAACAATTCTATAATATTAAAAAAGAGTCATGTACTACAGTTTAAATGTAACGAATATTTTACTTTTCTTTAGTTAACTTTTGAGTAGAACATGAATTTTATAACATATTATCATAATTTAATCATCTTTTGTACTCTATGAGTATGTGTAAATCCATAGTCCACATAATAAGATGACACCTCAAGATATTTTGAGTTATTATGAATAGTTTCACATTATTAAGGAAGGATTTTATGGTGAAGTTTGAATATAAAAAGCGTCTCCCACAATATTGAACTAATTTTTGAGTGAAATATGAATTTTTGTAACAATGAAGTGTACACTTAAACTTACGCTTTGATAACAATTCAAATAATTTATTCCATTGAACTCAATAAGGGCGTTAAGTGATCAAGCATGCGCATGCCACCCCTGTAGAGTATAATACAATACATCATATATCTTATTAACAATAATTGATGTTATCGGAGGATCGTTAACGCATTCCCTCTAAAACCAAAGTTATTTCGAAATACCTTTCGGTGAAGCTAACAACTGATTAAAAGTTTACAAAATGCATAACGTGCAGGCCTCCTGCTGGCCATAACCCAAGGCATCGTGCATGTTTGGACATTACGAAAAGTTCTCAGAAGTCGATATTATGATCTGGAAAGCCGAGTAAAGTAGCTTTGATGAGTCTCAAAATAGTTCTAGACAAACCAGAGCCCTGAACTTGGTTGTTCGTTTACGACAAGTATGAGATAAAGAACTCCAAAAGCCAGCTTGTTTTCCACCTTATAGCATTTTCCAAGTCATTTTGCGTTCACGCAAAAGATTTATGCAAATCAGCCACTTGTTAATCTCCACTTTTAAAGATTGATTTCAAAAGAAAAATTACATAATTTCTATGTTTACTTATAATATTGTTACTTGTAGATTAAGTCTTTGCAATTTCATTCAATTACTCATAACCATCATTCTTGGAATAAATCGTTATAACTTCACTTCATGATTCGTAAATTGAATTCTACTAATTTCACTTCATCATTCATAATATCACAAATGAATTGAGTTATAAAGATTTTCTCATACTAAATAAATAATATAAAAAAAAAATCATTTTGTACATGACAAGAGTTATTTATGAGAAATTAAAAACTTCTCAGATGAAAGTTAAGTGACTAATGGACCCTCCAACCTTAATGATGGGTTAGAATCCAGTCCTTAAACCTTCCTACGCTTATCATCTTCTGAAACCTTGTAAAATTCTTTCCTAAAGTCCAAACACAGAGCCCAATCCGATCTTCGGACTTATCCATCCACTCGGTTGGAGTTCCTAAATTTAGAGAGCTTGAGCAGGCCAGGGGGGCCTTCCAGGACAAAGTTGAGATCAGCTCCAACGTAACTTCAAACGGTTTTCTTTTTAAATTCTTCTTTGTCATTTCCAAAAGGCCTCAATCATGGCGGCCATAGGGTTGGGTTTCAAGACAACATGCGCCCACTGAAAAACCTTGGACCAATCTTGCAAGTTGGTCCATCTCCTTCCTCACACGTCACAACAGAAATGATTGATTAAATAATATTGGCATTGACTTCAACACAGAGTCAGATTTCAGGTTTTGGTTTTAAGTTCTATTTTAGCTGCCAAATAATCATTAGTAAACAGGAAGAAAAAGGAACAGTAGCATGAATAATAAGAAAAATTCAACTTTTTCTCAACTCCTTTTAACGTGTGTTTTGAGTAAAAAAAGATATAATGATTTTATTTAAATATGATAAAATGATAAGATGAAATCATAAAAATTTAGTTAAAGGCAACTATCAATTGGTTAACAGTTCAATAGTTGGATATAAGCTGCCTATGAATTAAATAAGGTCTTGACTTCTCCTCAGCCTAAAGTCAAATTTCAAGTTTTGATTTAAGTTTTCTATTATAGCCCCAAACAATCATTAGTAAGGAAACGGTTGCATTAATGGTAAGAAAAGATGAAATAATAAAATGAAATCATGAGAATTCAGTTTATTACAAGACTTCATTTTGATACGATAAAATGATAAAGATAGTATAATGAGAATTCAGTTCTTTATAATTGTTGGTACCAATAATTAGTTCCCAACCGTGGGGCGAGTGAAATCCTATTTATAAGTTAGTTAATAAAAGAATTGAAAAAGCTTTTTATTGTATTGCTTAAAGTTACGTAGGAGTTTTTGAACTCAACCTTTGGCTACTAGCTGCATTCGGCATCCCATACCACAAAATCCCTTTACCTAACAAAAAAGTAGATAAAATACCACATTTGATTGAACCCAAACTCTAATATTACATTAAAAATGATCTAACTAGTTCCCAAAAAGATCCTAAATATGTTTGGAGGAGGCGTGCAAATGTTGGTTGGGCACCTGAAAAGAACTCTAACTTGGGGAAAAAAGAGAAATAATGCTAGAGAAGGCAGAAGAAAATCCACTATCCAGGACAGAAGAACACCACCTTTTGTCTCTGTCTGAGACAGAGAGAGAGAGAGAGAGAGAGCAGAGGGCTGGGAAGAGAGTTAGAAATCTCTGTCTAAGTTGAAGGCTTACCCAGCAAGAGCAGAGTGAATACCCATTTCTGAAAACTGGAGTATTTCTAAAGCACCCTTTGGTTAGTGAACAGAAACACGGAAGGTAACTGACTACTGAATGAAGTGGGTGAAGGGATGAAGAAACCCTTCGGATGCTTTTCAAGGGTGAAACTTTTGGCAGCCAAATTCAGAAAGAGATCCTTTGGTAATCATGTCTGCATCAGAATCAACAACAACCCACCAACTCGATAGTTTAAAAAACATGGTGCAAGCCAGAACTTTTGATCATTTTCCATTAAACTACCACTTTTGCCAAAAAATTGACAAATGACGGACACAAGAAGTAGCTGCACACTTTTTGGAGAACCAAGTAGTTCTTGCAGCAGGATAAAGGAGATAAACCAATTGCACTTCTGTGAAAACCCAAGTACAAACCCCGACCATGTATTGCAAGTTTGCAGAGCTCAACAGTAATGTCTTTACAAATTTGACTAATCCCAAAGCTAAACCAAGCTGCTAACTCTTACTGTGACTAGAAGACGATGAATTAACAATTAATTTGGTCATATCTCATTTTTTGAACATAGAGGAAGCAAGAAGGCAGGTCAAAACCACAATCACTCGCAAACCAGATCTAATTTGAAAGGCCAGCAGCCACATTGATCAAGAATGCTCAGAAGATGGTAATTTAACAACGAAAAAGTTCATTTTCATCTAGTGATATGCATCGAACATTCCTTTACACATGATTATTCCCATCAGAAAGAAAGAAAGAAAAAAAGAAAAAAAGAACGATGATCATAAACAAAAATGATCACTTAAAAGCAACTGGACATGCACCACAAGTTTCTGGGAAATGAACACTTATATCAAGTTCCCATTCACAAAGATGGTGTGGTGTCTCACTAGTCAGCGTCACCAGTGTCGGAAAGCAGAAGCCTTGAAACATTCTGTCCAGGTCGCCATTCCCGTTGCTACCTCTGCAAGAATGAATTTCCACGGGCGTTTAGCTCACGAAGCTGAATAAACCCAGTAATCGAGAACAAAAACCATCGCGAGTGCCCTTTTTCAGAGGTGAAAGGACAAAAGGAAGGAAGAAAATTTTCCAGATTCTCCCGGCAACCAATCAAGATCAAACACCGACGGAGAACAAGAAGTAATTACCTTGCCGCTCTCGGTGGAATCAGGAACCTTGTAGGAATCGAGCGTAATCTCCGACAACCACAACCCCGGGAATAAAGACTGCAGAGAAGACAATAACACAAAATCAAAATCCGTAACGGAAGAACGCAAGATCGTCATGGAAAGCAGAGAGGAACAAGAATTGTTGAGCTTACATCCAATTGCTTCTGAACATTCCTCGGCCGCTTCTTGGGCCTTCTCGGTGGCCTGTGTCCCAGAACCGCCATGAAATCCTCCTCGATCTCCTTTCTCGACAGTGACACGGTCAACTTGGTTCTCGCCTCCTTCTTCTCCGGCACTCCTCCCCCGACTCCCCCTCTCAGCCTCGGCGACCTCGCGCCACCATTGTTCTCGTTCCTCAACGGCGAAGACGACATCACCTTCTTCCTCTCCTCGATCCTCAACCCCTTCCCTCCTTCAATCGGAGCCCTACACGCTGCTCTCCTCGTCCTCAAATTCCACGGCCTCGCTGCCTCCGCCGCCACCGCCGGAGACTCCTCGGTGACCTCCTCCATCTCTTCCTCCTCTTCAATTTCCTCATCTTCTTCCTCTTCCTCCACCTCCTTCCGAAAGATCGCGTCTTTCATCTTGTCAGCCGCCGTCTTCAGATCAAACAATAGCTTCTCCCTCACCGCCTCGATCCCCTCCTCTGGTCTCCAATCCCTCTTCCTCTTCCTCTCCAATTCCCTACGCCTCGTTACCAGCGAAGTCTCCGGTTTCGGAGCCGGAGATCGCCGATCACCTTCCTCTACCCCCTCCTGATGACTCGGTTTCATGCACCGCAGGTACCTCTGGTTCCCCCACTTCAAACACGGCAAAGTGAAATTATGCAGCGCCTTCGATCTCTCCGGTCCCATCGCCATGGCCGTCTCAGGTCTTCTTGCTGTCTCCACCTCTCCGCCCGCACGCACACACACCATCTATCGCAATGGACTCCACCAGAGAGCACTCAGATCAGAGCTCTCCACCCTTCCCCTCGGTCTTCCTCCCAAGATTTTCACCGGAAATTTGTCCTCTCGGAGAATTTTTCTCCTTTTCGGTCTTCGTATGTGCTCTCTCTGTTTCTCTCTCCGTCTTCTTTCTCTCGCAATATCGCCGGGAAGCACAAGTTTATATATACAAAGCGAAGAGGTAGAGAGAGGGCGGTTTTAACGTTCGGGTTAATGTTGGGCTCGTGCTAAAATGCGCCATGGGTGTTTTGAGTGCGCGCTGCTGGGCTTTCCCGGGTGATCCGTCGTTTTTGAGTGACGGTGCGTTCTACGATGTCTCTTCTCCTAGCCGTTGATTCGTTTAAAGCCCCCTTCTATAAAATCTTCTGTTTCGTTTCCGTACACTCTCTTGAGAATCAAGCGATTGCGTCCAAAATCAGGATTCAAAATTGCTTATAAAATTCTTTTCTCTTTCGTCTTCCATTGGATTATTGGGTTTTACGGGATGTCAAGTGCCTCAAGCATGGCATGCAGTTCATTAGTAGTAACAGATTTTGATGCAAAATTCTCAAAGACACGAGTTAAAAGTTGCTGGTTTTGGGTCATTGGCCATTGAATCTTGCCCTTCCTGCCAATGTCCTTTAAGCTTAAGGTGTGACCACCACAATTGAAGGTTGGTTTTAATCCTACTTGTTATATGCTTATGTTCATATTTCAAAAATTAACCTAATAGAAGAAATAGTCAAACTCATTTGAATTTCACTTTCTGATTACTATAGGTCTCAGGGTCTCTAACAAAATAATGCTTGGAATTCCAATAGTGTTAGGACTAGGATTAATTTGAAATGTTTTATTACTAGTTTGTCCCGATTTTTGTGGTTGCTTAGCCAAATTTCACTAATTTCAGTCAAATTTTAAAATCTAAGCCGCGATAAAAATGGCCCACCGTTCCACCACTTTTCAATTTAAAATACTTCCTAAATACATAAACTGTTATTTTAATCTGGAAAGCATGTAACTTGCGACACAAGCATCCAATGAGTAAGGTTTTCATCTCTTCCTATTGGTGCAAATTGACATCATCCCAATTGTTAGAGGAACCAAATCAAATAATTCTTCCCCTAACATTTCTGTGGGCAATATTGTAGGACATTGTGGGGTTCATTGATTAAGCTAGTTCCTACCTCCCCAAACCATGAATGGAGTGGTTACCCTAATTCTTGATTGCCTCCTTTCACCTGCCTGTCCATGTCTTATCACCTCTATTTAACAATAGATTGATTGTTTGAGACCAAAAAGGTTATAGTAAACAACGCTCTATAATTCCGGCATGACTTTTATATTGTTTATTAAAATAATTATTTTTTATTTTTAAAACTTGCTTGTAAAGAATGGGGTGATTTATTACAATATTAAGTAATTTATAACATACTAAGTACTATTAGATAATCTAATTTATTTGTTAGAAATAAGTTTAAAGTTCAATAAAAGTAGTTGGCTCATGAATTTTACAATTTTTTATTTAAACACCATCTAATGATAGTATTTTTTTAATGTATAACCTCTTTTTCTATTATTCTTTGACATACTTAACATTAATTTCAAAACTAAACGAAGTAAAATAAATGCTTATTGTACATTAGACACATTTGAAGGCTTGAGATTAAATATGAATTAAAATGAATCAACTTAGTCTATAATACTATGTTAAAAATATATATAGTTCCAATATGAAAGTTAAATAATAAGTAATGAAACATTTTTTATTATATTATAAAGTTGTGAAATTTGAAAGTTACGTATGTGAATTATAAGTCAAAGCAAGACATTATTCACTTGAACCATGAATTATGATATTAGTTAAAAAGTTAATTCGTTATGAGTTGACTATTTATTAGAATATAGATAATTCCATAACAAATTACAAACAATGTAAAAATCCAACATTTGCATAAATCTATTTATATAGAAGTTGTTTTTCATTCTTTCATGAGGAAATAATAAGGAAGACTTTTAATACATCATGTCATGAAAAAACCTTATAACGTGGTATCATTTTTTTGCTCTCGTAAAAATAATTTCAAGACACGTGCGGATTGCGATGTTATATCAATTAGAAAGTCAGTCGTGTACTCGGCGTATATGTATAGAAGACTTCACGTAGGAAGCGGTCGGACTATAAAATAAAGTCCACACGGTCGTACCACAATGCAAGCCAGCGTATTTATAAATAGCATGTCATTAAATGATTCCTCTTCAATGGTACAGAGGCATCGTTTTCTTCAACAAACAGTTAAAGCATATTAGGTTGGACATACAAATGAATTGAAAGTGACGCAGAAACAAAGAATGTGTGAAGTTAAAGAAACCCCTTCGAAGTTTTCCGTGTCTCGTGTGTTTAGACATGGATTGGGTCCAAACACCTAATATGAAGTACAAGGATAAATTCTTAAATATGTTAATTGTTTTACCCTTTTGATAGATGAGAATTGTCAAAGTAAGTAATTACTTTATTACAAATCGATTTATATCCAAACAAAAAAAAAGTTTATTTTATTTTGAAGATGTTTTTTAAACAAAATTTAAGTAATGTAAGATATTTTACAAACTATTCTTAGCATACATTTTCACTATCTACATAAATTGTAGATTTTGTTATTGTGTAATATGTCTCATTTCTTACATAGAAGATGTAACCATATAAATAACTCGTTGATGGTAATTACAGGCCTCCAAGGCTTGTAAGTAAAACAATTATCATGTGCATTGGTTATTAAGAAAAAATGTAAATCATTAAATATATATTAATATATATCACTGATTTCTAGTATTAGAAATTATTACTTTTTGAATATTGTAAATAAGGACTATTTAATATAAAACATGAGAAACAAATAATTACATTATATATATATATATATAAGTTATCTATATTGTCTATGAATCAACGACTATATATAAAGAATTCCTCAAGTATAAAAAAGAAAACTGAAAATGACAAAAATTATATTATCCAAAATAGTCTCAATAGAAAATGTTAGATGTCAAATCACGGTAAACAATTAATTGAAACATTGCATAAGAGATGACACAGAACTTATGAATTTATGATGTTTTAGTTTTATTGAATTGGCAAAGTGAGTTTAGTTTAACATTTGTTGATAGAAAATTTATAATATTTTAATTCTATAAAATACGAAAACAAAAATCTTTATTAAAAGGAAAAATTACCTCTCACATTTATATTCTGCTGCATAAAATAAGAATTCAAGATCTGTTTCGTTATCCTATAATATAACTTGGTTTAATGGCTCAATGATTTGGATTCTTTACTTATTGCTTGAACATTTGTTACCAAAATGACCTTAGTTTGATTCGTGATCAGACGCCGTCCAATCAAATGGCTGCTTCTGTACCTAACATAATCGCATGGTAGGTAGCGCATGCTCGAAATACGGACCACCGCGACATCCGCTGATCTTTTAAATGTTCCAGCTAACATATGGTACTCGATATTGAAAAAATACAATACAGTTCAACGTTCAAACTTCAAAACTAAGAATGTAACGGCTAGCTGCTGTTGCTTAGTAATATAATATATTCGAGTTCAAAATCCGACCGACCACCATCTTTTTACAGCTTGGCTCCCCACCACAAATCAGATCAGCTGAAAGCTTTCGCCTTTTTGGTTCGTTAAAAGCTTCCCCACCATGGCTCGACCTTTGAAGCTCCCAGCTAAACTTTCAGCTGCTAAAAGGAGCGTATCACTCTATCCCTTACCTCTCTGTTTACTTACCCAGCCGCCATGAAAGTGCCCAGAAAGAGACTCCTCGTTCTCCAAAAGCTTTCAAATTTTCTGAAAGCTCCGATCTTCGTTTCCAGAATGAGAAAACCAATCATTCCGAAACTTGTTTTTCTTAAGAAGGCAAGGAAGGTTAAGAAGTTCGTGTTCCTCAAGCATTACAACTATGACTTCCTCCAGGAGTACCAGTTCTCCGCTTCCAGCACTCCCCTCATTCACTACCGCAGAAACCATTCCAAGAGCCGACGGCTTCGAGATATCTATTCCATGTTCTTTCTCTGTAGATGTTTGGGCAGCCGGAGAGCTGAAGGAGGGGATGCAGATTACAGATTAGAAGCTCTGCATTCTTTGCCTACCATAGAAGGTGCAGTGGCAAGGCAAATTTTGGAGCCCTTTGATCCGGTTGAAGAAGATGATTCAGTTGATGAGAGAGCCGAGATGTTTATCCAGAGATTCTATGAAGAGATGCGGATGCAGAGGCAAGAATCGCTTTAGCAAATCATGCAAGTGCGAGGCACAGATATTGATGTTATCGAGTTTCTTGTTTTTGCTTTGTTTTATCTTTCCTTGTCGTCCATTCTCCACAGGTTTTTTGGTGATGGTGGAGATGGGGTTTGATTTTACCATTTGTCCAGTGATTTTTTAAGCTTTGTTTTCGCATCGAAGGTCCAATTTTTTATGCTACGTAAGAGCTTACAATTTTTTATCCATGGCAGAGTACTTGGTTCTAATTAATTATCTCGTCTAATTATGTTCGACCTCTCGGCTATTGCTTTGGTCGGATGGAGACAAATGGAAGGCATTGGTGGGGATTGGCTTTTCTGTTCTTGGTCATTATCTCTAGTCTTTTGTGCAATAGATTGGCGTTGCTGATAGTCAAATGCTTTCATGAAAAGCTACGATGACTTTTCCTCTAATATTCTAAACAAATTAAGTGCTGCCTACAAAGGGTTTGTTCGGGGTCGTCAAAAGTTTGAAAAATGGGCGAGGCAGGAGGATGTCCATGTCGCCAGGCCCGTATAACGCAATCTAAACGATGATTAGTTGTTACAACATCCATTTGTTTATTTAAAACTGATACACAAATGAATATAATGTTCTATAAATAAGAATATAACAAAAGACATGGTAGATTCATCATGCTCGGGTAATCAATAGGTAAAGAAAGATCTAATTTGAAATTTTCAACCTTTAGTATCATATATTAATAAAATCCCCATACAATCAATCTAGCATTCACAAGAATTTGTCACCCATGGTGCAGTCGAGTTAATAAGAATGGTTCGTGTGAAAAATAAATCTTCTTGTCTTGATGCACGATAAAAATTGTTACTTATCAATTTACTTACTACATAAAGTTTGGTGGTGAATTGCATCTCCTTAACCCCATTGCATTCTTTGAGATAAGTTATTGCTTTCCAATTTATCAAACCAATTTACCTACTAGGCAAAATTTAGTGGAAATTTTGGGTTATAAAGAAAAACAATGTAAGATAAGACAAGCTTCATTTTCAAGTTTTCTTGGTGTCAATGAGTTGTTTAGGAAAGGAATGACAGGTAACCAGAAGTTGAACATTGAAAATCCAGCTATGGTTATGAGAATCCAAGAACTCAAGGAACTCCGCCTAATGTCTTGCTTTGTCACGTTCCATAATATTATATACCTCTTATTGCATCAAAGCGGATTACTTGCTACGGTTTTGGGATTTCACACCTCTGGGTTTTCCCATCCATGAAGGGATCTTCTAGGAACTTTGGATAACAGTATTGCCGGGGAATCACCCTTCACCACGATGGACCTTGGGGTGTGTAAATTGTACTTTATTTGTGGAGCTGACAATCTTTTGAGATCCAACGTCGTTCATTTCACTCCCCAAGGCATGCATGTGTGTGTAAAGGCAAGAGCAGCGTGAACCATGCCCCTTAACTATTAAAATATCATATAAAATGACATGTCTGTTTGAGTTTTATTGTGTCAAAAAAATTTGTTCGATAACCATTTCTGACACAAGAGAAAGAACTTTTATTGTTCTGAATAAGACTAAACTTTCTAAGATTGTGCTGGGGTTTAAATTCAAGTGCAATGCTATTTTACATGTAAACATATTCCAACAAAATTTATTTATCCATATTAAGGGCAAATGAATATGATAAAAATAATAAATATGAGTTCTATGTGTTATTAGTGGTGTTGATGTTCAATCTTACATCACCAAGAAAACATCCTGCGAGGAAATTTAGATGTAATAAATATCTCTATTTTTTAAAAGTTAACTTTTGAATTAATACAAATTTTATAACATGATATAAAAGCTTGATTCTACTTAATATTCTAATGAAAATGAGTAATCCAAAGCTTAAAAAATAAAAATAGTATGACAAGATGATTTTGATCAAACCATTGTGATAAAAGAATACATTAATAGTGTAAATATTCAATCTTATACTATTAAATAAGGGTCATATGATATTTTTTCTATATACCAGTTTTCTCAAATTAGCTTTTGATTCAAATATATACTTTATAACATTGTTACCCAATTTTTATTTGAATAAGTTTTGACAAGGAAAAATAAAGACTCTTACTCGACTTTAGAAAAGATAAAATTGTTTAAACATTGTAGTGTTCAGCCACAATGACTCCGAGGTCCCCCACTCTAAAACAGAAGTAGAACGTTTTATCTTGTCGTGTTTGTTGTTGGGTCACTTTTGGATTCTTGAATCATCGTGGAGCAAAATGTGATGTGGCCCATATGTGTTGGGCTAAGGTCCATCCATTTTATTGCCCAAATTGGACGACCAATGACAAATTTTTCTCCATTCCTACTATTGTTATTGCTATTTTTGATGTCAGTTAGAATAAAGATGAGTGCCTTCAACTATAGATAAATTATTATAAGTTATTATTAACACCTACTCATAATTAATAAGATATAAAGTTATAAAATTTCTATAACAGAAAATAAATAATATAAAATATTTTAACAACTCAGAATCGTAAGAAGATAAAACCTATGAGTTTTGTAAGTAATATAATGTAAACAATGTGGAGGCTGTGATTATATATGAACATATTATAATTGTAATATATAATTTTTTTTTTTTTTTTACTTATAGTATATATAAGAAACGAGAGATATTTAATATAAATTGCATATCGGAAGAATATATACCTAACATGACTTAATTTGATAATTGTGCTTTCATTCAACCAAAAAGATAACGGTCGAGGCAAGTACCTTACGTTGGCGTTTTAACTACGGCGAACTGTGCTTCTTAAGGTTAGGGTTTCATTGCATTCTCACGCGCCGGAGAGGAGGAGGAGGAGGAAGAGAGTTTGGAGCTCGGATGGCAATGGAGGAAGAATTCAGGGTCTACAACTCGATGACGCAGCAGAAGGAGATCTTCAAGCCGCAGGTCCCGGGGCATGCCAGCATGTACGTCTGTGGCGTCACCGCCTACGATCTCAGCCATCTCGGGCACGCTCGCGCCGCCGTCAACTTCGATGTGCTCTACAGGCATGTTTCCTGAATTTCAGTCTCTTAATTTGTGTTAACTCCCTTTAGTGGTTGTCTGATATGTAATAGGACGAGAGTTGGGTGGTAATGGAAAGGATGGAAATGTTTTTTTGGCGAATTTGGCTATTGATCAGAAAATCTTTCGTGTTGATTGTGTAACGCTGAGAAATGAATGGTGTTCTGGAAGGAATTCTTTTTTCGACGTCAAAGAAGCCTAGGAATTACAATGTATAATACGATTCGTTGTGAAGGAAAAAGTAGATATCCATGCTTGTATTTTTTGTAGCGAATGATGCCATACTTTGCCATATAACTCATGCAATTTTTGTTTAGTGGGTTGCTTAATTAGTGTGCTGGAAATTTTATAGTAGACTTAAATAAGGAGGAATAGTAATCAGTTTGTGGTTGTCATGCTTTTCCCTGATTTTGAGCTCTGCAGATACCTACAACACTCGGGCTATCAAGTTACATATGTACGGAATTTCACTGATGTCGATGACAAGGTGAGAGTCATAAATATTGAGAGTTTCTACTGGATTCGTCAGTTTATATACATGCTGGAGGACAAGCCAACTGTCGTTACTTTTGTACATGACTTCCTGTATATGTGTACACCTTCATTCATGCGTTCACTTCATGGTTTTATATAGGATCGTATAAGAGTTTTCAGGCTTCAATTTTGAATGAATTCGTAACCAAACGTTTCAAAGATTTTAGAGAGCAAAAAAAGTAGAATGAAAGGGTAAGACCTATGTGTTTGTATGTGTGTGTATGTGTGTGCATCTACAAATTGTTAAGCACACCTTTTTCGGGTAACCTGGGAGGACTTATAACAACTTCCCACAAAAAATGAGTGACATGGAACTAATGAAGGATGGCTATAACAGAATAGAAGTAGGAATTCTCCTAGTTCAGTTGTCCTCGTTGGAGTCAAGAGTAATCAATTGATTGGAATTGTAGGAAATGTCTGGTAGAGGATTGTGTTCATAGGGTTCTACAATCTATTAAGGAATTATTTCAGTTGTACCCATGCTTCTTTTCCTTTTTTTTTTTTTTTTGATAGATGTGTTGTATCCTTGAGTTATATACAAGAACCCACAACTTTGGTGTTAGCCTTCAGCTAATAAGAATTTTTTATCCATCAAGTTCTGAATCTTGCTTTACTGCTTCTTCCAAGTTATCTCTATTCCTCCTGTCCCTGCATCTTTACCAAACGTAAGACACAAACTGGCTCTAGACACATCAATTGCCCAACTGTCCACTATGTGTTCTGTTGCTTAGTCTTGTAGGAGATTCATTGTTATGACTAATCTGTCCTTTGAGGGTTTTGGCATTTCAGTTCTTCGTAAACCTTTGTTTGGCTCTGATGATTCTTGCATGTGGCAATTTGGAGTCTGGATACAGTTCAACTGAAATGAGTAAAGCTTTTGGTCTGATGCCGGGGGATGATATTTATATCATGGATTCAAATTCCTTAAAAATTCAGTGTTGGAGAATTGTGTTGAGTTGACAGATGTAAAGTTTAGAAAATGAAGGGATATTGAATCTGTCCAATATTTTTCATTAAGGATTGGAATTTACCAAATTTCTTTTTTCATAAGTTGCTGCAGTTTTTGTACCATATAGAACGTTTATCTTTAGCGATCATAAATCTTTTCAGGCCTTGATGAAAAAGTATTATTGTGACCCCAGTTAATTCTTTATTGGTTGGCATCCCTAATGCTTATCTAGATATTGCTGTATCTGTATTTCTGCAGATAATTCGTAGGGCAAATGAGCTTGGGGAAGATCCATTAAGTTTAAGTAATCGTTATTGCCAAGAATATGTTGTTGACATGTCTGATCTTCAGTGCCTCCTTCCTACCCATCAGCCACGTGTTTCCGATCACATGGAACAGATAAAGGATATGATATCTCAGGTTTTTTTTTTTCAAACCTAGTATGGTTTCTCTGTTTCTCTTAGAAAGGTTGGGAAATGCATTTTTAGCTACATTCTTTACCAAATATCAAGCTTACAATTTCTTTTCCTCGGGAAATAAAAATAGAAGAAGGAAAGTTTTATAGTTTGAGATATTTCCAATCGATTTTCATCTGTCCTGCTGCAAAAGTTGTCATAGTATTTTCCTAAGGTCCAAATTGGGATCGTAAATACCCATTCTAGCACTTGCTAAAACATATTCTGTATCAGCTGAGAAATATAGGTATAGTATGTGTTAAACGTAGTGTATTCAGATGTATCTGCTTTTTGCCATGATAAAGATGGCTCTTTTGTATTGATGGACATGTTTATCTTATTTTTTAAATATATGGCTGGAATTTTTGTAGATTATCACTAAGGACTATGCATACGTAGTTGATGGGGATGTATTCTTTGCTGTTGATAAATTCCCAAACTATGGCCAATTATCTGGTCAGAAACCAGAACACAACAGGGCTGGTGAACGAGTTGCTATTGACTCAAGAAAGCGTAATCCTGCTGACTTTGCTTTGTGGAAGGTACAGAAACGTTTGCAAGTTATATTTTATACGTTGTCTTGTTTATGTCATTCAATTTCTGATATTCTCTTATTACAGGCTGCAAAGCCTGGTGAGCCAAGTTGGGACAGCCCATGGGGTCCTGGAAGACCAGGGTGGCACATAGAATGCAGTGCGATGAGTGCTCATTACCTGTCCTTCAAGTTTGATATTCATGGTGGTGGAATTGATCTGATCTTTCCTCATCATGAAAATGAGATTGCCCAGAGCTGTGCTGCTTGCGAAGAGAGCCGTGTGAGCTACTGGATGCATAATGGGCATGTCACTAATAACAATGAGAAAATGTCCAAGTCATTGGGCAATTTTTTTACAATCCGTCAGGTGAAGGCATTTGTTTGTTTCTTCTGAGAAGACATATGTTTGAAATCTCATTTTGGCTAAATTTATTTATTTTGTACTTGTAGATTACTCAACGGTATCACCCTCTGGCTTTGAGACACTTCTTGATAAGTGCCCACTATAGGTCTCCTCTCAATTACTCAGTCTCACAGCTAGAAAGTTCATCAGATGCTGTTTATTACATATATCAGGTATGAGGCTTGTTAAAGATCCAATACTTTTCACTCAGAAGTCTGTTGTTACTATCCCTGGCAAATCAACAAGCATGAACCTAACTGAGTTGGATTATCCCAATTGATTTCTTCATCTTTTCGAGGTTGTTCCTGTTTGCACATGCATCTGAATAGCACATCTTTTCAGGGTTTTACCAGAGCTGATGCACTTGGTTGTAGAGTTGATAGAACAGTAGTAGTTTTTTTGAGCTAGAGATAGTTCAGTTGCTTGATGAATACTTTGAGTCATTTTCCTCAGTTGCTTTTAGTATAGATCGTTCATTGTGTGAAGTTTTAAAACTAAGCACTAAAAAGGCAATGGGAAGACCTTAGGTCTAAATAGTTTCTTGTCTGTAACAAGCATGTAAGTAAATACTAATCTATTTGGGATGTGATTGCATTGGTTAGATTCTTGTGCTGACTTTTTATCTTCATCTAATATGATTCCTCATTTCCTAAGTTCATATGCTGCAAGAATATCTTAATATTAACTGACTGCCATTTCAGTTTATTGACATAGTATGGTTGAAACTGTAAGACACAACACACATTCCCATGAATGAATCCTCATTTCTTATACGTTAGAAGATCATGATCTGCTATCTTTTGATTATTAGACTTTGCAAGACTGTGAAGATGCTTTATCACCATATCAAGAAGCAAGCCTTAAGGAGGGGTCTGAACAAAAAGGCAAAACAGCTCGGGTTACTCCTGCTGCCCAAGACTGCATCAGCAAGCTACGTAGTGAGTTCCGGAGCAAAATGTCTGATGACCTGAGCACTGCCCAGATTCTGACTGGTGCATTTCAAGAAGCCTTAAAGTTCATAAACGGTTCCTTGACCACGCTCAAGGTATGCAACTAGGAACAGTTCTAATGTTTCAACGATCTATCTCCCTCGCTTCCCCTCTGCCTTTCTTTGTGTTTGTTTGTGTATGTGGAATCCACAGATGATCTTTTTTAATATTTTTCCAGAAGAAGCAACAGAAGCAACAACAACTATCAATGATTCAGTCTCTTATTGAAGTAAGAATTGAAGTTAAACAAGTTCTGGATATTCTGGGGTTGCTATCTTCCTCTAGTTACTTGGAGGTGATTTAATTTCTGGCCTTTAGTAAACAACTTTAAAGATGAATGGACTGTTGGTTGAAACATATTATTTAGAGTTTACTTTCCATTTTATAGGTTTTGCAGCAATTAAAAGACAAGGCTTTAAAGAGAGCAGGGTTGGTAGAAAATGATGTGTTGCATCTGATTGAAGAAAGAGCATTAGCAAGGAAAAACAAGGAATTCTCAAGAAGCGATCAAATCAGGGCCGATTTAACCATGAAAGGCATTGCACTCATGGATGTGGGCAAGGAAACTATTTGGAGACCATGTGTCCCTGTTGAACCTGAACCACCAGCCCCATCAGTTGAAAAGGCAAGTGAAGCCCCGCCAGTTGAAGCCAAAGCTGCTAGTACTACTGGTTGAACGGGAGAAAGGCCATATCCATGCAAGCAAGAAGTGACAAATTATCACCAAATGAACAAAAACAATAGGGAAAACCTGTCCGGGCTAATGGTGGAAAGCCTTGTTCCTGCCTCTACCGTCACAGGGGTAATGATTAATGACTGATAAGGTCTTAATTTTATACTTTTTTTTTTTATTCTATTCATGCTGTAACATCCGGGGGCTGTCACAAGTTACAATCCCCTAAGGCTGTGACCCATCACCATGGGGTCTCAAATAGAAAGTGATGTGCTGTTATTCTCGCCCTACTTATTCATAAACAACTATTCTGGTTTTTGATCTACACAATACAGGAACTCTGGTTAGGGACGCATTTGTTGGATCACTTTTTTCTGGAGTTAAAGTTTAATGAATTTTCCCTGTTTCATATAGTTCTTTGATTCTGTTTTTCATGGGATGAGTTTTCATCAAATTTGTTCGATTAGTAGGCAGTAGATAAATGAGAAAATATAGTATGTAGTTTTAACGCCCTAGCTGGCAAGGTGTGGAAATATTATAGACAGGTATAATGGTGATGCATTAGTTCACTCCTGGACACATCTTCTGCCAAATTGTAAAGCCCATATGTCTAAAAAAGGCCAAGGAGCTCCTCAAAAGCCCTGAACTTTTAACACAGCTCTTCTCGGAAAATATTTTGGTGTGGATCACTCCTGAATGTTCTGTTAAAATGAACACAACAATCCAGGGCGGGGCTGGTGCAGTGGGCTAAAAAGAGGGTCTGTCAGACTCGGGCTAATTGGATACAGGCCGGAAAACATACAAGGCTCCGACATTCATTTTTGCACTGAGATGAAGACCGAATCCATGGGCCAGAAGTATGACAACTCGTGTTTTATTTTTTGTTAGATGAGAAGAAGTTTGAGAGTATAGGATATCAAACCCACATAACATAGGTTTTGTGCGGTCAATGACAGATTGTGAATTACTGATCTGTGGACCATTTGAAGGGGTTATTGACCTATGGACTGCTTCGGATTCCTTGGGATGAATGTAAGGGAATTTCTCATGTTTCTACATGGAATGACCTTTTCCTTTTTGTTTTCGTAGCATGGGGATAAGAATTGGGCAATTGTCAGGAAAAAAGACAAGTTGGGTGCTTTAGTTTCTAAGCTTTTGTGGTGCCTTTTTGACATATTGCGTGCGTCCGAAGCGTTAAGTGAATATGAACAGACCCTTTTCAACGCCAACGTCCTTTTTTTACGGCGGGCTAGTACAACCCTACTTGTATTCCATGAACTCCAAGGCATCTGCGTGAACTCCCAGAACGAGTACTATGTTACTTCACATCTTCTCATTCATACGCGGTTGGTGAAAGTACGTAGGCCCATCAGTCACGGAATAAATGCCATCCTGTGAGAACCACCGCTCAATTTTACCTAGGTTTGTCGTATACTTTTCAGACACAGGACCATCAGAACATGGTTCTGCCATTCTCGTTTGTTAAAGTGGTACCTCCTTAGGTAGATGGTCGTTTTTAAGAAGATATTCGGAGAAGATTTAAGTGAGACTCATGTTCCTATTTAATGTATCCTCTTCTAAGTGATAGTCCAAGGGTAAAAGGTTTCAAATCCAGAACTTATGTTTTGGGCGATTAGTAACTGACCTTTTGACTACTGGGCTGTTAACAAATATAGGTTAATTTTTGAGTGATGATATGAAATAAAGGTTAGGACAAACTGTAGAAAGTGGCTCCAAGTGACGGAAACCTGGCTCAATAAAGTTCATGGGGTAGGTCCGTACAATTTTGGCAGTCGGGTGTTGTTATATCTGGACTTTGTGTAATGTTTATTTAATACAAATAGCGAGCTTTTTTCAGGGGTCGATTTGGGTCCCATGGCTGTCTTTTAAAGAGGAGGATAGCACTGAACTGAAGTACATGGTAACATGGAGGTAAAGCTAGGTTGCAGGTGCATCGATGTTCATTGAAGTTTCTTAACAAAGAAAAGAACAAGTGTCCTGATTGGAGGCCAGAATTTTGGAGGATGATGTTTGTCTCTTGTAGTTTCAGCTAACGTTGAAATTAGACTGTTAGAATGTTTCATATTGTCTATAACTTACCATCAAATCTTTTATAAATGAATAATTATTTTCTTCTTTACAAACTAGATTTAAAAATAATCAACATTAATTGTAACCTGTTATAGAATCTTTAATAGATCAATAAGTTGCCTTACACTTTAATACTAATAAGATTGTTGGATCTTGACCCTCAAGGTGACGATGGATTAACTTATCAAAAACGTTTGCATGAACTGAGAATGACAACCATCCAATAACTAGGTTTCCAAGTTTACAAGTCCAACAAGAAAGCTTGACTACCAATCTCAAGCTGACTTGCATGCATTTCCAGAATGTAATAAATGAATTAACTTGGTTTAAACGTTTTGGCTGATAAGGTACGCTAGCCTGACTTTCCTTTACGCGTTATTCAGCCTCTGGAGCTGCTTGATAGCTGCTGATTAGCTTTTCATATTCCAGTCAAAAATTCAATCCTTATCAGTGAAATTGGATGAAAGTAGGAACTGGGAAGGAAGCACCGGAGAAATAGCTCTGATGTCCCTACCTTAGCATATCATCTACCTTCAGATTTGAACAAACCATATGAATGCAACTTTTGATTACTTTGATTCTAAGTAGTTATGATTGTGACAACGGAAAGTGAGAGAGCCAGTCTTTGGGACCCAGATAGCTGCTTTTTGAGGTTTAAATTTCAATGGTTGAGTCTTCGATGATTTAGACTTTTACCCATATTATGCTTTTCATCTTTTTGGTTGGCAAAGAAGTTACAATTTGTTTAAATACAAAGGATTCAATAGTAAATTGCAAGTGATATAAGACGTTCAAATTATTCATTACAATTAATGTAAGATAAAGTTATAAGTTATGTGAGTAAAAGGAAGAGGTTCTCTATCTTAACTATGGATTATTTTTAAATTCAATTTACTTATATCATAGTTTATAATATCCTATTAAAATACTTATTACCTATTCAAGACTAATTTGTAATATATATATATATATATATATATATAATTTTAAAACAAAGTGCAAATTATGTAAGATATTTCAATCTTACCTAAACCCTAAACCCTAAACCTAATATCCTCTATCTTTCACGGTAAACCAAACTTGTATTTTGTGGTGTAGTACTCCCATCGTGCACGATGTGCTATAAGAAATATTGAAGTTCGCCTGTCTTCTTCATTACACTGTTGTAAGCAGGCGTGGACACTGGAGCAAAGCATGGCGAATAGGAAAACAAAGCTTAGGATGGCAAAAAGCAGAAGCATGCTCGTGTGGGTACTTTCCAACTCCTACAAAAGGCATTGGGGCATCGAGAACCGTCCTAGTTGTTGTCCACATTGAATCTTCTAAAAGGACATTAAAGAGCCTGGCATGTCATATCGAAAGGCCTTTCACCTTTTGGTGCTCGTAGCCTAAGGTTTAGCTTGTACCCTCCTCAAGTTCTTTGCTCGGCAAAGGAACAGGCTAACGCTATGGCATTAGTAGATCAGGTGTTCATATATGTCAGCGGCAAAAGCTATTCAATTTGTGTCTTCCACTTGGTACGAGTTGTATTGTTGCCAAAAGGGACCTGTCATTTTGTGAAACTAGCGCTCTAACAATGCACATGAAAGCATTATAAATATAGGAAAAAGTGATCCCTTGCATTGAAGGTGAAAGCTTTACATATTTCTTCATTTATTGGGACTAATTGACTTGTGTATGCATGTATAGTTTCACCCTGGCCTTTGTAGACACTAGTATCTACTTTAATCCTGACACAAATCCCACAATACTTGGGTTTGTACTTGTTATGTTGAAAGTGCAAGATAGGCTTGCTGGAATACCCGACACATAGGTGTACAAGGCAGGGTGATAAGACAGCCAAACGAGTAGTCCACGAGAATGGAGAACGAATAATTACAAGGTGTCTTCCATACAAGGAAAAAACAAAAAAAAAAAAAGAAATCCTTAGTATTTAAAATAATGATTATTTTGCATTGTCAATATCTTAGTACATTTTTCATATACATTTAAGTATCTTTTATTTCCTAATGATTGGTTTTATAGAAAGAAATTAAACCTTTTTTAATATGAAATCCATGATACCACCTTATCCTTTCATCTTTCGGACATGAAGTTCTTAACAACACTTACATCTATCTTTATTCCATTACCTAATGAAGTTTCAGCGAGCTCTAGCAAGCCAGCAAGCCAACTCTCTAATAGCCAAGTCTTATATGTCCGGCGTTGGATGTAACACCCACTAGGGAACTAGACCACGAAGCAGAACAACATCGACTTTTCAAAAAGTGAAGGTATGACCATGACAAAGGTTGTAGGGTGGGAAGTGAACATGGAAATCACTGACAGATCCCAACTTTACGCTGGCGGCCGTGCTGGCTTGAACCGTTTACACTGGGGCCATTGCTGGCTTTGTGAGGATTACAGAACAGTCAAAAGGGGATGCAGTTCTTTTCCGCAGGACAATGACTTAATTCCCCCATCTCAAACTGCGGAGTTGATTGCTTCTTCGACATATGATATTCAAGTATTTTACGTTCCATCTGCTTCTTTTTTAACCCAGTACTGTCAGTGATAGCCTACGTTTTAGTAAAGTATGTAAATATTCCACTGTTTACCGGTGTAAAGCTAGCCTCCTTCTAGGCTTCTACGAATCAACTTTTGTAACATCAACTTCACCTTTCACGTCGTACTGTAGTGCAGAATTGTTGCAGAGCCTGCCGTGACGAAGACTTTATTAGTCTTCCTTAGACCATAGTTTTTAAAGGCAGAACTTTTGGCTGCAAGCGCGGACCTACTCGAAGACACATATCAACCAGAGAGAAAAGGAAGTTGGGATAGAGCCACATGAAAGAAGTAGAGAAAATAAAGTAGGAACGAGAAAGGAACTGTTGAAGCAACATTATACGGTCCCGCAGACTACCAAGTGGATACCTTGTTCAATCATGTTACCTCACGCCAACTACTTAAGTATGACTATAATTTGATTGGATTACAGTCACTAAGTAATGAAAACTATGGTCTAGGATTTGATTGGGTCATGGTGACTTAAAAATGAAAAGATGGTTGAACCCTCGCCTCGGCTTTATGTATTTTAAACATAGATTAAATTTATCTGGAGGGTGGTTCCAATAAAAACCAAGTTCAAGTTAGAGATTTGATTGGTTTTGGGAAGTGGATGTCCTAATCAGTCAATAAGATTGATGGGAAGTCCAGCCCACAGCTACTATTGTATTTCTGGAAAAGTGGTGGTAATGAGTTTGATTTTCTCAGTTGCCCTACCAACCACCAAGAGTAATAGCTTTTCATTGTACTCATGTGTCCAAAGCCCTCGAGAAGAGGAAACTTTCTCAAGTGCACAAGATTTCAAACATGATTATGTTGTCACACCCCTCTTTTGTCTCTCCCTGAAGCAAACTAAATCACCAAATCTTCAATATATTAAGAAGATAAGATTTGAAACCAGAAACATCCAAGTAAAATAACTACTATTTATATCCTTTTTTTTCCTAGTTGGATCCAGGTTAATTTTCTATCTTTTTTGACTTATGGTGGAATCAAGTATATATCTTATATTATCAATATACCAAAATGTTCTAATTTTTAAATATAAAAATATTCTCCTCTTTTATAAAATGATTTTAAGAGAAAAAATAAGTCTCTAACATAATATTAAAGTCTATATTTTAAATAAAACACTCATTTGCATGTTGATTGGGTGAACTTTTGTGGTAAACATTTTTTTTATACTTGAAATGAATAGACATATTAAAATTCTAATTATCTCACATTACAAATATATTGACTTATTATATTTTTTATATATAAATTTATGTCTCTTTTTTATAAATAGCTTAAATCATTCTTTTGATTATGTTAGAATAATGTTTTGAGCATGCCATCACGCCAAAGAGATTGTCAAAGCTTTCTCTCATGGTTTCCATGATCACATAAGTTGGGTGCGCTTAAAGCACCGACCCTGTGTTTATTGGCAATTCTAAACTCCACTTTGCACCGAAAGAAGGAACCATTCTTGGGGTTCCACTGGCTCTTTTGACTGTTTTGATCAGCTCTCATTGTCAAAGTCGGGGAATAATTTTAGAATTATGCATTTGGTGCTTGCTTGGCATGCATTATCTTTGTTTCATGGTTATACGTAAGCTTTTAACCACAAGACTCCCCTTTAGTTGCTTATTCAAGAACCACAATTCGAAGAAGCTATTGCTCTCCATTATATTCCATAACCAAATCTCTACCCCCACTCTCTCAAATGATTCGTGCTTGGACAACAACCAACCCATTAAACAAAAAGATTTAATCTCTTAATTATAGAAGACAATGAAGGATTTAGGTGTTTGACTCAACACTGGATTTATGTCAGCTCATCCAATCAGAATGCCGATTTCGAACTGTTGGGCAAGACTGCTCTGCATGTGATCGGTCCCACGTCCATCACCTCCAAGTCAATACGCTAGGGTGAAAAGAAGGCACCACCAAACCCTCAAGGGGTTAGTTGGAGTTTTTGGAGACTAGAAACCCCTCCAATGAGATCTCACCTTCCTCGTAAGCTGAGGAAGGAAACTATTTGTTTCCCGCATCTACAAATTCTTCTTCGTTTCTTTTCTTTTGGTACACTTTCTTTTTTAACAACTATTAGAAATACGTCTGGAATCCAACTTAAAAGTTGGTCAAGTTAAAATATATTTTTACATTTAAATATTATTAAATGATTGTAATTTACTTTCTTCCTCAACAGTCAAGTTTAAAAAAATGTCTTTGTAAGTAATTGTGGTTTAAAGAACAAGCGAGTTGAGTAACCATAAGAGTCATGCCTACCGGGCATTGTCCTTACATTTTGTCCATGCTGATCAAAAGTATCTTTCTTTATCATCTTGGATTCATACTTCATTTTTAAGGATACTAAGTATTACTAATCAATGCATGAGATCTTTTGTTTTCTTTTGGATGGTATTTTGTTTTCATTATAGAGATGAAGAAAGAAATGGAAAAGAGACAATTTGAAAAATTTAAGACAAACCACATCATCATGAGGTTAAAGTTTACTTGTTAGGACCAACAAGAAGAATATTGATAGCTTTAGAGGGCTTAGAAACTAGGAAGTAATCCTAGGGTTGCTCTAGAAATTAGTCAAGATGAAGGGACATTTTGAAAAAACTTTTAAAAAATATCTAGAATGCCTATATGACACATTTAATTAACTAATCATACAACTAGAAGAAGATAAACATGAGACACGATAAATGATTCCCTTACCATATACCCATCTAATTTGCTTCCAATGATTCCAAATTGGTTTAAGCCAATAGAAAAGGTGTACCCACGAAAGAAAAACCAAAGGTAAACAAGCAAGCTCGTCAAATTTGCTATGAAATTGATCTATCAATTTCCATTAAAGTTTCTTTAATAATTAATTTCAAATCGACAACTTAGGAACCACCGGATTTCAGGATGTTCTTCTGGTGCTATGGTCTCTTGACTACGACTGATTGAGTGACCAACTCTAATTGCTGTTTTTAGTAATGGAGAAGAGCCAAACCCCCTATCGATAGCCCTTTGCATGACAGTGCGTATCTTAGAGAATTAAAATGCTAACTTAACCAACAATCATAATCATGATAATCCTGGCGCTTTAATCTTTGTTAGATTGAAAAACTAATGCCTCCAACTTCTCTTAATATAGCTTAGAGAAGAACGCTGCACTTCGACCTTTAGCAAAGACAGGAAGAAAAGTCTCACTACAGCTTATGTAAAAGTGACCAATAATGACAATTCTCGTCCTCCAGTGTTGAAACAAGTAACGTCGCCAACACAGTTCTTTGTCCTGTAAGATGTGTACTGAAGGTATTTTTCACTTTTTGCCGCAAGAAAAGTGCTGGTTCACAAGAATTTCACTGCATGTTCCCACTAGATCGCCTCCAATTGTGGGATACATCTGGATATCATTGACTGGATCACACTGAATTAACAATGGAGATTCTGGTTGAAGCTTGGAGAAAAGAAAAAGTTTAAACCATTTACATCTTGTGGGGAAAAAAGAGTGGGAAAATTATTAAATTACTCCTTTTTCATTCTTTATGCTTCTTGTGATCCCAAAGGAAGGTAAGATTTCAAAATGTGGAAATCTCCTTTCTTTTCCTTTCCGTGTATGTTTTCCTTTTCCTTCTTTTTCAGAGCAACCAAACGGAGCATTAGGTTGCAAGAAATGAGTGAGGCAAGCATGAATCTTTGAGGGCATGTATTTTTCCATAAAGGTAAAAAGAAAATGTAAAAGTTAAAAAGAAAAAGAAAGGGTTAATGGGGGATTTTCTATCGAAATCACTTCCTTTAAAAAAATAAATAAATGTGGAGATGTACAAGACCCAACAAGGGAGGAGAAACACGAGTGATTGATTCTTTCAGCTAAGTGAGCCAAGGCCCTAAGCCAAGCCATCTCACTGCAGTGCTTAACCATCTATCTAAGCCGACTCGACCCGACAAGATCCGAGTCGAAGTATCTCACGGCGCAGCCGGCGCGAGGCTGAGATGCAAGTCCAAGCCCAATGCGTCGTCGAAACTGGGTCCTCCGTCGCCTTTCGAGAATCTACTCAACGATGGCCCATCGGCTCTTCCGTGGGTCCGGCCCGGAACTACCTGCGAGCTCATCGCCAATGCCGACGAATCTCCTACGGCGCCGGCGCACGACAACATGGCTGGACCTCTCCCACCCGTGACTGGACCAGAAGGGACGCCACTGCTCGTGGAAAACACACTCCCGTGAGACACGTGGAACGGCGGGGCGGCGCGTGGGACGTAGACCCAAGAAGGCTGACCCACAGCTGAACCCGACGGAACCACCACAGTCCCGGAAGGAGCGAGCAGGTGAGGCGGCGGAGCAAAAGCGGATATGATGGGGTTGCGAACGTACGCGACGGCTGCGTTTCGAGTGGCCTGCAGCTGTGCACGCTTGAGCTGTTGTCGCTCTTTCTTGTGAGCGTTTTGGTGCCCACCGAGGGCTTGTGAGTTAGCGAACTCTCGGCAGCAGTACTGGCACTCGTATTTCCGGTCACCGGAGGGCGGGAAAGAGCTCGAGTCCGGTGACCCAGATGGGGTCTTGGTGGATTCCACAGGTTCTTCATCTTCTTGGACGTTGAAACCGAAGAGCTTTAAGCGTGTGCTTGAGGTAGTGGATGAATTATTGCTTGATTTAGGACTCTGGTAGTCTAGCTCTGCCATGAGTGTATAGCGAGAGAGAGAGAGAGAGAGAGAGAGAGAGAGAGAGAGAGAGAGAGAGAGGAGGAGAGAGAGAAAAGCAATAACTCAAAATGAGGATGCATAGGAGTCGTTGCATGTGTGGGGGTATATATACAGGGTAAAAAGGGTTTAATAATAAGTGCAAACAGTGTAGAAAGAGAGAGAGATAGTTGCGGACATCCCAAGGAGAAGCAAGTGTGTAGTTTTGGGAACACGACCCGAGAACAATCCGGGACCCCAATCAATATTTTACTTGTCTCCTCCATTCATCTCTTTTATTTTTCATGGCAAATTGCCAGATTACCCTCTTCTTGATCCGGACCAATGGCCCAGTTGTTTGGCTGGTTCCCAAATCTTGATTCACAAACCACTTCATGTTCATAATTGTACATCGGAAAACGTATTTGTTTAATGAAGTTCGTGATGGGGATGGAATATGATGCGAGTATGGTACGATCGAAGTATAAAATGATTGCTTTGTCAACAGTTATAGCGAAACTCTCGTTCCTTGCTCTTTTGGGGTTCTGATGCCAGCCGAACAACAACCAGTAGGATGTGTTGAATGTGTAGAAGCTTGAATGGCACCAATTTTCCGGCGGTAGACGCCGGGGATGGAGGGAGAGAAAGTGGGAATTCAGTGAAGTTGTCTCTTTTAGTTCCGTGTCCACTAAGTTGGGGGAACTTAATGCAATTAGGTCAGAAAACTATGGATGCATGGACCACTTGGAACTTTTTGTTTCCTTTACTCTCTCTTTTTGGACGAATAATCCACTTGCTTTATTCACAGGTGATGCAAATTGTGGTTAGATGATCCATCAGAAGAGTACAAACCTTGTCGGAAGAAAGAAAAGAAAAGCAAAGAAAAGAAAAGAAAAGAAAACCCAGCCTAGAGAATCTCCCCTACTCGAGCTCTGTTGATTTGGGCACAAAAAAAAAAAAAAAAAAAAACTCAGTTGATGACACCCTCCTGCCCACTACATGAAGCGAACGAGCCTTTATAATAATGCTCTTGCCAGGCTTGTCTGCAACATTTGGTTGAAAACCAGCCTTCTGTTTTATTAATTTCAGACGTTTTCGAGAGGTGGGTTGGTTTCTATAATCTTAAATTAGTAACCTCAGACGCTTTGGAACAGGCCCCGATGAACCCTCCGGGAAGTCTATGTCTCTGTTCTTAACTGCAACTGCTAAAAATGCACATAAAAACTCAGTTAAACTCAGTTCTCCCCTCCAACTGGAATGATTTTCTGTTTTTAGTCCTCTTTTTTTCTCTCTCTTTCCAACGTTGTCTTGGTTCAATCTTTGGAGCCCGACACCACTACCAACTACAAACACACAAAACGCTCTCACTTTCTTCCACAGAAAGTCAAAATCATCCATGCATGCAACAGCAGAATCTAGGGTCCTAAACTGGCGGAAAAATTGAGATCTAATACCGGCAGTTCCACTAATCAGTTCAGGATGGCCCGCGTGTCACTTTCGCATTTACCTTGAAGATCTTCTATCAGATACGCATGTTTTACATTCCAAACCTCTTCACTTTTCCCTTGCCATGGCAGTCTCGTGAATAAAGTCAGCAAGGGAAGCGCGGCCATAAAAGACACGGAGTTGGATTTTCTGAAAGTGTATCATATGAACGGGAAAAGGTACGATCTGAATGAATGAATGAACGAGTAAGTGAAGTTCAGGTGTGTTTACAACCTACAGTTTGAGACCCCACCATTACGTGTTCACAATGATGAATTATTGTTTAGGATGTTTGCGTGATTGACGTTGAAATGTATTCTATATTGGTTTTCTTTCTCCGGGGGAGATCTCTGCGAATCTTACTAACTACGAGAGGAGGAGAGAGAGAGAGAGAGAGAGAGAGAAATAGGGGGGCTTTGGCTTTGTAACCTCCCACTTAAAGAGCATAATAATATGGATTGTTCGCATTTCAAAAGCTCCTTCCAAAGTCTTCATCACAACTCCAAATATGACCCACCCTGTCTCCTCTTTCCCATGTGTGTTCTATCCAAAGCTCGCACTTAGTCAAATTTTCCCATATAAGAAAATCCCATCATCTCCACCTTCCGGATCAACCTTGGAGGTGAAAGCCTTTACTCTTTTCGACCATTAGATCGGATACTCAATCATCAACTCCACGATGAACATTGACATATTGACATGAGGAAAAGATAAAGATGTCAAGCTCGTCGATCATGGCGGCCAGCGGTTGATATCAGTTTCCAGATTCCACTCTTCTATTTTAAACCCAAAATTATTCATGTCAATTTGTTGAAGTAGGTAAGAAATGAGATAGTTGTGATGACCCATTCACGTATAATTCACGTGGGTCCCCGACTCTAAGTCCCCAAGATGCAAATTAGTGGTGGGATGAAATTATAATGCACCTAGATTTGGACCTGGATGAGGATCTCCATTAATAAGTGTTGGAAAACGTTTTACAGAGAAACCTACCCACCTTTTCGCTTTATGTTGCGGATCCAATGATTTCGCTCTTTGGCTCTTTTTCCCTCCTTCGAGGGTTAGAAAACTGCGGTTCGGGCCACTGTCACAACCACTATGGGGCTCAAGGAGCTGGTCTCAGCTCAGCGCCAAAAGAGAAGAGAGAAAAAAAGAAATTCAAATGCACTGAAGTGACCGCGGATAAACGTGTGTAGTCATACTCATAAAGATTATAGAGTTGCCATCGGATTGCTGGGACCAGAGGTGGCCAAACAAATCCAGTTTTACTTCGTGGCTTCATCAAATATACGAATTGTCTGCATCTGAGGGTTTCAGCAATAAAATTTGATTTGAGATGTCGCTGAACTGTTCTGTTGTGATATATTGACAATTAACAGGATCTGAAGACCTTGAATACCAAGAACAGAAGGATCGAGTTGCCAAAAAATCTACTCTTACCTCTTGTTCTGAGGGTTAGGTTATGAAATATTGATAGTTATCAAGGTCTGAACCTTGAACAAAAGGCACCAAAAGAATCAGGTAGCCAAAAGCATTATCAACTATAATCCTTTTTTTCTGCAGATTATGCTGTGAAATATTGACAATCAAATAGGTCTGAAAACCCTCAACACCAAGAACAGAAGGATCAGGTTGCCGAAAAATCTACTCTTATCTCTTGCTCTGAAGGATATGTTATGAAATATTGATAATTAACAAAAGGTCTCAGCCTGGAACACCAGGAACCAAAAGCATCAACTGTTACCCCTTTTTCTGAAGGTTATGTTGTGAAATATAGACAATTAACAAGGTCTGAAAACCTTGAACACCAAGAACAGAAGGATCAGGTGGTCAAAAGCATCCACTGTTATCATCCTTCTTTCTGCAGGATCAGAAACTAAGATAAAAAGAATGAACAGGAGGTATTAAACAAGAGTTTAGGGCCTTAGCTACAGCTAGTTCGAACTAAAAAAAAATCTTGAGTTGGAAGCTCCTTGTTCTTACAGCTGAGCCTACGTAGATTGGACCCAACGCAGCCTAGAAGTTAAAACAACGTCTGACCTGGAGGCACAGTGAATGTCAATTGTTTGAGAGTGGATGGACATGGCATGTAGGATGATGATGATGATGATGATGATGCATGGAGGGGGAAGCATGGATCTGATTGGCCCCTCAAACTCTGGTGGGTCCGGCGCACAAGGGAGCAGAATGGGGCCACAATGTACGAGTTTTGAGGCAAAAGGGACCCAGATGAACACCTATCTGTGGTTGTTACTAGAAATTTAAGGAGAGTGGTGAGAGGGGTTGTCCAATCAGGCTTTCCAAATCTTGTTGATTAGTGAACAACTGTCGTCTTAACAATGGGCATTATTTTGCTTCTCGTAAGCTTGTAATGGTTTCCACCATCGAATATAAAACACCTTTAGGAGGGAGCTTATCATGCTTTGCTTGCTTTCTTTGGTGTTGATTGAAGTGATGGCGATATTATCGTTTAAAGATCTCCCGAATCGTCAGGATGACCCACCAAGTTGAGCTTATCAAGGAAATGAAACCAACGAAACAAAATAAATTATATTTAAGTAGAGATTATTAGAGACACGATCCTATCAAGTTACAACTCCATTAACTTTCTAAGCACCTTTGTTTCTTTTTGCAACCATTACTTTGGAAGGATCCAAAAAGGATAAACAGATAACCCGCAATGGGACTTTGTTTTCAAATTGAAATCCCTTTTATAGATATGTTCAAAGGCATTTATAAGAATCCCAAAAAATGTGGGGCTGACTCAATTAGCCCCTCCATGTTCTCCAAATGACACTACCTAATTCTTATAAAATTGAAAAGGTGGAGGTTGGGTGGAGTTAGCTTTAAGTCATGTGAAGTGACTCTCTTTCTGACTATTTTAATTATGGCTGCCAATAATAATCTAACATGGAGCTAAAGCTTAGATTACAGTCTAGAATGTCTACACTTAATCAAAAGCAGAGGGAGGCTGTGAATTCCATCAAAGCTTTTGAAGTTTTAAAATCCACAAATGGAAGTTCCGACGAAATGTGTTTGCAGAGGGGGACTGGTCAATCAATGAGACAAACTAAATGTGCTTGGCTTGTTGATAAAGTGAGAGACACTCGGATGGTTACACAAATACCCACATTACATCTGACCTAAAGCCATCAACAGCTGGTGAACACCTGCACATGACATGACAAAAACGTATTGAATATTCGTTTCTTTGCCACACTAACAGCTCCCACTGGCACAAAGTCGTATGCCACATGGGTTTTAGCCACTCATCCGTTGCCATTGCCCATTTGACCCTGGAAAATCATTTCTCTTTCTTTCTAGTTCTTCCCCACTTTGGCTTTTGATTGGGTGTTTGAACTGGGGAAACAACAAAACAACAGCTAGAGAAAGATCAAGTCACATACTCAATTCACTTCTAAGTTTCCTTTGTTTATCATCATTTTTATTCATGTCTTCTAGTACTGAATTGTTTTTCTCTGTGGATTCTTCGAAGAAAGAAAAAGAAGAGGAAATCCAGATACCCTTTTGTTGTTTTCAAGAACAAACTGAAAACAAAAACCATAACAGTGGGGCAAAAAAAAAAAAAAAGCATGAATGAATTTGCTCTGGCTACATTTCGGGGCGGTAACCTACCATGTATGTGGCTTGCGATGGGGTTGCCTGCAAAGTCAGCTTCCACATGTAGAAACAGTACCATAATAGACCCAAACCCATAGGAACTGAGGAATCTCCCTTAATCAAATATAAAAAAAAACAATATTTATATGCGGGTGGGACTTGGTCTCAATTAGAAAAAAGGTTAGGCATTTCCGAATCTTAATGTTGTGTTTATTTTAACAAAGTACCTTAGCTAAACAAATCCCAGAACTCTAGAGGAATTTGTCCCTTTGAAAAAGTCCAAGTAGATGCAATACGATCTCGACCATAAAAAAAACACAGTAGGGTTTAGGTTCAACAGGGGTCAAGACAAGTAATCTTGATTTAAAATGCAGTTCAAGTAAGCTGTGTGTGTCCCTCAAGCTATCCCTAAGTTTTCTTATAGTTTCTCGAGGTGGCTAAACAAGTCACCCAACAGATAACCTAAGATTTTTTTCCAGTCTATTTGCAGAACCCATTATTCTAAGTTTAATCTATTCCTTTGTATCGTTTATGAGAAACAATGTCTTCTATGAATGCTTAAACAATTGGATGATTTGGGCAATCAAACAAACTGGCTTCGGAGGACCTTAAGCTGGTCTACCACTCGTGATGGAAGTTTGGCTTCTTGATTTCTGAGGAACATGAATAAGTCAATAGGTATAAACTAGACCAGGTTGTACCCTGCAACCCTTCACAAAGTTGGATAAAAGCTTGCAAAAGCAGTTGCTTGGATCAGAATTAGCTGTCATAATATGTGGAGCCTAAGCCAAAATAGGAGGTGAAAGTCCCACATGATGCAAAACATGTTAATTTCTTTGACAAAGGAGAAAGGCCATGTTAATTTGTGAAAAAGAGACTTAAAACTATCATTAACAGTGCTCCTTTTGGAGTGATCGAGTACATACATAAAAAGAGTAGTCCTGACCCTTGGATTCCGTCAAATTCTTCAAATGGTGGACCCGGAGTGCTCTCACATTTTCAACTCGTTAATTCAAATCACATTGGAGTTACTATTATATTCAGAAACTAATAGGAGGCATTTTATAATATTCACATTTCAACATGATTGAGGTAGTTGAACGTCTAGTCAGTGATCATTATAATTTAAACTCTCAGATAACGACAATTTGTTTAGTACATATGCCAAAACCGATTAGTATTACACGCAGTTCCATGTGCTACAATTCGAGATGATAAAGTATCTTCCACTTGCCCAGAATAAGAGAGAGAGAGAGAGAGAGAGAGGTAAGGAGAGAGGAAATTGAGATTCCTTCTATGGAAAATTGTTTTGTTGGTTTAATAAATAATACACAAAGAACACGTCTTATGCATTAGAAGGTGCATTAAAACAAAGCCGGGTCAGAAACAACTCGAGAAGAGACTTGAATTCCACTATTTTGCAAATCCCCTTAACACGTTTCCCCAGAGGACGCTTGTTGAGAGCTGTTGAAGAACAGAGAGTTTTCAGAGACGGAAAGAAGAGGCTGAGAGACTTAAGATGTCGTATTGATTCATTCTTTCAGTCAATATAAGTAGAAGTTTCAGAATACAGTCAATGAATCTTAATATGGAAAGCGTGCAACACTTATGCAGTTCAAACGGCTCCACTATCAAAAAGGATAAATTTTCTGTAAATTCCTCTTTCAACCCCCAAATTAGGCAAGATCAGATATTAATATAGCAGTCTTTGCACATCCCAGGGCCTTATCCATACCTGAAACTCTGACAAATAACCACCAAGCAAAGACACCTGGGGATAAGCCCTGTCCTCCAAAGATGGGTGTACCAACAAAACGATAGTGATACATATGCTGCCACAGCAGTTTGGATTACCCACTTAGGCAATCGTGAAAGGAGACCTCAAAAGTGACAACCAACAGTCACATTTTTGGAGCTATGGAAGCTATACACTACAATGGCCAACATAAGTATCCGAGTCCCCTCTACCATCTCTTTTTATTTTATTTCCAACTACTTAGACACAATATTTCTAGCACTGAAAAAGGCATCGTACTTCTCAAGCTTCCTTATGTAAACATACACAAACATACATAGAGCTGACAACATGTATTGGTATAAATTTTCATCAGCAGAAGCCGATAAAACAAGTGAATTCACTTTTACACTAACCAAGGGATTGGATCTATCATTTCAGTTTTAAAACTAAAGGAACCTGAAGGATGAGCATCTGCCTTAATGGCACCAGGGCTGCAAAAACATTAATTCACATACCTTAGTTATTCACGCTTTTACAATCAAATTGTAAAACTAGGAATAAAAAACCTCAGCCCAAGCTAACCCCAAGAGAAAAATGGAAAATTGAATATAATGAAAGCAGCAACCTAGAGGTCTGAACATTTGAATGCAGGGATGGATTTTCAAATGCTTCAATAATACATAGTAACCCAAACACCGTCTCAACCAAGCTTTTTATCAGATCCTTTGAGGTTAAGATTGAACCATTTCTTTTTTCCAGATTTATCCTTGCCATCTGAGCTTCCGTCGTCCCCAGGACTCTCACCTTTTGAATCTTCACCAGAAATTTTGCTACTACTTCCATTACTTAAATTACTTCCATTCCCACTGCTATTGGCTATTCTGGATACAGTAAATGAAGAATGAATATTGTCACGCTGTTTCAGTAGCTCATCCACCTGAATTGCAAAACATAAATGATGAGGTCAGATAAACAACCAAGGGAATCTTTATGTCTTTGATTTGCATTATAAAGGTACTAAAGGTAATTAACAGCCAGGATAAGGGCCGAACTGGAGATCTAAGAAGACGACTTGGTTAATTCCATTATTTTGAAACGTGATGTCAAACTATAAACAGGGAAAGGGATAGACGAATTTGCTATGCAATGGAGTGGTCCAAAATTTTTAGAGGCCACAGTGCACTACAATATTCTTTCTCTTTCCCCCTTTTAGAAAAAGAAGGAAGAACATCATATCTGAATGGCATACTAAACCGCTGTCTCATTAACCCCCAGGCATATGAAATGGTGTTGTTAGCTTCCCATAAGTTTGCGAGTGTGCGTGCAATAAAGTATGATGCCAGACGGAAAGAAACCAAGATGATAGTTTAAAACAAAATGAAGTTACAAAGATAATGAACTTACTGACTGCTTTTCCTGAGTGTATCTGTTTGTCGCTTCCTGAAAGCGTGCCAATGCCTACAAAATATACAAGGGGAATTATTAGAATTAACTTTATCACCATGCACCTCCTAATAATCATGGCTAGAAGGCATGACGTCTACCTTTCTGTACTCTGTCTCAAATTGGCGTAGCTCATTCCTCTTTCTTAAAATCTGAGCCTCAATCTCCTTCAGCTTCTCCGTTGTTTCCTCATAAGTCTTTGCACAAAGTGCCTCGATTGTATAAGTAGCAGTCTTGAAAAAGTTGTCTCCTGAAAAAATTAACAGGAAAGGTCAGTGTAACAAATTAGATCAACAAGTTCAATTGGGAAAAATATCCGATACAGCAGAACAATGAAGGAACAAATCTGATTCTCACCATATACAGCAAATATATGAGTTCCAGCTTTTAGTTCTGAGACCTCACAAGGCTGAAGACCCTCCAACCTTTTAAAGAAAGCAGCTTCAGGGTCCTTAGCCATCGCTAGCTGCACCACCAGACAACCAATCAATTCCTCAGCAAACAAAAGCAGGAAACTTCTTATTCACATCCTGACCCCACCCAATATGACAACAGTGATATAGAGAGAGCTTGCATACCGCATTCACAGTTGAATCCATTCTGTACACTTGAAAATGTAAGAAATACATTCCAGCAGATGTCACCTTACCAGCCTTCTCACTATCTTCCTGTACAAAGAGATGCAGCATCTCATGTTTACTGTAGTGATTTAGTCTCAATGAGACAAAAGCTGAAACTAAGAAAAACATGAACAGAAACCAACTAAATATTTAGCAGATTTTAAGGTTCGTGGAGCATAAGCACAATAATTTGAAGTAAAAAAATCAACTTGAAAAAGCAGCTGTCATGGCTAAAATTTTCATTGGAAAATTACAATTCATAATAAATCACAATACAACTATGAGACAAGGATTGAAGTGAAGAAGGCCGCAGAGAAGCTCTGGCATGAAAAGACTCGTAGATTTGGGAAAGCCACATGTATGGCTATAAATGAAGAGTAAGAAGCTAGAATATGGCTAACCAAAATGCACATATTCTTCTTTTGCCCTAGCATGAGTTAGATCAGGAACAAGGTTACAAAAATCTTTCCTCTAAGTCGCTGGAAAGGTCAGCATTGGCAGAAGAAGAACAGGAACAGAAACACAACAAACTTCAGTAACCAGAAGCAAGGAATCTAGGAGGTAAGGTATGTTAAAAATGTGTGCAGTTAGCTCCAAGAAACTACCCAAGCCAAACATAGATCCAAAGAAATGATCTCCTTGATTATCAACTACAGAGCAATTACATGAAATTCCTTAGTTCATTCAAGTTTATGCTAGTTGTCCTCAGATAACATCCCGCAAAAGTCATGGATATGGACTTAAACTAAAGCTTTTTACCAATTAACTAATGTTAGTTAAAGAGAGAGAAAGAGAGGGACCAACTTAGCATTCATGATCTCCATTTGAGAATCAACATAATTCTACTTTCAATACCAATCCTCAATTTCTCTCAAATACACTAGTCCCCCTTGGATGGGATCCTACAATATGACTGGATATGGTCTTAAACTAAAGCTTTTACCAATTAACTAATATCACTGAAAGGGAAAGGGAGAGAGAGAAAGAGAGAGCAACTATTTGAGAATTAGCATAAATATATATCTATGTTTTTACATAATTAACTTTCAATACAATCTGGCTAAAAGTGCAGCATAGTCATCTGTCAATAAAACAAAGAATCTTGGTTTTTATACTGATCTCCAAAACTCAACGATTTGTCTCTCCAACACAACCTTACTTGCAGTGTTGAACGGAATCCAATAAGTCAATGTATCAATACTCCTTTACATAAATCAAAACTTTAGCTATCATTTTCATGAAAGCTATAGAGAAGACTGTCAGATCTAGGAGACCAAATAAGTTCCTATATAACCAAAAATCTCCATGAAATCATTTCTTCCCAACTTGTTTCACTTTACTTCGCTGAAGTGTGAAACTTATCTCAAACATTTACCTTAAAAACCAAAACATCTACTAATGTAAGATTTTATGCTAAGTACCAGAAACAAACGCACCCTTATAATATATTACACCCAAATCCACCAGAATTCATAGATGTACCAAACATTAGACTCCATTAGATATTTTGACACATAAAAAGGAATAGTAGGAGGAGAGAGAAAAAAGAGGTGAAAAAATAAAGACGATTCGTCTATCGCATAGAAAGCTTTCACTTTTCTTGTGTTAGTACTATCTGAAACATGATTTAAATGCAAGAAAGATGCCCATCCAAAACAAATTAAGGCCTTTAATTATAATATCGATGAACTCTTGAGTGAGGAATATGCCACAGTCAAACATGTGACATAAAAGTTCTAGTATTGAGAATGTCCATATACTACAGACTAAACAATTAAACTAGTGTGTTAGCATATGTCACCCTAGCAACGTAGCAGCAGAAGTCAGAGTACAACAGTGAAATATGAGATTTTGCAAGCATTTCTCAATCACAATTTCGCAGACAAACAACACTTATAAGCCAAGATATATACAGTGAATGGAACAAGGGGATTAACAACCAAAAACTTTATTAGTGAACCAGCAAATGAGAATGTTTGGTACCTGTAATGCCAAACCATAGCCACCGCTCGGATCTTGTTCAAAATAGAGTAACTGAAAAGCAAGATCTAAAGTTACAACTTGAAAGAATAAGTGAAGAAAGTAAATTCTCAAACACACAAAAATACAAAGACAGGTGAGAGCTGGGAGGGGAACAAGAAAAAAAAGGTTGCCCCATAATCATCCAAAGATCCACACAGGATCTTAATTGAAAAGCCAAAAAAAATAAAAATAAAAGAGCATACCTTGAACTTGCTTTGGGCAGTGGAGGTAACTCTTACAACAATCCCTGCCTCCGCTTGTTGCTCATTGATTGTTACGCCAAAGAAGTGAGCACATTGCTTTTCTACCTACAATAACATATCCAATCAGCAAAATAATTACCGCTGAGAGTCCATCTATGACGGTACAAACCAAATAAGCACCTTTCCACTAACTGCTGTTCCAATTGGAAGTGGTCTGACTGTAACAGTGCCATTTAGAGCTTCTTCAAGAACAGTAGCGGAAATTGTAGTCTTGATGGGGACACCCAGCTTGCTATAGACATATTATGTGGCAGGTTATGGAATTGCAATGGCACAAACAGCTTTCAATCTACCAAGTAAGCTATTACCTAAATAGAGCTGCAAACATTGTATTGACAGTGCCGAGATTAGACAAGTCAATTTCCATGTCCATCCCTTCAGCATCGAGAGCCTGAAACATTTGTTAAAAGGAAAAATGTTAAAAGGATGCTAGAAAGAAAAAGACATGAGGAAATTCAAAGAAAGAATTTCAAAAACTGAACCCCCTTTCATATGCATCATTAGATCACAGATTGCCATAAACACATATATAATGCCTCATGTGGGCAAATGAGAAAGATATTTAGAACTATAGAATCCTAATAAAACGCTCACAACATTCATGCCCTGCAATACTCAAAGAAACTGGATGAAATGGAAGGCATTACTTTCGTCACCAAAGATAAAATCCAACATACAAAGACGCATACTAGTAAAAAACAAACCAATATGCAGTTTTAAAATTTGTGTAGCTGAAAACACTGGATGTGTTAAAATGTAATAACCATGTTGTGTCCACAAATACTTCAAGACCATACTGTATTCATTCAATATCAGAGTTCTTTCATCATCAACATGTGAATATCAACTATTAAAGACATTCTCACTACTTATTCACTAGCCACCAATTTGCAAGCTTCAGACCTATCACTAAAATAGTTTAATCAGAAGTCATAACTTTACACCAGGGTAGCTTTACAATACTATGTTACCATTAATCTTTCCTTCTACTAAGTCAACTATTCCATCAGTTAAACAAAAACAAAGCTTGAATTTTTAAAAGGAGTCATCAAAGGAACGACATCTATGATTATTCCTGAACCTAATAAATAATGTTACCCTTTCCTGCCAACATTTCACACGTGCAAGTGCACATATACACATGCACCAGGTGTCAGAAAAATTCACAGAAATAACTCTACAACACATAGAGAAAGAGAAAAGCACCTCAAACCCTGCACTGTCATATTGCCTTTTCTTCTCAGGGTCAGATAAGATGCTGTAAGAGTACGCAACTTCCTTGAAAAGTTCTGAAGCCTCGGGATTGGTGGCATTCTTGTCAGGATGATACCTACCCAATACTAGGACTCACATTCATATTTTATGCAAGAGTTCCACTTTATAAATAACATCAAAATCACTGAACAAATCATTGCAAAACCACTACAGAGAACTAGAAGCGATAAACCACATTAATAAGAGAGAAAACCTGGGTAAAGTAACTTTCTACAGATTTATCAATTAGGGGTTTTTAAAACATCCAAGGGCAGAAAATAAAAAGAGAGAATTTGCCCCTGGCATGAAATTTCCAATGACCCCAAATTTCTTGAGCATTTTCAAATTGCGAATCCATCATCTCAAATAAAAACCAAAAAGACAAAGAATTAAATAACAGTGGCTATCAGCAAGAACCATGGAATACGATTAGTTCAAGGTTTCTAAAAAGAGGTAGAGTTTCAATCTAGAGGTTGCATGAGTGACATAGGATAAGGCTGAATATTAACAAAATGCAGTTCAATTCCCATAGGATAATTGGCTGTTCCGTAACAGTTTTGACAGAAGTAGCTACAATGCTAAAAAAATGGAATTCAATATCAATCACATGGCACATTCCCCAAAAGAACTCAGAAGCCACAATCAATCTTCAAGAATCACATAGATCACTTCCAATTCCACAATTACCGAAACTAATTTTTAGGTGAAAACTGCATCCTCAAAACCATCCAAAACACTACAAGCACGGAAAATTAGATGGCATCTGCCATAAAGCCCCCAAAAAGTCATCTTGCAATAATGATTAGTAATGGTTCTTTTTTTTATCAGAATAACAACCTCGTCGAGCTAGAAATTGGGCTTCTAACCAAGCCAAAAGCACACACATTCCAAATCCCAAGGCTTCAAAGAACACCATACTTGGCTAACCAGAATTTGGAACACCAATTACCTAGAAGTTCAACCAAAAGCAACCAAGTTTAACTTATAAAAGAGCAAAATTCATAAAACTGGTGGAAGAAAGGAGTTTTACTTGAGAGCGAGCTTCCGATACGCCGTTTTGATTTCCTGATCCGTGGAATCCCTCGAAACGCACAGCACCTCGTAGGGGTCCCGCCGAATAGCTGGGGTCGAAGATCCTTCCATCTTCGAACCCATTCCTGTTCCCTCTCGCATTCACTCTTTCTCTTCCTCCTTGTCCTTCGATTCAATCTGAAAATCCTATCTTGCCGACCTCAGTTGCGCTCCAGACATGGGAAATCTAACACCAAAACCACAAATAAATACGACCTTCACAACGCAGAAAAAGAGGTCAATTTTCCAGCAAGATACACGCAATACAAGGCATCATCGGATCTCTAAATTTCTCGGGAGTTCGAAAATGATACGAACCAGTCCAAACACCAAGTAGCGACGATCTAACAGCAGCAATGTTTAATTATGAAGAAAAGATACACAATACGAAAGCTCTAGGGTTTTGGGAATTTAGAGAAATACACAAACGGAGGTGAAGTAAAAGCTTCCTCTTTCCCTCTTCTTCTTTTTCCTTTTTTATCAGTCCTCCTTTGTAAATCTCAGCCAAACGGAGTTTGGTGTAAACTGATTTTGGTCTCAGGACTCCGATTTTCTTCGCTTTTCTTCCTTTCCTTTGTAATTTTTTGCAGTCTTTGTTTTTCCAAAAATTAGGTTTGGAACCCCTTTCTATTATTGTTATTTTTATTTTATTTTAGGGAGAAGGTGCTGGTAGAGTCGATTTTTCAAACTCCGTTGAAATGGAATGAAACGTGGGAGGACTGACGGGTCCGAAGTTGGATGAATTCAAGGGCCTTAGCCCTTTGCCCTACTTTCTTGTTAGAATGTGTTGATATTTAGATGAGATGGTTCAGCATTGATCAGAGAAGACTAAAACCACGTCAGGAAAGCCGTTCTTGCATAAAGAGAAAAATTCAAAATTCGATGGACTAAAAGTGTGGGTCTAACAAAGTCTCGCATCGATGTTTGAACTGGCTTTTATATCAAGGAAGTAATCTTTATAACATAATATCAAAACTAAGGTTAATTTTATCTGAAGTTTAATGATGTTAATAAAAATTCAATTTTTAAATTATACAAACAAATTTTGTGCTCAAAACTTTTTAATTCTCAAATCGGTCAGCAGAAGCAAAAGGGAAGAGAAGACCTCTTGATGGTTTGATTGTCTTGGCTGCTCAAGAGAATATTCCCAACTCTGAGAAATGACATTTACCAACATTTATGATTTGCATCTACCACCTTTTTCCAATTATGTTGAACTGTTCCTACATTCAGATCCAAAACTCATAGGTGCAGCCAAATCAGTGACACGGTGGAATACTCGCAAGCCTATTTGCTTTCATCAGTATTCTATGGCCATAAAATATCACCAGGTCATGAGTTCGAATACCCCTTCTAAAAAAAAAACGAAATACATTTAAGCAATACCAGAGATTTCTTGTTGATGAAATTCCTCCTGGGCAATATATTTTCGATTTCTATATTGAAAAGAGGAGAGTTCAAAATCCATTTCAGGAACAAGATCCCACCAACCTCGTAATGTTGGGGGAGAAACAGATGATAATTGACTTTGGAATATACACCAAAAATTCACTATTTTAATGGCATGTTGCTTTACATAGCCATGTATAAAAAGTGCTACTAGCAACTAAATGAGATCAAAGGAAACCCAGATGCCCTCACGTGTTTGATGTTGAACAGCTGGAACTAGAATTAACCTTAATTACCCTGGTGTTATAGGATCCACAGAACCCACACTTATGATATAACCAGTGAAAGGGTGCAGTCCCCTTCCTATCACAGTCATTGCACAGGATATCCTGAAATACCAAAGTTGGTCACTTTAATACTCAGCAAACAGTGATAGCTTGGTAAAAGTTAGACGATAGAATGAAATCCAGATGTTTTACCTGACATCGGTCCCTGTATTCCTCTGGGAGTTCCTCTGAAGCCAAGAGAGCATCAAGCATGCCAAAGTAAACCTAATGAGAGAGGCAAAGCAAAAATTTAAACTCAGGCATGGGCGCAAAGCACCCATCCACAGAATTGTAAATTTGAAAAAATATAAAGCACTATATCTTTTTTATTTCTTCCTGATCTTCTACCTGCAGATAATATCATGAATGGCCACATACACTTTTCAGAAGGGGAAAAAGAAAGAAATTCCTAAGCATTTTAAAAGAAACCATATTTTAAAGCATTTAAATTAAAAAAAAATGAGTGACTTGTAAATTAGTTCCTTTTCGTTGGCCCACACTAAACCTCACAATATTTGACTAGCTAACAGATCCGCAGTCTCAAACTAATGAACATTAAAAAACTGAGGGAAGCAAAGAAGGCACATGGTACCAAACAAGATCAAAAATTCCATCCACAGATAATTGAGTTCCCTTCCAACAAGCCAAACTTCTTTCATTTAATCACAACAAATAAGTACCACATTCATTTTAAGTGTTTAGTACATAAAGCAGTTATGTCTTCTGTTTGATTGTCATATCTTAAAAATAACTTACAGAATAATAATTAACCCATTATCTGTTATAAATGAACAGCCATAAGTCCATTACATAACACCCTCCCTCCAAAGAGAGTTTGTGGAATGGCTCTACTGAGATTATCGGCTCACATACTATCCTTCCTACAAATGCCAAAGACAGATTGCTTCAGAAGAAATCCTGAGATTATCAATTAGACCAGTGCATTGTACTGCTCAAACATCAAATAGAGAAGAAATTTCAAGCATGCTCAAACGGCACCAATCTTCTCAAGTCTCTTCCTTTCTATCAAAATTATCCAACTCCTGAAGAGAACTTTGTTAAATCCAACGATGGCATCCTTCTACCCAGAACATCTTTCACTACAATAAGTGCCTTAACCTTGCTCACACAAACCTTCACTCAAGAAACCAAAAATGTAAATCATGAGATTTGCAGTGTCTACAAATGCCATGAAGGTCTCCAAGCTCTGTGCTTGAGATGAAGATTGACTCTTCTGTTTTGCAACTGCCAAAATTTAGGGGCTAGAAGATGTAAAGAGGTTCAGTCAGATTCTTTGTCCTAATAACTTAGTACTCGAAGTTTTGGGTGCGAGGTGTGCTTTAATGTATGTCAGTCATGGGGATTCAAGAAAAGGGAGGTGGGTGAGAGAAAGTATGTGTTTTATATGACTTAGGTTCGTGGGCTTTTTGATTTTGGAATTGAAAATATTGACTCAACTGTGACTGACAGTGTTGAAGAATGAAAGTGCAGAGAAGTTGTTCCATCATTCGGAGTGATTGAGATATTAATTTTGGAGTTAATGGTCTTCCAGAGAAAGGACTCATAAGCAGTTGTTGCTGTGAATCGATTGTGGGCATTGATCACAAGGCCAAATTCAAAGCAAGTGGGTGATCACACAATCCAATGCCATCTAGCTCAATCAGCATCAATTACACGTGAAGATGCTAACTTGAGGACCGGAAACAAAGATGTCAGCTATAAGAGGCAGAAGTAGGCATCACATAGTGGTGTGAATCATCACTGTCCTGGGGATAGATTCAGTCTCTTGCTAAGAAAGGCAGGCACGCAGGCAGGCGGGCAGGCAGACAGACAGGCCCACAAAAGACGGTTTACATTGTAAAATAACACACAACAATTTACAGGAAACAAGAGCAAAAAAGAAAAATGTTATGATTTTATGATTGACCAAAAAACACTTTCTGTTGACAAAGTTCTGTCCGTCTTAGACAAACACCTAAAAATGCCAAAAATCATATTGCGAATATTTTATGTTGAAATAAACAGAGGTCTGTATATATAAGCTTATGAGTAGATTAATGCTGCACCAAATTTGGGATAAGGAAAAGAAAACACAAAGATCTAGAACCTCACATTCTTCAGAGATTGAATGACTTACTAGTTCACAGCTTCGTTCTTTAAGTAAATTAAATCTATATCCTCCAAAGATTAGCTTATCAAGTCCATAGACATCCATTAAGATTCTGCTTATTACAGTAAGGACCGCTGAGGAGGTATTTAAACTCCAGATTGAAATTCGCTAATAGGTAAATCACAAATTCAAGACATATAAAAGTTCGTAAAATATCAATAATGTAGAGATCGTTAGCAGAGAAGTAGTTTTACAAAATAGTTCACTTACCGCCATATCTCCCAAAGATTTGCTGCAAATTGGACATGCATAGTGACTGCAAGTGTATGCCTGATATAACATCAAGCAGTGACAAAAATGAATCTTCTTATATAAGAGCCAAAGAGCAGAAACTTCAGTACAGAAACCAACGCGGGGAAGGAAGCAACCTGACAAAAATAAAGTACAGACCTGGAAGCAAGCTGAATGCATAAAATGGCCACATGGAAGAGCTCGGACAATCTCACTTGATGTGAACAAAAAATCACAGCATATGGGACAGTTTGTTTCCAGACTTTTCTCACAGCACTTGTGATCCGCTAGCATTATTCCCAGACAACAATTGCACGTCATGCAATGAAAGAAATCAACACCAAGTCCCTTCCCAACACGGCATAAATTGCAGAAAGGGCAGTGATAAACTGTCCTGAAATAACAATATCCAGGAAATTAAGAAATCCATTTCGGAAAAAAGGAACTAAACCTAAGCTTTAAACTAACAAGCCGTTTTGATTAGTCACACAGCTTAAACAAAAAGAGACATGCAATACAAATCTTTCATCATGAAATCATATATAAGACCAAGACAGTCCAAAAGTAAATTGCAGGCCAATGAGTAATTACGATCTCTTCTTGGGTATTCACACTGTCCAAGGCACTTACCACACAACTGACTTCACATGCTACATATCTACACAACTTACAAACAAAATGAAACAAAAAGCCAAAAACCCGAAAACGATCAAAGTTCAAATTACCTAAACAGATAAACAAGTAATGCACTGTAAATGTAAATGTGCAGCACATAATAACCTTAATCAAGTTTGCGTTTCTGTCTGACCAAGAAAATAAAACAGTACCATTAGGTCCATTCTAGCTAAATCTATTTCTCCTCCAAATATAAACCTTTTACTGTTTCCCTCTATTAAACCTAAAAAGAACTAAAGATGTCTACAAATGATTAGGGAGCGAAAAAATGACAAAAGTACGTACCTTTCATCATCGAAAAATTTGCAGATACTGCAATAATACTTTGCCATCGATAGTCCACCACAGGAAGGAGTCGAGCAAACTGGCCCAACAGGCTGAATTTGTAGGCACTTCATACACATCATTTCAACCGTAGCCTTCCTGTAAATAAACTGTCATTAGGAAACTATACATAAAAGTCCAATGGAAGTCAAGCAAAGTATACAAGGCGCAAGCCTACCTGTCCATTGAATGGTCACTGACTTTATCGTGACAGAACCTGCACGTAAATAACTTGCCACAGCAAGCAGCACGAAGTTTGCAATTCCTTTTGTAATGCTCACACCCAAATATTTGCTTATCCGAATCACGAAATGACGGAGAACATTCAAGTAAATCTTCACAATTTGAACTTTCACCAGCTGCTGCCTGAAGTAATTTCTGCTGAGATGCTATCCACCGACTAACACATCCACTTACAAATCAGTTTATGAACAAAATAATATTAATCCAGATGGTATGGAAAAATTTAATAAAAGGGTAAAAACTGACCTGGTCATAAGGTTTTGAATAAGATACGATTTTCTCCTGGGATCAAGAGTTGAATCCCGCGAAACTCTCCTTATTTCAGATTCAAGCTCGCTTTGGTTCATCCTGAAGATATCTTTCCATCCTGGCTTGAAAGTTATATCACTGTGATCCAAGCTCTCATAGGCGCCTATGCCTAATATTGTAAATTTGAAACAAATTAGAAAGAAAATAACAGTGTGATCTTCAACATACATTTATAAAAGCCTATTGAGATATAACATAGAACCACAAACGTCAGGTGAAAAGGATATAAGTAAAGGCAACACCGAAACTAACAAAAACACTGCACAAACCTAATGAAGTGCCACTCCCTGACGTTGTTGCAGTTGGAAATGAAGCATGGTTTCCTTCCCACCATTCATTAAGCCACTCACTGAACATTGTATTTTTAGTTGCATGCTTCCAGGTGTCCATCATTTTATTTTGTTCCTCCTGAGTAAGTGCAGAAGTAACCCATGGCAACATTGATTGAAGGACCTCTGCACCTGTAGTACCAATTATTCTACCAACAATTTTGTCCTGTTCTTCCACAGAAAAATGCCTGTCAAACAATGGCCACAATTCAAGTTCTTCCCGGAAAACATGTTGATCTAATGTGACTCTGATGGATTTGCACATGCCTTGAAGCTTAGTGGAAAGCTCATTGTACTTTCTGACAGAATCATTATGATCAGAAGAATCAAAGAGCCTTGCAGTTTCATGATCAGCAAAATTTGTACTATTCAGACGCTCATGTACTTGTGTAAGCTCAGAAAGTGTAGAAGAAATATCCTCAAATAGTTTCTCTTCCTGCTTGTGGTCCAAAGTATAGGAGTGGCTCACATTGTGAAGGGTCTCCTTAGATTCTAATGCTGGAAATACTATATCATCCTCTGCATTACTGTGAGCTCTATATAAACCCCACAGCAAACGAAATCTCCCGGTAAACTGCCTAAGAAACGTCTCATCACAATCACTAAGCTTTCCAGACTCAATATCCAAATATTCCAAATCTTTGCGAATGGCTTTGTGAAATTTAAATATGTTATCAATAGGTCGTGTTGCAGATTCAGTGTCAGCAAAGGCTATATCTATTTCCCAGTTAAAAAGACTTGAGTTGAGTGAAGGAGCAGAAGGACTGAAAGATAGGGATCGTAGAGATTTTGCTGCTGATAAGGAGCTCCCTCCTAGATTATTCTCATTCACTCCTAAACAAGGGACACAGCAAGACTGATTACCGCAAGATAATTTAATAGAATTTAAAGTCCCAGTGGAGTGACAAGCATCACCATCTTCTTTTGGTATTACATTTCCACGTATGGTTGGCCTTCTACTGTCATCTTCTTGAGTGACTGGAGGTTTCTCCTCCTCAGCAGGTGGAGAGGCATATGCACATTCTGGTTTGCTAACATGATTGTCCGTTGCACTCCGTAACAATGCAGCACAACAGCCAATTGCACATGACGACAAGCAAGAATTCCTTGAACGTCCTTTACAAGCCCAGCCAGAGAAAAGCGTGACCAGAGCAGAATCAGAATCAGGAGCTGCACCCAACAACTCAGTAAGTTAAGAACAGATAACAAGCATACCACATATGTTGCCACTCATTAATCTAAATTAACAGCAAATGAAATTGAACCTGCTATATACATATTCTGAAGAAAAGACTTTGCTTCTTCCTCAGTAACTGATCCCACAAACCATGGTAAGACACATTCAATCAATTTCAATGGCATAACACATAAGCTTTGATACAGAAGTTCTCGCTGCCTTTCAGGGCTAAAATGCTTTCGGGCAAGTGGAAGAACCTGCAAATGCACAAGGCACTTGTTAGATGGGTTTTTAAGAAAAGTTAGGAGGCTTCATTATGTCTTTCAAGTTCCACGTGCTGAAGCAAAGATGCATAATAGGGTTTAACTGGATGTCCTCATTTCCCATGGCTCAGCTCACTGTCATTCTTGCAACAGTACTCACCTGAATTTCCTCATGATTAAAGTGCTTCTGTATAGTGTCCATTATTTGATCAGCATGTAAGCACAACTGCGAACAAAATTCTGGCAAAGTTAAATTGGCTTCAGTACTTTGAATGCTTTCTATCAAGCACCTAAGCTTGTCAAATTGAATTTCTTCTTCTGCATGCTCTTGAGCAAAAGAGAGTTCTGCATCTACCGCCGGGAATATAACTTTGTCCTCAGCAATGCTGCATACAGAAAGACATGAGAATTTATTTCACGAAAAGTATGCAGACATAAGATATCCAAGAAGGAAGAGTAAGCAATTTTACATGCCTCTCTTACGTTACTAGACTATCAGCATATTGGTCCTACGAAAAAATGGTTCAGAAAATAAATTGAAAGAACCCATAAAAGCAGACTAAAAAGAAAAACCAATCAAGTTCAAAAACTCAAGAAAAACTAAACCATGTTCTTCCCCCCTGCTTGAGCGCTGCCACACTTCACGAGTTGAACTTCTAGCATAGGAATGGTTCAGGATTCAAAAATAGTCTCCTCACTAGGTTGTGGTACAAAAGATTAATATCCAATAATTTCTAGCCCTAGTCCATCAGGCAAAACCTTTTTAAGTTCGCCATGATTGAGGAATTACATTCAGAGCCTCATATTTTCCAGTAAAGGAGATCAAAATAGGAAATATAGCTGAAAATCACACCTGTGAAAGATGCAGACTTCTGCAAGGAATTGCAGCCTCTTGTTGAATTGAAGCAAATCGGAAAAGTCACCAGAAAGTTGTATCTGTCTAGCTGCCTCAGCTATATCCTTCATCTCTCTCTTTATAGCATTATGCCAAAGCAATACTTCATCAATAGGACAAGAGAAAGTGGATTTACAATGACCAGAATTTAGCTCCACATGCTTCCTTTTACGAGTTTTGGAAGGTTCACATGCACAATATGCCTGGTCAGTCTGAGTAGAAGAGGCACCAGACCCAGAATCTTGACATCTGATCTTCATATCAGAGCTCTCCTCTTCAAGCCATGAAAATACGACCTTCACTTCAGATAGGACAAAGTTAATGGACTTTTCTCACAAAAACCATCAGAAAAGATATACCAAGCGCAGGAGCACTCACCTGCTGTAGAAGCTTCTCTTCTGGTATTATCTTCCACAAACACTGGCGCATATCCTGACGTTCATCGGATGATATAAAGGAAGAAAGCCACGGAAGAAACTCAGCCATCATATTGACAGGAATGCTGCAAAGAAACTTCCATACCAAACTGGCCTGCTCTACAAATGAGAACTTCTCGATAAGCAACGGAAAGACCTGCCAAATTAGAAACAATAAAATGATGTCCAAACTTCCAACTCTGTATGCTAACTGGCACAGCATGAAGAGAAAAAAACATGGTATTCTATGATACGGAGCAACAGATATATCCTAAAACAATTGATTAATATGTCAACTGCCAAACTCCCTCAACAAAAGTACACATTTTTCACATTCAAAAAATTTGAAGGAGTTACACAATCCACCACTTTTTAGGTTTTCTAGGCATTTGGTTTGGTCAGAAGAACGAAGGACAGGACCGAAAAGGGAAGATATGTACCCTCACTGATCTGAATTTAAGTGTAACAAGTTACCCAAAACAGAATGGTTACAACCAAAGCACGCCAAAGAAAGAAAAAATGAAAAATACTTTCACCCAAAAGTCCTTGCAAATTTAATGGAGAAACTGGAATCAGAAGAAGGTTAATTATGTACATTACTTTTATTCCATGCAGCCCCACAATTTTTACTTTCTTTTCTTGCCTTTCTTCCATGACCATCTAAAAAATGAGGCAAAGGTGGTTTGCTATACTCCCCTCCTACTTCATTCCTATATCCTTGAGTATAAAAGAGTGATAATTCTGCATCTTAGCACACAAGTAGTAGTGCATACCCAACCTCGGACCAGAAATCTTAAGGAAAAGCACATAATAGTTTAATAACTTTAGGCTAGGTTCCTAATCCTTCAAATTTCGTAAGAAAAAACATATTATCTCACATTATTATTCATAAAATGTATGCCTACTTTACCCCTTCCTTATGACATGAAAAACTTGATTACATATTAGAGTGCCTATATATTATGTCTGTAGACCGGCAGATTCATGAACATTATATAGTCCAAATCCAACACTTTTTCACTTATCCTAGAACACCAAACCACAAATTTCAAATTCTAGCAACCTCTTGAGAATAATATTTTCTTTCCCCACATGGCCCTAACAAGGGAGTGACCAAGGTAAAGATGACCAACGTATCTCCTCCAAAACTGAGTTGGACAAGGCTTGCCTGAAGTAAGCATTGTCTACTACAAGAATGGCTGAGTGCTGGTACAAAACAAGTTATCATGAATTATCCTAAATATATGAAACATTTGGAGGGACATTTATGGCCTGTTCAAACCAAAATAAGTGTAGTTACTGTTTTGCAAAGCACTTTAAACAAAAATTATAACTGAACAACAAATACTTATGGATCTAAACACAGAGAAGGGAGGAATGTTGTAAACCTATGCATTATAAGTTCAAAATTTTTTAGTTAAATATATTTATCGGATCCAATTGATAATATGATAGCCAATGATAAAAATAAGAAAAGATATCATCATGTAGAGAAAAAAAAGAGTACCTGTTCCTCTTCCTTGGACATGTGCTGGCTAATTGACGTTAGGAGGACTCCTGTAGAAGAGGCTAACTCTCTTCTATAGCTTTCTTCATTTTGCATATCTGACTTTAGCAGCTCAAGCAACTGATCAAAAAGAACAATTTCTCCCTCATGTTCTAGGGAGTAAGTTCTAGCAACATTCTTCACTCGTTTGTCTAGAGCTGGAAAGATGACCTACAATTTAGAAAGTGTGTACATGCCGTAATAATTACAAATAAGCAAGATAGACAAAATATACATAAAGGATAATGAGAACAGAGATTTGCTACATTAACATGAGAAAAATGCAAAGTGTGCCTCTACAACTATACAATTAAACTCATCGATCCAATTAAAAAGCTTTAAACAATGTGAACAAATAATTGGTTAAAATGACCACGATTCTAAAATTTTGTACATTCATTATATGGTAAACCATCAGGATAAAGTGTGGAAAAATTCAACCATACCACATTACATCTCCTATGTAGCCACCAGTAGGGCAAAATATGAAAACTAAGGCAATATTAAGAGCCTAGCAAGTGTATAAATAAGAAGACATGCTGTTCCATACCAATGAACTCAAAAAGAATATAGCAAAAACTCTCGGAATTCCTAGGATATTCTTGATCAGTGTGTAGCAAAAAGTAGTTCAAAGTAGTATTGCTTTGTTTAAGAAAACCCAAAAGGTCTATCAATCTCAAGGAAGGGTGGATTCAGAATCAACATATTACTACTGTCCATCAAGTTAAGATCTTACCAAGAATGATTATAATTGCTCAACCCTGCTCAGAATGGAATTCTAGATCCTAAAAGCCCCATTTTGGGCATTATTGCTGCAAAATACCCAAAAAGGGCTACAAAGCAACATATCAATGCAAGACATTATTGAGCCATGGCACTTAAGGTCTGCTTCAAAAGACTGCCTTTAGAGGCAAGTGCATAACAATGCTAAATATTACACGGTTAGTTTGCAGTGACTGGCAATTTGAAGCAACGAATATAATCCCAAGACCGCAAATTTACCAGGCATCCAGAAGAAAGGGAACCATGAAGTCCAATGTTTCCGCACAAATGAACCAAATTTCCCGATGAAAAAGTATCTAACATCTTACGTAGCTATCATATTAATCGCACTAGAATCCAACATCGCATCATCTCTAAAAGAGGAAGATAGACATCTAGAAGTGAAATTCACCACGTCCATAAACACTCGTTAGCAAATTTCACACTCATAAACTTTTACAAGCTTCTCGGATCAGAATCAGACGAATCGAAATCAGAAAGAAGTTTTGAATTACCATAATCATCGATCACAGCCTTCGATTAAATATTTATCATATCATAATTTTGCAACTAAAAAATAATGAAGAAAATTGAGTGACATAGCCCTAGGCTCATCAAATACGTGCAAGGACATCCACAAATGAAAATCAAATCAAATAATGTCGGCATCAAACCACCAAAACTGAGCAACCATCTGATTTAGAACCTCAGATAAAAATTTAATACGCCAAACACCGACAAGAATTATATTCGGAAAGATTTCTAATCTGAAACAATAATCATAAAACAGGCACAAACCTCGTCCTCCGCATTGCAGTGGTGTTTATAAATAGCTCGGAGAAAGTGGTAACGCTCCGACAAGGGATTGATTTCGCTAGAACCGGTGGCGAAAGCCATGGCGGCACGGTGTAGCCTCTCGAGTTCGGAGCGGATAGCCTTGTGAAAGAACAAGAAGATTAGGATCGGAGGATTGAGCGCCGGGCTGTCCTCGCTGCACGCCTTCGTCGGCGAGGGCTCGATGGAGTTCACTGGAGCCGCCATTAGGGCCACTCCCCCTCCTCCGTCTCGGTGCTGCAGTCCCGGAAATGGCGTTGCCATTTCTACCTTCCTTCCACTTCCGGATTCAGTCCTGGAAAAACCGCCTAGTCCTCTCCGATTTCGCTAGATTCCCTCTCTCTCTCTCTCTCTCTCTCTCTCTCTCTCTCTCTATGTGTGTGTGCCTTTCCGGTCTCGGTCGTGTTCTCTTGTACACGAGAACGGCGAGAGGACATAAAGCGTGACAGAAATGAATATGGTAGATAGAAGGGCCAACCCTTCCTTGTTGGTCCACGTGGTGGCAGTTAGCCACGCTGTACCACCCAGAAAAAAAAAAAAAAATCCCAAAGCCTCACTCCTTTGCATATTTTCTTAATTTCTTTTCCTTTTCTCAACAATCATTTCCATTTTTAAATATTCCCTTATTTCGTTTTTCCGGTGACCATTCGATCATGCAAAAATAAGATCCGAAATTCGTCCTTTGATTACGTCACGCTCAAGGATAATGTCAGTCCACAAAATCACGAATTAGACGTTGATCACTCCACGCATGTTACGCATTAGAGAAAGGTGTCTACTTGTATAGAATCGTTAGAAGTTCTAATTGTTCAGACTTGGAATCTACGCCCACCGTTTTTCAACCTTATCTAATACGAAACACATTTTGACATCAAATTTTTATGCCAAATATTAAATTTTGTTTCATTTAATTTGCTGTCTGTATTGACCGTTCGAAAATTCAAAAGGCGCATCAAACGGGAAACACGCGACGGCGCAGGCCCAGACGAAGCAGGGTGCTCGAAGGAACGTCGAAGCAGCAGCAAAAGCGTGACACGTGAGCGCGATCTTCCGCCACGTACATCTCGGGAGGTTCTAGACTTGTCGCTTTGTCCACGCAAGCATGTAGGGAGAGGTTCGGGTTATGAGTATTCCACGTAAGCATCCACCCACTAGGACAGCTGCACGAACGCAGCCAGCTCTGAGTATGAGAGAAATCTCGATTTATTTGAGGTAAAACCCGTAATCCCGCTTATGACTCATAATACGGGACAGAATGGACAGGCGCTAGCGGAATTTAGATCCTGCGGGGCGTGAACGAAACACGAAATCGGACATGCAGAGGGCGTGGCCGACGTTCGCTAACACGAGAGATCCTCGTGCCACTCAATTCTTGTCTCTCTCCATGGGCCTTGGAGAGTTTGCCACGGGGACCATCGCGGCTCCCATTGCAGTCTTGACGCGTATCCAAATGTAGGTGACTCATTATATTGGGAGTCTCACCAACAATGGAATCCGAGAGAATGACGGTTTGGAAAAGTGGAAACATTAATGACGGGGACTTCACCCACTCAGAAGCTTGCCGGTGGATCGCCATTTCATTCCGGCCCCATTGTACGGATTCTGCATAACAGATAAGCCCGTTCACTCCAAAAATCAACGAGTGAAAGATTTTTTTTTTTTTTTTAGGTAACTTTTATGTCAAAGATTTTGTAGAATAGAGTTGGATATGTATATTGAAAAAAAAAAAAAAAAAACACGAACGAAGTATCAAAGAGACAAGGAGAGAGGAAGACAAAAAGGAACCTTCTCAACTCGGATAAAGGGGACATGAATAGAATACTATCTGATATGCGCCATTTTGGAAGCACTGACCGTGCAGATCTGCTTTTCTTCAAGTAAATGCGCCATTAAATAAATGGGGGAGTGTGCAAAGCTTATGACTGCCACGCATTTCTGAACCATACAAAACTTAGATATGAATAATGGAGGATCCTTGCAAGTTGCAGCAGCTATTCTTAAATCGTGCCTGTCATTTTTATAATCATCTTTCGTGTAAAGCCCGTTTTCATCTACTTAATCTTTATCTCGTCTCCTTACTTTCTGATCTGTCTCTGCACTGATAAGTTGCTGAGCATTTTGTAGATCCGAGCCTACCTTTTAAAAACTCAAGCACTTGTCTCTGTAAGAAACTAAGAAACTGTGAGGGAGCATGAAGGATTTCTCTATTGCTGTGATGTACTTTACAATGATTGCTATACATTTATAGAGACATAGCCTAGCCTAGGAAAGGTAAACCAAATATTTACAATAATTACAATGATATTGTGCCTAATCACAGGCACTAATATGGTAATGTATTAGGTGAGGCAGCTGTCTATTAACACTCCCCCTCAAGCTGGAGATTTGAATAAATCAAATACTCCGAGCTTGGAGAGAAGATTCCAATGTTGTTTACTGTTGAGTGCCTTAGTGAGTAGGTCAGCAGGTTGTTCCTTGGTTGGTACATGTCGTGTCGTAATGATTCCTTGTTGAAGCTTTTCTCTGACATAATGACATTCAACTTCAATGTGCTTTGTGCGCTCATGAAATATAGGGTTTGCTGCAATCTTCTCTGCGGCTTCATTGTCACAATGGAGTAATGCTGGACGCTTCATGTAAAAACCAAAATCTTTAAGTAATCCAATGATCCATACTATTTCACAAGTGGTAAGTTGCATAGCTCTGTATTCTGCTTCAGCTGACGATAAAGACACAGTGGGTTGTTTTTTGGAGCGCCATGAAATCAGAGAGTTGCCTAACATTATACAAAAGCCTGTGGTGGATCTTCTTGTCATGGGACATGTGCTGTAATCAGAGTCGCAATATGCTCGCAACTCAAATGGCGAAGATGATGGGAACATGAGACCAAGGCCTGGGCAACTTTTAAGATATCTGATCACTTTTAGAGCAGCTTCCATGTGAGATTGTTTTGGATCATGCATGAATTGGCTAAGAAGTTGGACCGGAAATGTGATGTCAGGCCTGGTGAGTGTAAGATAAATCAGTCGTCCAACTAGGCGCTGATAGACTGAAGGATCGTCAAGAGGAGGATCATTCATTTGTTCTTTTGATCCAGCATCATACTCAAGGCTTGTGAATTTTTTGTTCTGCTCCATGGGAATCATTGATGGCTTCGAACCAGCTAAGCCTGCTTCAGAAATAAGTTCCAATGTATACTTTCGCTGACTTAACGAAATACCATCTGGAGATCGAGCGATTTCAAGCCCTAAGAAAAACTTTGAGGGACCAAGATCCTTCATGAAGAATGCACCATGCAAATATTTTTTAAGGTCTGAAATGGCTGCTTGATTGTTTCCTGTAATCAAGATATCGTCAACGTAAATGAGTAAAGCCACAAAAGAGCTACCTTTCCTCTTGGTGAACAAGGAGTAATCATGGTAAGACTGGCTGAAACCGTGTGCAATCAGGGCACCAGTGAACTTGGCATTCCATTGCCGAGAAGCTTGCTTCAACCCATAAAGGGATTTCCGCAATCGACAGACAAGATGCTCCCCCTGATTGCGAAATCCGGGGAGAAGCTCCATATAGACCTCCTCTGAAAGATCACCATGAAGAAAGGCATTCTGGACATCCATCTGATAAAGGGGCCAATGATGGACGGCAGCAATGGTAATGATGAGCCGAACAGTGACATGCTTGGCTGTAGGAGAGAAAGTATCCTGGTAGTCAATGCCCTCACGTTGATTATAGCCCTTGGCAACCAAACGGGCTTTGTAACGTTCAATGGAGCCATCAGCACGATACTTCACCTTATAAACCCTTTTACATCCAATAGGACGACGACCAGGGGGTAGAGGAACAATATCCCAAGTGTGATTAGCCTGAAGGGCAGTAAGTTCAGCATCCATGGCTGAAATCCAATTGGGGTCTTGGGTGGCCTCATGGTATGTGGTAGGTTCGGTGATGGCAGAAATGGAGGTTATGAAGTGCTGGTAAGGGGGGTTGCAGTGGTGGAGGGAGACATAGTTAGATATCGGATAAAGGGAGGTTTGGGAAGAGGAAGGTAAGGTAGGACATATGTAGTCGGAGGTCCAGATAGGAGGGTGAGTGGGACAGCCAGATCGACGCAGTGAAGGATCGGGAGGCGCAGTAGAAGGAGCAGTAGTAGTGTCAGGAGGTTGGGGAGGTGGGGTGGGGGATGGTGGGGTCGGGGATGGTGGCGATGCAAGAGCATGGGTGTCTAATGAAAGGTTAGAGGGGAGAGGCGGGGCAATGGGAATCGTACCTGAAGGAGTTGGGTCAGGAAGATCCACAGGCAATGATGAGGAAGTGTACGTGTCAGGATCCGGCACAACTGGAGGTGACGAGAGGGCCAGGCTGTCCAAAGAAGAAGAAGAAGGAGAAGAAGAAGTAGAAGAGGAAGAAAAAGGAAAAACAGTTTCTTGAAAAATAACATCACGACTAATGAAAAATTTGTGGGAGTGAGGGTCATAGACACGATAACCCTTTTGAGAAGGAGGATAACCCATAAAAATGCATGGAAGGGCACGAGGACTAAACTTATCTCGAGGGCCTAAGGTGGTGGCGTAACAACGGCAACCAAAAACACGAAGATGTTCAAGGATAGGAGGTTTACCAAATAATTTTTCAAAGGGACTGAGACCATGAAGAGAGGAAGAGGGAAGGCGGTTGACAAGGTAGGTGGCAGTGAGAAGGCATTCCCCCCAGAATGGCGGGGGGATATGGGCTTGAAACATTAAAGCACGGGCCACGTCTAATAAGTGCCGATGTTTGCGTTCAACAACTCCATTTTGTTGAGGAGTGTGAACGCATGAGGTCTCATGGGAAATGCCCTTCATGGAAAGGAAAGAACGACACTCAGAAGAAAAAAATTCAGAGCCATTGTCAGAACGAATGCGACGGACAGTGGTAGTGAATTGGGTATGAACCAGGGAGATGAAATATTGGATTTTGGAAAATACTTGGCTTTTAAATTGAAGGAGGAAAGTCCAAGTGGCACGGGAAAAGTCATCCACAATAGTAAGAAAATAGCGTGCACCATCATGGGTAGGAGTTCGATGAGGACCCCAAACATCCATGTGGACAAGCTCAAATATGGAGTGAGTCAGAGTGTGACTAATGGGAAAAGGTTGGCGGGTTTGTTTAGCTAAAGGGCAAATAGGGCAGGAAAAAGAAGAAGGACAAGAAATAGAAACACCAGAAGAAGAAAATTGTTTTAAGGAAGAATGACCAAGACGTTGATGCAAAAGATCATAACTAATATTATTAATAAAAATGGGAGTACAAAGAGATTGTTGTTCAGAAGTACAAACAGTGGACTTTAGGGAATTTAAATATTCAGAGAAAACAGAACTAAAATTTTTTGGAAAAGCAGAACATAGAAAGTAGAGTCCTCGATCAGCCTTGCCGAGCCCGATCAGATCCCCAGTCGTACGGTCCTGAAATACACAAAAAGCATCGAAAAAAATGGCTACACAATTGTTATCACGGGTTAATTTTTGAATAGATAACAAATTGTGTTTAAAACGGGGGGCATATAAAATATTGGTGAGATGCAATTGTGGATAAGGTTGGCAGCGACCAATGTGGGTGACAGGACTAAGTGAGCAATCAGGCAATGTAATATGAAGGGGAGCAACGCATGGGGAAAATGAATCAAGAAGAGATAAATTACAAGTGATATGGTCACTAGCCCCTGAATCGATTATCCATAAGGAGGAAATGGGAGAAAGGGAAGAAACCGTACCTGAGAATGGGTCCAAGGAACCCATTTGGTTTATGAAAGTCAAGAGCTTGTGCTGTTGATCGGTAGTGAGGGTAAGCCCAGTGGATCCACCATATACGCTACCTGGGCTAGGTGGATGATGGCCCAAGAGACCTGGACTGGGTGTAGGTGGATAGCCTGAAGAGCCCTGAAAAGAAGATCCCCCAGTGAAGTCCAAAGCTGGGGGATGAGTTGGGCCAGAGCCAAGGGAAGGCAGAGAATCAGATGCGGCAACATTATGAGCGAAAGGCCCTTGGCCAGTGGGCTTGCGTCTATTATTACCACGCTGCTTGGGCCTGCTGCTAGTTGGGTAGCCCACTAATTGGTAGCAGGACTCACGCAGGTGTCCAGGCCGCTTGCAATGACTACAAATGGGCCTAGATGTGGGAGGTGCCTGCTGGGCATGAGGCAGGTTAGGCCCGTTGGGCCCGCTTAAGGATAAGGCCCCAGATTGCGAATCATGGGTCCAGCCCGTTTGGGCCAGAGATGCACCTGACCCGATTGGGGTGCGACTAGAACGGTGCGTCTGAAACGCACTGGCATCACTGCCAAGAGAGGAACGGCCGTCGGTAGCAGCGCGTTGGAGCAAGTCTTGCTTCGCCAGCGAATAAAGCTTCTCCACGCTTGGGAGCTCGTCACGTGACATGACGTTGGAGCGAAGGGTAGAGAATTCATCCGGCAGGGCCAAAAGAAGTTGCAGGGATCGATCCTCTGCCTCACGGTGGTGAAATTGCTTACTAGTGTCACAAGTGCCGCCACAACAACAATGAAGAGGAGGTTGTTGGGCATCTAAAGCACCCCAAAGCTCCTTCAGACGGAGGTAGAAGGATGTGAGCTCAGCGCTGGAGGCACCAGGAGACAAGCGGAGAGTGCCGATGGCCTGTTTAAGGGAAAATTTCTGGGTCCCGCTAATCCGATCGAAGCTATCACGAAGCAATTGCCAGACATCGGCGACACTGGGAGCAGTGGAGACCATAGTCTCGAGTGAGGAATCGACAGAGTGGGTTAACCAAGTCTTCACAGCTGCATGACACTGGTCCCAACGGGCAGCAGCGTCACCATCGCCAGTGGGGCGTGGGAGCTTGCCAGTCAGAAAACCCATCTTATTCCGAGCAAGGAACACTGTTCGGATTTGCTCGCTCCAAACATGCCAGTTGGCCTCGCCGGTGAGCTTCTGGGACACGATGCATGCCGGTTGAAGATCGGCAGCAGTGAGATGGTATGGGTCGTGGAGAGGAGAGATAGTGGAGCTGTTGGTAGTGGCCATGAGGAAGGTGAACAAAGACGGCTAGGGTTTGAGAGGAGGGAATTAAGGATAAGGGTAATTTGGTAAATAAAGAAAGGAATAGCAAAAGTGGCTAGGGTTGACGGAAAATAAAAAACAAAGGAGAAGGCGGCTAGGGTTAACGTGAAAAGATGGAAAATAAAAAACAAGGGAGAAGGCGGCTAGGGTTAACGTGAAAAGAAAAGGAAAACAAATGAGGAAAGAAAAGGGCGGCTAGGGTTGCGTGTAGAGAAAGGAGGAAAAAGACAAAGTTGAAAAAGATGAGAAAGTGGCGTGACTTATGTGAAGGGAAAAAGGAAGAGGAAAGAGAGAGAAAACTCTTTAGGCTACGGTGAGTTGGGAAAAAGGAGGAAAGAGAAAAAGGAATTGTGAAGGATGCAGAGAAAGGACAAAGAGAGAGAAAATACCTTGGTCTACAGGTGGAAAAAGTGACAGGTTAGAGAAAGAAAGGACCAAAGGGAGGGAGAGAATACCTTTGTCTACGGGTGGAAAAAGTAACAGGAAAGAGAAAGAAAGGACCAAAGGGAGGGAGAAAGGACGAAACAGAAGGTGAAAAATTAACAAGAACTGACGGGAGGAGAAAGCAATGGATGAAAAAAAACAGCAAGAGGCTCACAACTCGCCGGAAGAGAGAAAAAAAGCGGAAGCTAGGATCGTATGGCGATTGATACCATGTAAGAAACTAAGAAACTGCGAGGGAGCATGAAGGATTTCTCTATTGCTGTGATGTACTTTACAATGATTGCTATACATTTATAGAGACATAGCCTAACCTAGGAAAGGTAAACCAAATATTTACAATAATTACAATGATATTGTGCCTAATCACAGGCACTAATATGGTAATGTATTAGGTGAGGCAGCTGTCTATTAACAGTCTCAGAGAATCCGGCGGCTTCCACTGAGATGTAATATGAACGACTAGATTCCCTTCCCTTTCCCTCACTCCCCCAAATAAGCCCGCCCAAGAAATATTCGATTATAAAGAATAGTAACTTCCAGAACCATGAAAAGAGTATAATTCCAACCAATATATGTTGTGAGCGATCTGATATAAGTTTTATACTGTCTATATATATACTTGTTTGAGTGCTTAAAGATTAAGCTTAAAAAATAATTTAGAGGTTCGAAGATTCTTATTTCATTTAAACTTTATATTAAAATTTTAAATTTTTAATATGTAATTCTTATCATTTAAATATTTTTTTATATATTAAGTATCCTTAAGCTCAAAATGACACAATATGAAGTAGATTCAATGTGAGCTCTAATAACTTAAGGATTAGAGAGTAGTTTTTTTATTTAACCTTACCTTAACAATATTAACTTTTGGTGTGAGAATCTTGTCCTACAAATACTATATTATTAATTGACTTTTGAGTATCAATGAGTTATCTTGTAATATCTATTCAATCAAAAATAAATATATCCACATGAAGTGTTTATCCACTTATGATGAGGAAATGAGTTAAGAATTATATAGTAAATATCTTATATTATTCAAATCTTATTAAAAATCTTAAAAAGAAAAACAAAATATCCATACTCTTGAGTGAAATTTAAGATATGAACTTTTTAAGGTTTTCAACTCCTTAGCCGATGTAACACAATAGACAAATAAAAAAAACAAAACAGAAAAGAAAGCTATATCGATGAGTCTGTTTTCACACTTTTTGGGATGAATTATAGTATCTTTCGGCTTGCAGGCCCCCTCCCTGTACACTTCACAACGTAAACATTATGCACAGTGACGACAAAGACGTGGCGTGCAGCTTCTGTGACTTTGGCAATGGGGCTTTAACGGGGTTCCCGAAGTTGATTGAACACTTCAATTTTAGGGAAATATTGGGCATCCACAATCTGCCCCTTTCTTCCAGCATGGCTGATTGCTTCACCAGGATTGATTGTGGAAAAGCTTCCTTCTCATTCGGTTAAAAGGAATCACGTTCTACAGGTGCCATACCATTCATCAAAATGAACCATTTTTGGATCCCGTTCTCTTATACTTCTCACTCAGTACGCTTATGGAGAATAATTTAAAACAAACAACCAAAAAATAGTCATTAAATCGTTCCTTCAAAGATTTTAAGGAGATTGATATCCATTAAGATTTATTAAAACTAAAGTAGTAAGGTAACTACAATCACACGGCTGGATCATCACCCAAGGTTCTCTATCATTGACTAGAGTAACACATTAATGACTCTAAGATTTTCTACAACACTCAATATCTAGCCATTTTTGTTACAATCACATTTATTATCATTTATTGTTTTGGTTGAAATCTAAAATGAATGTATTGTTTTGTTTTGTAACAAGTAATGAAATTTTAATTTCATAGGGATGGGCCCTAGCTTAGTGGTGTTCTTTGAGTCAAATATTGATCGACAATCCCATCAATTATGAGGAGTCCCCTTCTTTTCCTTCCCAGTGTGTGTTATAAAAGAAATTTAAAAAAAATTATTAATTCCAAAATATATTTTACTCCAATGTCATATCAAGGGGTGTCCCCTTTAGCTTAATGGCAAAAATTCAAGGAGCATCTCACTTGCCAGTCTACGGTCAGGAGCTCAACACCCCCTCCCATCCCTAATGAAACTCTATTTATACCATAATTTTTATATTTAGTGTGTAATTATAATTTTCAATAAGATTAAGGAAAGCATGTATTGGAAAAATATATTGCTTCTCTTATAGAATTTATTACATACAAAAGTCATCTAAATTCATGGTATAATTTTTGGGTTTGACTTATTCAACATAGTATCACAACCCATGTTGGTATACTTTTACTTTGAATTTTTAAAATATGTTTGGAATGCAATAAACGTTTACTTTTCTTTGTTTAATCTTAAACACTATATATATATGATATAAGAGAAAGTGTTAAGGATGAAAATCATATATTAAAAACTTACAATCATTAAATAATAATTAAATACAAAAACTTGTCTTTTGAACTAGTAAGTTAGTTTTTATGTTAATCTTTGAGTCTATTTAATAAAACAAAAACACTTTCGCATGTATGAAAAATGTTAGACCAAAATATTAACAATATAAGAGGATTATTATTTTCAATAGTTTGCCTTTTGTGAGTTGTATAACTAATTTAATTATCTTAAAAAAAATCTACAAAATAGGCAAAGTGTTTCTTAGAACTCGCGAGAGGGTGATTGACAGTTGCCCATGAACCTTGAAGGGTAGCTGCTCAACGCTCCTAAAAGAGATGGTTACACCTGTAGTTCTCTTGAGAGATGGTTAGTTAATTCCTTAAATTTGAGAGAAGGAGAGCACTGTTGATCATTGGTCACTCTAATGACATAGTTGACCGTCCAATAATTCTTCAGGGATAGATTAGTAACTCTATTGTATGTTAGTTGAATTTTTTAATATGTTATTTATCTTAAAAAGTCCTTGGTCCACAAAGGGTATCATTAAAGAGAGTGTTGCTTACAGTCACGTACCAGCAAAGGACTTGTTTCACCGCTGCCATGATCAGGATCTTTTGCAGCTAAGGAACTAGATAAGTGGTGGTCACCATCCTCATTTGCTAAATTATAAGCTGTGTCCGTAGTAAGGAGGGCTCATGTTGCATAATATTGTGGGAGACCAAGCAAAAATTGCATCACCTGATTCACATAGTTTTTGCTCATTTATTATTTCATTACTCTACACCTATAATTTCAAAAAGTGCACTTGACAGGAGTCTCAATCATATCTAGTTCCTTATACAAATTTACTAGTTTATTACAATACATGGAGAGCTTCATATTAGTCATCTTATGTTTACTAAGTATTTTTCAATTTTTTTTTGAATAATACTATGTGTTTAAGACAATATTTTTATATTGAAAACTAAATTATTGATATGAAATTTTTAAAAAAGAATAACATTTTAATTTTGTAATTTTAAAGTTCTCTTCAACGAAAGCATTAGAGGGAAAATTGTCTGCTTGCAAAGCCCACGTATTCAATGGGTGAAGCCCAATCTTTGTTTGGGAAAGGCCAGTGGGGGATTATGGGCCTCCTTCCCACGAATCACAAAACTTTGTAATAATTCCTAACGGTTAGTTGAGAGCCGAGTTCATGAATTCCGCGGGACGGTAGCTCCGGCTCCGGCATTCAGCACAACTACTCCCGATTAGTCTCCACCTAACACTGTTGTTAAACTCTGTTTCATTGAAACCAGTCCTTAGTCTTCTTCTTCAGTCTCTTCGAACCTCTCCCAATGGCTGCGATCTTCAACCTCACCGTGATCCTCAAGAACCTGCAAAATGACGATGACTTCCTCCTAGTGAAACAGACGCGCCCACCGGTGTTCGGGGATGATGAGTACGATTCCTATGTGGATTCCGATCTCTGGGACCTGCCCTGGACGCAGTTGAAGCTTCTGGAGGGAGAATCCGAGTCCCCAGTAGTTGTGGAAGGTGCAGAACGGTGTTCGGAGAAGATCGATTTGGGGAAATTCGACATTGGCTTTGCTCTCCACCAGGTAATTTGAAATTCCAATGCGTTTTCGTTGAGGGTTGTGTTGCATAAAATTGCGAAGTTAGGGTTTGAAATCCGATGGATTGTAGGTTTTGGATCAAGTGGGTCTTGTAGCAACGGGAGTGGGAGAATGGAAGTTCTGGAAGTTTGTGGAGGAAGCTGAATTTGGGCCGAGTCCGTCGGTTCACACTGTGTTCATCACGGGAAAATTTCCTGCTGGCGTTCAAAATCTACAAGGTTTACTTTTGCTTGCTTTAATATCTTTGTAGAATTTGTTACTTGTACGATATTGCAATGCTGAATGCGACGAATATCTTTCTTGGGCCTTGCTTTTTAACACATGTAGGAGCCCATTGTTTTAAATTAGCGCTTGCACTCTCAATGCTAGTTTAACGGTTTGATGCTTGGGTCTTTGACTCTATTTTCGGCTTTAATCTTGGTTGTGAAGATTTCCTAAGCACATTATGAAATTGGGGCTAATGTAAATTTGTAGACTTCAAATGAGAAACTTTGTCGTCTGTTTGATGTTCTCTTTCCAGGCAAAATCATCTTGCTTACCTAGAGAAGAATAAAGTTAGATTATATTTTGGTGGTCACGAGACTCGCATTTCTGATAAATTACTTCCCGTCTTCCTTGCTGTGGATGTTTAGATGTCACTTAAGCAATGTGTGACTTGTACTGCTCATGCTATACCTTGTATTGGACATGGAACTGATACTGAATGTGTATAATCAGTGCAGTGCAAATGGATGTCAGTCCAAACATGTCTAAGCTGGCTTCTGGAAGTGGAAGTGGGTAGTGATCGTGTGGGACCCCTGGCCGTTGTTGGTCTTATAAATGATTCATTGCATCCTGCAGATCATAAACTTCAACTCAACTTACCATATCAGGTTTGCTTATTTTTTAGCCAGTGTCTTTCCTAGATGTAGCAGATACACTACATTTTTCAACAGGGATGACCTTGAGTAGTGACAAGGCATTCTCTTTTGAAGGTTATTGGAATGATTTTAAATGGCCTATAAGGTTTTGTTTTCTGAAGCAGAAGATGTGGAATTGAAAATTTATTGCTTAGACATGTAAATTCCAATGGTATCAATATGCCATTTGACAGAAGCATTGTAAGAAATTTTCCTCCATAAACCTTCTTCTGTTTTTGCCTAAATCTAGTATCTAACTGTCTAAACCCTGAGGTGAATTTTAAGAAACAAATTCTGAATCAGATGCACAGTATGTTAAAATAGTGATAATGTAGTTGTTCTTAGCCATAAGATCTGATTTTTCTGTTAATTCATAACTCTTTTTTCTTCTTTAATGTCTTATCCTCTTTTGCAGGAGTACCCTCCTGGCGTTAAAATCGTACCTATGGGAAGTAGGACAGCAAAGCCTTTTTGGACAACAAACTTGATTGTTTTTGCACCTGAAAATGTTTCAAATGAAAGTGAGGAGAACGAATTTGTCGCTTATGGGGATGCATTGATTGTGGATCCAGGATGCCGGTCTGAATTCTATGAAGAGGTATGATATATCATTTTTTATAGTACAGAGACAGTGTCCTGCTGCCTCGTGACAGATGCTTTTAAGCTTTTGAAAATCTTCATCTACTTGTCATTCTTATCTCAAATTTCGTCTGCTAGTTCAGTGAACCTAATTGTCTCTACCATCAGTTAAGTCACATTTATTGTCTCTAAGATATATTAGTCAGTCCAGCATTTTTAGAAATATTATAAAGTCAATAGTCTTGGTGGTATGTCTTGTATCCCAAGGTACAGACACTACTTGAACCACTGTTATTTTGGCTTTTCTGTGTTTTTTTTTTTGGTACTTGATAAAATTGTCATTTTCATGATCAGCTCCAAAAAATAGTTGCTGCTTTGCCGCGAAAGTTAGTTGTTTTTGTCACTCATCACCATCCGGATCATGTAGATGGTAAGTTTTGACCATAAAAGTTAACCTTGTTCAAATTCTTGTGGTTTCCTTCAGTCATCTGTTGATTTATGCCTTTACAATAGCCAGATTACGTGTAAATAAGGAGATAGATCAGGCACCTGTAAAAACGGAGACTCTTTTGGTATGTTTGGTGTTGAATATTGGGAAATGATAAGCAAATTTTGTTCATAATCTTACATATCAAATACTAGGGGCATGACAAAGAATAAAGCTTATACTTCCAACCTAATAATCTATGAAGGTATGGATCACAAACAGTTATGATGCTTTTGTTAGGGTGAGGGTTGGGCCAATGGTTGGCCAGGCAATCAAGCATTGGCAAACGAGAACGTAATAGCTTTTCGTTAGGGAATAGAAGAAGAGAAGCAGAAAACCTGTGGAGCAGGTTGTGTTAGAAAAGCAGCGAAAGAAATAATTTTTTCCTTGATCTACTTACCTTTACTTGAAAAGGAAAAAAATAAAAAAAGAAAGAAAGAAAAAAGAAAAAGAAAAAAACTTCTTGTTACTTCCACTTCTTTCCTTTGGTAACTTTTCCACTGTGACAATTACGCATAATCAATCCACTTTTTTGTGAGACCTGCATTCTGGAATTATTTTTTTTCATTTACTTTATTTCAACCAGGTGTTTGGTAGTATTTAACTCTCTGTTTCACGGCTTGTTTCAGGTCTTTCAATTGTCCAAAAATCCAATCCTGATGCGACTTTATTAGCGCATGAAAATACAAGGCAACGCATTGGAAAAGGTTATGACTGTTGAGGTTATATATTGAGATCTGGTTGATCCACGACATAATGTTATTTCTTGATCTGCAATCTTTACTTAGTACTTAGAAGTATTAATCGCATAGGCAGTTTTCTAGAACTTTGACCTGCATAAAGTGGCCAAGCTGGGATTTTTCTTTTTATTGGAAAGGAGCAGACTGATAGTATATTATGTTGATTGTTGACGTCATGGTTTTCTTGTTTCTTTTTCTCCAATTACTTTTTCAATGCCATAGATTTCTATCAACTCATCAGAAGAATATACATATATCAATGGCATTTGGGGGGATGAGGAGTTTTAGGGCCAGAGTGGTATTTGTATCTGAACATCCCACTCGCCCAACTCCTTCTGTCCTCTACTTGTGCTTATACTTAGTAAAAGAAAATATAGATGTTAAGGATTTTGTTGAAAGAATGTTACGAGCTGCATGGACTTTCTGCAATACTCCTAAAATTATTTTCCAGCTTGAATCTGTGTTTGAGGCTCTGCTACATGGATCTGTCTTAGGTCTCAGTAGGAAATTCTGTACTATGGGTACAGTTATAACAAACCAATGTGTCCAGAGCATAAAAAGCAACCCCAATTTCAATTGGACCTAAGGCTCAGTTTGATACAAGTTAGAATTGTAGCAATCCAAGCAGAGCACACTCATAATATATTTTAAATGATGACAGGTGACTGGTCTCTTGGCTATACCTCAGTTTGTGGGGGAGAAAATATATGCATCGGTGGTCAGCAATTAAGTGTCATTTATGCACCGGTATTCCACATTTACCCAATCTTTTGATTCCACAAGTACAAATGATGATGCCATTTTTGCTAGAAGTTTAAGTATCATTTGGAGAAGTCTTTACAAGCTCACTCATTCATGTTCCAGATGTGTTGCTCTTTTTGTTGGAAGTTTATCATTTGGCTAAGCCATTACAATCTCACTTGTTCATCTTTTAAGGCTAGTTAGCCTTCTATCTGTATTGATGAAGTTGATAGATTTTTTAGTATTTTCCTCTATGAAAAATTCATCTGTTTTCTGTGGGGATATGATGATAAACTTTTTCTCGGATAAAATTAATTGAGCTCCTGCTCCTTTAAGTGTGAGAAAGCTTGAAAATTGTATCCTGCAAGAAAATTGGCATGAGAAAGCTCGAACATTGGATCATGTAAGACTTAATGTACTCTAATGCACAACTTCTCAGGACAAAATGATGAAGGAATAGGGAGGCCCAATTAAGTCCATTTGGATGGTTGCAAAACTGATATCCTTATATAGCATTATGTCTTTGATAATATAATGCATTGTTCAAGTTATTAGTTTCAGGTCTTGCATATTTTAGATCATGACTTTGGTATGAAAATGTTGAGTTTCCGTACGAAAACTTTTTCCAATGTAATTCACACTGAAAACATTTTCTAAACTTGAAAACACTGATCAAGAAAACAAAGGAACACTTAAAGAAAAATTTCTCCACCTTCCTCTCATTACCTATATCCTTTTAGATTTATTAATCAGATCAAGGGTCACATATTCAAGGAACAATTGAGGTTTGTTTAGTTAGTGCGAAATATCCTAGAAGTGCTATTGTCAGTCCTGAAGAATACTTCATATAGCATGTCTTTATGTCTGTGGTCTTTGAAACCTCTTACCCATCTAAATGGAGTTGTGGGATCTCTAAAATTTTCGATTTGTTTAGCAAAAAGGAGTTTTCCATAAATGTGCATTAATGGATCAGAGTTGTTTCTTTTACAGTGACTTAATTTTACCCTTCTTGTTGGGAAAGAAACAGAGTGTGCCATAAAATGTGGACTAATGCATCAGAATTTTCTACAAAAACAAATGGTGATAAATTGTTCTGCATCAGCCAAATCTTGCATAGCTAAAAAGAAGAGTGGAGTTTACATAACGATGTTGATAGTTGCATGTTCTTTCTCTCATTTAGTTTGCGTTTATATATATGATGTTTCAAATTTAATTCTCATATACAACCTGCATTCTTTACCATATCTGAAAGTAGAATGTCTGCAATACAGGGACATACAGATGGTCACTTGGCACTGCTTCACGCGAGTACTCAGTCACTGATTGTTGGTGATCATTGTGTTGGGTAAGATTCTGTACACAACTAGTTTCTCATTCTCTAATCTGGCCAGGGTGTTAGGTGCTACACGGTATTGTTGGCATCTTTGTATGTAACTTGATAAAAGGCCTCAACGGAAAAGCTACTTTTTTATTTTATTTTTTTCTTTCAAATTCTCTCTCTGTTTTTACTTCAGGTTTGATTTGGAATGTGAATGAGGCGCTTCATTTTGTTCTTTCTTTTTTTTTTTACCTTTGCAAACAAATGGTTGGTTCTGATTTAATTTCTCCTCTGTTCCAGTCAAGGAAGTGCTGTTTTGGATGTTACTTCTGGAGGCAATATGGCTGTAAGTTCATGTTAAAGTGCTAGTTGTGGAGATCCACAATTGTACTTGTCCATAAATCGTTGAAGAGAAACATAAATGAGCGTTCCTGAAATTCAGCTATGCATTCTTTTGTTTATGCAGCAATATTTCCGTACAACATACAAACTTATGGAGCTTTCTCCGCACGCTTTAATTCCCATGCATGGGAGAGTTAACCTGTGGCCAAAACACATGCTTTGTGGATATCTCAAGTATGAACATAAATTATTTCTCCTATTATTTGTTTCCTAATTTATGCTGAATTATCTACAATTGCCTATCATGGGATTTTAAAATATGTGCCCTTCGAGGTACTTCCCCATCCTTTTTCTTTACAACGCTGAATCATGTACTTTGGTGGGAGGTCTGAAATCACCTTTTCTAATCTTAGGAAGAAATTTGCCTCTAACACATCGGTTTTTTGTTAGTTATGAATTTATGCTCATATAAAGATGATCTAACCAATATTTACATTTTGCTCACCAATGGTATCACTGGGGCTCAAAGTCTGACTTGCTGCCAGTTTGGCCTTCTTGCACTTCAGAACTACTCTAAATGAAGCAATCTTATCTTTCAAATCCTGACACTGGCTCATTGTAATATTCAGGAACCGCATAAGTAGAGAAACTTCTGTCTTGAAAGCAATAGAAAAAGGAGCCCATACATTGTTTGACGTAGTTGCCGATGTATACTCGGAGGTTGATCGCAGACTTTGGATACCTGCTGCATCTAATGTGAGGCTTCATGTGGATCACCTAGCCGAGCAAGATAGATTACCGGAGGTAACCTTTTTGGTCTGTTTTAATGCTGGCATTTTCCATGGCTTTACATCTTTACAAATTATCTTGCATTTACATTTTTGGTATGATAGTTCTTACATATTACACTTCCAAGGGAAAAATATCTGTGCTTTGTTTCATTCTTGGTACTTATTAATTTTGAGCAACGAGGCACATACATTTGTTACAATAGGGTTAAATTATGTCTCCTTTTTAATTGGAAAAAGATAGATCTACTTAACCTTCTTATTATGAATTTTTTTTTTTCTATTCTTTTTTTTTTCCCTTTTGTCTGGAGCCAACTTTCAACATTTGCAGCCTTTTCCTTTGCCATGAAAGGGTCCCGACTTCAAGTATTCAAGTTTGTGCTACATAGGATGATAGAATCAAGTTTCATGTTAGCTTATAAAGACCTTACCAGGGGGACTCCCCCTGGCCTAGTGATAACTGGGTCAGACCCCCAATTGGTGAGTTCACCTAGTTAGGTGTTTGAATTCTCCTCCCCCATCCTTCTGTGTATGTGTAAAAAGAAAAAAGAAAAAGAAAAAGAAAAAGACCTTACCAAATAAGTGTGTACTGGAAGCTAATGGGCTCTTGCACAAATAACACTTGCAAATCAACTAAAAAAAGAATTAAAAAGATGAAGAAGAATTGTTACAATATTAGTGAATGAAGTGCGTATAATTACTTCACTTGCTTTCTTTACTCTTCATCTTTGAGCAATCTGAGCATAGCGCAGACTTCGGTGATTTAAATCTTATTCAGTTCCCTGCATATACTTGAATTGGCCTTCTATTCTTTTCCGTCATTTATTATTAGTTTTTTGATCCATAGAGTTCAGATGTAAATTTTGTCCTTTTGGTCCATATATTATTGTGGAATAATCTATGTCCTATTGTGGAATGAAATGATTACAAATCTGGCAAGCATACATTTTGTCACTTTCCTTTTGAGTGAACTTTCAAAATATATCTGCGAGTGTGCAGGGCTTCTCTTTAGAAACTTTCAATAGCAGTTTGACTACATTTGCTGACAAAGTGGGTAAATTGTGACCCAAGTGAGGGAAGACTTTCTCTTGTGGCCTGAGCATCAACTGCCCTGTCCTAGGTTTGGACCCACTTACCTTGCAACTTCACTGGATTTAACAGCTCTATGCATGACTTGATTGAATCACCGAAATATCCCTTGTCTAAACTGGAAGGGAAAATAATTATCCAAACCATGTAGACTCCAGAAAACAAATTTTGAATGCCTTTATGATGTTAGATAAATGTATAGTTTATTTTCTGTGAGCAAATAGTTCTTTGTGATAGTGCTTCTTAATTTGTAGTAGTGCCGATAAGAGCCTGCTGCTTTTCTCTGTGTAGGAGTTTTCAATTCAGAAATTCCGTAGAACGTGTGGACTGGGTTTCTTTTCCCAGTGGCTTTGGGCATACCTCCGGTGTGGTCTGCAGTTAAATTATCAAAAGCTAGGGACATCTAAAACTTTTATTGGTGGTATAGTGGCTAGTGTTGCCGTTTTGTATTTCGCTAATAAGTTCTGTTCCAAGTGAGATCCACTGGGGCATACATTCTGTAAATGTATGGCTACTCAGATGTCAGATAAGTGAATCTATATATCAGTGGTCGGTCATTTACCTTTATTTTGTATTGAGAGGAGAAATTTCCAGTGTGATGGAAGAGGTTATTTACATGGTTGATATAATGCTTCTAAAAAGGTCATAGTACTTACGATGGTGGACAGGAGCATGTGGCTTGCATCATTAAGAAGATGGTTTGTGGATAACGTGCAAAAGAATGTAGCACCAAAGTCAACCACCAAACTGAAGAGAGTAAGCATAAGCCAATGTAAGTGGTAGATATGATGCAGCACGTAATAAAGATTGTCACATATGTACAGAAGAGCACGGCACGTAGACTTTTGTTGCTGTTATGTATTAAGTAGAGAAGAATCATACCTGCTCAATCTCCGTTTCTTCCTCCAAAGAAAACTCGGACAAAGTTGGCTCTACGCTTTCCTAATAAGTATCAGCTATTCATAGATAATATTCAATGAAAGTTAGCCTGTTGCTCCGTAATATGTGTTATTTATTTATTTTTATTTAACCTAACGCATGATGTTTGTGATCTCTCTCCCTGCTCTCGTTATATGAACTCGTGAATTCCAAGGCCAATCATCCTTTCCATCCATCCGTAACGTTCCGGCTCTCCCCTCCCACACTAGTCCCGGCACTTCTCATGTGTCCACTCTCTTGTTTCATGGCCTAAAATCATCTTGAGGACGTAGATTTCCGAGCCTTGATTACAGTGTAGGCTGTACAGAGATGAAGCAGTTTAAGATCAGTGTGCTTAGAAGAGTCAAAGGAAGGAATTTACATATCACAACCACGATAGTCTTCGGATTGTCAGTAGCTTTTTTCGTAATGGTACTTGGAATTTTCATCACCAATCGTGCCAGAAAGTTCCTGTCTTCTAATGAGATTTACTTCCCGCAACTGGCTACGCGTTCGTGTTCTTGTTTGCTTTGCGATTCTTCATCTTCTTCTTCCTCGCACCTGTTTCAGTTTTCAAATGGGAGTCGAGGTTTGAGAGATTGGATAGCTCCCATGGATCTATCCCATCAGATGAGCGATAGGGAGCTAATGTGGCGAGCATCAATGGTGCCAAATATGGTGGAATACCCCTACAATCGGACACCGAAGGTGGCATTCATGTTCTTAACCAGGGGAAACCTGCCGTTGACACCACTATGGGAAAGGTTCTTCAAAGGACATGAAGGGTTCTACTCGATTTACCTGCATACTTCCTTAGAACTCACCGACGAGCCGCCGGCATCCTCAGTGTTTTACAGACGGAGAATACCAAGCAAGGTTAGAAATTTATTAATATTTCATTGAAAATCAGCTTACAAGAAAGGGACATGTATTTCATCAAACGGGTTTAGACTTGCGAGCAATGTCAAATATTTTTCATACTATTCTTATTCTTAACCAGCTGGATAGCTTTCTCTAAATATGCTTTGCAGCCGGTGGAATGGGGGCGGCCGACAATGATGGATGCGGAAAGGCGGCTATTAGCCAATGCCTTACTCGATTTCTCCAATGAGAGATTCGTGTTACTCTCCGAAACATGCATTCCTCTGTTCAACTTCACAACAATTTACAGCTACCTCGTCAACTCTAACGATAGTTTTGTTGGTTCCTTTGATGATCCACGACGCATGGGTCGTGGCCGCTATAACAAACGAATGTGGCCGACCATATCGCTGTCCAACTGGCGCAAAGGCAGCCAGTGGTTCGAAGTTCACCGGAAGCTTGCCATAGAGATAGTATCCGACGTGACATACTACCCCATTTTTGAGAACCTTTGCAAGCCTCCGTGTTATATGGACGAGCACTACTTGGCGACCCTGGTGACCAAAACTCACCCGGAGATGAACTCAAATAGGAGCATTACTTGGGTTGATTGGTCCAAAGGAGGATCTCACCCGACAAGATTTGTCAGGAAGGATGTCTCCGAAGCTTTTCTGAATCGGGTGAGACGTGGATTTAATTGTACTTACAATGGTAGAAAGACCACGATTTGCTTCCTTTTAGCAAGAAAGTTTCAACCAGACACCCTACAGCCTCTGCTTAGGGTAGCTCCCACACTGCTTGGGTTAAATCCTTAGATGAATGAAGGTCAAGAAGCAAATAGTCATGCATAGAAGAACATCAAAACTTAACGTGGTTGGGAAAAGTTTCCTACGATTGGCCGGAGAAACATTCTCTATTTTCCTTGGTATTTTCTTTCTCATAATGTTTTATTTCTCTCTCTCTCTCTCTCTCTCTCTCTCTCTCTCTCTCTTTTCCTCCGTTTTCTTTCTCATCTTTTGTATAAGTATTCAGTCGATAGAGACAAAAGTGTTCAAATATATAAAAATGAAAATATATACAATTTGAATAGTGTTCAAATATATAAAATGTTTTCTTAACTTAGAAACTAAGTTAAAATTTGAGCATATTTCAAATAAGATATCAAAACCCAAATGGTCCATTAAAATTTGCATTGGACCTTGACTTTTAAAATATATTCAACATGTGAGAAGCATTAATTTCACCCGCTTGATCTTAAGTTCAAGATACATTTGACATATGTAAAAGTATTGAAAATAAATATTCTTGTTAAAAATATATGATCATTAAGTGGTAATAAGATATAAAAAGTATATCATTAACTCACAAATTAACTTTTGACTTAAAATTTAAACGTATTTCTAATAACAATAAATTCTTAGATTAAAGGTCAAAATCGAGTTCTAAATGCCAAACAATTTTGTCCACTTACACCGCAATGGTATGATTTTATATTGGTTATTAATCATACTTCAAACCTAACATATTGTGTTTGGCAACTAACAAGATCCTTTTTTAAGCAAATGGTACTTTCCAAATATTGGGAGAAAATGATGGATATCTTAACGGCTCCACAAGGACGTTAAAATCATTTGCCATAAAGTAGCTTCCTGGAAATGACCTGCAAATCAGGTTTTGTCATTTCCCATAAGCACACCCGAACTGACCACGGGAACCTAAAAAGCTTCTGATCAAGTGGGCAATATCTATATCGAGCCCACTTGCTTTCCAGGACCGTCCTTAATTACTGTTTGGGAAAATATTTATTTTACATCCTATGGAGCAACCATCCCGTCGACCAGAAACGGGCTCGCTTTTTCAGTCAAACACATTTATTTTGCGGGAAGTTGGCCAAAGAATGTAGAAGGGAAGCCTTACTTGAACTCCACAGGGATGAGTTGGAGCCATCAAAGTGACTGATAATGGAACAACGTTCTTAGGCATGAAAGTAACCTTCTTGGTCACGTCAGCCTGACCATTATGCGTTTTGAGGATGAACTTTAACGCGGGTAACAAGCAAAAGCAAAGTGAAAAAAATGGAATTACATTTCTTGAATCTTCTAGTATGTGCTATTATTCGAATCCCAAAGATTACGTTACACTTCAATGAATTGGTTGCTGGGTCGACCTCACTTGACTTAGTGTCCACATTTCTTTGGACCATTTTTTTTTTCTTTATTATTGTAACAATCGTACAAGCATTTATGTTTTGACAGGAACACAAAACGTCTTTAGCCTTCATAACTTCTCAAATCAATTGACAATAACTTTTAAAATATTTTGAAATTAAGTCTTTAGATTTCGCCTAGCCATTTGTTCGCCCATCCTTATATCATCAATAGTATTTCATTTAAGGTTTTTAATTATATTCAATAGTTAATTCATATGATACCATATGATGGAGGTTAAAACAATGAATCATACATCATCAACAGACAAATTTTTTTGTGATGAACGGGTCTCATATCTTGTTGAAAAAGTATAATTCACAGGAGAAAATCTTACCGTTCGGGACAATTATTCTTTCTGTTTATTGTTCTATGCAAGTTACCTAATTTAATTACGCATGAAATCGCGGATGCCAAATCTTTTATCTGTCTTTGACTGATCAAACAGGAGAAAAAGGGAAGGAAGGAGAAGGTAGGTGCAGAAATAGACTGAAAAAGAAAGCGACGAGTGTAAGATTTCTAGCCGTTTTCAAATGTCCATTAATGTTTGGGATCAGTCACCGATTGTCTTTACGTGTAGGGAGGTTTGGAGATATAAAGACCACGAGCAATCCATGCAAGATTACTCGTTGTCAGGGTTGGGACGTCTGGGTTCTCACCACGTGGGTCTCTGCCGTTTGAGATCGACAGCGCCTGGAACACGGCAACTAAGTTTCTTTTCTGTGGAGGACAACCCCTGATTGGCCGCCGAGGTTAACTTGACTTTCTCATCTGCACGCGTCAAAGTCCAAGCCAACGCCTGCGCGGTAACATAAGAACAGTACTATCCGGCGTAGGGCTATTTGCAGCTGTTTTGTTTATTTCTTTATTTTTGGGTCAATGAAAGAAGAGTCTTTGGACCCAGCAACAAGATTGTCAAAATAGGCACGCTTAGCTTGAAGATTTGTAAACAAAGGAGCGAAGCTATAGGAGGAAGGTGGAAGCAGGGTCTAAATCCTTGGTCTAGACAAGCCATCAGCTACATCTAGACTAGTTCCTTTTCTATCACATCGATTTAAAGAAGACACGGCGCTTCTCTCGGCCAGAACTCGCTTTCTCTTCCTCTCCTCTCTCCCCTTTTGATTCTTTGAACTAGTCGGCGTTTATCCATCCTGATTTCCTGGTTTTTCTTCTGGAAATCTTTCGTGTCTCAGATTTCTTTATTGATTTGGGTTACTAGTTCTCTGCTGATATCTGCAGAGAAGCTGGTCATTATTTTTTCATTTTTTGAGAACATAGCAAAATCCTTTTCTTTGTTTAGTTCCTTTTGTTTGAAGGAAAGAATCTTTGCATCAAAAAAGGAGTTGAACTTCTTTCGGTTGAGTCTTCCAGAAAAGAGAAAAGACTCGTTAGTTTATCGTAAATTTTAACAGAAGCTGGGCACTTTCTCTTCCGCCATGAAAGGCTCAAACCAGAACAGAATACCTTCAGTTTCAAAGTTCTTGAATTTTAGGTTTCAACTTCCTAGTATCCTTTCATGCTTCCTCATCTTTGCCTGCGGTTTATCCTTCGGGTCCGCCTTCTGTTTCTACTTCAGAGACTTCTCATTTAGTCTCCAACTCACACAGTTCTCGTTTTCTGCTAATTCACGACCATCATTATCGCCGCAATTGCCACCGAAGAACTTGACGGCCGGAACCGATCGCGTAGGATTGAAACAGTACCTGAAGCCGCCGAATGTTACGCATGACATGACTGAAGAGGAACTGCTATGGAAAGCCTCCATGGCTCCTCTGATTCGCCAGTATCCATTTGATCGAGTTCCCAAGGTTGCTTTCTTGTTCTTGACAAAAGGGCCGGTGTTTCTGGCTCCTCTGTGGGAGAAATTCTTCAAGGGACATGAAGGATTGTACTCAATTTACGTCCACTCGAATCCATCTTATAATCAATCAGAGCCGGAAAGTCCAGTATTCCGCTGCCGGAGAATTCCCAGTAAGGTTAGTGAGTTTCTTCCTTGGCTTCTAATCATCTTCCTCAATTTTAAATACGTGTATGAGCAGAGTGCTAAAAAGATGAAAACAGTGTCGGCTGCCACTATGAAAAAGTAGAAGTTATTTCTTTCTTCTGTCCTCGAAGCCGAAAATATCTGAAAAGTAAACTGTAAAAGCTAAATGGAGAAGAGGTTAATCCCCATGATGTCGATACGATGTTCGCTTTGTAGCTCTGATTAACAACATGCTTTAAGGTGTCTTGTTGACAAGATGTTTCTTTAGGGCTGCAGAGGTGCGATTCTGCCATGAACACCCACTTACCGTGCTTAGAATTCCCGGCCAATGGATAGGTTATGGCATGGCCACTAGGCCTAAAATGCAGTGAATATGATCATTATGAGGAGACTTCCTCTATACTTTCCAAAGTCCACTAAGAAGACCAAGTATGCAAGTCTTCAGTCTCATTTTGCGGACGTCCTGATCATTTCTATTCATCGTAGAATACTTTGGTGCATGGACCAAAAGAACGGAGTCAATAATCTACTTTGTTTTTTCTTTTTTTTTAGAAGCACTGTCATATAGATACTGATCATAGAAGACCCTTGCCGACTAAACTAAAGAGGTTCCTAGTTTAACACTAAATTTTCCCACACTTCTTTTATTTACTAAAAAAAATTAAAAATAAAAGGCATTGGAAATATAGGGTATCAAACATTAGACTCAATTCCTAAATGGTCAATAGCCAAATTACTAAGATTTTAGGTTGTGGACTCAAAAGGCTTATTATACATGAAGCATGGATAACTTTAAGGCTTGTTATCCATGAAGTATGAATAACTTCAACAAGCATTGTAAACCATAGTTGTGTGCTGTTGAAAGTGAAAAGTAAGATTAAAAAGAATAGGAACAATATTCAAAGTGATATAAATGAACATTTTATATTATGGATAGCTTGGTTTGATATGTAAAATATTTTTTTTTCCTCCTAATGATTGATTTTTAAGAAGAAATGGTCTTTTCAATTAAAATAGAAGGCACGCAATGATTTATGAGATTTAAAAATAAGGACATGATGTAAAAAGATTCCAATGCTAGGCGTGTGAGGCTCTTGATTGTTATTTTGTTTACCATTTTCACTTGATCAATGAAGTTATTAAATAATCAATTGTATGGATTTTTATTTATTTTTTTTATAAAAGATTATGAAATAGAAAAAAGACTATGTTGTTGCATAGATGATCAGTTTCATATTATTAAGGTGAGAGTGTGTGTTTGGTTAAATATAAGTGTATCTTTCAACTTCTTGAGTAAGCTTTTTAAGGTTGTAACGAGCTTCTTAAGATAATGTCAAAACCAAATCCACAAAAAATAAAATCACAAAATGGTCCGTTAAATCATTGATATTGAGGACTATATTATTAAACTGTGAATATGTATGTCTAGTAAAATATGTATATGCATTCATCTTCTGCTTCGTAAGTTAAACTTCATAAGTTAACTTATTTGGATTAATTTTATATTGATTACCTAAATCGAGCGGTGGATCTTTCTCGGAATGACGCAGGAAGTGGTGTGGGGTCAAACGAACATGATTGAGGCGGAACGCCGCCTTCTGGCCAACGCGCTTCTCGACATCTCCAACCAGCGCTTCGTTCTTCTCTCGGAGTCTTGCATTCCGCTCTTCAACTTCCCCACCGTCTACTCCTACCTCATCAACTCCGACAAGAACTTCGTAATGTCATATGACGATCCCAGCCCTGTTGGACGTGGGCGATACAATCACCGGATGCACCCGGACATCACGCTTAAACAGTGGAGGAAGGGCTCCCAATGGTTCGAAATGGACCGGGACCTCGCCGTTCAAGTCGTCTCCGATCGGAAATATTTCCCGATCTTTCAGAAGCATTGCCACGGCTCGTGTTACGCCGACGAGCACTACTTGCCGACGTTCGTGAGCATCAAGTTCTGGAGGGGCAATTCGCACCGGAGTTTGACGTGGGTTGACTGGTCGAGGAGTGGGGCGCACCCGAGGACGTTTTCGAGAACAGATGTCACCATCGAGTTCCTGACGAGGTTGAGGAGTGACAACACGTGCGATTACAGAGGAAATACCACAAATGTTTGCTTCTTGTTTGCCCGGAAGTTCTCGCCGGGAACTTTGCAGCGGCTCTTGCTCTTCGCGCCAAAGCTAATGCAGTTCAACCGTTAAAATTTGGAAGCTTGATTGGTGTTGCAGAGTGGAAGTTTACCACCACGGTGGGGAGTTGTATGCTCGGATACGTGATATCATGGGTCTCCCGTTTCTTTACTGTGTAAATGTCCAGTTTCTTACTGCTTAGCTCTCCGCTTCATATGTCAATTTTTGAAGTGGATTTGAACCTCCCTTATAATTAATTACATTCATTATTCATCTGTAACCATTTTCGTCCATTGTTTAGCTCATACCAGAATCCCATACCTTTTGTAAAGGCAAAATAAACTAATAAGAATTCTTCATATGCAAGCAAAATAAGATCGAAGAAACAATAAGAAAAAAAATAAAAATTGGAGTGCCGAGGAACAAATCAAAACAAAAACAAAACCCATGATTTACAGAGACAGTGCGATCGTCGAAGTTTATAACATATAAACTGTCCTAAATCACTGACTCGCTCCGCATGTGTCCTCGGACAGGGAAGGCGAGTCGGAGACGGAGTCCAAGCCGTCGCGACACGGCGACGTCTCGACGCCGCGTATCTCCTCGATCATCCTAACGACGTGGCTCATCTTCGGCCGCTGATCCGGAGAGGTGGCAGTACAGGACATGGCAATCTGCAACAGCCCCACCATCTCCTCCTCGATATCCTTGTACCTCATCAACTCCAAATCGAAAACCTCCGCCGTCCACTCCTCTCTCACCACCGACTGAACCCATCTCGGAAGGTCAACGGCCCCACCGCCGTAACCACCACCTGGCCCAGCGTTGTCCATCACAGAGGGGCACTTCCCCGTTAGCAGCTCCAGGAGGAGGACACCGAAGGAGTACACGTCGGATTTCGGGGTTAGCTTCCGGCCGTCCAATGACTCTGGAGCGCGGTAGCCGTTGGAACGCGGGGCCGCCGCAGCGGGTGTCGCGAACACGGAGAGCCCGAAGTCTGACACGCGTGCATTCCCGGCTCTGTCGAGGAGGATGTTGGTGGATTTGATGTTGCCGTGGGTGAGCATAAGGGACTTGCACGAGCTATGGATAAAGGCTAGGCCCCGAGCCGCCCCGGCTGCGATCTTTAGCCTCGTGGTCCAGTCCAATGGGGTTCGGCCCGGTCCTCTATTACCTGTAACCACAACGCAAACAGCCCTTTACTCTCAATTTAATTACGAAGCAGACACTACAAAAAGTTACCAGAGTCGCAGGACACTTTTGCGAGGAAAACAACAAAAAGGGCCCGACAGAAGAAACCCCTATAAAAGGATTAGGGACAGTGACCACGCTGTAGTGTACGGTAAATACCCAACGCTAGAGACAAAAGTATATAAAAGAACATATTTAAAGTATGACTTATGTCCCTAACATCTCCAGAAGATCCTAATTGCAATGTTGTCTTTGCAGTAACGGGAAGGAGTATTAACATAATCTAAAAATAGTTCCAGAATTAAAACATACTTAATTGTTTTAATTAGATATAAAAAATGTCTAAAGTACTCAATCCCCAAGCGACAATCAACGGATGAGCAATTCCTAGGTATGACAGCCTGGCAATTCAGGGGGTCAAGGTAGGTCAAAGAACTGAATCTGAAACCCTAATGAGGCCAACAACCACCGTCTCCTTCATTCACATGCCCCACATGCTGATGCACGAGTAGGGAATTCAACGGTTGCTAAACAAATTAGCAGAATGCTTGGTTGCCCAGAAAATGGCAGGAAAATTTGTTTTAATTAAACGCGAAAAAGAACGCACATGTGAGAAAAGTAAACATACCGTGAAGAAGCCAAAACAAGTTGCCGTTAGGCATGTAATCGTAGACCAGCAGCTTCTCCTCCCGGGCGAAATAGTAAGCTCGGAGACTCACCACATTAAGATGCCGGAGCCGCCCCAGTAGCTCCATGTGCTGCTCGAACTCCTTCTTCCCTCCGATGCTCGCGTCCTTCAGCCTCTTCACCGCCACCACGTTGCCGTCGTCGAGTACCGCCTTGTACGCCGTCCCGAACCCACCTTTTCCCAGCATCTCCGCCGAGGCGCGGAGCAGGTCCTCCAGCTCAAACCGCTTCACCCCCTCGAAGAACACCATTCGGCCCCTGTCGAAGCCGGGCTGCGCGGTGTACGGGCTCGATGAGTACAGGATCTTCTCACTCTCCAGGAGCTTCGACCGCTTGCCGTCTCGCATTTTGGAGGCGTAGCTTCTCCAGAAATAGCAGTAGAGGATGAGGGAGACCACGGCCAGGACCAACACGTCGCCGATGATTATGGCGATTAGAGCTATTGGGCTTATCTTGGACGTCCCGGAGTGGTGGTTACTCGCCGATTTGGACGGTGTAGAGCTTGAAGGGAGTGAGCTCGGGGACGATGATACTACGGTGTTTGGGTTAGTAGCCGGCATCAAGGGCGAGGCAATGGCTCCGTCGGATCCGGGTCTGGCTGGATCAGTTGAAATATTCTGGCAGTTCTGCATTGGTGAGCCGCAGAGCCCCGTGTTCTTCGCAAAAACAGACAAGGGGAAACCCGAAAGAGAGCGGGGTATTTCTCCAGAGAGCTGGTTGCAGGAAACGTTGAAGTCCTGCAGATTCAGGAGGCTCAGGCCGGAAATCGACCCAGTAAACCGGTTCTCCTCGAGCCTGAGAGTAAGCAAGCGGCTCAAACCGTTGACCGTCACTGGAACCTCGCCTGACAAGTTGTTGTGAGACAGATCGAGGCGATAAAGCCGGGTGAGCGACGTCACAGACGGCGGTAACTCGCCGGAAAAGTCGTTGCCAGAAAGGAACAGAAGCTTGAGAGCCGTGAGGTTGGAAAGGTCGGGAATAGCACCAGAGAGGCGGTTTCGCTTGAGGCTAAGAACTCGGAGCTGAGTCAGAGTGGTTAAGGGCTGGAAGGAGCCCCGGAGATCAAGGTCTTCGAGGACGAGCCGCGAGACTCTCTCGCGGAGGCAGGAGATGCCGGACCAGCTACATGGATTCGAGGTAGAGTTCCAGGACGCGAGATTGTTGGCCGTGTCCGAGGCGATTTTGAAAGCCATTAGAGCCTCCGAATCTTGGTTTGCATAGGCTCCGGAGTAACAGAAGTGGAAGATGAAGAGGTAAACAGTAAAATATACAACAATGGCACTGGGTTTCGCCATTGTTGCCTGCAAGATGAGCAACAGAGAGAGAGAGAGAGAGAGAGAGACGAAGGGTTCACACACTGCAGTGTTGGGGTTGGGGTTGTTTTTTGAGTGCAGTAATAAGGAGAGCCAGCGTAATTAATAGAAAACTAAGGGTCTTTATGTTAATGACCAGCATGCCCTTTGGCTTGTAGCCAACGGCTAGGATTGAGGGACATGTGAAGGGTGTAGAGCCAGAAGTTAATGCGGGTTGTACGTTAGCGTAACGGAAAGAATGCGCGGATGACACGTGTATGTTTATGGTAAGTGAAGACAAAGCGCTGCTCTCATGATGCCAAAGGCCTGATTTGTCTCAGAATCGGATGATCTTAAGGGCTTACGGGACTTCTGACACGCGGGCCCCACCACTCACGCTTTTATCACCCTTTCAACATAATTAATTTACCGTATGTTGACTAAAAAAATCAACTATGCTCTGTCGGTACGCGAAAAATCACTGTTGATATTTATATTTAAAACCTTTTCTACATTTGATTTAACTCCTTTTTAACTATTAACTTAAAAAAATAAACAAGCATAAAGGAACGGGAGATTTCGACATATAAGCTGACTTTTTTTTTTTTTTTTTTCACTAAGATTGACTTTTTGGAAAAGAATTTATGATTGTGACAAATGATACAAGGGTTAATACATGACTCTATGTTAAAGGTAAAATGGATTTAGGCCAAAAAATAAGAAATCTTAATCATACGCGTGAATTTGATTACTTTTCTTATTAAAGATGGTATTTTAGAATAGAAGTAAGATACTTAATAATAATTTAATTAAAAGTAATAAAATAGAGTGATACAATAAAGATTAGTTAAACCTAGAACAAATTAGAACTTCGTGGTTTTTTTTTACATCTATAAATTCGAGACAGACTAAAAATAATGTAAATTTTGAGTTACTAAAATTTCAATGAAGTATTTTTCAATTTAGGGAAAAGTCTCGTTTTTAGTGATTAATTTGCATAGAGAGACTTATTTGATTTGAGGGGTAGGTGGTAAAGATAAAGTAGAAAGAAAAGAGAAAAGTTGATGGGATGGTGAGAATCAGGCTTTTGGTAATTTGGGTACCAAAGAGCTTGCCTGCGGCACGAATAAAGAGTCTCTGTCTGATTAAGTCCCACACCGAATAGCTTTTACTTTTGGCTTTCATTTTTGTGGAAACTGCTCGCATCTTGGTACCTTCATGGCCTCGGAATTCTTGCCTTTCATCAAGAGTCCGAATGACCATTCAATTATGATCTTTCAAATCAACTGCAAGACAATTCTGGACAATCATCACGGCACTGATCTGCGAAGTACATGGATACAGCCCACGTACGATGGTGCGTGACACTTCTGGACCCATCTCAATTTCACGAAGATGGCCAGATGAAAATCAATTTTGACGGTCCATTGGGCTTTGTTAACTCCCTTCTTGGTATATCATTCAATTCTAGATCAAAGAACTTATTTTGTTGTGACAAAATCCGATTATAGTCCCCTGTTTAACAATTAATGGTCAATCATTGGGTTTAAAGTTGTCATTAATAAATTAATAGAACGTATAGAAGTGCACAAACAGCTGGTGGAGAACTTTAAATTTTGTGTCTTCAGTGCGAGGCTGTAGTGATATCCAAGTAGATTCCTGAACGTTTCCCCATGAAAAGAATGGTAAGAAAAGCAGAGGGGAACTTTCACTGGGAGCGTCGTGGTCCAGCTTCAGTGTAGAGCGGGACTTTTTTCAGTGCGCCGAAGGGCCCTTTGGCACATGACACTTTTCTTCGGCCGTTGCCTGGGATTTACAAAATTGAAATCATAAATATGAATAAAAAATGGAGCACTCGGAGTGATGTGTATTTGAATTTAGAATATTTCTTGCTCAAATTGTCTTTACCATCTTGACCATACCGAGAAGTGAGGTGTTGTATATTGACTTTTAAAAAACACAATATTTAGGTTATCTTGAAATAGAAGATAGGATAGTGGTATGAAAAAGAGGATATTTTTTTTATCTCATCGGTAGCATCGAGTTGATTGTTTAAGAACTTGACACTATACAATTATCAGGGTACGCTGATTTGTTTATTATTTCATATTCTTTGTTAGTTGTAAAGTTAAAATTTAGAGTAAAGGGTAATATTATGATTTTATAGACAAGAACAAAGTAATAATTTATGAATTAATTTTTTTTTGTCACTTATAAATATGATTTTGATGCCTAGGTGTGAGCATGTAATTTAATAACTAAAATAAGACAGAGTCTTTAAGAAAACAAATGGTTGTTAACTGAAGATCCTAAAAATGTTATACATTATTTTTCCATGATGGTATGAAAGTTCTCCAGCAGATTCTTATGGTATTAATCAACATCCTTTGTTTTTCATTTTGTATTTTATATTGGGAAGATCTGTTTTATTCTCCCAAACACATTTTAGTTGGGCAATTATAGTAGAACGGTGTTTCCAATGGTTAGACATCCTTTTTTCAGGTGCTAGGCGTGATAGTAGAAATAAAAAAAAGACGTCAAGTTCTTTGACATAACATTCTCCCATTAGAGTAGCAAGCAACAAGCCTTCAGGATTTGGCGATAACCACTTGAGACTATAATGAACTTCTATTTGTTCAACTGAGCTTCAAAGTGGTGTTTCTCTTGCCAAGAAAGATGTTGGTTGTTATGAGGCATGCTAATATTAAAAAGAGATTTAATGGAAGATGTATGTCCTGTCTACTACTATTATCATCGCATTCAATCTCCACCTCTCAGTACCAAAAGTTTCCAAAACTATTAGTTTAGTTTGGAAGAATTGAACATGAAAGACAAATAATTACAAAGGAAAAGGACAAAGAAATGTACTTCTATGAACGAATGCACAAGCTCAGACTTTTGAATCCTTTTGAAGCTTTATCTCCTTATATCCCTTTTGCTCTCATCATAGATATGATGCTCTTTTCTCTAGATCTTATTTTCACAAGGCCAAAATCAAAAATTTTTGGACAAAAGTTCTCATCCAAAATAATATGTATTTTCTTCTTATAAAGAAAAGTTTTAAGTATAATTTAAATCACGTGAGACTTTTGCTGTACTTCTTTTAATATGATCCTTCAACCAAGATGATTATGAGCTCTTCTTGAGGGTATATACGGCCTTACAAACTGCTTTGAGTGCAGCTTTCATACATAGCAATTGTCACCTTTTGATCGTGAATTTGATATTATATCTGAAAGTATAATACTCCAAAAAGTAAGAAAATATTTTTTTCATAAAAAAGTTTTAAATAAAATTTATGACTTTTGTTACATCATTCTTAACATTTACTAGATGGCACACTGCCACAGAATTTTTAAAACCTTAAACTTATTGATAACTTAAGAGAAACTTAAACTGACAAAATTATAAACTTATCTTTACCCTTAACTTTAACCCTTCAGGCAATGCAATTAAGGTGACTCACAATTAGCGAATGAGGTAAAGCAGGAAGTGATGGCTCATTTGTCCCAAATAAGTAGCAAGAAAATACTGGCTAGAGTTCAATGGAAAACTGTGGACTGGATAACGGAAAACATAGACCCTAATCTGCAGGGAAGACTTCTGTGAAATTTGCAGCTTGCCCCGTCCACTGCGTCTTCATGAATATTATATTTAGAACGTAATTCTAGATGTCCCCACATTACTAGACCTCTACACCTATTGGAAAATATGATTTGTTCTTTTTAAAATATAAGAGCATTTTTTTTCATAGGTTTATATGTCTCCTCTTTAACAACTTTAAAGAATGAAGTAGTATGATATCAGATTTTAAACTCAACGAAACATTTAATTACCCATGGATGGGATTTCTATAATTTTACTCTATTGTGTCTAACCATTTAAATTAGCAAAGTAGATGTTTGATGTAATTATATAAAAAGAATGCTAAAATTACCTTACATTATTCACGAATATTATATATACATTTGATGCAACAGCATATTAAGATTCAAACAACTACTAGCCTAGAAATGAAGATCTCAGAGAAGAAAAGGAATAAGAATGTAAAGAATTGGGTGCAAAAATATAGGAGATATGCCACTTTAACTCCATTGTGATGCTTTCCTTATAATAGAAGGGTGTTTGCAACGGCTAGAAATCTCGTTTTAGGTGCCTAGGTATGAAAGTAGAAGGAAAAAGAAGTCGCACGGACATATCATTTTAATAGTACAGCAGGAAGCATTTTGGCTTCGGCAATAACAACTGAAGACTATGTAATGAGCTTCTATTTGCTCAAGTAAGAGTCAAAGTGGTATTTGTCTCACCAAGAAAGATGCTGGATATTATCAGGCATACAAATATTAGCAAGAGATTTGATGGGAAACGTATGTCCTACCTACTGCTATTATCATTGCATTCATTCTTTGACCCTTCGTCAAAAGTTGCCAAAACTATTGGTTCTGTTTGGAAAAACAGAATAATGTATGACGAGAAAGTACAATAAAAAGGACCAAAAAAAAAGTGTAATGGTCCATATTTTTCTTTCGATTAGGTGGTATAACGGCTGATCTAACTTGATTAGGTGGTTGGTTATAACAATTTAGTATTATAGTATCAAGTGCTTATTTGTTTATAATGGCTTAGGGTCAATGAGTTGTATTTGAAGAAGACATTCTTTTTCTTGTAAGCAGCTTTTGATTATAAAATAAAAATAAAATTTTTTCTCAAGGTATGATCTCCTCTTCAAAAAGGTCAAGTTGCAGTACTCCCTTAAAGGTTGGGTATCATTTCAAGTTATTTACTTTTTTGCTTGATTATGATCCAAAATCTTCCCAAATGCGCTTCAAAAAACCCCTTTAAAGCTCAGCTGCATGCTGTATTTCGTGAGTGAGTGCATGTGCATATATGCGTAGTTTCCCGTTCTTGCTTGACTTCCATTGACCTCCTCTGTAATAACATTTGTGACATTCATTGGACTTTAAGGGCAAACTTATGTGGAAGCTTGCAACATGTTTGACATGTTAAGATAATGGTAGAAAGATGAGAAGCTTTCATTCACAAGTAATGTTGGATCCCGGAATTTCTCCATTCTGAGGCACAAGGTTAGCTTTCGGTGTTTCATGAATTTCGACTGCCAAGTAAATTGCTGTCTTGCGAATAGAAGTGTTGTAATCCTCAAGCAACAATAAGTGCAAGATGCTGCTATCTTTATTTGTTTCCCTTCCTAACCAACTTCTATCTGCAAGAAGTATTCCTTATATGAACTACTATCTTGATCCTCCCTTTCTTTTAGTAACTTAGAATATTCTCCTTCCCTCTTTTTCTCTTTCTTTTTCCCTTGCGTCGATGGTTTTTTTTTTTGAAACAACTATATCTTGTGAAATCATGTTTAATGGATGGCATCATATCATTGCATGCACATGTACATCCTTAAAACAAAAATGGTCAAATTGATGAACTCAAAAGGCAAGAGCTTATATAGACTGATGAGTTGCTTGAATGGAAAGATTCTTGTTTCTTTTAAATGCTTCTGATGCTGTATAGTTTTCCACATTTTAAACCTTTTACATGATCATTACCTGGTGTGGTCATTTACATAAAATACTGAACTACATATTGGTCGGGCTCACAACGCCATAAATTTATGATGGAAACTATCATACAAAATAATATTGAATACTTTAGACATTCAAGTTTAGTTGTATTAAAAAATAATACTCATTCACACGACAATGACTTACGCAATTCATAAAAGACACTAGTAAAGACTCAACGTTAAAGTTTCCTTCTAAAGAGAAGATGCATTTTATTTCGTTACAAAGCCATGCTGTGGAGACTCGTCCTTGTTGTTGAAGAACCTGCAGATGATCGTATTGGGGAAGATAAAATAGGCTTGTGTGGCACTTGCAATGCTTCAAGACTCCCTTCAAGCATATTCACAACTCTACTCATTGGTGGTCGATCTGAAGAGTTAGTTTGTATGCACCAAAAGCTCACTATTATCATATTCTTTACATTTTCGCAATCTTCTTCACTTATAAGGTTTTTTATTCCTCAATCTTCATCTTCTTCAATACGTTTGTAAATCCAATGTGAAAAGAATATTTCACTTGTACAATCTACCTTGACATCTATATTCTTTCTTCCTCCAACCATTTCAAAAACCATCATGCCATAACTGTAAACATCGACTTGTGAGAGACCCTTCCAAAATTTCTACAAAATACTTCTGGAGCTATATATCCTGCTGTCTCTCTTGCTCCCATTGTAGATACAATACTCTTTCCTCTAGAGCATATTTTTGCAAGGCCAAAATCAGAAATTTTTGAACAAAAGTTTTCATCCAAAAGAATGTTGTGAGGCTTTATATCAAAATGCAAGATCCGTGTGTTGTAACCGTTATGTAAGTATTCTAGTCCTCGAGCAATGCCAAGTGCAATCTTATGCAATGTTTCCCATACTAGTTGACCATCCAATTGTGAGAGATCTTCTTTATATATGAATTTATCAAGAGATCCATTAGGCATAAATTCATATATGAGAGCTCTTTTAGAACCCTCAAAGCAAAATCCCATGAGAGCTACAATATTAACATGAGAGGTCCTACTAATACTTACAACCTCATTAACAAATTCTTCTCCATTACCTTTTAATTCTTTTAGAATCTTTATTGCCACGGGATGCCCATCTTGTAACTTCCCTTTATAGACACTATCATAACCTCCTTCACCTAATTTATCTTTGAAGGAGTTGGTCATTTTCTTGATATCTGAATAATTGTATCTTCTAATTGCAAAAGGTCCATGGTCCCTCATAAAGGCTTGGATAGTTTGATAGTCTAAGGTTTTCTTCTTCCAAAAATAGGTAATATTACTGGATAAGAGCCTTTTCCTAAAGCAGCAAATCAAAACCAGCACAACACCAATTCCACCTCCAATAGATAAAAATCCTATAACTAAAGAATAGATATCTCAAAGTTATGTGAACTTAAATTGCCAAGTAAGATGTCTTAAACCTTGATAAATGCAAATTTTTTTTTGGTAATGGTACCAAACAAGGGACAAGGGACAAGAAACGAAAAAAAAAAAAGAAAAAAGAAAAAAAAGGAGGGGAAATTGGGAAGATGAGTTGGCTTTGGAAAACTAGGGACCTCGGAGGAAACTGATGAACTATAGGGGAAAAGCAATACACAAGTTCGATTCATTTATAGTACTAGAGCATTACCAAAACTGATTGGGAATTTGGAATCATAAGATGAGATGATACTCCAAGATTTTATAATTCACCACATCATCGAACGGAGTCGCCTTCTTTGTTGTAGATATGGTAGACCGCCTCCACAATGTAATAGTTTTTTTTTTTTTTTTTTCTCTCTCTCTCTCTCCCTCTTTCTTTTTTAAGCAGTCCTACCAAATATGTGCATCCTAATGTCAGCAACAAATTTGATTGAAGACGAATATCTTACCTGCTGCTAGTTTACTCACTGGCCATCTCGCATTTGTTGCCAAGAAAGCTGCAAAAATTAAAAGGTTTGTTTTAGATAATGAAACACATCAGGAATTAATATATCAGAAAAAAAAAGAGAAAAGGAAATCTGTAGGCATTTTTGTGAATGCATGTGCGCATGCAAAGGTACGTTTGGCTTATTCTTATGTTTATAATTTTCATTGCATGGGCACAATAATGTTTCCGGCTGTCATACGCCATCACAACACTTGTAACTTTCATCGGATACAAGCACTACAAGAGTGATCTCACTGCTTCAAAAGAGATGAACAGAAGGATGAGGGGAAAAGTCAACAAATTTTGGAGGATCCGCAACTTCATTCCTATGTCTGCTAATGAAGGTGTTTATGTTACAAGTTCATATCCAATTCAATATACATAAATTTCAGCACAAACCCTTTCTTGGTATTGTGGTATTACTTCACACCAACTTCAGCATGCCTCCTTACTACACAGTGGCCTAGCCCGGACCATCCATTTTGCTACTTTTATTATAGAAACCCTAGGCTTATCTATTTCCATGAGGATGCTAAGGAAGGCTTGGCTTTGATAATATGTTACAAAACTCATATTGGACCCAAAAAGTAGCTTAAGAGAAGGAGATATTAATTAATTATAAAATCCTTCCTAGATAATATGAGACTATTCTACACCAACTTCAATGGTTTCATCACATCTTTACTTTACCATGCAAAGAGTCTTAGAAAGACACTTTTGAATTCACAACTTGCTTTTATACAAGTCTTGTAAGAGATATAAGAGATAGGCTTCTTTTTGTTAAAAAGATTATCAAAATTACTGGAAATTTGTTTATTCAACATGCTTGAAGGCTTGAAGAGACTATTTCTTATGTAATATAATGTTGAATAAAATCCTTTGAAAAGGGATATAGTCTTAGCCATCTTATATTAATGTATTTTATATATAAATTTTTTACTTAGTAAAAAACGAAAAAAGAAAAGAAAAAGAGATTTGCTTTTATTGAAAATTGTTTCAAATTCTTAGTAAGATAAACTTGGTTTAAAATCATATACATAAATAGGACAATAAATGGTCACTTTCAATAAATGAAATTTTCTTACTTACAAGATATCTTTGTGATTTTCCTTTATAATCTAATAAATAAATAGGTTTTACTAGATATACACGATTTAAAAAACCTACATCAGAGCGTTAAAATTGTATAGAATCTTAAAAATATCTGAAAAAATGGACATCGAAGAGTAGAAAGAAGGAAATTTTGGATAAAAAGATCACCAATGTTGAATATTAAGCAAAATAATTCAAGAAAATAGTATGAGTAATCTGCGAGGAGAGGAGACCGAAGGACATGCAGGTCGTGGCATGCTAAAAATTTAGCCGGCTGCCACCAAGTCTGGATTTTTAAGGCGGTGAAGGAGAAAAGTCTCGCAAGAGAAAACTGACCAGGACCGCAGAGCTTAATATGAGGTCCATCGGCGCAGAAGCAACGGAAACCAGACGTAAAATGGTCGAACCCACACACGCCTCCACTTTCCTCGCATTCACTGCAGTTGGGGCCCTTCCATTTCAGCCAAAACCCATTTTCCAGAACCCCTCTAAGCTCATCGCTTGTTCCATACGCTTCTACTGGTGCTACCACCCCAGTCGTGCACTCCTTTGATGCCTCCCCCAGACCCCGATTCTCCTCAGACGAGAACACGACCAAACTGGTTTTGTTTCCCCCATAGCAGTGGTTATCGACGCGTGGAAGACCGAAAAGTAGAAAAGAGTTGCTGCAATTATGAAGCAGAAGTAGTTTGGTTTGTCCTGGTGCGAGCTCAAATCGGTCGTTCGGAAGGGATATGTTTTTGGTCAGAGGAATACAACGGGGGTCTGGATTAGAAAAGTCGGCGTTTGAGACGCGAAGGGTATGGTTTTGGTACAAAATTTGGCGGACGATGTAGTGATTATGGGATATATTTAGGGTGGCATGGCCGTGGCTATTGCTGGACAGCCGGTATCCAGGGAGGCCACAGTAGGATTCTTGCTTACCTTCGATGTAGAACGGGAATGTTATGTTTTGATCATCACCACAGCTTTTGGGCACACTGCAGGCCAGGAAGTGGGGGTCCTCTACACCCAAGGAAAAAAAGAGGATGCAGAGGCTCATCACGGGAGAAGTGGATGGTACAAAGGTGAGGAAGAAGCTTGCCTGGTTCATCTGTGGAGCTTGAAGCTATGGCGGATGGAGACAAAGCAGTAGAGGGTATAATCTGAGTTAAAGCGGAGAGAGATGGCTTTTAGGAAATTTATTACTAACTCAGCTTCAAACGACTAAAACTGCCATTGAAGGTCAAGGTTAGTTTGCTAAGTTTTCCCCGGTGGAGAAGAAAGTTACTCTCTGTTCACTTTGGCAGTTTATTTGGCCGTTCAAGTCCTGGATCGTGATCATCCTCTGGTCCTTTTAAAGATTGAACCCAACTGGTTTTCACACCCGGCATTTGTTGAACCGGTCGGAGTCGGCTAGGGTTGAGTCTACTTTTTTTCATTTTTTTATGGTAAAGGGGGGTGTCGAGGATCCAGGTATCATCCTCCGATCCCAGGCGGCAGCAAAAGCTCCAGCCGAAACACCTGCCACCGACAAGCCTAAATCCTTTAGCCGTTAATATAAAAATTAATATGCCTATTTAAATGAAGCCATTGATTTAAAAATTGATCAGCCAATTTTAAAATCTTATGCCACATTTAAATCCAAACAATTTGAATTTAGAAACAAATGAAAAGATTTAAAGTTAATCGTCAATTTAAGATTTAAATCTTTTGATTTATTTTTAATTTCAACTATTTGCATTTAAATGTAGCATATGATTTTAGAATAGAAGACTACATTCAATTTGAAAATTGTATGGTAGACTTAAATCTAGGAATTGGATATAAAATCTATAGGTTTAAAATCAAATTTTAGATTAAAAATACAAATGTTGGATGTATAATAACCCAAAAGATTTAACTTATCCTGTTAATTTAAACATTGATATGCATATTTGAATCAAACCACTAATTTAAAATTGATCAACAAACTTAAATCATATTATCTATTTGAAAATCATATGGAACACTTCAATCTAATCATTGGATCTACAAGTTGTAAGTATAAAATCGAATTTTAGATTTAAATTTCAACATTTAAATTTAAAAATAAACCAAAAGATTTAAGTAGCTATTAATTTAAAAGTCAATATGCATATTCAAATTAGACCAATAATTTAAATCATAAAGTTGATTTAAAAGTCATATGACATATTTAAATCAAGCCATTAGATTTAAAATCTAAAAATTTCAAATCATGTTTAAAATTTAAATTCAAACCATCGAATTTAAAAATAAACTAGAAGATTTAATGGGGTTGTTAATTTAGAAATCAATATGTAAATTAAAATCATGTAGTTGATGTAAAATTGATCAGTAAATTTTCCATTTTCAAATTGTATACCATATTTAAATTCAAATAGTTGGATTAAGAAATAAATTGGAAGATTTAAATCCTTTAGCCGTTAATATAAAAATTAATATGCCTATTTCAATGAAGACATTGATTTAAAAATTGATCAGCCAATTTTAAAATCTTATGCCACATTTAAATCCAAACAATTTGAATTTAGAAACAAATGAAAAGATTTAATGTTAATCGTCAATTTAAGATTTAAATCTTTTGATTTATTTTTAATTTCAACTATTTGCATTTAAATGTTGCATACGATTTTAGAATCGAGGACTACATTCAATTTGAAAATTGTATGGTAGACTTAAATCTACGAATTGGATCTAAAATCTATAAGTTTAAAATCAAATTTTAGATTAAAAATACAAATGTTGGATGTCTAATAACCCAAAAGATTTCACTTATCCTGTTAATTTAAACATTGATATGCATATTTAAATCAAGCCACTAATTTAAAATTGATCAACAAACTTAAATCATATTGTCTATTTGAAAATCATATGGAAGACATAAATCTAATCATTGGATTTACAAGTTGTAAGTATAAAATCAAATTTTAGATTTAAATTCTGTCATTTAAATTTAAAAATAAACCAAAAGATTTAAGCAGCTATTAATTTAAAAGTTAATATGCATATTCAAATTAGAGCAATGATTTAAATCATAAAGTTGATTTAAAAGTCATATGACATATTTAAATCAAGCCATTAGATTTAAAATCTAAAAATTTCAAATCATGTTTAAAATTTAAATTCCAACCATCGGATTTAAAAATAAACTAGAAGATTTAAATGGGGTTGTTAATTTAGAAATCAATATGTAAATTAAAATCAAGTAGTTGATGTAAAATTGATCAGTAAATTTTCCGTTTTCAAATTGTATACCATATTTAAATTCAAATAGTTGGATTAAGAAATAAATTGGAAGATTTAAATCCTTTAGCCGTTAATATAAAAATTAATATGCCTATTTAAATGAAGCCATTGATTTAAAAATTGATCAGCCAATTTTAAAATCTTATGCCACATTTAAATCCAAACAATTTGATTTTAGAAACAAATGAAAAGATTTAAAGTTAATCATCAATTTAAGATTTAAATCTTTTGATTTATTTTTAATTTCAACTATTTGGATTTAAATGTGGCATAAGATTTTAGAATCGAGGACTATATTCAATTTGAAAATTGTATGGTAGACTTAAATCTAGGAATTGGATCTAAAATCTATAGGTTTAAAATCAAATTTTAGATTAAAAATACAAATGTTGATGTATAATAACCGAAAAGATTTAACTTATCCTATTAATTTAAACATTGTTGTGCATATTTGAATCAAGCCACTAATTTAAAATTGATCAACAAACTTATATCATATTGTCTATTTGAAAATCATATGGAAGACTTCAATCTAATCATTGGATCTACAAGTTGTAAGTATAAAATCGAATTTTAGATTTAAATTCCAACATTTAAATTTAAAAATAAACCAAAAGATTTAAGCAGCTATTAATTTAAAAGTCAATATGCATATTCAAATTAGATCAATGATTTAAATCATAAAGTTGATTTAAAAGTCATATGACATATTTAAATCAAGCCATTAGATTTAAAATCTAAAAATTTCAAATCATGTTTAAAATTGAAATTCCAACCATCGGATTTAAAAATAAACTAGAAGATTTAAATGGGGTTCTTAATTTAGAAATCAATATGTAAATTAAAATCAAGTAGTTGATGTAAAATTGATCAGTAAATTTTCCGTTTTCAAATTGTATACCATATTTAAATTCAAATAGTTGGATTAAGAAATAAATTGGAAGATTTAAATCCTTTAGCCGTTAATATAAAAATTAATATGCCTATTTAAATGAAGCCATTGATTTAAAAATTGGTCAGCCAATTTTAAAATCTTATGCCACATTTAAATCTAAACAATTTGAATTTAGAAACAAATGAAAAGATTTAAAGTTAATCGTCAATTTAAGATTTAAATCTTTTGATCTATGTTTAATTTCAACTATTTGGATTTAAATGTGGCATACGATTTTAGAATCGAGGACTATATTCAATTTGAAAATTGTATGGTAGACTTAAATCTACGAATTGGATCTAAAATCTATAGGTTTAAAATCAAATTTTAGATTAAAAATACATATGTTGATGTATAATAACCCAAAAGATTTAACTTATCCTGTTAATTTAAACATTGTTGTGCATATTTGAATTAAGCCACTAATTTAAAATTGATCAACAAACTTATATCATATTGTCTATTTGAAAATCATATGGAAGACTTCAATCTAATCATTGGATCTACAAGTTGTAAGTATAAAATCGAATTTTAGATTAAAATTCCAACATTTAAATTTAAAAATAAACCAAAAGATTTAAGCAGCTATTAATTTAAAAGTCAATATGCATATTCAAATTAGGGCAATGATTTAAATCATAAAGTTGATTTAAAAGTCATACGACATATTTAAATCAAGCCATTAGATTTAAAATCTAAAAATTTCAAATCATGTTTAAAATTTAAATTCCAACCATCGGATTTAAAAATAAACTAGAAGATTTAAATGAGGTTGTTAATTTAGAAATCAATATGTAAATTAAAATCAAGTAGTTGGTGTAAAATTGATCCGTAAATTTTCCGTTTTCAAATTGTATACCATATGTAAATTCAAATAGTTGTATTAAGAAATAAATTGGAAGATTTAAATCCTTTAGCCGTTAATATAAAAATTAATATGCCTATTTAAATGAAGCCATTATGTCAAATTTTATATTGCTAAGAAGTTTATTAAAAATCTAAATTAAACCTTCCACCTCTTCAATTGTGAAAAAAGCTTCTCATAGGAAATGTTGTTACACATGTGAGGTAAAGAGGCATGTTAAGTCTCGCATGAGAAACAAAAAATGTTAAAAAGTAATTTATATATATATGAGTTTCTTGACATTATGTCTTAAGATTTTAAGTTGGATATAAGTACTTTTTTATAAAATCTAATATGATATTAGACATTCATACCATTAGCACCTACATAGGCTTAGATAAGCCAGACCTATGCAAAAAATGACACTGCAATGTAGATATCTAAACCCTCGTTAGGCTAAGAGGGCATGCCATGATGTGTGTCCAATGTCATGTTGGTAAGGAATTCATTAAGAATTTTCATTCACTCTTCTACTTCTTTGTGCATAAATAAAGATCATTGTGGGAAGTGTTGTCTCATGATCAGCACAATGAGGTGTATTAAGTCTTACATGAGAAAAATTACTAGAGTAATTTTTAAAGAGATGAATTCCACAACTTAATGGCTTATTTTTTAATTAAAATTTACGCCTTATGTAACTAATACGACATTGGGACAAAGGTGGGGGCTAAGAGCGAATTTAATAAAAACATTTTATATCTGTTTCTACACTCGAAAAGGATTGGTTGGGTATGCCCATCATATAAGTAGAGAGTTCCAGTTCTCTTCCTTTCCGATACTTCCCTCAGTCAAAGGCAAATTCAATATGGGGAGGTTCTTCGACTTCTTCTTCGTCTTTATGCTATCTCTTATGTTAATCTTCCCAATTCTCATAACCCATAGCAAGCCTGTCACGGCTTTCCCACTACATACAAGTTCACGGTGGATTGTCGACGAATCCGGGCAACGGGTGAAGTTGGCATGCGTGAACTGGGTGACACATCTCGAAGTCGTGGTGGCTGAGGGCCTCAGCAAGAAGCCCGTGGACGCCATCTCTAAGAAGATTGTGTCCATGGGATTCAATTGTGTTAGGCTCACCTGGCCTCTTTTCCTGGTCACCAATGGTTCACTGACTTCTCTCACCGTGAGACAGTCCTTCCAAAGTCTCAGGCTATATGAATCCATTGCTGGAATCCAGGCTAACAACCCCTCCATTATTAATCTTTCTCTCATAGAAGCATTCAAGGTAATTGTCTATTCTTTCATTTTAAGCATTAAGGGGTTTGTTATTCAACTTAAAAATCTATTTTAAGAGTTGATAGAATATATTTCTTATCAAAATGATACTCTCATTGTTTACATTTTAATAAGTCTTCTCATCATAATTGAACATCATGATGCCATATTATGTGGATAATATATAAGCTAAAATTGATAAGAGCCTATAAAGGTACTAAGAAAATTCTAATTCAAGATATTATATTAAGAAACTCATTATTCAATTTAAAAGTTGATTTTAAGAATTAACAGAACTTATTATTATATGAACAAGATTTTTGATATATTTCTTATTAATATGGAACTCTAGTTGCCAACATTTTAACACTAAATTTTCAACACTTTAACATTGTTGGGTTATGCAGGGGTTTGGTTTGATCAGCTTTCTTATATACGACTCTGTAGTAAAGTGACCTACAGAATATAGTCCATATTGGCATTTGAACCAATCCTTTTAGTACGCTAGTCATTAACAAAAAAGACCTGTTCTCAATTTTTACTGTTTCGATGTCTACTTAAAACGGCTGATTCTTATCTGCATTCGCTGCATACTTAAGAAAAATTGTCATATCTTGAACTTTCTAAGACAGTTATCTGTTTTTTTCTCGTTTAATTAGATAAGAGATCTGTTTCTATCCATCGTCTTGACAAAATTCAGGCAGTGGTCGCTAGCCTGGGGGCTAACAACGTGATGGTCATATTGGACAATCACATAAGCAAACCCGGTTGGTGTTGCAGCTTCCCGGATGACAATGGGTTCTTTGGCGACCAGTATTTCAACCCGGACCAATGGATCCAGGGACTGACTCGGATGGCTACATTGTTTAAAGGTGTGGCGAATGTGGTTGGAATGAGCTTGAGGAATGAGCTCCGAGGCAAGAAAGAGAATGCGAATGATTGGTACAGGTAAATATCTTATTGGGTATGAAGATGGTCCGCATCTACAATTCTACTTTGGTTGATCTAGTTTCAGTGTCATGGATGAGATGAGCCAGGTACATGCAGAAAGGAGCGGAGGCAGTGCACGCCGCAAACCCAGATGTTCTTGTCATTCTGTCTGGTCTAGGTTTCGCCACAAACTTGTCATTTGTCCGCAACAAACCGGTGAACCTTTCATTTGATGGAAAGTTGGTGTTTGAGATGCACTGGTACTCGTTTTTTGATGGAAATGCATGGGAATCCGAAAACCCAAATCAAGTTTGTGGGAGGGTGGTACATAACAAAGTCATCAAGAAGAAAAACAGAGTTTGGTGGGTTCTATGGTTTGGTTTGACTAAATGAATGGAAATGTAAAAGTGTAGTAATGGAAAGCAAAAATTGGATGTTGGTAAGGTATGTAAGTGCAAGGGAAGCAAATATAAAATGAAATACAGAGGTGAGATAAAAAGCAAAAGAGAGAAAAATGGATTCCATGAACGCAAGGCCATTGGCCCTACTGCAACTATACAAAGCCAAACATGGCTTTGGTGTTGTGATTAATTGAATTGAATTAGGATTACATAAAGCTTGCAAGAGGTTAGCTAGATACTTTCTCCTAGACAAGCCATACCATTATATAGGCATTCTAGCACGCTTGTCACTTCCAAGCAATTGCTAGAAAGTTTATATAAGGATTTTACATAAAGTTAAAGGTAATTGTCTGGTTTTCACTCCTCACTTTCTTCTTTTGCGTCCTTTATATCATGACTTTCTTGTCCATTAACTTGTGAGTAGGTGTAGGGCTGTATGCTTTTCCAAGTTCTGTAGCATGACTTTTCGGGCTTAAGACTTGCTATTTGAGACTAAGAGACTTTGATGTCTCATGTTGGCCTTCATACGACGTGTGTGCCAACTCACCATCTTCATGCATGAACTTGGAAAATGTTGATTTAACTACACCAATGTTATATAGCTTCTGACTGAGGTGGAAAGCATAGTAGATAATGCAACCACACTTAGCACGTGAGGTGGAATTCTATTGCAACTTGTTTAAATCAATGGTTTTAACACACTCCCTTAAACTTGGCATGGTAATGACATGTTTGCTCAAAATAGGAACTTTGACACACTCCCTCAAACTTTGGCTTGGTAAGTTTGTAAAAGGGCTAATTTTTTTTTTAAAGGTAAATTTTCAACAAGTTCCTTACTAATATTTGTGTTTGAAAGGATTTTGCTTGCTTCAAAGTGGCTTTTTTTAATATCAACTTTTGTGTTAATATCAACATAGCCTTTTCATGTATGCAATGACTACAGTTGGTTGAGTCTTGCAAAAAAGAACGGAGTGTTTGGCCTATACACATGTCACGCATTAAAGGAAGGTATGCATGTACTATGTGATAGCAAAAGTGTGCTCTTCACACTTCATGAAGAGAAATTCGCATTTTCTCTTGCATTGGGCAGTGCTGTATGATGCACTTAGTTTGAGTCTAGTAACAAAGTTTTGATGACTTTGTTGTTTCTCCCTCTAAAAACTTGACTCGATAACATTGAATTGTGTGGAGACCAACCTTTGTTGGCTGAACTTGGTTGTTCTAGCCATCAGTACAAGTTGTTAACTCGTCATGCTTGAGTCTTGTAGGTGAGTTTTCTCGAAGACAGGCTCTGTGTTAGGATGCTTGTAGTAGATTGATAACTCTATTTTATATAGAGTTATTTTGATTATTTTAGGTTATATTTAATATAATTTTTATTAAATTATATTTGTATTTAATTATATTTAATTATATTTTGTTATTTTATGCAGTAAATCCAAAATAGAAGAAAAAGAAGAGAAAGGAGTAGAAAACCATGAAAAAAAAGAATATAAAAGAAAATAAGTTATGCACGTGGAAACGTGGAAGCATGTGAGGAAAGAAAAGGACTTGAATAGAAAGGACGGAACGAAGAACGACAGATAGGTGGAGAGTGAAAGGAGAGAGAGAGAGTGGAAAACTGAAGGAGAGAAGCCGGAAAAGAAAGAGAAACAGAGGCGAGCGGCTTCTCCTTCGCCGGAAAATCAGAGCCTACGCGCGACAGCGCGAGACTTTGAGAACGTGCAGCGGTTTGGCGAAAACCGACCGTTCTTGCGTTCATTTCCGGTGAAGGAGAAAGTTTTCCGACAACCCACTTGATTACCCACTTGATTCCGGCAATTTCTGGATATTTTCCGACCAGATCTGAGGAAATTTCAGCAAGTAGGGAATAGATCCGGCGATTAGTAGCAGTTTCGCGGTAATTTCCGGCGACATTCGGCGAACGCCGTGAGTGGGCGATTTCCAGTGAAACTGTCTTTTTCCGGTGATTTTCCAGCAGATCTACTCGATCTTTTGGTAGATCTACATTTTGGGGCTCAGATCTGACTTTCTGTGAAGAACAACGGTGGCGCGTGGCAGAGTGTGGCGGCGCGTGGCATCGGCGCGTGACAGCGCGTGACGGTGGCACGTGACGGCACGTGCAGCTCGTTTTCATCTCTGTTTTGGACAGATTCTTTTCCTTTTCCTCTTATGTGTAGAAATTTATGCAAATCTAGCTTAAACGGAAAGACAATTTGGTGACAACTTAGTTGTTTTTCAATTTGAGATGTTTTGTGTGATTTTCTGCATTGTTCTGGTTTGTGTCAATATGTTATTTTAATTTATTATGTTAGAGCTAAGATGAAACTTAATTATAACGTATGAATGTTATGATTGTTTGTGCTTTGTGAGGTATTTTATGAATGTGAAGTTGCATGTTACTGATCTTAATGCATTTAAGTGATTAGCTACCACTTAGATGATCTGATTTGCATATTTGAGTTCGAACGACAACAATATGCAGTTGCTTCATGTAATATGCAACCATAGATTAATATGGATAGAAATATACCATATGATTTGTGTGGCTTTAGGTGTAAACTGGAATATTCACATATCTTAATGCGCTTAGTTCATTTAATTCATATGCAGACTCACAGTGGATTAATGAGCTAAGTAGGTTCGCTACACCTAGACATAGGGTAGTGAATAAGTTAGGAAATTCCGCCATCACATAAGTAGAATTAATCTTGCTAGCATGGATAATAAACATTTTGTACTGAGTAATTAGGTGAAATCAAAAGCTCTAGCACATTTCGTTTATCAATTTTAGATTAAATTTGGTTATTAAATTCATGTTTTACCATTTTTGTTGGCTAGATAAACTCTAGGAATTATTCACCGTTAGTAATTAATTAGTTTAGTAATCACCAGTCCCTGTAGGACGATATCTGTACTCATCATTATATTACTTGTTCGACATGTACACTTGCATGTAGATTTCACCGAACAAGTTTTTGGAAGTATAGTGGTGAGTATTCCCGCCTGTCACGCGGGTGACCCGAGTTCGATCCCCGGCAACGGCGCCAAAAACTTGTTCGGTGAAATCTACATGCAAGTGTACATGTCGAACAAGTAATATAATGATGAGTACAGATATCATCCTACAGGGACTGGTGATTACTAAACTAATTAATTACTAACGGTGAATAATTCCTAGAGTTTATCTAGCCAACAAAAATGGTAAAACATGAATTTAATAACCAAATTTAATCTAAAATTGATAAACGAAATGTGCTAGAGCTTTTGATTTCACCTAATTACTCAGTACAAAATGTTTATTATCCATGCTAGCAAGATTAATTCTACTTATGTGATGGCGGAATTTCCTAACTTATTCACTACCCTATGTCTAGGTGTAGCGAACCTACTTAGCTCATTAATCCACTGTGAGTCTGCATATGAATTAAATGAACTAAGCGCATTAAGATATGTGAATATTCCAGTTTACACCTAAAGCCACACAAATCATATGGTATATTTCTATCCATATTAATCTATGGTTGCATATTACATGAAGCAACTGCATATTGTCGTCGTTCGAACTCAAATATGCAAATCAGATCATCTAAGTGGTAGCTAATCACTTAAATGCATTAAGATAGATGGATGTTGTCTACTTCTTTTCCTTTCTTCTTCTTCTTTTTTCTTTTTTTTTTTGAACTATGCCTTTTCTTCAAAGGTCATCTTACTCTTATTTGGATCCTTGTTTTGACTAGAGTCTAGCCATCTGGTACCAAGGCCCTTCAAAGTCTTTTTTTTTTTTTTTTTTGGAGTTATAGTAATCATCTTAGTCAAAAAGCTAGAGATAGAAGGTCAGAGTTGGTTACCTTCTTTTATGCAATCCCACTTTAAGTGCTTGGCATGGCAGTGACTTGTCCTTCGGTATAGGGTTGTCAAACAAGGTGGAATCGAGCTTCTTGCCAACGATGCATTTGAAGATTTGAGAATCTTTAGTGGTAAGTGCAAGTGCATGTAGATCACATAAAGGCACTTTGTTGTACAACCAATGGTCACCATGTTGGATTATAGGCTAGCTTGCACCCTTAACAACAGCTTGTAAGGAGAGACTTCATTTGCATTCCCCCGCAAACTCTGCGTGGTGATGCAGAGTTTGAATAAGGAAGCTACAAAAGCTTTTCTTGATAAAGCTTCCATAAAGAGAAAATAACACCATAGACTTGATAAGCCTAGATCAAAGATTAACCAATAAGATTAATTCCTACTTTGATACCAAGAAGAAAAACAGAGTTTGGTGGGTTCTATGGTTTGGTTTGACTAAGTGAGTGGAAATGTGAAAGTGTAGTAATGTAAAGCAAAAATTGGATGTTGGTAAGGTATGTAAGTGCAAGGGAAGCAAATATAAAATGAAGTACAGAGGTGAGATAAAAAGCAGAAGAGAGAAAAATGAATTCCATGAATGCAAGGCCATTGGCCCAACTGCAACTACATAAAGCCTTTGGTGTTGTAATTGATTGGATTGAATTGAGATTACATGAAGCTTGCAAGAGGTTAGCTAGATACTTTCTCCTAGACAAGTCGTGCCATTATATAGGCATTCTAACACACTTGTCACTTCCAAGCAATTGTTAGAAAGTTTACATGAGGACTTTACATAAAGTTAAAGGTAATTGTCCAGTTTTCACTCCTCACTTTCTTCTTTTGCGTCCTTTATATCATGACTTTCTTGTCCATTAACTTATGAGTAGGTGCAGGGCTGTATGCTTTTCCAAGTTCTGTAGCATGACTTTTCGAGCTTGAGACTTGTTGTTTGAGACTAGGAGACTTTGATGTCTCATGTTGGCCTTCATACGACATGTGTGCCAACTTACCATCTTCATGCATGAACTTGGAGAATGTTGATTTAACTACACCAATGTTATATAGCTTCTGACTAAGGTGGAAAGTATAGTAGATAATGCAACCACATTTAGCACGTGAGGTGGAATTCTATTGCAACTTGTTTAAATCAATGGTTTTAACAGTACACAACATTATGGAACGATCGGGATTTTTGTTGGACCAGGGTTGGCCACTGTTTGTGAGTGAGTTTGGGATGGATCTGAGAGGTACCAATGTGAATGACAACAGGTATATGAATTGCTTCCTGGGTATGACAGCCAAACTTGACCTTGATTGGGCTTTATGGACACTTGGTGGGAGTTATTATTGGAAAGAGGGTGTATTTAGGTCGGATGAAGTTTATGGGATACTTGATTGGAATTGGAGTGAGACCCAAAATTCAAGCTTCCTGCAGAGGATCTCTGCTATCCAACCTCCTTTTCAAGGTAGTACCTTATTCTTCTTTTCCATGTTCCTATTTCTTTTTTCCTATTCAAATACTAGGGTTGGACTTCAAATTGATCTTTCCAACTTTTAGAATTTCTAACTCCTGTTACTTAAGAAGCTTGATAATTGTTTTACCTTCATACTTTTTTTGGGGACTTGCTTTTATCTTTCTTGGATTCCTCACTAGTTAAGAGAGTCACAACTCCCTCGTATGACTCGTAGGGCCAGGTCTGTCAGAAACTAAATTACACAAAGTAATATTCCATCCTGCAACGGGTCTGTGTGTCCTGAGAAGATCTTTGCTTGATCCACTAAGATTGGGTCCCTGCACCGATTCTGATTCCTGGATATACTCATCCCAGAAAACTTTAACACTAAGGGGAACTTATTTCTGCTTACAAGCCTACGGCTTGGGGCACCCAGCAAAACTTGGCATTATTTGCACCTACTGTAATTCAAAGTGGGAAGCTACCTCAGATTCTAAATGCATCTCTCGTCGAATATTGCCAATGGTTCAACTGTTGCCTAGATGTTGACTCTGACAACACTCTTGTCACAAATACTTGCAAATGTTTGAGGGGGGATAACAGGTGTAACCCAGAGAGCCAGTGGTTCAAGCTCGTTGACAGTGCAAGATGTTCAAGCTCCGCAGAATCCTAATCAGTTGTCGTGATTTTATTTGTAAGCCCTAGAGTTCAGTAGTCTAGGGAAGAAAAAAAGGAATAAAATGTTAAACTCCTCTACATACCTATGATTAGTCTCAAAAAATCGCAATAACAAAAACCAAATAACATGATTAGAAATCATGTATTGATTGAAGAAGCTCAGATCAGCCTGTTCATGGAGTTGATTACTGGGCTCGTGCTAGGAAGGAATCAACCAGACCATCCTGTGATCCGTTTCATTTTCATATGAAACAGGCAATTAATGTTGCTGGACGATAGAAGTCTAGCAGTTGACACTTGTTCTTTCATTACAATGCTATCAGTTTCAATTAATTCAGTGATAACAACATGGGATTGAGCATTCACTAGTTCAATGAAATGACTATTTCAAAAAATAAATTATTTAAATTATAAGACATATTTATGAAAAAATAACTAGTTCCAATATCATGTGAAATGCTAAGATTCATCTCTTATTAAAATGTCTCACTAATAAAAGAAATTGTCTAAGATTGTAAAGGACCGTACAAGTATTATTTTAATTAATATAAAACTTTTATATTGTGGACAGTACGAGTAACATAAATATTATGATTATGTATAAGCATCCCTTCTTTGACAATTATTTTTAAAGAATAAGATTTATAGATTTTTAACAACCCGAAGAAGTTTAAGGCAGGAGGGAGACAGTGAGAGGACAAAGTGAATGTCTACACAAGGTAATTAGTGAAAACCTAAGTACGGTTTGGAGAGGAAAAAACCGACTTCTTGTCTGCTTGTCGAGTGGACACGAGAGGAATCCAGCAAGAATCATTTCAGGATAGAAAATATGGAAGACTTCCTTGGATTATCAACTTTTGTCCACCTAATTTATTCCAATTTCAGAGGATCGAGGGGAAGAAAAAATGACCCTTAATCACTGCGACTGTTCAAAATCGAGTTCACATTTGGTGTACTGCAGCAACAGCTGGTGCATGGCCCCTGCTGGATCGGTGCAGTCCTCGAAGGGCGGGCACTGTAGATGCTTATCAGTATGTGGTAGTTTGATTGCAGGGCCCAGGCTGATGAGCAGTGGTTGATTGCGTTTTGAATCTGGAGGAACAGGGCCGCACTTGTAGGGCCCCGAAAAGTCTGCTTAATGGACGTCTGCAATTTAGAGAATGACGGAGGGAACAAAACCGACCCAAAAAAGGAAGGAAAGGAAAACAACACCTGATGATTGATTCAAAGCATCATTGAAGCTTTGGAGTCACCTTTTTGATCAGGTCCAGGCGGGTTTGAAACTTTTAGAACTTGGTTGTTGAGCCTTATTGGGTTATCTATCTATTGATTTGATCTCGGATTTTATAGACAGAATCTTTCCCTCGATGCTAAGAAGGTGAGCTAATATACAAAAGAAAAAATTTGTCTATATTTTTTTTAATACTGAAAAGTAAGTTAAATACCTAGTTAAATGTTTTTTTTTCAATTTTAAGAGTCAAATTTAACCTAAATTTGAGCCTTTTTTATTTAGTACTAGAGACTTGGTATTCTTTAACACCCTTATGGATTTGATTTCATTTCAAAAACCGACTCTTAAAATGAAGAAAACAATCACATTTGACAAAGTATCACACTCTACAACTTAGTAATATAAAATTAAACATAAACATTATAACAATTATTAAAAAAAAATGTTAGAAAGTTTATATTGACTCAAGAGTTAGCTTAAAAAAAAGCATATATTATGCAAAAACTTTACTGCATGAACTTTCCTTTACAACGTGGGATTGAGCATCCTCGTTGTGAATATGCGCTCTATGCATACTATGGCCTTATTCATATTTAGAAAGGTACTAAAAAGGACCAAATTTTAATACTATGTTATGAAGTCCAATCTTTCTACGAAAATCACTCAATAAAAAGAAAGTTTGTTTCATATAAATTATTTTACAAACTCATACCTTAACAATAACAATATAAGACTCAAAAGTTTGTTTCTAAGTGATGTGAAGACGAGTTCTTATGTAGCCTCAAAAGCAGTTTCATGTTTTGAGAGTTAGGCTTCTCCCGCACTCCGTGTATTATTTTACGCGGAGTTGGGAATGATACAGGAACCTGGTATTTAGGCGGACGCGCAAAGGGCTCCTTAAATCGCAATGAAGCGCCGTCGAAAAACAGGCATGGATCAATTGTCAAAAAGATACGCATAAACACCCAACTGCACTCCAGTTGTTTCCAACAACCCTGTCTCTATCTGCAATTGATTATCCATCTGCCGCCACTGCAAAGCCTTACGTAATCATGCTCATACTTACCCGGTTGCTTATCCGACGACATGGTAGTACGTATTGGACAAAAAGTCACGGGACAGAAGAGCAAGCTTATACAAACCTTTGACAGTCCTCTTCTTACTTAAGTTTTATCTTTCACATCACATTGAAGTTATAAAATTTTGTAAGTAAAAACTTAAATAAAAAACATCTCATTAGCTTTTGAATTAGCTCCTAACTTAAAGTTCTGAGTTGATTTATTAGAATGTACTCAAATATGTTTAAAGTTGAATGAATCAATTCAACATTTGATTCTTTTCTTTGAACGTTTAATCAAGTAGAGCATGCCTAAATATTAAATGATATCCAGGTGACAACAGTACTGCATGGCAGCAGTGTACTGCCTTCATAATTACACTGCAAGTTGTTGTTAGCGATTTGTCATTATTGCTACCGCAGCTTCCTCCTGCATCAAAAGAAGCAGCTACTCTATTAAAGTATAATCAAGTTGCGAATTTTCAGGTAGAAATTGGGAGGGGAACAATCTTAACCTTCTGATCATTAGTTTTTGGGATTATTAATTTCTTTTTCCTTTGATCAGGCAGCCTCGATCTGTGAGATCTTCATATACTTTCGTTTGGATTTTTCAGGGCTAGTATCCTGTCCGGATGTATAGACACCACGTGCTATACCCTTAATTAAATACTTAGCATCATAGTAGAGCACGTTAAAAGTTGATTACCTAGATTAATTCTGCACCACCCAAGTTGATTTTTTTTTTCCAGCTAACGATTTTTGGGAAATACAATTGATAAGGGATGATGTCCTTTTCTTTTGTTGCATATACATTAAATAATGGAAAAAGGTGAGATTAGTTGTTCCTTTTTCGAAAGTACAACCAATCCATGAAAAAGAATAGGGATTCAATCCCTTTGGAAGTAAGGAAATCAGACCTAAACCACCCAAGTTGGATTGGTTTTATCTCGTTGTTGACTAAATGATTAAATTCTCTGTTCAAGAACTTTGTACCTAATAGTCGGTCTGATGATGGGGTCGTGTCACTAAACTACTCTTAACCAAACTTTATTTATAAAAATCTCGACATTATGCAATCATGTGGTGTGAAAATTACATCTAACTTGTACCCGTCAAGTTTGCAAAGTGTTAATAACAATCAAACTTTCTTATTTCAAACCAACGTAACTTATTATGTAATGTCATAATGTCTATGACAAAATTCTTACATCGTAAAATAAAGTATATAATGTAAAGTTTAGAATAAAATAGTCCTTCAATTCTAACTCGAGGTTTTTAGCATAATATTAAAATTTAAGTTGAGCCTATTCCATCTCATATCATTTTAAACTCAATAATATTAATATGTATAAAAATATAAGCAACATAAGAGTTTTGTATTAAAAAATAATATTTATAAGATAAAATTTATGTTAAAAAATAAATATAAAATAAAATAATTTAACATAATCTTTCATCTCATATTTGGATTATCAATATAAGAAGTACTCTTGCACTCATTCATTGATTGTGACATTTATTAAGAACAACAACTTGGTCACTTAAAATCACTCATTAAATAAAGGAAAATCATGTTCATCTATAAACACATCATATAAATCCCAAACACAAGCAACATTTTAACAATTCGAGAGAATAATTTGAACAAAAAAGTAAACGGGTATTTAAATTGTATTCCGTATTTGGTGGGGACGCAAACCTCGGAGATGTAATCCTGACCGCATATTTTGGTAGGGACCCTGACGGTGCATCTGGTCCTCCATCAACAACTCCTGTCGCTCGAAGAGCCAACGTGTCCACATCATTGCCATCACAGAAACACATGCACTGACGCACCCACGTGTCAGCCCTTTCACTGCACAAAACAGTGCCTGCAGTTTCAACCTCTCAGGTTCGCCCGCTCCTCTTCCTTAATCTCCCCCATCTAAAATACACTAATTCAATACTGTCTTCCCGTGCACTCAAGTATTTTCTGACAATAATTCTTTTTTCTTTTCCGGGAAAGTTTAAAGCAGAGCACTTTTCTTTCCCCTTGGGGAGAGGTTTGGAGAACCGACTTCAGGGAATGTGGTTTTGACGACAGAGTGCTTTACAGTCGGCAAAAGAGCTACTTTCTGCGCTTTTTTTTTTCTTCTTGTGAAAAGCTTGCTTGGTGCGCAAATTCTGCTTGTGTTTCTTTTCCCGGGAAAATGTTACGTGGGAAATGATTGTTTGTTGGGGGCCTTCGGTGGAGGAAAATGTCGTGAAGCTTACCTCGGAGATTCAATGCATTTTTTATTCAGTGTGTCTCTCGGTATCTGAAGGGAAGCTTTTTTTTTTTTTCGTTTGTTTAATCGGACGGGGGGTCTTACAGTTCATTCCTCGTCATCTATACGCGTTGCTTCTCCGTGTTGATTTTCTTGTTGGTATAAGAGTTGTTTAGTCTGCTTCTTCCTCTTGAAGCTCTTGCTTAGTGTCGCAGTCAGATCTGCGCCTGTCTTTGGTGGATACGCATTCGGACATTCTCGCTGGTACTTCTCTATCTCTCGTCGGGTGGAATCGTCGTACGCTGTTTGGTCGCCAAGAAAACTACGAAGAGTAAAACAAAAAAAGGTATAATTTTGTTTTTTTATTTTTTATTTTTAAGCTGGAAATCTGAAGATTCTTGTTTATCTTGGAAACGTAAGATTAGAAGCTCCTTTTTTGTTTCCTTCGAAGAACCTTTTTTAGTAACCAGGCATATGAGAGAGTGATTTTGTCGAATGATCAAATTAACCAATGGTGTATTTATCGATTCTTACTTTAGATTAGTAAGTTGGCTTTTTTCCTTTGGATCTTGGATTAACTTTGATCAGTGTTTGGTCATTTATGGATGTAGATCAGGTTTGAAATCCTGAGGCTGATTTGCAAAAGTTTGAACTGCAGTCCGTGTTAGTGATTTCGAGGAAGTTGCATTTTGGTTGGGTAGAGGCCATATATAATCAAAGGATCTTTGAGTATTAGAGCCTAATATGCTCTTGAGACGAAGGGAAGAATAGCTTGAAGCTTTTACCTCTACGACTCTGTTTTCTAGGAAGATATGGCATCGGGTGAACTAAGGCCCAATCGTCATGATCTTGTGCCTCTGGCCGCACTGATTAGCAGAGAGATGAAGAGTGAGAAGATGGAGAAGCCCACCGTGAGATATGGGCAAGCGGCGCAGTCTAGGAAAGGGGAGGATTATTTCCTCATTAAGACCGATTGCCAGCGAGTCCCCGGGAATGCTTCGTCGACATTCTCTGTATTTGCGGTAACACGCGTCCTTTGTCTATATAACTACGTTTTTCCGTGGCCAAAATGGTCTCGGACCTAATTCTTTGCATATGGGTTTATTTTCCAACCTGACAGTCATTGGTTTTCTCCGATATTCAGATCTTTGATGGGCACAATGGAAATGCCGCTGCCATTTTTACAAGGGAGCATTTGTTGAGTCATGTGTTGGGAGCTATTCCCCGCGGGCTTAGCCGTGAGGAGTGGCTTCAAGCTTTGCCTCGTGCTTTGGTTGCTGGGTTTGTGAAGACTGACAAGGAATTCCAGAGCAGAGGCATGTTATTTGGCCTTTTTATTTGGTGTCTGAAGCCATATTTGGCATCCATGATGACGAACTTATTTCTTATCCTAATCTGATTATCTCCAGGAGAAACATCCGGAACCACGGCTACATTTGTAATAATTGATGGATGGACTGTGACCGTGGCATCTGTTGGAGACTCTCGTTGTATTTTGGATACTTCGGGTGGCCATATTTCGACCTTAACTGTTGATCATAGACTTGAAGAGAATGTAGAAGAGTGTGTATTCATCTGAAATCCCTCGTTTGTAAGATTTTCCTGGATGCATCTTGTAAGTGGTTTCTCATGGTTGCAGGAGGGAACGTGTTACCGCAAGTGGGGGTGAAGTGGGGAGGCTTAGTATTTTTGGGGGTGCTGAGGTAAGGGCCTTTTATTCTGTGTCTTCCTGTCAAAGAAAAAGGGAAAAAAAAACCCCAAAGTTTGACCATAGTGTTTACAACTGTTCTTTTTCCTTGCAGATTGGTCCACTTCGTTGTTGGCCAGGGGGTTTATGCCTTTCTCGGTCAATCGGAGACATGGACGTTGGAGAATACATAGTGCCTGTACCATATGTCAAACAAGTGAAGGTATTGTTTTTACTCTCTGATTATGTTAGTTACCCAATTGTCTCCAATTCTTTTGTTGGATCTGTTAGTTTATATTATGACAAGTAGATGCATCATGGCTGTCTTCATCTTGAATCCTGACATTCTTCATTGGTACCAAAGCTATCAAATGCAGGTGGGAGGCTTATAATTGCTTCTGATGGCATCTGGGATGCCGTATCCTCAGAAAACGCTGCAAAATGTTGCCGTGGGTTGCCTGCTGAACTTGCTGCTAGACAAGTTGTGAAGGTGGTTTAAATGCATTGCAGTCTTGTTTGAATTACAATGCCCTTCTAATCAATGGTTTATTATAAACCAGGGCTAATGGTATTCATATTGTACTTGATGGAATACATTACAGGAGGCATTGAGGACAAGGGGATTGAAGGATGACACAACCTGCATAATTGTTGACATAATTCCTCCTGATATTTCGGTGCAGCCACCAACTCCTAAAAAGCAGAACAAGCTGAGAGCTCTATTTTCCAGGAAGAGGTCCCTTAGTTCTGCTAATAAGCTATCAAAGAAGCTATCAGCTGTAGGTATAGTAGAAGAGTTGTTTGAAGAAGGCTCAGCAATGCTAGCTGAAAGGTCAGTAGTATGCTTATTTGCAAAATTTTACCATTGAATGTTCTGCTAAGCTTGCAACTGTGATATGAAAATGTTGTCGAGACATCCAGTTTCAAAGTGGGCACGGGCATTGTTTCAGTCAGTTCGAGCTTCTTGTGAAGTCGGAACTGTCGGGCCAAAATACTATGCTCTGTTTGGTTGTATGTTAGGAGTATAATAGGTGACTTATTTAAGTTAGTTCATGATTTAATATCTAGCAAAACCTACATGTAACGCAATAGGCCCCAAAACTCAAATTCACTACGCATCCGAGAAGAAAAACACGACAAATAATTTTGTGCTCATTTCTGTCGAAGTATACGTTTTGTCAAGCTGTAGTATGTTATTAGATTAGTGTGGATCGTGCCGCAAACACACACACACACACACAAGTACAAAGAACATAGAGGATTTGCATGATTCCGGACAAACTATTCCAACTCTATTGAACAACAATTTACTCTCTTTTCGGGCTTCATGTACTATGGAGTCGCCAAAGGATTTTCCTTCTCTGGCAGCTTCATATATCATGTGGCAAAATGGCATAACATACTAATTTATCGTATTTTTTGTAGATTGGGAAATGATGAGTCCACATCCCATACTACGTCGGGCCTTTTCACTTGTGCGGTGTGCCAAGTCGATCTTGCTCCAAGTGAGGGCATTTCTGTCCATGCGGGTGGCATCTTCTCAACCAGTTCAAAGCCCTGGCAAGGGCCTTTCCTCTGCGCTGATTGTCGTAATAAGAAGGATGCAATGGAAGGAAAACGCCGCAGTGGAGTTAGAGTGGCATAGCTCCTATATTGTTGTACCCAATTCTTTACCTTCTAATTCTTTTTCTTCTGAGATCTCCATTTTCGTAGGCCAGCAATTGTTTGAATCTTACTATGATGTTGCATCAAATGTATATGTAATATTCGCGAACAACATAAGGTAGTATTAGCATTCTTGTTATATAATTGCATCCCTGGTGGTTGGTGCTTGGGCGTTTGGGCTTCCTTCAAAAGCCTACCCATTGAAAAGATAACATAAACAAGGAGAATTTATGAATAGAAGTCCTGGATTCATCAACAGTTATTCAACTCTGGCTGTCTGAAGTGGACATTTCACAATATGTCCACTTCACAATATTATCAAAAACATAAAATAAACCAAAAGATTTAAGTAGCTATTAATTTAAAAGTCAATATGCATATTCAAATTAGATCAATGATTTAAATCATAAAGTTGATTTAAAAGTCATATGACATATTTAAATCAAGCCATTAGATTTAAAATCTAAAAATTTCAAATCATGTTTAAAATTTAAATTCTAACCATCGGATTTAAAAATAAAGTAAGAAGATTTAAATAGGGTTGTTAATTTAAAAATCAATATGTAAATTAAAATCAAGTAGTTGATGTAAAATTAATCAGTAAATTTTTCGTTTTCAAATTGTATACCATATTTAAATTCAAATAGTTGGATTAAGAAATAAATTGGAAGATTTAAATCTTTTAGCCGTTAATATAAAAATTAATATGCCTATTTAAATGAAGCCATTGATTTAAAAATTGAGGATTCTGTAATTAATATTGGTAAGCCTAAGAGGGAAGGCTTCGCACCTCAAAAATTCCTCCCCCAAGGTCTCATTAGAAGCGGTTAGTCCTGACTTGACTTGACCGACAACAGCTCATGAAGACAAGACCGTTCCTCTAGGAAAAAAAAACCTCTCCCCCTTAACTATTGTTAGTCTTCGTCGCGATACTATGGGACGGTCAGATTTGAGATTTTTGTAGTTGTATGGTAAAATAGGGCTTTCATGGTATTGGTTGGGGTAAGGAGTCTAGCCGGGTAATTTGCGGTAAGGAACTGGGACGTGTTTCCTACCACGGGGATGACCCCTCCTGAGACTTATGGTGATGTGTTCTATGTTCTGGTCTCAGCCCCGGTCCTTGTACGCTGAAGCTGTCAAGTCCGTACGAGGATACCGTTTCAGTAGGGCGATTTCCTCTTCGTGTCGCCCTCTTCCTCGCGTTCCTTCTGTATATCTTTTCTGAAAGGCGGGTCTTACTGTAGCCTCCATGGCTACGGGCTAAGCAAGGAGGACAGCGGGTAGGAGAAATGGAGGTTTGGGCTCTAGAGGAGATGAATAGCTTGGAACTTTAGCTAAGCTAATGACGAAAGAGGATCTGGATTTGTCTGCAGATGATGATGATGTCCACTCCTGGCTCGATGCGCTTAACGAAAGGGAACTCCTGGCACATTTAGGTTTTGATCTTCGGCCATCCTGGTCCTCAGGACCCAACACAATATTATTCTTAGAAATTTTCTTTAAAAGATGCAAAAGGTTCTGATTCCAGTATGAAGTATGCCAGCTTGGTTGCGGTTGACCCCATTTCAGTAGTCTACAAGCGGCCTGGTAGTTAATTCATCCAGTTTTCTCATTAAGCCGTATTTAGAGGGCAATCGACTGATAAACTAAACCCCTGGATTTACCGCTTAAGTGTTAAATTGGAGATTCTTCGACCGGCAATGAGATCAAAATCTAGCTTTCGAATGTACCTTGCTACTCCTATACTGGTTTATCCGTTGCACCGAGTTGGTGGCTGACTGGGCTTTTTCCTGGATCAAAGCAGATCAGCCGATTTTAAAATCTTATGCCACATTTAAATCTAAACAATTTGAATTTAGAAACAAATGCAAAGATTTAAAGTTAATCGTCAATTTAAGATTTAAATCTTTTGATTTATTTTTAATTTCAACTATTTGGATTTAAATGTGACATAGGATTTTAGAATCAAATGGTAAGATTTAAATTTTCTGATTAGTTTTAAATCAATGGCTTCATTTAAATAAGCATATTAATTTTTATATTAACGGCGAGAGGACTACATTCAATTTGAAAATTGTATGGTAGCCTTAAATCTAGGAATTGGATCTAAAATCTATAGGTTTAAAATCAAATTTTAGATTAAAAATACAAATGTTGGATGTATAATAACCCAAAAGATTTAACATATCCTGTTAACTTAACCATTGAAATGTATATTTGAGTTAAGCCACTAATTTAAAATTGCTCAACAAACTTAAATCATATTGTCTATTTAAAAATCATATGGAAGACTTCAATCTAATTATTGGATCTACATGTTATAAGTATAAAATTGAATTTTAGATTTAAATTCTAACATTTAAATTTAAAAATAAACCAAAAGATTTAAGCAGCTATTAATTTAAAAGTCAATATGCATATTCAAATTAGAGCAATGATTTAAATCATAAAGTTGATTTAAAAGTCATATGACATATTTAAATCAAGCCATTAGATTTAAAATCTAAAAATTTCAAATCATGTTTAAAATTTAAATTCCAACCATCGGATTTAAAAATAAACTAGAAGATTTAAATGGGGTTGTTAATTTAGAAATCAATATGTAAATTAAAATCAAGTAGTTGATGTAAAATTAATCAGTAAATTTTCTATTTTCAAATTGCATACCATATTTAAATTCAAATAGTTGGATTAAGAAATAAATTGGAAGATTTAAATCTTTTAGCCGTTAATATAAAAATTAATATGCCTATTTAAATGAAGCCATTGATTTAAAAATTGATCAGCCAATTTTAAAATCTTATGCCACATTTAAATCCAAACAATTTGAATTTAGAAACAAATGCAAAGATTTAAAGTTAATCGTCAATTTAAGATTTAAATCTTTTGATTTATTTTTAATTTCAACTATTTGGATTTAAATGTGGCATAGGATTTTAGAATCAAATGGTAAGATTTAAATTTTCTAATTATTTTTAAATCAATGGCTTCATTTAAATAAGCATATTAATTTTTATATTAACGGCGGGAGGACTACATTCAATTTGAAAATTGTATGGTAGCCTTAAATCTAGGAATTGGATCTAAAATCTATAGGTTTAAAATCAAATTTTAGATTAAAAATACAAATGTTGGATGTATAATAACCCAAAAGATTTAACTTATCCTGTTAACTTAAACATTGATATGCATATTTGAGTTAAGCCACTAATTTAAAATTTATCAACAAACTTAAATCATATTGTCTATTTAAAAATCATATGGAAGACTTCAATCTAATCATTAGACCTACATGTTGTAAGTATAAAATTGAATTTTAGATTTAAATTCTAACATTTAAATTTAAAAATAAACCAAAAGATTTAAGCAGCTATTAATTTAAAAGTCAATATGCATATTCAAATTAGAGCAATGATTTAAATCATAAAGTTGATTTAAAAGTCATATGACATATTTAAATCAAGCCATTAAATTTAAAATCTAAAAATTTCAAATCATGTTTAAAATTTAAATTCCAACCATCGGATTTAAAAATAAACTAGAAGATTTAAATGGGGTTGTTAATTTAGAAATCAATATGTAAATTAAAATCAAATAGTTGATGTAAAATTGATCAGTAAATTTTCCGTTTTCAAATTGTATACCATATTTAAATTCAAATATTTGGATTAAGAAATAAATTGGAAGATTTAAATCCTTTAGCCGTTAATATAAAAATTAATATGCCTATTTAAATGAAGCCATTGATTTAAAAATTGATCAGACAATTTTAAAATCTTATGCCACATTTAAATCCAAACAATTTGAATTTAGAAACAAATGCAAAGATTTAAAGTTAATCGTCAATTTAAGATTTAAATATTTTGATTTATTTTTAATTTCAACTATTTGGATTTAAATGTGTCATACGATTTTAGAATCAAATGGTAAGATTTAAATTTTTTGATTAGTTTTAAATCAATGGCTTCATTTAAATAAGCATATTAATTTTTATATTAACGGCGGGAGGACTACATTCAATTTGAAAATTGTATGGTAGACTTAAATCTAGGAATTGGATCTAAAATCTATAGGTTTAAAATCAAATTTTAGATAAAAAATACAAATGTTGGATGTATAATAACCCAAAAAATTTAACTTATCCTGTTAATTTAAACATTGATGTGCATATTTGAATCAAGCCACTAATTTAAAACTGCTCAAAAAACTTATATGATATTGTCTATTTGAAAATCATATGCAAGACATAAATCTAATCATTGGATCTACAAGTTGTACGTATAAAATTGAATTTTAGATTTAAATTCTGATATTTAAATTTAAAAATAAACCAAAAGATTTAAGCAGCTATTAATTTAAAAGTCAATATGCATATTCAAATTAGAACAATGATTTAAATCATAAAGTTGATTTAAAAGTCATATGACATATTTAAATCAAGCCATTAGATTTAAAATTTAAAAATTTCAAATCATGTTTAAAATTTAAATTCCAACCATCGGATTTAGAAATAAACTAGAAGATTTAAATGGGGTTGTTAATTTAGAAATCAATATGTAAATTAAAATCAAGTAGTTGATGTAAAATTAATCAGTAAATTTTCCGTTTTCAAATTGTATACCATATGTAAATTCAAATAGTTGGATTAAGAAATAAATTGGAAGATTTAAATCCTTTAGCCGTTAATATAAAAATTAATATGCCTATTTAAATGAAGCCATTGATTTAAAGATTGATCAGCTAATTTTAAAATCGTATGCCACATTTAAATCCAAAAAATTTGAATTTAGAAACAAATGAAAAGATTTAAAGTTAATCGTCAATTTAAGATTTAAATCTTTTGATTTATTTTTCATTTCAACTATTTGGATTTAAATGTTGCATACGATTTTAGAATCGAGGATTACATTCAATTTGAAAATTGTATGGTAGACTTAAATCTAGGAATTGGATCTAAAATCTATAGGTTTAAAATCAAATTTTAGATTAAAAATACAAATGTTGGATGTCTAATAACCGAAAAGATTTCACTTATCCTGTTAATTTAAACATTGTTGTGCATATTTGAATCAAGCCACTAATTTAAAATTGATCAACAAACTTATATGATATTGTCTATTTGAAAATCATATGGAAGACATAAATCTAATCATTGGATCTACAAGTTGTAAGTACAAAATCTAATTTTAGATTTAAATTCTGACATTTAAATTTAAAAATAAACCAAAAGATTTAAGCAACTATTAATTTAAAAGTCAATATGCATATTCAAATTAGACCAATGATTTAAATCATAAAGTTGATTTAAAAGTCATATGACATATTTAAAACAAGCCATTAGATTTAAAATCTAAAAATTTCAAATCATGTTTAAAATTTAAATTCCAACCATCGGATTTAAAAATAAACTAGAAGATTTAAATGGGGTTGTTAATTTAGAAATCAATATGTAAATTAAAATCAAGTAGTTGATGTAAAATTAATCAGTAAATTTTCCGTTTTCAAATTGTATACCATATGTAAATTCAAATAGTTGGATTAAGAAATAAATTGGAAGATTTAAATCCTTTAGCCGTTAATATAAAAATTAATATGCCTATTTAAATGAAGCCATTGATTTAAAAATTGATCAGCTAATTTTAAAATCGTATGCCACATTTAAATCCAAACAATTTGAATTTAGAAACAAATCAAAAGATTTAAAGTTAATCGTCAATTTAAGATTTAAATCTGTTGATTTATTTTTCATTTCAACTATTTGGATTTAAATGTTGCATACGATTTTAGAATCGAGGATTACATTCAATTTGAAAATTGTATGGTAGACTTAAATCTAGGAATTGGATCTAAAATCTATAGGTTTAAAATCAAATTTTAGATTAAAAATACAAATGTTGGATGTCTAATAACCCAAAAGATTTCACTTATCCTGTTAACTTAAACATTGATATGCATATTTAAATCAAGCCACTAATTTAAAATTGATCAACAAACTTATATGATATTGTCTATTTGAAAATCATATGGAAGACATAAATCTAATCATTGGATCTACAAGTTGTAAGTATAAAATTGAATTTTAGATTTAAATTTCAACATTTAAATTTAAAAATAAACCAAAAGATTTAAGCAGCTATTAATTTAAAAGTCAATATGCATATTCAAATTAGACCAAGGATTTAAATCATAAAGTTGATTTAAAAGTCATATGACATATTTAAATGAAGCCATTAGATTTAAAATCTAAAAATTTCAAATCATGTTTAAAATTTAAATTCCAACCATCGGATTTAAAAATAAACTAGAAGATTTAAATGGGGTTGTTAATTTAGAAATCAATATGTAAATTAAAATCAAGTAGTTGATGTAAAATTGATCAGTAAATTTTCCGTTTTCAAATTGTATACCATATTTAAATTCAAATAATTGGATTAAGAAATAAATTGGAAGATTTAAATCCTTTAGCTGTTAATATAAAAATTAATATGCCTATTTAAATGAAGCCATTGATTTAAAAATTGATCAGCCAATTTTAAAATCGTATGCCACATTTAAATCCAAACAATTTGAATTTAGAAACAAATGAAAAGATTTAAAGTTAATGGTCAATTTAAGATTTAAATCTTTTGATTTATTTTTCATTTCAACTATTTGGGTTTAAATGTGGCATACGATTTTAGAATCGAGGACTACATTCAATTTGAAAATTGTATAGTAGACTTAAATCTACGAATTGGATCTAAAATCTATAGGTTTAAAATCAAATTTTAGATTAAAAATACAAATGTTAGATGTCTAATAACCCAAAAGATTTCACTTATCCTGTTAACTTAAACATTGATATGCATATTTAAATCAAGCCACTAATTTAAAATTGATCAACAAACTTAAATCATATTGTCTATTTGAAAATCATATGGAAGATATAAATCTAATCATTGGATCTACAAGTTGTAAGTATAAAATCAAATTTTAGATTTAAATTCTGACATTTAAATTTAAAAATAAACCAAAAGATTTAGGCAGCTATTAATTTAAAAGTCAATATGCATATTCAAATTAGACCAATGATTTAAATCATAAAGTTGATTTAAAAGTCATATGACATATTTAAATCAAGTCATTAGATTTAAAATCTAAAAATTTCAAATCATGTTTAAAATTTTAATTCCAACCATCGGATTTAAAAATAAACTAGAAGATTTAAATGGGGTTGTTAATTTAGAAATCAATATGTAAATTAAAATCAAGTAGTTGATGTAAAATTGATTAGTAAATTTTCCGTTTTCAAATTGTATACCATATTTAAATTCAAATAATTGGATTAAGAAATAAATTGAAAGATTTAAATCCTTTAGCCGGTAATATAAAAATTAATATGCCTATTTAAATGAAGCCATTGATTTAAAAATTGATCAGCCAATTTTAAAATCTTATGCCACATTTAAATCCAAACAATTTGAATTTAGAAACAAATGAAAAGATTTAAAGTTAATCGTCAATTTAAGATTTAAATCTTTTGATTTATTTTTCATTTCAACTATTTGGATTTAAATGTGGCATACGATTTTAGAATCGAGGACTACATTCAATTTGAAAATTGTATGGTAGACTTAAATCTAGAAATTGGATCTAAAATCTATAGGTTTAAAATCAAATTTTAGATTAAAAATACAAATGTTGGATGTATAATAACCCAAAAGATTTGACTTATCCTGTTAACTTAAACATTGATATGCATATTTGAGTTAAGCCACTAATTTAAAATTGATCAACAAACTTAAATCATATTGTCTATTTGAAAATCGTATGGAAGACATAAATCTAATCATTGGCTCTACAAGATTAACAACCCCATTTAAATCTTCTAGTTTACTTTTAAATCCGATGGTTGGAATTTAAATTTTAAACATTATTTGAAATTTTTAGATTTTAAATCTAATGGCTTGATTTAAATATGTCATATGACTTTTAAATCAACTTTATGATTTAAATCATTGCTCTAATTTGAATATGCATATTGACTTTTAAATTAATAGCTGTCGGAATTTAAATCTAAAATTCAATTTTATACTTACAACTTGTAGATCCAATGATTAGATTTATGTCTTCCATATGATTTTCAAATAGACAATATGATTTAAGTTTGTTGATCAATTTTAAATTAGTGGCTCGATTTAAATATGCATATCAATGTTTAAGTTAACAGGATAAGTGAAATCTTTTGGGTTATTAGACATCCAACATTTATATTTTTAATCTAAAATTTGATTTTAAACCTATAGATTTTAGATCAAATTCCTAGATTTAAGTCTACCATACAATTTTCAAATTGAATGTAGTCCTCGATTCTAAAATCGTATGCCACATTTAAACCCAAATAGTAGAAATTAAAAATAAATCAAAAGATTTAAATCTTAAATTGACGATTAACTTTAAATCTTTTCATTTGTTTCTAAATTCAAATTGTTTGGATTTAAATGTGGCATAAGATTTTAAAATTGGCTGATCAATTTTTAAATCAACGGCTTCATTTAAATAGGCATATTAATTTTTATATTAACGGCTAAAGGATTTAAATCTTCCAATTTATTTCTTAAGCCAACTATTTGAATTTAAATATGGTATACAATTTGAAAACGGAAAATTTACTGATCAATTTTACATCAACTACTTGATTTTAATTTACATATTGATTTCTAAATTAACAACCCCATTTAAATCTTCTAGTTTATTTTTAAATCCGATGGTTGAAATTTAAATTTTAAACATGATTTGAAATTTTTAGATTTTAAATCTAATGGCTTCATTTAAATATGTCATATGACTTTTAAATCAACTTTATGATTTAAATCATTGCTCTAATTTGAATATGCATATTGACTTTTAAATTAATAGCTGCTTAAATCTTTTGGTTTATTTTTAAATTTAAATGTCAGAATTTAAATCTAAAATTTGATTTTATACTTACAACTTGTAGATCCAATGATTAGATTTATGTCTTCCATATGATTTTCAAATAGACAATATGATTTAAGTTTGTTGATTAATTTTAAATTAGTAGCTTGATTTAAATATGCATATCAATGTTTAAGTTAACAGGATAAGTGAAATCTTTTGGGTTATTAGACATCCAACATTTGTATTTTTAATCTAAAATTTGATTTTAAACCTATAGATTTTAGATCCAATTCCTAAATTTAAGTCTACCATACAATTTTCAAATTGAATGTAGTCCTCGTTTCTAAAATCGTATGCAACATTTAAATGCAAATAGTTGAAATGAAAAATAAATCAAAAGATTTAAATCTTAAATTGACGATTAACTTTAAATCTTTTGATTTGTTTCTAAATTCAAATTGTTTGGATTTAAATGTGGCATACGATTTTAAAATTAGCTGATCAATTTTTAAATCAATGGCTTCATTTAAATAGGCATATTAATTTTTATATTAACGGCTAAAGGATTTAAATCTTCCAATTTATTTCTTAATCCAACTATTTGAATTTACATATGGTATACAATTTGAAAACGGAAAATTTACTACTCAATTTTACATCAACTACTTGATTTTAATTTACATATTGATTTCTAAATTAACAACCCCATTTAAATCTTCTAGTTTATTTTTAAATCCGATGGTTGGAATTTAAATTTTAAACATGATTTGAAATTTTTAGATTTTAAATCTAATGGCTTGTTTTAAATATGTCATATGACTTTTAAATCAACTTTATGATTTAAATCATTGCTCTAATTTGAATATGCATATTGACTTTTAAATTAATAGCTGCTTAAATCTTTTGGTTTATTTTTAAATTTAAATGTCGGAATTTAAATCTAAAATTCGATTTTATACTTACAACTTGTAGATCTAATGATTAGATTTATGTCTTCCATATGATTTTCAAATAGACAATATGATTTAAGTTTGTTGATCAATTTTAAATTAGTGGCTTGATTTAAATATGCATATCAATGTTTAAGTTAACAGGATAAGTGAAATCTTTTGGGTTATTAGACATCCAACATTTGTATTTTTAATCTAAAATTTGATTTTAAACCTATAGATTTTAGATCCAATTCCTAGATTTAAGTCTACCATACAATTTTCAAATTGAATGTAGTCCTCGATTCTAAAATCGTATGCAACATTTAAATTCAAATAGTTGAAATGAAAAATAAATCAAAAGATTTAAATCTTAAATTGACGATTAACTTTAAATCTTTTGATTTGTTTCTAAATTCAAATTTTTTGGATTTAAATGTGGCATACGATTTTAAAATTAGCTGATCAATTTTCGACACTACAACATATCTTTTCATTATAACGTAGATCTAGACATCTAAATTGTGGTGCTACTTTCCACATGAATTTACCTTATCTAAATCCGTAATATTCTAAGAAAAAGCTTAAGCTTTGATATTTTGTTAGACTTTAAATAAAAATATTAATATCCAACTTAAAATTGTAAGGCATTAAATGGAGAAACTAATCTATTTATAAATTATCCTTTAAATTTTTATTTTTTCCATGTGAGACTTAACAAAAAAAAAAGTTCTTTAAAAGATCAACCATTTAAAGGTGATACCAATTGCAAGTTGTGTACAAAATGAAAGTTTTACATTGAATATGCAATTTTTTGTGATAAAATTTAAATGAAATAAGTATTTCTTCAACTTTTAAGTTAACTTAAAAGTTGGACTTTTGGTTTTCTAATATGATTATCAAAATCCATGTTGAATCTACTCCACTCCATACAATCTTGTGTCCAATGTTACTCAGCGTGCAATGATATGTTTGTATACGATGAAAGTATAAGTATGCAATATTTTGTAATAAAACTTAAATAAATAAAGTGTCTCTTTATTTCTTGAATTAACTTTTAAATCATGTTTTAGATTTTTAACAATAACTAATTACTATTGATTTGTTCTAAAAAATTCCCAATTATAACAATTAATTTTAATCAATGAACGTTAGTTCCCGCAATCAACCTTATTGTTGGTAGATGTTTTTTTTAAGTGTCACTTGGCAGAACTAGGAGGAGGAAAATTCACTATTCTATCCCTAAAGCATCGATCATGATGATAACAATCGCGGAGGTGATGGATGGTCAGGCAATTCTAAAATGTTGTTCCTCCTATCCAGAGAATGACACTCCTAGCAACTTTTGTGGTCAGCCAAATACCCGATAGGCCGAGGAAAATGCACCAGATTGCTGTGCCAAACCTCTGGGCCTTGTCAGACTTGCAAGGCAATGCACATACTACTTGTCCTCTATGCCTGATCTTTCATCTCATTTCATTTGTTTTTTTAGAGGTCCAGCGTCGTTATCTCTCGTCTACCTGATTCTTCACTTGAACCACTTCTGTCTTTTACCTAGAAATAATTCACCCATATTAGAAATTGAAGGGTCTAACTAAAACACATAACTATGCAATAGTGAGTTGCTAGCGGAAGCTTATAAGGTCAGACTCTCCTGTCACCTTACCCAATGTGGGATTGGATATTTTAATTTTCTAACACTCCCTCGTAGTCTTACGTTGGGCGCGGTGAGAGGTGGGACTAGTCTAGAGGGACCACATCAAGGTAAGCAGGACACAGGGCCGGCTCCGATACCATATTAGAAATTGAAGGGTCCAACTAAAACACAGAATTGTGCAATAGTAGGTTGCTAGCGGAAGCTTATAAGGTCAGACTCTCCTGTCACCTTACCTAATGTGGGACTGGATATTTTAATCTTCCAACAACCCATCCATTTTAACTGCTTTTCATGGGCCTTTGAGATATGGCCTTCTAAAACTGGGCGACAGCATGTAAACCGATGTCAGGTGACTGATGGCCAACAACTTGAAGAAGGCCTAAAGCTGCTGGTGACCCATAAGGACCAAGCACAGCTCATGCTCAGGCATGAACACAGGCCAGTAAACGCTCAAATAAATCCGCTCAAGTCTTGACTTATAATTAAACTTACCAAGACTAATGTAAATGAAGACACGAATCTTTATATTATCGTCTCTGCTTTATTCAAAATCGATTTCCCTGATGGGTGCTCGATGTTGTGCTAGAAAATTTTGCATTAAAAATACTAGAAAAGCTTGTATTGGATAAGTTGTTTATTGACGTATTAAGAGGAACTTGGTTTTCTTGTGCTTCTAACAAGCTTGAACCACTGACTCTCTGGGTCACACGCCATATCGCTGCTCAGGCATTTGCAAGCATTTGTAACGATGTTGCGGCTGAAGTCTGCATCTAGGCAAAGAGTAGTAGTATTATCAACCTTCGACGAGAGATGCAGCTTGGAGTCTGAGATAATTTCCCATTGTGAAGCAGAGGTGGTGCAATGAGCACCGAGTTTTGCTCCCTTCCCCAATCCGTCAGCTTGCAAGCAGAAATTTGTTCCCTTCAGTGACAAAGTCTGCTGGGGCTTATAGCTCCAGGCCTCAGAGTCTTTACAGGGACCCAAACTCAATGTATCAAGCTGTGATTTTCTTAGGACACAAAGACCGGTTAATGGGTGGAAAATTACTTGGTACTCATTCCCTGATAGGCCTGGCCCTGCAAGTCAAGCAAAGCGCACTTTTGAAAATCTTTGGCTCTGATTTACAAAGGGACTCGAACTGAAAAGGACATATTGGAAATATAGTCTTCTTCTAGAAAACAGGGAAAAAGAAGGCCGTCGTACCTTGGGAAGGTAATTGGAGGGAAGATATCCTCTGCAGGAAGTCAGGATCTCGGGGCTTAAGCCAGTTCTCACTAAGAAGTCCATAATATTCACTGGATCCAACAACCCCATGCCTAATATAATAACTCCCACCAAGAGTCCACAAGGCCCAATCAAAGTCAAGATCAGCTGCCGTTGCAATGAAGCAATTCATGAACCGGTTGGCCAATGTGTTTTTGCCTCTTTGGTCGGTACCAAACTCACTGAAGAACAACGGCCACCCCTGTTCCACCAAAAATCCTGCCGATCTCATGATACCGTTCGTCACCAACCCACACGCTTTGTTCGCATTGCTATTTTTCCAGGTATTACTATCTGTAAACTCGTACCTGTGCGCCTCAAATACAAGCTTTCCGGTGAATGTAAGTTGTACAGGTTGACTTCGGAGGAAGGACAAGTCTGTGTCGAAGCTCAGGCCTGAGAGAATGACAAGAACATTTGGGTTCGCTGAGTGCACTGCTTCCGCTCCTTTCTGCATGTACCTTCTCACTCCACAAAGGGAAATTAAACTCTAGGACACACCATAGAAGAAAAAAAGAAAATAAGCAAACAACAAAGAAGGGGTCGTTTAGCAACCTGAACCAATCATTCGCATTCTGTCTGGGACCTCTGAGCTCGTTCCTTAAGCTCATGCCGACCAAATTGGATACACCGTTAAACATCGTGGCCATCCGCCTTAGTCCCTCAATCCAAACGTCCGGGTAGAAATACTTGTCACCAAAGAAACCATTGCCGTCAGTTTCACTGCAACACCAACCAGGCACGCTGATGTGATTGTCCAGAATGACCATCAAATTGTTGTCTCCAAGATTCGACACCACTGCCTGAGAATATCATATTGTACAAGTTAAATCTAGAAAAAAAAAATGGCAGATTTCCTTGATCCAGTGACAAGATACAACCTCTATGTGTGCAGGGAGAAAACAGGCTAGAAAGCACTTCATGTTTGGAAGAAAGGATATGCAACTCACCCGGAAAGCCTTTATGAGGGAGAGATCGATGATGGACGGGTTATTGTCCTGGATACTCGCAATATATTGAGATAGTCCCAGTCTCTCAAAGGACTGTCGTACAGTCAGAGAAGCTAGAGAATCATTAATGGCCAACGAAAGCGGCCATGTGAGCCTAACGCAATTGAATCCCATGGACCCAATCCTTTTGGAGATTGTATCCAGGGGCTGCTGGCTAAGACCCTCAGCCACCACAGGCTCCAAGTGTGACACCCAATTCACGCATGCCAACTTCACACGTTGGCCCCCTTCGTTGACAATCCACCGAGAACTGGTACTTAGTGAGACAGCCATAACAGGGTTGCTTTGGAATATGACAATGGAGAAGATCACTGCAAAACATACAGCAGGGAGGAAGGAGAAGAAAAAACGTCGCCCCATGCTTTGGTTTGAGCACAAACTAGAAACAACAGAGAAACTGAACTACTACTTATATGGGTTACAAGCAGTAGAATACGGATTTTTATACCATAGCAGTTACGAATTAGGCCAGCTACATGAATATTTAATTTGCTACTTGCATATATAATTAGAGTACAGAAACCAAAGTAAGCTTTTTGCAAGCTTTTTGTGCACCCCAAACATTCAGCAACAAACCCAAACTCGTTCACCGTTGAACTAGTTTTCGATTTAGGATCGATTCAGAACTGTCATAGAATACATCATCTTAACAATTAACTAAAACTAGTCCCTTACCGTGTGGTGAGAGGACTCTGCTCTCTATCTTCCTGTTTAGTGTATGTAGTTTAACAAGTTCAGAGAAAACAGAGGAAATCAGAGTGGACGGACAGTCAAAAAACACAGATTAGGGGAGAAAGACAGCCACACAGACAGACACACAGACAGAGACATGCACACAACAGGTTTTCGGTAGTTCGAACCAAAAAAAGCTTCAATTTTCCCCTCGTTTCTGTAGCTTTTTCACGCATAGCAAACATGTCAAGGTAAGCCCGCTACAGGCGTTCGTTTTATTTTATAATATGCTAAGCACTCTTCCTGTTTCAGTCTCCAAGTTCTATGTAGAATCTTGATAATCGAGCTACGACAACACGGGCTTTGGACATATACATGGCAAGTCTTACAGAATTGAGTCCAACTGGTTAAGAAAATAAATTCAAAGCGGCAAATTGGGAATAGAAATACTTGTAGCCGCCCAACAAATGACTGAATATCCCCTGGCCAAGTGGAAGTATTCAACACCTACTGTAGAGTTCACGAGAGTTAGACATCTAGAATACATTGGAGCTTCTTATTTGCTAATCTTTTTTGCATTCTACAAATATTTATCAGTCTATTCTTTGAGAAATTGGATGAAAAAAATGATGGAAGTTATTTTCACAAGAATTGATTTTTGAATTAATTAATGAATCAAGAAAATCCAAAGAAGGGATTACAATGTCATCTAAATTTGGATTGATACTGAATACAAGATTTTTATGATTTATAGAATAAAAAATGATACTATTTTGGTGAGATTTCTAAATTTTTGATATTTTATTTAAAAAATTATTCATTATTAATTATATAAATACAAAATTTCTTATCTAAATTTAGGACGTGTAATTAGTTGTAAAGTAGAACTCAAATAAAATAATTCATCCAAATAGAATTCAAGTTCTAATTTTCTCTTTAACTTATATGTTTCTTTTTTCTTATATATATAGTTTCTAACCAACATATTTTCTACCACGAATATCAAAAAAAAGGAAAAAAAAAAGACGCAAAATTGTAATCACCTAATTGATATTGGCAATATTTGTAGTTAGTAGGGAGATGAACCACATAAACAACTTCCTAATTTGACGTTTTGCATGAGTTTAGAACTACTTGTTAAAGCTTGACTTGACTTTATAAAATAAGCAAGCTTTAGATGGTCTTTTCCAAAATTCATTACAAGTAAACCTTATGCTTTTGTACTTGCCCCTTATGTGTAAGTCAAGGGACCAATTATTTAAATTGGGATACATATAGATGACAAAGATTTTGATTGAGAAGAATGTCACGTCTATATATTAGTTAAAAGATTTTTTTTATTTTTAAATATTATGACTCACGCACATAGGTGTGAAACCTCATATCTCACCGTTGAAATTTTCACTAATTCACCATTGAGCTTGACTAAGCTGCTTGAAGGAATTCCTCTAACGCCAGGAAAAAGAATAAGAATTTAAGACAAGCGAGCTTGACTTTTTCTCGCCTTGAGCTGGTGTATTGGAATAAAAAACAGGCCCGTGACTAAGAGGGCTACAATTGATATTGCTGTCTAAGGAGTCCTTGGCTACGGCTACGGGGATATTGGGAATCTCTGTGGTTGACGGTTGGCAAGGGGGAAGAGACAGATCGGGTACGGCGGTGAAAAAAGGTAACGGCCAAAGTAGCACGGTCAATTGTCAAAAGTAACTTTCCTGGTGGGGGATTGCCTGTGCAAATGGCGACGATTACGGGGAGCACGCGCCCGATTTAGATGGGTGAAGATGTCGATGCCGACATGTCGGTGCAACTGAATGCCGTGTCGGTGGCTGGTACAGAACGACGATTGATTGTCCCCAAACTGGGTCCGCTGACTAGGCCGACTCCGGCGATGAGCTGGGCCAAAATGCTTCAGTAACTAGGCCCATAATTAAGGCAACACAGTTTGACCCAACTTGAGACCAATGAATTGGGTCCAATTGAACTAGTTATTTGTACGGAGATGTTTGCAAATCTTGAATGTTGTTACCACAAAATAAATCTATTTAAGATTGAATTTTGGATTAATCAAATTTTTGGGGTTTTAATTATTTTTTCCACACTAACAAATGAATTGAATCAATAGTTTTATGCAGAGATTTTAAAAGAAACAGTCAAAACACAGAATATTTAGTCACTCTTCATCTCCTAAAGTCAAGGTGCCAAGTGTGCAACCCTGCATGCTATACTGAGATGGTGGAGTGTTAACTGTAACTACACCTACGCACACCATCACATCCCCTACCTTATCATGACATCTCTAGTCCTATAGGGGTACCTGGTCCTATAGGGGTACCTAGTCCTATAAGGGTATTGGTATCATAGTAATTCTTTGTATAAACAGACGGTGTACATTTACTTGTGGGAATATATATACAAAAATACGGTTTTGAGCTACATTTCTTTTCTTCTTCGATTTCTTTACGATTGAAGTGTTTTTGGCCGGCTACTTTCTCAACTTGGTATTGAGCTAGTCCAGTGTGAGCCAAAGTTTCTCCGACGGCATTGTGTGGGCTTTCCCTTCCCTGACCTCTCCTTCTCTTTTGTTTTTGCCTTCTCCTGCTCTAAGCCCATCTCTTTTACGACTCGGCCCAATGCCTTCTTCAACTACTGGCCCAGATACCACCAAGCCCTCCGACCTAACCCAATCTTCTCCAAACCCTACTATCCTCCCGATGCCGTCACTGCCGGAACGTCTCACCGGCGGTAACTATGTCATTTGGCAGATGATGATCGAGCTGTATCTCGACGCCGCTCAACTCCTTTCGGTTGTTGATGGTTCCGAACCTGAACCCCCCACCCATCTTTTCCTTCCTACCCCTGCTTTCGCCACCACATCTCAGCCTCCTGCACCCACCCAAATCCTTAACCCCGCCCATACCCAGTGGCTCATCCATGATCGAACCGCCATGGGCTAGCTTCTAACTGTTGGGTTTTATGGCTTAACAAGAAGGGGGTTGAATTGTTGTTGTACCGAAACCTGTTTCTTTTTAAAACTTTAATCAATTACTTTAACAACTTGTATGATAATATACAATCAAACAGAAATATGTAATCAAAGAGAGAGCAAGAAAATCAACACCCAATTTACTATGGTGGTTCGACACTCTATCTTAGAGTCTTACGTCCACCCTCTTCTCCTTCAATCAAACTGATTGAAGTCACCTTTACTCAATCTGATTAGGAGAACACGTTCTGCCTAATCCAACTAATTCCTTCTCAAAGGAATTACCAAGTTCGAATACAGATAGTGATCAAAAGATCATATACAATAACAAATCCCCAAATAATATGTCAGTGTATGGGATATTGCTGATCAAAAGAGCTATTCAAACAAATATATCAAGATACAAAGCTCCTATTATGAAATCTCCAATTTGCTGAAATTAAGGTTTTGAATTTTCCTCTAGATTTATGTGCAGAGAATGTTTATAAGTGAAATCAGCACATAACTAATGTTATACAAGCTATAATTGATGATATTATCAAAGATTAAACCGAATAATTGAATATCACCAAGAGCTTGTAAACCACTAAATGATGTATGATCTCGAATCAAATGATAAGTAAGCTGAGTAGATTATCTTCACAAAGAAAAATGCTTCAAATAGATGTACATCATCAATTTAAACCTTCACAAACACATCTCTTTTAAATAGAAGCAAATCTAGGGTTTTCTTTTTGAATCAAACCTAAACCATAGCCTTCTATCCATTGGGAATAGTAAACTGTCCATCAAATCAACCTCATTTCAACCTTTTGATTCAAAATCTGACCGTTCTGACAGCCCATCTCTTTCATATTCATCCCGTTGAAGCTTTGGTGCTTGAGAGAGACGAAGGCAGCGTCGGGGTAAGAATGACGCGGCTAGAGCATGACCCTTCAAGAGATAAGCGTCTCTTATGTGCCCTTAAGTGAGACGATGTCGTAGCCAGCAAGCGTATCAAGGAAGCTTTTGATGTGATCGAGACGACACCATAATGGAAGTCTCTGATAATGATCAATACAACACCATAATAGAAAGCCTCTAATAATGATTAATGCGACACTGTAATGGGAACGGGATCAGGTAAGCTGATGTGAACTTGGGCTGCACCTATGTTCTTACAGTCCAACAGCAAAAGTCGAGTCCAGTAATACTATATATTCAACATGTATATCCGGTCCAATATTAACACGGTCCAATATCAATACTCAGTCCAATATTAATGCACTTATAATATATTGCATATATTGAATTAAGCTTATATATTGTTCTTGCAATTTCACCAAACCAAGTATCATATTCCTAAAATATATTTAAGTATATTTCATATTTCTTGAAGAAATATTTAAATAAATAATATATTTAAATAATTAACATTTATTTGAACAAATACTTTAAGAGTATATTTTATGAGAGAATGTAAGAACCCGGTTACTTTATAATATCATTAATTGATATTATAATTTGTACACATTTTACTTCCTATAGTTTTTCTTTTTGCACATTTAGAAAAAACATAATTTGAGAATTGATATTTACAAGAAAATATTTTCAGTCACAACAAAACCCTATTTTCCAACACTGACCACCTCAACCCCTCCTATTGTTGCCCAACTCACCACTTTTTGCTCTTCGGCGGCCATTTGGAGATATCTAGCCACCACTTTCGCCGCCCAGTCCACTGCCCGCGTTGCCTCCTTACGCATGGAGCTTTAATCGATGCGTCGAGGCGGCCGCACCGTTGCCGAATACCTTCAACAAGCCACCCATATAGCCGACCAGTTAGCCCTAATCAGAGAGCCCCTCCATGATTCCGACTACAACATTCATGTATTTCGCGGATTAGGCCCCGAATTTCAGCCTCTCGCTATCGCGATTTCAGTCTCCTCATGCATTGCGCCTCTCTCGCGCAAAGACCTCCATGGACTCTTTCTTTCTCACGAGTCCATGGTCGATGTTGCTGCTCACGATGCCGGCTTTCCTCCTTCGCCCGTGGCCTTTGCAGCTCACCCTGTGCCCTTCTCTGCCTCTCCAAATCGACCTTCTTCCCAACCGACGTGGCCTTCACGCGCCACTCCACAGCCATCCTCACCCCCACTGCTGTCGAATCCCCTTTTTTCGCCAGCAAACTCTTCATCGGCACCGCCCTACATGGCTACCGGCAACCACGGTGGCCGCCACTATGTCCCTTATTACCAGATCTGTCGTCGGCGTGGCCACTATGCCACCACCTGTCGGGACAGATACAGCCCAGCCCCTCCTAGCCCTATGACCCAGTCCACCTCCTCTTTTAATTCATCGACCCAGACCCACAATCTTCCCCAAGCCCACCTTGCCCAAGCCCAACCTCCCTTTTCTCATAACTCCGTCTCCTACCCACCCTCCTTGAGCCCAGCCCAACTACCCTCGGGCCTTTCTCCCTCCCTCTTTTCTAACCCATCCCCCCCCCCCCCCCACTTCGGGCTTGGCCCAACCCTCTCTTTCGGGCTTGGCCCCTTTACCACCTTTGGCTTTCACAACACCTCCCCTCTTAAGCCCACCTCCTTAGGCCCATTTAAGCACTCTCCCTTCTCCTTTGGCCCATCTTCCCTCCACCCCCCTTCTGCCCTCACTGCCTTTACTTGGTTTATTGATTTTGGGGCCACTCACCATGTCACTGACAGCCCCGACTCTCTTACTTCTGTCACTCCCTATACTGGATCTCAGCAGCTCACTATGGGTGATGGTGTCTCTCTCCCCATCACCCATATAGGTACTTTTCAATCTTTCTCTCCTCATTATTTTCGCTTATCTGATGTCCTTGTTGTTTTTGGTATTACTAAAAATCTACTTTCTATTTCTCATTTTACTCATGATAACAACTGTCTTTTTCACTTTCATGCTACTCACTTTACTGCTCACTCCTTCCATATTGGTCAGATCCTCCTCCACGGACCTCTTGATCACGGCTTCTACTGTCTCTCCTTGCCTGGCCCCGCTCCTCTTCTGTCTGCCTTCTCTACCTCGTCAGCTAGCTCCCTCTCATTGTGGCATCATTGTTTGGGACATCCTTCCTTTGATGTTGTTATTCGTCTGTTGTCTTCTACGAACATCCCTATCCCTCGAGGGCCCCTTCCCTTATGTACTGCATATGCTTTTAGTAAGAGCCATCGCCACCCCCATCCCTTCATCCAATCTCAGGCTTCTTCTCCCCTTGAACTGATTTCTTTTGATGTATGAGGCCCTGCTCCTGTAACTTCTATTAATGGTTATAAATATTATGTTTGTTTTGTGAATGATTATTCTCAATTTACTTGGCTCTATCCATTTTTTGCTCATTCTCAATTCTTATCTATTTTTACTACCTTTCATTCCTATGTCACCACTCAGTTGCAGCTTCCTCTCCTTGTTGTTTAGTGCGATGGTGCTCCTGAATTTCTTTCCACCGATGTTCGTATCTTTCTTACTACTCATGGCATTCATCAGCACAATGTATGTCCCTATTCTCCGTTCCAAAATGGTATTGCGGAACGAAAACATCGTTACATTCTTGATACTGGCCTTGCCCTCCTCACTCACTCCTTTGTTCCTCTTCCATTTTGGGATTTTGCTTTTAAGACCTCTGTCTTTCTGATTAACCGCATTCCTACCCTGGTTCTTGATCACCTCTCTCCCTGGCAAACCCCTTTTCACTCTCTTCCTAATCTCTCCTTTCTTCGTGCCTTTGGCTATGCTATTTGTCCTTATCTTCGTCCCTACTCCCCTCATAAATTTTCCCCACTCTTGTCCTTGTATCTTCCTTGGCTATCCTCCCGGTTATCGTGGCTTCCGCTGCTACTACCCTGACACTCGTCACTTTTACATTGTTGTTGATGCCTTTTTTGATGAGACCACCTTCCCATTTGCTCACCTCCCTTCCCCTCCTCTTCTACTTTTTCTTCTCCTACCCCCCTTTTGTCCCTGTTCCCTTTGTTTCCTTCGCTCCGCCTCCTGCAGCTCCACCATCTCCTTCCTCCCCCTCCTCCCCTTCCTCTCCTCCTTCTTCTTTTTTTTCCCTATCCTTCTTCTTCTCCTCTCCCTTCCCTCCCCTCCTCTCCTCTCCATTTTAGTCCCACCCCTACCACTCCTTGCCATCCTATGATCACCCGCCTGCGAGACGACACCATTACTCGTCGCACTCTTACCCGTAATCACACCTTCGCTCTCACTGCCCAGACTTATCCCTACCCTGAACCCACCTCCTTTACCCAGGCCTTTCGCGACCCTCACTGGCACTCTGCCATGGCTACTGAGTATGCTACTCTCATCCAGAACTATACTTGGGATCTTGTGCCTTTACCTTCTTATACTTGACCTATTGGCTGTAAATGGGTCTATAAGGTTAAACTTCGTTCAAATGGTTCTCTTGAGAGGTACAAAGCCCGGTTTGTTGCTAAAGGCTTTCACCAGCAGCCTGTCATTAACTACACTAAGACATTTAGCCATGTGGCTAAACCAGTTTCTATTCGAACGGTCATTGCCTTGGCCTACTCTCGTGGTTGGGATATTTGGCAGTTAGACATCTTTAACGACTTCCTTCATGGCACTCTTTTAGAAGAGGTTTATATGCTCCAGCCCCCTAGCTTTCAGGACTTTGCTCAGCCTCACCATGTTTGCCGCCTTCGTCGATCCCTCTATGGGCTTAAACAAGCCCCCCGTGCCTGGTATCAGCGTCTTAGTGCCTTCTTCTTATCTTTGGGCTTCTATATCTCAGCTACAGACACCTCCCTTTTTCTGCTTCATACTTCTCACTACAGCTACGTGATCCTTGTGTATGTTGATGATATTTTACTTACAGGCTCTCCTCAAGCCCCTATCTCTGCCCTTCTTGCAATTTTGCAGCAAGAGTTCGCTATTAAGGATCTTGGCCCTCTCCATTACTTTCTTAGCGTGGAAGGTCACTTCACTTCTCATGGCCTTTTTCTAAATTAGGCTAAGTTTACTCATGACATTCTTGCCCGCACTCACATGACTAATACCCGTGGTGTCTCCACTCCATATACTCCCACTGAGCCCCTTTCACAATGGACTGGCGAGCCTCTCCCTGACTCTTATTAGTATAAAAGTATTGTGGGCGCCTTGTAATACCTCACACTTACTTACCTAGACATCGCCTATGCTGTTAACACCGCCTGTCAATTTTTCATGCTCCCACCACTGCACACTAGCAAGCAATGAAGCACATTCTTTGTTATCTAGCTGATACTCCTCGTTACAGGCTCTCTTTCACTCAAAGTCATTCTACTATTCTTCATGCCTTTTCAGATGCTAGTTGGGCCGGTGACCGTGATGATCATCGTTCTGTTGGTGGCTTCTGTGTCTTCCTCGGCTCCAACCTTATTTCTTGGTGTTCTCGCAAACAACGGATCGTCACCCACTCCAGCACTAAAGCTGAGTACAAATGTCTTACTGATACAACTTCTAAAGTTATTTGGATTGAATATCTTCTCCATGATCTTCAGGCCCTTCCTCCTCGTCCTCCGACTCTTTGGTGTGACAACCTATCTGCTCTTTATCTCATAGTGAATCCTATCTTCCATGCTCGCACTAAACACATTGAGATCGACTATCATTTCATTCGAGAATGTTTTCTACGCGGCCAGCTCTTCATTCACTTTATCTCCTCTGCCAATCAACCTGCTAACATCTTCACCAAAGGGCTCTTTACGGCACGTTTTCGCTTATTGCAATCCAAGCTGACTGTTCATTCTGACCAATCAGCTTGCGGGGGGCTATTAACTGCACCTACACTTACACACACCGTTACATCCTTTACCTTATCATGACATCTCTAGTCTTATAGGGGTACCTAGTCCTATAGGGGTACCGGTATCATAGTGATTCTTTGTATAAATAGACGATGTACATTTACTTGTGGGAATATATATACAAAAATAAGGTTTTGAGCTACATTTCTTTTCTTCTTCGGTTTCTTTATGGCTGAAGTGTTTCTAGCCGGCTACTTTCTCAACTTGGAGCTTGCACAAGTTGCTTTTGCGACGTCATGCACCGGCACACTAGTGGAGACAGCTAGCAACTCTATTGAGTTGTGGGCCAACGTGGACTAAAGCAAGGACGTGGAAGGTGCTATTGAAGTAGCTACTAAGGTGGCTTCTGATTTGGTTAATATCATTTTCCTGAGTTGATGGAGCAGAACATGGTAAATTTAGATTGAAGTGACCAAAAGTGAGATGTAAAGTAGACTTTTGGTAAAGATACTTTGCTAATCAATAGTAGGGTTAAAGTGGACGTAGAATTGACTGTACACAATGCACTTTCAAATGAAGTGAAAATAGATCTTTACATGTTTCATCATCAAGCAATTAACAAAGATATTATCATATAAAAAATTGGGAGGTCAACCTAAAGATCCTAAAAGAGATACTTAATCTACATAATTTTTGTGATGATGTTTGCAACGCTTTTGTATTCATACTCAATGCTAGATTGAAAAATTGCACTATTTGTGAAAGCTCTAGAAAATAAGATTTGACTACAAGTAGATTGTGAAGTCCCTTGAAGGGATGATTGTTATAATCCACAGCCTAAAGTATTAGAGAAAGTATGAAGGTCTATGTACAAAGCTTAAGTAAGAAGAAGACCACACTAAGTGTGTCACTAAGAAATTAAAGAACAGTTTGCCAATGAACCATGATTGCAAAGAGCATAAACTAACATGTAAGCTTAGGCCAATCCAAGAAATAGGGTTTGAACTATGTTCTAAAAATTATCTCTAAAGGAACTAGTTGTTATCTTAATTAATTCTTAATTGCATTCAACAATTGATGCAATTAGATTAAGAAAACATCAAAACCAAAACACAAGAAAAGTACAAGCAATGACAACACAAATTTGAGTAATTCAATTTAAACTTGGCTTGGCACCTAAAACCATTGATCTTTAGCCATAGGTATGTCAAAAGAACCATACCTAATAGTGTATTTCTTTGCTAGATTTCAAGCTAGTCCTAAAGAATCACATTAAATAGATGTGAATCTTTTTTTTAGATAGTTAAAAGATCGACTGCCTTAGGGATTTGGTACTCCAGGGATACTAATTTTGATTTTCATGTTTATAGTGACATAGACTATCTATTTTCTAAAGTCGATAGATCGTAGGTGTATTACAAACTAGCCCTCTTCATATATACTATATGTTAGCTTTTGCATTTTTAGTTAGTTGGCAACAAACTCTACACGGGGATGATCTTCTGCATAGTACTATATATGATGTACATACATATTGCTCAAATCCTATTTAAATCTTTTTATGCTGGCAAAAGGGAAGAAATTTTATAGACAAAAATTTTCTTAGTCTATTAGCTTACCTTCTTAGCATCGAGGGAAAAATTCTGTCTATAATATCCCAGATCAGATCAATAGATCAACGACCCAATAAGGCTCAACAACCAAGTTCTAAGTTTCAAACCGCCTTTATCTGATCAAAAAAGGTAAATCCAAAGCTTCAATGACGTCTTGAATCAATCATCAAGTGTTGTATTTCTTTCCTTCCTTTTTTGGGTCGGTTTTGTTCTTTCGGTCATTCTCTGAATAGCAGACGCCACTAAGCAGGCCTTTCGGGGCCCTACAAGCGCGGCCTTGTTCCTCCATATTCAAGACGCAATCAACCACTGCTCACCAGTCTGGGCCCTGCAATCAAACTACCACATACTGATAAGCATCTACAGAGCCCGCCCTTCGAGGATTGCATCGGTCCAGCAGGGGGCATACACCAGCTGTTGCTGCAGTGCACCATATGTGAACTCGACTTTGAACACTCGTAACGATTACGGGTCATTTTTCTTCCCCTCGATCCTCTGAAATTGGAATAATGTAGGGGGACACAAGTTTATAATCCAAGGAAGTCTTCCATATCTATCCTGAAATGGTTCTTGCTGGATTCCTCTCGTGTCCACTCGACAAGCAGACAAGAAGTCGGGTTTTCCTTTCCAAACTGTACTTAGGTTTTCACTAATTACCTTGTGGAGACATCCACTTTGTCCTCTCACTGTCTCCCTCCTCCCCTAAACTTCTTTGGGTTGTAAAGAATCTATAAATCTTATTCTTCAAAAATAATTGTCAAAGAAGGGATGCTTATACATAATCACACTATTTACATTAGAGGTAAAAGTCTGCTTTGTTTAACGAATGAAGAAAAGTTAGGATTCATGTCACTCGTGGTGGAAACCAATTGCGTGGAGTTTGGGGTTGACAAGGTCAGATCGAACTGGTTCCATGTCGATCAAATGGTAGCTTGGGCCTGGACAAATAGGTGACACAGGATCATACGTGTTAAATTTTTTCTTGAGATTGCAATATCCATTGATCATAACGAGATATTTTTGTTGAAATTTAATCCGTAAACGAATGAGTACTTTAATTAAACCTAAATTCAATATTACATTAAAATACTCACATGTTTTTTAAAAATTAAATTATAAAAGAAAAACTACATCTATACTTACAATATAAAAGTTTTATGTTAATTAAAAGAATATTTGTACTATACTATAATAAATAATCTTAGATAATTTCATTCTTTAATGAGACATTTTAATAAGAGATGAATCTTAGTATTTCACCTATATTGGAAATAGTTATTTTTTCATAAATTTTAAAAATTGACCAGTCTGTTATTAATAAAGCACTTGTAAATATATCTTATAAATTTAAATAACTTATTTTTTGAACAAGCCATTTCGATTTTTTTTTAAAAATTTTTATTACTGAATGCATAGTGGTATCTGACTCGCGTAGCCACTAGTATCCCTTAATGGTCAAGCACATCCTTCCCGATTGGGAAACCTCCCCCGACACGTCATCACATGGCCACGGCGAGGCAAAAGCTACCTGATAAAATCGAATAACTGGGTAAAATATCCCGATAATCGGCGCAACGTAACTTAAGAGCCGGAAAAGAGACAGTGACAGGAGCAGGAACAGGAACAGGAACGAGAACAGAAGCAATTTGCCTCGGAGATTGCTAAAAGCCATGAAGTTATTATGAAATTGAGAAATTCGAAGAAAATAGTCGCGTTCAAAGAGTTTCTTACACGTTGTCAGGAATCCAACCGGGACCGCCTAAAACACCCCTTCAAAGACGATAGCACCAGGACTTCTTGATTCTTTCTTTCTTCTTTCCCGGTCAAATGTGGCAGAGCAAAGCCATACCTATAAATACACAGATCTAACCATGCAACTTTGCTCAGCTTCAATCGAAGCATTAGGAACTGTAGTATAGAGGAGGAGGAAGGAGGGGGCTTTCGAGATGACTGGCGGTAGTGAGTCTTCCAATGGCGGGGGTGTTGGGGGCGCTCGGAGCGCCCGAGATTTAGTATGCAACGCCGGTGCCGGTGCCGCCGCTGGTTAGCCTTTCGCTTTCTCTTCAATTTTCCGCTTCACTTCGCTAGGGTTTCAAATTTGGCTAATTGTTACGGGTTGTTCGTTGGCTTTTCCAGGTGCTATAGCGGCGACATTTGTGTGCCCGTTGGATGTGATCAAGACGAGGCTACAGGTTCACGGCCTTCCTCCTGCTCACAGAGGTATGCTTAGGCTAGAAAATCTCTCACTCTTTGCACATTCACTTAAGTAGAGTTTTGGATGAGTAAAACCAAGTGGTAGAAAGTATGTTGTGTTGAATGTGTTGATACACATTTGTGAGGTTCTGAAAATCTTGAATTCCAGTTTCGTAGTCCGGAGCTCTGATCATGAGATTATGCTCCTTGCTACTTGTAATAGCTACATGAGCTTAACTGATCATGGTCGCTTAAAATCCTGGTTTCCCATATGTTTTAGTTAATTCCTTCTGTCCGTTTGGTGGTCATCCCATCAATTGTTGACAAGAAGGTACTTCTTCCTTGTATGAAAGTTTGTAAGTACAACTCCATTTTTTGAGTTTTAGACAAAGATCAAACTGATTATTGAACTAAACGAAGAGGTGTGTGTAATTTTTTAATTCTTTACTGTGTGATGAGTTTTGTTACTTTCTATGCTTATAGAACAGTGGCAGTTATTCATGCTCTCCATTTGGTTTACGCTCAGGTAGTATCATCGTCACAAGCCTACAGGACATATTAAGGACTGAAGGTTTCAAGGGAATGTATCGTGGCCTTTCACCAACAATAGTGGCTCTACTTCCAAACTGGGCAGTGAGTATTACTTTGCTTGAACTGTTTCTGGTTAACATATGATTGGAAGCCCTTTGATGAATTGAAAGGGAAGTCTTGGATTATCTTTTTTGTTTTTCCTGTTTCCAAGATATTCCGAGGAGTCTCCCTTATGAACAGAACCTTGGGGGTGGATATGATGTTATCACTGAGATAAAATGAGATTGAATACTACAAGTTACACTCAAGATGTGGTCTCCTAAGTCTATTTTACCTGAATTCGCATTTTCTTAATCTTATATCCAAATTGCCCACCCGGTACCTGTGCTAAAAAATGCTACTTTATTCCAATTGCTCTTTAATTTTGTTGGTGGCTGTAAATTGTGTACCAATCTTCCCCAACAATTTCCTAAACTGTCTTGTGGATCTGGCTCTTTTGATTAAAAAATGTATTTAGATTATTCTATCGAGATGAGAAAGGGAACCCCATAAAATAGCAGCCAATGTACAAATCATCCTTTTGTTCTTGGCTAGTTGAACCCATATATGGGGAGCATTTATCATAAACTGGTAGTAAGGCTGGTTTTATAGTTTTTCACGTAGCCAACACATTCTAGTTCCATCTATGTACTTGCCCGGTTTTTTCAAGTGACAAATTCCTCATTTTGTATGTAGGTCTACTTCACAGTCTATGAACATCTCAAAGGCCTACTTCAATCACGTGGTTCGTATGATGTCATTTACTTGACTTAATGTTCTGACTTAGGAAGATTTTTTTAGTTTTTCTTGGTTCTTTGGTTTGATTGCTTTCTCCATTTGTTGTTTTCCTTTCATAGTGGATGGCAAGAATCAACTCACGATAGGTGCAAACATGATAGCTGCTGCAGGCGCTGGGGCTGCCACTGCCATTACAACGAACCCACTGTGGGTTGTTAAGACTAGACTCCAAGTAAGTTCGGCATACTTATGCTTGTAAGTCCCTAAAAATGTATAAGAACATAAGATCTGTTTCCTCAGAATTGGCTAGGTCAAGATTCTGTTGGCAATTTGCATCTTAGAAGTCGTTAACCATCAATCAATATGGGCTTTAGATGCCAATATTCCACCATTAAAAGAGACACATCTCACTGGTGCCCTTCCTTGAGAGTTCAAGGAAGATGTTCTGATATGGCCGAATTCCTCATGTTGACTGCTCTAGTGTAAACAAGGACTGAAGTATCTATTAATTAAAGTGAAAGCGTGAGATGTAACTAGTTATTGTTTGATGACTTATGATTTCATCAACCTTATTCCCAATGTTTGCATTGTCTTCTTTCTTTTTTCTTTTTGCACTCAGTATATGCTTGCATGGTTGAGCCTCTTAGACAATCTACTTTGGTTTCCATGCCTCTTTCTTTTTTCCCTAAAGATTACATCATTCCTAATCCTTGTAATTGCTTTTCTATTACCTGTTCTTCAACACTTGTTACCTGTAAGCCCCTTTTGTTCCCAAGTCATATCTTCTGTAGATATTTCTTTTTGGCATATTGTTGGATTGCTGCTGATTAAAGTTAATTTAACATTGTTTTCATTGGTTGGTAAAATTTCCACTTGTGAACTATGTTACTCTGTTCTGCCTTTTTTCCATTAAAGCAGAGACCTAGGAGTCTCAAATGGGTGACGTTGTTGCCCTTTAATTTTAGCAGTGGTCTTCAAAGCTTAGACATTAGCTGTTGGTTGTGGGGTTGAAAATCTGATTTATAAATGTTGTCTTTCGTAACACGATGGTTCAATCTATTGCCACAGTGTGGCTGGTAAAACCATGGTCTCTTCCATCTTGCAATTTATGTCGTGTCATTCTGGTGTTGTTTTGGATATTTATTTGTTTTCATCTTCGTGTAGACACAGGGAATGAGGCGGGATGTGGTTCCTTATAAAAGCATGCTTTCTGCTTTGACAAGGATAGCACATGAGGAAGGCATTCGGGGATTGTATAGGTAAGTCCTTCCTTAAATTTAACATCACTATGGGGGTTGTACAAATCGTGTATCTGGGGCTGCAATCTTTCAAAATTAAGATCAAGTTTAGCGATTCACGTGCCTCTGCTCTTGTAATTCAGCATGTTGGAAGTAATGATCGATTAGATCCATTTTGCAAATTTGATATGGCAAATCCTGACGCTTTGTTCTCTGAGTCGTAATAATATTTCGGCTTTTGCAACAGTGGGATTCTCCCTTCACTGGCTGGGATAAGTCACGTTGCAATTCAATTTCCAGCATACGAAAAGATCAAGATCTATCTGGCCAGAAGGGGTAATGACGGTTTGTTTATTTCATTAATCTTCTCTATTTTCCCACATTTAGTTGTTGCTGATCTTCTACACCTTAAATTTTCAGGCAACACGACGCCTGATAAGTTGAGTCCCGGAAGTGTTGCCATTGCCTCGTCAGTAGCAAAAGTGGTCGCCTCCGTAATGACTTACCCACATGAGGTAATCTTTTTTAGGCTTCTTGTTAGGATGTAAGTAATGAGTTATACATTGCTAAGGAATGTATAATGATCTCTATTTTAATGATAATATGTTTCATCAACTCCATAATCAATTTTTAGATTAAATAATAATTTTTTTAGTATGGTTTTTAATTCTCTTAGCATTCTTATAGGTTTTCATTGATTTATGTATTGTCCACATAAACTGTTGTCCTCTCATGTTCTTCCTTTGTTGTCTTCATTGAAATTCAAACAATTAGGTGGTACGATCTCGGCTGCAAGAGCAAGGGCATGCTAGAACCACTGAAGTCAAATATGCAGGGGTTGTTGATTGCATTAAGAAGGTGTTCCAAAAGGAAGGCCTTCCTGGTTTTTATCGTGGTTGTGCGACTAATCTGTTTAGAACCACTCCGTCCGCTGTTATTACTTTTACCAGTTACGAAATGATTCGTAGGTTCTTTGAGAACGTTATACCTCCCGACAGGAAGCATTCGTAGACCCACCGACCCATTTAACTTAGAGCAGCTAACGGCAAGACAGTGATTGATTAATTTTTTGTCCTCTATCCCGTCACGGAAATTTTTTGCAAGAATAAATATGTTCAATTTTGTTGATTTTTACCCGCTGAGAGAAGGAAAGAAATAACAGAAAAAAAAAAAAAAAAAGCTTGGTAGGCCTTCAAAAAATCTAACTCAGATTGTGAAGGTGTGTAAAAACAATTGTAATCTTTTTAAAGTTATCATTTGTGATCAGTATTAGTAATGTAATTCTGATATCTCCTCTTTTGTTTGGGATGTGGAACTTCAGCATACAAGTGATTTCAATCAAGACAATGAACCATCTAATAGCTCTACATTGTTGAACCGATGGCAAACTATATTTAACTATTGAGCTATTGACTCATTGATAAAATAAATTAATTTCTATTTTACAAAACAACAATTTACTTTTTATTTCATAGTTCTTGTATATCAAATAGTCCTCCAAAAGCATATAAATAATTTCCATCAAGGCAACGAAACATAGTTCTACATTCATGAGAATATGTAATTTACGAAGTGTTGGGGTATAAATGAAGGTTTAATATCAATTCTTGTTGGGAGATTATGATGATTTAATCGTAAATACATACAAGATAAGTGCTGAAAATATGAGAAATGTAACTAATTTAAGATAAGTTAGTCTTTATTTTATTTTTTTGTTAGATAAGGAGATTTAGAATTATGGAGTTTTAAACCTATGACCTAAGTTTAGAGAGGTCAATAATCAACCATTGAGGTTTATTGACAATAAATCAATTTTCATATTTACAAAATAATATATACTTTTTATTTGAGACCTTTTATACATCAATAGGTTTTTATAATTTTAATGTTTTAATTACCATAAATACAACACATTTATAACTTATATTTATATATAATGTAAAAGAATTATTTGACAAAAACTATCATTTAGCTTTATTTTTCATCAAAATGTGGAGATGCCGAGAAGGACTCAACATGTCAGCATCAGGTGATGGTTAAAAGAACCTAGTGGGATCAGAGCTGGCAGATCAATTTATTTTCCGGGACCTCTGCTTGATGGATAAGAATCTGCCGGCCCCAAGATCCTTAATCCTTGATTTCGTATCTTGTGCCGTATTGGGTATTGAAAGGTGGGAAGGGGACTAGGATAAAGGACAGATACAATGAGAGCTCAGGCTTTCATGTGGACTACAAAATGTGTTGAAAATAACGTGGATCCTCATCATGTGTGGTTGTCATTTTAGTATAAAATTTTGACTCCCTCTCTTATTGACCAGCTTTGAGATAGGAAATGTACTATTTCAATTTCGTGTAAGGTATTTCATAATTTACGAACTGAATTCTTATGATATCATCACGTTAGAAAAAGAAAGATGCCTTAAAAACATTAAAAATTTGTATCTTACATTGTTAATATTTTAATTTCCTTTAAAATATAAAATGCTTCTTTTAAATCTTATATAAAAAATATAAAAAGCAACATATGCTTGAGAAGTGACCATCCATTTCAAAACAAAACCGCGAAGCAAGATTTAACCTGGTTTTACGTGCTCATATCCAACCCCTTTTTCCTCTAAAAGAGACGGATAGTGGGAGCTTTTTGCACGGATTCTGTGGTCTCCGATGAGCCTCTCCGATTCCAATGCAATTCCGCTCCCACCAGACCTTTTGTGTCTAAAAGAAGATGGAACGTGACACCGCAAAATAAAGCAAAAGAGAAGAAGAAGAATAAGCTTTCCACTGTTCTCGAAATGTGGACTCTTCCTTTTAATGATCTTGATAAGATCATCCACTCATGCCGGTGGCACGACCTCCAAAATAGTTTCCATCTTCTTTTTCACTATTTTGTGCCCCATGAAATGGACATCAGAGCATGTAATACAATGCAACTGTTGAGCAAGTTTATGCTTTGAACATGACACAGAGCTTCCTCGTGAAAATATTGAACAATAGGGTTTTTCACTAACAAAAGAGTATCTTTTCAATCTCGGCCTTTCTAAGAGAAGTGAACTTTGATATTTCATAATAAGCAGCATATGATATTCTCATATTTTTATCATAATTAAAATGAAATGAAATCATGTCTATTAAACATTAAGTCTCATTTTGAAAAAAAGAGCATTTATAAAATAAGTTATAAGTCTTTAATTTTTTTTTCAATGAAACATTTTGAAAAAAGGTAGATTTAGGCCTTTAAGAATGTCCCAATTATCATAAAACATAAAAAGAATTTATTTCCATGAATTATGAACTGTGATATCATATAAGAAAGTTTGTTTTTTGGTTCATCTAGATAGAATACAACTTGGGGGCGTCTAAGATTTTGGGATTAAACTTGAGAGTTTGTTATTCAAACTGCATTGAGTTCAAACAGTTCCACAGAAACACAGGCATAGAACTCGCCTGTTCGGATAATACAGAGGAAAGAACCGAACGTCCAAACAAGACACCGAGCATCCTAGATGTGTCTGACCAGAAAAGAAGGCAAAAATATATAATTGTTACATTTTTTATGGTTCGGAAAATTAAGAAAAGGAAGTTGCTCGATTATTTTCCTCGGGAATAGTTTCTAGAATGGGACGCCAAGCCTTCCTCAACAAAGACCTGTACCGGAACCCTGTCCAGGCCGGCCGAGACGACCCCGTTTCGGTCTTCCAACCGTCCGAACCACAGCCGAATCCTCCGCTTCCGATCAAACCAATGCTCCTCACTTTCACGTCTTCGGGCGGCGGCGGGGAAGACACGAACAGGTCCTTCAGCGTTCGGTGTGCCTGCACGGCCACTAATTCCTTCGCCTTCTTCTTTTGCGGCATTGCTGGCTGAACCAGAAAGTCACCCCCGCGAGATGGGCGGCGGCCGAGCAGCATTCGCAGGGTAGTCTTGCGGCGCGGGAGCTGCACCACAGGGCTCGTCCCCGGGCTCCGGGTGGGGCTTGGCGCCACGCCGCACTGGGTTGCCAGCAGCTTGAACCTCTGAAGCGCTGCCATGTCCTTCCAGGTTCAGCTAGCTGCTCTCTCCCTCTCTTATCTTCTTGGGTTTCTTGAGTTTCAGGGGGGTTTGAATTTCGAATGCAGTTAATGATGATGAGTGAATTTCGATTGCGTCCAAGAGGGAAAAAGGGGTATGCTTGTTGGGAATGGTTAAGCATCTTTTTCTTTGATTCATTTGACTGCTTTTGCCTCTTTTCTTTTTTTTTTCTGCAATTTCAAAGCATGGACTGGGCGTTCAATGGTTGAATGGTGCATTTTCCAAGTAAAATTCTGTGATTATGGGTTGTGAAAAAGAGGCATTCCAGTCACCCTCCCAACTAAGCATTCAAGGGTCACTATTGACCTTCACTCCAAACCGAGCAAATTGCACTATAAATTTTACGTCTTTTTATAAGTTTTAGAAGTTGGAGGGTCCTATTCTCTTTCAAGAAACTTTTTAAAAATTGAACCTTGATGAAGAGGGATGCCACATTCATTCTAAAGTGCTTGCAAACTAAGGATTTTCGAGTATTCAATCCTATGTGCTTGAGATTGCCTTTCAAAGTCTTTGTATGCTTGTCAAACATTTAATGTAAGCATGCACTTAAAGATCACGACAAGAAGAGAAAGTTCAGTGTACGGTTTTTGTTAAAATATAAATGTATTTGTTGGAAGAGTAGAGAGAGATTAAACAATTAATACATACAAAAAATACAGAAGAACATTAAGATTTACATGTTTTGAAAGAATTTTTTTTTTGGGTCTATAACGCAATAATATATAATTATTTTGGGATTTTTGTGCACTAAAGATTTTTTCTTTCTAATGGCTTGTTGAGCTTGATGATGGTTTACCGAATGACCCCCACATATCTAGGATTTGAAGAATATCAAAGTTTTATCAACAAAGACCTTTTTATATTAGCTAAACTGTAGGACATAAAATTTGAAGATTTTGTTGAGATGTGGAGATGTTCCTTTGGGCTTCGACAATTAAGTGACTCACTTAGACATTAAAACAACCATTAAGCTGTCAAATATTTGCACATCATTGCATACAATACACTAGTAGTTTGAGGGTTGGTAGAGTGCAAAGCAGTGAGACTACAACTCAATACCTTATTTATATACATGACATGTTATTATTAATTCATTCATATAGTATGTACATTCCCCCGAAACTTTTAACCTGTTAACAACATCAGTATTGTGAGCAATAAAATGAGTAGATGAGAAGAAAATGAAATTTTAACCCACTACTCTTATGCCCTGTTGGAGAACTTAGCAGCTTAGAGAAGAAATTAGCTACTGATATTAGGGGTAGTGGAGCTACTAGTCCAATCATCTGTCACAAAAATTAGCGAAGGTGGCAACGGTGCAGTCTTTGACAACCCAAACTCATTAGAGTCCTGTGAAGTTGGTGGCTTTATGTTCATGATCCCATCATCATCAACTGCCTTCCCTCTCTCGTTCGGTGCTTCATTCCCACTTTGAATTTGCTTCAAAACCTCCAAGACCTCATCCATGGAAGGTCTCAATTCCTTGTCGTGTTGAATACATCGAAATGCTAACTGGGCCACCGAGATGGTCATCCTTTGAACTTCTTTATCCCACTCAAAGCCTAGATGTGAGTCAATCAACTCCTGATATTCCGACCCTTCAATTCTTTTTAAGGCCAAGTTCGTCAAGTTGATATCATGTGGCTGCCGAGCTAGATCAACTGCCGGCAAAGATGATATGAGCTCGATGAGGACAACCCCAAAACTGTAAACATCGCTCTTAGTCGTAAGCTGGTAGCGCTGGTGATATTCTGGGTCGACATAGCCGGGAGTTCCTTGAGGAGCTGTTGAGACATGGGTGACATCAAAGGGGAACAGCCGAGAAATGCCGAAATCTGCAACTTTGACGCAAAAACTGTGACCAAGGAGGATGTTGTTGGTCTTCACATCGCGATGAATGATCTCGGAAGCATGGAGGTAAGCCAAGGCATTAGCGGTTTCAATGGCGATGTTCATACGAGTAGGCCAGGGGAGATAGTCTGTCGTCGCTCGATCTCCATGAATATGGTCGGCCACAGTGCCATTGGGAATATATTCATACACAAGAAGAAGTTCACGGCTGCGCTTTGAGGTGCAGCCATAAAGGGAGACAAGATTTCTATGGCGCAATCGCGTAAGGATTTCAATTTCATTCATGAACTGTGCTACTCTTTTGTAGTTGTGCTCGTACAGTCGCTTGATTGCAACTTCCCTTCCATCCCGGAGTTTGCCTGGTCAAGAGAATTATTCCATGTCAGGGTTAGAAATCTTAACAAACACAAGTGAACATTAAAGATTTCACGTGACTAGATTATGGAATTTCCTCAAATTTATGGAGAAGTAACTCCCTCACTGTTTATTGTTTTTATACACTTAAAATTTGTTAAGAGAATTTTCATTCTTTGACTGCTTTTTTTCTTTCGGTTATTGTGATCTCTTACTAATTAACGGCAATGCACATGATTTTCCTAAATCTCATTTTTTTGGGAGGTTAACATGGGTTAAGCAACAAACATGCACAATAATAACATATAAAAAGCAACTATTTTACATGATTAAGGATGAATTATTTTCCTACAATTATAGATAACCAAGTCTCTTACCATATGATACTTTTATATACCTAAAAACTGTGAAAGGTCTTAGTTGACTTCTCTTTAAAAGCCTTAATGAAGAGACAAGTTATTCAAGCTTATAAAATATATTACAAATGCTTTCTTTTTAATGTGAAACTCTATAGTCCGATATTTTCCTCTAATCCAAGTTCAAAAAAGACTAGTTCATATTTAAAATTGAATTGGATTACATGAAGGAATGATTAACTATGATACTATATGAAAGCCCAAATTTATCGCTCCTTAAAAGATCTTATAAAGGTAAGAAATTTTCCAAGTTTATAAACATATTAAAAGTGACCTCATATCCAATATAGAACTCTATCGTCCAATAAGAGCCACCTGAAAGTTTCTCTTGTTGGACGGCTTTCTTTCTATGGTCACTTCGACGATTCACCAAATAGCATAACTTGAAAGAAACGGCAACCAAGAAAATTAACCTTACCCCAAAAGATGCAAGCCAAGTCTGTGTTTATTCTTTTATTTAGGTAAGCATGAAACTGAAGCAATGTATTTGTCAGCTTACCATAGTAGACAGTTCCAAATCCTCCATCTCCAAGTTCTCTTTCGACGTCGAAATTATTGGTAGCTTCTTCAAGTTCACTGTAAGAGTAAACAGGGACTGCGAAGCAGACACTTCCCACTTCCACCTCTGATCTAGAGGATGGAGCAGAGTAAGTCCTTTTCGCCAGCAAATTTGGAAAAGCACCACTTCTCTTGCACCAGAAGATAATCAAGAGCAGGCATAATATGAAGAAGACCGGACAAGTGACATCTACAGGAGAGTAAGGGAACAACTTTGAAGCATCGACGGAAGAGTAGCAATGGAGGAAATTATTAAGTTTAGGAGACATTCAGGACAGGGGTTTGAGGAAATGATAATCGATTTACAAGACTTGTGATGGCATCTCAATCATTCACTTTTCGAATTCAGAGCCACAAGACAATCATCAAAGATTATAAGTGAATATCAATTTTCAACCAAAAATTTGATTTGAAGATGAAGCTGACCTAATGCAATCTTCCATGGCTTTACTTTCCTTTTTTCGTGCCCTGCACCATGAACTTCAAACAAGAAAGATTTTAAAGTTTGAACAATAAAGACTGCATTCACGCAGCCAAATTGGTAGCCTTTGAATCTTTAACATGTTTAGGGAGAAAAAAATGTCAAAACCAGTTCATAGGGGTCTGATATATGTTTCATTGCAACAAACTTATTTCAACTGCTCAAAATCTAAATTTGATAGTAATCCAAATCAACTAAACAGTGCTAATTTATAGGAGTGGACTATGAAGTAGAGCAGAAATAGAAGCAGCACATTTATCGGAGATAAATACGATAGAAAACGAGGAAATAAATTTATTTGCATTTTCATGATTCAATGTATGTGGGTATGTTTGTTATTCCCATGTCAATACCTTTAGCTGCAGTGTCACAATAAAACTTCCCGTCGGCGTGCACCTTACATTGACCTCCTTCATTGTAACATTGGTAACATTCAGGAGACACGTGCAGAAGAAGGTCGAATTCAGGAGTTACAAGCGAAAAAGGATCATGATCCTTCGGCAACCGTCTATCATCTTGACGCAAATTCTTTGGGAGTTGAATAATAGAACATCCAGAAAAAGCACTGGGAGAACTCTTGTTTGAAGAATTATAGTAGATAACAGAGTCACCGCAGGGCATGGTTTTAAACTCTGGAGGTCGGGAAACTTTGAGAGTGCGGTTGCACTTAAAAAAGGTCTGATTTTGATTGGGGACAAGGTCGAAAGAGAAGAACGAAGAGTTGGGAAAACTCAAATTACTAAAGGATTCACATCTACGGAATTCCAAGCCCTCCGAAAGCCGTTCGTCAAAGATCCGCAAATTGTTTTCCCAAGAGATGTTGACAAGTAGATACAATTTTGCACCGTCGCTGAATTGGACATACAGTTTAGAATCAAGACAATCTACTCTGAAGACGCCGCATTCTGGGTGTGACCTATTGGTGAATGGGAATGGAATCCGTGACAGATTTCCACAGGAAACGAGTGGACATATTTTCGTGTATCTCATTTCTTCTTCGGTCGAGTGAAGCAGAGGGAGGAATGAGAGAACAAAGAAAGCGAATAGGACAGAACCCATCCCAAAATTCCCAATTCACCAGCAAAAACAAAGAACACCAACCAACAATCTTGTTGCCCCAAATCGAAAGAACGTGTTTGAGTTACTTCTTTCCTTCTTTCTTTACTTTATAACATGTGGTTTCTCGGTTCCTCACGTTTGTTGACTTGGAAATTGGTTATGGACGACTTGTAATAGAGGCTGAGAAGAGGAGAAGGCGGCGATAACCAGGTGATACACGGTCCGTGCTTTTCGAGTTTCCTCTCAAACCCCGGCTGAAGACTCCAGTGGGTTGAGAGACTTTCCAGTCACCTTCCCCGTCGACTCCCATTTCAAAGACTTGACTCCTTGACTCTCCAAACATTGAAAAACTTTGCAGCAAAACAAAATAAAAACCAAATGGACAAAGTTTTTTATCCATGTCCCGGCACTCTGATTTCTCATGTAAAACCTCAGAGGTCGGTGTCCCTGCACCGCTACTAATTCCTTCTTCTTCTTCTTCTTTTGCGGCATTGTTGGCTGAACCAGAAAGTCCCCCCCGCGTGGTGGTCGGCGGCCAAGCAGCAATTGCAGGGTGGTCTTGGGGTGCGGGAGCTGGTCCACCGGGCTCGTCACCGGGCTCCGCGTGGGGCTCGGCGCCATGCCGTACTGAGTCGCCAGCAGCTTGAACTTCTGAAGAGTTGCCACGTCCTTCCAGGTTCCAAGCTCGGCGAGCTGCTTTCTCACTCTTCTCTTCTTGGTTTTCAGGGGTGTTGAATTTCCAGTGCAATTATGATTGCGTCTAAGAGGGAAAGAGGTATGGGTAAAGCATCTTTTTCTTTGATGGGGCGTTCAATGGTTGCAAGGTGCATTTTCAGAAGGTGGACGGTCCTTGTCTCTTTGAAGGAAACTTTTAAAAATTGAACCTCGAAGAAGAGGAACGCTAAATTCATTCCAAAGTACTTGGAAACTAAGGATTTTTCGAGTATTCAATCCTCTATGCTTGAGATTGCTTTTCAAAGCCTTATATGGTTGTCAAACATTACTGTAAGCATGTGATTAAAGAACACGTCAAGAAGAGTTTCTCTTTCTAGTAGCTTGTTGACGTTGGTTATTATAACGCATCATCAAATGACATGTATGAAATTAAGATTTTTCAAGACCTCATGTGTATAAGTGATATTAAAGGAATTCTAAGTGATAAAATCATTATTTTACCTTTATATGTGGTAATATTGTTTTGTTGAAATGTAGAGATGTTCCTTTCGACTCTAATAATAAAGTGGCTCACTTAGACATTACAACAAACGTTAAACTATCAGATATTTGCATATCATTGCATACAATACACTTATATACGACAATCCAAAATGCCTTATACATATATACGACATGTTATTATAACTCCATTTATATATTATGTACATTACCTTGAAATTTTTAACCTGTTAACAACATCAATTCAGTGAGCAATAAAACAAGTAGATAAGAGGAAATTGAAATTTTAACCCACAACTCTCAGGTCCTATTGGAAAACTTAGCGGCTTGGAGAAGAAATTTAGCAACTGATGTTAGGTGTGGTAGAGTTACTAGTCCAATCATCAGTCACAGAATTTGGGGAAGGTGGCAGCAGTGTAGCCTTCAACAACCCAGCCTCATCGGAGTCCTGTGAAGTTGGTGGCTTTATGTTCATGATCCCATCATCATCAACTGCCTTCCCTCTATCGTCCGGCGCTTCATTCCCCTTTTGAATCTGCTTCAGAACCTCCAAGACCTCATCCATGGAAGGTCTCAATTCCTTGTCGTGCTGAATACATCGAAATGCTAACTGAGCCACCGAGATGGTCATCCTTTGAACTTCTTTATCCCACTCAAAGCCGAGATGTGAGTCAATCAACTCCTGATATTCCGACCTTTCAATTCTTCTTAAGGCCACGCTAGCCAAATTGATGTCATGCCGGTGGCGATCTAAATCAACTGCCGGCAGAGATGATATGAGCTCAATAAGGACAACCCCAAAGCTGTAAACATCACTCTTAGTGGAAAGCTGGTAGCACTGGTAATATTCTGGGTCGACATAGCCGGGAGTGCCTTGAGGAGCTGTTGAGACATGGGTGACATTGAAGGGGAACAGCCGACAAATGCCGAAATCTGCAACTTTAACGCAAAAATTGTGATCAAGGAGGATGTTATTGGTCTTCACATCACGATGAATGATCTCGGAAGCATGGAGGTAAGCCAGGGCACTGGCAGTTTCAATGGCGATGCTCATACGAGTAGGCCACGGGGGTGAACCCGGCGTCGCTCGATCTCCATGAATATGATCAGCGACTGTGCCATTGGGAATATATTCATACACAAGAAGAAGTTCACGGCTGCGCTTTGAGGTGCAGCCGTAAAGGGAGACAAGATTTCTGTGGCGCAATCGTGTGAGGATTTCAACTTCATTCATGAACTGTGCCACTCGTTTGTAGTTGTGCTCATATAGTCGCTTGATTGCAACTTCCCTCCCATCACGTAGTTTGCCTGGTTAAGAGAATTAAACCATATCAGGGTTAGAAAGATTAATGCAGTCACAAATGAACATTAAAGATTTTACGAGATCCAAGAATAAGATTTCCCCACGTTAATGGAAAAACATTACTTGTAAGAAACCGCAACTAAGAAAGTTTCCATTTACCCCTTTACCCCAAAAGATGCAAGCCAGGTCTATGTTTATTCTTTTTATTTAGACAAGTAGGAAACCGAAGCAATGTGGTTATGAGCTTACCATAGTAGACAGTTCCAAATCCTCCATCTCCAAGTTCTCTTTCGACGTCGAAATTATTGGTGGCTTCTTCAAGTTCAGTGTAAGAGTAAACAGGGACTCCAAAGTAGACGCTCCCAGCTTCCACGTCTGATCTTGAGGATGGACCAGAGTAAGTCCTCTTTGCGTGCATTTTTGAAAAAACACCTCTCCTCTTCCCCAAGTAGATAATCAAGACCAGGCATAATACGCCGGCCAAACATCCGACACCTAAAGCAGAGTAAGGGAGGAAGTTTAATCATCAACCAAAGAGCAGCAATGGATGAAATTATTAAGTCGAAAAGAAATGCAGGGCAGGAGTTAGAAGAAATGACCACTGATTTGCGATTTTTGTGATTGTATCCCAATTCATTCACTGTTCGAATTTAGAGCCACAAGAAAGTCCTCTAGGATTATAAGTAACTATCAATTTTCAACAAGAAATTTGGTTGAAGATGTATCTTACCTATTCCGATCTTTTGGTTCTTGTTAAGCCCTGCAATAGAAAGTTCAGACATAAAAGATGTTAAATTTGAGCAACGAAGATGGAAGTCTAGCAGCCAAATTGGCAGCCTTTGAATCTTTAACAGGTTCAGTGAGAAAGAAATGTCCAAACCAGTTTGATTGCAATAAACTTATCTCAACTAGTCAAAATCTAAATTTGATGCTAATCCAAATCAACTAAAGCTGTTGGTTTATAGGAGTGGATTATGGCGTGGAACAGATAAAGAAGCACATGTATCAGGAATAGATGCAACGGAAAATGACCAAGAAATTTATATGGATTTCATGAGTGAGTGTATATGCGTATCTTTGTTGTTCCTAATTTCATACCTTTCTCTGCAACGTCACAGTAATATTCCCCGTTGCTGCGTGCCTTACATTGACCTCCTCCTTCGTGACATTCGTAACATTCATGAGTCACGTTCACTATAATCTCAATTTCAGGATTTACAAGCCAAAACGGATCAAAATACTGTTGCGGTGGCGCATTATGGTGTTCCTTTAAATTCTTTGGGAGCTGAATAATTGAACATTTGGAAAAATCACCGGGACAACCCTTGTTTGAAGCACTATAGAAGATATCGAAGGGATCGCAGGGAATAGTTCTAAAATCTGGAGGGGGGGAAACGTGGAGACTGCTGTTGCACTTAAAAAAGGACTGATTGAGACGGGGGACAATTTCAATAGAGAAGAACGAAGAGCTAGGAAAACTCAAATTTGTTAAGGATGCGCATGACTCGGGTTTTAAGCGCTCTGGGAGCCCTTCGTCTTTGATACTTAAGTTGTAATTAGGAGCGAAAGGGTTTTCCGGAGAGATGCTGAGAAGTAGATAGGAAGCTCCACCGTGCCCGAAACGGACCCGCGGTTTAGAATCCTGACAATCGACTGTGAAAGGACCGCATTCTGGGTGTGACTTATCGGCGAATGGAAATGGAATCGACGCCAGATTTCCACAGGGAAAGGGTGGACACCTTTGGGCGTAACTCATTTCTTCCTTGGTCGAGTGAAGTAGGGGGAGATGTGAGAGAAGAAAGAAAAGGAAGAGAAAGACAGAAGCCATCCCAAAATTCCCAACTCACCCGCAAAAACAAAGAACACACCAGAACAACCTTGTTGCCCCAAATCGAAACAACGTGTTTGGATTAACTTCTTTCCTTTCTTTCTTTCACTTTATAAGATGTAGTTTCTCAGTCCCACACGGTAGTTGACTTGGAAGTTGGCGATGGACGACTTGCAATAGAGGCTGAGAAGAGGAAAAGGCAGGGGCAACCCAGGTGATACATGGTCCGTGCTTTGAGAGTTTCCCCTTACACCACGGCCGAAGACTCCCGTGAGCCGAGGGACTTTCCTGCCATCTTCCCCGTCGAACCCCCTCAGAAAGAAAGACTTGACTCCCTGACTCTTCAAACATGGACAAACTTGGAAGCAAAAGAAACCAAAACCATATGGAAAAAAGATCTCATCATCCATGTCCCGCCTCTCTAATTTTCGTGTGAACACTCAAAAGGAGAAGCAGATTAGACGGCAATGGTAATAGTATCACGCGTCTTTCTCGTAAAGAAACAAAATTATTTGCTATATGGTCCACAATCTTTCGAAAAGTTTCCTTTGGTGTGGAAAAAAAAGGTAGAACCGTTCCAGGAGGAAAAACATTTGGCTTCTTTGAAAACTCTCAACGTGTTGGGCGCAACAATAGCATGTTGATTTGGCGGTATAGATGCAAAGGTCAGTCAAACAATCACCTTTCATTAATGGACTTTCTTGAGGTGAGTAGAAGACGGGCGGGCTAAAGAGAAGTCTTGACAAGAAAGCACGATAATGGTGGTCATGGGTTCATACTAAAGGTCAGAGTATGCATTTTACTAAGCATTCTTTTCTGAGTGCGCGCTCTGTCCCTCCTTCTCCAACCAAAATAGACCAAAGGTTTTGATTAGTGGAAGATGATGCCTACAATAATTTTCTAGTTCATGAGGCTTTCTGCTCTTTGCTAGATTGCTATGGATTTGAAGCTAAAGGGAAAGGAAGAATCAATGAATCAGTGATCTTCTGCCTTGGATTCCGAAGCTAAAATACCAAGCAGAGTACTTTTCTGTAATGGTTTTCGTCCCCTAAGCAGCATGGGTTGCGAAGCTGTCTCAAAGACGGCAGTCTTCTTGGTCAACACAAGGCCTCTCATTTCCGAGAAGGTTGGTTTCGAAGGCTTATTTTACCGGTCAATCGCTGAGGGATCAGTGACGTTGAGAAGTTAACCCCTACTGACTCTGGAGGACTCGTCTAACTTAACAGACAGAGTAGAATAAGTAAGAACTTATCTTTCATCTAAAGAACGCTCCACAACTAATTACAAATCACGTGAGATATTTCAATCCCTAAAAACTACTATATTTAAGTGAAGACTATGTACCAAAACCATAGTTCACAATAAAATCTTATTCAACTAAACATAAGTTATAAATGATTTTATTTAACTGAATCATGGGTCACAATAAGATTTTATTCAACTAAACCATGAACTCTTATATTACATTAGAAATTTTATTTTTCTTTAAAATTAACTTATAAAAATGTAGATATGTATTTTATTTTAAAGATGATTTCAAAGCATGTTACAAATAATGTGAATTATTCCAAAATAGTTAAAGATTTTTGGCCAAAGCACCCTTTGTACCTTTTTGTAGACAAAACTTCCCATTTTTTAGGTGTAACCACAAAAATGTTACAAAGTTTAATTCTTCTAAAAAATTAGATCAAAGAATAGAGACATTTTGTACAATAACTACTCTACAAGCCTATATTTTAACAATGTAGAATAACTTTGTACCATTTTTAACATGTCCCTTCATTATAATAGTTCAATTCAAATCCTATTGTAAAGTCATTTACACTATATGAATTTTAGCTCATATTCATAGGGTGTCATAGAGGATTAGACTCTAATACTATATTACAAACCGTAATTCTTTCATAATAGTTAACCTAAGAAAAGAAAACATTTTCTACAAATAAACCACAACATATACCTATACCTTGACAATGTGAGATAAATTTTAACAAAAAATGTCATGGGAAATTCAACTCCCACTCAAGTTCTTGTCCTTATTCTCTTACACAACGACAGAACTCTATGGAGCAGGAAGAAAATATATTTAAAGATTTCTTCTAACCAGAAGAAAACGAGGCCGTGCGGTTATAAAAGAAGCGCAGTTACGGTTGATGGGGAGGAATTCAAGGGCAAAGCGACCAAATGAGAGGCGACCCAGAATCATCAACAAAATTCTTCCTCGATAATGGAGGCACCTTTGATTTCTAACTGCAGCCAACCCCAGAACCAGGGTGGCCGAAGTTGGCACCTATGAAACCCAAAACCTATTAGGGGCTTATGTTTGGGCCGGTGCTGCAGTTCTAAGCGTCTGGGCTTCTTTGGTTGGCATTTGCCGAGGGAGCAGACTTTGTCAACAAGGATGTTGATCTAAGAATATCATCCACTGTTTGTAATTTTCCATTAAATCTAATTTACCATTAAATCTTTTATAGGCAAAGACTAATATAAAAACTACATAACATGATGTCTATACATGTTCCAAAGTCTAATATAAAAACTATCACATGAATTAGGAAAAATAAATTTACATAGATTATTATTATTTTTTTATATGGGGTTTTTCTCTTAACAAGACTAAAATTTACAATTTAATTAAATAAGATCTTACTATAATTCAGGCACAACACATTCCCTTTTATGTCACTTATAAAGTCTCTAAGTTGACCTCATGAGGTATTGAAATATCTTATATTGTTTACAAGCGATTGTAAGTTACAAACTGAGTTTGAAGAAAGAAAAAAACTTTCTAATAAAACGCATTTGAACAAGAAAAGTTGTGCAAGGCCATAAGGACGGAAGAACAAGAGGGAAAGAACTAAAAATGTAGAGGAAAAGTTGTGCAAGGCCATTAGAACTTACCTATTCTAAAGTTAGTACTCATTCTTCTCGATTTCTTCAAACTAATGTGCACACCATACTCAAAAGGAAAAATAATTTATGAGCAAAGACGGCACGTCTTGCAGAATAGGCGCCTAAAGCCAAGCTATCCTATTCCTTTAAAATACCACGAAGTTCATGGCATTGGCAGTTTCTTGTACAAATCATTAATAAAAGACTGAACCCTGTTATGTCTTTTCTATGAATTCGCTAGTAAAATATTATCGCTGTCTAGTACTTGACTTTGAAAGTGCCCTGCTTCAACACATCAGTTGTAGGTAGGTTAGGGGTGTTTAGGCAAGAACATGACTTCAAGAACTTAGGCTGCTTTGACTTTGAAATTAAATTCTACATACCAAATTTTTACTATTTGTGTAAAAGGAAAGTGTAATGATTTTGAAAAATGAAATAAATTGTTAGAAAGTCTTATTCTATGTAAAAGTAGTTAGATAATAAAGTATTTTTTTTATAAAAAGAATTTTTAGACAAGCATATATCACACTATTCTTAATACACCACTTCATCTTGAACATGAACAAATTATGAACATTTTATTCACAAACAAATGAGTATCATTTAAAAATTTTAATATTATGTTAAAAAAGTTTAATATTGTTCAAAAATTGACCCAAAATTAGAAACTATTTCTCCTTTATAAAGATGATTATCAAATAAAAGTTAAACAGTATGAGATTCGTGTAAATTTTTGAAAACCTAATGTTGTTAGTCTTTTACAAGGATAGTCAGAAGTACGAGAATTAGAACAACCTAAACTCTGGACCTTAAAATCTAGTGTACTGAATTTAGGACGGAGCTCGTAGCTTGGAGGTTTTTAACTCCAACTGAAACTAACATATAAGATTCCATAATGTTCACCAAGGTGAACCACTTGTCATGCCGAAGTTGCTTCTCCGCCCTCACAATAAAGCTCATTGAGAATTTTGTCTTCCCTAGGCGAAAGATTGATTATTGAATTCAAGGGGAATTCACCTAAGCTAGAGATTATGATAAGCCTCAAGAGAAAGAAGATCTTTAACGTTTGAGAGCCCAGCAAGTTTGATCGGATTTCTAAGTCTGAGAGAGAAGAACCAAGAGAGAGAGAGAGTGAGAACTGACCGGAGTTGCAGCACAGCCCGTGAGGTCCATCGGAACAGAAGCACTGGGTATTATACGTAACTTTGTTATATACACACGCGCCTCCACTTCCCTCGCAAGTGCTACAGTTGCGGGCCTTCCATTTCAGCCGAAACCCATGTTTCAGGGCCCCTCGAAGTGCGTCGCTTGTTCTCCCATAAGCTTCAACGGTTGCCGCCATCACCACAGTCGTGCACTCCTTCGATACTACCCCAAGATCCCGTTTCTCCTCCGGGGGGACCACAACCAAACTGGTTATGTTTCCTCCATAACAGCGGTTATCGACCCGTGGAAGACCGTGAAGCAGAGAAGAGTTGCTGCAATTATAAAACAGAAGTAGATTTTTTTGCCCTGGTACGAGCTCAAATCGGAGGTTAGGAAGGGATATGTTCTCTGTCGTGGGAATACAATTGGGGTCTGAACTAGAAAAGTCGGCGTTTGAGACGCGAAGGGTATGGTTTTGGGAGAAAATTTCGTGGACGATGTAGTTGTGTTTGGATATGTCTATGGTCGGTTGGCCGTTGCTGTTGCAGGACACCTGGAATCCAGGGAGGCCACAGTAGGGTTCTTGCTTACCTTGGATGTAGAACGGGAATCTTATGTTTTGCCCATCACCACAGCTTTCGGGCTCACTGCAGGCCAGGAAGTGTGAGTCGTCCACACCCAAAGATTCTCTAACCAGAAAGGAAAAGAAGAGGATGGAGAGGCCTATGACAGGAGAAATCAGTCGTACAAGGGTGGGGAAGAAGCTTGCCTGCTTCATCCGTGAGCTTGAAGCTATGGCGGGCGGAGACAACGCAGTAGAGGCTCATAATCTGAGAGAGATGGGTTGGAGGTAAAGATGCAAGAGAGAAATGGAGTTATTCTTTTCACTTGCAACTGGGAACAGATCGTCCGTTCCTGCCTCATATCTTTGATTCGGGAAGATTCAAAGCCACTCCGATCTGGTCATCTTTTCTAAAGTACAGCAACTTGCCTTCCTTTGTCGCCGTACATAATCACATATAAACGAGAAGTACATTAACGGGACGGCCAAGTCTTTTTCATGACAACCTGGCTTTTTTAGGAAATCTATCGCTATTCAAACGACTGAAGTAAATACTCTTTAATTTCTAATTACTTATAATTAATTGTGATTATTATTCTGACTAATGGATCACCTTAAATTACGTCAAACCGAAAGTGGAAGCCATGAAACAACCTATATTTGGTCTACAAAAGCTGCCGTCTAGGTCGAAGTTTGATTACCATGTTTTTCCACGGTGGAGAAGAAGGGTGCTCTCTGTTCTCTATGGAGAACAACATATACTAGAGACTTTACTTAGCTTAAGCAAACAATCCCTATAACCCACATAAAAATGATTATCTCACCAATTTGTGGCTTTCAAGTTCGCAACTTTTATATAATAGGAAGCCATTACTATTCTTTTGCAATGTTTTGCGGTTAAAAAGTATATTTATACTAAAACATTAACTCATTAATAATAGATTTTTACTTCCCACAAAGAAGATTTCTAGAAAGAATTTAGAACTTTTGTCACACCACTTTTAGCGTGCTCCGTCAACCAAGATAGCTATAAGCTTCATGTGAAGAATATATACTATCTTAAAAGTGCTCCATCTTACAAACTATTTTGACTTATTAGTTTCTTTTATAGAAGTTTTCACCTATTGATCCTAACTTTGATAATGTTATTTGAAACCATAATACACTAAAAAATAAGATCTTTTTCTCATAAATCAGATCTTTAAACAAGAATTAGGCAATAAATGAACTTTACTACACTATTTTTAACACTTACCAAATGACAAATTGCATGTAGAAATTTTAAAATCTTATACTTATTGATAACTTAAGAAAATTTAAATTAATAAAATTATAATAATATCTTTTACCCTTCCACGGAATGCAATTAAGGTGACACACAATCATGGTAGCATGGTAGCAGAGAAAGTATATTGAACGATGAACGAGAATAGTTAAAGGAAGTGACTTGGAACAATCTAAACTCAATCTCACAGAGGTGGACCAGCTGCCGATGTTCATAAAGGGGGACCAACTGTCACGCCCAACTATTTTCTCCGTTGTCATGATAAACCCAAAAGATAAAATCTTGTCCATTGAGAATTTTCTTTTCCCCAAGTGAAAGAATGATTATTGCATTTACCGTGAATTCACCAAAACTAGAGATTATGAGAAGCCTCGTAGAAAAAATTCGTTAACTTTTCCGGCAAGTTTGACCGGACGAGGAGGGGGGGGGAGAGAGAGAGAGAGAGAGAACAGACCGGAATCGCAGTGCGGCCAACGAGGTCCATCAGCGCAGAAGCACAGGACACTATCCGTAACGTCGTCGAACCCACACACTCCTCGACTTCTCTCGCAAATGCTGCAGTTGGGGGATTTCCATTTCAGCCAAAACCCATGTCCCAGGGCCCCCCGAAGCCCTCCGGTTCTTCCCCCATAAGCTTCAACGGGTGCCACCACCCCAGTTGTGCACTCCTCTGATGCCTTCCCCAGACCCCGAATCTTCTCAGGCGGAACTACAACCAAACTGGTTTTGTTTCCTTTATAACAGCGGACCCGTGGAAGACCGTGAAGCAGAGAAGAGTTGCTGCAATTATAAAGCAGAAGTAGATTGGTTTGTCCCGGTAGAAGCTTAAATGGGTACCCAAGATGGGATATGTTTTTCGTCAGAGGAATATAATCGGCGTCTAAATTAGAAAAGTCGGGATTTGAGACGCGAAGGGTGTGATTTTGGTAGAAAATTTCGTGGACGACGTAGTTTTGTTCGGATATGTTTACGTTGGGATGGCCGTTGCTATTGCAGGACAACTCGAATTTATTGCTATGGCCACAGTAAGGTTCTTGCTTTCCTTTGATGTAAAACGGGAATCTTATGCTTTGCCCATCACCACAGCTTTTGGGCACACTGCAGGCCAGGAAGCGTGGGTCGTTCATACCTAAGGATTCTCTGACCAGAAAGGAAAAGAAGAGGATGCAGAGGGTTAGCACAGGAGAAATCGGTGGTTCAAGAGTGGGGAAGAAGCTTGCCCGCTTCATCCGTGGAGCTTGAACCTATGGCGAACGGAGACAACGCAGTAGTGGGTCACAATTTGCTTAAGAGTATAGAGGGATGGGATGGACGTAAGGTACACCGGAGGAGTTGGAGAAGTTGAGCCAGAGGGATTTCTTGAGACGTGCAACGCGGAACAGAAGAGTGCACGGGGATTATCGGTTCCTGGATTATGCAATGGACCTCTGAAAAATTTAACGACACTCGGATTTGATCATCTTTCCCTTTTGCTATTTGCCTTCTCTTTACAGCGTACAGAAAATGACATTAAAGACGAGCACTTTAATGAGAGGCCAAGCCTTTTCTAGAAAATCCGGCTTCTAGGAGATCTATTACATACTCAGCTTCAAATGAGAATTAGATCAAACCGAAAGTGGAACCTATGTTTGATCTAAAAAACCCGTAATTGATGGTCAAGGTTGGCTTTGCCATGTTTTACACGGTGGAGAAGAAAATGTATTTGGCTGCTCCGGTCCTGGATTTGCCCCGTAAGCTGTGTGGTCAACCGCCGGTCCTTTAAGGTTTGAATTCCAGTAGTTTTGAGGCCTGGGGTTTGTTGAAGCAATCAATTTAGCTTTGGGGTGAATCTAGGTCTTCCTGTCAGTCTCTCGAGTCTTCTTCTAATAGCTAAGGATCCAGAACTAATGAAATCTTCGCAATTAATTTCGATGATATTGTGGACTTCAAAAAGCTCTTAATAGATCTGCAATTTGTTTTGCAAATTCTACTTGCTTTAGTTATCTTTTTCCAATGAGCCTGTGGACTTCATGGATGCATCATAAACGCAGTGCTTTGGTCAAAACAATCTCCACAAATATCGTTCCCCTTTGAGTCAGTAAATCTAGTAGTGTTAATATATTGACTAAGTACGTAAAAGTCACGTACACAACAAGAATAAGACTCATACTTCCAGCAAAGAATCCATACATTAAGTTACTAACTTGTGGTTTTTGCAGTTCGTGACTTTTATATAATGTGAAGCCGCTATCTTTTTATGACACCTCCTCTGTTCCTTGATTGTTGACATAATAACACTAAAAAGTTAATTTAAAACTAATATGATCCTTTCTTCTTATAGAGGAGATTTTCAAAAATACGACTTAACTAATTTAAACCTTTTTCATACTATTTTTAACATGTTCCTTTAGTCAAAGAGCTTCATGTTGAAAATATATGGGCAAATGTAGACCAGGAATTGTGGGACTTCCGCACCCAAGGATTCTCTAACCGAAAAGTAAAAGAAGAGGAAGCAGAGGGTTGGCACGGGAGAAATGGGTGGTTCAAGAGTGTGGGGAAGAAGCTTGCCCCCTTCATCTGTGGAGCTTGAACCTACGGCGGATGGAGAGAGAAAGATGGATTGGAGATAAATACACCGGAGGAGTTGCAGAAGTGGCGTTAGGGGGATGAATTATTCTTTTGACCTGCAACTTGGAAAAGTAATAGAAAGTCCAAGGGAATTACCCGTTCCTGAGTTACTCGGTTTTGAGATGAGTCTAGTTCTTCCTTTCATTCTCAAAAGTCTTCTTCACGACGACTGATGATCTAGAACTAATGAAGTCTCTAGTAGTATCTTTGGTGACATCGTAGACTTCCGATGGTGGAAGTAATAAAGCCGTTGATGATGAAAATTTGTTTCACAAATTCTATTTGCCGTGGTTGTTTTTTTCCAATTGATCTTGGGACTCAGTGGTTGCATCATAGATGCAATGCTTTATTTGGAACAATCTCACCGAAATATCGTTTCCGTTTTGGATACTTTACTTCGAGCAAACAATCCAAATATCCACAGGAAAATTGTTATCTCACTAACTTGTGGCTTTTATAGCATACGACTTTTATATAGTAGGAAGTTTTTATTACTTTTATGTAATGATTTACTTTAAAAGGTGTAATTGTTCTAAAAATTTAACTTAGAACAATATATCTTTTTCCTTCTTATTAAGAAAATCTCCAAATATAACGTAAATAATATGAATATTTTATCATATTATTTCAAACATGCTCTTTCAGTCAAGAACATGTTCTCTTACTAATTACTTTAAGTTGTAGGTTTTGTATACAGAAATGATGTTCTCTTGATCTTTAACAATACATTTATAAGCACTATAGTACTAAAAATTATGAAATATTTTCTCTTTATAAAAATTATTTTAAACAACATTTTGGGCAATATATAATTTTTAGTATGTAATTCTTAACATTTACAAGATGTAACACTAAACATAGAATTTTTAAAACCTTATATCTATTGAAAACTTAAAAGAAACTTAAATTGATAAAATTATTATCTTATCTTTACTTAATTCTAAGCCTCCACGCAATGCAGTTAAGTGACTGACAATTCATGAAAAGAGAAAACTATGGGCTGGTGGATCAGATAATGGATCCGGTCGTGGGCCAAAATTGGGAGCGCGTGCACGGACGCGTGGAGCGTGGGAATACATGAGCCCCGCGAAAGACACTTGTAATGAAAAATGCCGGCGCGTGGAACCTATATGGCAGCTATGGAAACGAAAAAAGCTCACGCTCTGGAAATCCGCCGTCGGCGTTCAGGGTAGTACTCAAATATGACGCAACAATTATTGAATGATGAAGGGGCGAAATGCGTACCTGGTGTTGGCGTGTTGGAAGGGCTATCTTGTGAGCCCTCTGGAGCACATGATAAAAACTCGCGACCCCATGATTGGAAACATCGCCCGCGACATCTGATGCACGCCCAATCACCTTTATACTTCAGGTCAAATCCATTCTTCAAACTTTCTTTGATAGACGGTAAACCGTGATCTAATCCATGCTTTGACTTACGAACTGGGATTTGAATCCTGCTCTTGCAAGATAGAGCCTGATTGCTTCCGTTGTAGAAAACCCTGGAACTGTCATTTCTTTCGCATCCAAAATCTGCACCGACCAAATCCTGATCCCTAGTGGTGCAGTTGTATACAAAAGTCAGGTTTTCATTGGTGGGAGCGAAAGCAAAGAGGTTCTCATTAAACGAAATGTTATCTAATTTCTGGAGACAACCGTAGGGGAAAATATCCCCGCGGACTATCGTCAGAACTTCGTGACCTTGATTTATGTGCAGAACGAAATACTGATCTGACTTATATTCTATCACAGGGTGAAAGAGAGGGTGTCCTGGGCAAATAAGCTCCAAGCCTCTATCCCCACAATCTTTCTTGGTTTGACCATTTTCCTGGAAAGGATAAGTGGTGTTTGTTTTTGTATCGTACAAAGGTGGGGAGGCATCCGCAGAGGCAAGACCGATGATTATCAAAAATAAAGAAGTTGAATGGATTATGGGAGGCATCGGGAGAGTTTCCAAGCAGAGGATAGAGTTGGATGAAGAGTAGCGATGGTGAGTGGTGGGTTCTTTAAAAGTCCAGTGACCATATGAGCAGGCAATAAGCTTCCTTAAGCAGGCGGCTATGGGGATTTTTCCAAAAGATAATAATAGAAGGAGATAGTGAGACATTTCTCCTCAAAACGCTTCTCAATTCCACACGTTAGTTGACTTGGAAATTGGTTATGGACCACCCGTAATAAAGGCTGGGAGAGGAAAAGGCGGTGATAATTTTAAGTGCTTTTCGCTTATCCCTCACGCCACGGCCAAGGACTCTAGTGAGGTGAGAGACTTTCCAACCTTCTTCCTGTCGACTCCTTTTACTCTTCAGACATTGAAAAGCTATGAAGCAAAAGAAACCAAGACTGAAAGAAAAAAGGTCTTATCATTTGTGTCCCTGCTCTCTAATTCTCGTGGAAACATTCAAAAGAAAACGCAGACTAGACGGCAGTGGTAATAATAGAGTATCACGCGTCTTTCTTGCAAAGAAACAAATTATTTGCTATATGATACACAATCTTTCGATAAGCATTTTGCATCTTTGAAAAATCTCAACGTGTTGCAGGGACGCAGAAATGTTGATGTAACGATTAGAACATTTTGTACTGCGATACTTATATTTACGAAGGTCGATCAAAGTATGAATCCATGACCGCCACCACATACTGAAGGTCGGAGTTTCCACTCAATATTTTTCTGTAGTTTGTATAAATAATGTTGTGATTTTTAAAATTATAGAAGAAAAAAGAGATATTAAAATTATATCATTTCCTCTTTTTCTGGCAAAATAGACAAATGGGTGCAGATCAAGCAACAAATATATACGGAGTAAATATAAAAATATCGAAGCTTTCGTATAATTCGTGACGAATTAGTCCTTGTGTTTATAAGAGAAAATATTTTATTATTGTTTAAGAATTTTTACACGCATATGAACCTTTAGAAAGGAGAAATTTTTTTGGTGGCTCTCTTTCTCTCTTTGGTCGCTGTAATGACTTACAAATAGACGTAGCAACTTAACGTTTTTCAAGTTTCATATTTATAAGTAAAACAGAAGAAACCTTAATTGACTTTATTTCTATTTTACCATTAATCCTAATTTTGTTTCCATACTTAGTAACAACAGTTTCAATTACACTGTTTTACAACAACCACGGGACTTTCTTCTCGGTGAACTTGAAGATAAACTGCTGTGAATTTGAAGCTCAAGGACGAGGAAGAATGAAGGACTCACTGATCCTTATCCAACAAGATAGTAATCTTACGAAGATAATATGCCAAATGGGTCACCATAAATGGCACTGCAACCGGTATTAGTGCATGAATACTGTGGATTGGGGCGAGGATGATCGCAAATTTAATCCCATGAGAAGTGAAAATATGAGAATGTTCGTTCTGATTTTCTTTTTGTTATTTCGTTTTCCTTCCCGAACAAATGGAGCAGCGGGGTCCGCCTTGGCTGTTGTGAGTTCACCACCAGGGGTTTAGTAGCCGTTTTCCACACTCCCGTTTACTGGTCAACACAAGGCCAACCACTTCTGAGCGGGTCGTTTTCGAGGTAAGCTTTGTCCTTCTGGTCAAGCCCCGAGCTGTCGGTGATGTTAGGAGATTGACTCCTTCCAAGAGGTAGGGAAACGGTTTGCTCGAGTTTATTGGAAAACTTAATTTTTTTTAAAAAATAACTGGTATGAAAGTGGGTGAATATATCTTTTATTTTGATGACTATTCCTCTGTTTAGTTAGAACAATGGTTTGGAAGTGGATAAAGATATCTTTCATTTGGGAACTCCTTTATCTTTAGTTATTGCAATGAGTTAATAAAATGGTTTAAAAGTGAAAAAATATATTTTTATTTGATGATTCTTCTCCTTTTTTGCTATTGTAATGACTTATTACATTTAAAGTATCAAGTTTCAGATCGACACAACTATATTTAGTTGTGTCGATCTTTTAGAAAAGTTTTTTTAATCTTTTAGAAAAATCACTTGTTTTGACCAAAAAAAGGGGGTAAGAAGATGCAGGTTTGCTGTGTTCCAAGCAAACCCTAAAGCCTACGAAGAAATTGCTAGTTCTGTGCATTCTTATCAATCGATAGAGCAGCAAGCCCTCAAGCCTTACTTATAATTTCTTGTGGGTAATGACTTCCTACTAATTCGACTACGCTTCATAATTCACTCCGACTAGTTTTGAGATAATGCGTGGCTTTCCTCTTAGATCTTAATTGGTGGTTGCATAAAAAACTCAAACACAAATTTATTAAGATCAACAACAGTCTTGATTCATGATGCAAGCTATCATGATTGATGTATTCACAAACTAATAATTGACAAAGTTCACAAAAGATTCTAGCTACTAGTCAACATTAAGGTGTACTTGGAAAAAAAAGATACATAAAAGAATACTTTAATATGAAGCTTTATATCAAAGTGTGAGATTAAGGTGTTACAACCTTTATGTAAGTATTCTAATTGTCGAGCAATGCCAAGAGCAATATTATATAATGTCTCCCACTTCGATTGAACATTGTTTTTTAAGGGATTCACTTTATATATGAATTTCTTGAGAGATTCATTAGGTATGAACTCATAGATTAGTGCTCTTTTAGAGCCCTCAAAACAAAAAGCCTACAAGAAATACAATGTTTGCATAAGAGATCCTACCAATTTTGGTAATCTCATTAACAAATTCTTTTCTATTTTCTTTTGATTGTTCTAGAGTTTATACTACTGTGAAACTTCCATCTTGTAACTTTCAGTTGTTGGCCCTACAATAACCCCTTTCACCTAATTTATCTCTAAAGGAGTTGCCTTTGTATGCGGTAGTATTGTTTTCCCTTTTTATGCTTAATTCTGACTCTACAACTAACATATATTCATATTAGCTGCTTGAACTCTAGGACATTAAATTTGAAGATTTTGTTGAAATGTAGATATGTTCCTTGAGCTCTTACGAGAAAGTGGCATTCTTAAGACATTACAACAAATATTAAACCATCAAAGCATTTGCACTACCTACTACTAGTTTGAGGCTTGGAAGATTGCAAATAAGTGGTGAAACAACAAACCAAAATGGCTTATACGTATATATGACATGTTATTACAACTCCATTCACATATCATGTACATTTCCCCAAAACATTTATTCTGTTAACAACATCACTTCTACAAGCAGCAGAACGGGAAGATATGAGGAAAATGAAATTTCAACCCACTACTTTTAGGGCCTATTGGAAAATTTAGTAGCGACGAAATTTAGCTACTGCTATTAGGTGTAGTAGAGCTACTTGTCCAATTGTTAGTCACAGAATTTGGTGAAGGTGGCAGTGGCAAAGTCTTCAAAAACCCAACCTCATTGGAATCCGCAAAAGTTGGTGGCTTTATGTTCATGATCTCGTCATCATCAACTGCATTCCCTTCATCATCTAGTGCATTATTTCCACTTTGAATCTGCTTCAAAACCTCAAGACCTCACAATTAGAGAGGGAAGGTAGGAAATGATGGCCCATTGTCACAAGACAAAAATAAGAAGAAAGAAAATATTAGGCTAGAATTGAAGTAAACTTTTGAATTAGATAATAGATTAGGTTATAGAATTGAAGTAAAAAGTGTGTGCTCATGGGAAGCGTGGAGTGTGTGAATGCATGAGCCAAGTGAAAAAGCTTGCAAAGAAAAGAGACAAAACCTATGCATCAGTTATACAAACAAGAAAGTTATCAATCTATCTAAAGGAAAGAGTACTAGTCTTGAGAAATGGAATTAGTAATTGGAAAGTCTCTTTCTACTTAAAAGCTAGTTTAACAATAAAGTGTCTTTTTTTCTTATAAAAAACATTCTAAAGCAAGATTAGGGTATTATGATACTTACATCAAACCTATGAGTGTCCTTATCTACATGTGAATGAGTCTAACATTTGAACTCGAGCTTTAATAACATATTGAAAAGCTTACTTTTGTTCAAAAATTAACTTAAAATTACAAGGTTTTCTTTTTTCTTGTAAACAAAATTACAAAACAATATAGGGTTCACCTCAATTTTCAAATCGAAGGGGTAACAATTGTACTTTATTTATTTATTTATTTTTAAATCTATCGTTGCTAGTCTTTAACAAAGATAGTTACACGTACGAGAATTACAAGCGGCTAAACTCAGACCTTAAATCTAGTATAATTCGAGTTTAGGACAGAGCTCACAGGTTGGAGATCTTTTAACTCCAACTGAAAGCAACATATACTATTCCATATATCATTTGTGTCCTCCATTATAAAACATAGTCAAATGTTGTACCCAAGTTGCTTCTCCGCTTTCATGATAAGCCTAGAGATATAATCCTGTACGTTGAGAATTTTATTTTCTCTAAGCGAAAGAATGATTATTCAATTTAAGCAGAATTCACCTAAATTAAAGATTATGATAAGCCTCAGAAGCAAAAGATAGCTAACCTTTCCTTGCCCAGCAAGTTTAATCAGATTTCTAGGACTGAGAAGTAGAAGTAACGAGAGAGAGAACTGATCGGAATCGCAGTGCAGCCAACGTGGTCCATCGGGACAGAAGCGCTGGGAAACTGCAGCAATCCAAGAAGTGCAGTAGCCACGTCAGCTTCTAAAGCTCCATATCAGCAGACTGATAAGGACAAGTAAGCTGTCACAGTTATTTTGGTTAAACAGTTAGAAGTTGCTAGAGTCTGTTGGCTTATGTTAATAAGTTGTTAAACAGAATTAGTTACAGAGGCTAATAGTTATAAATAGGAGAAGAACTTGAGTTAGGGGATAAGCTTATTGTTAGTCAAAAGTTCTGTGTAGAAGAGAGAGAGGTCTCAGGTTTCCTTAAAGTAATCCCACCAATTGTATGTTTTCAATTTCTTTTAAGATTAGGCACAATGGTAAGCTTTCGAGATGAATTTTATTGATTGTTCTTCGATAACTCCCACACTGAGTTTCTGGACCGCCGCATAAACATACGTAACGTTGTTGAACCCACACGCGCCTCCGCTTTCCTTGCAAATACTGCAGTTGCGGGCTTTCAATTTCATCCAAAACCCATGTTCCAGGGCCCCTACAAGCCCCTCGGTTGTTCCCTCATAAGCTTCAACGGGTGCCACAACCCCAGTCGTGCATTCCTCTGATGCTTTCCCATAATCTCGATTCTCCTCGGGCGAGACCACAGCCGAACTGGTTTTTCTCCCTCCATAACAGCGGTTATCGACCCGTGGAAGACCGTGTAGGAGGGAAGAGTTGCTGCAATTATAAAGCAGACGTAGATGGGTTTGACCTGGTAAGAGCTCAAACCAGAAAGGAAAAGAAGAGGTTGCAGATGCTTATCACAAGAGAAATTGTAGGTACAAGGGTGAGGAAGGAGCTAGCCCGCTTCATCTTTGGTGCTTGAAGCTATGGCGGATCGAGACAACGCTGTAGAGGATCACAATCTGCATAAGAGTGAGGAGAGATGGGGTGCAGATAAATACAGGGAAGGAGTTGTAAAAGTGGAGCTAGGTGAACAAATTGTCATTCCCCAGACTTCATTAACGCAAAAACTGGAGCCTCCATTAACGCAACGAAAAGACGTCACTTGAGCGTGTGCCCGTGGACGCGTGGGGAAACTTGAGCCACGTGAAAACACTTGCAAAGAGAAACGGCCGTGCGTGAAAAAGGAATTGCGACGGCGAGTGGAAGCTATGGGGCGGCTACACAAATTATAAAGTCCATATTCCATCAATCTGCAGCGGGTGTTCAGAGTAGAAGTCAAATATTGGAAGCTTTTTACTAAACTATCTTGTAATGTGATAATACGCTACTCCCATCTATAAAAACTCTAAACTGCTTGAATGAGAACCGCCTGACATGTGCGTTGAGGGAAGAGAAGCTAACTGGGGGGGGTGTGTTGAAAAGGAACGATGTTGGGTCTGGACTTATTTAGATAATGGATAGGCAAAATGTGATGAGCCGTCGTATAGGAGAAATAAATGTAATAGAACTTAAATGATGCATCATGTGCCGTCAGTTACTATAATGAGGCTAAAGGCATGTTTTCATCAATTATGACATCCAAATATATTGAAAGATAAGAGGTGGAACAATGGTGCGGATGTGAGCCCTCGCATCACATAATAATTACTCCGGAGTCCATTAGAAGACATCGCCCACGACATCTGAAGGTGCAGGGTCCTAGCCTCTTTTAAAGAAACTTTTAAAACAGAACCTTTAAGAAGAGGAATGCTACATTCATTCCAAAGTGCTTGGAAACTAAGGATTTTTCTATTATTCAATCCTATATGCTTGAGATTGCCTTTCAAAGACTTCATATGCTTGTCAAACATTACTGTAAGCATTCGATTAAAGAACACCACAAGAAGCGTAAGTTCAGGGTATAGTTTTTGTTATAATATGAATGGACACGACGAGAATACCAACTTCTTTCTAGTGGCTTGTTGACTTTGGTTGTTATGAGCTTCATCAAATGACATGTATATAATTAGTATTTTTCAAGATCTCTTGTTTATAAGTAATATGAGAAGAAATTCTATATGATAAAATTGTCACTTTGCCTTTATATGCGATAATATTGTATCTCCTTTTTATGCTTAATTTTGACTCTATAACTAACACTTTTTATTTTTATAATTATTTATCTACTTGAACTCTAGGACATTAAATTGGAAGATTTTAAACTGTCAAAGTATTTGCACATCAATGCATACAATCCACCACTAGTAGTTTGAGGCTTGGAAGAGTGGAGAAGTAGTAAAACAACAACCTAAAATGCCTTGTACATATATACGATATGTTGTTATAACTTTGTTCATATATCATGTACATTTCCCCAAAATTTTTAACTTGTTAACAACTCGACTTTTGTGAGCAACAAAACAAGAAGATGTGAAGAAAATGAAACTCCAACCCACTACTTTTATGGCCTATTAGAAAATTTAGTAATGAAGAAATTTAACTACTAATATTAGGTGTGGAAGAGCTACTAGTCCAATACTCAGTCGTAGAATTTGGTGAAGGTGGCAACGGTGCAGTCTTCAATAACCCAACTACATCGGAGTCCCACGAAGTTGGTGGCTTTATGTTCATGATCCTGTCATCATCAACTGCCTTCTCTGTGTCATCTGGTGCATCATTCCCACTTTGAATCTGCTTCAAAACTTCCAAGACCTCATCCATGGAGGGTCTCAATTCCTTGTCGTGTTGAATACATTGAAATGCCAATTGAGCCACTAAGATGGTCATCCTTTGAACTTTTTTGTCTGTCTCAAATCCAAGTTGTGAGTCGATCAACTCTTGATATTCTGACTTTTCAATTCTTTTTAAGGCCAACCTAGTCAAGTTAATGTCATGTTGTTGCCGGGCTAAATCAACTGGTGGCAGAGATGATACAAGCTCGATAAGGACAACTCCAAAGCTGTAAACATCGCTCTTAGTAGTAAGCTGGTAGCATTGGTGATATTCTGGGTCGACATAGCCATGAGTTCCTTGAGGGGGTGTTGAGACATGGGTGACATTGGAGGGATACATGCGAGAAATGCCAAAATCTGCAACTTTGACACAAAAATTATGATCAAGGAGGATGTTGTTAGTCTTCACATCACGATGAATGATCTCAGAAGCGTGGAGGTAAGCCAAGGCATTGGCAGTTTCAATGGCGATGCACATACGAGTAGGCCAAGGGAGAGAGCCAGGTGTTGCTCGATCTCCATGAATGTGGTCAGGAACTGTGCCATTGGGAATATATTCATACACAAGAAGAAGTTCACGGCTGCGCTTTGAGGTGCAGCCATAAAGGGTGACAAGATTTCTATGGCGCAATCGCGTAAGGATTTCAACTTCATTCATGAATAGTGCTACTCGTTTATAGTTGTGCTCGTATAGTCGCTTAATTGCAACTTCCCTTCCATCACGGAGTTTACCTGGTTAAGAGAATTACACCATGTAAGGCTCAGAAAGATTAATGCAATCACAAATGAACATCAAACGTTTTTTACGTGATCCAAGAACAAAATTTCTCTACTTCATGGAAAACATTAATTAGAAGAAACCGCAGCTAAGAAAGTTACCTTTTACTCCTTTACTCGAAAAGATGCAAGCAAGGTTTATGTTTTTTTTTTTTTTTTTTTATTGAGGTGAGCATTAAACTGAAGCATTGGGTTTATCAACTTACCATAGTAGACAGTTCCAAATCCTCCCTCTCCAAGTTCTCTTTCGATGTCAAAATTATTGGTGGCTTCTTCTAGTTCATTGTAAGAGTAAACAGGGACTCCAAAGTAGACACTCCCAGCTTCCACGTCTGATCTTGTAGATGGAACAGAGTAAGTCCTCTTCGCCAGCATATTTGTAAAGGAACCACTCCTCTTGCGCCAGAGGAAAAACAAGAATACAAATAATATGAAGAAGAAGGGACACAAGACACCTAAAAGAGAGTAAAGGAAGGAGGTTAAGCATCAACTGAAGAGCAACAACAGAGGAAGTAATTAAGTCTAAAAGATATGCAAGACAGAATTTGAAGAAATGACAATTGTTTTACTAGTCTTGCGATGGTATCTCAATCATTTACTGTTTAAATTTAGAGCCACAAACCATGATCTAGGATATAAGTGAATATCAATTCTCAAAAGGAACTTTGATTTGAAAATGAAGCAGACCTAATGCGATCTTCCATGGGTTTATTTTCTTTTTCTCAAGCCCCGCATCATAAACTTCGAACATGAAAATGTTAAGTTTGAACAATGAAGATTGAAGTGCTGCGGCTAAATTGGCTGCCTTTGAATCTCCAACAGTTTAATGAAAAATTCATATGGGTCTGATAAATGTTTCGTTATTATAAACTTATTTCAACTATAAATAATTTAAATTTGATGCTAATCCAAATCAATTAAAGCTATTGCTTCATAGGTATAGATTATGGCGTGGAACAGAAAAAGAAGCAGCAAATGCATGAGGAATGGATATACGGAAAATGACAGAAATTTATATGGATTTCATGAATGAGTGCATGTGTGTATGTTTGTTATTCCTACTTCATTTGTGTAGAGCCAAAAACCATGATCTAGGATTATAACTGAATATCAATTATCAAAAAGCAATTTGATTTGAAGATGAAGCAGACCTAATGCAATCTTCCATGGGTTTATTTTCTTTTTCTCAAGCCCTGCATCATAAACATCAAACAAGAAAATGTTAAGTTTGAACAATGAAGATTGAAGTCCCGCGGCTAAATTGGCTACCTTTGAATCTTTAACATGTTTAGTGAAAAATTCATATGGGTCTATAAATGTCTTATTATAATAAACTTATTTCAACTATGAATAATTTAAATTTGATGCTAATCCAAATAAATTAAAGCTATTGCTTCATAGGTGTAGATTATGGTGTGGAACAGAAAAGGAAGCAGCAAATGCATTAGGAACGGATATACGGAAAATGACAGAAATTAATATCATGTTAAAAAAACCTAATCTTATTTAAAAAATGACCCAAAGCAAGAAGTCTTTCTTCCTTATAAAGATGATTATCAAACAATATTTAAATATTATAAAATTCACATTCATGCGGTAACAATTATAATTTTTTTTTTACTTAGATCTAGTTTATCAGTTTTTAACGAAAATAGTAGCAAGTTAGAGAATCAGAACAATCTAAAGTCAGTCCTTAAAAGTGAAAATGCCCTAGTTGCCTCTCTGCTCTCATGATAAACCTAAGGATGTAACGCTGTTCGTTGAGAATTTTGTTTTCCCTAGGCGAAAGAATGATTGTTGCATTTCCAGGGAATTCACCTAGATGAGAGATTATGATAAGCCTCAGGAGAAAAAGATCGTTTTAACCTTTCCATCAAGTTTGATCAGATTTCTAACACTGAGAGAGAGAATAATCGAGAGAGAGAACTAACCGGAATTGCAGCGCAGGACATGAGGTCCATCGGTGCAGACGCACTGGAAACTATACGTAATGTTGCTGAAAACACACACGCCTCCACTTTCCTTGCAAATGCTGCAGTTGCTGGCCTTCCATGTCAGCCAAAATCCATTTTCCAGGGCCCCTCGAAGCCCATCGCTTGTTCCCCCATAAGCTTCAACAGGTGCCATCACCCCTGTCGTGCACTGCGCTGATGCCTCCCCTAGATTCCGTTTCTCTTCAGGCGAGACCACAACCAAACTGGTTTTGTTTCCTCCATAACAGCGGTTATCGACCCGCGGAAGACCGTGAAGGAGAGAAGAGTTGCTGCAATTATAAAGCAGAAGTAGATTGGTTTGTCCTGGTGCAAGCACAAATGGGTACCTAAAATGGGACATGCTTTTTGTCACTGGAATACAATCGGTGTCTAAATTAGAAAAGTCGGGGTTTGAGACACGAAGGGTATGATTTTGGTAGAAAATTTCGTGGACGACGTAGTTTTGTTCGGATATGTTTACGGTGGGATGACCGTTGCTATTGCAGGACAACTCGAATCTAGGGTGGCCACAGTAAGGTTCCTGCTTTCCTTTGATGTAAAACGGGAATGCTATGTTTCGCCCATCACCACAACTTTTGGGCACACTGCAGGCCAGGAAGTGTGGGTCGTCCCTACCCAAGGATTTTCCAACCAGAAAGGAAAAGAAGAGGATGCATAGGGTTAGCAGTGGAGAAATGGTTGGTACGAGGGTCGGGAAGAAGCTTGCCCGCTTCATCTGTGAAGCTTGAAGCTATGGCTAACGGAGACAACGCAGTAAAGCGTCACAATTTGCTTAAGAGCATAGAGAGATGGGGTGGCCGTAAGATACACGGGAGGAGTTGGAGAAGTGGAGCTAGGGAGACTTCTTGTGACTTGCAACGTGGAACAGAAGAGTGCACGGGGAGAATCCATTAGTGACTTATATCATGGACCTCTTTTTACGGCATACAGAAAATGACATAAAAGACGAGCACTTTAATTGGATGGCCAAGCCTTTTTCAAGAAAGTCTGCTTTTAGGAAAGCTATTACTTACTCAGCTTCAAACGATTAAAGTGAATTCATCACATCAAATTAGGTCAAAACTGAAACTGGAAGCCATGAAACAGCCTATGTTTAGTCCAAAAAAGCTGCCACAGAAAGTCAAGGTTAGCTTGCCGTGTTTTCCACGGTGGAGAACAAGGATATTTCTGTGTAAACAAAAGAAAACGTATTTGGCTGGTCTGGTCCTGGACTTGCTCAGTAAATGGTGTGGTCAACCTCCAGTCCTTTAAGATCTGAATTCAAGTGATTTTTTCCCTGGCGTTTGTTGAAGCAATCACTTTTGTCTTTGGGGTGAGTCTAGGTCTTACTGCCAGTCTCGAGTCTTCTTCTCAACAGCTAAGGATCTAAAACTCATGAAGTCTTCGCGGCAATAATTTGGATGAAATTGTGGACTTCGAAAAGCTATTCATGGATCTGCAATTTTTTTTTTTTTTTGTGTGCAAATTCTACTTGACTTAGTTATCCTTTTTCCAATGAGTTTGTGGAACTTTTGGATGCATCACAAACGCAATGCCTTGGTCAAAACAATCTCCCGCAAATATCGTTCCCCTTTTGCGTCAGTAAATCTATTAGCGTTAACTTAATATATTGACTAATTACCCAAAATCACATACACAACAATAACAAAATTTTTTGAAGACTTATACCTTGAGCAAAGCACCCATATAAACACACAAAAAAAAGAAGAAATTATCTTACCAACTTGTGGTTTTTGTAGTCGTGATTTCTATACAATGCGAAACCGCTATCTTTTAATGATACCTCCTTTCTTCCTTGATTGTAGACATAATAATACTAAAAATTTAATTTAAAACCAATGTGATCCTTTCTTCTAATAGAGGAGATTTTCAAATAAAATTTAACTAATTCAAACTTTTTTCATACTATTTTTAACATGTTCCTTTAGTCAAGAGCTTCATGTCAAAGGTATGTACTCCTTGCAAATTACTTTGAACTTGTAGGGTTAGTATATTGGAGTTCTTTCCACTTAATCTAGACTCTAATATTATATTTGAAAGCATAATACTATTGAAAGTAGGAAAACAAATATTTTTCTCATAAAAAATTATTAAGTACGATTTAGGCGATGTATAACTTCTACCACATCATTTTTAATACTCACCAAATTTCAAACTAACATATCAAATTGTCAAAACCTTATACTCACTAATAAATTAGGAGAAACTTAAATTAATAAAATTATTGTCTTATCTCCTTAAATTTGACTCTCTTTCAAACCAATTAAGGTGACTCACAATTAAGCTAGAAGAGTAGGAAAAGATGGCCCATTCGTCACAGGACAAAAATAAGTAGCAAAAAAATATTGGCCTAAAGTTGAAGTACACTTTTGAACTAGATAATGGATCAAGTTGTGGGTTGAGATAAAAAGTGTGTACTCATGGGGCAGATTGAATGCATGAACATAAGAGCCAAGTGAAAAACACTTGCAAAGCAAAGAGTAGTTGTCATAAAAAATGGAATTAGTAATTACAAAGTCTCCTTCTATTTAAAAGTTAATTTAAGAATAAAGTGCCTTTTTTTTATATAAAAAACATTTTGAAGCAAGATTGGGGTACTATAACACTTATAAGACCCCATTTTTAATATGCCTCATTGTCTCAAGCATGAAGAAATAATTCCTATGAAGATCTTTATCTACATAATGTTTGAACTTGAGCTTTAATAACATATTAAAAAGCATAACTGTGTTAAACATTAACTTAAAATTACAAGGTTTTTTTTTTTTTTTTCATGTAAATAAAATTACAAAACAATATAGGATTCACCTAAATTTTCAAATACAAGGGGTAACAATTGTAATTTTTTTTTCCAGACCTTTAGTATAATTTGAGTTTAGGACGGAGCTCATAGGTTGGAGATCTTTTAACTCCAACTGAAATCAACATAAAAGATTCCATATATCATTAGTGTCCTCCATTATAAAACATAGTCTAACTGTTGTACTAAACCTAGAGATATAATCCTGTACGTTGGAGATCTTTTAGGTCCAACTGAAATCAACATAAACGATTCCATATATCATTAGTGTCCTCCATTATAAAACATAGTCTAACTGTTGTACTAAACCTAGAGATATAATCCTGTACGTTGAGAATTTTATTTTCTCTAAGCGAAAAAATGATTATTCAATTTAAGCAGAATTCACCTAAATTAAAGATTATGATAAGCCTCAGGAGCAAAAGATCGTTAGCCTTTCCTTGCCCGGCAAGTTTGATCAGATTTCTAAGACTGAGAAATAGAAGTAACGAGAGAAAGAACTGACCAGAATCGCAGTGCAGCCAACGAGGTCCATCGGGACAGAAGCACTGGGAAACATACGTAATGTTGTTGAACCCACATGCGCCTCCGCTTTCCTTGAAAATGCTGAAGTTGCGGGCCTTCATTTCATCCAAAACCTATGTTCCAGGGTCCCTAAAA